>CM045497.1:35616339-38016339 GCA_024704745.1 Rosa lucieae
AGTAAAGATCGATTCAATACTGAAATTAATTCAAACTATCACAAGACATCCATAACCTATCTGCATGCATAAGCCATTCAACAAAAATTTTACCCAATTCAACAATCCCAAGGATTCGAGATTACCTTAGATGAAAAGGATCATGCAATCAAATCTGCGAATTGGAAGAGGTGTAAGATGGATCCCTACAACAGAAAAAGAATCATGATTCCCTGCAGTAGGAGGAGGAATGCAACGGTTACACACTGAAAGAAGGAAAAAAAAGACAAAGAGAAGAATTTTAGGGTTTCGAAAGAGGGGAAAGGAATACCTTGAATCTGAAAGCCCAGTAGGTTCAAGGATCTCTGGAATCTTCAAGGAACACAAGCTCAAAGTTTCAGACAGAGCGCGAAGAGTTCAACACTCTTTAAGCTGGAAGAGGAGGCGAAACTATGGAGGCTTTACACGTTATTGTTCAAAAGAAGAAGAAAGAAAAGAAAAGAAAAGAGCAAGCCTCTCATGCTGACTCACCTTAGGAATTGTAGGTTGGGCTGATTTTTCCTCATTTTGATTATGCGGCCCATTTTATGCTTCAAGCAGCCCACATACTCAAGGGGCTAATGGTACCCGAAAAATCACACGACAAATAAATATGTCGTCGCGACATATTTTAGCATAAACACGCAATTTGTATAAAATTATATAAAACTATAGAATTTTATACCCATCTCTTGACTTTAACCCGCCAAGCAAACACACCCTAGATGTGGACCCAAGCCACATCCACGCATTTCTGGGGCTTGCTGAAGTGGGTATGGTATGGAAGGTTACGGAAACATATAATGCTCGCCTATTGGTTTAACGTCATCGGTGGTCTCGATCTTGGGCTCGAGATCCAAGCCCGATAATTTAAACCAATAGCGAATTGGTGAAAATGAGGTTTGGATCAACCTTTTTCCCTAAAAACTCAAAGCCCAAAGAAAAGCCCAAAGCCAAAAGAGATAAGATAGTCAAGCCTTCCCTGTCTTTCTTCTAGCTTCCTTTCCTTTCCTCACAGCTGCCAAACACACTACTCGACCCAAATATCCAGGATGAATATCGATCCCTCCTGTCAGTTAACAAGGATTACCTTCCGACCGTTAGGCAAATGTCCTCTCCCCCCTTGAACGATGAGCCACAACCCCCTAGCTTCCCCTTCTGCCTCGTTCCAGGTTTTGTGCCACTGCAGCTGTCTCTGTTGCGACCTTTGCTCACGGCTGCAACGATCTTCTCCTCTTTCCAAGACTCCATCCCTCAAGAAAGCTCAGATCTCCCAGATTTTAAGGCAGAAATCCTGTATGAGCTGAAGGAGAAGCATTTTACCCAGAAAACCAAAGGGCCTGAGCCACCATAACACCCCTCCGATTGAGCCTATAAAAGGAGAGATTTGAAACCGAAATGATCATCAAGCAACAACCCAGAAAACTTAGAAACATTAGAAAGCCTCCAACTCTTCAAGCTTCCAAGCCTCTAAACACAAAACCCAGCTCTTAGCCATTATCCTCCCAAAAACCCCCTTCCAAACTCATCTTCCAGAAACGTAAATTCAAAAATCCCCGAATTCTCTCACCGCAGTGTGTTTCTAGCTCTCACACCATCCTCACGATGTGAAGCCTCACTTAGTATCTGAATCACGCACAAGATTCTCTTACTAACATCAAGTTATTGAGTTAATTTTGGCCTAGTCTTGCTTAATTCAAAAAGAACCCCCACAGCTGCAAACTCCGAAGCTCCATGCGCCAAGTTAGGGTTCGGGCTTTGCTGTCGGGGCTCAGACGGAGTCGTTCGTTTTTTTTTTTTTTGGTAAATGGGGCAGGAGGCCTATTAAGAAAGAAAAAAGAAAAAAAAAAGTTTTATTGGGGGGCTATAAATGTTTTGATTTTTTTTTTTCCTTAATCAAAGTTTTATTTATCAAATGTTAGGGAGATTAGTTCCCATTCCGGCGACGGAAAGGTCTATTGGGGGGCAATAAAGGTTTATTGGGGGACAATAAACCTCTCCTACCCCATATGAGATCTCTGACAACCTCTTTAGGGACTTCCAGCGAGATTTCATAAACTTCTATTGCCCCCAATAAAGTCTACTGGGACAGACAATAGACGTTTATCGCCCCTCTATTGGAGGCAATAAAGGTTTACTGGAAGGCAACAAAGGTCTATTTAGGGGCAATAAATCTTTTCGGCAACCTATGAGATCTTCGACGACCTCTTTGGAGACCTCCGGCAAGGTTTTCAGAGAAGTCCGGTGGGCGGCCACCGGTGACCGGAATCTAGCTGGCGGTGACCGGAGTCCTGTGGCCGGTGATGGGTCTCCGACGAAGTCTCATATGGCCTCTCTCTCTCTCTCTCTCTCTCTCTATGTAACAAAGGGGTGAGGCTAAAATAGTCTCAAAAATAAACAAAAAAGAAAAAGAAAAAACTTAATTGGGTATTAGGGAATACCTTATTGGAATCTTTATGGGTAAGTGAGAATTAAAAAACTTAATGGGGTAAGTGAGATAAGTGACCCTAGAATTAGGGTAAATGGAAAAAAAAAAAAAAAAAACCCTACAAAATATATAAATGGTTCGCTATAGTCCAAAATTGCAGTGATTTAATTTTAGATTATCAATTGGTTGATTCTAGAAGACGGATGCCCATTGAATTGCAAGTACAAGGAAAGGGCGAAATCTGTCTTTAGTCCATTGCATTTTAAAAAGCAGCAAAGAATTAGATAAATTATTAACAACATATGTTGCATATTCCGTTGTCATTGTTCATGCATGCACTTATTTGCTATTGACAAATAAGTCGTTTTGAGTAGCGTGAAGTGTGTGTGTGTGTGTCCACCTCCGGCCACCAGTGATCTCCGACTACTTTTTTAGGCTAGATTCCCCAGATTCAGACCAATTTTCCGAAGACCCTTTTTTCAAGGTAAATTTTATAAAAGTTGCCGCTTTCAAGTAATTTACTTTCTTTTCTTTTCTCGGGGACTTTCAACCTCTCTTCTTCTACACCCCCCCCCCCCCCCCCCCCCCCAACTTCTTATTTTGTGGGGAGACTTAAGCCTAACTGTGGGGGTTCATGCTATCTCCAAGCTTGGAGCTTGTTGAGACCTCCAAACATAGAGTTTGTTGAGAAGATACGATCGACCACAAACACATCATTGTTTCTATCTAATCCAATACCTCTTGGAATAGAATTTCTTAGGAGCGATTACGCTCATAAATTCTTTATTGTTTTCGAGGTAGCCTTTTTCGCTTTGAAACAAACCTATTTTCTTATTGTTTTTCAGGATGAATAACCTGAACAAACTAGACTTTGCTCCATTGGGAACAACTGGCTCTGGATATCACAAGTGTGTTCTTGATGTCAGCCAGCATCTGAAGGCCCAAGGAATCCTGGATAAATTTTCTTAAGCCTAGCCAGGACGTGCTAACTGTTGAGCAAGCTCAACCTTTGAAAGCAAATAGAGCAGCCTTGAAGGCAAATAAGGTGAAAGCTGTCATCCTAATGATTCGTCATATGGATGATTCGCTCCAATACGAGTATCTAAATGAAGAAAAACCCAGAAGGCTATGGGTCTCACTCGAAGAACGCTCTAGAAACGTTCGTGACTCCCTGCTTCCTGACTTAGAAGTGAGATGGCATAATCACCACTTCTGTGATTTCAAGACAGTTCTTGATTACAACTCGGAAGAACTTTGCATTAAATCCTTAATGGAATTCTATGAAAAAGATATCACAGATGCGATGTTGATTGAGAGGACTCTCTCTACCTTCCATGTCTCTACTTTGATGGTTGCTAAGAACTATCGAATCAATGTTACTATAGGATGGATCACAAGGTTTCGTGAGCTCATTGGAGCCATGAATCTCACTTAAAAGCATGACAACATCCTTGTAAAGAACTATAATTCGAGACCCGTGGGTATAGAGCCTATTCCGGATTCCAATTATAGTTGCGTCCCTAAGGGAGGGAGCCAAGAGCGAAACCCTTAATTTAGGGACAATTCTAGACGTTCTGGTCCATATTCTCACTCTAATGAGGAAGATAACAGCCAAAATAGGTGGACACGGAACCGAAGAGGTCAATTTTGAAAGAGAGAGGGAGGCAACGCCTCTGGCCATATTGGTGGCGCCATTAACACTAAGAGCCATCCTAATGACGCTTTCAAAGCTCCTTAATCAAGGGAGCATGAGCACAGAGATGTATGTTCTCGATGTGGAGTATCTGATCATTGGGTACACATTTGTAGAGCTTGTGAAAATATTATCACCGCCTATAAAGCTTATTGTGAAGCAAGAGAAGCTCACTATGTGGAACAAGAAGATCAAGAAGATGATCTCGAACTAAGGGTTGAAGACTTCAAATTAGGCCAAGATCAAGAGACTAGAGATTTTGAATAAGTCTTTATTTTTCCAAGAGATGTAATAGGCAATTGCTATATGCTTTTGTAGTAAATGCCATTGGTTTAGTTTCTCGTCAACTAGGCTCATCCAAAGTGAGTATGATGTCTAGGGAGATTTTGAGATAAGTGGTACTTAAGCAAGCTTTACACATTTATTTTGGAGTTACCGAAAGAAGTTAAATGACTGCCTTTGTTTTGCATTAGCTAGTTTTGGATTAGATTTTCTTTTGGTCAAAGAAACAATGATGTACACTGTTGGCTTATGAATAAACGAGTTCTTTTCATTATGACTCCATTTGAAATTCTGAGCATATTACTTTGTGACTACGATGGCTGGGCTATCAGGATTAGTTCAAGGACATGGAATGACCCAAATTTCTCTTGCCAAATGGCACCTTGATTATTGTCACAGAAACTCTCTACGTTTCTAGGGAAAATCAAACCCTATTGAGCTATTCGAGCCAACAGATTCCATGCAAAAATGCATATGGAGAATGGAAAAGAGTTCCTTTGTACTACCTCTAATGTTTGCGAATAAATGCGCATCTTAATGAAATTTATGTGTCCCTCTAGTGGACTTTATGTCACCACTATTTAAGCTATTAAAACCAATAAATTTATGAGAGAAGATCTCTTGGATTTAGACTCATTGGCTTTGTCATGACAGGATAGGTCATCCTAGTCATGATATGATGTTCCGTCTACTAAAGACTTCACATGGACATCCATTCTTTTGAGTGAAACGAAGCACGAATCAAACGTTGATTCCTGGACTAATTGTGACTGTAGACGCTGCTGTCCCCCACCAACCTAGGGCTGGCATAGTCCATATCCATGACGCCATGGATGACATCCATCATGGTGATAGCGCCCCAAGTGATGCTGCAATCACCAACTTTGCTTCTAATAGCATTTCAGACGCTCAGGCCTAACCAAAATCCTTATTGGTTGTATCTAAGGCCCATTGCTCATTCTGTAAAGCCTGTTCCTTATGGAAATTAGGACCGAGACTATCCTACACAAAGGATATGAAAGTACTTATTCTGTTCTTAAATAGAATTTAAGGGGATTATATGGACCGATTCAACCAACTTGCAGAAGTTTAAATATTTCATGATGTTAGTTAACACACAAACACACTGGTCATGTGTTATGCCATTCTCTACTTGTAATGCTGCTTATACTACACTCCTAGCACAGATCACCTGGTGACGGGCTCACTCCCTGGATCATCCTATTCAGTCAATTGGACTTGACAATGCTTGAGAGTTTACATCGAATACTTTCGATGATTATTGCATATCACTGGGACTGATGTTGGACATCATATCCCTATGTACACATCCAAATGGTCTCGTAGAAATGACTACGATGGTAGCCCAGACATTGGTAACGCGCACCGATCTCCCTACATCCACTTAAGGTGATGTAATATTGAATGCAGTCATACTAATTCGTCTACGACCCACCTCGACTCAATCTCTCTCTGCGTTATAGCTAGTGACTGGGTACAAGTATCTCGTACTTATGCATATTTGAGTGCGCCATTTATGTGCCAATTGCGCCGCCACATCGCACTAGATGGGTCCTCACAGATGAATAGGCAAATACATTGGATTTGTGACTCCAACTATCGTCTGTCACTTAATACCCTTGCTAGGAGATCTCTTTACTGCTAGATTTGCAGAATTGTCACTTTGATGAGACAGTCTTTCAATCGTGAGAGGGAGATAAGAACATGGATGTTCAACAGGAACGACAGGAATTGTCGTGGTCTGTCCCCACTATGTCTCATCTTGATCCCCATTAAATTGACAAGACCACACATATCTGATACGCTCAAATTAAGTGTTCAACTTAACCCTGCAAGATGTAGTCGTTAGCACTATAGAGTAAGCAAGGATCGTTCTAGCCGGGGATTGAGGGTAACTAATTATTCACACAATAAAAACAAACTAATTTAAACTAACTAAAACACAAATCAAACAAATAAAATCTGAAACTAAACAAAACAAAAACGTCAAATACTAGAAAAGAGAGAAAAAATGGCAAGAAACAGAAAGGGATAGAAAGGGACTCTGCAAACCTAAGCAAGAACAAATATTTTGGGGTTTTTTTTGGTTTTTGATCAAAATAAAAGGAAAACAAATTTTATTTTTGATTTTGAGAAAATAAGATGGAGAATATGTTAGAGACTTGGAAATCCACCACCAATTACTTTCGAACAATGTTAAGTTAACTTAGTTTCAATTACTAAGGTGTGAGAAGAAACCAACCAAGAAACAAGTCGGAGCAGATCATGTCCCTTATTAATGTTTCCCTAATTACTTAGTCTGCGTGAACGCATAATAGCTAAGCCTATCAAACATGCAATCAAGGTATAGAACGCTATCCTATCAACAACACATATAGTGTCAACACATTTGAAGCATTAAGATCTCATGGAAACGATTGATTATAGAGTTGCAGTCTAGTGTGGAACGCCTACCTAGCATGCTCTTCTAGTTGTTTAAAACATAAGCTTTTGTCCAAAGCCTTGCATACTTGTGGATTAGAAAACAAGACGATTAGGTGAATCATTTTCTAAACCTAGCTCCAATTACATGCATAAATCCTATGTTCGCGACCATAAAACATACACATGCAAAAGTTTTCAATCAAGCAGAAATAAACAACCAATTCACACCAAAGATCAAGAAACTAGATTTAAACAAACACATGTTCTACATAATTGGGGCTTCAAACTTCGCCCCTAACAAAAAGTAACTAGCCACACATTATTTTGAAAACCAAAATAAAACAAATAGAGAAAAAGAAGGAAAAGATGATGGCGGATGAATAAGAAAGAGAGATAGGAGAGAAGGTGAAAGGGGTGGTCGTCTTCAACATGTGCAGAAGCTCAATATATATAGGAGAATTGCAGCCCTAGTTTCCTTCTTCAACAATGATTTGAAAACTTTCCCTAGTTGCTTGAGGATTCCTTTAATTGGTGCTCAATTAAATGATTTTCAAACCTTGGTAATCTTGTCATAATCTTGTACAATTATTCTAGGACTCTCCTTAATATTTGTAGTAGCAATAACCTTCCAAAAACGCCCAAGAAATCCATCCAAAGAAAAGTCTCGGCAAAAATACCCTGTTTTGACTAGGATTCAATTTCTGTCTCTAAAGCTTCCTTCTTGGACAAGGAACGACTTTCTCTCGCCACCTTTCTGGATGGTTCTTGACTCCTACGTGTTATATGACATCACATATTCTAGATTGATCAACAACCTTCTGGAAAAAAAGCCAAGTAAATAGCCCGAAAAGTTGTCCCAAAAAGCTTCGTGAAAAGCTGACAGTTTCTGCCTTATCGGGAAGCATACTTCTATTTTGATTTCCCGCTTCCTCGTTGACACTTCTGACCAGTTCTTAGGCTATTTTTGAAGTATAACATAATGTCTTTAAGGTTCGCTGGTCCTTTCTTCATAGGTGCATCTGTAATGATGCAAGAATTTCTCCCCAAAACCGTTCCCAGAAAGCTGATTCTGAAACTGCAGTTTTCTGCTTTGCAGCAACTGTTTTGCACAACGATTTCCGTAGACTTTTCTTGTAATTTCTGGCTAAAAGGTTTATCAAACTTAGTCCTTTGCATCAGCACTTCATGGTTCATGGCTTCGTTGCTCCTTTTAAGCTCCTATTTCTTTTGAATCACTCCACGAACTACCTAAAAAGAAAACAAAGTTAAAACTGATTTTTTAAAGGAAATAGCTAAGAAAAGTATAAAGGTTTCACAATATATTTATCGCATTTAAGCTCCTATCAATATCAACTGCAAACGTGCCTGCAAGGATGGACGTCCTTACGATAGAACATAGCGCCACCCTACACGGAGGTAGGCATGGCACCAACGCCATAGAGAGTGGCACTCTGGCGTCATAGGCCATGACCCTAGCTAGGATGCGTGGGAGGCCAGTGGGTTCGAAGGATACTTTAGCACAATCCAATCCTTTGATCATCAACACTCAAAATCCGTCTCATGAGAATGTTACGGATTATGGTTATCGTTGGGGGACGCCTCAACGTCAGAACCTATATGGAAATATGCGATCCAGGTTAAGTTGGATTCTCTAACGAAGAGGAAGGTTTTTTGAGCTAGTGATGCCAACACCCCCTAACATAAAACCTATCGTCTAATAGGTCTTCTTTAAAAAGCGTGATGAGAAAAGGAGATGGTAGTCTCAAGGGCTGGGTTCGGATCGGTTCGGTCTGAAAAAGATGGAAACCGAGTCTGAAACCGATACTATCGGTTCGGTCCGGATCAGTTTTTTTTGCATGTAAGAACCGATTAGAAACCGACCTAAACACTTGATAGGACCAAAAAAGTGTGACGATATTATTGAATATGTGCCCCATTTTAGCCTTGTTTCTCCCTTAAGTTTCGTGTTTTGAGTCATCGAGTCATTTTAAGAGTCTTGTAGAGTGTTTGGCGTGAAATAGGCAGAAAACGCAAAATTCATGAAGAATCCTAGCTGGATCAGGATTCCTCACCGTCATGCAAATCTGTGGGCCTTAAGATAGAATTTATGGGAGTATTTTTCTGAAATTAAATTGTTTTAATTCTTTTTATTTTCTCTAAAAGAATTTAATTTTGTGCCCTTTATTAAATCAGGTTGACCAAGCAATGAAGAAGGGAAATAAAGGAGAAATACGTTTTCAGCTGAAGAATAAAGGAGAAAGACGTTTTTCAGTTGAGGAATAAAAGAGAAAGATGTTTCAGCTGAAAAATAAATAAGAGAAGGACGTTTCAGCTTGGAAATTAAAGGAATTGCCCCATTATGAGAGGAGTTAAGGCCATAAAGGAGACGTTTCAGTTGGGAAAACCAACCAATGCTCCCTTATAAATAGGCAATGTCCAGAATTGAATTTGCATCACTTCCCAGCCAAAAACCATTCCAAGACTGCCCAGTTCACTCCTCAAACCTCCATCTCCTACAAGACTGTGACCACCATCCATCCATCAATCTACGAAGCTCTTAGGCGCTGAGTCAAGGACGCTCCACCACCATAGCAGAGACAAGTTCATCACCTTGTTGCTAAGCCGCTGAGGAAAGCTTCAAAGTGTAACTATGACTCTACTTATAATTTTTGTTACGGTTTTGTGTGTTTCAATTTGTGAGTTGTGTAATTGGAGACATCAAATTTTCAGAATATTTTTATTAATATTTTTAAGATTTTCAGTTTATTATTGAGTTAATTTCGAGAATTCTTTTATGATGCATGTTATAATCTTGTGCCCTTTTACGTGTTTAGGTAATTTTCAGAAGTAGGTTCATAAGTTTGCATGCTAGAATAACGGTGAGAGTTCTTGTGTGTTTGCTTTATTTGCCAAGAGCAATTGTTATTTGTTAAGGCGCTGAGTTAAACAAGTAGCAATTAGTTCTAAAAAGTGGTAAAAATCATGCTTTAATGATTAAATGATTCTGGAAATTACGTGTTAAATTCTATGTGTAATGGTTAATTTGCACGTGTGAGTTGATTCGAGGGTTAGATAATACTACTAGTTAAGAGAATTACGCTGAGTGTTTTCGAAAATTAGTAGTATTAGGCTTGGTAAGGACTTTTCCGATCCATGCCTACATTATAACGAATCAGATAAATGGATTGATCCGCTGAGGTTTTTCATTTGAGCTCTTATCTAGGCATTTAAGATGGGCACATTTTTGTAGCATGTTGAAATGGATTTTCTGTTTTTACACTTAGTAATTTCTAAGTGGTAGTGGTCTAGGTTACGGAAGTCGATCATTGTAGATAATTTTATTTGTTTTGTTTTTATTTTAAGTAGATTAGAACCCAAATTTCAAAACCCCCCATTTTATTCTTTTATTTGTTAATTGACATTTTTGTGTAGGTGTACCCTACAATCCCCGGACTGAACGATCCCTGCTTATCCTATACTGACAACTACATTTTGCAGGGTTAAATTGTGAGGCTATTTCAGCCGCATCAATTTTTAGCGCCGTTGCCGGGGATTGTTAAAATCTCTTGCACTTAAAGTGTCATCGATTTTGTTGTATATAGAATGCATGCTAATTTTTGTTCTACACTTGTGGAATGGTAA
Source organism: Rosa lucieae (assembly GCA_024704745.1). Classification (NCBI taxonomy): domain Eukaryota; kingdom Viridiplantae; phylum Streptophyta; class Magnoliopsida; order Rosales; family Rosaceae; genus Rosa; species Rosa lucieae. Next base: position 35,626,848 of record CM045497.1, read on the forward strand.
CAAATTGTGATTTCGGTTAGGCCAAGCTTTAATTGTGATTTAGTTTAAGTTTTATGAGTGTTACAAAATTAAGCATGTCTTTTATCATTGTTGTACAATTTGTAGAAGTTGTTTTTTTTAACCATATTGTAAATTGAATGTGTTTCACTTAGATTAATATACTTAGGTTGTGAATTTAGCTAAATACTTAATTGTTGTAAGTGTGTAAAATCGTATGAGTAGACAAGGGCCCTTTTGTTAATATTGGCCTAAACCCTTCATTAGTACCTTGCTCAGGTCTCTTGAGGTTGAGGGCGGCCTTTATTAGCACTTGGAGAACGGTCCAACACATAAGTTAATTTCCCAGCTGAGTAAGGGGCATACGGATGGTGTCTTAGGTTGAGACCCTGGGTGATGGGTTCAATTGGATCTCAGAGATACTATAGAATGAGTGTAAACCACTATGTGGGAGTAGCCGATAGGGGCCTAAACCTCAATGAGGGAGTAGCCTCCGTAGTATCACCAAAATGAGTCCTCCCTCTCACTTACCTCTTAATCTGGCCATTCGGCCTTCTGAAACAAAGGAAAGAGACTTATGTCTGGGCGACTATCCCTATATCGTATCTCACCAATAGTAGTGGTTTCTATTGGGCTCGACTTACAACTTGGAATCAATTGAGATATTAACTATGTTTATAACAAACTAACAAAATGTTGTGTGACATGCTTAAGGTATATTGGATTAAACATGACTTTGTCGAGGGTAGTTGTTCTATAGTCCCATTGCACACTGAGGTCCTCTGTTCCAGTACCTAAGTATGTAAATGTAAAAGTAACTTAGAAAGTAGGAAAGACATAATGTTTGTATTCCTAACCTTGTATATGTTATTAACACTTGATCTGGTGAGTCCTTTGTGGAGCACACATTGGAAGAGATACCCCTCCAGGAGGCACCCAAGGAATGAGCACGTGTGAACAAGGAGAAGAGTCCAGGCTGAAGGACTATAAATATTAAACGCTGCATGGGAGGCAACTCATTTCAATTGAAGCTATGGAGGAGCCATCAACGAGAGTTTGACATTTCTATCCCTTCACTTGCTTAGTTGAATTGTACTTGTGTCTTTGTTTGTTTGTTTATTTTACCTTTCCCTTATTTTCGTAGCCCCCCATATTTAGGGTCTATATACCATATTTTTTGGCTACATTGATGACAATGTAGATTCTAAATGTGGGGTGGGTTTACACCTTTATTTCAGAATATTTTCAGTTTAAAAAAAAAAAACAAAACAAATAAAATTATCTACAATGATCGACTTCCGGGGATTGTAGGGTACACCAACACAAAAATGTCAATTAACAAATAAAAGAATAAAATGGGGGGTTTTGAAATTTGGGTTCTAATCTACTTAAAATAAAAACAAAACAAATAAAATTATCTACAATGATCGACTTCCGTAACCTAGACCAATACCACTCAGAAATTACTAAGTGTAAAAACAGAAAATCCATTTCACTATCTGTTCGGTCTATCTGTTTTCCGGGCCAAAAAACTTATTTTTCCATATTCATTGATTCACAGACTGCAAACTACAAACTGAAGCAAAAGCACATCCTTGCAAACTGAAGCTATCCAAATTACAAACTGCAAAGTACAAAGTGCAAACTGAAGCAAAAGCACATCCTTGATCCTTGCAAAATGAAGCTATCCAAAATTCCAAATAACAAAGTTAACAAACTGTCCAAAGTCCAAACTGAAGCAAAGCAGCAAGTGAGCAAACTGCCATTTAAAATTCCAAACTATCCAAATTGAAGCAAAGCAGCAACTAGCAAACTGCCAAACTATGCAAGATTGCAAACTGAAGCAAACTATGCAAAATTGGAAACCAAAGCAGTAAAGTGGACTAAAGCCATCCAACTATGCACACTTAAGTAATTAAGACTGTTAAGTGACTTAAGTCATCCAAATCTGCAAACTACAGCCATAAACAAATAACTAATAACTCAATTACTCAAGTAACTCAAATAACAATCTGCATATGACAAATTGACAACAACAAATCAACAATAAGCAACAAGTCAACAACATGACAATAAGTCAATAACTCAATAAGCACTTCCACAGTAGGCACTAGGCAGTTCATTAATAATTATTTCACTCAAAAATAACATTTAGAAAAAAGTTTAAAACAGTAAGCACTTCCACAGCTTTCACTAGCAACTGTGCTTACTTGAATTGCAAGCACATCCTTGGCGACTAATGCAAGATTGGGGGTACATAGAACCATTAAGCTTCCACCATACAAGAAGCTTCCAATCTTCATGTTCTGGAGGGTCTTCAATAGGGTCCAGCAAGTACTTATCCACCTCGTGTGAAACTACAGTCTGATCTGAGTCTTCCAACTCTTGTTTCCAATCAGCTTACATGGCAGCCATCTTCCCACTCATTTGGGTTCTTGAACTTCTTGTGCTAGAGCTGCCAGTACCACTTGCTGCAGCATTCTCAGCCTCATTGCCACTTGATCTCGACTTTTTGGTGCCCAAAGACGATGAATACAAGTCCGCGAGGTTTACCACCAATTCATTCAGCTCAGCAGACCTATGCTTGATTGTTGCAGGATCAAGTTTAAGCCATGTTCTATATACCCTCTCAAAATTGCGAAGCTTGTTTCAAGGATCTAAAACCAAAGCCACCAAAAGCAAGTGATTCATGTCATTGAGGCTTGCAAAATATTTTTTAAACTTGCTCCTCATCTTCACTGCCATCTCAAACAAGATCTTTTCTGTATTGCTTCCATTACACATCTCAGGCCGGTCGAAGAGGTCGTTAATCTCAGCTTCAATTGCCACGATATCATGGAATACTTTCTGAGCTGTGGGACTATTTGTGGACGATATCCTCATTGTCACATCATAGAATACCTGCATATATAAAAGTGTAAAGTGTAAACTAAAGCAGAAATGCAGAAACCTGTAAACTAAAACAAATGCAGAAAGCTGAAAGAGTGCTATAAACTGAAGCAAAATGCAGAAAGCTGTAAACTGAAGAAGAATTGAAATGCAGAAAACTGTAAATTGAAGCAAACTGCAGGAAGCTGTAAATTGAAGCAAAATGCAGGAAGCTGTAAACTGAAGCAAAATGCAGAAAGCTGTAAATTGAAGAAGTATTGAAATGCAGTAAACTGTAAACTGAAGCAAAATGCAGAAAGCTGAAAGCTGTAAACTGAAATGCAGAAACTGAAGAAGCATTGAAATGTAGAAAACTGTAAACCGAAGCAAAATGCAGAAAGCTGAAAGCTGTAAACTGAAATGCAGAAACTGAAGAAGAATTGAAATGCAGAAAACTGTAAACTGAAGCAAAATGCAGAAAGCTGTAAGCTGTAAGCTGTAAACTGAAATGCATAAAACTGTAAACTAAAGCAGAAATGCAGAAAGCAGTATTGATGATTATAAACTGTAAATTGTAAACTGAAACAGAAATGCATAACTCAAATTTATTAAAGAAACTGTAAATTGTAAACCGAAACAGTAACTGAAAAGTGGCCAACTACCTTGAGGAAATTCACAAAAACAGTTGCTCTTTCCCAATCAGTTTAGACAGGTGGCTCCACCCTTTTTAGCTTCTCTTTTGTGATGTTTGCAGCTTCTGTTTCCGGCACTTCTAACTACTCATCATCCTCAACTTCATCCTTAGCAAAATAACCCTTGTATTTCAAGTCTTCCTCTTCCGCCATGCGATCAAACCCTTTCCGAAGCTCAAGAGCTACATCCAACATTAAGAAGGTGGAATTCCACCAAGTTGGCACATCCAATATGCACACATTCTTGCAATCCAATTGTTCTATGGCAACACATCGCTTAAAAACATCAAGCCTTGCAGACGAACTCCTAACATAACGAACTGCGTTTCAAATCGCAGCCACAGATTTATCCATCATTCTTAACCCTGATTTCACAATCAAGTTGAGAATGTGAGCTAAACACCTCACATGAAGCCACTTGCCTTCTAAAACAGGCTGTTTTTTCCAAGTCAGCATTTTTTCCTAATGTAATCAATAGCAACTTTGTTTGCGGATGCGTTATCCACCGACATAGTCAACACTCTCTCGATTCCCCATTCAAGTGGTATGTTTCCAACAACCTTCCTATGGTCTTCCCTTGATGATTAGAAATTACACAAAAGTTAAGAATTCTTTTGTGTAAATTCCAGCCACCATCTATGAAATGAACCTTAACCACTATGTAATTTATGTTCTGCACCGATGTCCACGTATCGGTGGTTAAATCAACACAGTGGCTAGCTAGCTTCTGCATAAGTTTCTTCTTCTCAACATCATACAATTTCCAAAATGTGCTTACAACTAATCTCCTAGAAGGAGTCTTAAACCTAGGATATGCAACTTTACAAAACCTCTGAAACCCTTCCTTCTCCAGGTGACTAAATGGCAGCTCATCTATTACTATTATCTCAACACAAGCTCTTACACAAGCATCTTGACTAAATGCCCTCATAGTTAAAGAAGGTTCATTCAAGTTCCCTTCAGCTACAAATACTTGCTGAAACTCTTCCAGATCTATCCTACCAGGGAATTTTTTACACACAACCTCCATATGCCTCTTCAAGCTACTGGTACCATTATCGTATGGATTACAAGCAAGGTCTGTAGAGCAGTACCTGCATTTGGCCAGCTTGGCAGTCCCAACCTGGACCTTCTTTCCATCTTTAAACTCATACAGTGGCTTGTCAATCTTCTCATAGTGCTCCCATACCATTGATCGCTCCCTCGACCCTGTGGATGTACTATTTCTCCCTCTCTTTTTGGGTTTTGGTGGTTGTGACGATGTCATCGTAGATGGAGTTCCAGCAGAAGATGGAGTACCAGAACTTGCGGTTGCAGGGACGATAACATTCTCGACAACTTCAGGCTCGGGATCGGACTTGGAATTGGAGTTTGCTGGACTCGAATCTGAATTTGAATTGGGCTCGGAATGGCTTTGAGATTGGGATTAGGTTTGTTTTGTCTTTCCAGTGGAAGAATCCATGGGTGAATGGGTGATTGATCGAGAGTTCGAGACACAGAGTGATAGAGCGCAGCCCTAATCGATGGGTGAAGAAGTGAAGAACAGAAGGAATCAAGGAAATAAGGGCTAGGGTTTTGAGGTTTTCTCTAACTGAAGAGGTGATTAGGTCGATCTGTGATCTGTCGAAGACTCGAAATGAATAGCAGAAGATTTAGATATATGATATACTAATATGTTCCATTTGTTGTAAAACAGAAAAAATTTTGAGAGAGAGAGAGAGAGAGTTTGGACACAGAGAATCAGATTGTATGTCTTATTCATCTCACCATGAGGAGCCTTATATAGGACTACATGGTGTACACAAAAGGGTAATGCTTAATTACAATCCAATCACTCCTACAATTACAACCTATCAATCACCAATCTATAGGGATAGGCACCTATTACTCATCATCTATTTACATGATTATCCACAAATATTTACAACACTTCCCCTTGGATATTCCATGTCAATAGTGTTGCATAGGCTGAGCGCTTCTAAGTTGCCTCGTCAAAAACCTTGCCAAGTTATAAAAACCCTGTGGGAAAAAAACAATCTTGGTCGAAGGAGAAAAAGAGCACAACGCGCTTGAGTGTGGACTAGCAGTATCACAGCTTTGGAGATAGGTGAAGTCTTCTTATCAACATCATAAGTAGGTAGTATGTCTACGAGAGGGATGCATTAGAGTTGCTACACCAAAACCTTGCCCGGTAAACGCAGTGGGAGAAACCCGTGGTCGAAGGGAAAAGATGAGCAAATGCATGTATATGTCGAATCAAAGCATCTTCAGGATGTAGTATAAGTGGGGTGATCATGCTAAAGATGTGCCTTGTTAAAACCTTGCCAGGTAACAAAACCCAGTGGGACAAAATAACCCTGGACGAAGGACAAAAAGAGTACACGATGGTCAAGTGGGTATGCTTCAAGATACTCCCCCTAATATGTTAGGTAATTTAGATAGTTTACATAGACCAATACCTTGAACATGCTTATGGAATGTAGACTTTGGTAGTGACTTGGTAAAGAGGTCTGCACGATTGTCTTCAAATCAAATATGCTTAACTTCAATCTTCTAATGCTCCTGTTGTTGCTAATTGAAGGAGAACTTCGATACAATATGTTTGGTGTTGTCTCCTTTGATGAAACTCATCTTTATCTGCTCTATGTAAGTAGCATTATTCTCATAGATAATGGTTGGTTCATCAGTAGTGGAATGCAGTCCACATGTGCTTTGAACATGCTTTGTAACGGGTTTTAGCCATGTACATTCACATACTGCTTCGTGAAGAGCTAGTATCTCAGCATGATTTGAAGAGGTAGCAACAAGTGTCTATTTCATAGACCTCTAAGAAATTGCAGTATTCCCAATGGTAAAGACATAACCAATTTGGGAACGTGCCTTGTGCGGGTTTGATAGATAGTCTATATCAGCATATCTAACAAGGCGAGCATCATTCTGATAATCAAGGGGGTTTGATCCATTCCTTAATGTATAGGGATAGAATAAGCTCATATCCACCGTACCTCTAAGCTAGCGAAAAATGTCTTTTATGTCATTCCAGTGGCAGCGTGTTGGCGCAGAGCTATATCTAGCTAACAAGTTCACATCGAATGAGATGTCCTATCTAGGGCATGAAATCAAGTACAATAATGCGCCTATTGCACTTAGATATGGGACTTTTGGCACCAATATCTTTTCGTTATCATCTGAAGGATGATACGGTTCTCTCTAGACTTCAGACGACCATGGGTGTGCTTGCTTTTATCCTCATTAAAGCATTTTAACATCTTCTGGATGTAATTTGGTTGATGGACCAAAATTTCATCTGCACTGTGCTCGGGCTCCAGGTCGAGACAATAATTTGTTCTCCCAAGGCCTTTCATCTCAAATTCCAACTTCAGGTGCTTTGCGGTTTCCTTGATCTCTTCAGGAATATCAATCAAATTCATGTCTTTGACATAGACCGCACAATTGCAACCCGGAACTTGTTTCGTCAATAAATACGCATGGGCATAGTTTATTATTCACATATCCCATCCCGATCAAATATTCACTTAGACAGTTATACCACCTCTGTCTGGATTGTTTCAATCCATAAAGTGAACGCCTCAAAACTAATGAAGAGCGTGTTCCGTGGTCTAGAACTATTTGCATTAGGTATATTAAGTCCTTCTGGAACTTTATGTATATCTCTGTATCGTGATCCCCATAGAGATAAGCTGTGACCACATTCATAAGCTGCATATTCAGTTTTTCGGAAACTACCAAACTGATAAGGTAGCAGAACGTTATGACGTCCATTATGGGAGAATACGCCTCCTCGTAATCAATCACAGGGCGTTGAGAAAATTCTTGCGCCACTAGACGAGCCTTGTGTATCACAATCTCGTTTTTCTCATTACGCTTCCTTACAAATACCCATTTAAATTCTACAGGTTTAACATGGGGAGGTGTAGGAACAACAGGTCCAAACACCTTTCTCTTTATCAAGGAATCTAATTCGACCTGGATTGCTTATGTCCATTTTGGCCAATAGTCTCTTCGTTGAATTTGATCAACAAAGCAAGGTTCGAGGTCATCGCATATTATAGTTTCAGTGGCCATCGCAAATACTAATATATCATCGATGATAATCTCAACCCGATTCCAAATCTCACTAAATTTACCGAGATTTCTCTATTCTCAGGAGTGGGTTCAAATGTTGGAGCGTCCCCCAACATAGTCTCTTCTAGGATATACCCATAATCCGGATTTATCTCGTGAGATGACTCAGTTTGAGATTGCGATGTGAAGAGGATTCGTTTGTGCCAAGTTTACCCTCTTCTAGGGATAAGAATCCTTCGAACCTAATGGTCTACCTCACTTCAGGGCTGTCACACCCCGAATTTTGAAATAAGGATTCAAATCCGGAACATGACTAAAAACAATACAAATACGTTCTGAATTTTTCTCTCAGAATCAACCACTAATTACACCTCTTAATATTACATAAACCAAATCCTCAAGCTACTTATTACAGCACACTCTCACCAAATCAAATTGTAATACTCAATGAGTATAATTCTCCTCACAAAACAAATATTGTAAATCTAATACTAATTCTCTAAACCGCACGATCACTGCCCTGATTCTCCTGACCTGTGACACTACCCGCTACACAATTTGAATAGTGTACCGGGATTGCAACAACACCAAACCCGGTAAGCTTTTTGCAAAGCTCGTGAGTAAACAAGAAAGAACTGTTGATTTATTTAATTACAGTTATTATAACTCAGGTAAACAATCAACAAATATTGCATCATTAATATGTGAAATAACATTAAAGCAATGCATGCTTGATTTTCTTTTTACCAACACCCTCACATATTCAAAATATATCATGGATAGATAATTGATCAATTTCACATAACACCTTCACATATTTCAAATATATCATGGGTAGATATTTGATCAATTTCACATAACACCTTCACATATTTCAAATATATCATGGATAGATATTTGATCAATTTCACATAACACCTTCACATATTTCAAATATGTCATGGATAGATATTTGATCAATTTCACATAACACCTTCACATATTTCAAATATATCATGGATAGATATTTGATCAATTTCACATAACACCTTCACATAATCAAAATATATCATGGATAGATATTTGATCAATTTCACATAACACTTCTCTTTTTAGTGAATTTTCAGATTAACTGGTAACAAATCATAAATCCACGTGTTAGGGTCCAACGTACTATACCCAAAACACGGGACAACCAGGTTGACTGGTAACAAATCATAAATCCACATGCTAGGGTCCAACGTACTATACCAAAGCATGGGACAGCCATCAGCATACCAAGGACACTACCAAAGTATGTATACTCAAAGTAAGCAACCTTCCTAAGAGTATAATAGTGCACTATCTGTAGGGACTAGGGCCCAAGGCTAACTTCTCATAACACAACACACTTTTACCAGTAATTCACTTAAGCACGGGGTAGTAGATAACACCCGGCTTCACAATTGTTCTTCTCAGACATAATCAATTTCTTCACGTACAATCTTTATAAGTTTTAGATTGTATAAATGTGTATAAATGTATATATACACCCATATAAAGAGACATATTATTTCAAGACAAATCTTCACTTCTTAAAATAATTTCCACATATTCATAATTGGCCATATAAAATATATAGCTTTCACATCACATGATCAACATTTCATTATTCAACAATTAAATGGGAGATTAATAGCTTGAATAATAACCAAATCAATTCTCAATCATTTCATCATACCAATCACACATCAATCAACATATATATTTCACGTAAATATATATATACGTAATCATCCGCTCAGGAATGACCACTAATACCAACTATAGTTCAAGTATAAAAACCGTGAAATTCATTTGTATAATAAAATCATTTTACTTACCTATGGACCGTAGTTGATCAAGTCCATATGATTTAAAACAAATATTTATTCCATAAATATTTTCACACAATTACGACAAATAAATTAATTAAAAGTACTCGGTTCGTAATATGAACCGCGTGAGGTTTACTCACCTCTAATCCCGCTGCGTCTTCTTTACAGCCCAAATCAACGATTCACCATCGTCCGTCAAGTCAAACCATTGATCACCTAATCCAATGCGATCATAACTTAGCCAAAACTCAAAAATATAAATATAAACGACGAGCTAATAGTCGGATCGAATTTACATCGAATTTATACAGCGGTCCAACGGTCAGATTGAATTTATACCGAATTTATACAGCAATCCAACGGTCAGATCGAATTTATAAAGTGATCCAACGGTCAGATCGAATTTATAAAGTGATCCAACGGTCAGATTCGAAAATAAAGACGATCCAACGGTCGGATTCGAAAATAAAGATGATCCAACGGTCGGATCTGAAAATAAAGACGATCCAACGGTCGGATCGAAATTATATGACGATCCAACGGTCGGATCCTCACGGATCGCCCATAGGATCATCCCCCAAAATTATCACGAAGATCCAACGGTCAGATCTTCCTGAATCGTCCTTATAAACATCTCCACAAAATTTCATGAAAATCCGACGGTCGGATTCTCACGAATCGCCTTCCAAAACCCTAATTCACAATTATACGAAGATCCAACGGTCGGATCTTCGCCCGTGACCTCACAAAGTCACTGGGACAGTCATACGATCAACATATCAAAACTACAAGTCCATCGGACGGTCCGATCTTCGAAAAACATTAATTGGATTATCGAAATCGATCTAAACCGTAAAAATTCACAACTAAATCATACGATATCCAAAAATTATGAATTATATATGCAAACGATCGAATCGAAACGTAGAATCTAAAACTGTAAAGAAATCACATTTTTGACCCCCGGAGGTGGCCGGAAAAGGTCGCCGGAAAAAGGGCAGAGCCGCCGCCGACCACCGCCAATGGTGTCGGGGCCGGGCTGCTCCTCTTCCTCTCATCACGCTCAACAACTTTCATAACTAGCACGAAGTCTGAAAATGACCGGAAGGGGTCGAAAATTACCTTGATCAGTATGAAGGTGGCCGGAAAATTTCCAGAAACCGGCGAGAATTTCCAGAAACCGACGAGCTCGATTTTCGACGTAAAAACTTCAATTTCAGGCCTCGATTCCTTCTACAGAGTTATTAAGAAAATCAAGGTGAACCCACTGGAAAAAGAATCAATCAAAACGATGAACTACAACTCGAGATATACCGATCTAAAGATTTTCGTTTCGGATCGAAAACTCACCGAGCTCTGACGAACGTGAAACCGGTCACTCTAGGTGCAATCCTCCTAGTATGATGATCAGCAGGTTGAGGGGAGTTCATGGAGCCAAGGATCGGAAGTTTTGGTGGCCGGAGCTAGGAGAAAACCGGCGTTGACTAAAATTGAGCTTAAGTCGAAACCGGGCTGCCGCCGCCGCTAGGAGCCGTGCCGCCGTGAAAGGTCGCCACAGGTGGCTTCGGAGGAGGGAGGCGGAGCTGATGGAGGTGGTCCGGCATCGAACGGTGGCCGGTGGGTGGAGAAAGGTGGCCGGAGCTTCGTGCTCTGTTTCGTCGTCCTCGGCTCGTGAGGGAGAGAGAGAATCGGGTCCGAAATGGAAAGCTGGAAAAAATGAACTTCCTTTTTTGAAATTTCCAAAAATGGAAATATATACTAATCTGGAAATTTCTTCCAAAATTCATAATAAATTCATACGAACTCCGAATATTGCGTTCCGCATATGCACGCGATCGTATCAACGAGCTCTACAACTTTCATGAAGGAAATTTTCCCAAATTTTGTACGTATAAAAAGTCGATTTTTGAGACGCCCCTAAATACGTACGATTTCGAAATAAAATCGATCGAACGATTTCACACTTCTCCAAGCTTCGTACAATCACCCATGACCACGAAATCATTTCCAAAACGTCATCGGAAAATAATATGAATTTTTGGGGTATTACAAGGGCAGGGACATATGACTGGTTAGCCGCCATGGTCGTGCCTCGTCCATCTGGGACGACACATCCTACAAGGACATCTATCCTTACAGGCACATTTGCAGCAGGTATATATGATCTCGTCACTTTAGCTAGATCAGAGAAAGCGTCTGGCATATTTTGGGCTACACTCTGTAGATCTAGAATTCTCCGTACTTCATTATCACATTATGCGGTTCGGGGATCTAGATGAGATATAGTGGGGACATTCCACGTCAATTCACGTCGTTCATCAGGAACGGTAACGTTCTTATCTCCCCCTAACGGCGGGAAGACTGTCTCATCAAGGTGACAATCGGCAAATCTAGCGGTAAAGAGATCGCCTGTCAAGGGCTCGAAAGAGCACATTATGGATGTGATTCATAATCGACATGTATGCCCATCCTTTGTTGAGGACCCAATTTTGTACGTTATGACGGCACAATTGGCACGAGGACTGCATACTCAAATGCACGTAAGTGCGAAACATCAGGTTAGTACCCAGTCACCAACTATAACGCGGAGTAAGGTTGGGTAGCAGTGGGCCTCAACGGGACCAACATAGCTACATGCAAGATTGCATAACCCCACACAAAAACTAGGAGCTTGGTGCGCATTACCAAGATTCTATTTGCGAGACCATCTTAGGTGTGAACATAGGGAACTATATGTTCAGCATCAATCCCAAGGGATATGCAATAATCATCGAAAAACTTCGATGTAAACTCTCCGGTATTATCAAGTCTTATAAACTTTATGGGATAATCCGAGTGGTGAACCCTCAATTTCATGATCTTGGTGAGAGTTTAGCAAAAGCAGCGTTTTCTTATGGACAATAGTGTAACATGTGATCACTTTGTCGATACATCAACCAAAACCATTAATATTTAACTGGTTCACATGGTGGTTGGATATGTCCACAAATTTCCCTTGCATTCTGTGAAGAAAAATGGTGATGTATGTACTAATCTTTGCATATGATGGTCTAGTATGGCATAGCGTGTTATTATATACAAGACCCTTATTTAGAAGGGGGTGCACCTGCGATGAATTTAGGATACAGTTCATCATACTTTGACCTGGGTGTCCCAAAAGGTCATGTCATAGCAAGTAGTTGCTTGAATTAGTTAACTTCTAGCTAACATATTTCAATTTCTCCAATGTACGCTTCTGGCTGCACACTCGAAGGTTATCCAAAGATATTCCACGCATTTTTCTCAGTGGTTTCAACGTGGTAACTGTTGGTTCGAATATCCTTAATACTCAATAACGTTCTTCTAGAATGTGGAGATTATAAGGCCTCATTAATGGTAGGTTCAGTACCATTGGACAACATATAGTGGGTTTTGCCATAGCCCTCTATCAGGTTGGATTGCCCTGATACGGTTGTCACAGAGGTATGAATAGACAATAAGTTTCAAAAACATCTCCGATCTGGGAGTATGGTGTGTGTAATAGCACTTTTAACCAGACAACAAACTTCCCCACATAATATGTCTATTCATTTATTTAATTCAATGGATCACATGTATGAATAAGTTTATTGAATTAAATATATTTGAACATAACCACATTTCTATAATCCAAAATAATTGAAAACATAAATCACCAAAAATAATCCGAAGATGTTTCATTCATTAAGATGAAATAGATATGACACAAGGGACCAATTATACCCATGTCTTCAAGTTCTAATCTTCGGTATGTTCAGTAACTGCCTGAAAATCCATGATCTCTAGTGTGGAATCGATAGAAAATTACCTTTTAATGTATTTCGAGTTACGCGACCAGCGTAATACTCATCTACTGCTTCGACTATCGCACAATAGGTGCGGGACCAGTAGTCAATTCCTCCACAACAAAGATCTTTCTGATTCTGGTGGTGACAGGCCGGACCAGTGTTCCTTTCAACTTGGGCTTCCTGAGTTATGGCATCATGGTTCCTACCATGTGGAGCCTAATTACGTGGCCTCTTAGACTTTGGCCAAGTGGCAGACGGTCATATGGGTTAATTTCGTTCAGCCAATTATGTCTTGCTTCAAGCAAGAAATGGTCATCTGATGGAGAAAGTGCTCTTCTAGAGCGACCCAAAGAGTCTGTGTATCTTCTTCATCGGATACTCAACTTGGAGTGTTTTCTGCATATGTTTCCTTTGAAAATTATGGCACTCATATTAAAAGCCTCAATGACGACATTGTCAGCATTGATTGTTGATCTCATCTTCTTTGCAGTTAGATGAATTTTCACACCTTGAGTTCACTTTAGATAGTTTTTTCTAGAGATCTCCAAAGCAACAAAGTCAAACATGTTGAGATTTGACATTTCTCACATGAAAGGAACAAATAATATTAGTGCTTTGGGTAATATCATCCATAAGCAAGTAATGAGAACTTCAGGTTCTATAACATGGTATGAAAAATCGGATTAGACATGTAAAATCTACTGGTTTTATCATGTGTGGTGAATTTATGAAGGAAACTTCAAGTTTCTTAAATGGCATTATCGAAACTACAAGTTCGATATATGTATGAACTACGGGTTCATTTAGAACTTCTAGTTCATTAGGTACCTGCATTTTCTACACATATATTCTAGAGCGAAAATTTAGACAAGTAACACAATAATATTGAATAAAGTAAATTGTAATAATATCTCACAAATTGGATAAATTAAAAACACAAATCAATTGAGATATTAATTGCATGCTAGTAATATAACAGATTAATTATCACACAATTATGTGAATAAATGCTTCTGGCAATTAATTACACATATTAGATATGGTGAATTTATTTACAATATCAAATTATTTTTCCTTTTATTTGATTCTAATGGACCAAAGGAGTGGGCTTGATAGTGAAGCCTATCGGGCTTAGTCTGCGGGCTCGTGACCTAGGCTTTCATGTGCTAGTCAAAGAGTATGTGAGGCCTGCTGGGTTGCTAGGTCCCATGGAGGGAGAGTGGGCCTGCTGGGCTCAGGTTGTTCTGCCAAAGAATGAAAAATTATTACTCAACCCTTTCGGTAACTCCAATTGAATACGACCAGGTAAGGAAGGATGATGTTTAGGTGGAGCGAGGCTCACTTAAGTACACAGCCTCATTTGAACCTTACCTAGACATCGCATCCAACTAGATGAGCCTACTTTGAGAAGATTCATAACTTTTTTCATGGTAACATGTCGTGAGCTGCTATTCTGGCCTTGCAACTTGGGCTGAGCTTCTGGCTCGAATTTGTTGTTATGACTTTGGGCTTGATTTGAGCTTCTGACTCAGCCTCTATTAATATTCACAATTATAACATAACCAAATTCAATATATGTTATTAAATCGTAACATAAATAAATTAATACAACGGTTATATACCTAAGGAAATGGGTTCAAATCCCATTAATGCTTCTGGCATTATGTACAGGTAATAAATTTGGCAAATGCTTCTGGCACATTGTTTATGTAATAATCGCATAATAATTTAGCCCATAATTCTTCTAGCATAAAGAATTATAATGGCAGATTCAAATTTGTGTAACCAAAAATTAAGCCCATAATTCTTCTATCATAATTCACACAATAATTCAGAATTGTCTCAATGTGATAATGAAGTGATTGTGTTAATGAGCATAAATTACAATGGTAATTGCTTTGGATAAAATCAATCAAAATCAAATCACGGGTTGATCAATCACCAATTAATTGGCCTCAAATCTGCTTCTGGCAAAATTAATACTAAATAGTGTTAACACATACTAACTTTCCATAGTGGTACAACGGATAACATGTTGAGTTGGTACCTATTTTAGCAGGGTTCGAATCCCAGCAACTGCATAATCTGTTTTTTTTTTCTCTTTCTTGTTGAATTGATGTTACTGATATTGATTTGGTACTACTGGACCAAGTACTACAGATATATAGTTGCAGTCCATAAATTTTTCTCTTTTCTTTTCCAATCAAACAATCCCAAACACATGAACAAATATATACAAATACGTATACCAAGTAAATAAATCATGTAGGCTTTGCTAAGGTTCATGCATTATGGTGATTTTTCATATTCAATCAATAGGCTTAATAAGCAAGAAGTATGAATATAAAATTAGGTTTTGGAAAACATTACTTGATGAAGGACGGATAAATCTTCAGCTTATGTGTGCAGAACTGAGAAGGTTGTCTTCTCAGCCAATCCAAGAGCTAGCTATTCGCCTCTTCTGGACAGCTCCCACTTCGAATGGTGTACAAGTCTCAAAACGACTCCAATAGGGCTGAAATTTGGAAGTCAGATAGAAGAGGCAGAGAAGAACAACTTTGATGAAGAAAAGATTTTGATCTGAGGTCCCGATCAAGAGGTTTCGGAGTGTGCAAACAGGCTGCAGCAGGGGGGTTTTTTTTTCTGGCTAGGGCTTGGGTTAGAGCTTCGTGCTGATAACGTGTTGTAAAACAGAAAAAATTTTGAGAGAGAGAGGGAGAGAGTTTGGACACAGAGAATCAGATTGTATGTCTTATTCATCTCACCATGAGGAGCCTTATATAGGACTACATGGTGTACACAAAAGGGTAATGCTTAATTACAATCCAATCACTCCTACAATTACAACCTATCAATCACTAATTTATAGGGATAGACACCTATTACTCATCATCTATTTACATGATTATCCACAAATATTTACAACACCATTCTTTTATTTACTGTAATAATGTCCCTTTTGGTCTTCATTTTTGCTGCTCTCTAAATGTGTTTTTCTTTCTTGTTCCCCCTCCAAATTAGGGTCTTACATACCCTATTTGAACTCATTTTCTGTAGGATGTTTTGGAAAGTACGGGTTGCAGGTTAACTTCATACAATCAGATTGATGAAAGTGCAAGGCATACACTAATGAGTGTATTGTTATATTACCATCTTGTGGTGTTTAGTTTTGTTATGACTTATTTACAATATTTGCTTCTTACCTACAATTCACATTTTTGGTTCTTAACTTTTTCCACAGGTGAAAAATGCCATAGAGTATTTAAAGATCATTGGGGCCTTAGATTACAACGAGAATCTGACTATTTTAGGTGGGAAGAGAGATCTAACCATTCCAGAATTTGAATCTATGCATTTTCATGTTGCACCTCTTATATATGGTTGAGGTACGTACTTTTTTTTTCTCTATAACAATAAGGCTCATGTAGTAAGTCTTTTGACAGGACGCTATCTAACTATGCTTACTTTGGAGCCAAAATTTGGAAAGATGCTCTTGGTGGGTGCCATCTTCAACTGCCTCGATCCTGTTTTGACTATTGTTTCCAGTCTTAGTGTCAGAGATCCTTTCTTAACACCATTTGACAAGGAAGATGTAAGTCAGCTCTATAATTTTTTTATCATATCTGGAAGTATTGTATGTTCCGTAAGCTACAAAGAGGCGATAAAAGAGA
The DNA here is from genome assembly GCA_024704745.1 of Rosa lucieae. Classification (NCBI taxonomy): domain Eukaryota; kingdom Viridiplantae; phylum Streptophyta; class Magnoliopsida; order Rosales; family Rosaceae; genus Rosa; species Rosa lucieae. The sequence goes on from CM045497.1 coordinate 35,643,803, forward strand.
ATACACAGTACAGTGGACAGCAAATCCTACACAAAGCTACAGCTGGAAAATGAAAAACCAACAAAAGAATAGACAAAGCAAACACAAATTAGTATCATTATTGATATGGGTCTTTTTTGTTCTCCCTCTTTGTAGCTTGCAGAGGCTGCTAAATCTCAGTTTTCCCGAGACCACAGTGATCACCTTGCACTTGTGCGTGCCTATGAGGGCTGGAAGGTAGCTGAAAGAGACTTTGCTGGATATGACTACTGCTGGAAAATTTTTCTTTCAGCACAATCAATGAAGGCTATTGATTCTCTCAGGAAGGAGTTCTACTCTTTGAAAGCTAGTGCTTACACCTTACATACACACACATATATATATGTATATATGCTTTTGGACATGCATCACGTATATAACCCAGATTAGAAAGCTATACGTACTAGTTTTTTGCCTTAGATGTTCTATACTGTGATGTTTTTTGGGTTGCCTTTATTGATCATGTCTTTAGTTTCATGGATGGTTTTTATTGAACTAATGCTCCGGTTCTGTAATATACTGAATGATTTGCCAGTTTGATGAGATGGCATTTTATGGATTTCCAGATTACCAATGAACAGTATAGAATGATTTTCCAGATTAGATTTGATTATATGTCATTTCAGTGCTTTCCAGGTTACCAAATGAATAGTGTACCATCCAACAACTCACTCAAAAGCCAAAAGTGTGTTGTTGGATCAATTGAAAAACAATAAAAATGAAAATTCTATTATTGTTTACTAACTCAGACGACAGAAAGTTGTAGTTTCCCTATCACGATGTAGACGGATATATGAGAAATTATGTTGTCCCTTCAATTAAACAACAACAAAACTAGATCAACACAATTATATGGTTGCTTTGAAAAGAAGAGATAAAAATCTACAATTCATCCCTAATAACAAAAAAAAGAAAAAAAAACCCTAGTACTCGAAGGCGCCGCACGCACACAAGCTTGGTCTAGTTTTAGCAGAGCTCCTCTCGTCCGACGGCGTTCTTCATAGGCATGGGGCTTTCCTCGTAGTCATTGGGAGGCTATCGGACGGGTGATGGTGGTCTACGGTTCTCTAGCCTCTAGGATTTGCAGCAACCCGAAGTCGACAACGAGTTCCGGTCTTCGTTCTGGTTTGAAGCCTCTCTGTGGCTTGGGCTGTAGTTGGATCCGGCTTAAGGGATGGAGCGAGCTAGCTTTGGCTCCTGGCGGCAGCGTAGCGGCATTGACAGGTTGCGGTTGACCTTCCTGAGGCATCGGAGATCAGGTCCCAATTTGGATCGGATCTGGTGCTTTCGGGGTGCGCTAATGCCTCTCAGCGGTGGCAACGTGTTGTTGGCGGGGTTCCTTGAAGCTGGGCAGCGACGATAGGATTGCGGCATGGCGTAGAGGCGGTGGCTGCTTGCAGCGTGTGCGCGTCAAGCTCAGTGTAGGGAAGTGGAGGTGGAATGAGCTGGGCCAGCTGTTGGGCCTAGGGTGCTGCTATCTGCTTTGGGCTAGTTGGACTTTTCCTAGTTTCTTTCTTTTTTTCTCTTTCTCCCTTGCTCTAGAACCCTAGGTTTGTACTCTCTACGTTTGTTAGGGAATTACGCACTTTCGTGCCTCTAGCAAATCCTCTGGAGTGGTAACGATGGAGGATTCTCGAGACAAGATATTGTGCCTAGTATTTGCTTTGGAGTCTAGTGCTATGTAGGTTAGCTACTCTAATTGTACATCAATTGAGGTCTCTAGGTGATTAGGGTTGCTATAACAAGAAGCTTAGATAGTTTTGGGTTTTGAGGTTTAGCTAGGCACTTTAATAATTGTGCGCATTTGTTTATAATGAGGGTCACCTGTCATATGTTTGGCGGCTTGTGCCATTCAAATTCTGTTGGTATGAGACAACATATGATGTACGTGCCTTATGGCCATGGATAAGTAATGAAATTATCTATTTCTAAAAAAAAAACACAATTATATGGTTCTAATTGATGTCAGACAACAGATATTTGTCACTCAAAGAAACATAGAACCACATATAACTATCCACTTATATAGGTTAAGACAACTATTAATTGTCACTAATCGTAGATAGAATGACAGATAACTATGCTCTTATCAAGGTTATAAGACAGACAAATGTAATCTTAAATAAAAAATGACGTCAAGTATCTGTTATTTTTAATAGACATAGACAACAGAAGAATTGGATTATTTATTGTTTTATATGCATTCAGACAACATAAAAACGAATCATAAATGTAGCTACAACAACAAATAACTGATGTTTCTTATCTTTTCAGACTACAGTTATCTGTAATTGAAACATACTTAAGACCACAATTATCTCTAGTTTATAACCATTTTACAGACAACAAATAAGTTCTCAGCACTTAATACTTCACTTCATTCACACCACAGAAATATCATGAATACTGTCTTTGAAATAGCTAGTAAACCATAGAAGATAAAGATTGCTGATGTCTGTTTATATATAGGGTAACACATTTCTGTCGTCTGAAATCTTCATAACACACACCTGTACATGTGAGGAATCAATCAGACAACAGAAGACCAAAAACATGTCTGTCGTCTGAGGTCGTCTGATTGCACAAGAGACGGCAGCACCTCAGACGACAGAAAATCATGCAATCAGTCAACAGAGATGATCTGTCGTTTGATTAACTTTTTGGCATAGTGATTATTCATTTATGATTTAGTTTCCTTGTAATACTCATATTCTCTGGTTGTAATACTCTATATAAAGAGGCCCCCTAATATCAATGAAAGCACAATTCAATTCTCTCCAAATTTCAGTTTTTCTAAACCGAGTATGAATTTGTTGAAAATCTTATCCGATCTAAATCAAGGTACTATTACGTCAATAGCAATAAAATCACACAGCCAAATTGAACCAAAACATGGCCAGCAGATGATATCGCTGCTACTGGTTATGTGCATGATATTGCGAGCTGGAATAATGAGTCAAAGATCCTTCATGCTTATAATTTTGATATGTTAATTAGATATAGGTTGTGTAAGAGGAGTTTCCTTGTAACTTTTCTTAAGCATTCGGAAAAAACAGAAACCATGCATATATATATATATATATTTATATACCATATATTCATATGAAAAGTTGGACATTACAATTTTAGTAACACGTACATTCAGTGCCGGCCTTAAGCGAAGTTAATGAAGAAGTCAACAAGCATTTGCAGTCAACAAGAATGTGCCACACTTCATTGCTGACTTATCGACTGTGGACACAGGAGCAACACACCACATTACTGCTAACATGACTCGCTGTAGTATCAGGGGAAGGTTTGGATGTAACTCACATTGATTCTGCTACTATTGGTTCAGCTTCAAATCCTTTAAAACAAACTGTCTTTAAACAAACTATGTCAAGATAATAGCTACTATGTCATGCTCGATGATCATGACTTATATGTGCAGGTCAGAGCAGCAGAGAGAGTAAGGTTAAAGGGAAAGAGTAGTATTTGTCAATGAATGTACTCGTTTCACATGGATTTATCCACTCACAAATCAAGTGGTGTGTTTTCTGTCTTTCAACAATTTCTTGCCTTTATTTCAAACAAATTCAATGCTAGTGTTAAAAGTTTTTCAGCCTGATAATGGAGGAGAATTTACCAGTATATCTTTTAATATTTTCTTGCTGCTCCGAAAGGTATTCTACATCAGATTTCCAGTCCCTATACTCCCCGACAAAATGGGTTAGCTGAAAGGAAACTGTTGACGTGAGTAGTGCTGGAGGCCAACAATGATGGCCGACAATGGTGGCGGACAAGTTGGTGGCTAGCCGAACAAGTTAAGGGCTAATCCACTATTAGGAATATTTTTTGTAATAGGACTTTATGTATCTTATGTATATATATACTCCATTCTTGGAGACGAAATATTATTAGAAAATCTCCCAATCTTCTCGTTCTTTCCAACTTGGTATCAAAGCGGAGATCCAATTTGGACTCTGTCTAGTTTTCTTGTTTTTTGGGTTCTTTTGGTTAATACAGATCAGGTTCTTTCGGGTTCCTACGAGTTCTTTTGATTAATACAGATCGGGTTCTTTTGAGTTCTTTTGGGGTTCTTCCGATTAAACACTACTTGAATTGATCAAGTCCAGCACAAATCCAGCAGTCTTCAATTGATCAATTGATTCCGGCTGCTTCTGATCAATTGATTCCGGCTGCTTAAAAGCAGGTTCAGTTCATCCTCTCGTCATCTTCAGATCGTCTTCGTCTTCCTCCAGTTCACCTCAGACCACTCCAGATCACGAAATCCTCGGCGTCACAGTGACCTCGGACCTGCCCTCGCTGTCGAATCAACCGCGGACCTGCCCTTCGAAATCCCAACCAAACCAGAAACACAAACAATAGAACCACTGTTTTCTTTTGACCGATTAATCTTTGTGCTCTTTTAGTTAATTAATCGGTTTTAGATCATACCTCTTGCTCCTACCGAGCTCAACTGGCTCCGTCCAATTCAGCCTCAGCGCAGCAGCTCCGCCTCAGCTCCACCGCAACATCGCAACTGCAGCCTTCTAAAGCAGCTCCGCCTCAGTGCAGCAGCAACTCGACCACCGCAGCTTCTCTCGGCCTCCAAACCCGACGCTGTGCAGAGCTCGACCCAAAGATCCACAATCCACGCTGTCACAATCAAAATATATTTTCACCCCAATGTATACAGAGAGAGAAGGAGGGCTAAGGTTTGGGTTGGTCGACTGAGCAAGAGAAGAGAGAGAGGAGGGAGAAATAAAGAAGAACAGAGGGAGAAGAAAGAAAACAAAAAAAAAACAAAAAAAAAAGGGCCTGTCATGATTCTCCCATTTTTTTGATAACATCACCCACTTACCTGTATTCCACCACTTTACACCTATTCTGCCACCACTAACACTTTCCACCACTTTCCACCACTTTCCACCTATTCTGCCACCACTAACACTTTCCACCTATTCTGCCACCACTTTTGCAATACACCACCTTTCCGCACTTCCCGCACTTCCCATTTTTTTATTATTAAAAAAAAAAAATTTAAAAAAAAAAAAAGAAAAAAAAATTAATTTCAGTATTTAATTTCAGTAATTCCGGTTGAAGAGGAGGGAACAATACTGGAGGGAGTAGAAGTCAGAAAGGCCAAACAGCAGTCCACCAGATGACAGAACCTGCTTTCCACTGTGTTGAAGGACAAGATCTCTCTGAGGGTAATGTTTCCTTGACTAAGGAAACTCGAGGTAAAATTTGTTGTGCATTACATGTTTCTGACTTTACTGGTAGTGATACATGGATAATTGATTCTGGTGCGTCTGATCATATGACCTACGACAAATCTTTCTTTGTGTCTATGTCATCTCCTTCTATATCTCGTGTCTCTAATGCAAATGGTGCGTCTTTTCCAGTCTTAGGTATTGGGTCTATTCAGGTTACACCATCCATTGTTTTACAAGATGTCCTTTATGTGCCCTCGATGTCTCATCATCTTTTATCTGTATCTCAATTAAACTCGCAGAATAAGTGCTCAGTAACTTTTTATCCAATGTATGTTGTTTTTCAAAATCTGTGCAATCGGGTGATCATTGGTAAGGGAGACCTGAGAGGGAGACTGTTTCACTTGGATTGCATGTACGCAGGACAAACACAAGCACCAGAACAGCCTTTGGCATTGACATTGAGTTCTGATCGGCTGAGTGAGGTATGGTTGTGGCACAGACGTTTGGGTCATCCATCCTTTAGAGTTATGAAGAAGTCCATGCCTTCGTTATTTTTGGGAATAAGTGATTCTAGTTTGCATTGTGAAACTTGTGCTTTGGCTAAAAGTCATAGATCTAGCTATCCTTCGAGCTTTCATTCTAGTACTATGCCTTTTGAGTTAATTCATTCAGACGTGTGGGGTCCTTCTAAACATTCTACCCTTTCTGGAATGCGATATTTTGTGTTATTCATTGATGACTTTACCCGATTATCCTGGGTTGTTTTACTTAAATCCAAAGATTCTGTTTTCTCTGCCTTTAGAGCATTTCATAGTCTTGTTCGTACTCAATATGATGCTCATGTTAAGGTTTTTCGTTCTGATAATAGGGGTGAGTTTGTTAATCATTCTTTTCATGAATATTTCCAACACCACGGCATAATCCATCAAACTTCCTGTCCACAGACACCTGAGCAAAATGGGGTGTCTGAACGGAAAAATCGTCACCTTCTGGATATGGCTCGGTCTCTGTTACTTAGTGCTAACATGCCTAAATACCTTTGGGGAGAGGCCGTTTTGTGTGCTTCTCATCTTATCAATCGCCTTCCCTCTGCCCCTCTTCAAGGTCGTGTCCCACTTGAGGTCTTGTCTAACTACGTTTCTATCCCATCATCTAATACCCTTCCTGCTCGTGTCTTTGGTTGTGTTGCCTATGTTCACCTGTATAAGAATCAAAGGTCAAAATTAGATGCTAGAGCCCTTAAGTGTGTGTTTGTTGGGTATGGCTCTCATCAGAAAGGTTACAAATGTTATCATCCACAATCCCAAAAGTTTTATGTCACCATGGATGTTTCTTTCAGTGAAGATGCCTGTTATTTCTTGCCTCCTGTGACTCCTCGTCAGGGGGAGAGGTCTTATTATTATGAAGATTTGTTCAACGGGCAAGATGAGAGTCTGGAATCTGAGTTCTCAAGGTTAGAGTGTTTGGGAACGGAGCTGGAAAAGGAGGGTAGAAGCTCTACCGACCCATCATCCGAGTTAGAAACAGAAAATAGGGAAAATATGGATCTGGTTGGAGAAGAAGCTTTGGGCAATGTGTTACCGACTGGTCAACCGGATCAGCCTGACCAGTCGGCCGGAGAGATAGTTTCAGACCCTGTTTCCGATAATGTTCTGCAGTCTTCTGATGGTGTTTTAAACAATTCTTCTGTCTCTCCCTCTCCTTCAGCAGTCTCACCTGCTCAATCATCACCCGAAGTATGTCCTAATCTTTCCTTGTCTAATAGTTCTTCTGTGTCAAGTAGTGTTCCTACCAAAATCTTGCCCAGTCGTTCAACCCGTGGTCAGCCTCTGAAACACTATGAACCTACTCTAAGTGCTAAGGCTAAATACCCTGTTGCTAAATATGTGTCGACCCATAGGTTATCTAAACCGTATGCAGCATTTGTGAATCAATTATCTTCTGTGTCTCTTCCTAGTAAAGTGCAGGATGCCATGAAGGATGAGAAGTGGATGAAAGCAATGACAGTCGAGATGGATGCACTTGAGAAGAATTGTACGTGGGAGTTGGTGTCATTACCACCAGGGAAGAAGACAGTTGGTTGTCGGTGGGTGTATACAGTGAAACATAATTCGGATGGTTCAGTGGATCGGTACAAGGCAAGATTAGTGGCTAAAGGTTATACTCAGAAGTATGGAGTGGATTATGATGAGACATTTGCACCAGTGGCCAAAATTAACACAATTCGGGTACTTCTCTCATTAGCTGCTAATCTTGATTGGCCTTTGCAACAGTTTGATGTTAAGAATGCATTCTTGCATGGTGATCTGCATGAAGAGGTTTATATGGATTTGCCTCCTGGATATGGTACTTCCACTGGAGAGCAGGTGGTGTGCAAATTGAAGAAGTCGCTTTATGGCTTGAATCAGTCTCCCAGAGCTTGGTTTGGCCGGTTCACCAAGTTCATGAAGAAAATTGGGTACCGACAGAGCAATTCAGATCATACCTTGTTTCTTAAACATCAGTGTGGTAAAGTGACTGCCTTGATTATTTATGTTGATGACATGGTTGTGACAGGTGATGACATTGAAGAAATTCAAAGGTTACAAGGTCAGTTGTCCTCTGAATTTGAGATGAAAGATTTGGGTAATTTGAAATATTTCTTGGGAATTGAAGTTGCTCATGGCAAGGATTGTATTGTGTTGAGTCAGAGAAAGTATGTCCTAGACTTGCTGGCAAAAACATGTATGCTTGATTGTAAACCAGTTGCTACTCCTATCGAGTAGAACCATCAGTTAGCAGAGTATTTAGATCAAGTACCCACAAATAAAGGGAGATACCAGAGGTTAGTTGGACGGTTGATTTATTTATCCCACACGAGACCAGATTTAGCTTATGCAGTTAGTGTGGTGAGTCAGTTTATGCATAATCCCAGTGAAGCCCATATGGATGCTGTATTTCTTATCTTGCAGTATTTAAAGTCTGCTCCAGGGAAGGGATTAATCTTTTCAAAATACAGTCATTTGGATGTTTCCGGATACACAGATGCAGACTGGGCAGGTAGTATTACAGATCGCAGGTCTACTTCAGGCTACTTCACATTTGTGGGTGGCAACTTGGTTACTTGGAAGAGCAAGAAACAAAAAGTGGTGGCTCGCTCTAGTGCTGAAGCAGAGTATAGAGGAATGGCCCGAGGACTTTGTGAGATGTTGTGGTTGAGAAATTTATTGAATGATTTGGGGTTCAGACAGAAAAAGGCTATGCCACTTTATTGTGATAACAAAGCTGCAATTGAAATTGCTCACAATCCTGTTCAGCACGATCGCACGAAACATGTGGAGGTAGATCGACACTTCATTAAAGAAAAGCTGGATGGACAGATCATTTTGTTTCCCTTCGTTCCTACTGAAGAACAGTTGGCAGATATTCTTACAAAGGCTCTCTCGACTAAAGCTTTTTATGACTCACTTGACAAGTTGGGCATCCGTGATCTGTATGCACCAACTTGAGGGGGAGTGTTGACGTGAGTAGTGCTGGAGGCCAACAATGATGGCCGACAATGGTGGCGGACAAGTTGGTGGCTAGCCGAACAAGTTAAGGGCTAATCCACTATTAGGAATATTTTTTGTAATAGGACTTTATGTATCTTATGTATATATATACTCCATTCTTGGAGACGAAATATTATTAGAAAATCTCCTAATCTTCTCGTTCTTTCCAACTGAAACATAGGCATATTGTAGAAACAGCTATCACTATTATGACTGCAGCATTTCTTCCTAGAATGTTTTAGTACGTAACATAAATTTGCTCATCCTCTTTTCTTTATCAATAGGATGCTATGTCACTCATTTGCTGTGGAGTAACCATATTTTAAATTGTTTGGAACTGTGCCTGATTTTTTTCTCTCTCTCAAAATCTTTTGTTCTGCGTTATCATTACTCTGGTGGACACTACAACTGAAATAAAATGCAACCTAGAACCTATCAATGCGTCTTCCTAAGTTATGCCTGTGTTATAAAGGAGTGATTTGCTTCAACATAGAGAGAAATAAGTTGGGCTTATCAAGACATGTTGTTCATAATGAAACCATTTTCCCATTTCAACATCATCATCTCCCATCTTTCTTCTCCTGCTAAATATGTTTTTTCTCACCTATTATAGTTCCAGTCCCAGTATCACCTCCTTCCACTGCTTAATCTTCTAATGTTACTCTCTCAATTTACTCTTTTCCTAATCTCTCCGATTCTTTTCCACCACCAAATCCAACCCCTTCCCAATTTTTCTAGTTGTCATCCACCTTCATCTACTGCTGCTCTACCCTAATTCTACCCTACAGTTGGCAGTCCTTCATGATACACAGTTAAAGGCTCTCTTACCTATGCATTCTTTTGAACAAAATCCAGCTATAGTACAAAATCAAGGTCTAGTTCCAGTTGGAAAGAATGCAGCACATTTCCAGGAAATGTTACCACTCGATCCACCGGCTCTAAATGCTCATCCTGTAACTACTAGAGTCAGGGATACCATAGTTCAAAAAAAGGCCTTTGAGGAATACGCTTTGCTGCTATGATGTGTAACAAGAAGTATGATAACTATGCCCTTGTTACACGTGTTATAGAACCTTCTAGTTATAGAGCTGTGCATCAGATGTTGAGGATCTCACAGAACCTTCTAGTTATAGAGCTGCTTCCAAGCATTCTATGTGGATTACTGCTATGAAACAGAACACTGTTGGCCTTAATAGACAAGGCACTTGGTCTTTAGTTCCAGCTCCTCTTCACAAAACCATTGTCAGTTATAAGTTGGTTTACAAGATTAAGAAAAACCCTGATGGTAGTGTTTCTAGATATAAAAACAGACTGGTAGCTCAAGGTTTTAGCCAGAAGCAAGGGTTGGGATTATGATGAGACTTTTAGCCCCGTTGTCAGGAATAGTACTGAGGCTTGTCCTTGCTCTTGTATCTTCTTATAAGTGGTCTCTTAGATGTTAAATATGCATTCCTGCATGATGATTTAGAGCAAGAGGTGTTCATGAGACATCCCCAAGGTTTTGAAGATCCAAAACATCCTCACTTTTTGTGTAAGCTTCACAAGTCTCTCTATGGGCAAAAGCAGGCACCGAGAGCCTGGAATGCCAAGTTTACAGGATATTTACCAGCTCTGGGATTTTCAGTTTAGTCATTTGGATCCTAGTTTGTTTGTCAAGCCTACTGATTGTGGCATTGTTATGTTGCTACTGTATGTTGATGACATGATCATCACTGGTTGCCTGGTTGTTAATGATCTCATTCAGTCTTTGCTCTAAAAGATCTTGGTCACACTTATTTTCTTGGTTTGCAGATTCAATATCAGGCTAATGCATTGTTTGTTAATCAAACCAACTATGCCTCTGATCTTATTGCCATGGCTGGAAAATAAGGGTGTAGGTCATGTGTAACTCCCTGTTTACCTCACTCTATCTTTAGACCAGATGATGGTATGCCTTTATCAGATCTTACTTTGTATAGAAGCCATGGCTGGGAATATGCTCACAAGTCCTTTACTTTGAATTCCTCTGATAATCTGGATAGTTTAGCCAACAGTGTCTTAGTAAGTTGTCTTTTCTTCGTGTTCCTTTTCTACTTTTCATTTTGTTGTAAAATACCATCCTTTTCATCTCCTTTAGTATTTTGTCTTGTTTAGTTTCTTGATAATTGTTCCCTCCCCTGTTCCCTGAGGTCACTTCTTTTGAAATGTCTCAGGGCTCAGGATCAATGCCTTATTCCAATTTTATTGACCCCTGCCTTCTATTCGGGTATTTTGATGTATAATGTGCAAAAGAACATGCTCAAGAAACTCTGCATTTTCTGTCCCCATATATATATATATATATATCATCCATTGAAATACAGAGAGTACTGCTTGAGTAGTAGTCGGGACCTATTAATATATAGTTATATTGGAAGGAAAACATTGAAATACAGATGTGTTCAAGGTTACAGACATGGGAATTCAGAGAGGAAGATTAACAAACTAGTTACAGGTTGTCCACTTTATATATCTGCCTATATCATTTGATATGACAAGCATTATATAATGCAGGGCAATACTGAAAGTGGTTTTTCTTGCATCTTATGACTTCTCTAACTCAAATAGGAACAACTTTAATGTAAGCATATGGTACAGTTCAAACTTTAAGAATGACAATGGTCCTATTGCTTTGTTGTGGCTTCCACGCTAGAGTAAATTTGGTATATATCTAGCTCATTGAGTTTTCCTTATAGTAATGGTTTTTATTTTTAAAGTCGGCATGACTCATAAAGAATATTTTCCGTGACATCTTACAAATCGTTTAAATAATTTGGTATCTTAATCCAAAAGTTGCTAACTCAGGCAGTCTTTGTCTGTGAAGATAGAGCATGGTTGATTGAAGTGGGAACATAGAATGTTATTGGGAGTACTGCTTGTTTACCAAACCTTAATGCTGCTACAGCATTATTGTTATAGTAGATGGACTTGTTCGGAGTGTCCAGCTAGCACTACACCATAAAGTCTCATTGATAGCATTTCAAAAACGCTATGGTAGGATACAATAGCGTTTTAGTAAACGCTATGTCTGCCCGAGCTATAATAGATCTAGGGTATGTCATAGCATTTCTGCAAACGCTATGAAAAGTTGAACATCCATAGCACTTTACAAATGCTATCATTAAACTTTTCATAGCACTTTACAAACGCTATCATTAAACTTGTCATAGCGTTTGGTCAATTGCTATGCTTAGATAATCCATAGCGTTTATTTAAATGCTATTTATTCACAATCTAATAGCATTTCAATGGGATTAATGTCCTGTACTTTAGGCATTATACACTTACTAGCTATTACATGGATATAAGCCCTCAAATCTTTGATCATAAGTGCATTATTTTCATTAATAATATCAAAACAATCAAAATACAATGTGGCATTCATAAAGTTACACACCTACTACATTGTCTCAGTGGACAAGTTTTCCTACCTTGTGTAATATTGAAACAAATCTAAATAAAATAAAGAATAAAACTACTCCATTACTTCTCTAAAGCAGATCCTGAACTTTCGATGTTGACACACTTCGCCCAAATAAGTTGACTCACTTCGCCACTTATTTGGGAGTGTTTAAAGGGGATTAGATCTCCTCATTCTTGACCACCATGAATCCTTCAGGTTATTATTCCCATTGTAATGTCCTACATTGAAATTTTGAAACTGCATGTGCTTTTTGGTAAAACTGACTCTCTTAGAGGATTAAAATTTCTCACACTGAATGAGTACAACATCCAATTTGTCTTCATCTATATCAACTTGCAAATATATATCAACAGCTTTTCTAGCAACGTTTGCCCTTGCAAGTATCTACTATGTTTCCAAATGTGAAGACTTCTGCAGGCTTGATTCCTTTGTTTGTCTTTTCTTGGAAATGTAGTGGACTAGTGGGAGCTTCTTAATTTTTATCTTGCAAGATGAGCTGATTGACATGCCTATCATGATATAACAGTCATAGGTTATATATGCGTCTTTGGAACTGGACTTTTGGGAGCCTCTCTTTTTGAGGTTGGATCACTGTTCTAGAGCTATATGCTGGCTTCTCTCTAATTGCAGGTTATATGGTTTCCTCAATACTCCTTCATTGGGAATTATATGGGGCCTGATGGGATGTGGCGGCAAGATTTGAGTGATAGAGATAATGGGACGAAAGAAGTCTGGATTATCATGGCAGTCAAGTGGTTTATGGTGATTTTTCTTGCATATTACCTACGTCAAGCTGTATCATCACCAGGAAGTGTGAATATCCTTTTATTTTTCTTTCAAAGTGTAAGGAAGAAACTGTCATCTCGTAGGATGCATAGTTTGCAAAAAGGCAGGAATCTAAAGTTCTTATTCAGATGGACAAACCTGATGTTGGGCAAAGAGGTAACTCTTTCCTGCATTCTCAGTCTTCATTACTTGTATACTTATATTAGGCACTTATTAACGCTCTGAACAAGCCAGTCTATCTGGTACACCACAAAAAGATGGTAGAAATTGCTATAATGAGTTTCCAGATCATTTAGGTTGAAAGATAAAACTGAATTTTTATGCAGTGATATGGCAGTCCACTTTCAACTACTTAATTGTGGGGTGCAATGGAGAAAGTGTTGAAAAGTGCAGTGCCAAAATCACTCCCTGTTAGGATTACTATTATTCAGTCAGTTACTGTTAATGATTTGACAATAGTTCATAAGTTTAGAACTCTTTCCAAATGTCATGTTGTTGACGATTATAAATTTTCAGTGGAAATTTTCTTGATGCATGTCTGCCAGAGTTTTGTGAGGTTTCCATCTTATTGAAAGCATAAACAAAGTTTTGCTTCCTTTCCAGATGGTGAAGGTCAACAAGTTACTACTGGAACTGGATACAAGCCATGCAATTATTTGCCACTATCTCAAAAAGGTTTATCTCGGAAGAGATGGAAACCCTGGGAAATTAGCCGCGCCGGGAGAGAGATGTCAATCTCTTGCTTTGTCTCGAGGGGAGTGCTTTGATATGCTTGGCCCTAATGGTGCTGAGAAGACCTCTTTTATTAATACGATCGATGAGTATAATACCTTTTTCATCAACTTACAATTCATGAAAATTTCCTACCGCATTTTTTTTCGTCATTTTCTGGTGGAATCAGTAGTCATTAGACTCATTACCACTTTTACATCTGATTAATTAAAAGAGTATGTGAAGAACAGTTGGAAAGTTTGTATAGAATAATGTTATATTGCTCCAATATACACAGAAATGTTTATTGGAGAGACTTATAATTTCAAGTACTCCTATATTTGAACAACATGAGTGAATCTTGACTCACTTTAGCCAGAGCTATAGCTATAGCTATTTACATCTGCTTCACTCTGCTCTGGTAGTGCTCTGTCAGCTGAGTTAATATTTCTGGGTTTGGATGTTGTCCTGTGACTGCTACATTCTTGCATGTCATTGCTCTTGTGATTCTTTGAGTTCATGCATCTATATATCTTTCCACAGATGACTGGTCTGACAATCTCAACCTTTGGCATGGCTTACGTTCAAGATCTGGACTCTGGACATCAACACTCAGTGGATGAAATATACCAGACTACCAGCATGGGAGTTTGACCACAGCATGAGTAAGCAGTGATATCTACCAGATCGGTCAAGGAGAGGCTTACATTTCCTTTTCTGGCCTTTCCTTTATTTAATTAACTTCTCGAGTTTGAACATTTTTGAAGCCTACCATGGGCAACCCTGACCAGAAGGGAGCATCTACTTTTTTATGGAAGACTGAAGAACCTCATAGGTTCTGGGTTAAGACCAGTCAGTCATTACATATGTACATTTATATATTTTTTGCTCGCAGATTAAGCTTTTCTGTTTTTCCTTGTTTTGAGTCCATGTTTTGTTTCTTAATTCTCAAGGCATTGGAAGAATCGTTGATAAGTGTCAATCTATTTTATGGTGGGGTTGCAGACCAAGGAGCTGGAAAGTATAGTGAATGTATGAAGAGAAGGCTTGGTGTCACAAACACTGATAATCTGATAAATTAAAGGACACCCCAATTCTCTGTATTAGCAGTAGCAGGAAACTAGTACAAGTATGGTTTTGAGAGGATGACTGTAGCCAATCCATTAGATATATTAATCATCTATCACTAACATAGTTCAACAAAATCACAAAGAACTATCGCAGTGCCTGCTACAGTGCCTGTAGCCTAAACATCATACTCTTTCATGAATCCTATCAACAAAATGTGGCCAATGCTCTCTGACTTCCTTATAAAAGTCTAATAATGACATATGTTCCTCATAATAATGCTCAAACACATTTCTGAGAAATCTGAGAAGCTCAGACATCTCATGAATGTTATATTGGTCAGGTGGGGTGGTGGTAGTTGGTGCAGTAGCAGAAGTCCATGCAGATGGCTGAGAAGTGCCTGCAGATGAGTGATAACCAATACTGCCTTTGGCTGACTGAGGATGGCGACTGCCTGACTGAGGATGAGGAGAACCACTGGTGCCTGTGGCTGACTGAGAAGTAGGAGGAAGAGAAGCGCGATCGCGAAAATAAGGATGAGGAGAACCACCACCGGTGCTTCTAGATCCGGGAGAACCATTGGATTGGGGAGGAGGAGAGGTGCGAACATACTGGATTATTTTAGTAAATTTAGTGCCCATCTCCCTGCGCCAACCAACTTTAGGTCTTAGGTACTCACGATCCATAACTTTTTTTTTAAATGCCCCCTCTAAAAGATCGAATCTAAGCCTACCACTATGTTTAGAAATATAGGCATGGTGTGCATCTGCAAGCAGTTGCAATATCTCCTTCACGTGTTCCATCAAAAAGGGGTGAGTGTACACCATCTTTAAGTACCTGTCAAGGCTGTAAACATTTCGAGAGTGAACAAAAATTCATAGGTATCATTATTAATTAAGCAAACAACACTTATTATTAAATTTTCAGAAAGCAAATTTAAGAGGCCAGTTTAAATTGAAATATAAAAATTTATTATTTAATTGAATTTACCTGACACTCCGGTGAAAGCACCTCAGAAAAGAATCCCTTTCGGGCCAAAACTTCTCTGATCTCAGGAGGTATTTGAGTCCAATGCCAAACTGGTTGATATGGTGTCGCTGACGCCCTTGCCATTGCTTCTCGCATGGGTCAAGCTCATCCCAAAAGTCGAACTTTGAGTCATCAACATTAATAATTTTAATTTTGCCATTTGACCACACATAGCTCAGGGGTGAATTAAGGGCAGAATGAGACACATCATTATCGTGCAGGTGTTTTAGGCCCATCGCTAACTCCCTACATAATGCAGTAAAGCAAGAAACTGGAAGCTTCAGCATAAGAAGAGAAAATTACTGAATTAAACTTTTTCACAGTGTCCCAGTATCTACTTAAAGGAAAAGTTTAAGGACCTAAATTGAAGACATTACTCACCGAATTTCTCGCTTTAGTGTTGGATTTGGCAGTCCAGGAATATCACTTTCCAGAAGTGGTTCACTGAGCCAAATGGGTGAGAATTCTGGTAAAAAATTGGTAAATCGATCATAGCACAAAATGTCCTTCCCGAGATTGCCGTCGTGGGTGAAAAACCGCGGCTGCATAACTCGATCATGACTCACCTTCCTGCTCCTTTCGAAAATTTGAGCTACAAGACCAAGAGGGGTTGACTTTTCGAAATCGATAAAGGAAACGTCCAAGACCGCGCCCTCGGGGGCAGTACCACCATTGAAGAACAACTTGCCGTGATGATAATACTTAATTGAGGATTGCCCAGAATCAGAATCGTAGGGGAACTCGTGGTGACTATCAATTTGATAGGTAACGTTAGGATCCATATCGGGTTTTGGAGTGTGCCTAAGAAGCCGCCCACTCCGGGGAGTCTACACCTTTTTGGCTGTGGAGACGAAAAGAGAATGGCTATAGGGATGAAAAGAGAAAATTCACAAACACCCATCAATGCTAGTACAAAATATTTGGTCCATTAAGGGCATTATTGGAAATTTGTTTTTTTTTTTTTTCCAATATTAATCTCTCTCGCTCCGCCATCCTCTCCCGACACCAGAACAAAAACTTGCCCCAAAGTTATCCCAACCCGCCGCGAGATCCTCTGCGTTGCGCACCGCCCTCATAGGTAAGCAAAAAGTTTTTATGTTTGTTTTGTGGCTTTTTCGGATGGATAGCTAATAGAAGAATCGCAGGAATTGTTAGTATTTTTCTGGTTTTCAGTTCATTCATGGGTCATAATTGCTCTAAATAGTTTATTCGCTTGTTGATCATCCATGATTCCCATAATTTTAGTCTAAATGGTAATAGGAATTCCTGTGCTCATGATCATTGATTTAAACTTTGAAATAATATGCATGGATAACATATGTGCATGTCTTCGTGTTCAGCTTGTTCGCCCATTGATTGATCTGATATGATGAAGAAGAGATCTCTTTTTATAGTGGTGAATTATTTGGGAGGTCCAGTATTTGGCAGGGTATTTGAAATTAAATTGGATGAGTTGGATCATCGACAAGGAGGAGGAAAGGATGAGACTCCAACATTTAAATATGCAGCACAGTTATATCAAGGAGGAGAAGAGTTGAGGAAACCTATTCTATGGAAATTTTGTTCCTTGGCTACTGCCACTTCTTGCACTTCTACCAACTTGTGTGTATTGCCAGATAGTGGTCCTGAAGACCTTATGATGGATGACCCTTTGAATGGATATATCTTCAACATCAGTACTCGAAAGGTGCACAAAATGAAGCCCCCCAATGCTCCCAAGCTCTTTGGACATGTTCTATCTTTAAATGGCAATATTTATTTTATTGCCGATCCATACTGGATAAGGGATGCACCAGATCCATCTTTCGAGCAATACGATCCTATCAAAGACTCTTGGGAAAGTTTGACACCTCTTCCCTTTAATAAGGGAATGAGTTGCGATGCTGAGATGGTGGGTTATGCTGTTTTTGATGATTTCATTTTGTTCAACATTAGTGGCCGTACCTATTCTCCTCAACTGTGGGCTTATGATGTAAGTAGAAACAAATGGTACTTAGTCAGCGTCGACAACTTTGTTTGCTATGGTTTACAAGGACCGGCTGTGGTTCTGGAAAAGACTGTTTATGCCTTATCAAACACATCGAGTTGCTCAGTTTTGGCGTTATCTATTACAAGAGAGCAAATTGATGGACACGATCTTGTATTTACCTGTTCTCTACAGTCGGTGTTTACGTTGCCGTACACGGAGGTACTTCCATTGGATGGAGACCGGGGAAGAGACCATTTGGTTCATTTGGGTAACCGCGAGTTTTGTCTTGTCCAGAGTGGTGTCTACTATGGTTATATTGATTATCAACCTATAAGACTTAGCATTTTTCAGCTTCTGGGAAAAAACTTAGTGAATATAACATATACAATTGACTATGAGGTGCCTCTTCAGGATTTTGAGCCATTCCATATCAGACTCTGCTTCTCCCCTCCGTAAGCTCCTTCACTTTGGTTTTTTCCTCCTCAATTTGAAATAAATTGGGATTTCTGTTTGTTTTTAATGTCACCTTTATATTTTTCTCATTGTTTTATGACTCAGTGGTTGCGAGGATAGTGTGTCAGAACAAGAAGATGATTCTGATATTGACTTCATCTTCGACCCGTAAGTTCCTTCATTACCTTTTCTGATTGTTTTCTCTCTAATTCCCATAAATTTCAAGTCTGTTTCATCTTGCATGTCATCTTCATGTAAAATCATCATTCTCAGGGCATTTGAAGTTGTCAAACCAGCCCCAGAAGAAGGGATCGCGACCCTGTTTGAAGAAGATGAAGAAGAAGAAGAAACAATAGTTGATACCAGTTCCTTCAAGCAGTAAGTTTCATCAATCACATTTTCCGGTTGGTTACGCTTTCAAATCTGAAGCCCCTTTTTCCCTTGTGATCTCATCAGTTATATAAAAAGCTCCAGCATCTTTGCTCTTTCCTTCCCATCTTCTTCTTCTTTATATATATATATATATATATATATATATATATATAAATGTCATCTTCATATGATGATTTTACTTTATGACTCAGGGCATCGGAAGTTGTCAAACCAGCCCCAGAAGAAGAGTTTGCGACGCTGTCTAAAGAAGAAGAAAAAATAGTTGATACCAGTTCTTTCAAGCAGTAAGTTTCATCAATCACATTTTCTGGCTGGTTACGCTTTCAAATCTTAAGCCTATTTTATTCTTGTGATCTCATCAGTTATATAAAAAGCTCTAGCATCTTTGCTCTTTCCTTCCTATCTTCTTCTATATATATATATATATTGAGAAGTCTTCTTCTTTTTACTTACTCACATACTTCTGTTCTTCTCTCCAGCTCAGCTTTGCTTTTTTTTTTTTAAAAAGAAACAGCTCTTTATTGAAAAAGAGAAAAACAAAAATACACGGAGGCGGACAAGGAGTCCGCTATTGAGATCAAAGGACAGCTAGGGCAAAAGGCTTAGCATGTCGACTAAAAGAACAATCTCAACTTAGGGGCTTAAACTACAGCTGCTTGCCAATTAAGAATAATAGAAGAAAGACTGTAATCCTTGAATTCCTTAGAAATAGAAGCCCATAAGGAAGCCCAGAATTTGACTCTCTCCCACATGTCTTCCCTCTCCAAACCTCCATAGTTTTCAAAAATTCTTCTATTTCTTTCCAACCAGACCACCCAACAAACAGCTAGCACCCCACATCCCCAAAGGGTTTTGGCCTTTTTCCCTTTACCAAAAGCTAAAGGTTTTTCTCTTAGCAATTCGCTTCTCTGTAAAGGAGTTGTCCAGTCCACTCTTGCCTCCCTAAAAAGCTTTTTCCATAAGGAAATAGTCACATCACAATGCACAAAGACGTGATCAGCACTTTCCCCATGGTTTCTGCATAAAATGCACCAGTGGGGAGATAAACAACTTCCCGGTCTTTTCTTAATATCATGCCCACGTCATTTTGATTAATAATAATAGTAATAAATATAATGACTAATTATTAATCATTATAGTAATAAATATAATAGTCAATTAGTCATTATATTTATTACTATTATTATTGATCAAAATGGCGTGCATACATATTTTCTCTCTTTCCGAGAAAAAAAATTCCCACCATCAGCGACTTTGACTTCCACCGCAACCAATTTTTTTATATCAAAGATGAGACATACTAATAGTATGCTCCGTTCATAGAATAAAGAAATAGTACAAGATACTCCCATAACACAATTAGGCTCTGAGTAGTCTATGCCACATACAAACACCTTGCCTTGCAGGCAATTTATTCTACCTAGTCTCACACGCCGAGCACGCAATTGTGGTACGCTAAAACTAAGTACTTCCACAAGACTCATAGAGGGATCTCTACTAGCATAGACACTAGTAACTAGGCGTAACTAGGCTAAACCTATCAAACAACTATTGGTTCCTTATCCCGAGATGGGTTGGAACCATGAACTGCCTCCACCACGGTGAATACCGGTAAGCCATTCACCAATTTCTCCTCCTTCCTAGGAGTCTTGAGCTTCTTTGCCGGTGACTTCTTCAAAGGTGAAGCATGCACAACCTTAAGCTCCTTTGCCTTATTCTTTGCCCCCCTTTGGCCGCAACCAATTGGAGACGTTGAAGCTGAAAAGAAAAAACAACAGGAAATTTTCCAGCTCTCCCTCCCTCCTCATTTTCCATTGAACGGGTTGACTTCAGTCTCTTTCTCATCCAAGTTACGAATACCTTGTTGGTCTTTTTCAGTGTGGCTCCTGCTGCTGGTGAGAACTTGGTTTTTCGTTTCCTTTTCAGTTCTCTAGGTTTATGATTTAACTTCTCTAGCTTTATGATTTAACTTGCGTTTCGTGGAGATTCCTTGTCCCTGTTATTGTTGTTTCTTTTCTCATCTCCTCTCGGTATGTGTTTTCTTTATTGATGGAGCATTTGAAGTAGTTTCATGGTTCCTTCGAAAATTTCTTGTCCTTGTTAGTGCTGTTTTATCAAATACTACAGTGTTCACCATCGAAAATTTCTCTAAAACATTTCCACCCGCAGGTTATTAATGGCCTCTGCATCATCGGTTCCTTCTCATGGATGGAAGTACGACGTGTTTTTGAGTTTCCGTGGTGAAGATACTCGCAAGAGTTTCGTGTCCCATCTATACCACGAGTTGCACAAGAAAAAGATTAAAACATTCAGGGATGATCGATCACTTGAAACAGGGAGAACTCTTTCAGAGCTCTTCAGGGCAATTGAAGAATCAAGATTTGCGATTGTTGTTTTCTCACAGAACTATGCTTTTTCCCGATGGTGCTTGATGGAAATTGCAAAGATTGTTAACGTCAACACCACTACAGTAGTGCCAATCTTTTATCATGTGGATCCTGCTGATGTACGAAATCAAAGAGGCTATTTTGCTAAAGCCTTCATTGAGCATGACAAAAGGCATGGTACTAAAGATGTGCAGGAGTGGAGAAAAGCTTTAACAATAGTGGCAAATCTCTCTGGCTGGGATTCAAAGAATTATGTGTAAGCATGAATGATGAAACAGCTCTGTCTATTTGATCATTACATCTTAGTATCAAGTCCTTTATTTATTTTGCCTAAAGATTGTATTACATGACTTTTCTTCTTACTTGTAGTTCCGAAAGTGAACTTATTGAACACATCGTCAAATATGTGCGTAGTGAAGTGCCTCAAAAGATCACACTGTTAGATGCCAGAGAGAAGTTTGTTGCTGGGGCAGTTCCTTCATCGACTTTGGAGGTTTCCTCACAAAACAATTGCCAGGAAAGCCAAAATAATGAAGGGAATAGTAGCTCAGTGGAGAGCATCAATAAAGCCGATGTTCTGGAAGAACTTTCTCTTGGTTTTCATTCAATTGCCACCAAATTTTCAGGAATTCACAGCCTAATGGAGAGAAACAGTAGTACTATATGGGATGCTATCAAGGAGGTCCCACATTTGGATATCCGGGATCGTTACCAGGTGATTGAGATACTTAATACTAAATCAAGAATAAATATGTTCTTAAGCATGTCACCTGAAGAGCGCTTGGAATGGATAACCTGCGTTAGAGGGGCACCTCAGTGGAAGCATGATGTGTTTTTGACTTTTATGGCTGAAGACACCCGCGGTTTTGTATCCCATTTATGCCACGAACTGCAACATGTGCAACAGATGAAAATATTCAAGAATGATCAAGAGAAAAGAGGTACAGAGATTGCTCCAGAGCATTTGGTGGCAATTGAAAGTTCAAGGTTTGCAATAGTTGTTCTCTCGCCAAACTATGCTTCTTCCACATGGTGCTTGGATGAACTTTTAAAGATTTTAGAATGCAGAATTTCTTTGGGCACCACAGTTGTACCCATTTTTTTTCATGTGGATCCCGTGGATGTACGAAGGCTAAGAGGGAGTTTCTCAGATGCCTTTACAAAGCATGAAAAAACGCATAAGCCCTACTTAGAGCAGGTGGAAAAATGGAGACATTGTTTAAGAGAAGTGTCTAATATCTCTGGGTGGAAGTTGGACAAATATGAGTAAGCACAAATTAACAAAGAAACATTTTCTTAATAAGAACTATACTGTGATGTTATGCTTCACTTTATTGGTGCCTTTGATTACTACAGTATCTTATATTGGATTTCAATTGCTTTCCTGATCAATGACTATTTGACCTTTCTTCTTGTAGGAGTGAACGAGAACTTATTGAACACATTGTTGTTTCTAAGGTTTTCTCAGAAATCACCAGCCAAAAAGAACGAAAAACTGAGTATGAAGGGAATAGTCACTCACTTGAGACCATCACTCAAACAGGTACTCTGGAAAGATTTGCTCTTAGCATTAAATCTATTGCTAGTGACGTTCAGCGAATCCTTAATCTAATGGAGAAAAGGAAAAGAGAAAAAGAGAGTAGTATATGGGATGCTATCATGGAGACCCCAAACTTGGATAGACATGTTCGTTTTAAGGCTATTGATTGCCTTGATACCAAAGAAAAAAGGTATATGTTTAAGAACATGTCACCGGAAGAGCGCTCAAACTGGATATTATACAAGTTGGGATAAGTATGGTTATTCTGACGTGATACACTCTCGTTGGACCAATGATGATACGAATTCTGAGATGATTGCGAGTGAGTTACCATCTCGCTCCCCAATAGCACCCTATACACTTCGATTGCAGGAACTTTACTATGATTCGACTAAGGCTAAGAAATGTGAGACAAGAATTTGAATGTTCTTTAGCTCAGGGTTCGGTTTGTCAATTTGTTGTTGAAATGCAAATTGTTTGCCCAGGGTAATGAACTTATTGGTTTCGACCGAACTGTTTTCCCTTTAATGGAAAGTATGCATATATAAAGTTGTCCAAGATGCTTTGCCTACTTATTTGCATCAGTGCTGTATAAATTAATTAAACTCTTGTTATCAGCAGCATTCATCCACTTACTTCATGAGTTTATAATGTCTGCCTGCTTATCCTTCTCTCTTTCCTCTGTTGTTTTTCTATTGCTTTGGTCTTCTGTTTTTTTCCTTTATCTGTCTCGGCATTGTTGTAATGATAGTCTGTTCCTACTGATATGACATGGTGTGGATTTTCAATGTGATTTCTACCTTAGCAGTATGGGCTAATGAAGCATGGGGATCCTATTGGAATTGGGATCCAAAAGAGACTTGGGCATTTATTACTTGGACCATATTTGCGATTTATTTACTTATTCAAACAAATAAAAATTATGAAAGCGTAAATTCTGCAATTGCAATTGTGGCCTCAATGGGCTTTCTTATAATTTGGATATGCTATTTTGGGGTTAATCTATTAGGAATAGGGTTACATAGTTATGGTTCATTTACATTACCATCTAATTGAATAAGGTACTTGACAAATATTAACCACAGATTGATCCATAGCAGGTTGTGGCAGGTAATGAATTTCCTATTGAAAATTCAACACAAGGGCATAGGTAATGCAGCTTTTATACTTATCACCTGTCATTCTGAGGCAGCTGATAAACATAGCAGGTACCTTTGATAACTGGTATGCCAATTATTGCTAGCTAGAATAGATTGAATGTGAAGATGATGCCTCTGCAAGATTGGGTAACAAGTAGATATGTTTCTTTTTTGTTTTTAATCAATCAATCACCAATCGCCATATATTCTGTACGAATAAATTAGGATAAGCAAGGATGGACCTCCCTGGTCTATCTTGCTCTATTTTTAATCTTGTTCTTTTTTGTTGGGTATTTATCTTGTATGCAAATGATTACAAGCTTCTTGCTGGTGCCTTTGATTTTTGATTGATCATTACATAATTTCTTCGTTACACCCCACCACTTACAATATAGGAGTCGGGGAATACGAGGATGCGTTGTAATAGTGTTTTAATCCCAATATCAATATACCAAACGAAGTCATGCTGTGATTTTACTTTAGTTCTTCTAGTTCATCATTGACTATAATATATGATAATTGGTCACCATCTTTTCATCCGGATCCCTGGATAATCATGATGGGGATTATGCAAATCATCTAAACTAAGAAGCTTACATCCATAATTAGTGGAAGTAGCCATTCCAAAGAGTCACATCATCTAATCACTCATTCCCAGGAGAGCAATCCTTTTGTTTGCTCATCATTTTATTACGATTTATTAAGTTTTAATTGATTAATCATGTAACGTGAAGATAGGAAATAAAGTGATGCGAATTGCTCTGAACATTTTCCGCATGCCTTATATATTACCATTGCTAACTTCAACTATATCGCCAAGCTTCAACTTGCTCTAAATGGAATGCTTGTAATTGTCAAATTGCAATCTCAAACAAAACAAATCTGATTGTAATTTTTCTTGAAATATTGTGTTTTCAATGTTACAATATCTAGCTTCAAGCTTACAGTCTCATGCTTTGACTTATCAAAATTGCTTAATTCCCTATCCAGTTCAGGTTATGCTTTATGTAATCTGAGGCTTGGTAAATGCTGCAGTTTCTAGTAAATCTACTCAAGATTCATGAGTTTCTATTATTCTTGCTAGCTCCCACACCTTTATTGCAGGCAAATATGATTTGACTGAAAGTGTGAGAAATCTGTGATGTTTGAATCTTTCTGACCCTTCAAATGAAATAAGAAATATTAGATTTTAATTTTGCCTGTTTCTCTTTCCTTTTTCTTGGTTTTATTCCATTGCTATTTTCCTCTGTACAACTCTCTTTTGTTTTTGTTGAAAAAGAAATAGTATAGTCCTACTAATGGTACTAGGTCTAGGTGGTTCTACATTTCTACATAGATATTAAGGCAGATTATGTCCAGGGCAGGTGTGGAGGTAAAAAACTTCCTAATTCTAATTCAATTCAAGGTTTTATTGGTAATGCAGCTTTAGTACTTTGAAGCAGTCATTCTGAAGTAGCTGATAGACATGGAAGGTATTTCTTATAACTAGTATGGCACTTGCTCTAACTTCAATGGATATGAATGACTATTCTTGTGCATGATTTGTGCCTACTGGAATTGGCCACTGAAGATTTCCTCTGCCTCTGTTTAACATGTCTGTTAGATATACAATGAGATTGTTGGTTTGCAGTTGGTAGCTTATAACATCACTAAACTGCAGGTCTTCAGCCTGCTACCTATCTCTTAGAAATGTGAGGCTACCATGAAAAGTTGACCCCATCCCCACTGTAAAACTCTTTCTCAGCTGTTGTTAAATGTGGACAATGAATCTAAAAGAGTTGTCTTTATAAATATTGAGCGGAGAATACGTATTTATATTGTGATGTACATAATTACCTCATTCATCTTCAATACGAGGAAGCACGCATATCTAGTTACTTCAAAACATTAGTGGCAATTGGTCAAGTCTTATATATGCAATAGTAATACAACAGAATACACTAAAAGTTGTGTTCAAATTATAAAAAGGAACGTGTGTCTTGCTTCTAGGATTATATTTTCCCTTCTGTAGTTAGCTACTTTTTATAGATATATTTGAGATCTTCATTTATATTTGGATCTTCTAGACTGGGTGGTTCTCCATTGTCACTAATGACAGTGGTATTACCTTAGTTTCCAGTAGCTCTTATTGCTTTTGTTGGTTGGAACTAAGGAGTTGCATATGTATGTTTTATAATACCAATAGTAGAAATGTGCTTCAAAACATGGTTCC
Organism: Rosa lucieae; assembly: GCA_024704745.1. NCBI lineage: Eukaryota > Viridiplantae > Streptophyta > Magnoliopsida > Rosales > Rosaceae > Rosa > Rosa lucieae. Next base: position 35,669,678 of record CM045497.1, read on the forward strand.
TCCATCAGTACTCATATCCAAAGCTGCTGTTTGTAAAACTTGACTGTAATTCAAGTGCTTTTGGGTGTCAAAAACAATCATGTATATTTTGTTACTGGAACAGGCCTTGAATTTGATAAATTGCCTTTTCCTACGAAGATGATATTTCTCAGTGAGTTTGATGTGTTCAAGATTGATCTTATTTCGCATTATAAAGCAAACACCCACCATGTTTCAGTCCCATGTCTCAAATTTACTTCACTAGGTTGACATTTTATCTGTTACAAAGAGGGAGTGAGAGAGGTATAACTTCAGCACACAAAATATCTTTCCTAGTTCCAGTCCTGTTCGTTGCTGGATAACCAGAGGGCACAGCTTAGACCTTTCTGAAACAGGCTTCAGTGCTGCAGTTGGTTTTTGTTTCCACATCCTTTTCGTTCTTTATCTCAGTAGATTTACTTATCAACTTCATTCTTTTCTTTGACATCGTGTCATGGTTTTCTGCTTCTTGAGTTTCAATTGCTATTCCATGACTTCTTTACTTTTGTCATGTATCAGACTGGCAGGACTTTGATTTCTTGCTTTTGTAGTTAAAGAGCCATGCCTACCATTCTAGCTGTAGTTTTTGATGATTCAGTGCTCTCTGATGTACTACCAACCTGTTCTCGAGCTTTGTTTTTGGCATTTTCTCGTTCTATTTCAGATTTTGTGTTCTTTCAAGTTGGGAAGCTCAGAACCTGATGTTGTGAATTTGGCTCGTTGATATGCCTAAATTGATTAGGATTCAAGGCAAAACCAGATGGGTAATTGAAGATTAGTGCGCACAGGAATTCTTCTAGTATCCTAATGGGTTTTGGAATAGGAAGAGTTATTCCTATTGATTTAGACCTGGAAAGTAAGTTCTATTCTAGTTAGGAATAGGAAAGCTAGCTCTCTTTCCTTGTTCTAATAGTTTTAGGAATCCTAATGTGACATGTTTGTAACCAGCACCTATAATCTATAAATAGGGCTGCAGGGAGCTCATATAAGGTGTCCTCAGATCAGATCAGAGAAGAGATCAAAGAGAGATCTCAGAGAGTTCTCAGTTAACATACAAACATAGAGGCAGGGAGAGCCAAGGGTGATAGAGAGATCTAGCAAAGAGGTTGGGGATTAGCATAGGGATTTCAATAAGTACTTGTAATCAAGTTGTTATTCTCCATAGTGCTAGTGATTCTCAAGAGAGATCACACAGAGGACGTAGACAAAGTTTTTGTCGAACCTCTATAAAATTCTGTGTTCGTGTGCTGTGGTTTTCTGCTGTGATATTTAGCATCATCATCCTATTACTGTTTGCAGTCATAAGCCTATAAAGAGAAACAAGGTTCTGGGTAAAAGGTGCATATTTACTACAAAGTGGTATCAGAGCTTAGGCTCAAGGTGTTTCTAAGATGGTAGATGACAAGGCAGATGCAGGCAGCAATGTGATGCCCATTATGTTGAATGGGAAGGATAACTTCACATTATGGCAGAGGAAGATGAAAAGTGTCCTGATTCTACAAGGTTTGTATGAGGCTATTCTCGGGATAGAGAATAAGGCAGCTGATATGGCAGACAAGGTTTGGCAGAAGATGGACAAGAAGGCAAGGAGCTTTATAGAGCTACATCTTGCTGATCATGTATTGGTTCATGTATTGGCTAGTGCCGGTGAGAATATGAACAGCAAAGAGACCTGGGATTATCTCGAGAAGGTTTATGCGGGTAAGGTTCATATTGGTGAGAATATGGACAGCAAGAAGACATTGGACAATGTCAAAGAGGTTGACGCGGATAAACTCTTCTTGAAAGACGAACTCTATAGTCTTCGGATGGAAGAAGGCGGGGATTTGCAGGATCATCTGAATAAATTTCAGATTTGTGTTGCCAATTTATCAAAGGTGGATGTGAGGTATAAAGATAAGGAGAAAGCACTTATGCTGCTAAGATCTTTACCAGCTTCATTCAAGCACTTCATCACCAGACTCGTTTCCGGTAAGGATTCTCTCAAGTACGATGAGATTACCGAAGCTATTCAATCTTATTTTAAGATGAGTAGGGAGACCAAAAGCTCTCAAGGAGGCCTTCATGTCAAAGGCAATGAGACAGGTCAGTTGACGAGTAAGAAGGATAAATCTGGTAACAAGGGTACATCAAAATCCAAACAAAAATACAAGAAAGGTTGCTTCAAATGTGGTGCTATCAACCACTTGAAAAGAAACTGCAGAGAAGGGAAGATGAAAGCAGCGGCGATGGCAGGGAGTTCAAACACAGCCAATGTAGTCATCAAACAAGATAAAGATGACGGTGAACTCCTTGTGGTAGCAGCTAGCTCCAATGCTTTCAGAAATTGGATTTTGGATACCAGTTGTACATTCCACATGTGTGCAATCCGAGAATGGTTCGACACATATGAGGAGAGTAGCAGCGGAGAGGTTTTTAGGGGAGATGACTCACCGTGTAGGATCATAGGTATTGGATCAGTGAAAATCAGAATGCATGACGGAGTTGTTAGAACACTGGAGAATGTCAGATATATTCCTAAGTTAAGGAAGAACTTGATATCTTTGGGTACTTTGGACAAGGCCGGATATAGGTATCGCTCTGAAGAGGGAAGACTCAAAGTTCTCAAGGGATCACTTGTTGTGATGAAGGGCGACATTCAACCTAACAACTTATACAAGCTTCAAGGGACTACAATAATAGGTGGAGTTGCAATGTCTACTGAGGTAAAAGACAAGACTGAGCTATGGCATCATCGCCTTGGGCACATGAGTCAAAGAGGAATGCAGGAACTCCACAAGAAAGGTAAGCTAGAAGGTGTCAGTGTTTGCAAACTGAACTTCTGCAAGGATTGTACTCTTGGGAAGCAGAAGGTGGCATTCAAGTTAGCAAATTGTGAGAACAAAAGCAAAGGATTGCTGGATTATATTCACTCAGATGTCTGGGGCCCGGCACCAGTAAGGTCTATGGGAGGCTTCAAGTACTTTGTTACTTTTCTAGATGATTTTTCGAGGAAGATTTGGGTCTACTTTATGAGAGAAATCCGAGGTTTTCACCAAGTTTAAGGAGTGGAAAACAGAAGTAGAAAATCTAACAGCAGAAAAATCAAGTATTGAGAAGTAATGGTGGCAGTGAATATAGAATGAAAAGGTTCTTACAATTTTGCAAGGATGAAGGAATCACAAGACACTTCACGGTGAAAGAGAATCTCCAACAAAACGGGGCTGCTAGAAGGATGAATAAAACTCTCTTGAAGAGAGAAAGAAGCATGCGGCTGCAGGCAGGATTACCGGACACGTTTTGGGCAGATGCAGTTAACCATGCGTGTTACTTGGTTAATCGGTCACCATCAAAAGTCTTGGACTTCAAGTGTGCAGAGGAGGTATGGTCTGGAGAACCAGTTGACTATTCTAACTTAAGGGTGTTTGGTTGCAGCGCATATGCTCATATTTCCAACAATGAGCAAACCAAACTCAAGCCAAAGTCACGCAAGTGCATATTTCTCGGTATTGAGAAAGGAGTAGAGGGCTACAAGTTATGGGATATTGTCAGCAAGAAGAGGGTTCTAAGTAGACACGTCATTTTTGATGAGGAGACAATGCCATTCAATGAAGTCAAGACAAGTGAGGTGAAGAAGAAAACTGATGTTGTAGAGAAAGCAACCGAAGTTCCTCTAACCAAAGGGATCATGGAAGAAACTCTAGCTCAGGTGGAGCAAATTGAGCAAGTGGAGCATGATAAAGGGGTTATCGAGGAAGAAGTCTTAGAGCAACAACAACAGTCATTAATACAAGCTCAGGTGGAGCAATTAGCACTGCGAACCTACGACTCGGTTCGTCAGTCACTTGGGCAGGAGTTCCAGAGAAGCATAGGATTGGACAAGTATGCTCTAAGTTTGAGTCCAGGGGATCCAACCACGTATCAGGAAGCTATAGCAAATGATGTACGGGAAAGTTGGATGGGAGCTATGTTAGAACAGATGAAGAAGTCCATGCAGAAGGACTTGGTTCAGGAGTCGGTTCCTAAGCCCAAAGAAAGAAATCAGGTTGGCTGTAAGTGGGTTTATAGGAAAAAGGAAGGAATGCATGATGAGGAAGCCATGAGATTCAAAGCTCGGGTATTGGCCAAGGAGTATTCGCAGAAAGTAAAGGTCGATTATGACCAAATCTCACCAGTGGATAGCTGCGTTTATCATCATGTGTTCAAGGATAGTATGGTTTTACTATTGCTACTTTATTTGGGTGACGTGTCGACTACATGTCAGGATATGTCTAGAATTCCAAAGTTAAAGACACAACTAGGAAAGGAATTTGACATAAAGGATCTAGAAGCTGCACAGCAGATCCTAGGAGTGAAGATAAGGAGGGACAGAGAAGCGGGAAAAATAGGGCTATTATTTGAACCCATGTCTACTCCACCAGTAGCACACTTCCAGTTGAGTGTGCAGAGATCATCTACGAAGGAGTTAGATGAGATGATGAATGTGTCTTATGCAAGAGTAGTGGAATGTCTTATGTACGCTAGAATCTGCACAAGACCAGGTTTAGCTCAAGCATTGAGCATTATGTCCAAGTATATGGCGAATCCGGGTAGACGACACTGGCAAGCAGTGAAGTGGATTCTGTATTACTTGAGAGACACGAAGGAGCATGAATTTGTGTTTGAAAGACAACAAGAACAAGCATGCATTGCTGGTCCCAAAGGTTCAGATTTGGCAGGAGACATAGACAAGACAAGACCTGCAACAAGTTATATCTATACTTGTAATGAAGGTTTAGTGAGCTGTAGAGCAACTATGGAATCAGCTACGATGTTGTCTAACACTGAAGTAGATTGCATGGCACTAACAGAAACTTCCGCAGAGGCATTATGGCTTAATGGATTAATGAGTGAGTTTGGAATTCAACAAGAAGCTGTGATGAAGAATGGGGTCATCAATTTGACAAGGAATCAAGTGTTTCAAGCAGAGACGAAACACGTTGATGTTCGTAGTCATCGCCGCGAAGGTTGGGTCAACTCAAGGAAGATAACAAATGAGAAAGTTCATTCAAGGGAGAATGTCTCAGATTGTTTGACCAGGACCATTGCCATGGAGGAGTTCAAGTGTTACTTGAACCTGCTCGATCTTACAGCATGTTGAGATTGAGGTGGAGCACCTCCTCACTTGAGGTGTGTTGAGGCAAGAAGAGTCTTGCCAAGGTGAAGGTTCTTGAAGGTTTCAGGATTACTTCAAGAAGTACTAGATATCCTGGAGGTTGCAGCAATCAGTTTGGTATCAACTCACCAAGGTGGAGATTGTTGTGAATTTGGCTCGTTGATATGCCTAAATTGATTAGGATTCAAGGCAAAACCAGATGGGTAATTGAAGATTAGTGCGCACAGGAATTCTTCTAGTATCCTAATGGGTTTTGGAATAGGAAGAGTTATTCCTATTGATTTAGACCTGGAAAGTAAGTTCTATTCTAGTTAGGAATAGGAAAGCTAGCTCTCTTTCCTTGTTCTAATAGTTTTAGGAATCCTAATGTGACATGTTTGTAACCAGCACCTATAATCTATAAATAGGGCTGCAGGGAGCTCATATAAGGTGTCCTCAGATCAGATCAGAGAAGAGATCAAAGAGAGATCTCAGAGAGTTCTCAGTTAACATACAAACATAGAGGCAGGGAGAGCCAAGGGTGATAGAGAGATCTAGCAAAGAGGTTGGGGATTAGCATAGGGATTTCAATAAGTACTTGTAATCAAGTTGTTATTCTCCATAGTGCTAGTGATTCTCAAGAGAGATCACACAGAGGACGTAGACAAAGTTTTTGTCGAACCTCTATAAAATTCTGTGTTCGTGTGCTGTGGTTTTCTGCTGTGATATTTAGCATCATCATCCTATTACTGTTTGCAGTCATAAGCCTATAAAGAGAAACAAGGTTCTGGGTAAAAGGTGCATATTTACTACACCTGAGATCGTGATGTGAGGTTTAGTTACCTGAGTTTCTTGTAATGGCAAAGGCTTGATGATTTTAGTACTTTAGTGCTTTTATCAGATGAATTTTGTCCTGTGTGAGTGTGTCCAGTGTGTTAAGAAGTCTGACTTGAGTGAATTTCCAAATATTGAAGGCTCTTGGGTTCTGAAAAATGTAGAGCTTTTAGGAATTAGGAACCAGAAAATGTCCGTGAAAGAGCCTAAGAGATGTGTGCAGTGTGTTTGAGTCTAAGATGATTAATTGAGCTGTGGTTTTGCCCGAGAGTTATTCTGTTTTTATATGCTATATCTGCCTTTATAATGCAATCTATCTAGTGTAATAAGCCATCTCACAGTGAATATACTGATCACTGACTGCAGCTGTCTCTGAAGAGAGAAATCCTTTCTTTCTAATAAATATTAAAAGAAACTTGCTTCTTCTCCTCCTCCTCCTCCTCCTCCTTTTTTATTTTGTTTTTTCATTTTATTTTATTGAGAAGGAAGACTGTCCATAAAATTGCATTAGAACAAAGTCCAACAAAATTGATTTTTTCTCCCACAGTATCGGCGAAGCAGAATTTCTTTACGGATTCCTGTGGTTTATGAAGTATATCTTAGTGCAATAGTTTCAGGGAACAAAATCTACTGCTGAGTGCTGATAATGGGAGCAGTTGCATCAAACTTTGGAGAACCGAGAAAGACTTTCGGGCCAAGATGAATGGAGACAACATTCAAGTTAATTGAGCAGCCTTTCTCTATTATATCCTGCAATAGTTGAAAATGACTAGGAAACCACATGGTGAAAATTGGTGCGGTAGTACTTGGCTTTTGTTATCGGGGATTTGGGAGGCAGTGTTGTAGCATCTCTCTCACAGTTTCGGGCAGCTTTTCATGAGAACCATAGTTACTATCCACAAAGTTTCAATGATTCACCAGCCGGCTCCATGTTATCATGTTACCAATCACTTGGAGAGTCGACTGCAAAAACATTACAAGACTGTTGCTAAGAGTGCAAGTGGTTGCCATCAGATGTCTTCAGGTGAAGCATCTAAGCTTTATTGAAGAGTCTGAACTCCAAGTGGTTGCCCTCGGATGCCAAGTTTAAAAAAGAACATGGTGGCATCAAAAAGTCTCTCAACTCTACCATGTTCTTCCTAGAATCTGATTTCATTAATACTGTCATGATTAGTTGCTTATGACCCTAAGGTTATTTTGTTTCCGGAATCAAGTAGCCTTGTGGTGTATTTTCATTTTGTAGAAGCCATAATTTTATCTAGGCATTGGCCATTTGATCAAGCCTATTTGGTTGATAATTTCAGCTACCAATGTTACCATGTCAATTGCTTATGACCCTAAGGTTTACTTTGGTTTTGGCAACTAAATATGATAATAATAATGTCATTGGCATAAACAAAATGATATAATAATGTCATTGCATAGGCAATTAAACATTAGTTTGCCTCCATTGTACAAAAGAAAATTGCGCTGCTGAATTCATCATCGTATATGAGAAGCTTTTCAAGGCATAAAAATTTGTCCAAACCGCCTATGGATTAGGATTGGGTAAAAATTGCAATTGATGGCCGGGGCCTTGCCTTCATTCTGATGCAAACCTTGATATGGTTTGCACTTTGCATGATAGCTCTGGCAATGTTTTTTTTTTTTTTTTTTTTTTTGAGGAAAGGAGAAAATTTCATTCAATTATCTATGGCCAGAAGGCACGTACATCGAATGCTGTCTTACACCAAAATTATAAATGGTATAAGCTACCAGACAAAGGACAGGTGACCCTCACTGCTAACACATGCGCTCACTTAATGAGCCTACATACAGGAGATCAAACCCTCACTACAAAGCCTCTCTTTGAAAAGTACTTAGTCGCCTAGAGACCTCAATTGGTGTACAACTAGAGAGAACTAAGAAGCAAATAGTAAAAGACTCAATTTCAAGTACTAGGCAAGGAGACCAGGGAACCAAAAGCTTCCCTTTGCCCTTGGCTCGAGAATCCTCCGTCGTTACTACTCTAGAGATTTGCTAGAGGCACGAAAGTGCGTAGTTCCCTAACAAAATTAGAGAGTAATACAAACCTAGGGTTCCCAAAGCAAGAAAACGTAATAGTAACTAAAAAAATTAAAATATAAAATAAAACATCTTGAACCCAGAGGAAAACCCAAGGTCAAGATACATCAGGCCCAGACCAGGCCCACCACCGTATTAGGGCCCAAGAGCTCCAGCCATTTAGCCCGGCCCAAGACATGTGCTGCACAGACAGGCCAGCCAAACACCAATGTGCTTCCAAACCAGTCATGCCTCCGCTTGCAGATCCCGACCTCCAGCGAAGTCACGTCGTCGATCAGCACCTCAAACCGCCCTCCACTACACGCACTGAAGCCAGTCCCTACCTGCTCTTTGCCGTCCTCCGCTGTAAGCACTGAGATCAATCCAAACTCCAATGATTTTATGGCAAGATCCGAATGGATCAAACCATAGAAACCACCAGCACAGATACGAAGCCCAGCCACAAACCCGGCGAATGTATTAGCTGGGAAAGCTTTGTGTTTTTCAATCTGTATCATCAGGATTTCAGGTGGAACTTGTAGCTGCTCAGGTAGCATTTCAATTGATCTAGGAACATGCTTTTGGTCAACAATTGTGGAGACAGATTGTGCTCTTCTTATCTATAGTGTGGGTTGTGGGGCAAAGCCGGAGATTAATTGATCTTTGCTGATGCAGTCGGAAGTGACCTGGGTTTACAAGCGATAAACCCTAAAAGACATAGTTCTAGAGTCCACCAGAGAAATAGAGAAAAATCTCTAAATTTTATTAAATTTGATATCATAAACTGATTCTAGTACAAAGCATAATGATGCTTATATAAGCATCCAACACCCTAAATTATAATCTATCAAGAAATCCTAAAGAATATCTAAATTAGACTATTGAACCTGTGAATTATTGGCTGGATCTTCTGCATATTATGTTGGCACAATCATGAACCCAACGCCAAAGATGAGTTTGTCATATGCATTCTGGCTTTCATAGACAACCTTAGTAGATTCTTGTCGCTCAAGGTTGCATTCTTGAATGACATCTGGTTCTGAATGATTTATTTCAGACTCCAAGACTTCTTCATTACTAATAACCATGTTTACATGAACAATTTCATCTTTAACCTCTTCTTGGTTATCATGGATGATTTCTTGTGAAGCTCCTTCCATTAGAAACTCTTCTGGCTTTTCTTCAGATAAACTATTAATCTCAACAGGCAAAGAAAGCTTGAACTCTAACTTCTTCTCAAAAACCTTAGGAGGATAATTCTTGATTGAAAAATCTCTAGGCATAAATTTTTCTGTAAGAAGACCTTTCATCTTCCGCCATGTCGGAACACACTCTTTTCCTTGCCTCTGACGAGAACTCTGCAACTGATCTTACCAATAAGCAGCATCTTTCTTCAGCTTCCAAGAAACCATCTTAACTTTGCTTATTCTTTGGGACATCCATTAGATTGAAAAACCTCTCAACCTCAAGAAGCAAATCCAGGAATTCCTCCACGCTCATGTGACCAGAAAAGTAAGGAATATCAACATTGGTTCTAAGATCTTGGGAATCATAATCAACATCACCACCACCACCATGTGGAGCCCGAACACGTTGTCCTTCCCCGCCTCTGTTATAGTTGTTGCTCATTCCTTCCAACAACCCACAAAATTCTGTCATTTGAGCGCTGATGGCTGCCATTTGAGTGATCATCTGAGCGGTAAGGGCATCCAACACCCTAAATCATAATCTATCAAGAAATTCTAAAGAATCCAAATTAAAAAGTAAACTAAAAACCTAAAATAAAAAGACTCCTAAAAAGAATGTAAAACTAGCCTAAAATATTAAATGCCGAATCAGATAATTAAGACGATTTATTTTGGCCTAAATCTGATTGGGCTCACTAAAGTGAATCTTGAAGATCTTGTCGTTTCCATTCCGGAAAGGTATTATGCGTCTCAAACAGACATTCTGGCAAAAAGTTGACCAAATCTGATTCACAATCAAAACCTGCCTTTTTGTACGAGTAACCTGAAAGGTCCAAAACCAAATCTTCTTGAATATTCCAGCGGCTAATAATCTCATTACGCATGAGTTACCTATTTTCCAATCACTCTTCTTGATTCTACGCCGCTTCTTTGTTTTTATGGTTTTCCGACTAAACTGGGCCCATTCTCGCCCTACATCATTTGCTCGGTCCAATCATTGAAGACGTTGAACATTTGTCAAGAGCTAATCCTGAAGTTACCCTATAGCTTCTTGTGTGGTTCTAAGAAATGACCGGCTAATACAGTTGAGCAAAAGTTATACACTGGATTAATATGGTACAAAACATATTATTTGAAATTTTGATTAGTGAATTTTCTTGGAAATGGCACTGGTATAGGTTTACAAGTTTAATGTTGCTTAATAATATGATGGTCTGATTAATTCATGCCTTATCCCCTTCCATCTGAGACTGGGTTCATGGCATTTGATATGAAGTTTAAAGTAATGGAAAAACCATCAAACAGAAAAAAAGAAGCACAGTTATGTTTGTGGTATGAACGTACTGGCGACTTCAATGAATCTATATACTCAAACTCTCTTTACTTGAATAATGTATTCATGCCTCGGATCTGGTGTTCATACTATCTCGTGTATACATGCATGTACAAAGGATTAGGGTATTTTGACTGATTTGATGGCCCCATTTGGGTCATCAGTTCTGAAATGAACTCTTTTGTCTGTTGGAGCTTTGTAATAAAATGAAATCACATTCTTTGCACTGATGGGAAATGTAACGCTGCAATGTATAGTTGTTTACTGCTTTCATCTTATTCTAATATCATTTGAGGATTATTTGCATAATTCTGCTTAGAAATGTTTTCTAGTTTCTGCTTATAAGCTTAAGGTTTTGTAGTCAATACTTTATCTTCTGCTCTCTAGCTACTTGGCAAATATTCAGAAGTTTTGTTTGAAGGAACGTTTGAACCTAAATACTAGAGGTGAATGCACATATTCATGCTCTTGAGGAGCAATGCAACCTCGCAGTGTACTAGCTGAGAACATTGCTGAATCAATTCAATGACAGACTTCGTTGAGAAAGAAACCATTAACTGACATTGGGAGCTCTTTTTAGCTCTAACTTTAGTTAGGAACTTAGTTTTAGAGGTAGTATATTCATACAAGCTGCTACTTTTGTTTTTACTTATAAAAGCCATTAAGAGCTCTAGAAATCATATATTAATATGAAGCTCCTTGGTTTTAGAGTTAATGTTGCTTACTAAGATGGTTTGACCAGATCATTTCTTATCCCTCAAACTCCTGAGACTTCATAATATAGAAGGCTATGTAATTCGCGACGAATGTGGAGTTGAAAATACAAATGGACGAACAGTCAAACGGAAGACAAATAGATGAAGTTCTAGGTGCAGAGCTGTGAGACTTTATATTAAAGACTAGAAATTGGAAGAACATTGCTGATAGTGTTAAATTGATCAAGTCCAGGCAAAGGAAACTTTGGATGGGTGATAGCGTTAAATTGTTATGTTGAACAGAAATGATAATATTTGTTCACTAGAGAAGTACATGAATTATCTACTGAACAGTTGGTAATCTTCCAACTTCAATCATTGGGGAATCATATATATGCATAATATTTGAAATTCACATTTATTGTCTATCTGTAAATCAATTAGGTTACAAAAACAAAAGAAAAAAAAATCTCATTTCTGACAAAATATAGCAACAACAAAGCTTACCCTTGTCTCGGTTTCGCTTGTCTTGGTTTGGGGTTTTTTTTTTTTTTTTTTTTTTTTTCAGGAAAACGGACTTTTGCTTGATGTAGAGACCATTTCTTCCATAGATTTATAGAATTTAGTGATCAAAGATCGAAACAAGTCCGCACGAGCATAACTTTGAGAAATAGAGATTTATTCATGACATTTAGAGTGTTTATGTATACTTTCATCATTGATTTTTTAAAACTAATGTATTCTTCCCATAACCGCCCATCCCAACCACATATACCACAGTTTTGAGCTGCTCTTCATGCACCAACTATGACATTAGTTTAGGCTTTAGAGCCTCAATCCCCACCAATTCATCATCCATGGTAAAGTAGCAAGACTTTTGATCCTGCCCGAATTTGACATCTATACTACTTTCTTCAACGGAAGTGGCAACACCACCGCTGTACATCATATTGATATCCGATTTTGCCTTGATGGTTTCTTTAATTGTTTTTAATTTTCTTGAATTGGTGCTTAGTTTGTAAATGAAAGATCGACTCATGGACTAAGTTTTTATATTATCAGTTGTTTATTGATTCTACTAAAATTATATATATATATATATATATATATATATATATATATATATTCCTGTTATCTTATGCTTCTACCAAATTTTTTGGCCATATGAACGAGCCACCAATATGTAAACTCATCCAGAATATGTTACACTTGCGTAGCGGAATCTTAAACACTCCACACTTTTAATCCAGTTTTTCTCCACCTTTGTTACATTCTTATTATCGATATCAAATTGGTAACATTTCATGAAGTCATGTTCTTACTTAAACATTTGATCATAGACAACAACTATCGATAGTCGTAAAAAAAAAAAAAAAAAAAAAAAAAAACAGCAGCAAGTATTGATGAAGCTTCTTTGCAAAGTTTTATTGTGTAGCTGATGCCATATTGACCTTCTTTTCTACACCTAAGCACCCTATCTGAAGAAATATAAGTTACAATTATATTCCAAAACTAAAAAGTATTGATAAAATAAAGAATAAGTATTGATCCTACAATTAAAATGCATGCAGACTTATAGAATTAAACATATACACAACACCGTACCCTACAAAACTAAAACTTGGTCGGGATCATTGTTCACAAATTCATAACTAGCTTATGATCCACCATCATGCTTTTCATTTTACCCAGAGCCTTCTTCAAGGCCTCCTGATCCTTGAGCTGAACTTCTGTTGACTTCCTATTTTTCTATATATAAAGGATGAAAAATACTGTTTTACTGTTTCTTATAAGGGGCGGAAAAGCCCTATTTGTCCTCACTGTTCCAGGATAATATCAAGAAGGCGGAAAGGTCATTTCTGACCTTGCTCTTCTCTGCGTTGGATATGGATCGGGTTTGGAATTCAGCCACTCAGATGAAGAAATAAAAAAGCAAAAGAAGAGAAAAGAAGGAAAAGAAGAATCGAAGAGAGGGGAAGATCTCGCCGATAACCGTCGGGTTTGGAACTCAGCCACTTAGATCAAGATCAAAAAAAGCAAAAGAAGAATATAAAAGAGGAGAAGATCTCGCCGAGAGAAGAGAGAAGAGAGCAGAGAGAAAAGAGGAATAGAAGAGACAAAAGCAGAAACGAAAGAAGAGAGAAGAAAGAAAAGAGGGATAGAAGAGAAAAGAAAGACGAACGGAATAGAGGAAAGGAGAAGATCTCGGCGACAATAGATCGGTTGCAAGGTATTTGTAGTTTCAATCGTTCTGGGTTTTTTGTTGTTGGATTTTTCCTTCTTTTGTTGATGTTTTTAAGGGGGATGATAGTTTTGGGATATTTTGAATGAACTGGGGGATAATTGTTTCTGATTCTTAGATTTGTAATAGCTTTGAAATAATTTTTCAATGATAGGAATCGATTGTTATTTCTGAAAGTGGGTTGTTTTGTGTACTTCCTTATTTATTGGTCTTAAAATCAAAATAATTAGACCGCTACATGTGCAATGAGTTAAAAATTTTGTGAGGACAATGAATTGTCAAATTATTAAAGATTGGTTGGGCTATCTGTTTCAAATTCATTGCTTATGGAGAATGATCCACAAAGAAATAGAGAGATTGGGTGTGATTGTTTGCTTTGCTTTGTACAGATAGCTGATGTTCAGAAAAGGCAATTTTCACATCATCATCTGAGTGGGAGGTTAGTTGTTTCTAAGCCAATTTGGTTTTTGTTTTCTGAGATGTGAGTTTTTTTGTTATTATTGTTTGTATTCCTGAATTTGTGATAAACTTATATTTCTGTTTCTAATTGTACTGAAAGAAAGAGTATAGTTGTTTCAAATATTATAAAAACTGATACATTTCATAAATTTTATATCTACGTGTTTCAAAATATTTTGGGTTTAGCATTTTTGGATCAGTTTGTATACATTTGATGTATTTACTTAACTGTTTTCCAAAATAACAACAATGTGCAGCCATTCTATGGACATGTGAGGAATGGAAGTGATATGTAAATGTGGTTATAATTCACTCAGATTGTGGTTATAAATAAATATTTTGGTTGTAAGATTAACCTGTGCATGTTTAAATGAATGATGGTTGAAATATAAGAAGGTGAGGTCTCTGTTCTTCTAATGTCCCATCTTTTTTTCATTTTCTTCTGTCATTTTTTCATTTTCATTCAGTCATCTGTAATTAGGAGTGAGTGAAAATTTGTCTTTCTTATATTGAGGAGTGATTACTTGGAAATGTGACTTTATTTTTCTGCCTGTAGTTTAACAAGGTTAAATGTTATTTAGCATATCAATTTCTACAGTTCAATCTCAGTATGAATTCTTTTTTTTTTTTGGCAGCTATAGGTTTACACGGCTGTTAAAATTTTATTTTTTAAGTTGTAGGTTAACTTTATTGACATTTATAATTCAACTTTCTGGTGTAGAATTTTTTATAAATTAATTTATTGTCAGGCTTTGCTTGATTTTTTTGGATTTGATTTTATTTCATTTTGAGTCAACAAAACTGCCCCTAAATTTAGAACTAATAACGGTAGAATTTTTAATTATTTACCCTTTATGTTCATTTGTAGAATGTGCTGGGGATGAGTTTTGTTTTTTTGTTTTGGTTGTCATTGGTTCTCAAAGTGTCCAATTTGGCTAATTTATATTCAGGATTGGCTCACTTTTAATGGGTTATGTTTCTATATAACAGTGTTTAATTAGAGAAAGACCCGCAGGTATATAAAAACAATTTGCCAAATTCTTGAAGTGAGGATTGCATCTCTGCTGTTGTGTTTTTTTTTTGTCTTAGTATTGTTTGATTGAAACTGTTAAAATATTGGGGATTTTATTGTAATTGTTTTATCAATTTGAGTAAATATTATAGTTCAATTAATTTTTGTATTCATGAAGAAAAAATCATAGTGATAGGTTTTCAGTAATTTTTATTCGTAATGAGGACCTGTTGTTTTAGAATAGAAAAGATAGGAGCAAGTGAGGCCGATTAAAGGAAGAGGAGAAGAACTTGGTTTGAATTCTGTTTGGATAAATTTTGGGTTGTCCTTTCTGTCGATTTTGAAAGGTTTCAAATTGAAGGTATTGCTTTATTGATTTCTATGTTTTTTTTATTTTCATTGGGGTTTTTTTTTGTGGTTGTGTTTGAATTGATATGAGCTTTGATGTTTTAGGGGTATTGTTTGCGCTCCAGTTTGGGATTTAAGTGATCGATTGGAAAAAGCTGAAGGTGACGCTCTCATATTGATTTCAAAACTTTGCATTTTGACTCATAGGGGTTTTGATGTTTTGGGTCTGTGTGGTTTGGAATCTGAACGATTGATTGAAAAAATTTGAGTTTTAATAAATTACTGTGTCTTTACTTTTATTTTTTTCTGTTTTTCTTTTTAAGTTAACTAATGGCAAATGAAGTGTAGTTTTTTGCCATGTGAGCGCTAATCAATGTCATACATATTTGCAAGTTAAATGAAGCATTAGTTTTAATACAGGAATGTAATGCATGACAATTTTGATGTCCTTATCATTCATATCTATTATGTCAACCAAACCTAATTGGTATGAGCGTGGTTGTTCACATACTTTGAAGAAATTGAAAAAAAAAAATTGTTGTTGTAAGACAGATTCTTCTCCTTTATTTTTCTTATTTTCTTTTTCTTTTGTTTGTGCTTTAGTTTAACAAATATTGTATTGCTGTTGTTTTCTGTAGTTATATCATTAATTTCATCATTATGTTACAGTTATGGTTGCTTTTTACAGAATTTATGCAAAATAGTCTACATATCATTTGGCTGCCACTGTTCCTTGGTCTACTGTTTAACGTTGTGTGCATCTTTTATTCGTATTCAGGTATGAACTTTGAATTTATGTTTACTCAGTTAGTGGCTTTGTTTGTTTTCATTGTGTGCTGTTTTTGTGCAAAATACATGATATAACTATGTTTGTCCGACTAACTATGTTGCATTTTGTAATTGGTTTTTGCTTTCTGTTCATTTTACAGAGCTTTGGGACAGTGTGCACTCAGGTAGTTTTAATGTTTTGGATTGAGATTTGATTATAAGAGTGGTTTTGAGTCATTTGTTATTTTAATTCCCTTTCTTTTCAATGTAGTTATGGCATGTGATATCACGCACAAAAGAGGAAAAAGAATGTTGGAACAAAATGATGCTGAAGGTCTAAATCGTGATGCAGAGATGGAAACAAGAAACAACAGTGAGAATTTTTATGCCATGAGAGGCCAAACTGATAGTGGGGATTTTGGTACAGAGGGAATGCATCAAAGAAGATCAAGAAGACCAAGACGTGGTATGTATATATTAAAATTGAATGTATTTTGTTCTTCATGAATTCAAATTCTGTAACATTGTGTCAATGTTTTTTATAGTTACTGAACCTGCAATAACAGAGGAAAAATACACTTCTAAACAGTTGAATAGAAGATCAAGAGGGCGAAGACATGGTATATATATATATATATATATATATATATATATATTAAAATTGAATGTATTTTGTTCTTCAATAATTCAAATTGTATAACATTGTCTTAATGTTTTTTATAGTTGCTGAACCTGCAGTAACAGAAAAAAATGACAGCTCTGAACACTTGATTAGAAGAGTTGAACCTGCTGAAGAAAATAACACTCTGTTGTTGAATCAAACTTTTGTTAACAGTGAACATTCGCATGTTAGTCATACATGTATAGTGGATGAATTTGTATCAGTTTTAAAAACATTTCATGATATGTTTACGACATTGTTCGATCATTTTGATTTTCCTTTCATCTAAATTAATACAAACCTAATGGAATAAGAGGTATAATTTTTTTTGCATTCATCATGACTTCATATTTACAGTCTCAGTAATTTTTATCATAATTGCCATCATTGTTATTAATTTATGTCATATTTTACATTCAGGTCACTGTTCGTTCTCATTCGGTCAGACATCATATCAGAAAAGTAGAGCAGGTTATTTTTGTTAAATTTTAGTCTCTGTATCAATCAAATATACATATACATTTGCTTACCAAATATAATATTACTGTTGTAGGATTGATTATGAGATATGAAGATTTGGGTGATAATATTCATGAATGCAATTATTGCAATGCGAATTTTTGGTCTAGAGAGGCTCTTAAACAATCATCTTCAAATGCACCTCTCATTTATACAAATTGCTGTCAAAAAGGTCAAATCCAAGTTCAGTCATCAAAAGAAGCTCCATATTTTCTTGAACAATTATTAGTTCCAAATAATGACTCAAATAGCAGAGTATTTAGAGAGAATATTAGAGTCTATAATTCAATGTTTTCTTTTACATCAATGGGAGCAGCAATTGATAAAAATATTAACATTGGTTCAGGTCCCTATGTTTTTAAGATAAGTGGTCAAGTACACCATTTAATGGGTTATGTTTTACCTTCTGATGGAGAATGTCCTAAATTTGCTCAGCTATACATATATATACAAAAAATGAGATTTCAAATCGGATTAATGCTATTGATCCAACTCATGTTAATACGAAAATTAAGCCAGATATTGTTCAAGGACTGATAAAAATGTTTGATGAAAACAATGATTTAGTAAAAGAATTTCGAACAATGAGAAACAAGTTTGAACCTCATTCTTTATCTTCGTTTAATATGACTATACTTGATCATCAACCTACTGATAGTAAACAATATGAACAGCCAACAAATGAAGAAATTGGTGGTTTAATAGTTGGTGACATTGGACAATTTGATTCAAATAGAGATATTATTATTCAATCAAATAGCGGAAATTTACAGCGCATTTCTAAAGTACATCCAAAATACATGTCATTACAGTATCCAATACTTTTTCCTTATGGTGAAAACGGATATAGAATAAATATACCAATGCATCAAATTGGACAAAGTCGCACAGAAAAAAAAACGAAATATATCAATGCGAGCTTTTATTACATATCTACTTCAAGATAGAAATAATAAAATGAGTACTTTGTTAAAAGGTGGACGGTTATTTCAACAGTATTTAGTAGATGCTTATGCAACAGTTGAAGAAAGTCGTTTACATTGGATTAGACAAAACCAAAAAATTTTTCGAACCGAGACTTATAAAGATATTTATAACGCACGTTCAGCTGGAATTAACAAAGTCTGCGACTTAGGTCGAAAAATTATTTTACCAAGTTCTCATACAGGAGGTCCAAGAAATATGATTAACAATTATCAAGATGCTATGGCAATTTGCAGAGAATATGGTAACCCTGATTTATTTATAACTTTTACTTGCAATGTTAAATGGGTCGAAATACAACGATATTTAAAAGATAAACCCAACTATAAAGCAGAAGATAGACCAGATATAATTTCACGAATGTTTAAAATCAAATTGCAAGATATGGTTGCTTATATTAAATCCGGACAACCTTTTGGAGAAATTGAAGCAGATGTTCATACAATAGAATTTCAAAAAAGAGGACTTCCTCATGCTCATATGTTATTTTGGTTAAAAAAAGATTACAAATGTTATACAGCAACTGATATAGATTCTATTATTTCCGCTGAATTACCAAATCAAGATACTGATCCAGAACTTTTTGAAATTGTAAGTCAATTTATGATTCATGGACCCTGTGGACAAATAAATACTAAATCTCCTTGCATGCGAAATGGGAAGTGTTCAAAATTTTTTCCAAAACCATATAACATAAATACTATATGCGAAAGAAATGGACCTTCAATATATAAACGTCGTGATGATAATACAAAATTTGTACTGAAAAACAATATACATATTGGGAATAATTTTATTGTACCTTATAACCGAGATTTATTATTAAGATATAATGCTCATATCAATGTTGAATCATGTTCTCAATCAATGTTGATTAAATATTTATTTAAATATATTAATAAAGGACCAGATCGAGCTCGAATTTTATTACATCAAAACTTAAACTACGAAATTGCTGCCTATCTTAATTGCCGTTATTTAACTCCACACGAATCTGTATGGAGACTATTTGAATTTTCAATCCATTCTCGACATCCAGCTGTACAACATTTACCTATTCATATGCCTTTAGAACAAAATGTTATATTTAATGAACATCAATCTCTGGAATCAATACTAAAGCAAAAAAGCACAGAAGATACAATGCTGACCGGATGGTTTAAAGCAAATTCAATTTACCCAGCTGGATGTGGACTAACTTATACAGAATTTCCAACTAAATTTGTTTGGGATGATCGTGACAAATATTGGACACCAAGAAAAAAATATCACACAATTGGTCGAATAGCTTATGTATATCCTGTTGCAGGCGAATTATATTTCATGAGAATGTTGTTAAATATTCAAAAAGGATGTTGCGACTATGATTCAATAAAAACAGTTAATGGCATTACATATAGTTCTTACCAAGAAGCTTGCCAAGTTTTAGGCTTATTAGGTGATGACAAGGAATGAATTGAAGCATTAACAGAATCTTTCCAGACTGCAACATCTTTTGAAATTCGACAACTTTTTGTTACAATAATATTATTTTGTCATGTTGTAAATCCTGAAATGTTGTTAAATTCATGTTGGATGCATATGTACGACGATCTTATCCACAAAGCTAGACTTGAACTTTCAAATCCAGCTTTAATTTTACCAGAAGCAGAATTGAAAAATAAAGTATTATTTGAGTTAGAACAGATATTTAATAAATCTTCAAGTTCATTAAAAGATCATCAATTGCCAATGCCTAATATGAATGAAATATTTGAATTAGATAACAAATTATTGATAGAAGAACTAAATTATGACCGTCTTTAATTGAAGCTTGAACACGATAATTTGGTGAGTCAGCTAAATACAGGTCAAAAAATTATTTATAATGATGTTCTTAGAGCAATTGAAGAAAAGACATGTAATACATTCTTTGTTCATGGTTATGGAGGAACTGGTAAGACATTCTTATGGCATACAATAGCAAATAAATTAAGATGTGAAGGCAAAATTGTTTTAGCTGTTGCTTCATTTGGAATTGCTTCATTATTACTTCCAAACGGTAGAACTGCTCATTCAAGATTTAAAATTCCTCTTACCATTAATAATTTATCAATATGTCCAATAAAAAAAGGCACTCATCTTGCAAAATTAATTGATAGAACAGATTTAATTATTTGGGACGAAGCTCCAATGGCTAATAAATATTGTTTTGAGGCATTAGACAAATGTTTACGTGATATTCCATTCTGTTCCATTCTTCTCTTCTCTCTACAACAGTCTAATATATTCATCATTCATCACATCATCTGTTTCCATATCTACTCATTTAAAACTAACCATCAAATTCAATTATATACCTTTGTTTTTATACTCATTCACTCATAGCAATCTCTAAACAACACTTTGCTGACATTCAGGTATGACATTCTAACCATTTATTGCAACATGATTGAAAATTCTAATTCAATCCTTTTTGTAACACACATTACTTAATCATTATTACATAAATTTTCAGATTCAGCTTTTCATAATGATGGATTCTGTGCTCCAAGCTACTATCATACATTCAAAAGATAACGATTTATCTATAAAACTATATGCAATGCAATTAGAGATAAAACTATATGTTTACAAATTTCTTAGTTTCTTTGATTGGTTTAGTTTTCTGCAGTGGAGCTTTTAGTTTTTTTATTTATTTTATTTTATTTTATTGATATAGGAACAATAAGGTTCAGTATATAGCAGCTGAGTAACTAGGTAGCTATTGTCAAATTTGAACAATATGATGGTGTTTTTATTCTGAGAGTCGTGATTTGAACAATGCGATATAATTATAAGAGCCAGGATTTGTCCAGAGCATCAAGGTCAGTCTCCAGCATTAATACCAAAAAAATTATAAGGGCTATCCTTCAAAATTTCTATTTGTTTTAAAATTGAACTATCTCTTTGTATGAAATCATTTCATTTTAAAGATCCTTTTTTGTTTGAAATATGTGAATTCGGAATCTAATTATGAACATCAATACTATTTTGATT
This sequence comes from Rosa lucieae, assembly GCA_024704745.1. NCBI lineage: Eukaryota > Viridiplantae > Streptophyta > Magnoliopsida > Rosales > Rosaceae > Rosa > Rosa lucieae. The sequence goes on from CM045497.1 coordinate 35,690,912, forward strand.
AAGCTTTACAATACTTCATTGTTGTTCATGTTTGTTGTATTGGTTTTTGTTTTGATAACTGTGTGTGTGGAAACTGTCATCGGTTGATCTGCAACTGGTTAGAGTGAAGGTTCAGTTGATTAACTGTTAAGTTAGGACGAAAGAGGCTAAGGTTCTAAACTTCGTTGTGCTCTAAGGCTGCACTTTTGTATAACAGGTCTGTTTTATTAAAATTAAAGTTGAACTTTGTTTTTTAAAATATATGTAGTGATCAACTGATAAAAAATTGAAATTTCATTGTCGGATTTTATTTTTAACTCCTCATACAACTATTTCTTCTCTACAGGAATTTGTCACTGAAGAGAATTGTGCTAGACCAACCAGGTGAGGGGTTCTGTACTCTGATCGTGATAATTTCTGTTTATTTTGTTTTTAATCTCTCAAGTTGATTGTTTTCTAGAAAAAGCAATCCTAATTTTGAATAAACTTAATAGTCCAAAAATCATCATGATTTTAGACAATATTGTTAATAAATTCAATCTAAATCGATTTAAGAAAAGCAATCCTATTTTTAGACATAAACTTAATAGTCCAAAGAACTTTCTGCTGTATTCTTGGAGGGTGAAAGCAGGAACAGAGGAAAGACCTCTGTGTTGTTTTGAAGATTTGATAGTTTAGGTTTGGATTAGGTGCGAAAGACCTCTGTGTAACAATTTCTCCTTCGTCGATGAAGGGTACTTGCGCTTATAATACTGAAGGCTTTGGATCTTCCCGGAAAATCTCAATAGAGAAGTTGATTCAATATGAAGTCCAATACTAAAGCCTTTGGATCTTCCCGGAAAGTCTCAATAGAGAAGTTGATTCAATATGAAGTCCAAACATCTGCTTCACTTCAATCAGCACTTTTTCTCCATTTCATTCATAATAGTCAACCCCGCAGCAACGCGCGGGCGATCTTGCTAGTCATAGTAAGGGTTGATTAAGTGATGTGGGCTGTGGATAGGGGATGAGGCTTGTAAGGCCTTTTTTTTTTTTTGGCAGTAGGATTGTTGTGGTGTTGGTTTTGGTGATTGTGGTGATTATTGTGATTTTCATCATCACCCAGTTTCATGGTTTTGGTATCCTGAAAAGATAAGCTAATGTTGATAGAAGACAACTATGGTTCAACAACTAATGCTGCACATTTGATGATATCTCAGAGAGAAATGAGGATGAAAGATGATATGGATGAGTTTAGGGGTCATCATGGACTGGCCCCTACCCTAAATTTTAGGGCTTAGGGTAGGGTCGTGCCGAAAGATGCTTCAACAACTAATGCTGCACATTTGATGATATCTCAAAGAGAAATGAATATGAAAGATGATATGTTGAGTTTAGGGGTCATCGGGCGGCCTACCATAAATTTTAGGGCTTAGAGTAGGGTCCGGGAGCATAGTCAAAGCCAATTAAACTTAGAAATAGGCCGGACCCGCCTTCTAAATAGGGTTGACAATGGCCGAAAGGGCCTTACTTTGTTTAACAAAAAAAATTACATTGTAATATTTGGCAAAATGTGGCTCAATTGTTGTATCGGTGGGTAATCCAAGACTCAAATTTTTTAGTTGACCTATTTAATATATACATTTTTTGAAGTTACCTTAATAACATTTATACATATTAGTTAAGATAGTTATATACAATTAACTATTTCTCCAAATCTCCAAAATTAATTGTTGTTTAACAAAGAAAATAAATATTAAAGAAAATAAAGCGTCCTAAATCAATTACAAAATAATAAAGGGCTTAGCAATTTGATTGAGGGATATGTGATGCAGTTGCTGTGGCTGGACTCTTCTATGCAACTCTTCTGATTCCAATCTTTCATCTAAATAGTGTTGGAGAGACTCAAGGGTTTATATCAGACCGCGGCGGAAAAATGCAGACATTGTTCGTAACTCAGCTTCATTCAAGTGTGAGCGAGAAGAGGCTCAAAGAGGTATTTGAGAAATATGGTCCCGTTATAATGAGAGCAATATTTGTTATGTTTTTAATGTTATTTTCTGTACATTTTACTTAGTTATTCTCTTAATATTATCATTTCTAACTTAGTTTTTGTATTTAGGTACTTTTGTGTAATAGCCATCTTTTTGTTAAAGTGAAACAAAGAGTAGTGGGTTCCGGATTTTGAGCATTGTGGGGAGTAGTTTGATTGTAAGTAGTGGAAGGTGGGAGCTCAGAAACAACAAAGAGAATTGTTCTCTCTCTCTCCCTCGTCCGAAACCATCCAAGAAACAGAGCAATTATTCCCCAAGCTTGTTCTCACTCCACAGGCCATCAATCGACGCCGGACAACCTCCAACGGCTTCGTCTCACCCTTGCGAAGCTACCTGAGGCGGTCTTGGGTCACGGAACAGCCGGAAGCGGCGGCGAAGGGACCGGGTTCGTCCAGCCCCGATTTGGTTCCAAGCATGGTAGTTCGAGCTACCGATCACGAAACCTTCTCAAACTCCATCCACAGGTTTGGTTCAACCATCTGAAACTCCCAGAAGCACCCTTGCACGACGGCACTGTCTCTGGAGGCGGCTGGAGCTCAACCCCAATCGGATCGAAATGGAGCAAAGGATCCAAATATCTCGAGCTACAGGACATCGTTTTGAGTGTTTCTTGGACTGGTGAACTGAAAGTGAGGAGTTGAACAACTTTCCAGAAGGGATGGAGGCCTGAGGTTGAATTTTTTACGTCGAAACTCAACCTCGCCGGATTCTGAAATTTTTCCGGCCACCGAAACTTTCGATCAAGATATCTCGAGCTGTAGAGCTTCGTTTTGAGTGATTCTTGAACCAATGAGTTTTCCTTGAGTTTCTGAACAAATCTCCAGAAGGGATCGAAGCGATTCGTGGAAGTTTTTACTTCGAACTCAAGCTCGCCGGATTCTGGAAATTTTCCGGCCACCGAGACTATTTTGGTACGTTTCAACCTCTTCCCTTTATTTTCTGATCTTTAGCTAGTTATGAAAAATGATCAGCATGTTAAAATGAAGAAGTTTGTAGTTGACGACTTTTGCATCGGAGGTGGTTGGCCGTCGTTGACCGCCGCGTTGACCACCGTCTGACCTCCGCTTGTGGCGGCGCGTCGGACCATATTTTGAGTTTATATTATCTGGACGATGATCTACGCATCCATGCGAGCTTTTTGATATATTACAAGGTTATTTTAGAAAAAGTTGATAAATACTGGATTTACGTTTTGACGTTACTATTTAACGTTTTTACGATTTATATTCTGTTTACGATCTGCGAAGATCAGACCGTCAGTTTTACGTCAAATTTTAATATGTTGATCGTAAGACTATCCTGATGACTTTTTGATGTCACGGGTGAAGATCCGACCGTTGGATCTTCGTATAATTGTGAAATAGTGATTCGGAGTGCGATTCGTGAGAATCCGACCGTTGGATCTTTATGATAATTTTGGAGGATGATCCTAAGGACGATCTGTGAGGATCCGATCGTTGGATCATCATATAATTTCGATCTGACCATTGGATCGTCGTTTAATTTTGTTTATGAGTTGTTGGCTAAGTTAAGATCGTATTGGATTAGGTGATCGACGGGATGATTTGGCGGACGATTCGTAAAAATCGTGGTTGTGCTATTAAGAAGACGCAGCTGGATTAGAGATGAGTAAACCTCACGTGGTTCATATTACGAACCGAGTACATTTAATTACTTTATTTTGTCGTAATTGTGTGAAAATATTTATGGAATAAATATTTGTTTTAAATCATATGGACTTGATCAACTACGGTCCATAGGTAAGTAAAATGATTTTAATTATACAAAATGAATTTCACGATTTTTATGCTTGAACTATAGTTGGTATTAATAGGCATTCTTGTGCGAATGTCTATGTATATATATTATTTATGTGAAATAATATGTATTGTTGGAGTTGTGAAATATTATGTATTGTTGGAGTTGTGAATTAATATGTATCGTTAGAGTTGTGTTGAGTTTATTGTTGAAAAGCAACATATTGTGAGAGGTGTTGAGTTTATTGTTGAGAAACAATATATTGAGAGAGGTGTTGAGTTTTATTGTTGAGGAACAATAAATTGTTGGGTCACGAGGTGACCATGGCATACTATCAGTTAACCACGCTCTCGCGCCGGGTAGGTGGAAACGATCAGTTAGAGCTCTAGTCTGTCTGCCAATTGTTGAGTGGTGTTGTGAGGGAAATGTTGAGGATACTTGAGTCTCTTAAATATGAGTTTTTAAAGAGAGTCTCCAGAGTATTCTTTGTATCCTTTTTATGTGTATTTTGAAGTTACTTTGTGAGTCGTGGTTGTTTACTTGAGTTATATGATTTGAAATTTAATAAATCAACAGTTCATTCTTGTTTACTCATACGAGCTGTCAAAAGCTTACCGGGTTTGGTGTTGTTGCAATCCCGGTACACTATTCAAACTGTTTAGCAGGTACTACTACAGGTCAGGAGAATCAGGAATGTGATTGAGCTGCGTAGAGTAGCTGCAAGTGTGTTATTCTGATTTTCCTTTGTGAGGTGTGTTATGCTTATTTAGAGCTTTACAATTTTACCTGTGAGAGTGAATTTGTATTAATAAACTCGAGATCTTCGAGATTTTATATTTGAGTGGCGAGTGGTGTGTTTGTTCTGAGAAAAAAATTCAGAACGTTTATTTGTTTAATTCATTTAATTCATGTTTCGGATTTGAATTTATTATTCAAAATTCGGGGCGTGACATTTTGAGTCTGAAAAGGCAGGCAAGGATGAAATGGTGCAGAATGAGAAAGAAATGGAGAAATGATGTTTTTCCAATCTTACTAGAAGAAGGAATCCCAGTTGAAGTAGGAATCCTAAGTCAACTAGGAGTGAGATCGTGGAAATGACAGAAATGATAAATTACAGAATCCCAGTTGGACAAGGAAACCATTCCTGCCAGGAAAAGAAAACCTAACATGACTAGAAATCCCTGTTACACAGGTTACACAAGGAGAGCTTTGGAAGATTCCAGAACATTTCAGAAATAAAGAGTCATAATTAGACTAGAAAAGTTGTTGGCATTAGGAATTCTGATGATACTAGGATACCTGGGAAGGCTAGGAGATGTTGTGGCTTCAAGATGACTCAAGAATGTACAAGAATGTTCTAGAATGACAAGTTGGTGTCATATACATGAAGATGGGCTTTAAAATGTCCAAGTGAAGAAGCCTGACCTAAAGATTGAAGCATGTGACATCCATATAACCTTCTAGAAGAGTCTTGATGACTTAGAGAAGTCATAGTCCCACATTTATTTATTTTGTCGTGAGAAATAAAGGAAAATAAAAGAAGATTTTGGCAATTGATCAAAATAGGAGAGTTTGCAGGAATATCTACTTCGTCTGAATTATGGAAAAGAAACTAAAAATAATAACTATCAATTTAGGTTTCCTGATTGCATACGAGTTGAATGAAGACCAAATCAAAGGAAGATACATAGTAATTTCGGCAAAGAAGATTACAATGAAGATTCAAAATTGTTCTCTACTTCTCAAGGAATATTTTGATTGGTTGAATCATGTCATTGAAGTAGAAATTAATCAAGACTCTGTGCTATGCCATGCACTATATATAGCGAGGTCTAGACGTCAACTTTTCACCACCAGAAAATTTAGAATCAAAGTAACGCATACCTCTCACCTTTTTTCTCTCAAGTTTTCAGTTTTCATCCATTCTTCCAACTTCAAGAAGCCGTGAAGAATTCCATTCTCCATTCACCATCCTTGCCGTGAGCAACGTTCCACCACCTTTGAAGCTTCTTGCTTCCCTTTGAACACCTTTTTGTTTTTTTGGTTTCTAGACTTTGTAAAACAATATCGATTTTGGTTTTTGTTTTTGTTTTATTGAATTGGATGTTGCAATTTCATGTTAGAATGAAGCTTTGAATTTAGAAGTTTAATTTTTGAATACTATGAAGCATGTTTTAGATTTTCAAAACAGAAAATTGCGATTTCATATGTGTGATGCATGATTGTTGGTTTTATGCGAGTAACTCATCGTCTAACATGTGTTAATTGATCTTTGGATGCATGCTTTGATTGATTAATATGTAATGGAATCCATATTAAGATTTTCTAGCGTTCTAGGTCTTAATAATTAACGTGGAAAACCTATACTTCCTTGGGTAAATCAACAGTGAGGTTTGCATGATAAGATTAGCATTCTAAGTTGTTAATATTTCTTGAATTGATCAAACTTCCATATGTTGTTACACCCCACACCTGATATACCTTGTTACCGAGTTACATGAAATTCTTTATGGTTACCGTTCACTATTTTAATTTTAACGTTTAGGGGGGGGTGGTTAAAAATTGACTTTTTATGAGTTAATAATTTGAGAAAATTTCCTTCACGAAAGTTGTAGAGGACGTTAAACCAAGCGTGTGCATATGTGGTACGTAAAAATCGGAGTTCGTATGCAAAAGTTATGAGTGAATTACGAAAATTATTGTTCATGGTAAAATTTGAATATATATGGAAAGTTACCCGGGTAGGTTTCCAAAACCGGAAACCCACCCCTCTTTCTCTCTCCTCTCCCCCGACCCTTCCCCCTTTCCCCTTCGGGTTTTTCTTCCTCCCTCCGATTCCTCACTTTCCGGCCACCATCCGGCGTGCAACCGGTCACCTTAGAGCAAATGCACCCATGAACCAAGGGCAATTGCTGATTTGCTAACCAAATTGGTACTACCAATCTACTATTCATCTCAAATTGGCAATTGCCTTCAGCTTATACAATGCACCAATGAAAGGCAATTTGCCTGCCAATCCGCTATTCACACTTCAAATTTGAATAATTCATTAAACTTATAATTTAATTACTAAACAATTAACAATTAGAATAATCATACAATGTTAATTTAATAAAAAATTAATGCATATGTTAATCAAGTAGTCATGTAACTGGTCATGTAACTGACCATGTCACTGACCAAGTAACTGTAACTGGTCACGTAACTGACCATGTAACTGACCATGTCACTGACCATGTAACTGACCATGTCACTGACCAAGTAACTGTAACTAGTCATGTAACTGGTCACGTAACTGACCATGTAACTGGTCACGTAACGGACCATGTCACTGACCACGTAACTGACCATGTCACTGACCACGTAACTGACCATGTCACTGACCATGTCTGACCAAGTAACTGTAACTGGTCATGTAACTGGTCACGTAACTGACCATGTAACTGGTCACGTAACTGACCATGTCACTGACCATGTAACTGACCATGTAACTGACCATGTCACTGACCAATCCATTTGAGATTTTTTTTTAAACTTTTGAATTAATTTTTAGGTGAAAAAAGAAACATTACCATTGGTATTTAATTACAGCCATCTGATTGAGATCCAACGACTGTGAATAAAGAACCATTTCCCAAATTTGTGTCTACAAGCAATGACATTTGTGCAAGATGTGGAGCCCACCCCAATCAGTCGGGCAAATTGATGGGCAAGAATTGGTCATCCAATTGCCCAGGCAGCTGGTCCCCACGTGGGCCCCAGCAATTAGTCAGGCAATTTTTCATTGGTGCATTGCCCATTTGCTAACAATTGCCCAATTAGTCACCCAATCAGTGCATGGGTGCATCTGCTCTTAGGGGCGCCTCAACCCGCTCTTGACACTAGGGACCTAGGATTGTGGAGTTTTGGCCGTGAAAGTCCAGATCGAAGCAAGAATTTCTCCGGTTGCAGTTTTGGGATTTCGCCGATTTCCGGCCACCTCCGGCCACCATATTAACATCGAAGGTTTGGTTTTTGATGGAGATTATTTCCCCTAAGGTAGTTCAATCCAATTTGCAGTGTAGATATCGAATTGACAATTTTCCATTTTTAGGGTTCTTGAAGTTTCGGGCTTTTCTTCACCGGCTTGATTCGACCACTTCGAGGTAAAAATGGATGATGTTGTAGTTGGGAAGTTGGTTGGACTTGTTGTGTAGATGCTAGTGCCGGAGTTTGGCGGTCATCGGAGGAAGTGGCCGCCGGCGCGTGGTGGCGCGTAGAGCTGTGTTTTAATTCTAGTTTTAATCCCATATACCCTATAACGATTGTAGAATGTAATGTATGAAGTTTGGTGGAAATCGGAGGAATTACAAATTTAGTTTAAATTGATTAATTAACGATTTACGTGGTTTCGATCGCCGGAATTCTTTCGAATTCACTCTAGAATTTATTTATCGATGAATGAATATTGATGGAGTATTAAGGATGGATGTTGTAGAGTGTTGAGGAGTCGGATTGTAGGAAGGGGAATGTTTTGAATTTCCAATTATAAGTATCGTAAAGTTAAAGTTCCGTCCTATGAATTATATATTTATGAATGTATTCGTACAGGACGGGAGGAGTCTTCATACGAGGAAAATACCGAGCGACGTCAGGATTGAGCATATATTGTGAGTGGACTTTTATTTTTCAAAGAATGATGCATGCATTTATTTAACGGATCCCGAGCTTATAATTTGTTTATAGTATTAATTTCCCGAGTATATAGTTAATTTCAGGAAAGGTTTTGGTTATTTGATTATTTGAAAGTTTTATGGCGTGCGGGGTCACGCCATTGGGTTTTGCCTATTTTTCCTCTATTGATTTATTTATCTTCGACGCGATTCCCGGATTTATACTATATATACTTTATTTAAATTCGGTGAATTGTGATTTTAATGAGATTTTGTTGAAGTTAATCTTTATACTTATTTATATCCTATTTATTTTATTGATGAGATTATCTTGGCGTGTGGGACACGTCGTGGGAAATTCATTTACGAGAGTTGGGGAAGTTTTATGGATTTATACAGTTTTCGGATTTTCTTTTGCCATATTTGGGTGACTTATCATTGCTAGCATTGATTTTCCGCCTTTGTGGCGCGGTGATGGGATCACCGTAGCCCTCCGCCTTTGTGGCGCAGGTTACTGTCTCTGTGACAGTAATTCTGCAGTCCGGTACCCTATCGCTACACTTAATGGCGTAAGGGTATATTACGGGAGTTATGAGAGTATTTTTAGCCTGAGAGGCTATCACCCGAGCCTGGAAGGCTCACTCGTATGGCTAACGCCTTCCCCTACTCACTTTACTGCTTAAGCTAGCGGGGCTAGCTCGATTTTCATTTAACCAGCGGGGCTGGTCTTATTTTCCGTGAGTATCGGAGTTCCAACTTTTTCTTTTTAACCGTTCGTGACTAGCGGGGCTAGTCGGTTTTCATGAGTGGAACTCCTCTTATTTTATTTTCATTAATCACTGCATGCATCGGGAATTTTTAAAAAGAAATAAAGGTGGGAAAGTATAAAATCCATTTGGTTTAAATTATTTATTTTTGTCCACTCACGCTAACGTTTTTATATACTTTTCCCTGGGCCCTTCGGTTTCCAATGCCCAGTTTTCAATGTTGCTGCTCGGCGTTCTGAAGTGAGCCATAGTGACCGCATCCGCTTTCGTCATCACATTTTGTAGGTTATTTATTTAGCCTACTGTCCTCTATGTCAAACCTTTATTCCTAGAATGCTCTGATTACTAAGGGATATGTGACCCAAACTTGTATGAATTATATTTGAGGTCTATGACCTAACTTTGGTGATTGTAGTAACTTGTACCATTTGGTTATTATGTTTGACGTTGTTAGCTTGTGATGGGATTTGTTGAATTTGGGAGCAAGGCGGCTCCAGGAGTTGTGGTTAGACTATTAGAAGTGAATTTTGTTTTCCGCAGGATTTTGGGTTATCCATTTTTAAGGGAGGTTATGCCGAAATTTTTGGTAAATCTCCTTTAAAGGTGGGTCCCGCAAGGCCACTTCTGATTCCAGGTGGAATTCGGGGTGGGTCTTGTCATATGTGCTTAATGCGTTAAAAGTGATTTTATTAGTGATTATCTACCACTATTAATTGCATGCTTAATAGGGTTAACTATGGTGCGTTCATCTAGTTAATTTAATTAAGGGAAGTAAAGAGGACTTTGTATGTGTTCATCTCTGTTCTTGATTGTTTCCTTGCTATGACATGAAACTTTGCCAACGTGTTAATAGTAGTTAATTAGATCTATATTTTGTTCTATTCATCTATATCTACTTGATTCTTTGTTTTGGTGAGTCACTTGTATAATATGTAGTTGTTAGATTAAAATACAAATCCTAAAATTCCTTCTTTTGTAAATCATAAATAATAGTGTAAATATATTTTTGTTTTCTTTATCTAACGTTTTATTTTGCAGGAATAAATACGCCATAATCCCCGATTGAGAACGATCCCTACTTGTTCTTACTATATCAAAGTTCCCGAAGTTTTCAAAGAGACACTGACTTTTGGACAATGACTAAAATATCGAGTATCGAGGAAATATCGATGGTTTGGAAAATGGAAATTTCGATGGAAATATCGAGAAAGTTTGGATATCGATAAATTTTAGAAAAAAATGATGGAAATTAGGAGAATATCATTGAAATTTTAAGTGAAACTTTGTGAACTACTTATTTGATCAATTATCTATTATATTGGGAAGAAAGAAAAAAAACAAACAGTGACCAAGCTTCATTTCATAGTGAATTATAGTAATTTAGAATAAATGTTTGAAGTTGCCCGTATAATATTTAGTACTTTTAAATATATAATTCTAATTAGAAATTTTATAAAGTTGTAAAGCTATTCAATCAATAAATACAAATGAATTAATATTTCTACAACATGGCAAAAGTATTTAGGAATGTTAGAGTCAAAAAAATAAAAATCTATAATTGCTGAAGGCCTAAAACTATATCTTAGAAGTTAGAGGTTTAAATTAATTGTCTAAAGAAATTAGTAATTTATTCTATTAAAATGACTATTAATAATAAAAGAAAAAGCATAGAAGTACTAAATTGAATCCCAGTCGAGTTGGCTGGGGTGCTTTTTAACTTCATACTGAAGGAGACAGGTTCGAATCGTCTCTGTTGAGGTTTTCTTTATATTTTTTTTGAGGAATATTCGCGAATATTCCCTAAAATTTCATATATATCGCATATTTTTGAAAATATCGCGATATTTCTAAAATATCGCACGAAATATTGAGGGAAGTCATCTAAAATATCGTAGCCTCAAAAAAACGATAATTTCGTCGATATTTATCTATTTTTTAGTCTATGCTTTTGGAATAGTTGGGAATATCCTTAAAAGTGATCTGTTAAAGCAGGACGCAGAGCTGAACCCAACTGCTCCAACTGTCCCCATCTTTAATCCTAGTGTTTCCCCACATGTGCTTGGATACTTTGTTCCTTTAGAGCAAGTTCACCCGTTGGGTCACCAGGTCACCAGGCCACTAGGGCAGGAAACTATTCACTGCCACTGGATCTTTGCTTCCACCCATTGGGTCAGGGTCACCAGTCAGTTACTGTTCATCGAATATTTTATATATATTTTTTTTGGAAAATGAGAAATGTATGATGTAAATAAATAGTATTGATAAACAATTTGAAAATGCAACTAAAGAAAATTTTATTGGTAGACAAATTATATGTCCACCGACACTCTTTTTTTTTTTTTTTTTTTTTACACTCCACCGACAGTTTTATCATATATACACTACCGACAAAGTTTTTGAAAAGTGTGAAAATATTTAAAACCCCACCGACACTTTTATCATGTACACCACCGACAAAGTTTTTGAAAAGTGTGAAAAAAATTTTAACTCCACCGACACTTTTATCACATGCACACCACCGACAAGTTTTTTGAAAAGTGTTAACAAATTTTAAAATCCACCGACACTTTTATCACATGCAGACAACCGACAAGTTTTTTGAAAAGTGTGAACAAAATTTAAAATCCACCGACACTTTTATCACATGCACACCACCGACAAGTTTTTTGAAATGAGTGAGTGATAACCCACCGACACTTTTATGTGTGGAAAATTTCAATAAATAGACATGATGTTTTCACTACATACACACACCATCCGAGCTTAACAAAACTTCACCCTTTTCATATCTCTAGCATTACATATTTCCTAAATTCCCCTCGTTGCAATGAACAATTTGTGGGATCAAATTCGACGGTCTCAGGATGAGGATGATGAAGAGATGATGGCCACCAACGCCATTGTCATGGCTGCAGTCGCTCAAGAATCTGGAAACCAACACCGAGGGCGCGGTTCTCATCCGGGTCGTGCACCAAATGAGGAACGATATAGAGAAGAAAGGGGCAAAGGTATGTTGGCCGACTACTTTTTCGACCGGCCAGTGTTCAAAGATGCGGAGTTCCGAACACGTTACAGGATGAGTCTCAATCTCTTCCAGCGTATATCTACTGACCTTTGCCAGTATGATCGTTACTTTGTTCAAAGGTCAGATGCTACTGGCAAAGTCGGACTGCTTCTGGAGCAGAAGATGACAGCTGCCTTGCGAATGCTTGAGTACGGTGCAGGGGCAGATCAATGTGCTGAGTATTGTAGGATGGCGAAATCCACATCCGTTGCAGCCCTTCAGCACTTCACACGATGAATTGTTGATCTTTACTCAAAAAAATACCTCCGTGCTCCAACTGCAGCCGACCTCAGACGACTTCTTACCAAAGCTGAGAGGAGAGGTTTTCCAGGAATGATTGGGAGCATCGACTGTATGCATTGGCAATGGAAGAATTGTCCGACAGGTTGGGCTGGAGAATATAGTGGTAGGAAACAGATCCCCACTATCATCCTGGAAGCAGTCGCATCTTACGACACCTGGATTTGGCACCCATTCTTTGGAGTGCCTGGGGCATGCAACGACTTGAACGTCTTGGCAAAGTCTCCATTGTTTGATGATCTTACCGCCGGTAGAGCACCTCTTGTCCAATTCCACGTTAACAACAGAGCTCACAATCTAGGGTACTATCTCGCCGACGGTATTTATCCTCGATGGGCGACTTTCTTGAAAACTGTTCGAAATCCTACACGCCCCAAGGAAATCGAGTTTGCAAAGGCTCAAGAGGGGTATAGGAAGGATGTAGAAAGATGCTTTGGTGTATTACAGTCACGGTTTGGTATTATTCGATGAGCTGCTCGTGGGTGGCATAAAGAGGACCTTCGATACATTATGTTGGCGTGTATTATATTACACAACATGATTGTCGAAAATCAACGACCTGAAGATAGCGATGATGAGTTGGAGTCCGATGATGAGAAGGATAATAATATGAGGCCCAGGATTGCTGAGGTATGGGAGGGACCAACAGGTAGAGACTTTGATCCTGTTGGTAGAGATGCTCATCATATGAACGGATTCATGGACCGCTACCAACAAATTAGATCTGAGCAGTGTCACTCCAACCTTCAGGAAGACCTCATTCAACACTTTTGGGAATTTCAAGGCAATAGGCGTATCTAGATCTGCTATTTGTGTGTGTTTTCTATTAGTTTTTATGTTTTTAATTATGTTTGTGTGGTTTCATTTAGCTTTTCATTTGTAAGGGTATTACTCCAATAAATTTTAATTTCATCAATCTAATATTACATAAGTCAAAAACCAAGCATTGGAATCATAACAATACAATTATTTAAAATATATAACTCCCTAATTTTCCTAATCCTCATCTTCATTAGGAATCCAATTTGTGTTTGTGGGGTCATCCATATGGTTGGGGTTGGTGGATTCACCCGAAGAGAAAGGTGGGGAAGGGACACCACCGGTGAATGGTGGTTGTGGGAAGCCACCGGGGAAAGGAGATTGTGGATAATACCCACCGGGGAATGGTGGTTGTGGATAGCCACCGGGGAAAGTAGGTTGTGGATAGCCACCAGGGAAAGGAGGTTGTGGATAGCCACCGGAGAAAGGAGATTGTGGATAATACCCACCGGGGAATGTTGGTTGTCGGATGTTAGATCCACGGGTTGCATCTTCAGCTTCTTTCTCTGCAATTTTTTTTTTGTTTTCTTTGCCAGTAATTCTTTTTGGTTTGCGTCATCTTACTTGTGTCCATCTCCATAATACGCTCTTCCCTCTCTTGAATTTTGAATGCCTCGTTTCGCATATCCATTTGCAAGCGTATATAATCTCGTTGTTGTTGGTCACGGAGATGTCGAGCATATTCCTCATCACGTTTCTCCTTGGCAGACATCATTGATGTTTGGTTGGTTGCTATAGTCTCCACAGCGGCTGTCAGAGGACTGGAATCATTAGATGCTTTCTTTCCTTTCCGAAGAGCTTCTTTGGCAGCCTTCTTTCCTTGAGGCCTCACCGAAGGATTTGGAGTTGCATCGGCGTTTACCTCATCTGCATCTATGTCCAACTGGACATGAGAATCAGGAGCGGATTGTTGTGTGTGCATCCGTTCAATTCCTCCCCTGGAGGTTCCTCCAGCCGAAGAGGAATGGTTTGGAATGTCTTCAAATTGTTGAAACCCCTTAACAATCTCGTAACATTCTAAATTAATGAAATCACCTTTTTTTTGTTTTCCTTTAGATTTGGTCATCGCAGCTCTCCACAAATCTTGTGCTTGACGTAGCTATTGAATTTAAACAAAAAATTATAAATCTATTAGTATAAATATAAAATGGTACAATGTATCAACTATTTAAGTATAAGGTGAGTATAATGTATAATTTAAATAAAATGAAGTCTAAAGTATGATTATGAAGTACTAATTTGAAGTATAATTATCAACTAAATTTTTATATATGAACTAATAATTTAAAGTATAATTATCAACAACATATTTCAACTAATAATTTAAAGTAAGATGTATCAACTAATTAAATTTTAATATACACTAAAAGAATAATAAAAATTAATATTTGTGTTACACTACAAATTCATACCTCATCAATCATATTCGCACCACTCTTGTACCAAAGTTTCGCTTGCCTTAACGCACAATGCCAAGCATAGAGTTCGACTTTCAAGGTTTTCCACCTCCCTTGAAAAGCTTGCAATGATCGGACATATCCATCCCAATGTTCGCCATAGTGTTAGCGTACCTCTAACCATAGATCATCTTTTCTTCGTTCCGTACCCTTTCCCGGATCTTGGCTAACAGCCCTCCAAGACTTGCACAATTGAATGTCTTCATTAGTCTGCCAACGTGTCCCGTCAATACTTGGATCTCCTACGGGTTGGACAATTGTATTGCCTCGTACACTCATATTGGAATAAAAAATTGTAGAGTATGAAAGCTTTGAGGAGAAGGAACAAAAAAATATTGAGGAAGAAAGATGATTTTTTTGGTGTGAGAAGTAAATAGGAGGTAAGGTATTTATAGAAAATTTTGGTTATATTTTTTTTTGTTACCGTTGAAATCTAACGGTATTATTTTTTTTTTTTTTAACCTCTGCAAATCGATTTTCATGTTGGCCGTCAGATGCATTTCAGTTTCATAAGCAACGGTCCAGATCTGTGGACCGTTGCATTCAAATCTGCAAAGTAGCCTAACGGCTACACGCCACGTCGCAGCATCACGCCAGAAGATGACAAAAAAACGGTTGCTACGCGCCTGCAGACGTTGTCCCTGCTAGACGACAAGGAACTGAGCTTCACTTCCCCCCCCCCCCGCGGCGCGTCTCCCCGAGCGTCAGTTTTTTGGGCCGCGCTGGCATCCTGGGTCACGGGCTCGGTCACCCTCCTACCCGAGTTCGTGACCTGGGCCTCCCACTGTGGTTTTGCCCCAAGCCCGGTGGAAAGGTGAATAGTGAGCTGGGTCAAGTTTTTTGCTACTTTTGACGTGGTGCCCGGGCAATAGGATGCCCAGTGAACTTGCCCTTAGATGGTGCTGTGATGGTTAGACCAACACAAGCTACAAATCTAATCCAATTTCATTCTAGCAGTTCATTCACCTCCAGCCTTACTGCTTATAATCCAGCACCAAATGTGTTTCAGTATGGCTTTTCTCCACAATCTTTAGTTGGTGCTGGTATGGTTGGACCAGCACCACAAACTACAAATCCAACTCAATTTCAATTTAGCAGTTCATTCACCACTAGCCTGTTGCTTGTGGTTTGGCAGTTACAGCTGGAAGCCCCAAGATATAAAATTAGGAAAAGTTGTCTTTTGTCATAGGAAAGGTTGTGGTAGTAAATAGTTGTACCATCCTACCATGCACTTACCATATAGGGGTTGGGAAATAGGAGGATGTGTTGTAATAGTGAATTTGAATCCCAATATCAATACACCAAACGAAGTCATGCTATGATTTTACTTTCTTCTAGTTCATCATTGACTAGAATATATGATAATGAGAGACCGTCTTTTCATCATCTGGATCCCCAGATTGTCATGATGGGGATTAGAATATACTAAACTCAGAAAAAAAAAATCTTAAAAAAAAAAACCTATGAGAGATTTTCTCTCTCACCCTAGCTCTCTACGGCGCCCTCGCCTCCTCTTCTGCTAGCTTTCTTCTCTACATCTCTCACCCTCAACCCTCACTCAGCCACATGGCCTCCATTGATGCTATCACCGCTAGCTGTGCTGCCTCCCTTGCACTTGAAGAGGGAGGTAGTGCTTCTGATCTGGGGAGAATTGGTGGCTGCCCTGTTCGTCGGTTTTCCAAATCATTTTTTATCGGGAAGCCTCTAACTCGTCAACCGGTCAACCCTGCGGCCTTCAAGGCTCACTTCCTTCATACCTGGATAGATGTCACTCTGGTGATGTTGCAAAAGAAGTCGGGCAAGCTACTTGGGAGTAGGAACAATAATCATCGCCCTGGCAAGAAGCCCTACTTTGCGACTCTCTTACCCTGCAGTTACTGGTACTGATCCCAGCCCTAGCGACAAGGGCAAGGGAAAGCTTTAGGTTTTTTCCAAGTTTCCTTGCCTAATACTAGAAGTTGAGTCTTCTACTACTTTTACCTTAGTTTCTCGATCTAGTTGTACACCTATTTTAGGTCTCTAGGCGGCTAGGTTACTACTTCATGGGAAGTTGATAGGGAGGATTTTGTTTCCTGTTGTTAGGCCCAATAAGTGAGCGAATGTGTTAGTAGTGAGGGTCACCTGTCCTTTGCTTGATTGCTTATACCATTTATGACTCTGGTGTAAGACAGCATTTGATGTACGTGTCTTCTGGTCATGGATAAATGAATGAAATTATCTATTTTCCTCAACCAAAAAAAAAATTCATGATGGGGATTATGCAAATCATCTAAACTTAGAAATAACATCCAAAATTAGTGAATATAGCAATTCCAAAGACTCACATCATCTAATCACTTATGCTCAGGAGAGCAATCCTTTTCTTTCTCATCATTTTACTACAATTGATTAAAATATAATTGATTAATCATGTATGGTGAAAAGAGGAAACAAAAAAATGCGAATTGCTCTGAACATTTTCTGCTTGCGTTATATTTTACCATTGCTAAATTCAACTATATCGTCAAGTTTCAACTTGCGCTAAATGGAATGCATGTAATTGTCACATTGCAGTCACAAACAAAACAAATCTAATTGTAATTTTTCTTGGAAATTGCAACACAAACGTAACAATATCTTGCTTCAAGCATGCAGTCTCACGCTTCGACTTAGCAAGACTGCTCAGGGCCAAATTCTTCTGATAAAAGCAGTAAAGTACAAAACTTATCGTGCTTCCCAACTTGAAAATACCAAAAACAAGGCACGAGGAACAGGTTTATAGTACACCAGTGAGCCACTTAATCATCAAAAACTACAGCTAGATTCGTAAGCATGGCTTTCAACTACAAAAGCAAGAAATCAAAGTCCTGCTAGTCAACAAAAGTGAAGAAGTCATGGACTAGCAATTGAAACTCAAGAAGCAGCAAACCAAGATACACGATGTCAAAGAAGAGAATGAAGTTGATGAGTAAATCTACTGAGATGGACAAAAGAAATAGATATGGAAAAAAAATCAACTGCAGAGTTGAATCCTGTTTCAGAAAGGTGTAAGGTCTGCTCTCAGGTAATTCCAGCAATTAACAGGATTGGAAGTAACAAAAATAGCTTTTGTGTACAAAGGTTATACCACTCTCACTCCCCTTTTGTAACAAATAAGATTTCAAAGTGATGTAGTAGATTTTTATATATGGGACCGAAAACTTGGTGAATCTTCGCTTTAAAATGCAAAATATGACCCAAACCAAGAGACATCATATTCACTGCAGAAATATCATCACAGGGAAGGCAACTTATCAAATACAAGGCCATTCCAGCACCAAAATTACCAATTGTGATACACAATTGTTTTTCCAAGCCCAAAAGCACTTGAATTTCAGTCAAGTTCTACAAAAAGCCTATATTGGTTATCAGTTCTGATGGAGGAACCATGTTTTGAACCACATCTCTAGTACAGGATCACTTACGTTTCCTTTACAAAACATACCTATGCAACTACTCATTTCAAACCAACAAAAGGCAATAAGAGCTGGAAACTAAGCTGATACGTACCACTGCCACTAGTACAAGTGGATAACTAATCGCTCTAGAAGATCCAAATATAAATGAAGATTTAGAACAGATCTATATATTAAAGAAGTAGCTAACTACAGAAGAAAAACTATAGTTCTAGAAGGAAGAGTTCATATCAGTTATGGTGCTTGTTTATTCTATTCAATTACCCAAGGACAGAAAACAAGATAACAATTTGTCAATCTCTTTGGAGCTAGCGATTGTAATATATAACATATATATAAACACAATATCAAATTAGGAAGCCATATATGTGCTTTGTTAATATGTTCACAAAAGACTATCACTAAACTCTATCAACTTGTCTTCACACCTTCGCACATTCTCCTGCTAAAGAGAACATTTGGTTTAGTACGGGAACTCCAGATCACCAATGCCATAGATGATTTTGCCTCCAATGCCGATATAGGATTGCCACAGACAAACCTGTCCTCTTTTTGTATCCATGGAACTGAAAACACATATTTACTCCTCTCAAAGATTGTAAAGCGCAACAGAAAGAAGAAACAAAAGAGAAAAAAAGAAAGAAAAAAAAAAGGTTCTGTAATGTGCTATTGGGAGCGAGATGGTGTTCACGTGAATTCTGAGATGAGCATCATCATTAGTCCAACAAAGGTGTATCAAGTCCAAATAACCGTCCTCATTCCAACTTGTATAATATCCAGTTTGAGCGCTCTTCCCGCGACATGTTCTTGTATACAACTACCCCCCTCCCTGCGTCTTTAAGCTCAGTCGCAAGCTGGTGCTACTAATTCTTGTCTTGAATCCACCCTTTACTGGTTAATTTAATCATTAATTTTACTTGTTGACTAATATTTAGATGATCTGTAAATATCACCAGTCAATTTCTTTACTTGTATTGGATTCTAGTGTTGATATGTTCCAGCCCTTTTGGGGGTTTTGGTATTGATAGGAGCATAAAATGCGACGAATTTATAGTTCAAACCTCTATACTTTTGCTTAGTTTATTCCTTAAAAAGATCAATTTAACTTTATTAGTTTCTTAGGTACTTTGAGAAGCAGTTAAGGAGAAAAGTGAGCTACAGTGGGGCAATCAAGGCACTTCACAAGAATTAGTGATGCAAAGGATGGATTCTGATCATTCATTGGTCCTAAAACTCAAGAGAAGATGGAGAAAGTTGCTGTACAAAACAATTGCCGAGAAGCAGAAAACAGAGTACTTGAGTCTGCCTTATTTTCTTCCGTATTGGGAAGCTGTTTTGAAGAACTTTCGAGTGGATTCATGAAGAAAGGCCCGGAAAAATTTCAAGAACACATGTTCTACTATAACTGAAGGCAAAGAGTTGGTCCATAGTGATAAAGAGGAAGCTGGAGGCTGTGCTCAAATTTGGTACCCTGAGAAGACTGTTTCCATCAGATTTTCAGGAAGCTTTTTCAAGAACTTTTCTACTGGACTTAAGAGATGAAAATCATAAATTTATCTGCCCAGATTTAAAGAATATATGTTGTAGAGAAGTTCAAAATTAATAATCATCCAGAAAGGTGGTGGAATGAATAAGTTATGATGCTGCAAATATGAGCAGAGGATAAGGAAAATCTGGAATTTCTGACTAGTCTTTCTGCGAAGCATTTTTGTTGGGCCACGTTTCAAGAAGATTTCTAAAAGTTTTTTGCACGGTTTTGAAGAGTGACATCAGGAGTATTATTTGGCAGAATATCACCTTCGAATCTGCTAGGAACCATTGTCAAACATGGAGAGGAAAATCAATCCTAGTTGAGAAAGGAAAGTGAATTAAAGGCTATATTTTCTGAAGTTATTCTTGGCAGATTTTGGGACGAATTTTATTGGACTTTTGCTGCATTATACTTATCAAGAGATGGTTAGAAATACTTAAGGAAGGTTCAGAAGATTGTGTGGCAGCTAAGAAAGTGGAATTGGAGAAGAATTAGGAGAACTCAACCCGGTTTTGAGGAGGAAAGCTAGGGGCTTGTAAACCATAAAAAATAGGAGGCTTCTTTGCATCAAGACAGACCATATCATACAGAATTTCACGCCTCAAAACACCCCTAGCTCTCTGGTTTTCGAAGCTCCATACAAGCATAAGGAAAAGAAGCTGCCAAAGTCTCCATCTCCCACCACCGCAAGCATCCATCGTCAAGCAAATCCTCCGTGTTCTTTACTCCTTTTTCTGCGACTTTGTCCTTTTATTTTCAATATGTTACTGTGTGTTTACCTTAGAACAATTAGTAGCTAAATACTTTTGTGTTAGGGGCCAGTTTGAAGCCCTAAACTATGGTTCAAGTTTCATAATAAATTTCTATGTTTTAGTTATTTTGTCAATGAGATTGTTCTTTGGTTCTGGATTAGATGAATCTTTTATATGTATGTTTTATGTGGTTGCAAACATATAGGATATGCATGTAATTGGTGCTAGATTAAATATCAATTCACCTAATAGTTTTGTGATTTTAACCGAAGTAGTAAAGCCTCTCGCCTAGGTGTGTACCAAAGATGAGGAATGCAACTAGACACGCTTGTTGTACTAGTTTGTACACTTAGATTGACAGCCTTCCATATGTGCTTAATGCTTTAGAACTTGCTAAATGTAGGAGCCGCTTGTGATCTCTATGTTGCATGTTTTCAAAAGGTTCTAATAACGGCGCTTGATCTTGTTAGAACATTATAGGGAAGTAATATAAGGTACTTAGCTTGCTTCTAGCTTTGTAACTTGGTCAATCTCTTTCTCATGACTTAGTACTAAACATAGGAAGCAAAATTGGAACTTGGATTGTGTTTAGTGGTGGATAACGAACTCCTAACTGCTCATCATCATATTCACAAACTTTACTTTAAATTCATCTTTTGTTCTTACTTTATTTTCGGTAGAATTAATCAACAATTCCCCCCTGTTGTAAATATTTGTGGATAATCATGTAAATAGATGATGAGTAATAGGTGCCTATCCCTATAGATTGGTGATTGATAGGTTGTAATTGTATGAGTGATTGGATTGTAATTAAGCATTACCCTTTTATGTACACCATGTAGTCCTATATAAGGCTCCTCATGGTGAGATGAATAAGACACACAATCTGATTCTCTGTGTCCAAACTCTCTCTCTCTCTCAGAAATTTTTCTGTTTTACAACACGTTATCAGCACGAAGCTCTAACCCAAGCCCTAGCCAGAAAAAAAAAAAATCCCCCTGCTGCAGCCTGTTTGCACGCCCCGAAACCTCTTGATCGAGACCTTATATCAAAATCTTTCCTTCATCAAAGTTGTTCGTCTCTGCCTCTTCTATCTGACATCCAAATTTCAGCCCTATTGGAGTCGTTTTGAGACCTGTACACTATTCGAAGTAGGAGCTGTCCAGAAGAGGCGAATAGCTCTTGGATTGACTGATAAGACAACCTTCTCAGTTCTGCACACATAAGCTGAAGATTTATCCGTCCTTCATCAAGTAATGTTTTCCAAAACCTAATTTTATATTCATGCTTCTTGGTTTTTGAGCCTATTGATTGAATATGAAAAATCACCATAATGCATGAACCCTAGCAAATCCTACATGATTTATTTACTTGGTATACGTATTTGTATTTATTTGTTCATGTGTTTGGGATTGTTTGATTGGAAAAGAAAAGAGAAAAATTTATGGACTGCAACTATATATCTGTAGTACTTGGTCCAGTAGTACCAAATCAATATCAGTAACATCAATTCAACAAGAAAGAAAGAAAAATAGATTATGCAGTTGCTGGGATTCGAACACAGCTAAAATAGGTACCAGCTCAACATGTTGTCCGCTGTATCACTATGGCAAGTTAGTATGTGTTAACACTATTTAGTATTAATTCTGCCAGAAGCAGATTTGAGGCCAATTAATTGGTGATTGATCAACCCGTGATTTGATTTTGATTGATTTTATCCAAAGCAATTACCATTGTAATTTATGCTTATTACCACAATCACTTCATTATCACATTGAGACAATTCTGAATTATTGCGTGAATTATGAAAGAAGAATTATGGGCTTAATTTTTGGTTACACAAATTTGAATCTGCCATTATAATTCTTTATGCTAGAAGCATTATGGGCTAAATTATTACGCGATTATTACATAAACATTGTGCCAGAAGCATTTGCCAAATTTATTACATGTACATAATGCCAGAAGCATTAATGGGATTTGAACCTATTTCCTTAGGTATATGGGATGAAATCTGCTGTTCCCAAAAATCATGTGTCAAGCCTGTCTCCATATTCTGATTGGTCCATTAAGATTAAAAAATGAAAGAAAGATTAAGATAATGATTTTTTTAATCATTCTAGGCCAATCAAAACATGAGGATAGTGTTGGGAGAGGGTTTTTGGGACAGCAGATTTCCGCTGCATTAATTTATTTATGTTACGAGTTAATAACATATTGAATTTGGTTATGTTATAATTGTGAATATTAATAGAGGCTGAGTCAGAAGCTCAAATCAAGCCCAAAGTCATAACAACAAATTCGAGCCAGAAGCTCAGGCCCAAGTTGCAAGGCCAGAATAGAAGCTCACTACACGTTACCATGACAAAATTTATGAATCTTCTCAAACTAGGCTCATCCAATTAGATGCGATGTCTAGGAAAGGTTTAGATGACGCCGTGTACTTAAGTGAGCCTCGCTCCACCTAAACCTCATCTTTCCTTACCTGGTCGTATTCAATTGGAGTTACCGAAAGGGTTGAGTAATAACTTTTCATTCCTTGGCAGACTAGCCTGAGCCCAGCAGGCCCACTCTCCCTCTGCAGGACCTAGCAGCCCAGCAGGCCTCACATACTCTTTGACCAGCACATGAAAGCCTAGGTCACGAGCCCGCAGACTAAGCTCGATAGGCTTCACTATCAAGCCCACTCCTTCTTTGGTCCAGCAGAATCAAAATAAAAGGAAAAATGATTTTATATTGTAAATAAATTCTCCATATCTAATATGTGTAATTAATTGCCAGAAGCATTTATTTACATAATTGTATGATAATTAATCTGTTATATTACTAGCATGCAATTAATATCTCAATTGATTTGTGATTTTTATTTATCCAATTTGTGAGATATTATTACAATTTACTTTATTCAATATTATTGTGTTACTTGTCTAAATTTTCGCACTAGAATATATGTGTAGAAAATGCAAGTACCTAATGAACTAGAAGTTCTAAATGAACCCGTAGTTCATACATATATCGAACTTGTAGTTTCGATAATGCAGTTTAAGAAACTTGAAGTTTCCTTCATAAATTCACCACACATGATAAAACCAGTAGATTTTACATGTCTAATCCTATTTTTCATACCATGTTATAGAACCTGAAGTTCTCATTACTTGCTTATGGATGATATTACCCAAAGCACTAATATTATTTGTTCCTTTCCTATAAAAAATGTCAAATCTCAACATGTTTGACTTTGTTGCTTTGGAGGTCTGCAGAAGAAACTATCTAAAGTGAACTCAAGGTGTGAAAATTCATCTGACTGCAAAGAAGATGAGATCAACAATCAATGCTAACAATGTCGTCATTGAGGCTTTTAATATGAGTGCCATAATTTTCAAAGGAAACATATGGAGAAAACACTCCAAGTTGAGTATCCGATGAAGAGGATACACAGACTCTTTGGGTCTCTCTAGAAGAGCACTTTCACCATCAGATGACCATTTTCTTGGTTGAAGCAAGACATGATTGGCAGAACAAAAATAACCCATATGACCGTCAGCCACGTGGCCAAGTCCCAAGAGCCCAAGGTGCATGTAATCCAGCTCCACGTGGCCAAGGCCCACGTTGTGGGAACCGTGATGCCCTAACTCAACAAGCCTGAGTTGAAAGGAACACTGGTCTGGCCTGTCGCCACCAGAATCAGCATGATCTTTGTTATCGATGTGGAGGAATTGACTGATGGTCTCGTACCTGTTGTGCAATAGCCGAAGCAGTAGATGAGTATTACGCCGGTCGCGAAACTCAAAATACTAACTTTATTGAAGGGTAATTTTCTATCGATTCCACACCAGAGATCATGGATTTTTAGGTAGTTACTGAACACACCGAGGATTAGAACTCGAAGACATGGGTATAATTGGTCCCTTGTGTCATATCTATTTCATCTTAATGAATGAAACATCTTCGGATTATTTTTGGTGATTTATGTTTTCAATCATTTTGGATTATGAAAATGTGGTTATGTTCGAATGTATTTAATTCAATAAACTTATTTATACATGTGATCCATTGAATTAAATAAATGAATAGACATATTCTGTGGGGAAGTTTGTTGTCTGGTTAAAAGTGCTATTACACACACCATACTCCCAGATCGGAGATGTTTTTCAAACTTATTGTCTATTCATACCTCTATGACAACAATATCAGGGCAATCCAACCTGATAGAGGGCTACGGCAAAGCCTACTTTATGTTGTCCAATGGTACTGAACTTACCATTAATGAGGCCTTATATTCTCCACGTTCCAGAAGAACGTTATTGAGTATTAAGGATATTCGAACCAACGGTTATCATGCTGAAACCACTTAGAAAAATGAGTGGAATATCTTTGTATAACCTTCGAGTGTGCAGCCAGAAGCGTACATTGGAGAAATTGAATTCTGTTAGCTAGAAGCTAACTAATTCAAGCAACTACTTGCTATAGCATGACCGTTTGGGACACTCAGGTCAAAGTATGATACACCGTATCCTCAATTCATCGTAGGTACACCTCCTTCTAAATAAGGGTCTTGTATATAATGACACGCTATGCCATACTAGACCATCATATGCAAAGACTAGTACATACACCACCATTTTTCTGCACAGAATGCAAGGGAAATTTGTGGACATATCCAACCACCATGTGGACTAGTTATATATTAATGGTTTTGGTTGATGTATCGACAAAGTGATCACATGTTACACTATTGTTTACAAGAAAACGCTGCTTTTGCTAAACTCTCACCCAGATCATGCAATTGAGGGTTCACCACTCGGATTATCCCATAAAGTCTATAAGACTTGATAATACCGGAGAGTTTACATCGAAGTCTTTCGATGATTATTGCATATCCCTTGGGATTGATGCTGAACATATAGTTCCCTATGTTCACACCCAAGATGGTCTCGCAAATAAAATCTTGGTAATGCGCACCAAGCTCCTAGTTTTTGTGTGGGGCTATGCAATCTTGCATGCAGTATAAAAGAACCAAACCAATATTGGTAATCATAATCTTATACAAAAGCCAAAAGATCTAGGATAAAATTTACCTGATCAATGACCCTTCTTCTCTGTGTCTTTAGATTTCCATCAAGCTTTAGATCTTTCATTCCCTTGAGAAAATTCTGTTTAAGAGTTACTGATCCAAGAAGCATTCCAAAAATACAAAATCCAATCATCACCCTTTTTATACAAGTGGATTAGAAGATAGCCAAAAAAAAGAGTCACAGACAAATACTATGTATTATTACTCTACACTCATCCTAGGATTCACCGGTTACCACCATATACTATTAAACCTAGAGCAATGCAAATTGTATCTTCACCAAACTGTACTCGGCTTCATCAATTCTCTATCAAGGTAGCTTATGTTTTGTATCTAGATACCACATAAAGAACTATTTGTTCTTAGAGTTGACAGTCCTTACAGTAACCCAGATTATCATAGAGCTCTTACTTGAAGTGACAAAGTCTGTAAGGGATATAGGATCATGCAGTACCTTTGAACTCCACCTAATTTTCTAGGCTGAAATTGATTCCTCGAGGGTTCCTCCATTGAATGCCCCAGACACATAAACTGCAAATTCAAAGCAAAATAATCATATAGTGCATAACTAATCTATAGTTCATAAATCATTTTTTCAGTTGGAGAACCTACTTCAAAGATTACACAATAAACTTTTAATCTAAAATAACAAAGGGAAATAGAAAATACATCATACTACTTAGGAACATGAAGTAACAACATAAATGTTCATCCAAAAAAATCAAAGTATCGACATAACTATTAAATTATATATAAGTATAACTTACAAGCTCTACAATAAAATAAAGTCTCTTGGCCCTTTCAAAGCTTTTCCCTTGTATTATGCAATTGTATTTACAGCAACAATTGTAGTTACAACAGCAATTCAAAGGAAATCAATGGTAGTTACAAATGGAATAGAGAAGAACAAATTACACATTGCAAAAAGGAACTGAACATAGAATTTTTTTCCTTTTTAAAAAAAAAGGGAGTAAAGTTTGATGTCAATATTTACCATTTGCCATATTTACCTACATTCATATCCATTTAATCTCCTCTGTTGCCAGAGCTGAACTCATCTCTTCGCCAGATACCCTACTTGGGTGGTCTCTCTTGGACTCTACAACTTTGTGATTGCAAAGCACCAAAATCTCTATTACTGGCATAAATTCACAGACAATAAAAAAAAAACACTAATATTACCTGGATCTTTGCAAATATTGGTCGAACTTGTACAAAAAGATCCAACCAACCCAACCGAAAAAGTGAAACCTCAAACAAAGAAATATGTTTTAGGAAAATAGATTTGAGAGAGAATTTGTTGAGAGAATTGTCATCATATTATTGAGAATAGGAGCCCTATATATAGGGTTTACAAAGTACTAGTTCTAATGTTACAAGGAATACCAATCAGTGTAGGATTGGGAAATCTAGAACCTTCTCTCCTATTCCTACTCCTAGTTTGATAAGGCACACTAAACTTGATTTTCCTTCAACACTCCCCCTTGTGCCGCTCAAACTTGGTGGTGACGCTTCATCCATTGCCTCGTTAAAAACCTTGCTCGAGTGAAAAAAAAACTCTGTGGGACAAAAACATGCTCGAGGAGGAGAAAAAGAGTACAACATGTCTTCTACTCTTCGAAATCAAACATGTAGACATCATGACTCCCCCTGATGTCGATATCTCCCCCTGATTGCTACAATCATGGGAGTTCGGATAACTTTCTCAATCCGATGCTCTTCACATGTTTCTCGAAGGTGGATTTAGGTAGCGACTTAGTGAATAAGTCCGCTACATTATCCTCTGATCGGATTTGATTCACTTCAATCTTTAGAAGTGATTGTTGTTGCTGATTATAGAAGAACTTAGGCGATATATGCTTGGTGTTGTCGCCCTTGATGAAACCTAACTTCATTTGTTCAATATAAGCTGCATTATCCTCATAAATGTATGTAGGTTCATCTGTGGTAGACTTCAAACCACAACTTCCTCGGATATGTCTAATTATAGACCTTAGCCATATACATTCACGTACGGCTTCATGTAGAGCAATAATCTCTGCATGATTTGAGGAAGTATCAACAAGGGTCTGCTTTGTAGACCTCCAAGATATCGCAGTGCTTCCCATGGTAAAGACATAACCTTTTTGGGAGCGACCTTTGTGAGGGTCAGAGAGGTACCCTGCATCAGCAAAACCCATCAAACCATCATTGTCATTTTGATGGAGGGGGATAGGGTGAGGCCGGCCACCCTTAGTGGTGGTGGTGGCATTGGCGGCAACATGGCCGACCAATTTGTCATGGTGGACAGTGGCTCCAT
The DNA here is from genome assembly GCA_024704745.1 of Rosa lucieae. Taxonomy (NCBI): domain Eukaryota; kingdom Viridiplantae; phylum Streptophyta; class Magnoliopsida; order Rosales; family Rosaceae; genus Rosa; species Rosa lucieae. The sequence goes on from CM045497.1 coordinate 35,718,831, forward strand.
GCCTAATGGTGTCCGATCCCATTCTTCCATCGTTCCTCTTCTCTCTGTAGGGATAAAATAGGCCCATATCAATCGTACCTCTCAGGTATCAAAAGATTGTCTTTAAACCAATCCAATGGCGGCGTGTTGGCGCAGAGCTATGTCTAGCTAACAAGTTCACTGCGAAGGAGATGTCCAGTCTTGTGCATTGAGCTAAGTACAATAATGCGCCTATTGCACTTAAATAGGGCACTTCAGCCTCTAATGCTTCTTCGTCCTCATCCTTTGGACGAAACGGATCTTTTCCGGGTTCAAGACTATGACCGATCATGGGAGTACTCACAGGCTTTGCTTTATCTTCATTAAAGCGCCTTAGAATTTTCTGAGTATATGCAGACTGATGGATCAAAATCCCATCACTATGGTGCTCGAGTTCTTAACCAAGACAGAACTGTGTTTTCCCAAGATCTTTCATCTCAAATTTGGATTTCAAGTATTTAGCAGTTTCCTTTAACTCATCTAGAGTTCCAATTAGGTTCATGTCATCGACATAAACTGCTACGATTGCAAATCCGGAACTTGTTCTTTTAATGAACACGCATGGGCATATTTCGTTGTTAATATATCCCTTCCCAATCAAGTGGTCACTCAGACGGTTATACCACATCCTTCCGGATTATTTTAATCCATATAGTGAGCTTTTTAATCTTATTGAAAACGCACTCCGTGGTTTAGAGCCACTTGATTTGGGTAATTGAAGTCCATCTGGAACCTTCATATATATCTCTGAATCTAGATCCCCATAGAGATATGTTATAACCACATCCATAAGCTGCATGTCAAGTTTTTCGGAAACTACCAAACTGACAAGGTAGTGGAACGTTATAACGTCCATTACGGGAGAATATGTCTCCTCGTAGTCGATTCCAGGGCGTTGTGAGAAACCTTGCGCCACGAGGCGAGCATTATATCTAACCACCTCATTTTTCTCAATACGCTTTCTAACAAAGACCCATTTATGGCCAACAGGTTTTACATCTGGGGGTGTCTGCGTTATGGGCCTAAATACCTGTCTCTTTGCTAGTGAATCCAATTCAGTCTGGATCGCATCTTTCCATTTAGGCCAATCCGCTCTTCGTTGACATTCTTCGACATAGCGAGGTTCGATATCATCGTATTCTGTGATTCCTTTTGCAACATGATATGCAAATGCATCATCCATTGCCATAGAATTTCTATCGATCATCTCATGTACACTAGTGTAATTCATGGAGATCTCTCTATTCTCTAGAGTTGGTTCTGACATTGGAGCGTCCCCCAATGATGTCTCTTGGACATAACCATAATCCGGAATGTTCTCATGAGATGGATTATTTACATCGATATTAATGGATTATTTTGTGCCAAACTCGCTTTCTTTCTTGGGCGAGAATCCATCGAACCTATTGGCCTCCCGCGCTTCCTGGCAGGAGCCGTGGGCCTAGCCACAACGTCACTACCACTGTGGACGTTGGCGCCATGCTCAAGTGCCCTTGAGGTGGCGTCATGTCCTCTAATTTTAGGGACATCAATCCTTGCAGGCACATTTGCAGCAGGTATGTGTGATCTCGTCACTTTAGCGATATCAGAAAACGAATCAGGCATCGATTCTGCTACGTTCTGAAGATCGAGAATTCTCCGCACTTCAATTTCGGACTGTGCGGTTCGGGGATCAGGATGAGATAGAGTGGGGACAGACCACGACAATTCCTGTCGTTCCTGTTGAACATTTATGTTCTTATCTCCCCCTAACGACGGGAAGACTGTCTCATCGAAGTGACAATCCGCAAATCTTGAGGTAAAGAGATCGCCTATCAAGGGTTCTAAATAGCGGACAATTGTTGGAGAATCATATCCAACATAAATGCCTAATCGTCGTTGAGGACTCATTTTAGTATGCTGTGGCGGCGCAATTGGCACATAAACTGCACATCCAAATATGCGTAAGTGTGAGACATCAGGCTCATACCCAGTCACCATTTGGGACACAGAAAAAGGTTGAGTGGCAGTGGGCCTCAGACGAATAAGCACAGCTGCATGCAATATTGCATAGCCCCAAGTAGAAATAGGGAGATTGGTGCGCATTACCAATGCCCTAGCAACCATTTATAGTAGTTTAATGGCGGCTTCTGCGAGACCATTTTGGGTGTGAACATGAGGAACTGGATGTATGGACATGCAATAATCATCAAAATTCTTTGATGTAAACTCCCCCGCATTGTCTAATTTAATAGGATGATCAGGGTGGTGAGCCCTTAACTTAATAATCTGGCGAGGAGTTTAGCAAATGCAGCGTTCCTAGTGGACAGTAGCATGACATGTGACCAGCGTGTCGATGCATCAACCAACACCATAAAATATCGAAATGGTCCGCATGGTGGTTGAATAGGTCCACAAATACCACCTTGGATTCTTTGCAAGAATGGTATATTTTCTTTAATATCCTTTGCATAGGATGGTCTCGATCCTAATTTTGCTAAAGAGCAGGCTTTGCAGAACGAATGATGGGCTTTAGAAACAACCAATGAGGATTTTGGTTGAGCCACGAAGTCACAATTGACTTTAGAAGTAAAATGTGGAGATGAAGGAGCCTTGGTGGCATCAATGCCACCCTGATGCCGCAGGGGGATGGCGGCGCCAACCAAGGGTGGCCGGATATGGGAGTGAACGGCGCCGTGAGGCGCAGGGACTCCTTCGATGTCCAAAAACCGACTTTTACTTCTTTTCGTTCTAAAAAAATGGATGTCCGTGTGAAGTCTTTAATATACGGATCATCATATCACGACCTGGATGTCCCAAACGGTCGTGCCAAAGCCTATATGCGTCGGAATCCCATAAATCATCCCTAATAACATGATTGGATTCAATTATTCGAATAGTGATTGCATACAACCCACTAGATCAACACATAAGTTTCTCTAAGACTCTTTTATTTCCGTAGTCATTAGAGGTGATGCAAAGGAACTCATGTCCATTCTCACAATGTGTTTCCGCATGAAAACCATTGGCTCTTATATCTTTTAATTAATCGATACTTTATTAATAATAGCCAATGATTACATCAAAGTTTCGTGACCATAATCTAATCCAAAGTAAAATCAAACATTAGACAAATTGTAGTCACTCAATTCGTTCGGTAATTCCACTTAAATATGACCAGGGAAGTAGAGAGAGATGTCGGTGGAGCGAAGCTCTCTTAAGTACCACTAATCTCAATTACTTTCCTAGACATCATACTTAATTGAGTACGCCTAGAGGAAAAGAGATAATCCAATAAGTCATTTTATTGATTAAGGCATAATTGCCATTACATAATTCTTGGAAATTAAAAGACTATTCTAAATAAAAATCTGCGGCATTCTATTTTCATCGCCAGATTTAAAGTCTTTTATAGCTCGATATCTTGATTACCATTGATCAGGTACTCCATAAAATACCATGAAGAGGATGCTCTCTTGATTGAGATGTATTGACACAATACATATGGTCCCTAGGACCAATGGCGTTGGAATAGTGCAACCATGGCCAAAAGTGGCGCCATGGTGTCCAACCCTATACCCTCAACGTCATGACTCCTATGGTCATGTTAGGTCTTCTCAATCAATTTGTTCTTTTGTGTTTTTCACAATCATGCATCAATAATATGATGTAGAGAGCCTCCGAACAATATTTCATAACTCTTTCAAAGTTTAGAGAAGCGGATATTATTCCATTATGCTTCTAAGTCCGGAAAATTGTGAATGTTACTAAAACGTTCACGAGGCGCAACCCAAAGGTTGTTAGTGTTATCCTCATTCATGTACTCAAACTGGAGGGCCATCTTCATGTGGCGCTTCATCAGGGTAAATGCCCTGGAATTATCTATCTCAGTTTGAGGGCCTTGAGTGGTTCTTTTAGAATAAGACTCCTGGATTGTAGGCAATAAATCAAGGGCAATTAGGTGGAGCTCAACATTTTGAGTCCACATGAAAATTCCGTGCCCGTAGAATCCAATGGAGTAAAATCGAGCTCGTTCAAGTCTTACATCCTAACAAGGAAAGCAAGAACATATTAGTTTCGGAGTCAATGCTTCCACGAAAACTAATATGAGATTTCTGAGCAGTAATGCTACCAAGAAATCGATTTCCAAGAAATTTGGATTAGACCGAAACAATGATGTTTGAATGGTCAAAATAGATGCTTACGAACGCTCTTAGTCCGTAGCTTATGAACGCTCTTAGTTCGTTAAATCGATGTTTACAGACGCTCTTAGTCCGAAGTCTTACGAACGCTCTTAGTTCGTTAATTGCGTGAATCCCCATGATTCCGCTTTTCAAGAATCGAACCCACGTTATAAGAAAGGTGGGATGTAGAAGAAGGGAGGTTGCAAGTCCCCGAAGAAAAAGAAGGAGAAATTAAAATTCGGAAAACAGGAACTTTAATTTAAAAACTTACTTGTTGAAAAGCAGATTCTGTTCTGAACAGCTTGTACTTCGATTGGTGTACAGATCTCAATATAACTCCGACAAGGCTGAAATTCGGAGGTTAGACACGAACAACTTTGATGAAGAAAGTTTTTCGATCTCAGCTTCCGAACTAGACTTTTCGAGGCTTGCAAGTAGACGGACGTGCACAGGAAAGAGGAAGGATGCAGTTGGTGTGTGTTGGTGCTGCAGGGGCAGCAGACTTACAGCGGTGCTGCAGGGGCACCACGCAGGTGAGGCTAGCGTGGGCTAGGAGCTGCAGTGATGAAGAAAATTTCGGGTTTTTGAAGATTTTTCTGTTTTGGTTTTTTGTTTTGTGGTTAAAGCTCGTGCTGATAACGTGTTTTAGGAAAATAGATTTGAGAGAGAATTTGTTGAGAGAATTGTCATCATATTATTGAGAATAGGAGCCCTATATATAGGGATTACAAAGTACTAGTTCTAATGTTACAAGGAATACCAATCCGTGTAGGATTGGGAAATCTAGAACCTTCTCTCCTATTCCTACTCCTAGTTTGATAAGGCACACTAAACTTGATTTTCCTTCAACAAAATAGAAAAGAAGGTACAAGAACCCAGCTTTGAAGGCCACTTCAAATAAAATTCATTTCATTGAAGAACAATAACCTTACTTCACATTCAGTATACCCATATCGTTGAGCATAGAGAGTTGGGTTCACTACCCTTTTCAATGTGCAAATAAATAATATGAAAAGTGAATTTTTACATGAACAAATAAATAACATAGATGGAAATTTAGAATACCTACACAAGATGGCATGAATCTTTAGCTAAAAAAGCTTCATTTTAAAGCAAAACTGCAAACTGAAAAAATCTTGAAAACAAGCCATCTCAAGTCAAAATTGAATGAATCAGACCTCAATTTAAGAATAAGAAACAAGAATGACGAAACCCATAAATCAAATTTGGAATCCAAACAACTTAAATTATCATAAAACTTTGAATAAAAAAAAATTCTATAACATGGATTAGAAACCCTAAATCAGATGGATACCAAAGATTGGGCAACTAGATTCATGCGCAGTTGAGAGGCTTGTCAACGCCCGCTGAATCAAGTATGAGATCTTGCCTTTCACAAGGTTACAGTCGAAGTGGTGGAGGTCGTCCCAGCGATGGTGCGTGAAGGTTGAACAGTGTTATCGGGATGCGTGCATGTTGGAGGACATTGAAGAGGCCGATAGTGAAGCCAAGGTCATGGCGATATCGATAATGGAGAAGGCCAGGAAGAGGACGGATTTGGGAGGAGAGAAAGAAGAGATTTGAGGGGGAGAGAGAGAGAGAGAGAGAGAGAGAGAGAGAGAGAGAGAGAGAGAGAGAGAGAGAGAGAGAGAGAGAGAGAGAGAGAGAGAGAGAGAGAGAGAGAGCAAAACGCGAGTGAGCTGAGTGTTTTTCTAGAGATGAGGGAATAGTGTTCTATCTTTTTTATTGGTCAGACAAAGAAATGACGGCCTAGAGCCCTAGACTTTGCGCTTAAAGGGAAAAACACGGAAGATTTTAAAAGAGACGTCCTTATTGGGTTATAAGGACGGTTAAATTAAAAACTGTCTTGGTATCTTTTAGCTGGCTGTCTCCAAAGCCCATTTCTGTAGTAGTGAAGCTTTTGAATTTTGTTGCCAATTTACTAACTCTGAATTGCAGTCAGTTATAAGATTAGGTCAACTCAATATACTCTTGTACCAACAGCCAAAGAACCCATCGTTTTCAATGAATCATATCATAGTACCTTTTAACTGATTTCTTTTTCCCCCTCAAGTAGGAACAGATTTTTCCATTGCCAAGTGCAAGGATTTTATGTGAACTATTAAGAGAATAAAAATTTTGAGGATACAAAATGGGGGAGGGAGGGTTTAACATGGACAAAAAATGCAATATAGGCCTAACATGATAAAAAAACTAGAAGAGTCCCAATCTGTGACTCGGAAAAAATTGACTTCCTCGCAAACTGGAACCTCTGCTCCCTTTCGACATATACTCTCATTTGAACTTTAATGTCTAAATGCAGTGGTGCAGCTTAGGCTGGCAATCATTCCACAAGGTAGCCTCTTGCCATTCTTTCTGATTCCCAGATGTCAGTGAAGCCCCCCGAGTGTATAAAACATACTGCTCAAATATTGTTCTGCCTCTTTCATGCTATCTCAAAAAGTTTCTTTAGTTTCACAACCAGCTTCCACTCGTCAATACAGTTCATCCTGAAATATAACATATCCCCTTAAATAAAGACCAAATGCTGTGGTTGGCATTATCCAAAATGCAAAAAATTAGCTTACCCGGTAGCTTGTTTTAAGTACATCAATTGACCTCCTGGAGATATGGCTGACAAGCTAGTAGAAAATAAGACTTCAAGGTATTTGGAATGCTTCAATAAAATGATATTTATCTCCAAAATAGGAGGTATATATGGAGGTACAAGTGTAATCCTAATAGGAAAAGATCTCCTACAATTATACAAGATACTTAATCTACACATACAAGGAAAGTAAATATTTACAGAATATTCTACACTCCCCCTCAAGTTGGTGCATGGATGTCGATCATGCCCAACTTGCCAATTGAGTTGTCAAACACTTTCCTCGACACTCCTTTAATAAGAACATCTGCTAACTGATCTTCTGTATACACGAACGGGAACCGAATGATTTTTCTGTCCAGGTTTTCCTTAATAAAGTGCTGATCTACCTCCACATGCTTAGTTCGATCATGCTGAACAGGATTATGAGCAATTTCAATAGCAGATGTGCTATCACAATGCAAGTCCATAGGTTTCTTGAGTTTAAAACCCCAATTCTTTCAACACATTACGAATCCACAACATCTCACAAACCCCATGTGCCATACCTCGAAACTCAGCTTCAGCACTCGACCTAGCAACAACCTTCTGTTTCTTACTGCGCCAAGTCACAAGGTTTCCTCCAACAAAAGTAAAATACCCAGATGTAGACCGTCTGTCAGTCTTATCACCAGCCCAGTCTGCATCCGTGAACCCCACAACTTCCAATTCACCCTTCTTTTCGAACAATAAACCTCTTCCAGGTGCCATTTTAAGATATCTCAGAATACGATACACAGCATCCATATGCTCTTCACTGGGACAATGCATAAATTGACTAACCACACTCACAGCATAAGCAATATCAGGTCTAGTATGAGAAAGATAAATAAGTCTCCCTACTAGACGTTGGTACCTTTCTTTATCAGTTGGAACCTGATCCGGATAGATAGCGAGGTGGTTCATCTCAATAGGTGTCTCAATAGGTCCGCAATCCAGCATTCCGGTCTCAGCTAACAAGTCAAGTACATACTTACGTTGGGATAAAGAAATTCCCTTCTTAGACCTTGCAACTTCAATTCCAAGAAAGTACTTCAATTGCCCAAGGTCCTTCATCTCAAACTCCTTAGAAAGATGCTTCTGTAGAGCCTCTATCTCTTTTAAATCATCTCCTGTAACAATCATATCATCAACATATACTATCAGAGCGGTAATCTTACCCTGACTACGCTTGATGAACAAGGTGTGATCCGAGTTGCTCTGTCTATACCCGAACACCCTCATAGACTTAGAGAACCTCCCAAACCAAGCTCTAGGAGACTGTTTCAAACCATACAAAGACTTCTTCAACTTACAAACCTTCCCAGTATCACAAGGCATATTCTTGACACCTGGCGGCATGTCCATATACACTTCTTCCTCCAAGTTTCCATTGAGAAAAGCATTTTTCACATCGAACTGATGTAGAGGCCAATCTTTAGTTGCAGCAAGTGAAATCAAGATTCGAACAGTGTTGATCTTTGCTACAGGAGCAAACGTCTCTTCATAATCAATTCCATAGCGCTGGGTGTACCCTTTGGCAACTAATCTGGCTTTGTACCTGTCAATACTCGCATCAGCCATAAGTTTTACTGTAAACACCCAACGACATCCAACAGTCTTCTTTCCAGCAGGCATAGTCACAATATCCCAAGTTAAGTTTTTCTGCAGGGCCTCTAGTTTTTCATTCATCGCTTGAGTCCACTTAGGATCCGCCAATGCCTCCTGTACATTACTAGGAATAGATACAGTAGATAATTGATCAACAACAAGTGCATATGACCCAGACAACCTATGGTTAGACATGTAATTAGCTATAGGATACTTAGCTTTGGTTTTGATGTCTGGTTCATATTGTTTCTTAGGAATACCCTTGGTAACCCTCTGTGATTTCCTAGGCTCAATATTCTCTACCCCAGATGATTCATTAGAAATTAAAGATACCTAAGAAGGAACACTCGCGGCGGATTCTTCAGTTGACGATGTAGAGAGGGGGAAGAACTTTGATAGATGAGGGCTCTGAAATATATACTGTTCATTTGGTGCATTACCACTGGGCATTAATGTATCAACACTATTTAAATTGTCACTCTATTGGCTTGAGCCAAGCCGTGGGCTGGTAAAGTCAAAAGCTTGTCCTTCTGGGGGCCCCACGGGTCCATCCATTTGTCCACTCTCTTTAGCTCCTATCGCGGGTCCACTTCCACTCATTTGTTCATCTTCTCTATTTCTCACGGCACCTTCACCTTCTCTCTCTCCCATCCATCCACTTTTTTCTCCTACGGACCCCACGGTGAGTTCACCTTCACCTCCAGCTTCTTTTTTGTTTCCTGCTTTTGTGTTTCTTTCTTTTTTGTTTCCTGCCCCATCTTCTTCCCCTGCGGACCCCATGGTAAGATCACCTTCATCTTCCTTTTCTTTTCCTGCTTTTTCTTTTTCTTTCCTTGCCCCATCATAGTCAACTGATATTGGGAAGTTCCCAACTCCAAATTTTGACTCCAAAGCTTCTAATTCTTCGAATTCTTCAAATGATAAATTCCAAGGATTTCCTTCACAATCTCTCTCCCCCTTAAGGGAAGACTCTGAACCTGCCCCTGAATAATAAGGCTCAGATTCGCGAAACGCAACATCAAGAGAAACATACATAGTGCTAGTAACAGGATCATGGATACGTCCCGAACCTAAATTTACCGGTTTACTAGTTATTCGGGCGGTAAACAACAATTACTCTCACTTTTTACTTCGTTCCGGTACTTTTTGTTGACCAAAAGTTGACTTTTGTTCGGTTTCGATTTTGAGAAAACTTCCTTCATGAAAGTTGTAAAAGGTATATAACGGAGTTCGTAGACACGAAGCACGCAAAAATCAGAATACGTATGAATAAATGACGGCCTACAAAAGTTTTTTTTTCCACGTTGAGGTTATCGAAAATTTGTAAAGGGCAAAATTGACATTTCGCTAAGTCAAGTATAAAAGGGAAAAACCCTAAATTCTCTCTCATTTTTCCTCTCTCTTTCTCTCGGCCGCACGGCCTCTCCCCCTTTCTTATCTCCGACCTCTCCTTCTTCTCTTCCTCTGCCATCACTGGAGATCACCACCTTCGGCCACCACTCCGCTACACCACCATCACCAAGAGAGCGAGCGAAGGACGGTGACCCAAACCCAAGAGAAATCGAAGCCATGCGTCGACTCCAGCCTCCGCATGTGACCCTCCCAATCTGCACTCCACTGTTCCACGACCCTCACGGGTTTCCGGTCATCTTCTCACCACACCACCATCACCGTCGCACTCAGCAAGTAATGGAGGACAAAACCCAGAGGCCGGAAAGCCATCGTACGCGTCGTTGCCGGAGTGGGTGACTCTGCAATTCTTCGATCTCCATTCTCTCGTCTGAGCCGAGTTTCAACATCCCTATAAATGAAATCAGCACTTCATTAACCGGCAACCCTCGAAAGCAAGAAGACTGCTGCCCCTAGGCATCACACGCGCTGCACACAGCCTGGCGCGTGGACCACCGCTGCTCCGCCGTGTTCGGCTGTCGGATTTTCCAAATTGTCTCGTAGGTAATTTTCGTATATTTCTTTGGTTGAAACCTCTGTTTCGGTGTGGGATAAGAAACCCTAATTTTGTTGATGGATTTTGGACTGTGTGAAGGTTATGGTTTATGTGTTCTGAAGTTTTGGAGAAAGGATTGGGCATTGGTTCAGTTTGATATATAATGAAGGTAAGAATCAGGAACTCTATTTTGAGATATAAATTGGTTGAAGATTGTTGTTAAATGTTACTGTTGTTGCTAGGAGTTCGAGTGATTGTTGGTGGTGGATGACTACACTTATTTAGAATTGGCCCTCTGTTTGGAGATGAAGAGTTGGTAAGGGATTTGGTTCGGTGATCTTATAATTGCTATAATTAGTTTGGTCAAATTATTGAATTGACGGAGTTATTGGTTTGCAATTAAAATGGTTCCACATATATTTTTGATGGTGTGGTGCTTGTGCAAGATGGGAAGTGACGAATTGTTTATCATTGTGGAAATGTCTTACTGGAAGTGATAAGTAGTTTGGCCAAATAATTAAGGTATTGGAGAATATTGAATGGGTCGGTTTTGACGAGTTTGGCAAGTGACTAAATGTTGAAATTGATGTTAAGGGGAAATTGTTGTGAGAATGACAAATTTTATTTGAGCAAGTTAAATCGATTGTTCAATGAAGATTAATGAAACGAGTTGCCAATTGGAATATTCTAATACTACCATATCCGGGAATTTCTGTAAGGACAAAATCATGTGGAAACGGTGATCATGAATTTGACATTTAAGGTTTAATGGCTAAGTAGTAAAGTCGAATGGTTAACTTGAATTATAACCTGAAAATGGTGTAACTACCATACTCCAAATGAGTTTACTTTGTTAAGTGGATTATTCGGTAATGGTTACCCGTAATTATCAATTTAGAGTAGATTGGTGAATTTAACACGTTTTGGTTACTTAAGGAAGTTGTCATTATTATTAAGTTACTAATTGGGCTTAATATTTTATTAAGGACTTGAGCGTGACTACTTGAGATAGAATAAAAAGCTCAATATCAAAAATGACTGAACGGAGGAATTTCCAAGCTCTTGACTTGGGATGGATAAGTTGACGGTTATTGCAATTGAATCACTGTGAGTGGACTTTTATTTTTCAAAGAATGATGCATGCATTTATTTAATTGATTCCGAGGTTATAATTTATTTATCGTATTACTTTCCCGAGCGTATGGTTATTTTCAGAAATGGTTTGGATATTTGATTATCTGAAGATTTTATGGCGTGCGGGGTCACGTCATTGGATTATGCTTATCTTACCTTATTTATTTATTTATTTCCGATGTGATTTCCGGATTTATACTATTTATATTATATTTATATTCGGCGATTTGAGATTTCTATGAGATTTTCGAATGAGATTTCGATGAAGTAAATATTTATATTTATTTATCTCCTATTTAGTTTGAACTTGAGTTTATCCTGGCGTGTGGGACACGTCGTTGGAAATTCATTTACGAGGGATGGGGAAGCTTTATGTACTTATGGATTTACTTGGTTTTCGGGTTTCTTTTGCCATACTTTGGGTGACTTATCATTGCTAGCATTGATTTCCGCCTTTGTGGCGCGGTGATGGGATCACCGTAGCCCTCCGCCTTTGTGGCGCAGGTTACTGTCTTTGTGACAGTAATTCTGTAGCCCGGTATCCTATCGCTACACTTAGTGGCGTAAGGGTATATTACGGGAGTTATGGGAGTATTTTAGCCTGGGAGGCTCACTTGTATGGCTATCGCCTTCTCCTACTCGCTTTACTACTTAAGCTAGCGGGGCTAGCTCGATTTTCGTTTAACCAGCGGGGCTGGTCTTATTTTCCTTGAGTATCAGAGTTCCAACTTTTTCTTTTAAATCGCATGTGACTAGCGGGGCTAGTCGGTTTTCATGAGTGGAACTTCTTTTGTTTTATTTTCGTTAATCATTGCATGCATCAGAGATTTTTAAAGAAATAAATGTGGGAAAGTATAAAATCTCTTTTGTTTAAAATTGTTTATTTTTGTCCACTCACACTAACGTGTTTTTCAATTACTTTCCCCTGGGCCCTTCGGTTTCAAATGCCCAGTGTGCAGGTTAGATTAGTCGTGGTCGGGCGTACATGGAGTCGAGGCATAGTCCACAACGTAGCTTCCGCGTATTCATTTTATTTCTATTTTCCTTATTTATCTGTTATATTAGAGTTGCTCTGATAACCTGTGAGATTCATGTTATCAAGTTACCAAGTTGATACTTATACTTTTTGAAATGGAAGTTGATGTTATTTGGGGAGCAGGGTGGCTCCAGGAGATTAAGGGTGAATTGTTTAGAAGTATTTATGTTTTTCTAAAGGTTTTGGGTAGTCCACTTTTAGGGGAAGTTCCGCCAAATTCTTGGTAGAATTTCTTCTAAGGTGGGCCCCGCAGGGCCACTTCGGATTTCAGGGTGAAATCCGGGGTGGGTCCTGTCAATCATAACATCGATAACCCTTTTGGAAATCCGCATAACCAACAAATATACACTTACGGGCACGAGGATCAAGCTTTCTGCGTTGAGGCTTAGGAATATGAACATAAGCTGTGCATCCAAACACTCGGGGCTCCAAATTAGGCATAGAATGGATGGTCAGAAGTGTATGAAGCTTCTGATAAGGATTCTGAAACTCAATCACCCGTGAAGGAGTACGGTTGATAAGATATGTTGCTGATTTCACTGCTTCTCCCCAGTAGGACCGAGGTACATTCATGCCAAACAAGGAAGCACGAACAACTTCCATCAACTGCCTGTTCTTCCGTTCTGCTAAACCATTTTGTTGAGGAGTATAAGAATTGGAGGTTTGATGACGAATTCCATGTGACCGGCAAAACTCAATCATAGGGCCATTCACAAACTCTCCGCCATTGTCAGACTGAAACACTCTGATGGATTGTTGATACTGAGTTGCCACCATTTTGTGAAATTCGATAAACATCCCAAAGACATCACTCTTATTCTTCAGTAATGACACCCATGTTATGCGAGTGCAATTATCAATAAACGTTACAAAATACCGAGCTCCAGAAAAAGAAGGAATTTTCGCAGGACCCCAAACATCAGAGTGAATTTTCATAAAAGGAACATTACTTTTATGAAGACTTGGTGAATATGAAATACGGTGGCTCTTGGCCAGTTCACAAATGTCACAATGGAAATTCGAATCACTGACAACTGAAAACAAATGAGGTTGCAGCTTCTTAAGATAACTAAAAGATAGATGACCTAAACGGCGATGCCATAACCATACAGCTTCCTTCGCATTCTCGATCCCGTTGATCTGATTAGCTTGTCCCAAAAGATGCCTCTGTTTCTCTCCAGTCCCTGTCACGTCCAAGTAGTATAATTTCCCCCTTCTAACACCATAACCAAGAATCCGTCGAGTCAGAATGTCCTTAAACACACAGAACGAGGGATAAAAAGTCACAATACATGCTAGTGCTAAAATAATTTGGCCAACAAATAGGAGATTATATGCCAATGAAGGAACAACTAACACAGACTCAAGGGTTAATGTATTAGACAGAACAACAGAACCTTCTCCGGTAACCGGAGTTGGAGTACCGTCAGCCGTAGAAACAATGTTTTGAGAGGAGGGTTTCAGCGTTTCTAAGAGACTAGGATCATTAGTCATATGGTCAGATGCACCTGTATCAATTATCCAAGAACTATTCATAGATACCTTACCCTTCATACCTGACTGTGCTACATTAGCAGAGGCACTAGATGGGTGCTCGTCCTCTGTAGTAGCCACGATAGCTTTTCCGAGATTCTTTCGAGGTTTCTTGGTGAAATCCCACCAATCAGGGTAGCCAATTACTTCATAGCACCGTTGCTTGCTATGACCCAAAAACCCACAAAGCGGACACTTTGTATTTGCATATGCATTTGTTTTACCCGGAGGGCGGCATGGTGGAGGAGTTGAGAAGCCTGAGAGAGGACCATGTTTGATGATTGTAGGCATGTTGTGGAGTGCAAGGGTGGCGGGGTCCTCTTCTATTGAGAAAACACAAGGGTCTGGACTTCCACAGTCAACGTGTAGGGAGCAAAGGCCGCACGTGACAAACAAAAGGACTGCAGAATTGCAACAGCTTTTGTCGGCTTGAGCGGAGCTTGTCGGCTGCAGCAGGGCTTGTCCCCAAGTTATGCTGCTATGCTACGGATTTCAATGCTGGAGAACAGACTTGCGATGTGATGGGCAGATTGAGAACAAATTAAAAAAATAATAAATTTGCTTTGGGTGGCTGTGGTCCCACGTGATGTGCTATAGCAGAATAGCAGATGGAAAGAAAACTCCTACGTGATGTTCTATAGCAAGGCTTTAGGCCTAAACAATTATGCAATCTGTTGTAGGAGAATAGAATTGTGTGTATTATTGATAATAGGAGCCCTTTATATAGGGAGTTTACAGAGTACACAAAAGGTAACAGAATCGGAATACAATTAGTATACCTAAGGTACTTTCCTATTACAACTCTAAACCCTAGTTTGTAGAGGCACACATTATGTCGATATCCTTCAACACTCCCCCTTGTGCCGCTCAAACTTGGTGATGACGCTTTGATTGTTGCCTCGTTAAAAACCTTGCCAGGTAACAAAAACCCTGTGGGACAAAAATAATCCTGGTCGAAGGACAAAAAGAGCACAACACGTCCTTCACTCTTCGAGATCGAACATGTAGACATCATGCCTCCCCCTGATGTCAATATCTCCCCCTGATTGCTACAATCATGGGAGTTCGGATAACTTTCTCAATCCGATGCTCTTCACATGTTTCTCGAAGGTGGATTTTGGTAACGACTTAGTAAATAAGTCCGCTACATTATCCTCTGATCGGATTTGGTTCACTTCAATATTTAGAAGTGTCTGTTGTTGCTGATTGTAAAAGAACTTTGGCGATATATGCTTGGTGTTGTCACCCTTGATGAAACCTAACTTCATTTGCTCAATGCAAGCTGCATTATCTTCATAAATGCATGTAGGTTTATCTGTGGTAGACTTCAAACCACAAGTTCCTCGAATGTGTCTAACTACAGACCTTAGCCATATGCATTCTCGCACGGCTTCATGTAGAGCAATAATCTCTGCATGATTTGAGGAAGTGGCAACAAGGGTCTGCTTTGTAGACCTCCAAGATATCGCAGTGCTTCCCATGGTAAAGACATAACCCGTTTGGGAGCGACCTTTGTGAGGGTCAGAGAGATACCCTGCATCAGCAAAACCCATCAAAACATCGTTGTCATTTTGATGGAGGGAGGAGGAGCACGGAAGGTGGCATTTTGCCTTGTGGAGTCCGATCCAACACTTCCGTTGTTTCTCTTCTCTTGTAGGGATAAAACAAGCCCATATCAATCGTACCTCTCAGGTATCGAAAGATTGTCTTTATGCCAATCCAATGGCGGCGTGTTGGCGCAGAACTATGTCGAGCTAACAAGTTCACTGCGAATGAGATATCCGGTCTTGTGCATTGAGCTAAGTACAATAATGCGCCTATTGCACTTAGATAGGGCACTTCAGCCTCTAATAGGTCTTCGTCCTCATCCCTTGGACGAAACGGATCTTTTTCTGGCTCAAGACTACGACTGATCATGGGAGTACTCACAGGCTTTGCTTTATCTTCATTAAAGCGCCTTAATAACTTTTGAGTATATGCTGACTGATGGATCATAATCCCATCACTACGGTGCTCGAGTTCTAATCCGAGGCAAAACCGTGTTTTCCCAAGATCTTTCATCTCAAATTCGGATTTCAAATACTTAGCAGTTTCCTTTAACTCATCTAGAGTTCCAATTAGGTTCATGTCATCGACATAAACTGCTACAATTGCAAATCCGGAACTTGTCCTTTTTATAAACACGCACGGGCATATTTCATCATTGACATATCCCTTCCCAATCAAGTAGTCACTTAGACGGTTATACCACATCCGTCCGGATTGTTTCAATCCATATAGTGAGCGTCTCAATCTTATTGAAAACGCGCTCCGTGGTTTAGAGCCACTTGACTTGGGTAATTGAAGTCCATCTGGAACCTTCATATATATCTCTGAATCTAGATCCCCATAGAGATATGCTGTAACCACATCCATAAGCTGCATGTCAAGTTTTTCGGAAACTACCAAACTGACAAGGTAGCGGAACGTTATAACGTCCATTACGGGAGAGTATGTCTCCTCGTAGTCGATTCCAGGGCGTTGTGAGAAACCTTGCGCCACAAGGCGGGCTTTGTATCTAACAACCTCATTTTTCTCATTACGCTTTCTAACAAAGACCCATTTATGGCCAACAGGCTTTATACTTGGGGGTGTCAGCGTTATAGGCCCAAATACCTGTCTCTTTGTTAGTGAATCCAATTCAACCTGGATCGCATTTTTCCATTTAGGCCAGTCTGCTCTACGTTGACATTCTTCAACGGAGCGAGGTTCGATATCATCATGTTCTATAATTCCTTGAGCGATAGAATATGCAAACACATCATCAAGGATAATAGAGTCTCGACTCAACGTCTCATGTACACTAGTGTAATTCATGGAGATCTCTCTATTCTCTGGAATTGGTTCTGACATTGGAGCGTCCCCCAATGATGTCTCTTGGACATAACCATAATCCGGAATATCTTCATGAGACGGGTTATTTATGTCGATGATTAATGGATCTTTTTGTGCCAAACTCGCTTTCTTTCTCAGGCGAGAATCCATCGAACCTTTGGGCCTCCCACGTTTCCTTGCTGGGAGCCCAGCCTGAGCCACATTGCCATCACCATTAGTGATGGTGGCGCCATGCTCAATACCTCTAGAGGTGGCGCCATGTCCACTATTTTTAGGGACATCAATCCTTGCAGGCACGTTTGCAGCAGGTATATGTGATCTTGTCACTTTAGCGATATCAGAAAACGCGTCAGGCATAGAGTCTGCTACGTTCTGAAGATCGATAATTCTCCGCACTTCAATTTCGGACTGTGCGGTTCGGGGATCAAGATGAGACAAAGTGGGGACAGACCACGACAATTCCTGTCGTTCCTGTTGAACATTATTGTTCTTATCTCCCCCTAACGACGGGAAGACTGTCTCATCAAAGTGACAATCCGCAAATCTTGCGGTAAATTGATCGCCTGTCAAGGGTTCCAAATAGCGGATAATGGTTGGAGAGTCATATCCAACATAAATGCCCAATCGTCTTTGAGGACCCATTTTGGTGCGCTGTGGCGGCGCAATTGGCACATAAACTGCACACCCAAATATGCGTAAGTGTGAGACATTAGGCTCATACCCAGTAACCATCTGGGATGCAGAGAAGGGTTGAGTGGCAGTAGGCCTCAGACGAATAAGCACAGCTGCATGCAATATTGCATAGCCCCAAGCAGAAACAGGGAGATTGGTGCGCATAACCAATGCTCGAGCAACCATTTGAAGTCTTTTAATGGTGGCTTCTGCGAGACCATTTTGGGTGTGAATGTGAGGAACAGGGTGTTCAACCTCAATCCCAATGGACATGCAATAGTCATCAAAAGTTTTTGACGTAAACTCTCCAGCATTGTCAAGACGAATTGACTTAATGGGATGATCAGGGTGGTGAGCCCTTAACTTAATGATTTGTGCTAGGAGTTTAGCAAATGCAGCATTTCTGGTGGACAAAAGCATGACATGTGACCAACGTGTCGATGCATCAACCAACACCATAAAATATCTAAATGGTCCGCAAGTTGGTTGGATAGGTCCACAAATATCACCTTGGATTCGTTGCAAGAATGGAATATTTTGTTTAGTGTCCTTTGCATAGGATGGTCTCGATCCTAATTTTGCTAAAGAGCAGGCTTTGCAAAACGAAAGATGGGCTTTAGAAGCAACCATGGAAGAATCCGGTTGAGCCACGAAGTCACAATTGACTTTAGAAGTAGAGAAAGGAACCAAGGAGGCATTATTGGTGTCAATACCACTATTGGGCCGCAGGGGGTAGGCGGCTCTGGCCCTACCTTGGACCGAAATTTTGTTCTGACTTCTTTTCGTTTTGAAAAATGGATGTCCGTGTGAAGTCTTTAGTATACGGATCATCATATCACGACCTGGGTGTCCCAGACGATCGTGCCAAAGCCTATATGTGTCAGAATCCCATAAGTCATCTCTCATGATATGGTTGGATTCAATGACTCGAATAGTGGTTGCATACAACCCACTAGAGCGACACATAAGTTTCTCTAATACTCGTTTATGCCCGTAGTCATTAGAGGTGATGCAAAGGAACTCTTGTCCATTCTCACAATGTGTTTCCACATGAAAACCATTGGCTCTTATATCTTTAAAACTCAATAGGGTCCTTCCAGCCCTAGGAGCATATAGAGCTTCGGTGACATTAATACTTGTGCCATTTGGCAACATAAATTGAGCTGGTCCTCGACCATGAATCAATTGTGATGGCCCAGCCATCGTAGTCACAGAAGATCGACTAGGCGTCATGCATAGAAATAGTTGCCTATGTCGCAATATAGTATGTGTGGTGCCACTATCAACAAGGCACTCCAACTCTCCAGGAAACATACTGAGAAATAATAAAGTTCGAATTAAAAACATGTCCATGACATTGAATAATACGATACTTTATTAATAAATGTAGCCAATGATTACATCAAATGGTCCAAAAAGGTCTAATCCAAAATAAAGAAAATCAAACTGAGACACATTGTAGTCACTCTATTCGTTTGGCAACTCCAATAGAATATGACCAGGAAAGTAGAGAGAGAGGTTGGTGGAGCGAGGCTCGCTTAAGTACCAATTCTCTCAATGACCTTCCTAGACATCATATTTTATTGGGTATACCACATAAGAAAGAGTTAACACAATTGTCATTTATTGACTATTACATGATTCTTGAAAAATAAAAAGGACTATTTCTAATCAAAGTCTGCAGCATCCTTGTGCACTTCATCTTCAGCTTTGAAGTCCTCCATGGTGAGATTAACATCTCCACCATTTTCTTCTTCTTCTGCAAGGTACACTTCTTGCTCCCTCAGGTCCCTGTATGCCCTGTATCTTGAAGCTAGTTGCTCGCTTGCCTTGCATCGCTTGAACCAATGCTCACTAGATCCACATCGATGACACATATCATTGTGGTTGCCTCCCTTTAATTGAGGTGCACGTTGTGCACGTTGTGGGCGTTCCCTAGGAGGATTTGCGCCTCCACCACGACCCATGGTGCCACCACCACGAGCCATGGCTCCATTACCACGGATAGGGTTGCCACGACCTCCTCTCCCACGTGTGGCATTGCCACCACGTGTATCCGCTCCAAACTTGCGGTTTCCTTCCTGATTAGGGCGGTTATATGGACCCATACGTCCCTCATGTCCCTTATTCCTAGGGTTCCGCTCCTTGCGCCCTCTTTTGGGTGCATTATAATTCGCCTCATGAACGCTCTTAGTTCCAATGGGCCTGGAATTATAATTCCTCACGAGAATGTTATCATGTTTCTCAGCTACAGATATGATATTGATAAGCTGATGAAACCTCGTGATCCGTCCAGCATTGACTTCAGTACGGTATTGCTTTGATACCACAATGGCTGAAACGGGGAAGGTGGAGAGAGTCTTCTCAATTAGCTCTTGCTCTGTGACAGGTTGTCCACAGAATCTCAACATGGATTGTAAGCGAAGAGCCTCTGAATTATATTCAGTAACAGACTTGAAGTCAGCAAAGCGCAGATTGTTCCATTGAACCTTCAAGTCAGGGAGGAGGGAATCTTGGACATTGCCAAAACGCTCTTCTAGCGCTACCCATAGCTCTCTTGCATCCTTGATCGACATATACTCCAATCTGAGTGCCTTGTCCATATGGCGTCGCATCAAGATAACTGCTTGAGCATGCTTTGTAGATGTTCGGTTGAACAAAAGATCCGGGTTAGGTGCCTGGATTATGGGTAATATTCCCTTGGAAGTGAGATGATTCTCAACATCGGTTACCCAACTGTGGTAATCCGAGCCTGTTGAGTCAAGCATGGGAAAGTCGAGTCTAGGTTCATTCGACATCCTGAAAATAAGAAGAGAAAATATATTAGTTTCGGAGTTAAACTTCCACGAAAACTAAAATAATACGATTTCTGAGCTATGCTTCCAAGAAATCAATTTCCAAGAATCTCTTTTGGATTAGACCAAACAATAATGTTTTAATATGGTCACAATTTGATGCTTATGGACGCTCTTAGTCCAAGCATTGTGAACGCTCTTAGTTCACACGAACACTCTTAGTTCGTTTAATTATGAACACTCTTAGTTCATACGAACACTCTTAGTTCGTTAAGCGTGAATCCCCACAATTCCGCTTTGTTAAATATCAAACTCATTTGGCAACATATATTCCAATTATTTGCAGAAAATAAAATGAATTTAAATACAAGAAAGCAGCAACCTTAATTATAAATACTTACGTGATTTAGCTTGAAGACACGCGCGTGTTGGAGCAGGCGTGTTTTTTTCTTTCTTTTCTGGGCTTTCCTCCCTCCCCTTTTTTTTTTTTTTGGCCGGCCGGGTCCCTCTCTTTTTTTTTCTTCTTTTTTTTTTCTTTTCTTTCTGTTCGGCCTGGTCCCTTCTTTTTTTGTTTTTTTTTCGGTCTTCCTCCTCCTTCTTCTGCGCGACTTTTGCTTCCTCTGGTTCTTCTGCAATTCACCGGTGTGCAGAGGGGGCTGGTGCGCGGTCGGATGCCGGAGGCTTGGGCTGCTGCAGGTCGGAGGCCGGAGGCTGCTGCTGCAGATCGGAGGCCGGAGGCTGCTGCTGCAGGTCGGAGGCCGGATGCTTGGGCTGCAGATCGGAGGCCGGATGCTTGGGCTGCTGCAGATCGGAGGCCGGAGGCTGCTGCTGCAGATCGCTCGATTCGATATGCTGGAGGGACGCAAGGCAGGTGGGCTTGCGATTCGATATGCTGCTGTGGGTTTTGGAGGGACAGTGAAATCGGGTCGGTGGCGGCGGCCGGCAGGAAGATAAGACTGTTGTGCAGTGGGCTGGAGGCTAGGCTGCTGGGATGAGGCCGGCTGGTGTGGGGAGGCCGGCTGGAGTTTTTTTTTTTTTTTTTTTTTTTTTTTTTGTTTTGGGTTGGCGGCAGAGAAGGA
The DNA here is from genome assembly GCA_024704745.1 of Rosa lucieae. Classification (NCBI taxonomy): domain Eukaryota; kingdom Viridiplantae; phylum Streptophyta; class Magnoliopsida; order Rosales; family Rosaceae; genus Rosa; species Rosa lucieae. The sequence continues at coordinate 35,740,317 of CM045497.1, forward strand.
AAAAAAAGTTTTTCTTCTAGGGTTTTTTTTCTGAAGCTAGGGTTAGAACTCGTGCTGATAACGTGTTGTAGGAGAATAGAATTGTGTGTATTATTGATAATAGGAGCCCTTTATATAGGGAGTTTACAGAGTACACAAAAGGTAACAGAATCGGAATACAATTAGTATACCTAAGGTACTTTCCTATTACAACTCTAAACCCTAGTTTGTAGAGGCACACATTATGTCGATATCCTTCAACACAATCCACGTTATGATGCTATGTTGCCACTTCTTTTTTGGTTTTTTTTTGTTTTGTTTTTTCGATGGTTTGCTATGCTGAGACTTTTCAAGGCTGGCAATTTTTGAGAAAGCCTTGGGTGATGGAAAAATAAATTTGACCGGGTGGTTCGTGAAATACTTCGAGTTTCGGGTTTCAGAGGAATACAGTGCAGGGATTGACAGGTATGTTCTTTGAAATTCGGGTTCGGAATTCAGGTATACTTTTCAGAATTCGGGTTTTGGGTTTCAACAGAATACGGTGCAAGTTCAAGGATTGAACCTGCTCTGATACCAAGTAGAAAATAAGACTTCAAGGTATTTGGAATGCTTCAATAAAATGATATTTATCTCCAAAATAGGAGGTATATATGGAGGTACAAGTGTAATCCTAATAGGAAAAGATCTCCTACAATTATACAGGATACTTAATCTACACATACAAGGAAAGTAAATATTTACAGAATATTCTACAAAGCTCATCTTCCATTTCAAAATGCCTACCATACATCTTCTGCTGCTCATCAGAATTTGTGCCGACTATCTGCAATAACAGAACAAAACGGTGCCATAAGCATCAACCAGTTAAGCATCATCGGTACGTAGCAATACTTTACCGCATAAAAGAGAGCACAGATCGTACAGAAAAATATAGTTCTACTTCATAAAGAGTGACAAAAGTTGCAAGGATGTGTGTGTATACATGTGACAACAAGCATACCTTGATAGCCACCTTCAGCCCCTTTCTCGCTAAATCTACAGGTTTGTGGTTATTCTCAATGGATGCAATGCGTCCAATATCAATAAAATCTCTCTGAGGAATGCAAATTGGAGTCCATGATCCCTACCTGTACAAACATAAAACAAAGGTGGTTGGATATAAGTAGCACTTTCAATGCAATAACCAAGCATCATCTAGATCCAAGAACACAGTGCACATGCTTTTTTGTCGAAGACAAAATCTAAGACATAACAAATCAAAGGGTTATTATCACAAATGGTACCTGAACTTATCTCTATTTTATCGATGGTACCTGAACTTCAATTTTGATCACAACCAGTACCTGAACTTTTCGATTTCATTTTAAATGGTACCTAAGGCTACCTTCGGTCACTATTCCGGCAAAAAAAGTCAAATCTAAGAAAACAAAAAAAACAAGTTCAAGGCAAATCTATTACAAAAAAATATCACTATATATGATCGCAACCCTCGAAATTATCAAAAATCATCACTATGATCGCCTCCCATGTCGTTTTTAGTCGGAATAGTGACCGGAGGTGGCTCTACGTACCATTTAAAATGAAATCGAAAAGTTCGGGTACTGGTTGTGATCAAAATTGAAGTTCAGGTACCATCGATAAGATTGAGGTATAGTTCAGGTACCATCAAAATTCATGTCAGGCTTCAACTATCACAATCGGGGATTATAAAGCAGTGATTGAGAAAAAGAGAACCCCCATCCCGAGGTAACCCGATGAACTCTTTCTATTTATGGTCTATAGAAGTAAAATGTTTTCCGCAGTCTCTTCTCAATAAAACTAACAAAGCTGATGGTTGTTTCAGTTGGCAATTGAAGAGGGAGGTACCACCTGCTGTAGCTTTGGTAAGAATGAATTCAGGAACCATGGTGAGCTTTCTCGATCCAAGTCTTCCGGGTGGACACAATGGAGAGGGCCCGTTATCAGCGCTAAAGGGCTCTTTTGTCCCTACTTGAATATTTGTCAAGGAAATTGGCGGAGAGAATGGTTCAGACCCATTTAAACTAAACATTGGTCTCTCCAGCAAGGCCAAAAAGTTTACCTAGACCAGCCTGCCAATGTCACAAAAAACTCTACATCAAAACCAAGAATTTCCCAATCAAATCGGGAAAACCTTCAAGTCAATGACCCAAATCAAACAAACCCAGTTCAGTTACCTTATTGACAGCAGAGCACACAAACTTGCAGCCAAGAACAATATGACTGAGCAAGATCAGTGAAGTCTCCTCGTGACTCAGGGTACTTAGACTGCTCATTCAGCACGAACCGAGTCATGGTCATCAAGTCAGTACAGTAGGCATCAGCTTGATGATCCATTTTTCCTCTCTCTCAACCAAAACCAAAACACACTTTCGTATCACTTGACAAACAGAAGAAGCAAAGAAGCAAAAAACGAAAGCCACCCAATATAGAAAAAAAAAAAAAAAAAAAAAAAAACAGGGGAGCTGCTGCTCTATTTTTGGATTAGAGAATGGTGGTGGTGCTCAACTCGAGGCCTGATTATAATCTGGTCCTAATGAAAGTTTCTAATAACACATGGAGGGCTTGGAATGGGTGAGGAAGCTCGTGGTTGTCACTCAGATAACCCCTCTCGTCGTTTTCTTTCTGATTTGGCGGTTACCAGGTTTCTGTCGGTTCCCGATCACAGGGAGCTCTGACGAGGTAGTTGTGGACTTGAAATTTCATTTTCTAGATTGTTTCAAACCTATATGAATTTGTGAAGTGATGCAAGCAGCAATTAGATTGTTTTTCTTCTATTAAGAAAAATGGAATTTCGTTTATAAATTGATAGTATTTTACATCTAAAAGATTACAATATGAATTTGTTGAAAATCTTATATGATCTAAATCAAGGTACTATTACGTCAATGGCAATAAAATCATGTGGACAAATTGAACCGAAATGTGGATAGAACAGAGGCCTGCGATCTTGTAACGTGTTGAAAACGGATATGTATACAAGAATATTATAATCACCCTATAAACTTTTTGTGTAGTTGACAACGATTATTAGCTATGTTATGCATTCAAGTCTCAGTTGAGCTTGCTTAGTAAGGCCTCAATCAAATTTTTGCATCACACTCTTGAAATCTTATGACAAAACATGATACTAAGTAGATTTTTGAAATACAGATAGCAAATACTTCACTTTATCAATTTTTGCATCACAACTCTAATCTTAGGACATAACATGATACAAAGTAAATTTTTGAAATCTCCTTTCAAATAAAAAGTAAATTTTTGAAATACCGGTAGCAAACACTTCACTTCATCTAGAACAATCCCTTCCATGTTATCATGCAGGCATATGTTTATTTGTTGAAAATATATATCATAATATCAAGTTAAATATAAACGAAAATATAATTAATCATGACATTTCAAATTGAAAATGTATAAGTGTTTTTAGAAATAATTGTCTTTTAAGAAGAAAAGTGAAAAGACATATTGGCTCACTTGGAATTATATATAAACGCATAGTCATAACTCCTCTTATAGAAATCATTGAGTTCCTGATTTCTTCCAAGAGTTTTTATTAATTTTTTTATCTAAAGAATACAAAATATATAAATGGTTCGTCATAGTCCAAAATTGCAGTGCTATAATTTAGATTACCCATTGGCTGATTCTAGAAGATGGATCCCCAATGAATTGCAAGTACAAGGACAAGGGCAAAATTTGTCTTTAGTACTATAGTTTTACAAGCCTCAATCGGAAAATAACAGTAAGTTTTCTTTCAATCTTTTTCCTGAATTTATGAATTTGATTTGGGAGGTTCTATTCATACCTCCAAAATTAGCATTTAGACCTCTTCATTTTTTTCAAGTGATAGTTGACTTTGTCAACTTATGTTAAATTACTAATAAAGACATAAAAGAGGAGAAAGAAAAAAAAATCTCTTCTTACTCTACGAACAACAGTAATCTCCAACTTGAAGAAATTATGTGGTTTTTGTTTTGTTTATTGACATTTCTTGATAGGATGCCAAAAAATTTTGGGGAGAAAATAAACTTTCCCCTCGTCTTCTTCTTGCTTTGATTTTTTTTTTTTTTTGTAACGTCAATAAAAGAATGAAAATCTAGAAACGATCCCACATAGCTAGAGAAGCTGAATGCGAATATAATTTCGATGAATTGTGGTGATGATGTTTGGGTTTCAAAGAATTCCATGACACTCCTGCCAACTAATTTAAATGACAAAATCTCATAAACTTTTTTTTTGTTGCAAATACCTTTGAGATATCAAATCTCATGGGATTGTTCTTTTTTTTTTTTTTTTTCCTAAAGCCTATGATCTAAATTATCCTGCTAACTATGGAGTCATTCAAGAACAACTGGAGCCTCATTTGACCTTCTAGAAGATGGTGGATTTTAAAAAGAAAAAAAATCATCCGAGCTGTTGATGATGATGATGAAGAATAATTCAATGACATGAAGGAGGAAGATGACACACTGTTAGAAAAACTAAATGCTGTTGACAAGAAACTTGAAGAGAAGCTAGCAGAGTTGGATCATACTTTTGGAAAGAAAGGAAAGGCTCTAGAGGAAGAGATCAGAGATCTAGCGGAAGAAAGAAATGATTTGACGGAGAAGAATAGAAGCCCTTTCTATAGAAAGGTTTATCGACGTATCAAGACGCTTTGACTGCAGAAAATATATATACCGCATGTCCTTGAATTCACAGATCACATGCTTGTTGCTGGCGACTTTGATTCATGGCCATGGACTCCAAGGTTATTCTCTTTCAAAAAAAAAATAATAATAATAATAATAATAATAATAATAATAATAATAAATAAATAAATAAATAAAAAGAAGAGGCTTTTATAGATTTTATTATACAATGGGCATTGTGGGAAAATTAGGGAGGTGCAAATAGCATATTGGATATTTGTAAAAATAAGTTAGAGGTGTATTAAGTAGGGAGGTCCAAATGTTAATTTCGGAGCTATGAATTTAAGCTCCCATTTGATTTTCATACATTATTTATTTTTATCATAGACCATTATAAAAGGTAGGGAGGATTCAGTGCACCGTTGTGCACTTGCACCGACATAAATGGATGGTTAGATTGTATTAAATACACTCTTATGTTATTAATAAAAATATTAACTATATAGAAATATCAAGGGTTAAGATCATCTTATAAGTGTTTGGTCATTTGCACCGTCGGTGCATAGAATAATTATAAAGGGGTTGTGTTCCATTCGACAGCCCTCACAAAGCACTGAAAGCAGTAATTAATGATTTTTACAGCTTGAAAGATCTAAAATAAGCTTAAGAGACATATTGTCATATTCACTTTATTCCTCTCCAAGATATCTAGTTTATCTAATAGAATGTGTTATACATGTTTTCTCTTCTATGGTATGGAACTTAAGGGGGTAATGTTTGCCAATGAATCCGAACCTCCGTTATAAAATGGTGAATAGCCATTAATTCATTTACAAAAACAACTCAAATACCTTTTACTAAAGCAAATTCTGTTTCAACGGTTATGTTAGATATATATAGTTTGTGTAAGAGGAGTTTCCTTATAACTTTTCTTAAGCATTCGGAAAAAACAGAAACCATGCATATATATATATATATATATATATATATAAACACACACACACCATATATATATATATATATATAAACACACACACACCATATATTCATATGAAAAGTTGGACACTTACAATTTTAGTAACACATTCAGTGCCGGCCTTAAGCGAAGTTAATGAAGAAGTCAACAAGCATTTGCCACACTTCATTGCTGACTTATCGACTGTGGACACAGGAGCAACACACCACATGACTGCTAACATGACTCGCTGTATAGTATCAGGGGAAGGTTTGGATATAACTCACATTGATTCTGCTACTATTGGTTCAGCTGCAAATCCTTTAAAACAAACTATGTCTTTAAACAAACTATGTCAAGATAATAGCTGCTATGTGATGCTTGATGATCATGACTTATATGTGCAGGTCAAAGCAGCAAAGAGAGTAAGGTTAAAGGGAAAGAGCAGTATTTGTCAATGAATGTACTCGTTTCACATGGATTTATCCACTCACTAATCAAGTGGTGTGTTTTCTGTCTTTCAACAATTTCCTGCCTTTATTTCAAACAAATTCAATGCTAGTGTTAAAAGTTTTTCAGCCTGATAATGGAGGAGAATTTACCGGTATATCTTTTAATATTTTCTTGCTGCTCCTAAAGGTATACATCAGATTTCCTGTCCCTATACTCCCCAACAAAATGGGTTAGCTAAAAGGAAACAAAGGCATATTGTAGAAACAGCTATCACTCTTATGACTGCAGCATTTCTTCTTAGAAAGTTCTGGTACATAACATAAACTTGCTCATCCTCTTTTCTTTATCAATAGGATGCTATGTCACTCATTTGCTGTGGAGTAACCATATTTTAAATTGTTTGAAACTGTGCATGATTTTTTTTTCTCTCTCAAAATCTTTGGTTCTGCGTTATCATTACTCTGGTGGACACTACAACTGAAATAAAATGCAACCTAGAACCTATCAATGCGTCTTCCTAAGTTATGCATGTGTTATAAAGGAGTGATTTGCTTCAACATAGAGAGAAATAAGTTGGGCTTATCAAGACATCTTGTTCATAATGAAACCATTTTTCCATTTCAACATCATCATCTCCCATCTTTCTTCTCCTGCTAAATATGTTTTTTCTCACCTATTATAGTTCCAGTCCCAGTATCACCTCCCTCCACTGCTCAATCTTCTAATGTTACTCTCTCAATTAAGTTACTCTCTTCCTAAACCACCAAATCCAACCCCTTCCCAATTTTTCTAGTTGTCATCCACTCTTCATCTACTGCTGCTCTACCCTAATTCTACCCTACAGTTGGCAGTCCTTCATGATACACAGTTAAAGGCTCTCTTACCTATGCATCCTTTTGAACAAAATCCAGCTATAGTACAAAATCAAGGTCTAGTTCCAGTTGGAAAGAATGCAGCACATTTCTAGGAAATATTACCACTCGATCCACCGGCTCTAAATGCTCATCCTGTAACTACTAGAGTCAGGGATACCAAAGTTCAAAAAAAGCCCTTTGAGGAATAAGCTTTGCTGCTATGATGTGTAACAAGGAGTACGATAACTATGCCCTTGTTACATGTGTTATAGAACCTTCTAGTTATAGAGCTGCTTCCAAGCATTCTGTGTGGATTACTGCTATGAAACAGAAGACTGTTGGCCTTAATAGACGAGGCACTTGGTCTTTAGTTCCAGCTCCTCTTCACAAAACCATTGTCAGTTGTAAGTTGGTTTACAAGATTAAGAAAAACCCTGATGGTAGTGTTTCTAGATATAAAAACAGACTGGTAGCTCAAGGTTTTAGCCAGAAGCAAGGGTTGGGATTATGATGAGACTTTTAGCCCCGTTGTCAGGAATAGTACTGAGGCTTGTCCTTGCTCTAGCATCTTCCTATAAGCGGTCTCTTAGATGTTAAATATGCATTCCTGCATGATGATTTAGAGGAAGAGGTGTTCATGATACATCCCCAAGGTTTTGAAGATCCAAAACATCCTCACTTTTTGTGTAAGCTTCACAAGTCTCTCTCTCTGTGGGCAAAAGCAGGCACCGAGAGCCTGGAGTGCCAAGTTTACCGGATATTTACCGGCTCTGGGATTTTCAGTTTAGTCATTCTGATCCTAGTTTGTTTGTCAAGCCTACTGATTGTGGCATTGTTATGTTGCTACTGTATGTTGATGACATGATCATCACTGGTTGCCTGGTTGTTAATGATCTCAGTCAGTCTTTGCTCTAAAAGATCTTGGTCAGACTTATTTTCTTGGTTTGCGGATTCAATATCAGGCTAATGCATTGTTTGTTAATCAAACCAACTATGCCACTGATCTTATTGCCATGGCTGGAAAATAAAGGTGTAGGTCATGTGTAACTCGCTGTTTACCTCACTCTATCTTTAGACCAGATGATAGGGTGCCTTTATCAGATCTTACTTTGTATAGAAGCCATGGTTGGGAATATGTTCACAAGTCCTTTACGTTGAATTCCTCTGATAATCTGGATAGTTTAGCCAACAGTGTCTCAGTAAGTTGTCTTTTCTCCGCGTTCCTTTTCTACTTTTCATCCTTTTAGTATTTTGTCTTGTTTAGTTTCTTGATGACTGTTCCCTCCCCTGTTCCCTGAGGTCACTTCTTTTGAAATGTCTCGGGGCTCAGGATCAATGCCTTATTCCAACTAGAAAGGTTGCCCGCGCTTTGCTGCGGGTTTGCTATTGTTGGTGAAAAAAAACATAATGGCAATATAAAAGAAATTAGCTTGTCAATTATGGACTACTTGCATATTAAAGAACTGTTTTCTTGTCCTAGGCATAACAACAAAGATATAGATTTGAAAGTGATGGTTAGTTTTAATTGAGTGCAAGAGAAACAAATGATGTAATAAATAATGAATGTATAGGAGAATCGCAGACAGAGCAATGCAACGTGAATATTGGTATGGATGAAATTTATTGTACATTGAATAGAAGTAGTAACAACGCTAAAAAGTTTTTATTACAATGATCACACAACCAAAAAGTGCACACACAACCAAAAGTGTATAAAAAATTATATTACAATGATCACACAACAGAGTGCATAAAAAGTTATATTACAATGATCACACAACAAAGAGTGCATAAAAAGTTCTATTACAATGAAAACACAACAAAGAGTGCGTTGACTCAGTTGTTTTTCTTTTCATAATGTTCTTTCCTTGGCAGTGATGATGTCGATGAGGACAATATTGTGGTTGTACGCTTGGTCTGCTCATCACTTTAAATCAGAAGGAAACCAGATAGACATGTAATTAGAAGTATGAGCAAGTAAATTAAGAAAACCGTATTTATAGTGTTTTTGGTGAAATGACATTTGCTTTCATATAATGTAAGCAAAGTATTAATCTAAAACCTATTGTAAACATGGAATACGTAAAGGAATAACAAAATTAATAAGAGAAGACACAAAATGAGTTGTTTGAAATGTGAAATTGTAGATAAGATTGAATACGCACCTCTTTAACCTTTTTTCAGAATCAGAAATGAACAATGTTCTGCTGGTTCCTTCAATGATTCTCTTTCTCTGATATGAGAGACGATCTGGTGTCGTATTACTTGGATTAAGTTGTGTTGATGATGCAGAAGGTTGCTCATTTGGGATGATGTTCCTCACCAGTAGCTCACTGTTGGGATTAACCTTGATTTCAAACAGGTAGGTTTGGCCTATAAATGTTTCCATTTCTTCCGGTGCCATTTCATGTGTTGGGTAGAACCTTCTATTGACTAAATCTGCACAGGTGATTCCAAATAGTTGCTCCGCTTGTTGACCCATGATGAGCACTGTAGTTTGATTAGTGTGATCAAAAATTGTCATCTGAACTTTGTACCTATAAACAAAGTAGAAAAAATATTTATAAATAACAAATGTAGTAAAAAAAAAAAGATAAGAGAAATGACTTTGTAATATTTATACCATGGAATAGGAATCTGTATGTCATGATCAGGACAACTCAATCCAGTGGCATCCTCTTTTTTTTTCAGAAGTTTATGACATATTGCGCAAGATTTGTACCACCACCCATTGTGCATTGGAAATCTACGGATCGAAGCGGTACAGTACACATCCTTGTGGAATGTAAAGCGTAGATTAGTTGTATGATTGATGATATGATAAGATAAATAAAAGTAATTTTTTTCATACTGTATATAAATCTGGATCTAATGCGTTCAGTTGTGACACTGTCGTTGTTGTTTTTTTTTTCATTTGTTCTGGTGTGAGTCGCTTGGCTGCTGGAGCAGGAATTGTCTTTACTCTGTCCCCCGGCTTGGAGAATCTGAAATTTAATTTTTAAGATAAAGTACTATTGTTTATATGTGAGAAACATAGGAACTTAACCCTAATGAAATAACTTACTCAGCCTCGTATTTGCTTGTCTGTTGAATCTGGGGATTTATGAGTATGCAAGAGTGATTTGTAGCTGATGCTTGAATTTGTTCTGCACATTATGAAAGGTTTTTTTATTAAAAAGATTGAAACACTATTTAGCAATCGAACAACATTGAAGGTGAAGAACTTTAAAGAAAGCAGATGAACAGAAATTGTGAAAGAAAGTTGAAATGAAATGAAATTTGCAAAAAATCAGAATGAAACAATTGATAAATTAACGAATGGAAGATATCTGAATTAAGAAAGACATGCATAATTGTTTTGAAGATGGAGGGCAAAAGTCTTATCATCATGCAAGATAAGCAAAAGTCAAAGATGAAGTTAGGCTGGTTAAAAGTAATTCAACTGTACTATGATAAGGAAAAGCAGCCTTATATGTGGAACTCTTACGTCGAAATTTTGTCACTCTTAAAGATGTGATCAAAGCAAGTATTGCTGAACCTGATGCTTCAATACTCTCGAGATTGAATTTTCTAGCAGTGTCGCCCCATAGTGTGATTTTCAGATCTTCCCTCCTACATGTTTTTCAAAAGCATAAAGTTTAGATACACAATGAAAGATTTTAAGCATTTAATTTTGGGAAAAATTTGGATACAATGTACCTCAGGTTTTCCACAATGAGATCAATCTTTGATTCCATCTTGCCTGTGTCCTTTATAGGGACTTGGTATTCTGGAGTGGCTGATTTTATACAACCATAAAGATCTACAATTTAAGCACAGCAAAAAAAAATATAGGGAAGAAAAAAGTTGTTAGTGCTTTGAATTGTTTGTACAGTGTATTGATATAAGATAAAAGCTTTTGTTCCAAGAGTTAAAAATTACCTATAAGTAATGTTTGGTGGTCAGATTGTGTAGGCAATTCACTGAAGTCAAGAAGGTGGAATGAATATTCTGGGATTAGAGGAACGATGCCTTCAACTGGTACAAATTTCGTTGATTCGTTGAAATACAGTTGCACATCATGATTTGCAACTTTGGGTTTGGCTGGATCTTTTCGGGTGTGGAAAACAGAGATGTCATATATTTGTCCTTGTTGCATTTTGTCAGAAACATAGGGGTAATCAGATTCATCAATCAGGGCATGGATTGTATCTCCCTGTGTTACATGAGAGTGAAATATCAGTAAAGACATTGATAATGCAAATGCAATCAACTTTTCAAATGATTGAACTAATTGTACATGATTTGTAGGAAAATTACCGTTTCATCAATTAGGAGATAGTGGAGGCCATCATATCTGTCACTGTTGAATCTTCTGGGTCTCCATATTCTGGACACACGAACTCTGATGTTGAAAGCAAGTGAAAAGGCTGTTATGTTGCGCAATAATGTTGGTCTGACATCTTGGTTCTGTAAAATTTGAAAGAGTATAAATACTGAGAAATGATTCAAATTAAACGAATAAAGACGATTTAGAATGGATTACTGTTTTGTTTTGAGTAACAACTTTCCGCCTCTCTTCTGCTTCTTGTCCTTATTCCCTGTTCTCCTCTCTCTCTCTTTGTTTTGTCTCCTCTCATTTCCTGTATTGGATGAAGAACAAAATCCGAAAATTATGAATCGGAGCATATAATGAGAAATCAAACTATCAAATTAATAAAAATAATAAAATCAAAACAGAGACTTAAATCACCTACTACAACTTTGTACCTGGTTTTTTTTTTTCCCTTCAAATAATCATATATGCAAGTTCATGGAAAATATCAGAAAGTATTCATTTGGACATGCAAGAAACAAAGAAAAGAAAAACTTGTACGTCTTTGAAAATGATTGAATGTTAGAAAGGAAATTCAATTGAACTGAGAAAGAAGATCACAAATTCAACTAAAACATAGATTTAATTACTTGACTAACCTAGAGAGCAACCTCTGTAAGTGAAGATCCTCAAATAAACTCAGCCTCAAAGCCGTTCTATTGCGCTTCGCTCCTGTAAATTTCATTAAAATCAAAGGATAGCTAAAGAAAGAAAAAGAAATAAGAAAAGAAGTATGTTCACAGATGAAACCTTTTCTATTTGATTTCAGTCAAATCTTCCTCTCAGACTATCAATGGAATTTTAATTTGGGAGCTGTTCAAAAAACAAAAATACAAATACAAATCAGTGAGCTAAATACCTTTTATCTTCTTTGGCCTCCATAATCAGAGTTTATTATTTTTAAGCTCTTAACTTGAAATTCAATTGAAATGCTTTGATTTCACGAATCAGAGTGTGGCCCATTGTTCTGTCAATATAATGTGAAATAATGCATATCAATTTGTAATTATCTATATCAAATAAGATAGTGTAGAAAAAGTAGAAACAATGGTGCAAAAAAGTTCAATTCAAAATCTACAGTTGAGTTAGTGACCAAAGGTACTTCGAAATAGAACTGTATGAATATCAGATGGTAAACGAATCAAATTAAAATAATACGCTGAACTTTAAAGAAGATAAAAGGTACATGATTTTATTTTGAGAAATATATTTACCTTCTAGATGTAAATTGATTAGTTTCAGGTAGCCTCCTGCTAATTCTGTTTTGGTCAGCCAAGTTTTTTTTGTGAGCGTGTGCAGAGAATATTTTTTGCTGTAAGAAAACAGAAAATCTATCAGTAATTTGCATATTTCTAAGTGTGAAAAAGGAAGATGGACTTTTGTTCATACATATTTCGTATGTAAATTACGAAACTATGTCACATTGCAATTCAAGGGAAGAAAAGACAAACTATTTTGGTCTAATTAAACCTAAATGCAAAAACTAATATATTCTGATAATAGGTAGCCAGTGCATTAACATTGTTGTTTCTAAAACTGGTTCAACAGGTGAACTGTAGCTGCAAGTTATCATGCTAAATTCAAATCTATCTCGTGTTTGAAACATGAAAATCAGAGAAGAAATTTGATAATACATAGAAATGCAATAAATCAAGGTTATTAAAATGTTGACATATTGAACCCAATGACTGAAATTCAGGACCCAAAAAAATAAAATTAAAAAAATTTAAAAAAAGTACGGTAAAAGATCACAATGTTTACTGTTATTACCTACTATAAACAGTTTAGAATGCAAAGAGAGATGGCTTTGGTGCTTTCATTAGGTATTCTGTTATGCAAAGATGTACATAATATTACAAACTATGACTTCGAACTGAGTATGGTATAGTAAAAAGATGAGTTAATGATGATAACAGTCAAAATGAAGTTCACACAATGTAACACCTATATCCATGTATTAGCTTTACTGAGAAGTTTTTCATTCACATGTGTTATTATGTAAGATAAATTGGAATTATTTAATACAAACGATGCTTTGTTAACTATATGCTATATAACAAATACTGTGGTTTTGATTTGTTCCCTTGATTTCACAGTGCAAAAAAAGCTTGGACTTCTGTAGATATTCAAAAGCTACAACAGATATTTTAATTAACAAAACAAAGAAAGAAAAAGGTTTTTTGTTTTGATGAATTGGAAAATTTCAGTAATCAATCAATCACTATGAAGATAGCAGTACTTAATTCATTCCAATCAATCTCAAAAACCAAAATATCGGTATCTACCTTTTCCAAAACACACACAATCTGATTTGCCGTCTTTTCTTTTGTATCTGAATGGTTGATCTCTTATAAAGACTGCAAATCGTAGAAAAAACAGTTTGAGATCAATCGTTTTCAGGGACATATTAATATAGCCAAAATCAAACAAAAGCAGCTCGGGTAGATCAGTAAAAAGTAGATAAACATGATATAGATAATAATTTTTCATAGACGAAAAATTGAATTTCCTTGCAAACTTCTTCAATTCCTAGCGTTCTGCAATTTCTGCTTCTGCCAGCCTCCTAGATTGGATATTTTCAAAAATAATGGAATGTTATTAATATGGTAGCACTGTGATCAATTTTAACAAAACTCATGTATAGAAACTTTGATATTGGAAAATCAGGTTGCTTAGCCTTATAAATGCAAAGCTGGAATACGAATCAATAATGAAAGTCATATGCCATACCTTAGAAGTCATAAGACTTTTTTTTCTTTTTCTTTGGACAGGCTAAAATATAACAATTAAAATATGTTTTCGAATAAAACAGGAAGAGTTTGGAAGACATCCAAGTAATTCCTAGAAACTCCTAATTATATATCCTGCAATTGCGCAAAAGAAAATCATGCTAGAGTTTATGAATACCACGAATTAACTGCACCTGTAATAATTAATAATCAACTGATAGTAACCTTTTTTTTATAAGTAGATTTTGATTGATGAATTTTCATTGTTCCTTGTAAGTTTGTACCGAATAACATCCCATGATCAATCAAATATACTGTTCAAATTTACCGAGTAACCAACAAATTTCAGATTGGAATTAAAAAAAAGAAACTAAAAGTATTGATGATTACTTGTGATCCATCCCAAAACAATAAACACTTTCAAATCCTCCTTTCCCCAAATTTGTTGTCATAATTGAAGTTGTTTGTTGCATGCAGTTACTTCAAGGAAAAGATCCTCCATGTTGGCTGCTTCTTGCCTCTTTGTTTCCTGTACATCAGATTACATTCAATCATTGCATGAGGTGCATAATATTAAAACGGAAGCTTTTGAAGAATAAACAGATTTCTAAAGCAAAAAAATACTATTGCTAATAGCAGACAAACAGCAGCACTAAAGGGAATCAAATTAAGACCATAAGTCGAAACACCGAATGGGTAAAGTTCAGTACACTTTTCTTCCTTGCTGGAGAGTTTGGACAAAATGATATGAATTGCCTGTTCAACTAAATTCCATAGATAATTTAACCTCAAATTCTCACTCTTTAAACTAAATTCAGACCAAAACAGTAATACATCATGAGACGAAACCCATCAAAATCAATTCCAACTAAATCCCAGACTCCACCACAACAAAAACCAACAAAAGAAGACACGAAATCGACCTCGTCATTCCCACGGCTGAATCTGAAACTAATTAATATTCAGCACCTAAACAAAATAAAAACCAATGATTTAAGCTTATACATTAAGCTCATACAATCAAACATCATTCAGATGATCTTAATGCAATTACAACGAACCCAGGAAAAAAAAAAATACCAATACACACAAATAGATTTTCACACAACCCAGAAAAAATTTCAAATCAAATTCTCACAAAGCCACAAATACCTTCCAGTTGTCTTGTTTTAAGCAAAAGCTTCCGGTCTGTCTCTTCTCCTTCTCTTCCTTCTTCCCCGTTCTCTTCTCCTTTTCTTTCGTCTCTCCTCTTTCTCTGTATTGGCCGAACACCAGAATCTCAAAGCCCTTGATCTCTTTGTTGAGCGGTCTGTTTCCAGAAGTGGGTCTTCCTCCTCTTGCCGGCGTGACCTCATTTTTGTCGTCAATCCTACCGGTCTCTCTTTCTGTATCTCTCTGTTTATTTTTATTTTTGGGTTGTTGTTCTTTTGAGGATCGGTGAGCACAACACAACAAACAAACAAAATCGGACCCCACTCCTGAAAACCCGGTTTAGCTTTTGACAAAGATTGCGGAAGATAAGATTGATACACAGCAGAGCAGAACAAACAAAAAAATCAGACCCCACTACATAAAACCCGGCTTAGCTTTTGACAAAAGACCAGGATACTTGGGTCCAACGCTGAGAAAAGCAAGGACAAAACCGACTTCTCCATCAAGTTGATATTCTTCTCGAACAGTGAGGATAAAAAGGATTTTTCTGACTCTTAGGAACAGTATAACAGTAACATTCACTCTTTATATATAGAATAATTTTATTGACCCCTGCCTTCTATTCGGGTCTCTTGTGTCATGTTTGTTTCACAGGACTATCACCCTTCACCTTAATTTCTATAGCAATCCCGACTCTTATAACTTGGCTTATTTCTATAACAGTCCTGATCCATGTTTGGTGCTCCAACTGATAATAAGAAAGAACAACCACAGAAGAAACAAGAACACCCAAAAATCCAGAATAAGCATTGATTTGTGGAGTTGAAAACTAACAGAGGAGAACCAACCCAATTAATAATTAATCAAGCCTTGAGGAACTATGCAAAAAAACAAAGACAAACTCAACCTTAAACAAAAACCAGTCTTTAAACCCAAGAACAAAAAAAAAAAAAAAAACAGTTCAACAAAATAGCACAAACTGAAATTGATCACAAATCTTACCAGGTCAAGCTACCCAGACACAAAATTGATCAAAATTCTCAGCAGATCAAGCTATCCAGACACCAAATCCTTAAAATAATATCAACCCATAAACAAATCATCTATAATAAAGGAGATAGAGAAAGAAGAAGGTAGAGGATTGAAGGGGAGAGTGAAAAATAATCAGTGCAATGAGAGAGAAGATGAAATTAAACCCGAAGAAGAGTTGTTGAAGGAGGCTGATGCAAAAGAATGGCATGAGAGAGAGAGAGAGAGAGAGAGAGAGAGAGAGAGAGAGAGAGAGAGAGAGAGAGAGAGAGAGAGAGAGAGAGATGAGGTTGAGGCGAAGAGCAGATCCAGCGAGAATGGATTTCGACGTCTACAACAACGGCTTCCACAATCCCATGAGTTTTGGCGTCGCTCTCGTAGACGGTGTGGGCTGTGTTTTTGGGACTGCAGAGTCTCATTTAACACAGTCCCGGTTATTGCCAAACACGGGCTACCTCGTGTTATGGTACCCAATCCCATCCAATCCTGTCCAGTCCCTCGTAACAAACACGACCTTGATGTATAATGTGCAAAAGAACATGCTCAAGAAACTCTGCATTCTCTGTTCCCATATATCTATATATATATATATATATATATATATATATACACACAGTTTGTCTCAGGTGCGGACGTCTGTACCGAGTGGACGGTACGGATTTCCTGTTTTCGACCACTTTCCGGCCACATTTTTACATCTTAACAATTCAGTTTTTAGGTCCTAGTGTATAGATCACCTCTGCAAAATTTCAGCCAATTTGGTGATCGTTAAGGCATCCAAAACAGCAATTTACCATTATAAATACGAACGGTTCCGGTTCGACAGATTCAGTCCGTTAGTGTAAAATGCAGTTTTGGATGCTTTAACGATCACCAAATTGGCTGAAATTTTGTAGAGATGATCTATACACTAGGACCTAAAAACTGAACGGTTAAGATGTAAAAATGTGGCCGAAAAGTGGTCGAAAACAAGAAATCCGTACCGAAAATTCAGTACGGACGTCCGCACCTGAGAAAATTCCTATATATATATATATATATATATCATCCACTGAAATACAGAGAGTACTGCTTGAGTAGTAGTTGGGACCTATTAATATATAGTCATATTGGAAGGAAAACATTGAAATATAGATGTGTTCAAGGTTACAGACATGGGAATTCAGAGAGAAAGATTAACAAACTAGTTACAGGTTGTCCACTTTATATATCTGCCTTTATCATTTGATATGACAAGCATTGTATAATGCAGGGCAATACTGAAAAGTGGTTTTTCTTGCATCTTATGACTTCTCTAACTCAAATAGGAACAACTTTAATGTAAGCATATGGTACAGTTCAAACTTTAAGAATGACAATGGTCCTATTGCTTTGTTGTGGCTTCCACGCTAGAGTAAATTTGGTATATATCTAGCTCATTGAGTTTTCTTTATAGTAATGGTTTTTATTTTTAAAGTCGGCATGACTCATAAAGAATATTTTCCGTGACATCTTACAAATCGTTTAAATAATTTGGTATCTTAATCCAAAAGTTGCAAACTCAGGCAGGCTTTGTCTGTGAAGATAGAGCAAGGCTGAGTGAAGTGGGAACATAGAATGTTATTGGGAGTACTGCTTGTTTACCAAACCTTAATGCTGCTAACCTTAATGCTGCTAGAGCATTATTGTTATAGTAGATGGACTTGTTCGGAGTGCCCAGCTAGTACTATGTTTTTGACAAAAATGCTACCCTCAGGGCATTGCATCTATGTTGTTGCAATTAATGAAGCATAACGAGTAAGTAATCAGTGACATTTCCAATGTCCTACGTTGAAAGTTTGAAACTGCGCGCATGTGCTTTTTGGTAAAACTGACTCTTTTGCATTCCATCAGTTTTGCAAGTGCACTGGTGCTCTTTTGCCCGGGCACCAGCTCAGCATTCCATCAGTTTGACCGGGCATGCAGAATTTCTCCCCTCCACCGGGCCTGTTTTGCCTGGGCATGATTTGCCTTTGTTTAACCAAGGGCAAGATAAATGTCAAGCTGGTGCCCTTTTCTTTGCCCAGTCAAAATGTCCTTCGGCCTGCTGCCACCTCGGCCTGCTATACAACTTGTTTGACGCCACACGTTACATCAGATAGAGAGAGACGCCAGAGAGGGATCGTGCAGAGCACGGACCAATCACAGGAGAGGAAGTGGTTTTTTAAACAGTGAAAACCCCTTGTGAACAGTGTTTTTGGGTGAACAGTGTATGAACAGTGAAAATGTGAACAGTGTTGACCGGGCAAGAAAAAAACGGGTGCAAACCCATGTCCAGTGGCAGTGAATAGTAACTTAACCGGTCGAATTCTTGACTTCTCGACTTTGCCTTTTCTTGACTACGGGTGAACTTGCTCTTAGAGGATTAAAATTTCTCACACTGAATGAGTACAGCATCCAATTTGTCTTCATCTATATCAACTTGCACATATATATCAACAGCTTTTCTAGCAACGTTTGCCCTTGCAAGTACCTACTATGTTTCCAAATGTGAAGACTTCTGCAGGTTTGATTCCTTTGTTTGTCTTTTCTTGGAAATGCATGTAGTGGACTATTGGGAGCTTCTTAACTTTTATCTTGCAAGATGAGCTGATTGATATGCCTATCATGATGTAACAGTCACAGGTTATATATGCGTCTTTGGATCTGGACTTTTGGTAGCCTATCTTTTTGAGGTTGGATCACTGTTCTAGAGCTATATGTTGGCTTCTTTCTAATCGCAGGTTATATGGTTTCCTCAATACTCCTTCAATGAGAATTATATGGGGCCTGATGGGATGTGGCGGTGAGATTTGAGTGATAGAGATAATGGGATGAAAGAGGTCTGGATTATCATGGTTGTCAAGTGGTTTATGGTGATTTTTCTTGCATATTACCTACATTAAGATGTATCATCACCAGGAAGTGTGAATATCCCTTTATTTTTCTTTCAAAGTGTAAGGAAGAAACTGTCATCTTGTATGATGCATAGTTTGCAAAAGGCAGGAATCTAAAGTTCTTATTCAGATGGACAAACCTGATGTTGGGCAAAGAGGTAATTAACTCTTTCCTGCATTCTCAGTCTTCATTACTTGTATACTTATATTAGGCACTTATTAACGCTCTGAACAAGCCAGTCTATCTGGTACACCACAAAAAGATGGTAGAAATTGCTGTAATGAGTTTCCAGATCATTTAGGTTGAAAGATAAAACTGACTTTTTACTAGGGCAGTGATTTGGCAGTCCACTTTCAACTACTTAATTGTGGGGTGCAAAGGAGAAAGTGTTGAAAAGTGCAGTGCCAAAATCACTCCCTGTTAGGATTACCATTATTCATTCAGTTATTGTTAATGATTTGACAATGGTTGAAAACAGGTCCAGATATATTCCTTGAAGTCCACATTCCATCTTTGGCTGCAATTGAAGAGAAAAATCAGAAAATAATCATGTAATTAATTCAAAAATATTCTCCCTAGAACCAAGGTGCTAATTTGAAGGCTTCTTATTGCTTGGATGACATGGGAATGATGACGTGGAATTATCTAATTGGCTAATGCTGTGTGGATCAATCTGGAAGACTTGGAGACTAAATTGTCATTCTCCTATAAATATGAGCATCAACCACACCACTTGACCCACCAATTCTTTCATTCTTTTCACACACGAAAAATTCTCTCCATTCTCTTGTCTTCAGAAGCTCTGCATCTCAAGCAAGGAGGAGAAGAAGTCATGCAATACATCAAGATCCTAGCCGTCATCCACCCTTACGTCGTCCCTAGAAGATTGCTTGCTTTCAAGGATATTCGAGTTCTTCGTCTCAAGGCTTTGTCATTCATCTTTCACGGTGTATTTCATACTTTCTTTTGTTTCCTTTTGTTTGTTTCGTAGAGTTATGAATTCTAGTTAACAAAACGTTAAGGGGAAAGTTTAAAGCCCGTTTATATGTTTTGAAATAAAGTTGTGATTTCTTTATGTTGATTTCTACATTGCTTATGTGAGATTGCTTGATTGATTTTGGATTACAGAAAACTTTTGCATGTTTATGCTCTTTGGTGGCCAACTTAGGATATATGCATGTAATTGGAGCTAGATTTAGGTAAAAAATTCACCTAATAGTTTTGTGAACCTATTTCATAAGTAATAAAGGCTTTGGACAAAAGTTGAAATCAATTAAGGAGGATTGCAAATAGATTAACTTTTTTCATACTAGGTTGTGCACTTTGGTTGACATCCTTTCTTTGTTCTTCATGCATTGAATGTGTTCTTGAGTAGCTAGCTTTCTAGACTATGATTACATGTTCAATAGGATTAATCTTGCTGCTTTCACTTAGATTAAATACTCAAGTAAAGTAAAATATGGGAAATCGTTTGCTTTTTAACGTTTCACATGGTCAATTTCTTTCTCATGACATAGAAAATCAACTATAGGAATTGTGATTAGATTTCTTGCATATGGATGTGGTCTTGATCTTTGTTCCTTGCGTTCCACCCTTGTACATGTGTTTTTACATTTTCTTTATTTTATTTTAATTTTTAATTTTATAATCCTAACACCCCTTATTTGTGTTTACTTGAATATATTTTTATTCTTTGTTTTATTTTTGTAAATAATACTTTATACTTTTATTAATTCTTTAGTTGTTTTTGCAATTATAGGTGTACTCTCAATCCCCGGCTAGAACGATCTCTACTTATTTTATATTGACAACTACATTTTGTAGGGTTAAATTGCGCGCTTTCTTTAAGTGCATCAAAATTTCAAAAATTTCTCCTGATATTCTCTTGGTAAGTCAAAGATATATCAAGCCTTAAAAAAAATGGAAATATCACTGAAATTTCGAGGATATTATCAATTTTTCGGTCCTTGATAGTTTCTAGGTTAAAGACCAGTTAGTCATTACATATGTACATTTATATATTTTTTGCTCGCAGATTAAGCTTTTATGATTTTCCTTGTTTTGAGTCCGTGTTTTGTTTCTCAATTCTCAAGGCAGTGGAAGAATCGTTGAAAAATGTCAATCTATTTTATGGTGGGGTTGCAAACCAAGGAGCTGGAAAGTATAGTGAAGGTATGAAGAGAAGGCTTAGTGTCACAAACACTGATAATCTGATAAATTAAAGGACACCCCAATTCTTTATATTAGCAGTAGCAGGAAACCAGTACAAATATGGTTTTGAGAGGATGCAATGAACATCCATAATCAATACCACTGTAGCCAATCCATTAGATATATTAATCATCTATCACTAACATAGTTCAACAAAATAAAAAAGAACTATCACAGTGCCTGCTACAGTGCCTATAGCCTAAACATCATACTCTTTCGTGAATCCTATCAACAAAATGTGCCCAATGCTTTCTGACTTCCTCATAAAATGCGGATAATGACATATTTTGCTGATAATAATGCTCAAACACATTTATGAGAAATCTGAGAAGGTCAAACATCACATTAGTCTTATATTAGTCAGGTGGGGTGGTGGTAGTTGGTGCAGTAGCAGAAGTGCTTGCAGATGGCTAAGAAGTGCTTATTGATGGCTGAGAAGTGCCTACATATGAGTGATGACCAATACTGCCTCTAGCTGACTGAGAATGGCGACTGCCTGACTGAGGATGAGGAGGAGGAGGAGGAGCGCGACTGTGTAAATGAGGATGAGGAGAACCACCACCAGTGCATGCAGATAGGGGAGAACCACTGGATTGGGGAGGAGGAGGAGTGGTGTGCACAAACTGGATTATTTTAGTAAATTCAGTGCCCATCTGCCTGCGCCAACCAACTACAAGTCTCAGGTACTCATGATCCAGAACTTTCTGTTGAAATGCCAAGTTTAAAATACCGACTCTAAGCCTACCACCATCTTGAGAAATATATGCATGGTGTGCATCTGCAAGCAGTTGCAATATCTTCTTCATGTGTTCCATCAAAAAGGAGTGAGTATACACCATCTTTAAGTACCTATCAAGGCTGAAAACATTTTGAGAGTGAACAAAAATTCATAGGTATCATTATTAATTAAGCAAACAACACTTAGGATTAAATTTTTAGAAAGCAAATTTAAGAGGCCAGTTTCATTTGAAATATAAAAATTTATTATTTAATTGAATTTACCTGACACTCAGGGCAAAGCACCTCAGAAAAGAATCCCTTTCAGGCCAAACCAACTCTGATCTCAGGAGGTATTCGAGTCCAGTGCCAAAAGACTTCCTCACTGTGTAGCTTAAGGCTCGTAATCATTCCACAAGGTAGCCTCTTGCTAGTCTTTGCAGTCGTAAATTTCTCATTCATCGATTTATGCCAACTCATTCCAAGGAAAATGAACTCATTATCGAAAGATTTTTGATCCAATCATTTGTTAAAAGTTCCACTCTACGCTTACCGTGATCTTTAGAGACAATAGCATGTTGTGCATCTGCAAAGACTTGCAAGATTTTCTTCATTTCATCCATCAAGAATTGATGAGTATAAGTCACCCCCACAAAGCGGTTGAAATCTTTGAGAGAACCAAGAAGGTGAGTCATCCAAGAGTCATGCGACTGTGGTTGTGCACGTTCTACAACACTATGAGCAAGAAAATTGTCTGTTATAATCATTTTACTTGATTTTTACCTAATTCTTCACCGACTTGGCTCTAGCAACCATTCTAGATAGTGAGTTCTTAATAACGGTTCATTGAATGGCCACTAGGCTTGGGCTTGGGTTGGGCAGGGCTCGAAATTTGGTGAGATCGAGACCGAGCCCGAAGTATTCGGTTAGGGCTTTTTCAAGAAAGGAAACCGACAAAAACTGACCACATTCGGGTCGGTTCGGGCTTTCGGGCTTTCGGGCCCAATGTGCAAAGTTTACAAAAATTCAGTCAGAGGCAAGGTTCGAACCCCTGACCCCCTTGCACCAAATCCTTGCTCCCAACCACTGGAGCATGAGACGTTCTCTGAACATATTGTCACGCCCCCAAATCCAAGGCCAATATTGTACTGAAATATGGCTCGTGAATTTGTGACGTGAGTCAAAACAACTAAAATTTTCTTCTTGAATAAATCAACAGGAAGTAAAAGAAATTATATACATGTTTGAATAGTACTTTTATTAGAAAACAAATATCGGTAATATATTTACATAACCAAAGTTAAGCAAAATTCGAAGCAGTACAGGTATTTACTAGAAATAGTAGTAGAAAAATATTATTTTATCTAGTAGGTTCATCCCGTTTCCCCAAGCGTCTACTCAATACCTGAAAACAAGAAGGTGTAGCATCATGAGCAACACAAGCTCAGTAAGTACACAACTTACATTCTTATATTAATGTGTCTTATAAGAAATCAAAACTGAACAACCAATTAAAATGTACCAAGAACCATTTAAATTCATACGAATTCTTAAATATGTATATATATATACACACAATACACACACACATATATACAAATATATTCATTCGTGTGAATGGTTTGGTAATAAATCACATAGTCACATATTCTTATCAAACCAACAAATATTGTAGCATTAGTATGTGAAATAACCTTAAAGCAATGCATGCTCGATTCTCTTTTTTACTAACACCTTCACATATTCAAAATACTGATCACAACCAACAAATATTGTAACATTAATATGTGAAATAACATTAAAGCAACACATGCTTGATTTTCTTTTTACTAACACCTTCACATATTCAAAATATATCATAGATAGATATTTGATCAAAATAACATAAGTACACTTCTCTTTTTAGTGAATTTTCAGATTAACTGGTAATAAATCACAAATCCACGTGTTAGGGTCCGACGTACTATACCCAAAACACGGGAAAACCAGGTTGACTGGTATCAAATCATAAATCCATGTACTAGGGACCGACGTACTATTCCCAAAGTACGGGTAAGCCGCAGCATACCAAGGACACAACCAAGACATGTATACTCAAAGTAAGCACCATTCCTAAGAGTATAATAGTGCACTATCTGAATGGACTAGGGCCCACAGCTTAACAACCACGAAGCATAACCACGAAGCACCAAAACACATTTACCAGTAATTCACTTAAGCACGGGGTTGTTGTAATCACCCGGCTTCATAATTGTACTTTTCAGACATAATCAAATTCACAACATACAATCTTTATAAATTATAGATCGTAATATATGTATATGTACACACACATATAGATACATATACTTAGGAATAATCTCATATGAAAACATGTATAATATAATTGTATATCACAAATAAGTAAATTTACTAGCAAACAACATAATTAAAAAGAAGCTTATACATAATTGAAATCAAGTAAAATAGATAATAATAAAGCACAAACATTAAATAAGTAACTATAAACAATTTAACAAAATTAAATTATAGTTAGTACAAACATTAAAAAGAAGCTTATACATAATTGAAATCAAGTAAAATAGGTAATAATAAAGCACAAGCATTAAATAAGTAACTATAAACAATTTAACAAAATAGCAAACAACATAATTAAAAAGAAGCTTATACATAATTGAAATCAAGTAAAATAGGTAATAATAAAACACAAGCATTACATAAGTAACTATAAACAATTTAACAAAATTATATTATAGTTAGTATTTCAGTCCTTATGTCCAAATCCATTGAAGTTCATCAACCATGTTCATGGTTCTCCGATTAGAGTCACCAAACTTCAAAATGTGTTATGTTGTCCATCACAAGTCCGAATTAGTCAAATAAGTACACCGTTTCAAAGGGTTTTTCACAAGGAATCCAATGGAATAAGTCATGTAGTCCAGATCAGAGTGATATAGTCCAGAAATAGTGAAGAACCATAACAGTGCAGAAACATATATTTTTGATACTGTCCTTTGATATCTAAGTCTTTACGTACAGTATAAAATTACCATTAATTCTCAAACTTTCCAGATCACAAGTAGAGGTCCTAAGCTTCAAATTGATATAAAGTTTGTAGAAAATGGATAAGAAATGAGGGAGATATGAATTTTTGAAGTTGTGATGGCTGTATGAGATTTCCAGCGAGTTTAAAAGTTGAAAACTTTGATTAGCCATAACTTCTTCATTTCTTAACCTTTTTTAGTGATTCAAAAGCCTAAATTGAAGAACTTTTGATGAGGAATTTAATACTGTAATTAGTTTTGACAAAACAGATTTTGTTATATACGAAAATACTGGTTTACAGTAAAACAGATCCTTTTCCATCTTATCATTGATTATGTAGTTTGATAAATCTTAAAGACAAAAGAACATAAAAATGTATTCATGTACTTACTTAAGAAACTCAGGGGTGAGGTGAAGATTTTGGTCTTGAATTCAAGCTTGGACTTCTTTAAGAAAAACAAAGGGAGCTTATAAAGAGAAAAAGGATGAAGGATTTGTGTGGGAATCTTGAGTTTTCTTTACAACTAAGGAGGCTTCACTACACCAATTTTTCAATCAGACAACACATATCAGACGACAGCAAACATTTTAACTGTCGTCTGAAATAATCAGACAACAGCAAAAAAATATATGTCGTCTGAATTTTCGAATCCAACGACAGTCATTACTTGGCTCTTGTGCAATTAATTTTCAGACAATGGTTGATATAATAGATGTTGTCTGAATGGATCAATTCAGACAACAGTTATTATTTCAATGTTGTCCAAGGTTTATTCAAACAATGGTTGATTTTTGATGTTGTCTGAATGGATCAATTCAGACAACAGTTATTATTTAATGTTGTCCAAGGTTTATTCAAACAATGGTTGATTTTTTATGTTGTCTGAATGGATCAATTCAGACAACAGTTATTATTTCAATGTTGTCCAAGGTTTATTCAGACAATGGTTGATTTTTGATGTTGTCTGATTGTTCAATCACACAACTGTTATTCATTGTCTGTTGTGCAATAACTTTTAAGTCAATACTTGCTAAAAGATATTGTCTGATTTGGTTTCACACAACTGTTTTTATTCATCTGTTGTCACATTATCTTCAGACAATGCACCCTAAATGCTGTTGTCTGAAGTTAGATTCCCCTAGGCCTCATCATATGTCCCTTGGGCCCTAAGCCCGCCCGGCCCTAACCCGGCCCTAAAATTTATATTTTATTTTTGTTATTTTCTATTACATGTGTTATATGTATAAAACTATGGAAGTGTAGAAAATTATTTCAATCTGCCATATTAGGAAATGAGTCTTTTAAATTGAGTCATATTTTGAGAAGAAAAAAATAATTTTTTTTAAAGAATTAACCGTTAATTCGGCAAAAACGCCGCCGTTTTAATATAATCTTATGGGTATTCCCTTTAATATTTACCAATAATTACTGTTAACTAATTAACTGTAATAATTACAAAACTATTATTTCAAATTGGACAATATATTCATGTAATACCAATTTTGAAATAAATCAAGTAATCAACATAACTAAAAATAATCAATTGGTCGAGTTAAAACCTTTTTACCAATGTAATGTTAACTTCTTAATGAGCAAAATGGGGGACGAAATGGAATTTTTTAAAATGCACTGCTGGATGTTATTTGCATATGAATATATGTTAGTGGTAGAAATTTCAGCAATTTCCTCTTTCTTTTGGACCTCGATCTACCCGGTCAACTCAATACCCTAAATAGAACATAAAACAAATATGCTCTAGCTTAACCGGTCCTTGGCAATTCACTTTTTTCGATCTTTCAGCTCCCACACTCTCATGGGTAGGGGTCTACTTATGGATGTCAAAATTCCGCAACGTTTGTCCGCGCATGGTGCCGCTCCCCTTAGGGAAGTTTGCTTGTGCAAAGCGTTGAACGCTCCGTTACGTGGCTTATTCACGGCGGATCGGCCTAATTTTTTTACACAATACCTATCACTATTGTATAAACATATGAGAATTTTCAGATTGGTCAATTTCCATTTCAGAATTTTTGGATCACATATAATCCTTATATGTCTTGTAATGTATAACTAGTTTATTAGGCTTGTTACCCTCCATGAGCAAAATGAGGGACGAAATTGAATTTTTTAAAATGAACCGCTGGATGTTGTTTGCATATGAATATATGTTAGTGGTAGAAATTTCAGCAATTTTCTCATTCTTTTGGACCTCGATCTATCCGGTCAACTCAATACCCTAAATAGAATATAAAACAAATATGCTCTTAACCGGTCCTTGGCAATTCAATTTTTTCGATCTTTCAGCTCCCACACTCTCATGGGTAGGGGGTCTACTTATGGATGTCAAAATTCCGCAATGTTTGTCCGCGCATGGTGCCGCTCCCCTTAGGGAAGTTTGCTTGTGCAAAGCGTTGACCGCTCCGTTACGTGGCTTATTCACGGCGGATCAGCCTAATTTCTTTACACAATACCTATCACTATTGTATAAACATATAAGAATTTTCCGATTGATCAATTTTCATTTCAAAATTTTTGGATCGCACATAATTCTTATATGTATTGTAATGTATAACTAGTTTATTAGGCTTGTTACCCTCCATGAGCAAAATGGGGGATGAAATGGAATTTTTTAAAATGAACCGCTGGATGTTGTTTGCATATGAATATATGTTAGTGGTAGAAATTTCAACAATTTCCGCATTCGGTTGGACCTCGATCTACCCGGTCAACTCAATACCCTAAATAGAACATAAAACAAATATGCTCTTAACCGGTCCTTGGCAATTCACTTTTTTTTATCTTTCAGCGCCCACACTCTCATGGGTAGGGGGTCTACTTACGGATATCAAAATTCCGCAACTTTTGTCTGCGCATGGTGCCGCTCCCCTTAGGGAAGTTTGCTTGTGCAAAGCGTTGACCGCTCCGTTAGGTGGCTTATTCACGGCGGATCGGCCTAATTTTTTTACACAATACCTATCAATGTTATATAAACATATGAGAATTTTCAGATTGGTCAATTTCCATTTCAGAATTTTTGGATCACATATAATCCTTATATGTCTTGTAATGTATAACTAGTTTATTAGGCTTGTTACCCTCCATGAGCAAAATGGGGGACGAAATGGAATTTTTTAAAATGAACCGCTGGATGTTGTTTGCATATGAATATATGTTAGTGGTAGAAATTTCAACAATTTCCGCATTCGGTTGGACCTCGATCTACCCGGTCAACTCAATACCCTAAATAGAACATAAAACAAATATGCTCTTAACCGGTCCTTGGCAATTCACTTTTTTTTATCTTTCAGCTCCCACACTCTCATGGGTAGGGGGTCTACTTACGGATGTCAAAATTCCGCAACGTTTGTCCGCGCATGGTGCCGCTCCCCT
Organism: Rosa lucieae; assembly: GCA_024704745.1. Lineage (NCBI taxonomy): Eukaryota > Viridiplantae > Streptophyta > Magnoliopsida > Rosales > Rosaceae > Rosa > Rosa lucieae. The sequence continues at coordinate 35,768,730 of CM045497.1, forward strand.
TAGGGAAGTTTGCTTGTGTAAAGCGTTGACCGCTCCGTTACGTGGCTTATTCACGGCGGATCGGCCTAATTTCTTTACACAATACCTATCACTATTGTATAAACATATAAGAATTTTCCGATTGATCGATTTTCATTTCAAAATTTTTGGATCGCACATAATCCTTATATGTCTTGTAATGTAGTATAACTAGTTTATTAGGCTTGTTACCCTCCATGAGCAAAATGGGGGATGAAATGGAATTTTTTAAAATGCACCGCTGGATGTTATTTGCATATGAATATATGTTGGTGGTAGAAATTTGAGCAATTTTCTCCTTCTTTTGGACCTCGATCTATCCGGTCAACTCAAAACCCTAAATAGAATATAAAACAAATATGCTCTTAACCGGTCCTTGGCAATTCAATTTTTTCGATCTTTCATCTCCCACACTCTCATGGGTAGGGGGTCTACTTATGGATGTCAAAATTCCGCAACGTTTGTCCGCGCATGGTGCCGCTCCCCTTAGGGAAGTTTGCTTGTGCAAAGCGTTGACCGCTCCGTTACGTGGCTTATTCACGGCGGATCGGCCTAATTTATTTACACAATACCTATCACTATTGTATAAACATATAAGAATTTTCCTATCACTTTTGTCCGCGCATGGTGCCGCCCCCCTTAGTTACGTGGCTTATTCAAAGCGTTGACCGCTCCGTTAGGTGGCTTATTCACGGCGGATCGGCCTAATTTTTTTACACAATACCTATCAATGTTATATAAACATATGAGAATTTTCAGATTGGTCAATTTCCATTTCAGAATTTTTGGATCACATATAATCCTTATATGTCTTGTAATGTATAACTAGTTTATTAGGCTTGTTACCCTCCATGAGCAAAATGAGGGACGAAATTGAATTTTTTAAAATGAACCGCTGGATGTTGTTTGCATATGAATATATGTTAGTGGTAGAAATTTCAACAATTTCCGCATTCGGTTGGACCTCGATCTACCCGGTCAACTCAATACCCTAAATAGAACATAAAACAAATATGCTCTTAACCGGTCCTTGGCAATTCACTTTTTTTGATCTTTCATCTCCCACACTCTCATGGGTAGGGGGTCTACTTACGGATATCAAAATTCCGCAACGTTTGTCCGCCCATGGTGCCGCTCCCCTTATGGAAGTTTGCTTGTGCAAAGCGTTGACCGCTACGTTGGGCGCCTTATGCATGGCAGATCGGCCTAATTTTTTTACACAATACCTATCAATGTTATATAAACATATGAGAATTTTCAGATTGGCCAATTTCTATTTCAGAATTTTTGGATCACATATAATCCTTATATGCCTATTAATATATACCATTAAGCCATATTTTGTAGGACTGGCTTGAAATGCCGAACCTGCAGGAACCAACCGGAAACCGGCCGAACCGGTGGAGTCGGCGCCGATCAAAAGGGCAGCCGGAGGTGCGGTGCGGTAATGCCGTACCGAATGTTGATAATCGGCTCGGTAGCGGTTTAGCAAATAGAGGAGGTTCTGTATTACCGAACCGACTGAATAGGATAGATTTTAACTATTTTTTATTATTTTAATTAGTAGGTGTGTTATTAACCGTTGATGTATATCAACAATCAGTTTAAGCCATTGGATCTGAGTGGAAAGTGGGAAAACCCTAAGGGGGGTCAGTTAGGGATCTCATTCCCGAAAGCAGCCTCTCGACCCTCTCTCTCTCCCTCTCTCGCGACATCATTCTGGCATTCTCTCAGCCTCTCTTTCTCTCAGAACCCAGCCCCAATTTGTTGATTCCACCCCTAATTCCAGTCCCAAAAACACAATCTAAGCAAGATGCAAACCTCACTAACATAAATTTCAACCAGTATCGTTTGATTTTCGAAATCCCCAAATTTTTCTATCCAATTAGGTCATTTGCGACTTCTGCCTGCAGCGCCTCTCTCTCTCGAGTCTCTTCCCTCTCTTGTACGCCGTTCCTCTCAGAACTACCCCAGCCCCAATCCAATCCCAAAAACAACAATCGATCAGAACCTCACTAACATTGATGCGAACCCCAGCCCCAATCCAATCCCAGATATTGTTTGATTTTGAAATCCCCAAATCGTTCGACCAACCCAGATATCGTTCGATCAGTTGCTTGGTTCACGTGGTTGCTCGGAGGCTTATACGGTGTTCAAGTGGTGTTTTCAAGCACAAATAATTAGGTAAAATCATTTTCTTTTTAGTTTTGTTCTCTTGTTACTCCTTTTGCCCTAATCTGTATGAAAAAAATGGATTCTGTTGTTGATTATGTTAATTTCATGGTTGAAATTGATCGTGGTTATCTAACATATATGTTAATATGTGTTTTGGTAGGAAAGTCCTTTGAAGCTTGAAGGTATTGACCATGGATTTGAGTTAAGGGTTTATCAGTTTATCCTGAGGCAGACAGGTGATCGAGGTCTTTGATTAGGTAACTAAACGTCTAAACTTGTGTGTGCTTGGTTGGGTTTTGATTCTTTGAACTTGAAGTATTTGCTTCTGACTGTGTATGGGTGTTTATGATTATGACTTTACCAGTTCTTGTGTATAATTATGTTGTATGGATGCTAAATTCTTTGAACATGATTGGAAAGTATAAACTATTTTATAGTTAAGTATAACATATACACTGAACATGATTGGAAAGTATGAAGCCATCAGTGTAAAGGCAGCCAATAATCCGGTCATTAGGTGAGTAAATGTGTGTCTCCCAATTACAATTGAGGATTGTTTCTGATTTTTTTTTTAAATTCCTTTCAGATCTGAGGAAGAACCACTAGAGCGAAGAAGAAGATAGCCAAACCTACACAAACCGCTTCTTTCCGTCCTCTCTCAGGTACTCCGGCCTCTCTCTCTCTCTCTCTCTATGTCTCTGTGTTTGTGTTTACCTGATCTACTTTTTCAATCAAAAGCTTCGACTTGGTGGTTTTGAGGGATTTCGGGGTTTTATCTCATTGCCAATTCCCTATCTGTGTTTCAGTTTTTGGTTTAATTTTGTGGTATTTGTTTGGGTTTTAGGGGTAGATTCTCATGCTGCACAGGACTTGTACTACTGTCTCTTGGACTTTTCGGATTTTCTACGAGAAGGTTATGCTCTATTTATTATGTTTTGGTTACTGTATGCCTTACTGTATGGATCTTGAGTCCCAATTACCATTTTTTTTCAGGCATTACTTGAGTTTGAAAAGCATAGATGGCATGGCAGTGAGCTTGCTCTTCCTGAACCTTCTAGAGTTGAGATTCGGGTAATAAAAGTTAGCTAATTTTTTATGATGCTAATATTGTTTTCAGTGCTTCAAGAAGATTGATGGTTTTTTCTCTACAGTTATAAAACGTGTGCTCTTTTTTCTGCCTCTGCCCCTTCTAGGGTGTATATGTTTGTTATTTACTAGGGTGTATAAGATGATTAAAGCAATGCTCAGTGTTAAATCAGTAGTACTTAGTTATTGGAACTGTACCTGATTGTCTCTGGTTTATTTTTATTTGTTTTTGATTAAATGATCATTTGGATTTATAATGCAGGCTGATGGTAGTCAAACTTGTGGATCAGGCAGGACACTAAGGGATGCTGCAGCAGTGCAGCTCGTGCCATGCAGGGTTGGCACTCTCAATGCCTTTTTGGAAATGGCGAGGTTGGTGATGCAAATACCAAGGCCTGGAGAATTTTGATGATATATATATATATATATATTTATATTCTGTTTTCCTTTTTCCTTTCCTGGTAATCCTTTTTTCTTTTGCTTGTATGTTAGGAGAAGCATTTGAGTACTATGCCAAAAAGCGACAAGCAGCTCAAGAGCTCTGGTATCATGAGTGTAATACTTTGACCACATTTTGCTGCAGTATTGGTCTTCTCTTTTTTGAAAATTGGTTTCTCTACGCAGGTTTGTTAAAGCGGAAAAAGCTATCTCCTGGGGATTGTGCTGCCCAGATTACTGACATGAAAGCGACAAAGCCACGGTTACTACGTTTCCTCAGGCGTCATTGGTTTTGTTCATATATAATAACAACAAAATAGTAATAGTTATAATAACTAATAAGTACCTTTTCTCTTGTTAGAGCTCAATGTTTATTTTTCTTTGTTTATAGGTTAGATATGACGGTATTCGATATTGGACAGCCAGCAGATTGGGTGAAAATTAACGTGAAACGATTTGTAAGTTTCTATCATCTTTCTCTTGGGACTTGAAGATATTGGTTTGATTATTTCTCATGAATAAGTTCAAATTTGACTACAGAGCGACTGCTTTGAGGTATGTGCCCTAGTTCCTGGACTTCTGCGTGAGGAGGTTAGCTAGTAAACTAGTTTATTAACAGTATCTCTCTCTTTTTCAACTATTATCTTTGTTTTTGTTGTTAAAGTTGGGATGTTTTTCCCCAGATCGAATTACGCATATGATAATTTTACTACCTTATAACAGAGGACGTCTAAAACAACAAAGGTAGGAATGTAGTTTATCAACCTTGGATACTTTTTTGTCAAAGATGTGACCCGCTTCCGCTTGTTATATTCCTAATGTAGCGGAAGCAAGCAAGAGAACCAATGCCTGGTAAAAACCAAGGGTCGTAGAGAGCCCTCTCTGTAAGGACCTTGAATCTCAAGCGAAAGTTAAGAAAACAGAAGATAGATTGAGAGTTTCTCTCTAATATTCTGATTCAAATATGATATTCTAGATTCGTTCTCCAGGCTACAAAGGGATTTTATAGGCCCCTAGCAGATAACTTCGTAAAATGAATGCATATGAATCCCTTAAAATGCATTAATTGCAGATGTAAGTTTATATGTTATTCCAGAGATGCATGTTTATGATATGTCATCAGTTCCGTATCTGTCTTTGTTAACAACGATCATTTGTTTCAGTGGCAGCGACGATCCGAATTGTTCTACACCCAAAAGGATGTTGATGTTGTGAGGTCAGAGTGGGCTAAGTTTGTGATGAAGTATCATATTGCATAGCTGTGATGGTTGTTCAAGGCAGGGCTCTTATTTTGGTATTTTGATCACCTGCCTCCTGCTAGCTGGTTTTAGTTTTTGCTTTAGTTATAGGCATGGTTAATGCGCAGTTGAAGGCATTTTTGTTTTGGTATTTTGATGAGCCTCCTGCTAGCTAGTTTTAGTTTTAGGCATGGTTAATGCGCAGTTGAAGGCATTTTTGTTTTGGTATTTTCATGAGCCTCCTGCTAGCTAGTTTTAGTTTTTGCTTTAGTTATAGGCATGGTTAATGCAATGTGGACGCGTTTATGTTTTCCGGCTATATGCAGTTATAGCCACTTAGGCAATGTTAATTCTTATGTAAATGTCTGGATGAATATTGCTGATGAATGAAATGGCTTTTGGAATCAAGGATGTGTTCAATTGTACAGAATGTATGTCTTCTCTTATATCTCAGACAATTCAAAACCAACAGCAAACCATTGTCTAACAAATGAACATGATGAAAAAAGAAAGAAAAATCTGTTGTCTGAATCATTATCTACAATAGTTATTAAACATATTCAGTTGTCTAACAAGATATAACACAAAAACATAATAATATGTTCTATTGTCTGATGAAAACGAAGACCACAGAGAATTGAAAAGCTACAATTGTATGAATTGATCAACTAGTACAGCATCTTGGGAGGCCATATGGTTGAAAAGAGACTTTAAGGATCCATGAAGCAAGAAAGCTGTAGTTCAACAAAATCTCAGACAACAGTTTATTTTAGGATACAATAGTATGAAGCAATGATACACAATGGCTTTAATAGTTTTGCCTTGTCTTGTTCAAAGTCAGTCAATAGTATTCAATTACTTTGCAGATGTACAAGCTTCCTTCAGACAACAGTTTTTTTACAAATCAATGTTCTCTAAATTTTGATTACACGTCCATATTCTTCTAGGGTCTGTCAACTGAAATTACTTTGCACAACAGTTAAGTTGCCAATTGCTGTTGTTCTTCGTGGTATTCAGACAACAGACAATATAGTAGTCGCTGTTGTAGTAAATTTATCAGACGACAGTTTTTTGGTATTATGCTGTTGTTCTTCGTGGTATTCAGACAACAGACAATATAGTAGTCGCTGTTGTAGTAAACTTTATCAGACGACAGTTTTTTGGTATTGTCTGATTATGTATCAGACGGCATTGAGATAGACAACAGCAAACTCTATAATCAGACGACAGTGAAAAACTGTCGTCTGATTGAAAAATTGGTGTAGTGCTTCAAATCAGTTTTGCACTTGATTTTTGAACTTGTAGGAAATATGATAGAGATCATATGCTTAAATAGGCTAGAAATAAGCATAAAATAAGTAAGTGGCTAATTATTATAAGGTAAGTGACTAATTACTATTTAAGTTAAATGATTAAAAGGATAAAATAAAATTAAAAAAAATAATAAAAGAAAGAAAGCATAAATCCACTAGCTAAATATATATATATACATATATATATATATGCATATATATATGTATGTATGTACACATACACATCCATATGCACATTTACCCAATTAATAAGTAAAGAACTTTAGTAAAAAAAATTACAATAATTAGTACTAAAATGACATGCATCACAAAAATAACATAGATGAGAGTTTTGAGCTCAATAACAAAAGTTTTTCAAATATAGTTAATAATATAGTGTTCTATAGTTGGCACAAATTTTCGGGTTATTACACATATTGTTCGAAGTTTATATTTATTTGTCCTACGCGGTAGAAATAAAACAAAATAAAAGGCTCTGCCCTCTTTTTACTTTCTTCTCTCTCTTTCTTGTCTGGTCTTCTACTCTTCTTCGACACTTTCTTCTTCTTCTTCTGCAGTCCTATACTTCTATTCAATTATTATTCTTCTTCTTCTTATTCTTCTTTTTTTTTCTTCCTTCCTCCTTCTTTCTTTTCTAGTCTTCTTTTACACTTCTTATTCTTCTTCTTCTTCTGCAGTTCCATTCATACATTCTTTTTTTTATATTTTTTTTCTCCCTTCCTCCTCAATCCCCATTATGCAGTTCGTCGACGGCGGGCTGGATAGAGGGGAGAGTGAAGAGGGGCTCGGTTAGGAGGAGTGAGGATTGGGCAGGGTTGTCACACCCCGAATTTTGAAATAAGAATTCAAATCCGGAACATGACTAATAACAATACAAATAACGTTCTGAATTTTTCTCTAAAAAACAACCACTAGTTACACCTCTTGATATTACATAAACCAAATCCTCAAGCTACTTATTACAGCACACTCTCACCAAATTAAATTGTAAAACTAAAGTGAGTATAATTCTTCTCACAAAAACAAATGCTGCAAATCTAATACTACTACTCTAAACCGCACGATCACTGCCCTGATTCTCCTGACCTGTGAGATTACCCGCTACACAATTTGAATCGTGTACCGGGATTGCAACAACACAAACCCGGTGAGCTTGACAGCCCGTATGAGTAAACAAGAAAGAACTGTTGATTGATTTAATTACAATTATTATAACTCAGGTAAACAATCAACACACTCACAAGGTAACTCCAAAAATCACATAAACATAAAAGTAAGTATTTTTTTGATACTCTCTTTTAAAACTCAACCAACAAATATTGCATCATTAATATGTGAAATAACATTAAAGCAATGCATGCTTGATTTTCTTTTTACCAACACCTTCACATATTCAAAATATATCATGGATAGATATTTGATCAATTTCACTAACACCTTCACATATTCAAAATATATCATAGATAGATATTTGATCAAAATAACATAAGTCTTTTTAGTGAATTTTCAGATTAACTGGTAACAAATCACAAATCCACATGCTAGGGACCGACGTACTATTCCCAAAGCATGGGACAACCAGGTTGACTGGTATCAAATCACAAATCCACGTACTAGGGACCGACGTACTATTCCCAAAGTACGGGTAAGCCGCAGTATACTAAGGACACAACCAAGGCATGTATACTCAAAGTAAGCACCCTTCCTAAGAGTATAATAGTGCACTATCTGAAGGGACTAGGGCCCACAGCTTAACAACCACGAAGCATAACCACGAAGCACATTTACCAGTAATTCACTTAAGCACGGGGTTGTTGTAATCACCCGGCTTCATAATTATATTTTTCAGACATAATCAAATTCACAACATACAATCTTTATAAGTTTTAGATTGTATAAAAGTATATGTACACTCATATGAAGAGACATATTATTTCAAGACAAATCTTTACTTCTTAAAATAATTTCCACATATTCATAATTGGCCATATAAAATAGCTTTCACATCACATGATCAACATTTCATTATTCAACAATTAAATGGGAGATTAATAGCTTGAATAATATCCAATCAATTCTCAATCATTTCATCATACCAATCACACGCCAAATCAACATATATATTTCACGTAAATATATATATACGTAATCATCCACGCAGGAATGACCACTAATACCAACTATAGTTCAAGTATAAAAACCGTGAAATTCATTTGTATAATAAAATCATTTTACTTACCTATGGACCGTAGTTGATCAAGTCTATATGATTTAAAACAAATATTTATTCCATAAATATTTTCACACAATTACGACAAAAATAAAGTAATTAAATTTATTCAGTTCGTAATATGAAACACGTGAGGGTTACTCACCTCTAATCCAGCTGCGTCTTCTAAAAAGTCAAATATAACGATATTCCAAACGCTCGTCAATTCAAACCGTCACCCACCTAATCAAATGTACTTGAAATTAGCCAACAATTCCAAAACATTCTTAAACGACAATCCAATGGTCGGATCTTCGCCCGTGACCTCACAAAGTTATCGGGACAGTCATACGATCAACATATCAGAACTACAAGTCCATCGGACGGTCCGATCTTCACAGATCATTAATCGAACAATCGAAATTGATCGAAATCGTAAAATTCATAACTTAATCATACTATCTCCAAAAATTATGAATTATATATGAAGACGATCGTATCAACACGTAGAACACAAAAATGGACAGAAACTGTCCTTGGGGTGGCCGGAGGTCGCCGGAAACCACCATCACAGTGGCGGCACCGCCGCTCATTCAAAGTCAAAATTAGACAAAACTCCCAACATGAAAGTTCTTCATCTTAACTCGAATTGAAACTTTCATAACTACACAAAAGTCTGATTATGAACCAATCGATCAAATTTTACCTTAGAAGCCGACAGATCTGATGAACCCTATTTTTGAATTCGTTCCAATTCGATCTCCACAGATGAAATCGATGCAATCCACCTTAGGTAAAATGATCTACATCCTCAGAAGTGCAGAATCCCCTCAAGAATCACGGTAAAAGGTGGCCGGAGGAGGGAGAACGATGGTGGGGAAAAGAGGTGATTTCCAGCTCGACTGCACCGTGTTCTTCGACTTGTAGCGGCTACCACGTTGGTTATTTCCCCTCGATGTCTTCTACAAAGTTGTAATATAGCTCAAGCCCAGAAAAATCCCTTTTGGAATCAACTCGATTCGAGGTCGGATGAGAGAGATATCGGCCGGTGAAGGAAGAGCAGCATCGGGCGAATTCCAGCTCGAGCTGTGCAGATTCTCGGCCTCCTAGCGCCTTCCACGGTTCTTTTCTCACTTTGATGTCTTCTAGGAAGTTTTAACTGACTTCAAGGCGAATGAAATTGATTTTGGAATCAAGTCGATCGGAGGTCTGTGGAGGGAGATATGGCCGGTGGAAGAGAGAGGCCAAAATCTGGGCTCGGGAGAGAAAATCTGCAGAAATGGAAATTTTCGGGATTTTTTTGCTATTTATAAAAATTTCCCCAAATTTCAATTGATCATAACTTTCTCATACGAACTCCGATTTTTGCGTTCCACATATGTACGCGATCGTATCGACGAGCTCTACAACTTTTGTGAAGGAAGTTTTCCCAAATTTGGTACGTATAAAAAGTCACTTTTTGAGACCCCCTAAATCACATACGTTTTCGAAATAAAATCGATCGAACTAATTTCACAACTCTTCTAAGCTTCGTACTTCGCCCATGGCCACGAAATCATTTCCAAAATGTCATCGGAAAATAATATGAATTTTCGGGGTATTACAAGGGTTGACCCAGACGACTTGGGTGAAGACTGAAGAGGTGCCCAGATCTCTAGATCTCACTATTCTGCTGCTGATTGGAGTCTATAACAGGTTTGGAGTTTCAGGCTTTCAACCAAAACTGCTAACAGGTTTGCCGTTTGGGGTTGAATCGGTGATAATGAGGCTGGGTTTTCAGAAATTGGGGAAGAACAAGGGTTGAATGGCTGATTGGCTGAGATGTTTTTGAGAGAGACAGAGGCTGAGACTGTCAAAGGAGGAAAATCAGGCCTAATCGGGCTTTCGGTCTCTGCACATTTGAGACCCGAGACCGAACCAAGAAAATATATTCGGGTCGGGCTCTAGACCGAACCGATATTTTCAAAGTCAAAACCGAACCGAATTGGGCTTTTTTGGGTTTTTCGGGTTGGGTTGTCGGTTTTTCGGGTCTGGACGCCCACCCCTAATGGCCACACTTCGTTGAATGGATATATGAACGGTTCAGAGATGTTGTTGCTTAGACAAACCTTATCCTAAGACCGGAGATTTGGTTATACTCAATGAAACTAGAGGTTAGCTCAATTATGTGAATCATTTTTACTTCATTTTTATGAAGTCTTCTTTATGATAGAAGAAACAAATGTTGTTTAACCTGTATTGAATAGATACATGAACGGTTCTAAGATGTTGTTGCTTAGACAAACCTTGTCCTAAGACCGGAGATTTGTTTATACTCAATGAAACTAGATGTTAGCTTAATTATGTGGATCATTTTTACTTGATTTTTATGAAATCTGCTTTATGATAGAAGAAACAAAGGTTGTTTAACTTGCAAGTAAACAAGTATGATCATTGGATGAAAGATTGAGATCTCAACCAGGTAGAGTTGAGTTGTTTGAGGATTAATAGTCCACATTTTATTCAATACATGATTAACTTACACTATGCCAAAAAGGCCTTCAGACGACATAACTGTTCTGTCGTCTGAACGAACAAAAATGTGTCGTCTAGTACGGTGTCGTCTCTTGGGGGCATCAGACGACAGAAGTGTTCTGTCATCTGATTTTTCAGACGACATAAAAAAAAAAAAGTCTTGTGTTGTCTGATGAGTTTTGCATTTTGGGAACATTGTGATCTGTATCTTTAAAAGCATTCAAACAACAGTTTTGTATTGTCTGATAAACAAAACAACCACAGTATTTTTTAAATGCTATTGTGTGAAGCATATTTGCAAGACTTATTTGTGTGGTCTGAATGCCCTTAAATGAACACTCATATGTAGTGTCTTCTCTCATACAACAACAATTAAAGGTTGTGCTCATTTACTTTAAACGACAATTATATGTGGTCGTAAAGAGCATAAGAGGACAATTAAGTGTCGTTCTAGGGTCCATACATACGACACGTAAGTGTTGTGTGAAAGGTCTTTTATTTGGTCTTTTATATTGTCTGTGATTGATTCCAACCACACTTATTTGTTGTTATTATACACTTTAGCCAATACTTTCGCCTAACTTATGTTGTTGTTTTGCCCTTTAGACTACAATTTTCTGTCGTCCCAATGCCAAAAAGACAATAGACTTCTAATTGATTTTTGTGTTGTTTTTGTTCAACTGCAACCACACATTTTGGTGTGCTTTTGTTTTAGCTTGCTATTTGAGATAACACATTAGTAGTCTCCTGTTACAATTGGTATGCATGCATCTGGAATTTAAAATTGCATATTCATGAAACCACAAAATACACCTCCAAAATCATTCATTAAAATTTTCACTAATCCACCGTTGTCTCATGTACACAAACCTAATCATGAGCATCAATTCAAAATGGCATTACACCTAGTGGCCATTTGAATCTGCAGACAAGTCCAAATACTTAATGGAGGAAGAATTTCTACTAGACACAAGTTAGATATACGAACTAGCTAGCTGTACTACTGCATTACACCTGGTGGCTTCCCCTGGGGATCACGTAATCTCCATAATTGTCCCTTGACAGCTTCCTATACAAAAGCATGCATGATTATCACCAAAATACAGGAGAAACAAACATAACATGTTAATAGATCTGGGAAACCATATGATGATACGGCCAATAGATCATTGGATTGACAGTGTGAGCCTGCGTCAGAACTGAAATAATGAGAGATTTGATTCAGGATCTAAACCAGTACCACGCGGATTTGGATGCAACCTCAATTGAGAAACAAAAGCACAAAACAATGACAGGCATGTGTGATAATGACTTGTGACTCATATACATAATCAAATGTTCAATATACTGAAAGTGAGCTAAGATGCACATAATCACCTGCTGTTTGAACTGTTAAGGGTGAAGTTGTTGGCAACTAAATTACTGCAAATAGACCCAAAGAAATTCTCAAAGTTAATGTCATCGTATAAAGTATATAAATGCAAGGACATCCTACCAAAACAAAATCGTTATGATTGCTGGAAAAACTGACTGATAAGCTAACAAATTGATATATAAAAAAGTAACGCAGTTATTAAGCTAGGGAAAAAAAAGAATCATGTTGCACACAGAAAATCTGATATATACTACAATATCAGGACATACAGCTGTAAACTGGTTCCGTTGACCCAAGAAGGAATGCTCCCAACTAGATTATTGTATGATAAATCTCTGCATACATGTCATGACAAATACATCAATTACATAGTTCATAGTTTCATACAATTAAATATAATAACACCATGACCATTATCAAAATTCAGGCATTGGTCAAGCCTATCGATACTCTGATATATGATTTTGCATCATATTAATTTGAATATAAAACCCCTATTTCTCCATGTTTTCCCATGAACCCACAAGATTATGGTTCAGGATTTCCAGCTATGAGAAGCCATATCTTGAGTAAAAAAATTGACTGACTGACTAAACAAGTTGTAGGACAAAGAATGGGCTCCTAACCATGAAGACTGACAAAGAAACTCTACCCTGAAGACTAACAAAGTTTACATTCAAAACGATAATGCTGATGCGCAAAATTTGTTGAATCACTTGAATAGTTGAATGTGTACCTTTGCATTTCTTACTTTATCCACAATAACTTTGAATGGGTGACAGCTTTCGTCCCTAGTATAATCGGCCCATAAAGACCACAACTCCAACAATTCAATATTTGCTTCTTTGAAAAAATTTCTGCTGGTTGCAGTCTGAAATGGATTGATGTCAACTCCCACTCTCTTCACATGAATAAAAGCCTGGTTTGATGAATCCCACAGTCCCTGCAGAGAACAAAAACTTATACTTAAAACAACATGAGAAGAGCAGTAACACATGATAAGCAAGGAGCTCAACAAGGATTATTAAGCCACAAATTGAAATGAAAAAATATGCATGCCTTTGAGACTTCCAAAACCAGCAACCTTTAAAGGTTGTAACGATTTGGCCTACAGAAAAGAAAAAGAAAAAGAAAAAAAAAAAGGCTCTTTCTTTCAATGTGCTTTTTAATTAAAAAATATGGGAGATTCTCATCGATCAAAGCATGCAAATTAGTTTAATCATACTTATCAGGAGATTTGTTATATCGTTTTAACCACAAAATAGAAAGAACAAATAAACATACAATGATCAACTCCTTCTGAGCTTCCTGAATTTCATCATTACTTATCCACTCCTTGACGATAAGTTCTACCATGGTCAAGTCCTCTTCCTTCTTCTTTAACAGTTCCTCAATCTTATTCATCTTATTTCGCCCTTGCAAATCCCCATCTTCATGCATTTGTTTGATTAACAATAAAGCACCTCTTATACGCTCAATCTCTAGCGCCAATGCAGTTTTGACGTCAAGTTGCTTTTCCAATTCAATAATTGTTCTAAACAATTCATTCTTTTCTCTCTGCAATTGCCAGTCAATCAACAGATCCAGAATTGCAAAGATAAATTCATTTGAATCTCAAAGGTGCAAAAAAGAAAAAATCTTGAAACTCACACCTTATGTTCTTCTGAAAGCAGTATCACCTTTTCATCTGCCTTCTTCTCCAACATAATGCTGTTATTCTGAAAGACAAATGCACTAAATTAGCTCATACTGAATAATATATAATGGATAAGAGGACCTCAACCAATCTGATTTAGACATTAGACTAGCCATAGAAAAGAAATAGACAGTCCACACATACAAAAGACTTAGTTGTTCCATTGATCCTGATCAGCTCCTTTGCAGTAGAAAAGTAATATTTCTGAAAGGAAGACATGCTGTGTCATATAAAGAAGTTTCCACGCAAAAGAACATGCTTTGCTCGTTCAATTTCAAATTCCAACAAGATATAAAAGAAGCTCAAATAGCATACCTGTAGCTGAATTGCCAGAAAGACCATTGGTATGGAAACAAACAGGACTTGCCATGTAACAGCAGCTAGTACTCTAAGATTGGAGTAAGCATTTATGGTAGCTCCACAAGCAAAGACTAGGCTGAATGGAATATCAAGATCTACGATACTTAGATCAGATGAAACCTAAACAATCAAAACGCAGTACATAAAACAATTAGGTCCTTTTAAGTCCGCAGTCTATAATTAAAGTTTCTAGTTAAAATGCATACCCGACTTAGTATCCTTCCTAGAGGCGCTGAGTCATAGAAAGACATGGGTGCACAAAATAGAGAGTTTAGTAGCTGAGAAAATAAAGACTTTGATGCCTCAATACCCAAAACAACTGTTAACAGGGATCTGAACAGCAAAATAAATGTTGCAGAAAATCCAATCAACAGGTAAACCACGATCAATTGCAATGAGCTAACATTGGGATTATCAACATTAGCAGCCATCCAAGAGTTCTGTGCTATCTGACTAATAACAAATGTCAGGTGTAAAAGAACAGCGGCTGAGAAGTACAAGACCCCTTTGCTCTGTCTCAGATACTGTTTGTATGGCCTCAAACCAGTGTCTCCTATTTCTCTCTCTTCTATCTTAATCAACTGGTCACCTTTATTTCCTCTCAATTTCTTAATTGAAGAACATTGCGAAGAACTGAAGAACAATCAACACCAACACCAATAATCAACAGTTCAACAACCAACACCAATTCATGTATCCAAAATAGATCAATAGATTCAGTAGTCAGTACCCAACTACCCACTAACCACAATAGTTAAATACCAATTCAAACTTCCAATCGTAAGTGTCACTCTATCAATTTCAATGGAAATTGTCAGAAAATGAATTAAAGGTAGAATCTTTACAACGAAATTAGTTTCCTGTGTGCAGAAGATCATCATGGTTTCAAAGGATATCAAGCAATGACATGGTTTTGGGATTGATTTTAGCAGACACAAGATTCATTACGGCTGAAGTTTAGAAATTAGAACTTACCGTTTAGAGGCAAAGGAGCGGACCAGAAGGAGTCTGAGTTAGAGACGCGGTGGAGGCGTGGAGCAGAGGCGCGGTGCAGCTGCGGTGGCTTGGGGGGGGGGGGAGCGAAGGGTGAAGAGCTGCGGTGGCTTGGGTCTGTTTGTTTTGGGGATCGAATGAATTGACCAGAGGGAGTCTGAGTTAGAGACGCGGTGGAGGCGTGGGGCAGAGGCGCGGTGCAGCTGCGGTGGCTTGGGGGGAGAGCGAAGAGCGAAGATGAGCGAAGAGCTGCGGTGGCTTGGGTCTGTCTGTTTTGGGGATAGAATGAATCGATCTGCTCTGATACCTGGGTTTGAGTAAATGAACGGGGTGAATTCTAATTTCTAAAGTGAATTTGGCGAGATTCCATGGTGGGAAATCGAAACTCAGAGAGGGAAATTTTGGAGAACCCGGGAAAGTGAAAATTTAGGGTTTTCTCTTTCAATTTTGCTGCAGTGCTGTGATTTGGGAGACTGATATACATACTCCTATATTATTGTTCTCTGTGTTTAGGTTTCAGCGAATCGAACCTAGGACCTTAGACAACCTCCACAATTAGACAACATTTAAATGTTGTCCGAATGTCAATTTCCAGTTAATTAGGGCTTGGCTATTTGAGAGCGAAAAGTACTTCTCATCAACTTTTGGATATCCCTCCAAATTTGAGATAGGAAATCACCACCTTCTACAACTACACAAATGTGTTGTCTGAATGCTCACCATTTATCCAAATTTGAAATAGGAAATCACCACCTTCTACAACTACACAAATGTGTCGTCTGAATACTCACCACTTATCCAAATTTGAGATAGGAAATCACCACTTTCTACAACTACACAAATGTGTCGTCTGAATGCTCACGATTTTTCCAAATTAAACCAGTGTGGTTTTATAGGGGTGTATTGTATATGGAATTACTGGCATTTTTAAAGAAGTCTATGGAATTTAAAAGTCTAGGTGTATTGAATATAGACTTTTAACAATCCATAAAAGTCTGGGTGTATTCAATTAGGATTTTAAAAAATCTTTATGAATTCCACCAAAGTCTAGGGGTATTCAATTAGGACTTTTAAAAATGAATAGAAGTTTAGGGGTATTCAAAATATCATTCATACATATGGAATTAGAAAATCATGGAAAATCATGGACTTTATAGTCTTTAGTATAAATACCAAACTCCAATATTTTTCCAGCCATCAGAGCAAAGATTTTGAGCGTGGAAAAGTCTATCAAAGTTCTTCTCTCTACGCGCGAATATGTTGGTCCTCCATCATCTCTCTTTCTTAAATTTTTTGTTGTCTTTTCTCTAATGTTTTGTGGTATCAACTTCTAATACCTAACATGTTCATTGTTGTTGTTGAATTTGATTTTTTTTGTTTTTCAATTGTGATGCTTGGAACCCTAATAACCCAAATATTATCATCTACTCCTAAAACCCTAAAACCCAAATTTGTCATCTATACGTATATGCTTAATGCTTTTACCCTGCATCTATACGTATTTGTCATCTTTAGTTTGGTAGTGCCAGAAACACTTTTGATTAAGCTAGCTTCACAAATGCGCACAGGCTATGGAAGCAGAAAAGGCCACTTCGTTTTTCTTTAGTTTGGTAGTGCCAGAAACACTTTTGATTAAGCTAGCTTCACAAATGCGCACAAGCTATGGAAGCAGAAAAGGGGCTTACCATAAACAAGAACTTACACAAACCACATTCAATTACAGAAACAGAAAGAACGTAAACACAAACACAGAAGAAACACCAATGCCTCATTCTATTACAACAAATTGATTAAGCTAGCTTCACAAATGCGCACAGGCTATGGAAGCAGAAAAGGGGTTTACCATAAACAAGAACTTACACAAACCACATTCAATTACAGAAACAGAAAGAACGTAAACACAAACACAGAAGAAACACCAATGCCTCATTCTATTACAACAAAACACAGTTATATATGACACTTTCATAGACCAATTTGCATGAAATTAGAGCCCCCATATGCGTCAGCCCTTTTCTTGGCAGCGAGGTAGTCAGCCCATAATGCTTTTACGGTTTGATCATAGTCCTGTGTCTTGCGCTATTGTTGTTATTGCAATTGTTGCCGTCCTATATTGGCCTGGTTCTCTTTGTTTAATTGGCCTGGTTTCTTCGTTTCACCCAAGAACAGCGAAAATAGTTCATTACTCTACAACACACAAAAAGCGAATAATGAACTTCTGTGAGCTAAAAAACCAAGTCTCATGCTGGCATGTCATTGAAATAGCTACTAAAGAAGAGTGAAATCTATTCTAATACGTAATAGAGAGGTTAATCTATTTAAGTAAATCCTATTATTTCTATATTCCCAGGTCATAAATTTTATACTAGATCATAATGACGAGATATGTTCCTTCGAGCCTGTGTAAGACTATTTTTCCTTAAAGCATGCTGAAAGACACATTTGGCTGACGCTATAGTGGCTGTGAAAAACAAAGGCTGCCACCATCCCCTATATAAAACCAACAATGTAATGAGACCTGGATGATTATTATCAGCTATATCACAATTCTAGTTTGAGATAATCGGCGCATTGCACCTTTTCTTGTTTGATTTTAAGGCATTAGAATCTCTGTTGGCAATGAGAAGCTGGAAGAAGAAACAGCAAGGAAAAATCTTATCAAATTCTGCATAGTAAGGAGAATGAGATTGCAATGTTCACCAACCATTGTATCTAGTCCCTGAAAAAGGAAAGGAAAAAAAATTAGAAAGGAGAAGAAAAAGTAACTAAAAGGGGGGAGTTGTGCTAAACTAATTAGAAAGGAAAAAACTAAAATAAACTTAAATAAAAAAGTACAATCTAATTTGACCTGAGGTAGTTTGTCTATGAATTTTGCAGCATTGGCCAGCTCAGCAGCAACCCTCATTTCTTCAGTTGTTGCATCATCCTTTCCATAGCCAATATTATCTTTAATGCTACCAGTAAACAAAACTGGTTCCTGGCTTACAAGGCCTATTTTCTGTCTAATCCATTTCAGTTGAAACTCTTTTAGATTGTTCCCATCAATAAGAACTTCACCAGCCTGGGGATCATAAAATCTCTGAATCAAACTAATGACAGTTGATTTACCACTTCCGCTTTGTCCAACCAAAGCAACAGTTGCACCACTAGGTATCGAGAGAGAAAATCCGAGGAATATTTGCTCATCCGGTCTTGCAGGATAACTAAAATAAACATCCCTCAGTTCAATGTCTCCGCGGATCTCTTGTGATTTTAGTCCTCTGGTGTCATACACATCTATATCTGGCTTTCTGTTGATTGTCTCAAACATCTTATAAGCTGCAGCTTGTCCCGCAGAAAATGCACTCACCCATGGAGATGCCTGCCCGAGGGAGCTGAAATTTTGCAAAAAATAAATTGATCTTTTTTATTTTATATATATTATTATTGAAGACTCATTTTCTCATGGCTTTTGATACTTCAAAGTTGTACATACATTGCTTTGAAATATAATGTTTTGATTGATAAAAGTTGCATGTATGATTACTTCTACACAATCGTATAGATGGGAGATTCACAAGGGAATGGTAAAAGAAAGGATTACAAAACTTGGAACACTGAAGAAAGCAACGTTTTGCTTCAACTTATGGTTGAAGGCGCCAAACTTGGATTTCGTGATATTAATGGTGTGATAAGCAAACAAACAGTAGAGACGAAGCTACTTCCTAAACTTAAGGAAAAACTTGGTTATGAAATAACTTTTAGTCATTACCAAAGCAGAGTGAAATGGTTTAAGAAACAATACACCAATTACTCTCAGCTTATGCGCCATAGTTCTGGATTTGGGTGGGATCCGATCACAAAAAGATTCACCGCTGATGATGAAGTATGGGCAGATTATTTGAAGGTGAGTTTATTACCTTTTCGTTTATTCTAATTTGGATTTATAATTATTTCAAATGTTTATCATCATATTGACAATTGTTTTTTTTTTTTCCTATTAGTCACATCCAACGCATGGGCACTTTCGGTCAGAAACTTTTCCAGACTATGAGGACTTGAAAATTGCAGTTGGAAATGGAACTGCAACTGGAATGGGCTCAATCAGTCTAGGTGATGATACAGATGCAACAACATTTGGAGCGGAGGAAAATGGATCTTGGGGAATTGGTGGCATAGATGGATTAGTTTTTGATCGAACTACTAACATGTTTGTACAAAGTGAAAATGAGTCATCACACCAAGAAAACTCGCCATCTCTTTCACAACAACCCTCCCAAGGTACCAGTATAGATGCTCCAGCTCCACCTCATAGCAGAACTCAAGGAAAACGGAGTAGAACTGACTATGAAAATAATAGTGGCTCAAAAGGGGCTACTGGTCAGGCTGAGGTTCTAGAAAACTTATCAAGTGGCATTGGTAAAATTGTCACAAGTTTTGATAAAATTTATGGCTTAATGGAGAAGAGAGAATCAAGAGAGAGTGACCTTTTGGATGCTATGAAGGAGACTCCAGGATTAACTGATGAAGCTTGCTTTATGGCTCTTGATTTGCTTAATACTAAAGCAAAACAAGATTTCTTCTTGAAGATGACTCCTGAACAGCGACTTAATTGGATCACCTATAAACAAATGCAATAGGTTTGGGTGAATCTCCACTACCGACACCTAATAAGCAATAGGCTATGTTCTGTTATTAATTTTAAGTTAGGGAGTTTGATTTTATTTTGTTTGAATTGCAGCTTGTTTTGAATGATTTTAAACTTGTGTGTGATGGATTACAACTTATTTTTTTGTTTGAATATTTATGATATTTGATTTGCTTTTGAATGAATGTTAATATTTTTTTTTCTTTTCTTTTATAGTGACATTTTTATGTTTAGGTGCTTTCTCTATTAGCAATGTCTGAAATGGACATGTATGGAGTTGATGAAGAGGAAGAACAGTTTTACGAGGCTGTTAAGATATTATTAATGGCAATACAAGCAGTGGTTTATGTGTTATATGACCTTGTATTCAGCATACGTGGTGAACGCATTAGACGTCCACTGACTCGGCGACCAGTGACATCAAGTGGATACATATATATGCACAAAATATTGGACAGAGACCCTCAAATCTTTAGAGAGGTGTATAGAATGTATCCTGACGTTTTTCGAAAATTATGTAGCATCCTAAAAGTGAAAACACCTTTGCGGGATACAAGACACATTTGTGTTGAAGAAATGCTCGCAACCTTTCTACTTGTTGTCGGCCAAAACAATCGATACAGTGAAGCTCGGCTGATATTTGAGAGATCTCATTTCACTGTTAGCAAAAGTTTCAACAAAGTCTTGAAGGCCCTGAATACAATAGCACCAGAGTTTATGGCTAAACCTGAGTCCGTGCCACATAACATAAGAGAAAGTACAAGGTTTTATCCTTACTTTAAGGTAAGCAATGCAACTTTTATGGATGGTTATTTATTTCATTATACAGTAATGAAGAAATTATTTCATTTTTCTTTTCAACTATTTTATATCTTTTTTTCATTGTTTCAGGATTGTGTCGGAGCTATAGATGGCACACATATTCCAGCAACGGTAGTTGGACGTGAGGTTAGCAGATATCGAAATCGCCATGGGAAGATATCACAAAATGTATTAGCAGCTTGTAACTTTGATTTACAGTTCATATATGTACTTAGTGGATGGGAGGGTTCCGCTCATGATTCAAAAGTGTTGAATGATGCAATTTCTAGACGAAATGGACTCAAAGTGCCACCAGGTATAGTTTTACTTGCATAAAAAAAGTTCAAAACACTTATTACAATTTATGTCATATAACATGCTAATTGCATATTTATTTATTTATTATTAGGTAAATATTACTTAGGGGACTGCGGATTTCCAAATCGACGCCGGTTTTTAGCTCCATTTCGAGGTACTCGATATCATCTCAAAGATTTTGGTGGTGAAGGAAACCATCCTGTCAATGCAATTGAGTTATTCAATCTTCGTCATGCTTCTTTGAGGAATGTAATTGAGAGAATATTTGGAATATTTAAGTCGCGTTTCACAATCTTCAAATCAGCACCACCATTTTCATATAAGACACAAGCAGAGCTAGTTTTGGCTTGTGCAGGACTGCACAATTTTCTTCGACAGGAATGCCGTTCAGATGAATTTCCTCCCGAACCAGAAGAAGATCCGATAGACAATCATGAAGATAATTTTGAATGGGATGATTTTCAAACCCAAGATCAGCAGAGAGAAAATGCTAATGAATGGAGAATGAGTATTGCTACTCATATGTGGACAGATGCCCAACCAAATGCCAACAATGAAAACAATAACAATGAAGAAAGTGAAAATGAAGGAGAAGGATAAATCATATCATTGTTTCAGAGACGTCTGCTTCTTTAGCATGAAACTTTTTTTTTTCCGTCTCTTATTTTTGGTACCTTTTGGTTGATTACATTTGGAGGTTTTTCCTTTATTTTCTTATACGTTTGTTTCATAACATTATATGAGCTTCTTTGATTTTTACGCTAATGGACATTAGTTAACATAGCTACTACATTGTATTCTATTCTCTGACTCATAAACTAGCTTTTTTTTTTTTTGTAGATATTGTGAAATCTATAGAAGTCATTCATATAAAGTCTGTAGATTTTTATAAATCAATAAAAAGTCTATGCTAAAAGTCAATGGTTTTAAGAAATCAATAGAAGTCTATGAACTTTTTATAGAGTCCATGGACTTTTGAAAAAGTCTATCATTTAAAAAAAATCCACATAAATCCAAATACAATACACCCCCCTTAGTGTATATTCAGACGACAGAAAAAAAAATTATGTCGTCTGAAAAACTCAGACGACATAAAACAAAACTTATGTCGTCTGAAGTGTGTCGTCTGAAGACCTTTTTGGCATAGTGTTATCTTATGAAGTGGCCAAGAAGCCTTCAAAATGTTAGTATATAAACGTACTGTTTTTTGTTTTCCTTTCTTGTTTAGTTTCTTGCTGACTTTCTCTTTTTTCTCTGTTGTATTGCACGTTTCTCTTGTGGACATCATAGGTCACTGAGCCATGGATAAAACAAAATCATATTTGTGTTATCAACATGAATGATTTTAATCCGGTCACTGGACCAAACATAACTATAGACATGATGAGTGAGGAATGAGATACATCATCATTGCATGTGCATCAAGGCCATGGCAAGCTCACGAACCTCCCGCTTCAAACTTGTGTTCAGCAATCCAGAAATCTCAGTTGGCATTGGTTTCTCGAGCCAAGTCTAGCCCTCGAAAATTGATCATAGCAGATAATTTAATTCTGGATACTCACGTCGAAGGAGGAGAACCACGCCCGCATGACCCTTGGGTCTTGCTTCTCTAAAATATTTGAACTGTTTGCTCAGGCATGTTGAATGAAAAAAATGAAACATCCATGGTAGTTTCATCGCTGGTAGCACTGTTGAAAATTACCTCGTCTTGATAATAAGTAATTGTTTTGGGTTCGGGTTCCCGTGTGCCTGCGGCATAGGCTTTATCGTTCTTGGCTTGGTCATTCTTATGTTGCTATCCATCATAAAAATTAAAAAATTCAAAAAATGATAGGTGTGCATACCAATCTACCTGGGTTTTTCTTTGAGAGTGAGGCTTCAAATCGTCCTTAGAACTAGGGCACAAAGTAAACATTGAAAAACCCACAAAAGCTCATAAAATGTACGACTAAAACTTAGTCAAGTAAGACCATTTTAAGAAATAACATTTTATCTCTATATATAAAGATAAGCTCACCTTTTAATATTGTTTACCTGAACAATTATTGATCAAGAATATTTCGCTCAACCACCCTCGGATTTAAATTCAACAGTTCGAATAATTATTTTTAAGTTGAGTTGTTTTATTTTCCACCATTAAATCTACATCCAACAGGTGATTGAAACATAATTTTCATGGTCAGTTACTAACTAGTTGTTAAACACCATTGTGTCTATTTATAATTCTATGTCCAATCTCTAGACACAACAACACAGAATTCGAGGGGTTTTAGTATGAGTAAGACATTAGATTTTCATTTCATAACATTTTACAAAAGTATGATGAGGTTAATTTGGAATGTGATTAACATATCACACATGAATTTAAATTCCAAATTTTAGTTAAATGATTAAAAAATTTGTATTATTCTAGATTTATTCTTATTAGACTGAGCGTCAAAAGTTTTAACGAGTGATATTGCAACCTAAAGTTCTTTTATTTCATTGTATTATCTTTTAATGATCTTCTTGTAGGATTAAAAAAAGGCATCAAACATCAAGAGACACAATCAATTCAGGTCGACAAACAGCTACACATAAGAAATGTACCAACTGAGATAAAATACAACTTGTTAGTAGCGAAGTTGTGAATGACACTAATAAAGATAAGATAAGTGCATCTTCAATAGCTTTCCTAATATTCATTTTTTTCTCTAGTTTAGGGAAAAAATTAACATCTTTTTGCTCCAACAACTTTCCTAAATCTATCGAAGAGAGGGAAAATAAAAATCAATATATTTATAGTAATCCCTATTTTGCCTAATTTATAGTTAAGATTATACTCGAAATCTAATTCATTAGAGCATCTTTAGCAGATTCTCTATTTTGACTCCTTAGCTATTTTGAAGAGCATGTTTGGCTTTTTATATATTTTAGTAACTGCACCAGACTCCTAAGTGGCTCTTTATTATAACTTTTATCTATCTCGCTCCTAAATATAGAGAGCGATATGAGGCTCTCTATAATTTAAAACATTCATTTTGAGTTATTTTATGTAATTTATAAATGCATTTAAACTATTTAATCTTCATTTAAAAATTAATACAAATTCAAAACTAGCTAAAATAGAGAGCATTGATGCAGATGTATTTCTAAAATGGCTAGCTAAAATGACTTTTTAGCTACTTTGGCTAAAATTTGACTCAAAAATGGCTAGCATTGCTAAAGATGCTCTTAGAGCATCTCCAACAATTTCCTTATGACTTGTATTTTCTCTAATTGAAAAAAAATATATGCATTTTTTTTTGCTCCAACTAGAGAAAGTGAAGAGAGAGAAACCAAAAATCCATATATTTACAGAAAACTCTAAAGTTATAGGAATCGTCTTTTAGGAAGTTTTCGAACCTTTCTATCTTTTCTCTCCAAATAATATATATTCCCATCATTAATTATTTGATTACATTTTCCAAACTTAAAAACTATTCCATATTAACTTGTGAAAAATAATTTTTAAAGAATGTGATAGAGAAACTGTTGGAATTATAGGAGAAAAATTATAGAGATTTTAACTTTTTAATCCCTATAATCGAGAATGTATTGGGTTACTTGGTTACTTGAATTACACCGCTATCCAAGACTTCTTTACTTAGGGCTTCAAGGTTTCTAGGATCTCCAGGCAATAACTCAATTCTGATGGGCCTAATATGGCTAAGTTATTATACATCTACATATGTGTGTGTGTGTGTGTGTGTGTGTGTGTGTGTGTGTTAAGGTTCGAAAAATCACTAGACGTTAGTCGGACGGTGACTGGGGACTAGTGCCCAGGCGCCGCCTTGGTGGTTTTATATTTTTTTAGTCTTTATTTTATTTTTATATCATTTAATTATATAACTAAGGATATATAAAGCATATTCAAGCATATTGCATTATTATTTTACTTCTTTATAAAACTCCATTACCCACTTGTCTAATTTTAGCTTAAACCGAGGTTATTATATATAATGGTTGATTATATATTGGATTAATTGATGACTGTTGGGCTAGCTTAAGTTGAATAATAATGGTAGTTCCATAAAATAAATCATTCAGTCGATAACTCTAGCTTAAGTCGTTTCCAACACCAACCATTTTTATTTCACTCTTTGTTAATACCAAACGCGAGCTACTAGCCGCTAGACGCGAGAGAGAGAGGAAAAAACCCTAGTTAGAAAACTTCACAGTTTTGACGGCATGGAGGAGGTGGATGAGATGGCTGTCCGACTGGCTGCTTCTCTTGGACTGGCAGATGTGCGTAGGCCGGTGGATCTGCGGCCGGCTCGTGGCGAAGGTTTGCGGCGTTCGCAGACGTATCTGGTGGGGAAGCTGCTGACGGCTAGGGCTTTTAACAAAAGATCGTTCATGGGCATGTTCCGTCGTGCATGGAGATTGAATGGACGGTACACTGCTCAGGAACATGGAGACCGATTTCTGTTCACCTTGACGGATCCAACTGACCGCAACCGGATTCTTCGCGGTGGTCCTTGGGGTTTTGACAGAGCTCCGGTTGTCCTGGCACCTTATGATGGAGTGGGAGCGATTAAGGATGTCCCGCTCTCCACCATAGCCTTCTGGAT
Organism: Rosa lucieae; assembly: GCA_024704745.1. Taxonomy (NCBI): domain Eukaryota; kingdom Viridiplantae; phylum Streptophyta; class Magnoliopsida; order Rosales; family Rosaceae; genus Rosa; species Rosa lucieae. The sequence continues at coordinate 35,794,483 of CM045497.1, forward strand.
CAAGGTACGTGGGCTGCCACCGGACTTTCATACCGATCTGTGCTTGAGGAGAATTGGCAGTGCTTTGGGGCGGTTTCTGCAGAAAGATATAACAGAGTTTGGAGAGGGAAGGATTCGGATCCGGGTTGAGATGGATCTTCTGCAGCCTGTGATTTTCCGTCGTTGCTTCACGGTGGATGATGGGATTGATGTAGATCTCGATTTCTTCTTCGAAAATCTCTATGGAAGATGTCAAGATTGTGGTTTGCTTACTCATGTGGGTTTACCATGTGCTGGGCCGCCCTTGCCGGCGGAGGTCAGGAGTGAACAGTCGCCGGTACGGCGAAATCTTGACAGGGTGTTGAGCCGTGTGGATGTGTCTCCTCATGTGGGATCAATGGTGTTCGGAGCACAGCTGAGTCCACAAGTTGGACTCGAGAGGTTTCTGCCAATAGCTAAACCAAAAGGGAGGAAGGAAATCAAGCGCAAGATTGTTACCGATGGTGGTGCGGGCAGTTCTGGAGTCAAAAAGACACCTGTGCCTGAGCTGGTGGAGACTGGTAGTGACCCAGCTTCGGGTGGTCCACGGCAGGAGCCGATTGACAGTGGTAGTTCTGTGGAGAAGGAGATGCTGGAGGCCGCTCCGAGTTGTGGTATGCGTCGGAAACGTGTGGATGGAGAGGGTAGCTCTCCCAAAAAGCTACGCCTAAGTCTAGCAGTAGGTCGGACCAATTTGGATGTTATGGCAATGGGATTGTGTCCTGTGAAACCTATGCAGGAAGTATACAAAAAAAGGCCGGGAAGGCCAAAGGGGGCAAAGAATAAGGCAAGGGAGCCTAAGGTCGTGCATGCTTCCCCTATGAAAAAGTCACCGACAAAGAAGGTCAAGACTCCTAGGAAAGAGGAGAAATTGGTGAATGGTTTACCGGAATTCACCGTGGTGGCAGCAGTTCATGGTTCCGACCCATCAAAGGGTAAGGAGCCAATAGTTGTTTGATAGGTTGATCCTAGTTTCTATTGTCTATGCTAGTAGAGATACCTCTATGAGTCTTGTGGAAGTACTTAGTTGTTAGCGTACCACAATTGCGTGCTCGGCGTGTGTGACTAGGTAGAATAGATTGCCTGCAAGGCGAGGTGTTTGTATTTGGTATAGGCTACTCAGAGCATAAGTGTCTTATTGGAGTAGTCTTTGTACTATTTCTTAATCTATGAACGGAGCATACTATTGGTATGTCTCAATTTGATCAAAAAAAAAAAAAAAAAAAAATACCAAACGCGACCTAGCTTTCACTGCTTCTCAAAAAAAAAAAAAAATTTGCTTCTCAAATGCCAGCTAGCTATCATTGACCACTTCGACGAAAAAGAAGACGAAGCAAACGACTTCCCCAAGATCAAGTCTTTCTAGCAGGAGTTCAAGTTTATGAGCGTCATGAACAATCAAAGAACATCATTGGAAAACCCAGATCGAGTTCCAGTTATAATAGAACTTTTCATGGAAAATACCCAGATCGAGTTTCAAGCCAGTTATCATTGAACAACATTGAATTATACCTAGATTGAGTTACCAAAATCCACTACCCAGATCGGAGTCTTGATCAATTTCAGGTCACAAATCCTCTCTAGCTCTCTCTTTCCCTATCAATTTTACAATCGATTCAGTCTCATCGATCTCTTTTCTCAATCCATCAATCTCTATCTGATTTCCAGATCACCTCGATCTCTTCCTCCCGCTGATCTCAGAGAGAGGCAGAAACCCGCCTAGATAGGCCGCCTAGCGCCAAATCACCGAACCACTCAACGTCTAATTGGCCGCCCAACCCCAGCGCACCCAACCAGCCGATTTGGCATTACTCAAGTCGGAGAGCCGCTGCCGCGATTAGGCGGCCGAGTTTTAGAACACTGATGTGTGTGTGTGTGTGATAAGTTCACAATTATTTTGGAAACATCATACACTGGGAGGGGGGATGTAAAGACATAACCTCGTGAAAGAAAAGAAACATAATAGTAGTCTTGATTCATTTTTTAAGCCAAGACATCTCTCTTTAAGCCAAATGAAAAGGTCTAATTTTTGGACGGTATAATGAGTTAGTCTATATTATTTCAGCTTAAACAAAATCTTTAGGTGATGTAATTGAGCAAAAAGAAATTTAATCTCCTCTACTATGGTACTCGAGCTCACCCATGTTAATGAGTTTCATCTCTTCCAAGCAATCAAACTCCCTAATAAAAAGAAAAAGTAATCATCTAAAGCAATGAGATGAGTAATGAATGTTTCGAAATCTTAGGACAGTCATGCTACAACTAGCTAAACTAAAAATAATCTAATTATTTAAGCACAAGTTTTAAGAGAATATCTAAGGGGGTGTATTGTAGATGAAATTAGTATAACTTTTTAAGAAATCTATGGAATTTAAAAGTCTACGTGTATTCAATATAGACTTTTAGCAGTCCATGAAAGTCTTTGGGTATATGATTAGGATTTTTAAAGACTTTATGAATTCCACCAAAATCTAGGGGTATAATTAGGACTTTTAAAAATGAATAAAAGTTCAGAGATATTCAAAATTTCATTCATACTTATGGAATTAGAAAATCAAGGATAATCATGGACTTTGTAGTGTTAACTATACATACCAAATTCCAATAATTTTTTAGCCACCAAACCAAAATTTTGAAAAAGTCTATCAAAGAAATATATATATTTTTTAATCTATCAAAGTTTTCTCTCTGCGTGCAAAGAGGTTAGTTATCTATCATCTCTCTTTCTTGTTTCTTCTTATCTTTTCTCTAATCTTTCATGATATCAATATTTTTTGATACCCAACATGTTCATTGTAGTTGTTGAATGTGATTTATTTTTTTGTTCAATTATGATATTTGGAACCCAAATAGCAATAAAAAAGTATGGGTGTTTCTAAATGTACCCAGCAAATTTCTTAGTATACCTAGCAAATTTATCTGTTTAAATATATATCTAATTAAACCACATAATTTCCCAAACTAACCTTACCTTGTACCCACCAAAAGAAATACGGCAATGAAAACTTCTTAGCATCCATTGTTACCATCTTCTTTGGTGATTTCGATTAACCAATCCTTTTTTTTTTTTTTTGTGAAGAGCATGGATTCACTAATTCAAGTCTTGTCCTTCATCACGACTCTTGGGTATGCTAATTTAACTCGATTGAAATTGTGGGAAAGATAGAGCTTTTATATTCAACTCGACTGAATTTGTGGGATATATGCTTATTTATAGAGAAGGGAGTGGGATTCCTGCAGTTGGAATAGCAGAGTTTGATTAGATAAGAATTGGAATAGCAGAGTTTTATTAGATAAGAACTTGTAGCTTCTCTTGTTGATTTTGCTGAGGGTTTGTTTAGTATGTAATGGTGGACAATTGCTTTCTACCTTATGCTAGACCAACTTCATCTTTTTTCTCCAAGATTGTTCCATACCTTCAACTCAAAATCCCTCTTTGAAACTGAAGCTGTAACGAGCCTAACTTCCATTCTCGAAACCAAAGCTTCTTTGGTCTAAGAAACCCATTATGGTCCAAATCGAACACACCCAAAACCCCAGAACCTAAAACCAAATCCCAACAATTAGATTTTTTGTCCTCCATCTCTCTGACCTACAGTACCTACGCTGGGAAATTTTCATCGCTATGTTTTTTTGCTGGATACAAGATAAGGGTAACTTGGGAAACTATGTTGTTTAATTAGATATCTTTAAAAATAAATAAATTTGTTGGGTATACTTAGAACTTTGCTGGGTACATATAGAAAGACCCAAAATTATTTATGAAACCTTAAGACCCAAATATTGTGGTCTACCCCTAAATCCTTGAATAGTGTTGCTATGAAATACTAGGTTTTGTCTTATTAATTAATTATTCTCATCGATTTGAATTTATATCATGGTTCAAGGAAAGCTTGAACAATTGAACTTCGATTGATTGATTATAGATCAAGACATTGATCAATATTTTTATGATATATGTTAATAGGTGAAAACAAAATTGATGAGAATAATTAACCATACTCATAAAGTGATCTATATTGTATCTTTAAGTTGATTGGGAGATTAGAAATGAGAACAAACTAGCTAGACAGAGTAATAATTATTCATTTGAGTCAAATTCTACTAGAAGATACTTGACCATTGCAGAGGCAATGCGTTATTATCTTGCTTTGCATTTGGATTGCATTTGTTGTGTTCTTTGTTTTTTATTTTTATTTATTAGGAAATCTATAGAACTCATTCATAATAAAATAGATAGATTTTCAAGAATCAATAAAAAGTCTGTTGCTAAAATTAATGATTTTAAGAAATCAATAGCAGTCTATCAACTTTTTGAAAAATCTGTCTGTCAATTAAAAAAAATCTGCACAAATCTAAATACAATACACCCCCCTAAAATTATACTTAAAGAAAGTTAAGAAAAACAACAATGCGACTTTTTAAAAATTATAAATAACATTGCATTTTAAGCATGCGAATAATTCAAAATGTCACTTCCTTAAGTCCTTGAGTTAGTGGCTCTTGCATCTCCAGCGTCTAGGCGGGGGACGTGGTGAGGGAGGGCAGGAAATTAAGTTAGGAACTAAGGATTGGGAATCTAATAAATAAATAAAATATCATTTTCTCATCAACGTACAAATGCTCCATAAAATGCTCGAAAATGCTATGAAATAATAAATAATTCAAAACATAGCAAATTCCCCATACCCATAAACACTTTATCCCTTATCTCAAATTTCATAAAAACGATTCCACCAACTCCTATTCGTAGAAAAAGGCTCGTCTGACCGGAACAAGCTTTATGGGAGATTGCGAGCGAAACGAAAGGCATCTCACCGACCACCTTACACCATCCAACAATTCCGGATTTACCACACTACCCTCGTCTTTTCTCCAAATTCACACTGCATCGTCCTTGGTAAAACCACAGACGTAAGAGCGTGATGGTCATTTCATCTGAGAATAATCCTTAAAGGGCAAGGCAAGCTGGGAATTTATGGGCTCTCATTATACATTATACATATACTAAAGGCGCTAGGGCGGCACTGTTCCTAGCACTGTGCAGTAAATGGCGGTTTTGCCCTTCGTTTTTCATGATTTGCAGCCTACCACTGTAATCCAGAAATGACGATTTTACCCTCATTTTAATGTTTTTTACCGCTCTGCCATTGACCTGGGTATGCTGGATACTTCCATCGGTTTCTTCTTTCAAATGATGAGAAGAGAGTAACTCCACCGCTCGGTCCATTTAGAATGCTGTTCATATGAATTCGGAAGGTGCAGACTCTTCTTCTTTATTTCTTCGATGCTCTCCGGCGGCATTTGAGGTAAAGCTTATGTCTTGGCTTCTTCTTCTTCATCTACTTACAATCGCAAATGAACTCAATTTGATTAACTTGGACCTCCACTCCCAAAGTTGATTTCAATTATAAATTTTGTGAATTCACAGAGAGTTCAGACCTAGAGAATAGCTTGGAGAAGATCAAGCGCCAGTTTGCTTCCGGTTTCCGTTGGAACTTGCTTCAGCGCCGACTCCTCAAGCGATCCAAGACTGTAAGCTCCTTTTGCCTTCATTTTCATCTTTAGTGATTTTTTCTATTCAATTTTGGCTTTTGATTCTCGCATAGGTGGTTGTTGATTGTCATACAGAGTTTGAGAGACAGACAGAGAGCTGGTCTCAGAGAGAGAAGACCATCGGTTTGATGATAGAAACTTTAGTAATGGACAAAAACATAGTGTTGTAGTTTTGAGTAGTTTCAGGAGAAATTAGTGTGGTTTGAAAAATGGGGAGGTGAAGAGAGACTCTGGAAAGAGATCTCAAGGAACTACAACTTTTGGAAATGGTGAAATCTATTCGTCTTTTTAGGTCATGCCATTCAACCATAAAGTGAGTTGTTCACAAGATTTTCATAAAAGTTACAAGTAATAGCCAAGGTAAACTCTGGGATTGTCTTAGATGCAGTAAGTAAAGAAGATAGCAAGGGGAATTCTCCACTTAAAAGAGGTTTGTCAAGTTTAGTCAATGTGACTTCTTCATTCTTAGGTGGGAGGATACCCTTCCCTTGATAAGCCTTAGAAAACACTAAGCTAATCATGGAGTGTTATCTCGAAGAGATTCAATTGGTTGTATGTACTAATATCTTTGCTTTACCTAGCGGCTTAAGAGAATATTAACACTTTTTAATAGTTATCCATTAATTAATTATATATGATGTTCATCTTGCAGGTACAAACAAAGACTCTAAGCAACAGATTAGCCACTTTATTTTCAGGTATACCTTCATTTTGCTTCAAGATGAGCTACTGTTTTTCAAGTTGCATCTCTATCAATATTTTGCATGTTTTTGCAAACATAGTAATCAGAGAGTATGATTGAGGAAAGTATTTTAGATTTAGGGTTTATGGTCACAGTTGCTCCAGTGTTGTTACAGTTTATCTTAATATGGTTATTCCTAAGGAAGCTGAAATTATATACCCATAATACAAGCTTCTCTCTAACCACTTCGTATCCTTGCTTTGTTTTCCAGGAAGAGGAGACTAGAGTTGTTTGCAAACTGGAGAGCTAAGGGTGGTGTTTTCTTGATTGGCTACTCCATTTTCAGAAACTTATCCCTTGGAACCTGTAAGTTAATTTTTTTGCTAAATCCCTATATTATGGGATACTTTTCATTTCTTATTGGTACGGTATTATACAAAGGAAAGGATTTCATTATGTAGGTCCTTAACAGTGCTGATTGTTTGTCTGTATTTTTGTGCAATTGATTTTGTTATAGTAAAAAATCTATAGTTATGTCAAAATTTAAAACAAATAAGAATCTGTGTCGTTATGGATACCTTAACTTCTTCAATATATCGGTCCCTGCTTCCCTACTATGTAGAAATTCATGCTATATTTCCCCATTTGTTTTCCAGTCTGTCGAACTTGATCGGCTTGCACTTTATCTGGATTGTGATATTTGCTTCATCCTCCATGGCATGTTGACAAGCAATGGAAGGATTTGCTTCCATCAGAGTGGGTTCAGGTATGCCCAATCAATTCTCCTTACCAAGTTGATCCATGGAACATGCGCACAGACATATTTGAATTTATATACATAGTTTTTTTATTTTCCTAAACACAATGGTTATATTTTTACTTCATGTTTTTTAGATTTGGTACTAAAGTTGGTAAACCAGTGAATAAATTGACCAAGAAGCATACTGATGTATTGGGACCTTTTTTTAGAAGTACAAAGTATTCAAATCTACAACAAAAAAGAATTTGCTGATAGCGATCAGCCTTTACATGAAGCAGCAGTTAATCTAGATGATGTGACTATCTGTTTGCCACAGGTTCATTTTATTTTGTCTTCATCAGTCTGATTCAGTGCCCTAGGAGGTTATGTTTAATTATAATCATGTATAATTGATCTTTTATTCTTTTTTTTTTTTTTGGTTTTTTTGGTTTTTTTTCTGTTTTCGTTTCTTTTTGCAGGACGGGTATAAGGATGTACTGAAGTTAGCTGATAACTTTGGGTCATTATTGCCCACATATCTCTGTAAACTCTTATCCTAGGTCTTGGTTGAAGTATGCTTACAGAGTTGTTTCTGACCAAATGAAGAAGGCAATGTATTTCCATTTCCTTGATGAAGGAGCTGTGTGAATTGAGTAAGGATGCTTCAATCTAATTTGGTAAGGCTGAAAGCAGTATGAACATCTCCTATAATTTATGTTCATTTGCATTTTTTCTCAGTTGCTCTGACATAGATTTTATACCAGCATCAAGGCTAGCTTTGAAATCTTCTTGCTCCCTATTATGCTTTATCGTATATTGATTCTCATTTTATTTCTCACGAGTAAAATTTGCTTTCTATCAAGTCAATGAAATCGAATGGAGTTAATGAATATGCTGTGTCATTAATGAATTAAAGATTGCTCTATTCAGGTCCGTTTCCTTTGAAGTTTGAAGTGATATCATCATTCAAGTGAAAGGAAGCAGATATTTGCTTCACAAGGTACACTCATAAAGTTACTCACAGATTCCAATTGCCATAGAGTTTCCACTTCTGTCAAAGTGTTTAAGGCTGCAGACGCTCTGCAGTGAAGTTGAGACATTCGAGCACGGCACAGAATTCTGCTATGGAATCAAAATCACCCTCAATGCCATTGTATAAAGCACGAAGTAGAAATTCTACCCCGCGGCATCGCACGGGTTCTCATTCCTAGTAATTACGATTTCCGTTATTTTCCAGTTTTAACTTTTTAACCTCCCCAATCGAGCTCCAGGGTTTTAAATTCCCTTTTCTTCTTCTTCTTCTTCTTCTTGGAAATTGAGGGTTTCACAACCTCGAATTTGGGGGAAATTGAGGGCTGAATTGAAACTGTTTCGATCTGAATGGCGGATCAGGAGGAGGACCTGCAAATGGCACTGAGGATGAGTATGCAGAATTCGCCGCCGGAGCCCAACCGGAGCAAGCCCAGGGACGCCGATTCGCCGGCGGAGGAGTCGTCGGAAGTCAAGACCCGGCGACTTCAGCGAGAGCTCATGGCTACTGCAGCCGAGAGGAGAATGCTCGACGCCAGGGCCAACGCTCCTCCTACTCCTCCGGCTGCCTCACCGGTCTCCGTTTCCAGGTCTGCGGCGGGCTCGGGTTCGGGTTTGGTGCCCAATGTGGTTAGGAAAGAGAGGGAATTGGGCGCCGAGTTGAGCGTGGAGGATGCCAAGCAGTTATTTTCGATGGTGTTTGGGGCTGAGGTTTCCAAGGGCATTCTTGCGCAGTGGAGTAATCAGGGTATAAGGTGAGTGTTTATCACTCGATTTTGTAATTTTCGGGGTTCATGTTTGAAAAAGGTTTGTTTTTTTTGGTAGTAAATTGAGTGTTTATATGCTGCTGCAACTTTGAATTTTCTTATGCCAAGTTTTTATTTGGTCAGTGTTAGAAAAATAAGTGCCACTGCAATTTGTTCATATCTTGTTCATAAATTCAAGACTTGGTTCAGTTTATATGCGGCTTGATTTTGTTCCTTTACAAATGCTAGTGCTATATTGAATTCGGTATTTAGCCTTCATTGCTTTCTTTGAATTGGATCAATCCTATACTGTGGAAACATTCCAAGAATAATAGCCCAATTCAAATTAGCTTCTCTATAACACCCTCAGGATAAAACTGATAAGGGTTCGGCATGTCGTGTACTTTCCTGCCATGAATAGCTACAATTTGGTACCTTGGGAATCGGCCTGCGAGATCATAGAAGAGGATTTAAATGTGGACTTGATAGGCACCAAAACCCTTGGTTGAGAGATGAGGAAGAGATAATCAAAAGAAAGATCTAAACACTGAAAATGCAAATTCATTCATAATTCTCAAGGTGAACAGATAGAGAGTATATAGATGTTTTGCCAGTGCACAAGGGCACTTGTAAATTACGTGTGGTGCCAAGCCTAACATTCGCTCATAGTTATCTGCCAATTAAGAACCTACTGTCCAAAACCCACCTCCTAATGCCAAAAACGACATTGTGCATACTAACACATCCTAATGGAAACATTAAATCTAACTTTTAATGAAAATCATCCAGAAATGGAATTTGGTTCCTATAAGGACTGAAATGGCTGGATGCATATTAAAATGGAGTAAGAAAAGCTAGCCACTTTCTCCAGGGTAACTTTGTGATTGCCACCAAGGACTTATGTTTGGCCATTGCATTTGCAGTGCAATGTATTAGAGGACTGTATCAAAACATGTACTATTGGACTCACTTGAGACTGAGGATACTGATGCACCTTCATAACCCGCTCTATTCTCGATGTAGCAAACCCAATCAAGTGTTGTAATCACCTACCGGTTCTTCTTTTCTATTTTTTTTTGAACTGGCCAGATGAGGAAACAAAACATAACTACCTTTTTTTTCCCTTCGTATTTACATGCTTAATTTGTTACATATGGTCTGCTATTGGCTTATGATATGGATTTTTTTGTTCTGAAAAGGATTTAATTTAAAGTTGTTTCATATACTTTCCCTTTGTGGCTGATGTAATATATATACTTTTTCTATAGGTTTAGCCCTGATCCAGAAACATCGATGGGTCTAGTGCAGCATGAAGGTGGGCCCTGTGGCATTTTAGCAGCCATTCAAGTAATTTCCTAATTCCTCAACATAACGTGTTCTGAGTTTCTGTAACTTGGTGCTTCACCCAGAAGTTTTGTTCAGAGTATTATTTGGAGTGCCTAATGCTGTCAATGTATATGTTGCATTGCATATGGCAACATCAAGCACAAATTTAAGAGGCTAACTTTCTGTTCGAATTCTTACTAGGCTTTATTAAATATGCCATGTTATATTTGATTACTGATTTGAGAGTTAAATTCTGGTCAGACAAATTAAAGTTTGTTGCTCTGTACTCATCCTATTACTACTGTGCATTTATTAGCAACAAATTGAAGTTAATGTTCTTTCTATTATATTAGTTTGTTTTATTCCAAGGACTATGGATGTATATTGTTTATTATCACCTTTGCAGTGACTCTGTTCACACATATCAGTGTAGTGTTACAAAAAATAAATAAATCTCATTTTATACTGTTAGTAAATAAAAACAGACAATTTTTTTTTTTCTTTGCCTGGTAGGTAGTATTCATAGGGGAAAGATAACAGAAGCATGGGTTAAAGTGAGAGGGAATATGGGAGTAAAATTTCTGATGCAGCCCAGTGAATCAGGTCGTAGCATTAGATAAGAGAACTTATCTGTTAACAAATGGTTATATCTTAGTCCACCTCCTAGAGAAAGTTGCAAGTGGCACATTAGCATTTAATTTTTATTGATAGACTTCATAGATTTTATTTTGTTGGAAACTTTTGGATGATTAGGAGGTTTTTCTGTTTGTGTAGTGATGCATATTGAACAACACTCCTTTAGGGTGCTTAAAGTGTTTGGGCTCAACCCAGACCCCAATAAGTTTGTCTCTGGCATGTCAATGGCCTTGGACTATAAAAGTTAAATGTATTTCTTTAGGAAACATTCCATTTAGCTTATTCTTGATTGGGGTTTCCGTAGTTTTCAATAGGCTTCTTCCATTCTAGTTGTCTTTACATAATTTTCTTTTTTCTTATTATTGAAATCTGTTTATTATCAAGTTATTTTGTAAGCCTGACAAAAAGAGTTTCAATCAAAGTGATTGCTGTTTCGAGTATCTTTCAATGTGACCACAAGGATAAAGAGATTTATGGAAGACTCATGGGAAGGGTTTGCCTGTTCTGAGAAAAGAATTTTAATTAGAGTAATTGCTGTTTTAAATCTCTTGCAATGTGACTACAAGGATTGATGGGAGACGTCATGGGAATGGGTGAAGAAGGAAAGAAGGATAAATTAATCATATGTAAGTTGTGTCTGGAGAGAAAGAGATGTGGATCGAGGGATTTGGTGAAAAAAAATGAGTCATTGTTTGGGAAGTTGCTGTGGAGATTTCAGAAGGAAAGAGATTCTTTATGGTTTGCTGACATTTGAAGTAGATACAGACTGCAAGTGAATGGCTGGGATTCTGATATCGTGATTCAGGGCTGTTTGTACATGGAAAGACGTTGCAAAACATCGATTCATTTTTTTTGCTTGCTGAAAATCATGGGGAAAGTTTGAGGTTGTGGGCAGATGGCTGGGTTTGTATATCAGCTTAATTTCATGTTTACATAGTTTATCACATTTCCATCCGTTTTCTATTGCTAGGGTGCATACTAGTTCATCTATTCTTCCATTGATTTGGGACTATGGGTTTAGAATGAACTTGAGAGATCTGGAAGTTGGGGAGATTAATCTTAATCTTTATTATCTCTAGTCATTGTGTTGCATCGACTAACTTTTCCTCACTTTCTGAAGATGCAAAAGCAAGGTGATTAATCTTTGCATAATGAAACTTCATGTTCCTGTACATCAATTTGGATTGTACTAATTTTTGAAGGACATCAGTTAGTTTTTCAAACCCTGTTTTGGTAAATGCATGAGGTAGGGAGGGATTTTTCTGTCAAATAAAATTTTAACCATTGCATCGTTCATCATCCAATTGTTGAAAATGTGTGGCCCATGAACCCACGCTCCTTGCATGTTGTTTCTCCACATACCTGGAAGCAAAAGGTCAGAAATCTGCAGTGGTAATCTTGGACAAAAAAGAAAAAAATAAACCGTTAATTGAGGTTAACATACTTAGCTGTTGGACCATCCCAGTTCTTAGCATTCCCTTCGTTCACAGAATAGATCTTTCCTTTCTTCGGAATCTAGGCAAAGAAGTAGACATGAAACGCATGATAAACAATCCCAAAAGGAAAAGATGCTAATCTGAAGGATGATATATGTGGTCCAGCAGTCAGCACTTCTGATCAAAATGATACCAAAGTACTTCAGCAAAGTTATTGGAGAAATTTTTATATATGTATATAAGGATATTCGATGGAGAGTACATGAAAAGGTAGGAGGTTAACAACTTATTGCAGCAAGGTGGTTTATCTTTTGAAAAAATTGTGGGCAAATGAAAAAGGAAAAGAAATGCACTTCTAAGTTCAGCAATTAAACTCATAATCAACAGTTTCACCCTTAAGGTTTCTACCAAGAAGCAATTGCAGAACATGATATGGATTATGTTATTGGAAGAGTATACAAAAGGAGATATACCTTGATGTCTGGGTGAGTTAGGGCTAGTTTGGGATTGCTGTGACTTTTCAAAAAAACTACTGCTGCTGCTTTATTGTGAGAATAATCAGTTGTGAATTAAAATAGTTCCGTGTTTGGTAAATAATATTTTTAAAAGCTGATGTCAGTACATAAAACAACTGCAGAGCGTGTTTTGATCCACAACAGCTGAGCGTGTTTTGATCCACAACAGCTTCTAAAAGCAACTTCTGGGCTACTTCTAGAATCTGCTGCCAGTGACCTATAACTTTCAATTAAAGTTGCTTTTTATTTATTTACCAAACACAATAAAATCTAAAATTTTGAACAAAAGTTGATTTTTTTTTAAAAGTGAAGCAATCCCAGATGGGGCCTTAGTATGAACTCCCCAAGAGATGGATCAAAGGTGAAACCATGAATTCCACTTCCAGTAGTCAACACAAACTGTAAAACGCATACATTTCAAGTAAGTAAAGCATTGTCGTGCAAATCTAGACTGCAGCGAAAGAAAATCGTAGATCCTACAATCCAACAAAGATTCAAATAAAAATGGCCGTAAGACTATACTAGTAGGGATCCAGTATAAGAATAAGCAAAGCTTCTTGACTGGATGCGGAATAGCTAGTCGTTAGGAACAGGTAAGGGTGTTGTGTTCAGTGTCTCACTATAGATGCATCTAAACTAGAAAGAAATTGGTCTTTGACATACCGTGCAAGAACTTCTGTACATGCAATAGCCTGCTGCCAACATATTCTTTCCAGGCTGCAAGACATCATCTAGAGAAGCTTCCTTGCCTTCGTTAAGCACATAAATCCCAAATATCTAGATGAAAGAAAACAAATGTTTCCCACCAGAAATTTGAGTTAATCTGGAACAAGTAATTGCTTTCCATAGATATGTCAGTTCAGAATTTCTATCGAACAGCACAATAGATTGTGATTAAAATGAGGGATCATACCGTGCCGATGGAAACCCCACAATCGATGTTAGACGAACCATCCAATGGATCAAACACAACACAGTACCTGCCACCAATATTAGTTTAAAGCATTATTCACAGAGAATCTATAGTTGAAAGTCTCAATAATTAGTGGAAGCTCTATCAACCCGCATAAAGCATAGACAAGTCTAGATATTTACTTTCCGCGCTTTGATGACTCCACAAATATGGCATCTTCATCTTCCTCCGAAACAAGGATACACTGCCAAAAAAAAAAAAACCCCAAAATGTAAACAGAATATTGGCCCTCAAAAACCCAGCTTTTCTGATTTCTTAAACAAAAAATGTAATAACTTACAGTTCGACCACTGCTAACCAGAGCCTTCACAAAAACTTCATTTGAAAGCACATCCAGTTTCTTTTGCTCTTCACCCTTTAACCAAAACAGCAAACAACACCACAGTATAAATAAAGCATAATCCCACAGCAAAACACTCAATAAAAACAAATCGTCCCTTAAATGGTTCATACCCAATTACCTGAACATTGGTCTCTCCAGCAAGGCCAATAAGTTTAGCCAGACCAGCCTGCCAATAAGTCACAAAAAATTCCACATCAAAACCCCAATAGCAGCACAAGACAAACACAACCAATAATTTCCCAATCAAATCGGGAAAACCTTCAAGCCAATGATCCAAACCAAACAAAAACCCAGTTCACTTACCTTATTAACAGCAGAGCACACAAACTTGCATCCAAGAACAATATGACTGAGCAAGATGGTGAAATCTCCGCGCGACTCAGGGTACTTGGACTGCTCATTCAGCACGAACCGAGTCATGGTCATCAAGTCAGTACGGTAGGCATCAGCTTCATGATCCATTTTTCCTCAACCAAAACCAAACACACTTTCTGCACTTGACAGACAGAAGAAGATGCAAAAAAGGAAAGTCACCCAATACAGAAAAAAACAGGGGATGCTCTGTTTTTGGATTAGATAATGGTGGTGGTGCTCAACTCGAGGCCTAATCTGCTCCTAAGGGAAGTTTCTGAGAACACGTGGAGGGCTTGGGATGGGTGAGGAAGCTCGTGGTTGTCACTCAGATAACCCCCTCTCGTCGTTTTCCTTCTGATTCGGCGGTTACCTGGTTTTTGTCGCTTCCCGATCACAGGGAGCTCTGACGAGGTAGTTGTGGACTTCGAGGACTTGAAATTTCATTTTCTATTTGTAGGGCAAATTTTGCAAAGGGGTCCTTTTGTTTTGTGCTATTTGTGGTTTGGCCACCCAACACCACGAGAGAACGGTGAATATACCTAGCTTTCTTGTGAAGAAAACCTAAAGTCAGATCATTGACTAACCAAATTCCTATTTAGAAGCTATGTTAAGATCTCTATGCATAGTCATAGGCGAATCACTCACTCTCATAGTTATCCACTTTCCTCTTAATACGCAAGCATCAATTGGTTGTTTTTCTTTTATTCATAAAAATGGAATTTCATTAATAAATGGATAGAATTTTACATCCGAAAAATTACGGTATGAATTTGTTGGAAATCTTATTTGATCTAAATCAAGGTACTGTTACGTCAATGGCAATAAAATCATGCGGCCAAATTGAACCGGAACGTGGTCAGAATAGAGGCTTCCGAACTTGTAACGTGTTGAAAACGGATATGTATACGAGAACATTATAATCACTCTATAAACTTTTTGTGTAGTTGGCAACGATTATTAGTCATGTTATGCATTCAAGTCTCAGTTGAGCTTGCTTAGTAAGGCCTCAATCAAATTTTTGCATCTCACCCTTGAAATCTTATGACAAAACATGATAATAAGTACATTTTTGAAATACAGGTAGTAAATATTACACTTTATTAATGTTTGCATCATACCTCTAAAATCTTATGACAAAACATGATACAATATAAATCTTTGAAATATCGGTAGCAAACACTTCACTTCATCAAGAACAATTCATTCCATAGAACAATCCATTCCATGTTATCATACAACCTGATACATGTTTATTTGTTGGAACTTATATCATAATATCAAATTAAATATTGAATGAAAATATAATTAATCATGACATTTCAAATTGAAAAAGTACATGTCCTATTTCCAATAGGTGTCTTTAGGAATAAGTGTTGAAAAGTCATATCTCCTCTTATAGTGATCATTGAGTTTTTTTTTTTTTTTTTTTTTGGTATCTAGAGAATACAAAATAGGGTCCTTGAACCAAAGCATAAAAATAAGCAAAAATTATTTCACTTACCACAACAACATATTTTTGTTCTCACCTACACAATTTAACAGAAAATAACCATTTTGCCCTCAACCCAATTAAAGAATTACAACTACTACCATTGCTCTCTCTCTCTCTCTCTCCCTTTGGTGTCGATCTGAGTTCGAGATGCCAGAGTCAATATGAGTTCAAAGGAAGCTCCGATTTCAAGGCCGGAGTTGATCTAGGTTTGAGATGCAGACTCGAAAGCTCCATGCGCCAAGTTCGGATCCGTGCTTTGCTGTCAGGGTTCGGATGAAGTCCTTCGTTAGTTCGTTTTTTTTTTTTTTTTTGGTAAATGGGTCAGGAAGCCTACTCTTTCGTGAATCCTATCAACAAAAATGTGCCCAATGCTTTCTGACTTCCTCATAAAACGTGGATAATGACATATTTTGCTGATAATAATGCTCAAACACATTTCTGAGAAGGTCAGACATCACATTAGTCTTATATTGGTCAGGTGGGATGGTGGTAGTTGGTACAGTAGCAGAAGTGCTTGTAGATGGCTGAGAAGTGCATGCATATGAGTGATGACCAATACTGCCTCTGGCTGACTGAGGATGGCGACTACCTGATTGAGGATGAAGAGGAGGAGAAGGAGCGTGACTGTGTAAATGAGGATGAGAAGAACCACTGGTGCCTTTGGTTGACTGAGGAGGGCGACTGCCTGACTGAGGAGGAGGAGGAAGAGGAGCGCGATTATGTAAATGAGGATGAGGAGAACCACCACCAGTGCTTGCAGATAGGGGAGAACCACTGGATTAGGGAGGAGGAGGAATGGTGTGCACAAACTGGATTATTTTAGTAAATTCAGTGCCCATCTGCCTGCGCCAACCAACTACGGGTCTCAGGTACTTATGATCCAGAACTTTTTGTTGAAATGCCAAGTTTAAAATATCAACTCTAAGCTCACCACCATCTTGAGAAATATAGGCATGGTGTGCATCTGCTTGCAGATGCAATATCTTCTTCATGTGTTCCATCAAAAAGGAGTGAATGTACACCATCTTTAAGTACCTATCAAGGCTGAAAACATTTCGAGACTGAACAAAAATTCATAGGTATCATTATTAATTAAGCAAACAACACTTGTGATTAAATTTTCAGAAAGCAAGTTTATTTGTGATTAAATTTTCAGAAAACAAGTTTAAGAGGCCAGTTTCAATTGAAATATAAAAATTTATTACTTAATTGAATTTATGTGACTAAGGGCAAAGCACCTCAGAAAAGAATCTCTTTCGTGATAGAATTAATGCTTTCCTGCTCCATCCACGAATGTTCGCTAAAGTGCGTTCTCGTAATTAATGCGTTTGCGAGATGAGGTCACCGCGGAGAAAAAATCACGAAGTAAGTTCGTCGCGAATGTTCGCTAAAAGTGCGTTCGCTCGGATGAAGTCACAGCGGGGAAAAGTAAGAAGCGAGTTCGTTGAGAAGTAGTGTTCACGAATAACAGTTCGCAGAATAACTAAGTTTGTTCGCGAACGTTGAGTTCGTTTGTTGTCGCGAAACTTGTTGCGGTGAAAATCTTAGTTACGATGAAAGATGTTTTACAATCACTTGCATTACTATTTGCTCCACTCAAACTTAAGCTAGATATTTTGAATCTAAAGTACTTTTAATCTAGTTTAATATGTTTTCATCTTAGATATTTTGTAGGTTAATCTTGTACCCTATATAAAGGAAGAGATGGTTGATGTAAAAAAAAAATGAACAAGTTCAGAAACTCAAGTACACAAGTTTGTTGGTTTAAGTTGATCTGTTCATGCTTCATTTGCTACTGCAAATTAATCAAATCAACAAAGTTGTGGTTTCGATTATATTTTGTTCAAATACAAAGTAGAAGCAAATCAAAATTTTATAAATATATTCAACATTTCGGGCCAAACCAACTCAGATCTCGAGTCCAGTGCCAAACTGGTTGATATGGTGTAGCTTACGCCGTTGTCATTGCTTCTCGGATTCAGATAGGTGAAGTTCATCCCAAAAGTCGAACTTTGAGTCAACAATATTAATCATTTTAATTTTGTCATTTGACCACACATAGCTCATGGGTGAATTAAGGGCAGAATGTGACACATCATTATCGTGCAGGTGTTCTAGGCCCATCGCTAACTCCCTACATAATGCAGAACTCAAATTAAGTAAACCCAACAAACACAAAATGACAAAAACCAGAAGTAAAGCAAGAAACTGGAAGCTTCAGCATAAGAAGAGAAAATTGAAGGTATCTACTTAATAAAACTTTTTCACAGTGTCCCATAATGCTTGGTATCTACTGGAAGGAAAAGTTTAGGGGGATGTATTCAATCCAGATTCTAAATGATTATGATTGATTTTTTATAATCCGTAGATTTTCTTGGATTCTACAGAATCCGAGAATTGTTTTAATTCCACATAAATTTAAACAGATTTTAATGTATTGTATTAGCAAGATTTGTTTAGATTTGTTTGGATTTCATAAGTGCATGGATTGTCCTTATAACAATAATTGAATAAAGAACATAATAGAATACTATAATTTTTTGGACAAACATTATACAATAATTATTATGACTTGAAAAGAAAAAGTTCCATAAAAATAAATTATGTATGTCAAAATAGATTAGGAAAAACGTAAAGATAACCAAAGGAATATATTATGAAAAATGCAAAGACAATTAAAAATGTACATTAGAAAGCTGCATGCTCATCCATTCCAACCTCATTATCATCATAACCTTCTTGTTCCCTGTCATCCATATGTTCCTCATTATTCTCATTCTCATTGTCTTAAGTATCATTGTTATTCTCTTAACTTCCATTATCATCATTTCGCGGTCTATCTTCCCACATAGCTTCAGCAATAGTAAACCTCCAAGCATTAGCCTCCGCTCTTTGTCGTTGTTGATTTTGAGAAAGTAGTTCAAGATTCTCATCTTCCATATCTAGATAGGATGAAGATGATGAATCATTTTCTAGTTCAACAAGAAATTCATCCTCACGACATTCTTTGCGAAGAAAGTTGTGTAGTCCAGCACAAGTTAACACCAATTCTGCTTGTGTTTGATATGGAAATGGAGGTGCGGTTTTGAAAATTGTGAACCGTGATTTAAAGATACCAAATATCCTCTCAATCACATTCCTCAATGACACATGGCGAAGATTGAACAATTAGCTTGCATTTCGAGGATGGCGACCTTGACCACCAAAATCTTTGAGATGATATCGAACACCTCGTAACGGAGCTAAGAATTAGCGTCGATTAGCAAATCCACAATCCACTAGAAAAAATTTGCCTAACAAGATAAATTTTTTTAATTAGCATGTCATACAATAAAATAAGTACTCAAGCTCACCAAACCAACAAACTAATAAAAGAGAAATTACTAAATCCTAGCAAAACATGATTTTTTATGAAAAAATAAAAATAATTAATTACCTTCAGGAACTTCAAGTCCATTTCTCCTTGATAAGGCATCATTTCTCCAGGTTTGATCATCATACGTGGTGCTATAGTGTTCAAGGCCTTCAAAGTTTTGTTGAAGTTTTGATTAGTAGCAAAATGTGAACGACCAAAATTTTCCCAAACATTACCATATCGATCATTGTGGCCTACAATGATTAAGAACATTGCTAGCATTTCTTCAACACATATATACCTTGTATCTTCCAAATGTGTACTTTCTCTAATAATCATACACAACTTTAGAAACACATTTGGATACTTTCTATGCAACTCTCGAAAACTTTGTGGGTTTTCTTTCAACAAACCATGTATGTATCCTGTAATGATATCATTTCTTAGTAATAGGTCGTCGTTTGAGAGGACGATGAATATGTTGATGCATCATATTCATAGTCTCTCTTAACATAATGATTATTGCCTGAAATGCCATCAATAAATACTAGATTGTTTCGTAAAATTTCTCTTCAATTTCTTCTTCATCTATTTCTTCTCCCCCTATCTCTTCCCCATCTATTTCCTCCTCTTCCATTTTTCTACAATGACACAATTTGCTGCAATATTTAAAACAAGTGTATCATTATATGTAATGATAATAGACATAAATAGACATTATATCAGAAAAATAATCACAAACAAAAGTAAACTCAAAACATCTCAAATAAACCAACATCTTAAGTCAATAAAGCAACATTCATCACATAAAAAAAATTACGAAACTTGATGAGGTAGAAATAGAATAATACTACAAAAGTCACAATAATAGCAAAATAACCAAAGTCAACCGATAATAGTTAAAGCAAAATATTCAAAAGAACTTAAAAGACCAAATATATTCTAATTCATAATAACATCACATAAGACATCATAACATAGCAAGTCACAATTTATAGTCCTCCCAACTTGTGGAATATCCAATTTGATCGCTGTTGAAGAGACATATTCAAGAATTCATCTTTTTTTATTTTGGTATCAAGCAACTCAAGAGCCTTGAAATCGGTAGCTTCATCCAAGTTTGGGATCTTCATGATAGCATCCCAAATTTTACTTTGTCACTCTCTTTTCTCTAGTAAGTTAATCATTACTTCAAAACCAGAGTAAAGTTTATCAAGCTTCTCCATAACGCCACTTTGAGTGGTGCCCCCAATTGAGTTAGAATTTTCTTCATACTCGGTTCTACTTCTTTTATTTTGGGTTGTTACTCACTTCGGAACCTCTAAAATTTTAGGGGATTGGAGGGGTGATATTGGATGAGTTGATGGATTATTTTGATTTGGTCCAACAAATGCTTCACAATCTATATCATAATCAAAGTCTTCTATATATGCATGCCTCTTTACCTTCACCAACACCTAATGTTCTTGCATCAGTAACACTACCCAACCCGACCGAGTTTTTCCCAACCGCTACACCATTCCCAATAGAAATTTCCAAGTCCTCATAATCATCAAATGTCCCATAGCGCAAGTCGGTGTCCTTTGGGTGAGCTTAGGAAAAAAAAAATTTAATTGTTATCACATTAATCTTCAAAGTAGGTTTATTTATGAGAATAAAGTAATAGACTTACATAGTATTTAGGAAGCTTACCTTAAGGTATTCCTCCCATACTTCATTAGAAGCAGTAAACCTCTTTGTAGTTGAATCAAATCCAAAACCAGAGCTAAAACGCATAAGGGTAGAGTAAGAGTTCCACCGACCTTTAAACCATCTAAGCCTGCTTTGGTAGTTTTTGTAGGTCTTGTGACACCCAAGTTTTTCATTAAGAACAAGAAGTACGTATTCTTTCTTCCACTGTTTGCTTACTTAAGATGCCACTATTGTCACACCATTCCCTAACGGCGGCATCAACCATTAGTTCTAATAAGGTATCACTCTCTTCCTTGGTCCACTGCTCATAATTTCCTTTTTTTTCCAACTTGTTGTGGATCAACCATGATGATAATACTCTATTATACATACATAGGAAAAAAATGTCATTAGTATGTATATATAATCTATTGTTTTGTTTCTTCTTTATAAACACGTCAAAAATTACAGCAAATGCAAACAAGTCACAACAAGCATATAGTCTTCTAAAGGTAATTGTCATTTTCAAGATCAATATATACCATGATTAAAAAAATTTACAATCTGCATATATATAGTAAAATGCACAAGTTGGATTACCTATATATTTGTATGATCTATAAGCCCCCTACCTATAAGTTTATAATCTGATCATAGCTAGCTTAATTAAATGTTAGTTAGAATACATATATATATATATATATTTGCATCAGTAACACTACTAAAGAGCAGTTTGATTATAGCTAGTCTCCAATTATGAAAGAAAGTCTATTCAAGATTACATAAAGCAGATTCCATACAAAGTCATCAAAATCATAACCAGTCACATGAAAAATAAATAGGGAGCCGCACACAAACCAAATGGAGTAAAATTAAAGCTAAAAGATGCAATACATGGTGGAGGACATCCTCACTATCATTTGTTAAAATTCATGAATTGAAGCAAAGTGTACCTCAAATTAAGTTCCAAAGACCAAATTAAGGCTATAGCTCCCCAAAGACAAAAGAAACTGATGGTGCTCTTGCAAAGTAAAGCTCTCCAGAGTTAGCTAAAATTAGAGAAGCCTAGCTTGTTAGATCAGCTGGAGAAAAGACAATGCAGAAATTAAGAATCAAAAAAAAAAAAAAGACAATGCAGAAATTTGAAAGAGAAGACAAGTAGGGTGTAAATAAATGAAAAAGAAATCACTTAGCTAGATACCTTATTATGGTAAAAGCTAGCAAATAGCAGCAAATCCAAACAATATGTAGATTTGGATTTAAATTATCAATTAATCATTCAAATTATAGGTTGTACATTATACAAGCCATTCAATTGAAGCAGGATTTAGTTGACTAAGCTAATGTTGAAAAAGAAATGAAGAAAGCAAATAGGCGTCTTTGGTAACCATGGCTGAAAGTTTTTCACCATTAGAATGGTTGCTTAGTTACATGCACAATTCTAGTAACAATTGGCCTAGGAAAGCACCAGACTCATAGGTCATCTAATTCTAAATAGATGCTTTGACTTGAGGAAGCTCTAGCCTTGCAATAGCTGAAAATGACTCGATGCCAAATCTTATATAACTAGGTGGGAATATGCCATAATACAGTATTTCACCATCAAGGAACGTAGACTGGAGTTCCTAGTTGAGCATCCTAATCATGAAGTGTGGCTGGTTAAATATCTGAGCCTGATTGTCTTCATACTTGTTATACCTGCTAAGTACTAAGCTAGAGTTTCTTGCACTTAAAACAACAACTTAATTAACTAGGACTTCTTCATATGGTAATCTACTATCAGTGGAAGAATGAAAACGTGTTGAGCCAGGGGAGCTATATATATATATATATATATATATATATATATATGTGAATATAAATGGCATAATTCTAAAGCTAGCGAGTGTATGCACCAATAGTTGACCACCTCATTTGTAGCACCTGATTACAAAAACAAGATATGTATTGTTTTCAACAGCAACAATATATTTTTGGATGCAAACTAACCCTTGTCGTTCTCATTGGTATAAATAAGGATTACTTGATTAGTTTCTAATAAGGATATCACTCTTTCTATAAGCTCAATAGTCCAATACAAAGCCAAATATAAATTTCAGCCTAAAAAAAAAAAGCCCCAAAAGAAGCCAAGTATAATATCAAACCAAATATGCAGAATCCAACACATAATAAGCAATCTAGGTACATGAAATCCTTGAGCAAATCAAATAAAAACGTCCTTTCAATGTGAAAAAGAAGAATAATATGTCTGCATAAATGTTCTAACCTGATCAAATTAATAGCCAATACCATTGCAATCAACATTGAACATGCGTATCAAAAATACCTTTTTAACAAGTGATGATTTCCACAAGATTCACAGGTTGAGGTCAGCTCCAGGTCAGTTCGACTTCTCCAGTCAGATCTTCTTCTCTCTTTGATGTCTTTTCATCTTTAGAGTGTGAGAGAGAAAAAGAAGAAAAGAAGACGTTAAAATCTCAAGTCTAGAGGGTGGATTTCTGATAGGGTTTGGTATTTATACCAAGCACCCTAGAATCCTACAAAATCAAGCATCTAATAAAATCTTTCAAAATCGTTGGGCTTTGAATACCATCAGATTTAAAAGGATTTTTTTAAATCTTGATTGAATACCACAAGATTTTAAAGGACTCTTAAAATACAAAACAATCCTATAAACTCCTAATTGAATACACCCCCCTTGATCTCCTCTACTATGGTACTCGAGCTCACCCATGTTAATGAGTTTCATCTCTTCCAAGCAATCAAACTCCCTAATAAAAAGAAAAAGTAATCATCTAAAGCAATGAGATAAGTAATGAATGTTTGGAAATCTTAGGACAGTCATGCTACAACTAGCTGAACTAAAAATAATCTAATTTGGAGATCTTCTCATAATTTAAGCACAAGTTTTAAGAGAAGATCTAAAATTACACTTAAAGAAAGTTAAGAAAAATAACGGTGTGACTTTTTAAAAATTATAAATAACGTTGCATTTTAAGTATGCGAATAAGAAAACCACTGCAAGTGGCCTAGTGGTTCTTGCCTAGTTGGGTGTGCTCCCCAACCTATGTTCGAACCCCGAAGCTGTCAAAGTGGTAAGGCACTGTGCTGCAATGCACAGTTGGAGCATTTCACATGCGCCAAAGGGGTTTATCTTGGGCCTAGGAAGCCTTTGGGTTCCCCTTGACAAAGTAAAAAAAAAAAAAAGTATGCGAAGAATTCAAAATGTCATTTCCTAAAGTCCTTGAGTTAGCGGCTCTTGCATCTCCCAGGTCTAGGCGGGGGACGTGGTGAGGGAGGGCAGAAAATTAAGTTAGGAACTTAGGATTGGGAATTCGGTCTCCTCTAATAAATAAATATAATGTCATTTTCTCACCGTATTACAAATGCTCCATAAAATTCTCGAGAATGCTATGAAATAATCTAATAATTCAAAACATAGCAAATGCCCCATACCCATAAACACTTTATCCCTTATCTCAAATTTCATAAAAACGATTCCACCAACTCCTATTCGTAGAAAAAGGCTCGTCTGACCGGAACAAGCTTTGCTCCCATGAAACGAAAGGCATCTCACCGACCACCTTACACCATCCAACAATTCCGGATTTACCAAACTACCCTCGTCTTTTCTCCAAATTTACACTACATCCTCCTTGGTAAAACCACAGACGTAAGAGCATGATGGTCATTTCATCTGGGCAAGGCAAGCTGGGAATTTATGGGCTCTCATAATTACGATTTCCGTTATTTTCCAGTTTTAACTTTTTAACCTCCCCAATCGAGCTCCAGGGTTTTAAATTCCCTTTTCTTCTTCTTCTTCTTCTTCTTGGAAATTGAGGGTTTCACAACCTCGAATTTGGGGGAAATTGAGGGCTGAATTGAAACTGTTTCGATCTGAATGGCGGATCAGGAGGAGGACCTGCAAATGGCACTGAGGATGAGTATGCAGAATTCGCCGCCGGAGCCCAAGCGGAGCAAGCCCAGGGACGCCGATTCGCCGGCGGAGGAGTCGTCGGAAGTCAAGACCCGGCGACTTCAGCGAGAGCTCATGGCTACTGCAGCCGAGAGGAGAATGCTCGATGCCAGGGCCAACGCTCCTCCTACTCCTCCGGCTGCCTCACCGGTCTCCGTTTCCAGGTCTGCGGCGGGCTCGGGTTCGGGTTTGGTGCCCAATGTGGTTAGGAAAGAGAGGCAATTGGGAGCCGAGTTGAGCGTGGGGGATGCCAAGCAGTTGTTTTCGATGGTGTTTGGGGCTGAGGTTTCCAAGGGCATTCTTGCGCAGTGGAGTAATCAGGGTATAAGGTGAGTGTTTTTCACTCGATTTTGTAATTTTCGGGGTTCAAGTTCGAAAAAGGTTTGTTTTTTTTTGGTAGTAAATTGAGTGTTTATATGCTGCTGCTACTTTGAATTTTCTTATGCCAAGTTTTTATTTGGTCAGTGTTAGAAAAATAAATGCCACTGCGATTTGTTCATATCTTGTTCATAAATTCAAGACTTGGGTCAGTTTATATGCGGCTTGATTTTGTTCCTTTACAAATGCTAGTGCTATATTACTTCTTATTGAATTCGGTATTTAGCCTTCATTGCTTTCTTTGAATTGGATCAATCCTATAATGTGGAAACACACCAGAATAGCCCAATTCAAATTAGCTTCTCTATAACACCCTTAGGATAAAACTGTTAAGGGTTAGGCATGTGGTGTACTGCCCTACCATGAATAGCTACAATTTGGTACCTTGGGAATCGGCCTGCGAAATCATAGAAGAGGATTTAAATGTGGACTTGATAGGCACCAAAACCCTTTGTTGAGAGATAAGGAAGAGATGATCAAAAGAAAGAGCTAAACACTGAAAATGCAAATTCATTCATAATTCTCAAGGTGAACAGATACAGAGTATATAGATGTTTTGCCAGTGCACAAGGACACTTGTAAATTACATGTGGTGCTAAGCCTAAAATTTGCTCATAGTGATCTGCCAATGAAGAACCTACTGTCCAAAACCCACCTCCTAATGCCAAAAACAACATTATGCTTACTAACACCTCCTAATGGCGACATTAAATCTAACTTTTAATGAAAATCATCCAGAAATGGAATTTGGTTCCTATAAGGACTGAAATGGACTGCAATATAACTCTGTAAAGTAAGACTTACACAAAATATCCCCCGTAGATTGTACTCTCCAGCTCCTGCATTTGACCTAGAAGAGGATAATGAAATAGTCTCCAAAGACAGAAAAATAGTTATCTCCCTAGTTTGAGATATATTTCAGTTTTTATCTTGATTGCTTTTTTCAAACATTCTATTGAGGGTAGTTGATACTTTCGTTAGTTGTTCTTGTTGGAGTCCATGGGAAATTAAGAAGCACACATAATTGGAAATATACAGGTTGAGACAGAGTTCAATCGTATCTGTGATGTTTATTACCTATTAGTAAGAACTTGGTCTTCTCACAGGGCTTTTACCTTCCCACTAGATACCCACCAAATGATCCATAGATTGGGAAAACAATGGGAAGCTCACATGGTAGGATTAGAGCTTCAAGAGATGATAAATGTGACATATGGATCATTTGAAGTCACGTACAAGGTTCAAAATATGTCACTGGCTGGATGCATATTAAAATGGAGTAAGAAAAGCTAGCCACTTTCTCCAGGGTAACTTTATGATTGCCACCAAGGACTTATGTTTGGCTGTTGCATTTGCAGTGCAATGTATTAGAGGACTGTATCAAAATATGTACTATTGGACTCACTTGAGACTGAGGATACTGATGCACCTTCATAACTCGCTCTATTCTCGACATAGCAAACCCAATCATGTGCTGTAATCACCTACCAGTTCTTCTTTTCTATTTTTTTTAAACTGGCCAGATGAGGAAACAAAACATAATTACCTTTTTTTTCCTTTCGTATCTACTTGCTTAATTTGTTACATATGGTCTGCTATTGGCTTATGATATGGATTTTTTGTTCTGAAAAGGATTTAATTTAGAGTTATATTTAATTGCTCACAGGCTCTGTAGCTTACTAGTAGATTTACATTAGAGACTCACTTAAATCTTTCTGTTTCTCAGTTTTTTTATAGCAGCGGATTTTGTTTTGTTATGGAATCTGCTGCTGTAAATCACTTGTTAAGCAAATATTGAAATTATTTTTTAAATTGCTCTGCTTTATTACAAGTATTGCTTCTATCTTTGACAAGTTTCTTGAAACCACTTATTACTTTAGATTTCATTACAGCCTTCAGATCGTTTATTTTTCACTGCTCTTTTAATAGTTGAAAAGGAATTTTATAGTTGTTTCATATTCTTTCCCTTTTGTGGCTGATGTAATATATATACTTTTTCTATAGGTTTAGCCCTGATCCAGAAACATCGATGGGTCTAGTGCAGCATGAAGGTGGGCCCTGTGGCGTTTTAGCAGCCATTCAAGTAATTTCCTAATTTCTCAACGTTACGTGTTCTGAGTTTCTGTAACTTGGTGCTTCACCCAAAAGTTTTGTTCAGAGTTCTATAATTTGGAGTGCCTAATGCTGTCAATGTATATATTGCATATGGCAACATCAAGCTCAAATTTAAGAGGCTAACTTTCTGTTCGAATTCTTACTAGGCTTTATTAAATAGGCCACGTTATATTTGATTACTGATTTGAGAATTAAATTCTGGTCAGACAAATTAAAGTTTGTTGCTCTGTACCCATCCTAGTACTACTGTGCATTTATTAGCAACAAATTGAAGTTAATGTTCTATTACATTGGTTTGTTTTATTTCAAGGACTATGGATGTATATTGTTTATTATCACCTTCGCGGTGACTCTGTTCACGCATATCAGTGTAGTGTTACCAAAAAAAAAAAATTTCATTTTATACTGTTAGTAAATAAAAACAGACAAATTTTTTTTTTCTTTGCCTGGTAGTTACTATTCATAGGGGAAAGATAACAGAAGCATGGGTTAAAGTGAGGGAATATGGGAGTAAAATTTCTGATGCAGCCCAGTGAATCAGGTTGTAGCATTAGATAAGAGAACTTATCTGTTAACAAATAGTTATATTGTAGTCCACCTCCTAGAGAAAGTTGCAAGTGGCACATTAGCATTTAATTTTATTGATAGACTTCACATAAATTTTATTTTGTTGGAAACTTTTGGATGATTAGGAGGTTTTTCTGTTTGTGTGTAAGGTCAACTAGCAAGATGATGCATATTGACCAACACTCCTTTAGGGTGTTTCAAGTGTTTGGTCTCAACCCAGACCCCAATAAGTTTGTCTTTGGCATGTCAATGGCCTTGGACTATAAAAGTTAAATGTATTTCTTTAGGAAACATTCCATTTAGCTTATTCTTGATTGGGGTTTCCTTAGTTTTCAATAGGCTGCTTCCATTCTAGTTGTCTTTACATAATTTCTTTTTTCTTATTATTGACATCTGTTTATTATCAAGTTATTTTGTAAGCCTGATGAGAAGAGTTTCAATCAAAGTGATTGCTGTTTCGAATATCTTTCTATGTGACCACAAGGATAGATAGATTTATGGAAGACTCACGGGAAGGGTTTGCCTGTTCTGAGAAAAGAATTTTAATTAGTGTAATTGCTGTTTTAAATCTCTTGCAATGTGACTACAAGGATTGATGGGAGACGTCATAGGAATGGGTGAAGAAGGAAAGGATTATAAATTAATCATATGTAAGTTGTGTCCGGAGAGAAAGAGATGTGGATTGAGGGATTTGTGAAAAAAGAGAGAATCATTGTTTGGGAAGTGGCTGTGGAGATTTCAGGAGGAAAGAGATTCTTTATGGTTTGCTGGCATTTGAAGTAGATACAGGCTGCAAGTGAATGGCTGGGATTCTGATATCGTGATTCAGGACTGTGAGTACATGGAAAGATGTTGCAAAACATCGATTAATTTTTTTTTGCTTGCTGAAAATCATGGGGAAAGTGTGAGGTTGTGGGCAGATGGATGGGTTTGTGTATCAGCTTAATTTCATGTTTACATAGTTTATAACATTTCCATCCCTTTTCCATTGCTAGGGTGCATACTAATTCATCTATTCTTCCATTGATTTGGGACTCTGGGTTTAGAATGAACTTGAGAGATCTGGAAGTTGGGAAGATTAATCTTTATTATCTCTGTTAAAGGGTGTTGTGCTGTTTTGATCCAGACGAGACAAGAGAAAGTGGATGTTGGAGTCATCAGGGGAGTTCTTTTGTAAATCATTCTCGAAGACTTGATGGACAACCCTTTCCTTCCTCAAGCCAATCCCTCAGAAGATATGCAAAGCTAAAGTTCCTCATAAGGCAGGTGTTAGTCGGATTATTGCTCATGGAGACAAGGTTCAGACTTCAAACGAGAAGGCCTGTTTTTTCCTCAATGATCTCATGTGTAAAATGGATCTATGCGTATGAACCATTTGTTCTTACAATGTCTGGTTGCATCAGCTTTGTTGAAAAGGCTTTTTCTTGAGTCTGATATGAGTTGGGACAATCTAGTGGATTGCTTGTGTGAGATAGATACATTATTTTGGAGAAAAGAAGAAAGTGACTGCTGCTGGGCCATAATAGCTGTATTGTGGGTTATTTTGATGGAGAGAACTAAGTGAAGTTGTGAGAGTGTGAAATAAGGGAACTGGTCCGTTCGCGGGTTAAGGGTTTGATTTAGGGCATATGGGCATTGGTTGTTTCAAAATCCAGAAACAGAGTGTTCCATTCTATTCTTAAGAATGGAATGCTGCTATCATATGGTGCCTTTTTATTATTATTTTATTTTGTTATTTTTTGTGAAGTTTACTGCTTTATTGTTTGCTGCTATTATGAGATGTGGACTAGAGCATATAGCTCCCAAATTCCGTGGGCACTTGTTATGTTTAACAAATATATGTTCCTCAATAATATAAATAGTTCAAAAGTGTATCATTCAATTCTGCAAAGTGTATCACTTTGTCTTGGTTGGTGCAGTTTGAGAAGTAGTCCAAACTCAAAGGACTACTTCAGCAAAATTGGCAAATGATGCTTATTCATGTTTTTCCAATATCCAAAGACACTACTTAGCAATATTAGACGGTAATGATCCTTTCTGTTTTATCACAAAGTTGGCAGAATCTTATGTGGCTTTTTAGTGTTTTAATTTTCTATATAGTTTTCATGCTGTTCACATCTGCAAAGTGTTTTTACCTTTCTCAAGAAATATGTTGCATATGAATGCTGAGGTTTATTTTTATGTGTAATGCATTTCATGTATTAACAGTTTCTGTCATTCTGTATATTTCTGGGTGCTAATTTAAAGCATGATATTGACATGTGCAACCATATCATGATTGTGCATTTTCCATTCATCACAGTTGTTTGTGTGGTTGCGCAGGCACTTGTTCTCAAATACCTCCTTTTCTACCCAGACGGACTAGGTAAAGGTGCACCAAACATGCATCACAATTTGGGTTCAAGGACACTTTCTAGTCATTGTGTTGCATCGACTAACTTTTCCTCACTTTCTGAAGATGCAAAAGCAAGGTGATTAATCTTTGCATAATGAACTTCATGTTCCTGTGCATCAATTTGGATCGTACTA
Organism: Rosa lucieae; assembly: GCA_024704745.1. Taxonomy (NCBI): domain Eukaryota; kingdom Viridiplantae; phylum Streptophyta; class Magnoliopsida; order Rosales; family Rosaceae; genus Rosa; species Rosa lucieae. The sequence goes on from CM045497.1 coordinate 35,824,919, forward strand.
ATTTTTGAAGGACATCAGTTTGTTTTTCAAACCCTGTTTTGGTAAATGGATGAGGTAGGGAGGGATTTCTCTGTCAAATAAAATTTTAACCATTGCATCGTTCATCATCCAATTGTTGAAAATGTGTGGCCCATGAACCTGACCCTCCTTGCATGTTGTTTCCAACAATCAGATTGAATGTTGATTGCCAGAGTTATCAGTCTTTCGCAAAATGTCATTTGATAGTGACCAAAGGGTGTCTTGGAGTAGTTAGAGAACTGACCATGAATCCATGACATATATTGAACTCTTTTTGTCCTAAACTAGAGTAGCGTGATAGTGAAATCTGCTAGGTTCATGTAAGAAAAAAAAAATCAGCTAGGTAATTGATAAATCTCTGATGATACTCTGGTAGCATGGTAGTCTGTAACCAATATTGATTCACGTTGGTAATTTGATAATTGTTTTTAATGATTGATGAAGGTCTTTTAACTTGATACTAAACTTTTTGACAGAGCATTGCTTAGAAGTATGAGTGAGATATTGTTCTCATGTGGAAGTAATGAAAGGGCGGTGGTTGCAACTTTGAGTGTTATTGGAGATGACGTTGAGAGGTTTGAAGGCAGCAAGGATGAAGTAAGTGGCGAGTTGATGACGGACCTGGTTCTATATTATGTACTTGTAAAGCATCCATATTATATATATATTGGACTTTAAAGTATATGTTTCCCAAGAGTTGCTTGCAAATATTACTGACAATATAAATTTCATTCCGCAGGTAATAGCAAAATCACTTGAGGGCCTTTCTATTGAATCAGCTGCTGACTTGCATAAAGTGCTAAGAGTTAACACATACACGACGCAAGAAAGTGCATTACGGGGGCTAGAAGCAGTGATTCCTGTTTTCCGAAGTCGTATGGGGGCATTGCTGTTCCTTATTTCTGCTTTGCTTTCACGAGGACTGGTATGCATGTTAGCTTGAAAGCTCTGTTGTAGTTGTATACCTTCTTCAGTAATACAGTTTCATGTTTTACATTTTTTATTTCTAAATTTGTAGTTTGCAACTGCAGTTTATTATTGTATGGCTATTTTTTAGTTTATCTGACCTGTGGATTAATTTACTAGATCATGAGCCATAATTATGTTTTCTGATTACTGTAGCTTATGATGAAGCCGCCCTTATTAATTTTTGCTACTTTTTTTTTTGGGTCAAACATAGTCTTACAAAAGGAAAGATAAGAATGGACCACAAAATTACAGAAGTCAAACTACCATCAGGACCATTAGGATTCCATATTTCTATATTTGAGTCAGTAGTTGGTGCATATCTTAGAGTAAAGTCAGTCTCAGAATATACGGCTACTGCTCGGTGATAGAAGTCATAGACCCATTCTACAATGTCTGTGAGCCCTAGGTTACTTGTATCTTTGAAAATTGAATTTTTTTTCCCAAAGATTATCACACAAATGGATGTTTCGTATGCAGTGTCTCTTGGGACATAGTTCTCAATCTCTAATTAGTTTATCTTATACGTTCAAAGATACTATAACGCAAGTTAAGAACTGTAATCCCTCTGTGGTCTGCAAGTGTCCTGAATTTTTGTCGTGCATATCAATAGGAGGTTTGAAGTAGGTTGAAATCATTGACATGATTCTGAAAGCCTTCCTAATTATTTCCAATTTTTTCCTTCTAAGCTGTCAGCCTTTCTGAAAGTTTCAGTAGTTGTTACATGAGAATGATAGGTTGTTTTGCTTAAAGTCATTTGTACATATGGGTTTTTTGATTGTTTGTTTTTTTTCCAATTTGTCTAGGTCCATAAATCTAGTGAGATGAGTTGCCTCATTCTCCCTGCTCCAGATGCATTTTTTTTCCGTTGAATTTCTCCTCCTTTGATGCTCCTATTTTTAATGTGTTAAAGTTTCTCTTTTATAGGACTTAATCCAGGCTGATAGGGATGATCCCAGCCTACCTCTTGTCACTGCTCCATTTGGGCATGCCTCACAGGTATAATTTACATATGCATAAGTTTCCACTTTTGACCCAGTGATTCGGTACTTGATCCATGTGCAGCTCATCCTAATGTACTTTGCAATTTGATTTTAACGCGTACCTTGTATGTGATGGGGCAGGAAATTGTGAACTTACTGCTCTGCGGGCAGGCCGTCCCAAATGTTTTCGACGGAAAGATGGATTTAGGTGGTGGTATGTCTTTAAAGGGCATATCCAGAACCGTGGAAGTTGGATTCCTCACACTGTTGGAGTCCCTTAATTTCTGCAAAGTTGGCCAGTATTTGAAATGCCCCAAATGGCCAATTTGGGTAGTTGGAAGTGAGTCTCATTATACAGTTCTCTTTGCTCCTGATACCAGTGTCCAGGATGAGAATGAACTGGAAGGAAGGGAATCACAGATTCGGAAAGCTTTTGATGCACAAGATCAGAGTGGGGGTGGTGGTTTCATTAGTGTTGAAGGCTTTCATCAAGTCCTTAGGGAAACTAATGTAAAAGTTCCAAGTGAGAAGGTTGATCTTCTTTGCAGCACAGGATTTATTGTATGGAGTGAGTTCTGGCAGGTCATTTTGGATCTGGACAAGAGCATGGGAGGCCTCAAGGATTCAACTGGATTAATGGGCAAGAAGGTCTTTGATCTTTACCATTTTAATGGAATTGCAAAATCAGATCTGAATGGAAGCCAGGTAAGCTCTGGAGGCGAGACTCCAGTGCAAAGACCTAGGCTCACAAAATTGAGGGTGTCAGTTCCTCCAAGATGGACTCCTGAAGAATATATGACAGATGTAGCAGTGTCCTCTAGTGGGAATGAATCCAAAAGTCAAGTCACAGAAATTTCTAAGCCAGAGCCTCCTCAGCATGCACCTTTGGTGGACTGCATAAGAACGCGCTGGCCCCGTGCTGTTTGCAATTGGGTAGGGGATGCCCCTAGTATTGTCTGAATTCTTTGTTAGCTGCGGATCCTTTGTTGTACTTTTATTGTTGGAAGCACAGAGAGCTCATTATGTAAGAAGCACAGACTGAAGTGCTAAAAGGATGAGTTTGTTTGGGTTAAAGTGCTGCTGTTAAGCTGTGGAGAGGATTCATTGCTCTCGAGAACATGCAGTGCCAAAGGTGTTCTCTAACGTGCGAGGTGCAGCTTCAACAACCAATTCGATTTTGATTTGTCAGCATGCCTGAAGAGGGGAATATATTCTTGTGAAATTTATTCTGTCCAAACTGTAAAATCCATTCATAATTTTATCTTTGTTGTTGAGCAGGGGAGTTTTCAGTTCTTGGGAAGGTCTTGAATAAACAAACATCAAGCTGTCTCATGGCCGGAATTGTTGTAATGGTTTTATGTTACATATGTATTACAAACTCTTCTCTAAACTCCAGACCCAAAAAAAAATCTCTAAAGTCGATTTCATTACAGAGCTACATGCCATTTCTTTCTCCTTCTTATTCCTTTTTTCCCAGACAATGAAGTTTTTTTTTTTTTTTTTGGTTGGAACTGGAGAACTAAGAAGTATATATCAGATGTCTTGATAGGTCGCACTCAGAAGTACAATTCTTTGAAATTGAATTGTCATGCCTTACATCTTCTCAAACATTTCTGCTACACTAGGCTGATTCGTTGGGGAAGGTTATACATCTGAGACCAATGCCGAGCAAATGAAGTGCCCGCTCTCCTTGTCAAAGAATTTGCTGTGTCCATCCTCTTTAGTGGCGAATTCAGGATTTTACCTGTACAGGGGCTTAATGTAATACTGAACCAGACTGTACCAAAATCAAAGCATTTGGGTGTATATCGGTGTGGATCAAAACCAAACTAATTTTCCCAAACAAAACTCATTATATATATATATATATATACACACACACATTCTTAACTTTGAGAAACTTACATCAAGCCATCAAGGAGTACCAATCAAGAAGGGAATAGTACCTTACTACACTACAACCAAGAAGGGAAGGGAATAGTACCTTACTCCGCTACAATCTTTAAATTCAAATACTTTGATCATCAACTATAATCTGATTGAGCCAAACCGGCATCATCATTCACCACCACAATCTAATAATAATGATTTGCTCACGGACTTTATGAGCCGAATATATTAGAGTTCAAGTTCAGCTAAATTTTTCTTTCGAGTTTAATATTGAGTTTCGCTCGCGTCTTTCACAAATAAGAGTCAAACAAACTAAAGACGAGTCGAACACGAACCAAACTCCAACTATATCGAACCGATTTATCGCCGTACTTAGTCCTATAATACAGGTGGCAAATAGTTATGAGTTGGGCAGCAAATTTCTATCCCTCCACTCTCGCCTAGTTAAAATCTAGTGAACTAGAAGTAGAAAAACCAAAGGGAAACAGAAAGAAAGAAGAGTTGCGAGATGTATTGGTTCCGACTGGTGGTGAAGCCATTCATTTCATCAGAAGCTGAAATGGGCAGCAACCCAAAAGCCTAAACCCCCGAGGTTCATCTCTCTTCTCCTTCCACTGTTTAGTTTCTCACAAATGCAATGAGCAAAAGGTTTAGATAGAATTATACCCAAGTTGAGAGAATGCCTCCGATTGATTGAATTCAATTCAAAAGTTCATGTCTTCTTGTCATTTACACCAATAGAATTCAAAAGTTCATGTCTTCTTGATGTTCAGTAATCATATTAGTTTGGCAAATTCCAATTTCTTTGTTGTCGGTTTGTCCTGTGTAAGTAGATATATGCACACAAAACACCAAATGGCATTGTTCACAGTGCACTTTAGAAACCCAAGACTTGTTGCCCGCAACTTTTCGCTGTGGTCAATGAAGAAGGACCCATCTCTTGAATCGGCATTGTCTAGGAATCGCCGATGGGTGGTGAACAATCAACTTAAGAACATCATCCTTAGGTGCCCTGATCAGGTAGCAAAAGTGAGCTTCATTCAGACCAAGTTCAAGACTCTTGATCTCCAAGGGAAGGCTCTCAATTGGCTCAAGAAATACCCCTGCTGCTTTCAAGTCTTTCTGCAGGGTGATGAGTACTACTGCCACCTCACCAAACCGATGATGGCTTTGGTCGAAGAGGAAGAATGTGTCAAAGATATGCAGGAACCTGTGTTTGTGGAGAGGTTGGCAAAGTTACTGATGATGAGCCGCAAGCAAAGACTGAATGTTGTCAAGCTTAATGAACTCAAGCGGAATTTTGGTTTTCCGGATGACTATCTGCTTAGACTTATGCCAAAGTATCCTGACATGTTTCGAATTGTTAATTATAGCGGCCGAAGGAGTTCCATGGAGATTGAGCTGGTGGCTTGGAACCCGGACTTAGCAGTTTCTGCCATTGAAGCTTCAGCTCAGAAGCAGGGAAGTGAGCCATGTTTCAGTTGCTCTTTGCCTTCAACTTGGGTCAAGTCATGGGAAAAATTTCATGAGTTTAATGCAACTCCCTATATTTCTCCGTACTTGGACACCAAAGGTTTAGTGGAGGGATCAAAGGAGATGGAGAAGAGGACAGTGGGCTTGGTGCATGAGTTGTTGTCATTGACTCTATGGAAGAAAGCATCAATTGTAAAGCTCGGACATTTTAGGAGGGAGTTTGTTTTGCCAGAGAGATTGAATGCTTTGCTGCTGAAGCACCCTGGTATATTTTATGTATCAAATAAGTATCAGATATATACTGTCCTTCTTAGAGAAGGCTATACTGGGCAAGAACTGGTTCATAAGGATCCACTTGTTGTCATAAAGGAGAAGTTTGGGGAACTTATGCAGGATGGGCTTCATGAATATAATCGCAGGCGCCATTTAGTAAATCTAGAAAAAAGGAGAAACAAAGGCATGGTTTTGGGTAGATCAGATGAAGGCAAGGATTTGTCTGACCTTGATGAGCAGGGAGACAGGGGAGGTTTGTTTGACCCTGAAGAAAGAAAAAGATTTTATAAAGTTCTCTTTGACGATGGTGCCCCATGAGATTTGATTTCGATTTTCTCCAAGGTTTGTTCCCTTAATATTTGCAGTTCACTATTCAGGTGTGGAGTTTAATGTTTTTGCTTGTTAGGTCCTATGACCAAAATTTTATTATTGTATTGTTCCAAGTCTTTGGGAACTTTATCTGAAGTATGAATTTATAAAATTTGGACTATTTCTCTTTCGTACCTAAATTGATTGTTTTCATTCAGAACATGTAAGTCTGACCCTTTAAGAATAGATACACTTGGTATTTGATTCCATTGTTCTTCATGATTTATTTGTCATAACATTTCAAATTTTCTTTTCAATGCTAAAAATACTTTATTTGTCCTAATGAGTTACAACTTCGTCTAAGTATAACAGCGCTTGTGGGGCTACTAGTATTTTGGTTTGGAATAGCTCCTGAGTTTGTTTCCCTCCTTCCCCTTGTTTAAAAGAACAAAAATAATAAATCTATGTTTCTACGTCAATATCCCTTATTTGGAGAATGTAGTGGATTTTAAACTTCTTTTTTGTAAACTATAAAATGGAGGTACCTATAAATACTTATATTTTACAATGAGTAACTATATGTCTAAATTTTATTTCTATCTCCTACTTGTAGAATGTTGGTTGATAAAAAGATATGTGCTAACCACATTGCCTTCGAGCCTAAAAATTGAGGGAATTAAAAACCTGCTTTGATATCTCTCCTCAAAAAGAAGGGGTTGGTCCTTGGGAGAGTGCTATGGTGATGGTGTTTTGGGTTCTGGATGGAGAGAAACAAAAGAGTTTATGAAAATGTGAGCCTGGATGAGTTTTACATCTTTGGGATATAGTCCACTTGGCATCTTTATGGACTTCTGTTTCTTCAGTTTTAAGGAATAACTCCTGTTTTTCTATTCACTTGAGATTAATTCAGCAGTTTGGTAGTTCTGTTGTTATTATGCTTGGTGAATCTTTCTTCTGTGTTTGGTGTTTTGATGATGTTTCTAGGAGTTGGCAGTGGATGTCTTGTCCACTTAATTGTAAGTTTTCTGTTTAATAGATGATATTCCATTTCTTACTAAATACACTAATGTCAGGTCAGTATGCAGAATTCACCTACAGAAACCAAGCATAGAAAGACCAGTGACATCATTGTCAGATCTGAGACCGGGTTGTCGGATGAGTAGTGGGAAGTCAAGACCCAGAACTTTAGCGAGACCTCATGGCTACTGAAAAGAATGCTAGACCCCACAAAGGTGATTCACCTGACTTGGTCTTGGGGGAGCAGTCCCATGTTCGAGTTTGGCATCAAAGAAAGATAAGGAATTGAGCATGAAGTGAATTTGTGACCGTGTTTGAGCGAAGAGGATGCAAAACAGTTCTTTTCTATGGTGTTTGGGGATCAGTTTCAAAGGGCATTCTTGCACAGTGGAGGGGATAAGGTGTATATGATAGATGTGGCCTGGTTCTGCTTTTAATGTAACACTCAATTTCTGACCAATATACTAGTAAGTTCTGGAATTTTCATATACATTTGCCAAGATCCTGGAGGGTGTTTGTGTGAAAGGTCAATGCCACTGCGCCTTCATATTTTGTAGGTTGGGAACATTTAATTTGTATTGTATATAAACCAAGCAGCCTGCCATTTTGCAGTGGAACCATTGTCAGTTGGAGGAGGGGTAGCTTGCACCATGGCACCTCCCAGTGCTTCAACTAATCCCAGTGACCTAGGAAGAATAAATGAGTTGTGGTGATACTGTGGTTGAACAAAAGCAAATGACACAGGTGCCTGTAGTCCACATGACATGTGGCCAGTATCAATATTGCCCTAATGCGTGAGGACCTTTCATAGCAAGTCCGATTCCACAGGGCCAATATCAATGGTCACCACCATCAACCAAAGACGCAGCGACGCTTGGCATGACATCATCAATGAAAGGCATCTGAGAGAGGAAAAGAGTAGGGACAGCACGTCCCTCTTGCTTGGGGTTTGCTAGGGTTCAGTGGTTCACTTATGATTTCAGCAACAGAATGGCTATGTTAGGGTTAATTTGCTAGAAATATTTCAATCCATTTGTATTACCGTTCTTATCGTCCTCATCATTCAGTTCCTAATTCTATCACACAAACACCTAACAAGATTAAATCCATTCTTAAGGCAATCTAATCTAGTTCCATTAATGCTCCCAATCGGATGACACAAACACTTGAACAAGATTAAATCCAATTACAACATAATCTGGTCCATTTATGTTATCTGCTTCAGTCATGTACAGCCATCAGGTGCTCTACTCGGAATGATCGTGTCAGGCTGTACATGCTCTGTTACTTCACAGGATGCATTCAAAATTATGTGATAATGAATTGCACTGTATTATTGATTTGCAAATATGACAACAACAACAAAAATTGATTTCTTTTTCAGGACAATTGCTAAAATCTTTTGATTCAGTATTCTGTTTCCAGCACACCATCAATTAGTCCAAACTCCAAAGCCTGCAATAGAAGGCAGCAATGTTTGTAGTTTAAAGCGCCCAGAATGCACTCAAAGTAATATGGTCAGGAGCAAATTGATTTCACATTATCTCAATGTGTACTTAAATCAACAAGCCTCAAGACTAATGAGATGAGTTCAGTAATATTACCTCAGAAACAGATAAAAAACGATCCCTCTCGGTGTACTGCTGCACCGTCTCTAGCGATTGGCCGGTAAAAGCGACATACATTTTATCGACTTTCTGCATGAAATTAATCAGGACAGAAAACCAAAGAAAAGGTTAATATGGAGCAGCAAATAAGCTGCTATGAAAATTGAAATATATGTAGAGCAGGAAATGGATATCAAGTTAAATATCAATTTCCTGGGAACTTGAACAGCAAGAACAATTTGATCCATCCAGAGTTGAGAAAGCCATATTGTTCCAAAATTTAAAGACTAATCATCAGCTTTCAAGCCCATCTCTTTTTCAGTGAGTTCTCGGACCCAAAAGTATCAAGAACAATAGCACAAGATAAGAGAATAGCTGAATTGGGTGGACAATTATTTATGCCTTTTGGGGGATTGGGCAATAAGAATACACTATGCTTCTTAAAAATAGTGATCATGGCATCATCATGTACCAGTCAAACACAACACAAAAAGAGATGCCCAGGCCCCTGGATAACATAATCTGTTCGACATTTTTTTTTTATAACACATGATTTCTTAAAAAGAAAACATGAGACTAATCGAGACAAAACCTAGTTATTTCTGTCATCAAATGAAGCCATAGCCCATGGCACAGAGATTATTCCTACAACCCAGATGCAGACAAAGTTGAAGCTAAATTTCAGTTTTCTGGATAACCCAGTGAGGCAGCATCTCATCATATGCAAAAGTGCAAAACTCATATATCATTTCATTTTCTACTCAATTAGCTTTAGTACAGATAGAATTGACTCATCCCACTTCATTTTGATTCAAGTCAATTAGGCTGCAATGTGTATAATTACCTCCGAAATTGCATTATGCATCCAAAATAGCCTAAGAAGGCATGATCCCGTGGGAGTTATTATTAACACAACCCACATGTCAATCTACACACCGCCAAATTGTCTTTATTATTATGAATTGTTCATAACTTTTTTTTTTTTTGAAGAATGCATTGAATTAATGGTATTATGGACAATTTGAATAATAAAGACAAATTGAGGGTGCCAATTCAAATTTGGGGTGCTAATGACAACACCCTGTATATATGCTATATAAATATTTATATAATAGGTATACGTATGTATATTATCTATGTAGCTTGTCCAAAAATTAAAAGGTTGGAGAAGAGACTGACATGGCGAGTTTGAACTGCTTCATTAACTTGGCGCCTCACATCTTCTACGTGACCCTACATTCAGATAATGCATAAATCAGATAATAAACGAAAAGATTATAACTATGTTGGCAGGTATTTAAAATCTTACAGCAACTAATGCACAAAGAATCTATGAATTTGAAGAGAGAAGATTGTCTGAGACAACACCTTCAATCTAGTACAACTAGACATGCCAATCTGATGTACAAGATTCAAAGATGGCCGGAAATGCGCTTCTTTAAGGAAGCACATGCACAGTGCTTCTCAGAAACCACCAAAAGGTGCTTCTATAATTCAGAAAGCACTTTTAACTCTTTTTATCAAACGGTGCTAAAAGCACTTTTGGTAATCTGAAAGAGCTTTTGCCAATTTTAGAAGCAATCTCAAATGAGTCAATTGTTGACTAATAAATAATCAGTAAATTGGTTTAACTTAGGAAGAAAGAGCAAGTGCAGTAACAGGTAACATATAAAAAAAAAAAAAAAAAAAACAGCTCTTGCTTATGTTAACAAGCATGATTTCATGCCTGCATGTGTCTCATGTGTGAGAATGATAGCTGTTTAATGCTTGTACAACTTTTACTAGTGCAAAACAATAGAGGGAAAATCTAGGTTCAAGCACAAACTGCAATCAAACTTGCAATGCAAAAAAATAAAAATAAAATAATAAAAAGCTCTAGGTACAAAGCCCATCAGGAGCATTGTAGCAAGCAAATAGACATGGATGCAGCAATCCCGTTATCTAAACACGTAGCCCAAATTATTGGTCTAACATCAACAACACGCTTGCTTACAATTTTCTAGCGTGTACCCCATATCATACTGCAAAACCCCACCCCACCCCACCACAACACCCAGGGTGACCCAGACATAACAATTTCATGCAATCCAATTCTGTTATGGTTCCATTAGTTGCTGGCATGAAATGTCATTTAACCCAGGTAACTTCCCACGCAGCTTCACTGTTCCCAAGTGGGCTTGGGAGAGTAACCCTTAATTCCCTTGGAACCTTACCAGAATTATAGTCCAAAGAATACACATCAGTAAGTAAGAACATTGCTGAGGGTCTGCCGAACTCCAGCCTTGGTTTGCACGAAATTGGTGGGGGAAGAGAGTTTGTTGAAATTGAAAATGTAAGAGATTACAATCTGAGGTTGTAAATGGTAGCTAACCCATAAAGATAAGTGATTCCATCTACAGAATGAACTAACATACTATACTGAAGGCAGTTACGTCTCCAAAACCAAAACTGATCATGGTATACGGGAGACAGGTTTACGTGTCACTCAGGAACACGGTCTTACACTACAATACCAGTCATATATCCAATTAAACCAACTACTTTGAGCAAGCATCTTTTAAATAACATGAAGGATTCAGATTGGAAGTTTTGCTTATAGAGAAATATTTGTAACATCCATCCAAATTAATGAAATGAAAGGAGGATAATAATCAGTTCACATCTTCCTACTTATATAAGCATCTTGTTATAACAAAAAGTCAAGTCATACCCCACATCCACTTTGAGGTTGGTGTATCATAATTCGTGCATTTGGCATTGCGTAGCGCATTCCCTTTTCTCCTCCAGCAAGAAGAAGTGCTCCTTGGCTTGCAGCTACTCCAAAACATACGACACCAACCTTAGGTTTGATCTGGAAAAGAAGAAAAAAAATCAATTAATGCTATAAGAACATAAACTATATATACAAGTTTATTTCTTCTGCGCAAGGCAAAAATCTGTGGATAGATATAATTTTGTAATATGGTGCACTAAGATTGTTGCTATAATTTTCTCCATGCCTTAGAACACTTAGCAGATTCAGACCTTTTAATCCATAAATCACATGACAGAACTAGCATCATATTCTATGTTGACTTCTTAATCTAATACGAATGAACACAATTATTCACCTAAGATACCACCCTGAAATATTTTCAGTTGCTCTCCATTAATACAATACTATCTGAATATTTCAAAATTTGGAGGAGACTGCTTTAAAGTTCAACTTCACATTTTTCAAATTGATTCTCAAATACATCGATCAACTACATATTATGTTGTTCTGGAAATCATAATCCCAGAAAAAGAATACAATAACTTAATCACAAATTTGACAAAGTAAGCAAATCCTAAGAGGAAAATGTAAAATATCAATGAAGGGCAAAAGCACCGAAATGTAAGCAGAATTAGAAAAATAAATAAATAAAAATTGTATGATGTTTACCCAAGACATGCAGTCATAAATTGCCAACACAGAGTATGTACTCCCACCAGGGCAGTTCAAATAAACCTGAAATGGTACAAGACAAAGTCACAATCTCTGAAATATATAATTTTAAAGACAGAAATCTTGAAACATTAGCCCTGCTGAATATATTACAGGATCGGGGGAGCAGAAGAGCGACATAAAAGTGTGAGCATACCAGAATATCTGCTTCCTCATCAATAGTAGCCAGAGTGACAAGCTGGGATATGACTCGTTGAGCCACCAAGGAGTTGACAGGCTGCCCAATGAAGATTATACGATTTCTGAATAGCACAGAAGAGAGGTCTAAAGGTCCTCCCGGGGTCATAACTGCTGGCAGTACCGGCGGATTCCCCTTTTTGGCTTCTATTGCACCGTAACTAAACATATCTCAAACCATTTCAAAAATTTATAATCACTTCAAACAGTCAAACTGAACTGTAAACAGTGAAATAGAGCCTCGGCCTAAGTAATTTTAAAGATTGAGATTGTAAAAATCATGTATCCGGTTTTACATCCAGTTCTTATCGAAAATTTACAACTAAAGTGTGAAAATACTATGATATCTCTAAATCAACACACCTTGTACTAGTATCACCAACATACTTGCGGTCAAGCTTTAGAGATGAACCACTAGATAAACCTGGACGCAGCAGCAATACGTATTACAATTAATCACTTTGCAAAAGCTTAAACCATCTAAAACCTAAGGGTTTTACACATGAATCTGTAAATTACTCGATACGAAGTTGAATAATTAGTAAAGGGATTACCGGCAGCATCACCGTACGGAGTCCGCAAGGTCGCAAAGACGGTGGACCTCGTCGGTTTTCTGCATTCGTAGCACAAAATTCATCAAATACAATCCTTTGTTGCTATAGAAATCTACCAAAATTAGAGACATTTTTTTGCTGCGTTTGGTTGCGTACCTGACGGAAACGGAAGGGAGTGAAGCGAATGAGAAGCTCAGAGGCGCCGAGAAAGCTGATGCTACCATTTCTGAGCTCAGAGAGAGAGAGGTGACAGAGTGGGAGAGAGGTCAGCTCCGAGTATAGGTATCAGCGTCCGCCGTCCGGACCCGGCCCATTCAATATAAGTACCGCACTTACTGCCCCGCATCTACAAGTTTTTTTTTTTAAAAATAAAATTTTGTAAAAAGTAACGCTAGTTGTAGTTTTACCATATTTTTGTGTCTACACGTACAAACAGTTTTTACATTCTATTGTTCTATGGACCTAGCGCGCTCTGCTAGGGTTTGGTAGACGGCTCGACCTTTCTACTATATCGGGTCGTCGTCTGATGGCTGCTTTGAAGTCAGTTTGACTATCTTTGCTTCTTGCCACCTCCTTCTTGGTAGGGAGTGTGTTCCTTGTCGTTGGGGAGGCTCTAGGGGTGGAGTCTTTTCGATCTGAAGAAGTGATTGGTGTCTTAGGTTTCGCCGTTCGAGTTGGAGATATGGTGGTGAGGTCGACGGCGCCAGGATTTGTTGCTTTGAAGGATTAACTTAATGGGATCGGACTGGGCGAACTCGATCCTTGGACGATCTAACCTTCGATGGCGATGGTTAGTGAAAATGGAATGGGTTTTGATTTTGACGATGGTGGTGGAGCAAATGTTCTGCTTTTCTCTAGAGTGGCTAGTCATGGATGCTTGATCGCCCGTTGTACCTGGTGCGGCGGCATAAATGGAAATTGGGGTGGCTGCAGTGGCTTTGGTGGCGACACCATGGACTGGTTGGTCTCTTCAGCGGCGACTTGTGGTAGCGAGGCGGCTTGTTTTGCTATGGTCGTTACTATGGGGTGCCGTTAGCAATTTTCTCCATTTGGGCCAGCTGGGCCTGCTGCAAGGCTGGATATGGGTGGGCTGGGGCCTAAGTTTTTTTAGGGCATGGTCTGCCTTTAGAATGGGGGTTGGCGGTAATATTACACCTTCTACTCTCCTTATGGATTGGGTCTCTATGGCCCATGGTATTGCTTAAATTTGTTTAGGTCATAAAAACTAAGAGCTTTAGTTGAAACCATTTTATGTCTGCTTCGAAACTTATAGGTTTTTGTTTGGAATAATGGTGCGTGGACTTCCTAAAAGGTGGTGTACTAGGGGTATGCTGGTTTCTTATTCTTGTTTAGAATAGGATTTTTAGGGTGTTCTAAGGAACGATTCTTTCTGTCAACCCCATAGGGGTGTTTCGTTTTTATACTGCTTGCTGAATTTAATGAATGGGTTGACCTCTTTTGATCAAAAAACATATTTTTGTGTCTACACTTCTCTATCTACTATTATAGAGGGAATCTAAAGTTTGTTGTCAAAAGTTTCTATAAATTTTGGTGTCATATATGTCATTTAAATAAAATCAATTTAATACATATAAAATGTATCTAAAATGACACTATTGGTAAAATGTATCTAAAATGACACTATTTGTAATGAAAAAACCTTTCTTGTGAAAATGCCAAACTAACCTGTCATTTGGAGCTCTGTGACTCAGAGGTACACTCAAAATCAAGTCTCTATCAGCCGAGGTGAACCACTGATTAAGCTTCTCAACATCCCACTTTCTTGTGCAAGGATCAATTAACTTCACAACTTTTTTTGAAGCATCTCTTGGAGGAGGGGAAGAAGGACATCTAGGGAAAGAATCTGGAAGCCAACAATCATACCAAATATTAACGGACTCCCCATTACCAATATGCCATCTTAATCCCCATAATAATACAGCTCTAGCTTTCCAAACACTGTGCCACAGAAAAGAAGGACGATCACCGAATTTTGCGGTACTAAAATCACCATTTGGAAAGTACACCGCCTTGTACAATCTAGCAATAAGTGAGTTAGGATTTTTCAAAATCCTCCATCCTTGCTTAGCAAGCATTGTAAGGTTAAACCAATGGAGGTTCTTAAATCTCATATCACCCTCCATCTTAGGGACACATAACCTATCCCATGGCCTCCAATGAATCTTTTGCTTCTCTTCAGAATCTCCCCACCAGAATCCTGCACACAACTATTGTAGATCTTCACATAAACTCAAAGGTAACAGATAACAATTCATTAAATAATTTGGGACTGTTTGTGCAAATGCTTTTATTAGAATTTCTTTTCCTGCACCACTTAACAGCTTTTCATGCCAACTTACCACCTTCTTGGTTAGCTTCTCTTTTAAGTAGCTAAAAGCTGTAGTTGTTGTGAAACTTTAATTAAAACTCGCAAGCGCACAAATCGTTGTTAGTATAGTGTGCAAGTACGAGGTCGTTCCAACTGAGGATTGATAATCAATTTAAATCCTAACCTAATTAATCCAAACACAAAAACAGATAAACAATCAAACTAAAGAAGATATGGTTTTAAGGTTTTCAGGTTTTCGCCTAAACAAATAATGTGAAAATTAAAGAAAGAAAGAAAGAAACAAATAATGATAAAACCTAGGGTTTCAAAATCAACCACTAACAATCCTATTTATGTTTCGATGCAATTAACAGATTCTTTTGTTTCTCTAGATGACAATTCCCGTATCTAAGTCCTTCTCAGGCACTCTAGACCATAGTTTTCCTTAAGTGTATGATGCTCTCCCTCTCGGGTAAAGATCTTATACCCTAGCTATGCAGTATATCCTTCTCAGATATAAATTTAACATGCAAGGATTCATTACGCTTTAGAAAACAAGGGAATCAAGCAAACCATTAGTCTTTCTCAAGTAATAATGTAATTTACCACACTTAATCACAAGAAGCTAATCAAATTATATTGCATCTCTGCTTCAAATTTGTCTTCCAATTACTATATGCAAAGCCCTAAGGTGATCGATGAAAGAACTTAAACATAAAGCATCAATTCAAATAGTGATTAAGCATTCATCATAAAGAAACTATAAATCCATCAATAAAACATCAAAGTACATAAACAATCATAATACAGCATCATCCTAACCCTAGAAAAGGTTTAACAAAAGATAACTAATTAAGTAAGACATAGGAAAAAACATAAAAAGAATGGAAGGGAAAAGAAAGGGAAGATGGATGAATCGTCTCCACTTCTTAGGCATCTACATTGTGCTCCCGAGACTCTCATTCTCATGTAAATTCGTGCTCCCTTATATAGGGAAGATTTCTGCTCATCTTTGGCTTCATGTTTCCTTGTAAAACTTGGGTTTAGATTCCTTTCTTAATTTGGAATGGGAAAACCTTGAAATATCTCTTGTAAAAGTAGGAATAAGTTTATCATTGAATCTTCATCTGAATTAACTTCCTTGAAACATTAGGATTGATGATCTTGTGCCGCCAAACTTGAGTTCTCCGCGAATAGTTGTAAATTCCTGAGCAGATTTCCTGTCCGACCTATCTTCACTCAAATAATCATAACTTTCTCCAAAAGTATTGAAATCGAGATCCGTAAAATTCTACATAATGTAGATATCCATAGCTTTCGATGAATATAAGGCTCATTATCTTATTCGATCTGAATATTTTCCAGTAATTCGGTGAAGTTGGATGTTCTTCACAGGCAGATTCCCAGTCTCAGATTGCACATTGCTTTTCAATCTTAGTTAGCTCATTTTAGCTTCTTTTCTTCTTTCTATGAAACAAACCTACAAAAACACAAAAACACAAAAAGATGTAAATGAATCATAAATAAAGAAAACTAAAAAAAATATCAAGATTAAGAGGCATAGAAATATAGGAAAATATGAGCACATCAATAGTCTTGGATCTACCACGTATGTAGGAAACCCTAAATATTTCTCATGTTTATCAACACGCTCTACCCCAAGTAAGTTTGCTAAAAATAGTTGTCTGTACTCATATTCTTACTAAAAGCCACACTACTCTTTTGTAATTTCACCCGCCAACCAGAGGCCGCCTCATAAGCAAACAAAATATTTCGATACTGTTGACACTCCTCCTCTATAGCTACTTCAAACTATCATCAGCAAATAATAAGTGTGTATTTTTGGAGCATATGGTACAAGGGTTTTTTACTTCAACAGTGTCTGAACTCTTCGAGGACTTTTGAAATGATACCTGAACTTTCAAATTTATCAATGTGATACCTGAACTCATTTTTTCTTATCAATGTAGTACCTGCGGTCGATTTCAGTCATAGAACTGTTAACTGTGAAAACGTGCCTAGCATGTGAGGCACTTAATGAGGTTAAAAGACTAATTTACCCTCAAAAGTATATACTTCAACAGTGTCTGAACTCTTCGAGGACTTTTGAAATGATACCTGAACTTTCAAAGTTATCAATGTGATACTTAAACTCATTTTTTCGTATCAACGTCATACTTGCAATCGATTTCCGTCACAGAACCATTAACTATGACCACGTGCCCAGCACGTGAGGCACAAAATACGGGTAACAATGACCTTTCTCACTTCCTTTAGTTCTTCTTCTCCATTTCTATTTCCTTTCTCATATGCAAAATGCAATCAGATGGGATGATGACATTTTCTTGCAACATGCAAAACCCAAAGCAAAACTTGAATCCAATTCTTTGATGGACGGACACCGCCGGAGACTCCATCTCATCGGAGTTCTCCAAGCACAACTTGCTCGACGGCTTTGCTTCTCTGAATTTATTGCAGACCGGAGCGGTGTAGACGGTTTCACAACTCTCGGCCTCCAGATTTGAGACTTGGAATTTACCTGAGATTTCAGACAGAGGGATCAGAGAGAGAGAGAGAGAATATGGCCGGCGGCAATCCAGACTTTCTTGTGCAGCTTGCCGGAGATATGACGGAGGCTGGCCACGCCGTCGTGGCACTCGGCTTCCTCACCGCAACTAACATCACAGCATAAGTTCATGAATTTCAAAAATAGTATGTGTCTTTGTAATTGAATCAAAATCTGCAAAAGTGAAGGAGACTGAGAGTCTCTTTCTTTCTCTCTCTGCAACTCTCTTTCTCTCTCTCAACAGCGGTGAAAAGGCAAAAGATGGTGATGATGGGAGAAAACCCAAAACTGATTTTTCCGCGACTGCGTGTCTGTGTATAACTATATCTATCTGTATATGATTTATCGAACAATGGGGCAATGATCATTTCACTGATTCTAGCTTCTAATCAATTTGTCCAAAAAAGAACAGGCCATTGGTTATTCGCGACTGTAATATTAGTACCTAGTGGGAGTATCGAACGAGGTACTCCAGCGAGGCAATCGGCGGCGGTCGGGGAGGGTGAGGAACAATTTGAGGGTTTTACGGCGGCAGAGGTGGATGACGGGGCTGGCGAATGGGCTGCGCGTGAAGGAGATGTTTTACGGCGGATATTGTGAAGGAGATGGAGGATATTTGGTGTGAGATGGAGGATATTTGGTGTGAGAAAATAGAAAAGAATGGGTTGGTATTTATAGAATTTCCTACATTTTACTGTTCCAACGGGTATATTTTTTTCCTTCAATGTTCTGGTATTTTTTTAAATTTTTTTTGGAACAAAAATGAAATAATAACCCTTCATTTAATAAGAGCCATTGATAAGTTTTTTTTCCCTCAAATCTGAGCCATCAGATTGAAAATAGATCCGTTCAGTAAAAACAAAAAAACAAAAAAAAGGCAACATCAGACCGTCCATATTCAAAATGGAGCGATCTCAGCCTTGCATTTAGTGACCGTTGCGTGTCCCAATGGTCTGCATCAAACAAACTGAGCCTTGCGGGGCCCACTGGAGCAAACCACCTGCAGCTGCTTTTTCTCTCTCCAGCGCAAGTAGGCGCATCTTCCTCCTCCCCTGTTCTCCCTTCTGCGCGTGCTTCCCAACCAAGTCATCCAGCGCGTCACTGCAATTATTGGGCTGGGTAATCAGAAAGTGTGGTCCCGGGCCACTGTGCTGAGTCTTGGTCTTGGAATTGTCTCAAATATGAGACTACAAATGAGCCCAAGTCTCATATTTATAGGACCAGATCCACCAAAAACAATGGTTGGAGAAGCAAAGTCTTATAATTGGCAAAATTTTAAGCAGGGCAATTTTGGAATTTTGCTGATGGGTGGGTCCCACATGATCTAACATGGCATGCCTCGTCAGCGAGTTAACGGTTCCAATTGTCTGATGATTAATGAAATGACCTATTAGACGAGATTTGATAACGTATAGGGGTGTTTTTGATGAAATTGAAAGTTTAAGGACTAAATTGATTTCAGACATAAACTACAGGGTAGTAACCAGTATTTAGCCCTAAGAATTAACTACCGCCTCAATTTCTTAAGCCTTGTTCACCCATTTACGTACCTGATTCATCAAACAAGCCCACAATCATATTTCTCCGCCTCTTATTTGAAGCATGTCGATGGAAATAAGCCGTATTATGGTCTCCTGCCTTCAACCATAGTTTCTTCTTGCGTAAGAAATTCTTGGAACTTGGCCTGGAGAGTCTGCTTCTCTGCAAGATCGTTGGCACTAAAAGGGGCTTTCAACAATTCATCTAGATGAGATCTCACATGTCTCATCTCAACTTGCCGTAACCTAAAAGTATTTAGCTGCCAGCTAAACAGTTCTCTTCCAGTTTTCTTAATTCTCTGGCAAACACTGCTCATTGGGTCTCTGTTAGACCATAATTTACATGGATATGCATTCCCCTAAATATTAAATTTAACTTGTTTTTTAGTCTATTTTAGCTTCACTAAATCATTTTCTTATTTATCTAAGAATATTGCAAGACTGAAGGAAACATCAATTTTGGGCTTTGAAGTTGAGAATTGAGAATTGGAGTGAGGAAGAATGACAATCAAATGTAGAGCAAAATGTTAAATTCTAAATTCCGGCAAACTACCACAAATGTCGGCCCACCACCACTCATGGTGGTGCCATGTATTTTCCGGCTATATTCATAGAGGAGCAAGGAGGAGGAGTAACATTCTACATATTCCATTACATTCATTCATCATCTTCTATCACAATCAAATCTCAAACCTTTTAGTTCAAAAACAACTCCATCCATTTTCCATTTTTTCCACACCATCTCAACTCTCCATATTATCTAATAGTCCACCATCATCATCACCCAAAAATCTTCCATGTTTTTGGGTGTAATCACCATTTTTTCTCCATCATTACATACCCTAACCTACACCATCACTCCCAAACTCTTTTCCCTTGATTTTGGGATCTATTACCACTCTCATGCTCTACCTCCATGCTTCTAACAAGACTACGACTGTTTTCTTTGCCTTCTAATCACCATTTCACACCTCTCTCCATCTATTTAAGCACCTCTTCTCACAAGGAAGAGAAGCATCATCCATACCATCCATTAGATCTCTTTTCTTTCTCGATCTCCACCACAAATCCTCCATCTCCATCTCCATCTCTCAAAACCCTAAAACCCTAAACCCTAAAACCATACTCCCTTGACTACTCCATCTCCTCTATCATCACCACCATAATTACCATCTTCCACCACCATAAACTCCATCACCACCACTACTACTCCATCACTACCACTCAAAGTTAGCCAAAGAAGCATCATATCTTTATCACCATTCCATTCATCCACCACCATCAAGAAGTTGATCATTCATCCATTCCACCATCAAGGAGGATTCAAGGAGCATTGAAGGAGGAAAACGAAGGAGAAGTTACCCATTAATTTGTCAAGTTTCAACTAGTTCATTATTTCCGTAACTCTTTAAATTTACCTTGATGTATTTTATAAATTTGATGCTAACTTTATGGAAAAAATTTAGTTTACCCCCCAGAATTTTGGGCCTAAAATCATATTGGTCCTTACACCTTTTTTTTTAATCAGACTGGTCCTTGTACTCTCAAACAACATAACCCGAGTCCAAATTTTGAATTTGCCTCCAAATGTGACGTCACTATAGCCGTTGGAGCCGACAAGGGGGCCCACACTTCATACTTTTAATCCCTTAACGAAGGCAAAATAGACATTTCTAATTTAAAACAATTTCTAATTTTTATTTTCTCTCTCTCTCTCTCTACATCTCTTGTTTCCCAACTCTCTGGCCCTAAATCCTTCACCAAAGCACTCTCTTCTCTTCTACATAAAATCTCCAGACCTTCACCAAAGCCACCACCCACCTCCACCATGACCACCGCCGACTTCGCCTTCACTCTCCAGGGCTTTTCCTGACACTCCTCAGTCAAAGACTTCACCTTTGGGCGATTCCAAGAAATGGGTCAAGATAATTTCACCCCCAGAAGAGGATCTTAAGTGGGCTACCCACCACCATAGCCCGAGCAGCCTCTGCTGGCCGCATCCTGCCAAGTGGCCGCCAGATCCAGAAGACGTTCAACAACATCAAAATCACCATCCTCTACGGCTTCGTCACCATCCTCGACCCCAACGACTCGGATGAGTTCATCAATGGCACCCAGATCAGTACCCGAACGTGACGTACTCAGACCCAAGATCGGGAACTCGGACACGGAGAGAAGGCAGTGGCTTCAGTTGAATCAGGAACTTTGGGTATGAAGCTTGCTGGGTATTGGGCCAAGTTGCCTTTGATTAGGAAGCTGATGTTTTCGCATCCCGAGGTGGAGTGGATTTGGTGGATGGATAGTGATGCAATATTTACTGATATGGTTAGGCCTGGCAACAGTGCGGTCACGGGCGGGTTACGGGCGGACTTAACGGGTTAACGGTCTTAACGGGCTCAACCCGTTATCTTAACGGGTTATAACGGGTTGAGCCTGATGGGTTCGCGGGTTACCCGTTGGAACCCGTTAAGACCGCTAAGGTTTTTTTTTTTTTTTTTTTTTTTAATTTTAAAATTCTTTTCTAATCAATTACCTACTAAAACCCGTTAATACCTGTTAACAATAAATTGGTCATTGAAACCCGTTAAGACCCGTTAACATAAAAATGAATTTATTTATTTATTTTTTTTGCATTTTTTTAGACTCTTTTTCACACTCATTATCTATTAAAACCCTTCTAAAAAAATGTTTTTATTTTTTATTTTTTTAAACCCTCTTTTAACCCATTACCCATTAAAACTCTTTTTCATTGTTGATTTTCATTAAATCGAACTATCAAAAGTTAATACATATTGGGCTCACAATTCTTAAAAAAAAAAAAAAAAAAAAAACTCATTTTTTTTTTTCCTCTCTTCTAACCGGGTTCGATGGGTTCCGTCGGGCAACCCGTTTCCGCCCGTTAACTAACGGGTTGTTAACGGGTTGGCAGCCCATTAACACGTTAAGTTATCGGGCAGAAATAAATGGGTTTTTAGCGGGCGGTTAATGGGCGGTTAACGGGTCATGGGCTGAATTGCCAGGCCTAGATATGGTGTTTGAGATCCCATTGGGGAAGTATGACAAGCATAATCTTGTTATTTATGGCTACCCAGATTTGCTGCTTGATAAGAAGTCTTGGATTGCTTTGAACACTGGGAGTTTTTTGTTTAGGAATTGCTAGTGGTCTTTGGATTTGCTTGATGCTTGGGCTCCGATGGGTCTGAAGGAGCCGATAAGAGAGGAGGCCGGAAGGTTTTGAAGGCCAATTTGAAGGGGAGGCCAAAGTTTGAGATTTGGGAAACGATTTTCTTGATGCTTGGGCTCCGATAGAGCCGAAGGGGCTGGGAAGGTTTTGACTGCCAATTTGAAGGGAGGCCGGAGTTTGAGAGTTGGGAAACAAGAGATTTTTTGGGGGGGAGGGGGGGGGGGGGGGCGAGAGAGAGAGAGAGAATAAACATAAAAATTAGAAATTGTATTAAATTGAAAATGTCCATTCTGCCCTCATTAATTAAGGGTTTACAAATCTGAAGTGTGGGTCCCCTTGTCGCCTCCAACGGCTATAGTGACGACACTTTTGGAGGCAAATTCAAAAATTTAGACTCGGATGATGTTGTTTGAGAGTACAAGGACTAGTCTGATTAAAAAAAAAGTTTAAGGACCAGTCTGATTTTAGGCCCAAAGTTCAGAGGGGTAAACTGAATTTAATCCTAACTTTATCATAATGAGTGAGTAGTTACTTTGTTGGGGTTAGGGTTGAATGCCCTAGCCAAAATTATATGAATTGATGTTTTAATTTATATTTGATGTTATTTGTGATTTTCATCTTCATATGCTAATTCAAGAAGTGAATGCATTTATTCAAACTTAACTACTTTGAATGTGTTGTGTTTGTCATCTCATGAAAAAATTTTTAGGGAGTAGTTAACCTTGAACATTAATAGCATGATAACTTCTATGTGCAAGTGAAGATTGTGAGTTAAAATCACCTAGATCTAGGATTGGTTTTTTTGCATGTTTATCTAAACTCAAAGCTTTATGCATCTAGGAACAATGAATTGAGACTTAACCGGCCGGTAATAGGATTTGTTCTTAGGTATTTAATTCTAGACTTATTCAGTTGGAATTGATAACATTAAAGGAGCTTAAGCCTTTGTAGTCTTATCCGGTTGCAAAGAGGGTAATTGGGAAATTAGAATAGTATAACTTGTATTTGAACTTCAATACTTGCAAGGGAGGTTAGTGGTAGACAATCCAACCCTAACTTCATCCATTACATTACTAGTTTAGTTTAGAGCAGTTTAGTTTACATTTGAGCATTTATTTTAATTTGGTTCACCACTCTATCCAACAAACAATTTCACTACCACCACAATGTACATAGTCACTATGAGCCTAGATTTCCTTGTGAATTTAGGTTTGTGATTGTACATTTGCATATTCTAGCTCTCCTTAGGTTAACACCCTAGCTAGTGAAAGGAATCCAATCATTGTGGGTTCGACAACTATTCTTAAATCCCTATACTATTACTTGTACCCCTTATACTTGAGGATGACCATTTGGCTAACAAGTTTTTGGCACCGTTACCTATACTATTACAAGTACCCTTTATACTTGAGGGTGACTATTTGGCTAACAGTCTCCATTAGTTATAGCCAGTCATCCTCTCTTTATTACCTCGTCACACTCTTGGTGAGTAGCCCAAAATTGCTCAAACCGAAACCTTGTTTTCCTCCACCTCATCTATTGAGTCGGGGTATCACAAACCTCTTCTAATAGAGGACAATGATATGAAGAACTTGGGTATAGATGAGTGGTGCGTGAGCATGGAAACAGGTTGGGGGCAGCTCCACCATCTATAAACTACGATCTAATCTCTCCTTAGTCTAATGGTCAGACCATTTATACGGACTACCATAGTACCCCATATCAAGTAAGGCACAATCAACCATTGCCTGCTTGAAAGCTTGCATTCGCGCCAACCGCCTCACCGTTCCTCCTGTCTTCTCAGAATTGACAGCAATTTCATTGAAATCTCCAACTAAAAGCCAAGGCAAAGGCGATTTTTGTTACATCTTGTATCTCAATTTACCAGTTTACTAGTCATTTAGACGATAATTAACGACAATTTCTTTCACTTTTTACTTTGTTTCAGTACTTTTAGTGGACCAAAAAGTTGACTTTTTATTTCGTTGGGTCATTTGAGAAAACTTTTTTCATAGAAATTGTAGAGGATGTCAAACTGAGTTCGTAGACATGTGACACGCTTAAATCGGAGTTGTAACGAAGAAATTATAAGGGTATAAATGCAGTGGCAATTTTGTAAATTTGGGAAATCATTTTAGGTGATTTGGGTGTTTCCTGAGGGGGAAACTTGCTATTTTGGGGGGATTTCTTTTTTGGGAAGTCAGAGAGAGAGAGATTGATCATCAAAATTTCCAGCCTTGCCAGCGCCGATTTCGGCCACCTCCGGTCGTGAAACAGGTCACATTTTTGTCACTAAGGATTGAGACTGATGGAATACAAACTCCTAACGGAGTTGGGCAGAGATGAGACATGTCAACTGTGAACCTCAGCTCGCAGTAATCACGTTCTGAGAAGGACTCCTCCCAAGTACACCCTTATACGAGAATCTATTACGCGATCCACCAAGAGATATGAATTGTTACAAAGTTTGAGGGTGATATCTGGATCGAGGGGTTAAAACCCAAGTAATGTAAGACAATCGTTCTTTCATTTAATTTTTCTGATTTTTACTTCCTTTTGTATTCAAAATGTATTTGTGACTGGTGTCACCGAAACGTATGTGTGAGGCTGATGGACAAAGTAGATACTCAAGGCCGGTGGCCAAAGGAATAGAACTTTGTCTATTAGACTAAAAGGGAAATGGGGGAAACTCTACGTCCCATGCTGAAAGTGACCCTTCACCTTGAGTCTTAAAAGGGCGGTCAGGACTCGAGGAAAGATTCGGGGAGGCCAGGGCTCGAGGCAAGATTCGGGGCTAGAGGAAAGAATCAAGAAGGCTAGGGCTAGAGGAAAGATTCAAGGTGATGACCATGTCGAGGCTCGAGGTGACTACCAAATCGAGGCTAGAGAGAGAAAGAGATCGTACAACATTAGAAGAAAGGGAACCTTCGAGTTGGGTTTTGGAAATTTCCTCTTAGGATGAGTGTCCAAAGAGAAAATGTGGGGCATTGTGGGAGTGGTAAAATAGTTTAGGCATACAATTATGACAAATATAAATGCGGTAATGATTGTGGCTATAAGTACGACAATCATAATGATTGTGGCTATAAGTACGACAATCATTGTAGTTATAAATGCGAAAACGGTTACAGCAATAAGTGTGCAACGGTTACGCGATAATGATAACAACCACAAGTGTGGTAATGATGACAGCCATAAGTGTGGTAATGATTACGACTTGCCGCGTAAGCAAGTGTTCACCTATAAATAGAGGACTCGACAATCGTGTTATACATCTCATCTCTAACTAGTTTACTACACTCGACTAAGGAAAATACTGACTTAGGCACCAGAGGATTTTTCGCAAGTACCTCTCATTCTCTTCAAGTCGGCAGTCAAATTTCCAAGTCAACGATTAAAAAAAGCTACTTGATTGTTCTTGGTCAGGTCTCGCTCTATTATGTATCTATTGGTGAGTTAAAGTCCTATCAGAAAATTTCATTTCCAATAAGGGAAAAAACCGTCCATAGGGGCACAAAAAAAGAGGCAGACACAATAGTAGAGGAAAATCCCAAATCCCAAATCACACATCTCTAAACGCCAATAGAAATGAACAGTGAAATCGACCACATGTTTTATATTATAGTATAATTGGTTTCAGGGCAACTTAATCTATTTTTTTCTGTACTAGTCGTGTTAGAGAACAGGTAAAATATTTTTAGAGTTGTTTGCCTCAAAATCGTCTCGGCCCAAATTAGTAGCCAAGGGATTTGAAGTCCAATTGTCCTTCCTGATACGTAGGCGTGCCAACTAGCGGCCAATTGGCCAAGCGAGGTTTTGATAAGATTTGCGCTTGATCTGACTTTTTTCAGGTGATTGTGGGCCGAGAAAGGAACCGTCTCGTCCGCTGGGTTCTCTTACATTTGTTGCAAGGACTTTCGGAGTCTTCACCGATGTTGTTTCTCTTTTTGATTTTTTGATATAGGTTGCAGAAAGTAAAGTGCGAAAAGTGAAAGAGCAAGAATCTAAATGCTAATTAATTAAATTGTATGAAATTTAAAGAGACTGAAGAGTAAATTGCAGGAAAGATAAAGTGCGGAAGGTAAAGAAAACGATAAAAATTAAAGTAGGCTAGAGAAAGAATGAAAAGATTGATATTGTAGAGAATTTGATGTATTGATTTTGAGTTGTGTTGGTCGGGAACTTTTTACAATGAGCTAGATGCCTAATATTTCTATTACAAACATGACATTTAGAAAAGAAAATACAATTGAAATTAGGCGTAATAAATTCCTTAATCACACCATAATTGCATTCTTCTTATAATTGATTCGCTATTAAATATAGAATATTCTCTCTAATGCCTTCAAATTTAATTAAATTTCGGCATTCATTATTTCAAAAAATAATTATCGTCGTTATTTCCTGCCCTTCTCATTTATTCTCCAAAAGTTAATATCTAATAAAATCTCATAAATATGAAATTTTATTGAGTATCAACAATAAAACCAACATATTTTCCTCATCTATCAGCCAAAGATTTAAGGGCCGATTTACCAAAATTAGGTACAAACAAGAGTATTTTAATTAGCTTAGTTTTTTTCAATAATTCCCTGGCTTTTTATGGAGCTGTGCACTTTTATGTATCCTATGAGTCTATTAGTTCTAGGCCAGCTTACTTGTTGGGTGGGCGTAAATGTGCGTTGATTGGCAAATGAGTGACGTTATTCTATGTACCATATTTTCTTATATGACTATAAATAGCAGTAAAAAAAATATATAATGTGTCATTTTGATTTGAGATGAATGAAAGTGAATCAAGATGATTTTTATTAAAAAAAAAAAAAAATCAACTCGACTCTGACGCACAGCTTTTTAGTTTTGTAGAGCGGCTTGGGTGATCAGGACTGCTAGTAGTAGTAGCAATAACTCAAGCAGGACATGGTGTAATGTTTTTATATTGATCAAAAACTTGGATTAAAGAAAGGAAAGAAAAGACGTGGCATTTACATAAAATTTGCACCGAGGCAAAGGAACACAGGAAGCTTGGAAAAAAATTATATAAATCCAGCCTTGGCAACCCTAATAGCTCAAAACACTTACGTCCGTCTCTCTCTTTCTCTCTATCAGTCTCCCTCTAATCACAACTCTGTTCGTTCCTTCGTTCGTTCGTTCTCTTCAGCATCGCGTCGATTCTATTTCTTCTGCTTTCTCCTCACCGCCCCACGTAAGCTCTCTCTCTCTCTCTCTTCTTTCTCTCTATGTAATATATGTGGTTCTCATAGGATCAGATTCTTTTCCCCATTCCTGCAATGATTCTATCTATGAATTTAGATCTAATTCTTTAGCTTCTGAGATATACAATTCTTGATTAGGTTTGTCGTATCTCTGTTTGATTGTTGTGATTGAATTTGCGATTAGGATTTTCGAAGGGGCTGCAAGAGATTTTAATCTGTCGAAACCTCGATGGGTCGGAAGAAGCCGACTGCTCGTGACGAAGAGAATCCGCCGCCAGCGGGTGGTGGTGGAGGAAAATCTAAGAAGAAGAACCTGGTGATCGAAGACGACGAGTATTCCGTCGCAACTGAGCTATCCGAGGAGAGTCAAGTCAAGGAAGAGAAGGTTCCTCCGCCTAGTAAAGGGAAGAAGGGCAAGAAGGGGAGTTCTAAAGCTTCTAAGGGAGTGGATGAGGACTTGGACGATGCCGACGAGGATGCAGATGAGGTTCCCCAAGTTGTTTTCACTGGGAAGAAGAAGGGCAAGTCGAAGAAGAGTGGCGGGAGTAGCGCGTTCAGCTCGTCCAGTTTCGGGTTGCTTGAGGATGAGGATGATAAGGATGCTGAGGATGATGAGCAGTCTGGTTTGACAGGAGATGATGAGGAGGAGGATGCTCCGGTGTTGAAATTTTCGGGGAAGAAGAAGCCTTCAAAGTCGACCAAGAAAACCGGGGCTAGTTCGTTTACAGGGTCGGCTTTTGATGCCATTGGGGACGAAGGGGATAGTGATGGCGCGGTTGATGATGAGAGTAATGCAGCTGATGATCATGAGAATGACGATGAGCCTGCAATTTCTTTTACAGGGAAAAAGAAGGCTTCCAAGGGTGGAAAGAAGGGTGGGAGTGTGTTTGCAGCAGCCAGCTTTAGTGCCCTTGATGATGCGGAGGAGGATAAGGATGAAAAAAACGATGAGGATGACGATATTCCTCAGATTACTTTCTCTGGTAAGAAAAAGAAGTCATCAAAGGCTTCAAAGAAGAGTGGCGGTAATTCTTTTAGCGCAGCATTGCTTGATGAGGAAGATGATGAAGATACTTCCGTTTCCAAACCAACTAGTGCCGGTGATGATACAGTTGAGGATGAAGATGCATCTATGATAACATTCACAGGTAAGAAGAAGTCTTCAAAGAAGAAAGGTAATAGTGTGTTTACTGCACTGGGTGAAGATGCTGGGGTTGGGAGTGAAATTACAGATGTAGTTGAGCCCAAACAACCAACTACGGGAACTAGTAAAATTGAAGCTGATAATTCTAACGTTAGTAAGAATAAAGATCCAGAACCTTCAAAAAGTAAGAAAAAGAAGAAGAAGAGTGGAAGGACTGCTCAAGAAGAGGATGATTTGGATAAGATTCTTGCAGAGCTAGGTGAGCTTTCGTCGAAACCTGCTGCTCCTCAGAAAGAGGAGACGGTGGAGGTTCAGCCTGCTGATTCTCAGAAAGAGGAGAAAGTTGTTGAGGTTCAACCTGATGCGGTTGCCCCAGTTGATGGTTCTGCTGCAAAGGAAGCTGAAGAAGAGACTGTGGAGTCTGCTGCAGCAAAGAAGAAGAAAAAGAAGAAGGAAAAGGAAAAGGAGAAAAAGGCGGCAGCAGCAGCAGCATCTGTAGGTGTCAAGGAGGA
Organism: Rosa lucieae; assembly: GCA_024704745.1. Classification (NCBI taxonomy): domain Eukaryota; kingdom Viridiplantae; phylum Streptophyta; class Magnoliopsida; order Rosales; family Rosaceae; genus Rosa; species Rosa lucieae. Next base: position 35,854,162 of record CM045497.1, read on the forward strand.
AAAACAAGAACAAGCAAAAATTGAGCCAGCAATTGAACCAAAGAAGAAGGAAGTGAAAGGCAAAGCAGCTGAAAAGAAGGTGCCTAAACATGTTAGGGAGATGCAAGAGGCCCTTGCTAGGCGACAGGAAGAAGAAGAGAAGAAGAAAAGGGAAGAAGAGGAGAAACTGAAGAAAGAAGAAGAGGAGAGGCATAAGCAGGAAGAACTTGAGAAGCAAAAGGAGGAGGCAAAGCGGAAGAAAAAGGAGAGGGAAAAGGAGAAGATCCAAGAGTTGAAGAAGGCAGGTTTATATAAAACTCCCAAGCAAAAAGAAGAGGAGAAGCGGCGGGAGCAAAAGAGACTCCAGTTACTTAGGGATTTACCTAATGCAGTGGAGGGTGTGCCTCCTCCTACCACAGACAGTGAAAAACCGGCTAAAAGACCCTTGTATCAGAAAAAGAAGTCAAAACCAGCACCGAATCAGGTAAATGGTGCAGCTACTACGAAGCCTGTGGAAAGCACAGAAGGAATAAAAGAAGAAAACCAGCAGGTTACTGTTCCTGAGCTGGATTCTGTGGGACTTGAGAAGGATGAAGAGCAGGAATCAGTTGAAGTAGCAGAAAAGCTATCTGAAGTTTCTGAATCTGTTAAAGAGAATGGATTGGAACAAGAGGAGGATGATGGTGATGATGATGAATGGGATGCAAAGAGCTGGGATGATGATGCTGTTGTTAATCTTTCATTTAAACGTGGGTTTTCTGATGAAGAGGTTGAACCTGTTGTGAATAAAGGGATGAAGCCTGCAGTGCAGAAAACCGTTCCTTCTCAACCAATAAAACCTCATGATGTTGAGAATCAGAAAAAACAAGCTGAGGTGGAAGTTGACAAAGGTAGGAAGAAAGATGCTACTGCAAAGAAAGAAGCACCAAATTCAGATTCTGCCTCTAAACAGAGTGAAGATAATCTTCGCTCTCCCATTTGCTGCATTATGGGCCATGTTGATACTGGTAAAACTAAGCTTCTGGATTGTATCCGAGGCACAAATGTTCAGGAGGGTGAGGCTGGAGGTATTACTCAACAGATTGGTGCTACGTATTTTCCTGCGGATAATATCCGGGAGAGGACTAAAGAACTGAAAGCTGATGCAAAGCTGAAGGTCCCAGGTCTATTGGTCATTGATACCCCTGGCCACGAGTCATTTACTAATTTGAGGTCACGGGGTTCAGGTTTATGTGATATTGCAATTTTGGTTGTTGACATTATGCATGGCTTAGAGCCTCAAACAATAGAGTCACTCAATCTCTTGAAAATGAGGAATACCGAATTCATTGTTGCATTGAATAAGGTAAGGCTTATGTTCAAATGAACCTTCCCTACTAGTGCCTTCTCATCAGCATTTAATTTCTGGATATCCATTTTTAGGTGGACAGGCTCTATGGGTGGAAAACCTGCCGCAACCAGCCAATAGGGAAGGCAATGAAGCAACAATCCAAGGATGTAGTAAATGAGTTCAATATGAGGGTTTCTCAGGTCTTGTGCATTCCAATCTCTTGCTTTTCTTTAACCTTTATTTTTTGTTTAAAGTTGACTTAGGTTATTAAATTTCCTTTTTTTTGTCTCCTGCCAGATTATCACTCAATTCATGGAGCAGGGCTTAAATACTGAATTGTATTATAAGAATAAAGAAATGGGAGAAACATACAGTATTGTACCTACAAGTGCCATTAGGTTGGCCTGTGAACTCTTGGCCGTATCTTGCTTTTTGTGTCTGGTGTAAATGGCACGTCCTGATAGTTTGTCTTTTGAATATTGCAGTGGTGAAGGGATTCCAGATTTGTTATTGCTATTGGTTCAGTGGGCCCAGAAAACTATGGTTGAGAAACTTACTTACAGCAATGAAATTCAGGTTGGATTTCTCTTCACTTTGTTTTCAGTGATGTTATTAACCCTTGAAATGTGACTAATCTGATGGGAGGGTTGATACTGTGCATCAGTGTACGGTATTGGAGGTCAAGGTTATTGAAGGTCTTGGGACAACAATCGATGTTGTGTTGGTTAATGGTGTGCTTCATGAAGGGGATCAAATAGTCGTTTGCGGCATGCAGGCAAGCATCTAAAACCTTTTACTGAGACAATTTATCACCTGCTACTTTTGTAGTGCTTGCAAACTTTTGGCATCAGTTCTTTTAGAATTGTTTACCAATGACAATTGTCGGTATGCCAGAAGTTTCAAGATGATTATCATGCTTGATATTGCTTTCGTATTTCTTTTAGGGACCTATTGTTGCTTCAATTCGAGCTTTGTTGACACCACATCCCATGAAAGAACTTCGTGTCAAGGTATGGTTTTCATTTTCAGTTTTAATTTTTCTTGAGCTGTGTATTGGTTTGTAATTCTGCTACAGCTCAAGTGCATGTTCTCTAAAAAATTGCTAGTTCAGAATTGAATCAAATATTGCTCCTTGCTATATGCTGGTGAAAGTTATTATTATTATATTTTTTTTTTTTTGCACAAAATTTGGGGAATAAACCAGAAATTCTATAAAATTAGGAGGTTAAAAAACAACACAGATGAACAAGCAAAGTACCAAATACGTTTAAATCTATGTAGGAGAACAAAAATCTCAAGAAACAGCTCTATTTAGTCATAAAAGATGAGAAAACTTGTTCGGAATCGGAACTAAAGCTCAAAGTTGAATCCCAGCCAAAAATGAATCTAAATTGGTGCGTCTTTGCTAATTGGTTATACTGCAGTCCAACCAAACAACCCACAGAATAGCCATGCCATCAAAGCAGATGACTTTTGCCCTCTAGAGGACAGTGCCATTGCTTAGTTTTGGGTTCAGGATAAGTTTCTGGTCTAGTGACGGCATCATTGTATTGTATTGACTGTCTTCATGGTTACAAGCATTTCATTACCGGTTACAACTCTGTGGTTACAAGCATTCATTATTCTTCAATTTGCATATAACATGCATTGCCCTTGATATATTCTTGTAGACGTGCTGATTGGGACTTATTTGTTCCTGTGTTGCTTGTTTCTCAAGAAGTAAAAATAGGATTACAAATAATTCTATAGTACTCCAATCTTGTTTTCTTTTTTGTGATGTTGACCAGTTTACATGGATATTGACTGAAGATCTTTCGCAAATTCTTTTCAAATCATCTAATTTGCTCCCAAAAAATTGAACTGCTTCGTCTGGGTTTAGACAAAATTCTATTTGCTTCCTCATGTCTGCTATGAACCCTTAGTGTCATGAGACAATGCTAGTTCCCCCATTATGTCAGATGTTGACAGTAGTCTTCTTGGTTTCAGGGAACTTATCAGCACCATAGTCAAATCAAAGCTGCACAAGGTATCAAGATCACAGCACAGGTAATTCTAGGTTGAAGTTGAGGCAAATCCACTTGCAACTATCATAAGATATTTAGCCATTGAATTTCTGTTGGGAGAGTTCCTTTATTTTCGGTGTTTAATATATGCAGGGACTTGAACATGCTATTGCTGGCACTGCTCTATATGTTGTTGGGCCTAGCGATGACTTGGATGATGTCAAGGAAACAGCTATGGAAGATATGAAATCAGTCATGAATAGGATTGACAAGAGTGGTGAGGGAGTTTGTGTACAAGCATCTACTCTAGGATCCTTGGAAGCATTGCTAGAGTTTTTGAAGACGCCAGAAGTTAATATTCCTGTTAGTGGTATTAGCATCGGCCCTGTACACAAGAAGGATGTCATGAAGGCCAGTGTAATGCTTGAAAAGAAAAAAGAGTACGCCACTATCTTGGCATTTGATGTTAAAGTGACACCTGAGGCCCGGGACCTTGCAGATGAATTGGGTGTGAAGATTTTTATTGCTGATATAATCTATCACTTATTTGACCAATTTAAGGCCTATATCGACAATCTCAAAGAGGAAAAGAAGAAGGAAGCCGCTGATGAAGCTGTTTTTCCGTGTGTGCTCAAGATTTTACCCAACTGTGTTTTCAACAAGAAGGATCCAATTGTGTTGGGTGTTGATGTTCTTGAAGGCATTGCAAAGGTATGCACTGCAGTTGCTTTACTTTGTCCTCTTCAGTGGGGGATGATGAGGTTTCAGTATTATCATGACATGTCATATATAGGTTTGAAAAAATCCAATTTAATAAATTCCCGGATAGTTTCTATCAGGAGTTTCTAACAAATTACTTTGACTCTAGTCACTTTCTCCAAGTCTCAGAAAGATCCTTGATTGGTAGTTAAATTTTTCCCACCTTATTTTCTTTCACTTATTGATTTCTTCAAGTCTCAGAAAGACCTTTGATTGGTAGTTAAATTTTGTTAGTAGAGGTGTTGAATGTTTACCGTAGTGAGTAGTACAATTTTGTTATTAACTGGGTCGTAATGACAGTTGGTCAGTGGTACAATTTTGTTGTGAACAAACCCCAAACACACCAAATATCTCTCAATTCACAAATTTTGTATAATCAGAGTTCTCATTCTTTTGATTTGATTTGTTATGTCTTAGATTTTATCTTCGACAAAAAAGCATGTGCACTTTGTTTTTGGATCTAGATGATGCTCGGTTGTTGCATTGAAAGTGCTACTTATATCCAACCACCTTTGTTTTATGTGCTCCTTGTACAGGTAGGGACTCCAATTTGCATTCCTCAGAGAGATTTTATTGATATTGGACGCATTGCATCCATTGAGAATAACCACAAACCTGTAGATATAGCGAAAAAGGGGCTGAAGGTGGCTATCAAGGTATGCTTATTATAACATGTATACACACACATCTTCACAACCTTTTTCACTCTTTATGAAGTAGAACTATATTTTTTTGTATGCGGTAAAGTATTGCTACATACCGATGATGCTTTAACTGGTTGATGCTGATGGCACCGTTCTGTTCTGTTATTGCAGATAGTCGGCACAAATTCTGATGAGCAGCAAAAGATGTATGGTAGGCATTTTGAAATTGAAGATGAGCTTGTCAGCCATATCTCCAGGAGGTCAATTGATGTACTTAAAACAAGCTACCGGGTAAGCTAATTTTTTGCATTTTGGATATTGTCAACCATAGCGTTTGCTCTTTGTTTAAGGGGATATGTTATATTTCAGGATGAACTGTCAATTGACGAGTGGAAGCTGGTTGTGAAATTGAAGAAACTTTTTGAGATACCATGAAAGAGGCAGAACCATATTTGAGCAGTTTGTTTTTATACACCCGGGGGGCTTCACTGACATCTGGGAATCAGAAAGAGTGGCAAGAGGCTACCTTGTGGAACAATTGCGAGCCTTAAATGTGCACCACTGCATTTAGGCATTAAAGTTCAAATGAGAGTATATGTCGAGAGGAGCAAAGGTTCCAGTTTGCGAGGAAGTCAATTTTTTCTGAGTCACAGATTGGGACTGTTCTAGTTTTTGATCATGTTAGGCCTATATTGCATTTTTTGTCCATGTAGCTTAAACCCTCCCTCCCCCATTTTGTATCCCCAAAACTTTTATTCTCTTAATAGTTCACATAACATCCTTGCACTTGGCAATGGAAAAGCCTGTTCCTACTTGGGGAAAAAGAAATCAGTTTAAAGGTACTATGGTATGATTCATTAAAAACGATGGGTTATTTGGTTGTTGGTACAAGTGTATACCGAGTTAACCTAATCTTATAACTGGTTGAAATTCAGAGTTAGTAAATTGGCAACGGAAGCTCAAATCTTGGAATTTCTTCAGTGTAATGTAGAAAGGTATATTGAGTGCGCATTGAACAAAAAAACTGTTGTTGCTCTGAAGCTGTGGCTGATTTGAATTTATTAAAATCTCATGCCCCTAGCTCTATAAAATAAGCCAAGACGAAACAAATTAATCTTAGAAGCTCCTTCAATTATAATAACAAAAAAACTAAAATTCTTAATAGCTCCTTCAATTATACAACAACAAAAGGCAAGTGAAGGTTAATAAGGAAAGAAAAATGCAACCCCCTCCGGTTGTGTTCGCCAATTTCCTTGACAAATAGTGCGGTTTATTTGCTGCCCCTTGGGCGCTGATAACCCCCTCCATTGTGTCCACCGGAAGACTTGGATCGAGAAAGCTCCCCATGGTTCCTGAATTTATTCTTACCAAAGCTACAGCAGGTGGTACCTCCATCTTCTCCCATTGCCAACTGAAACAACCATCAGCTTTGTTAGCTTTACTGATAAGAGACTGCGGAAACCTTTTTACTTCTATAGACCAGAACCAGCTCGGGTGGGGGGTTTTCTCTTCCTCAATCACTGCTTGAAAATCCCCGATTCTGATAGTTGAAGCCTGACATGAATTTCAACAAACAATAGTCAGGTCAGGACCATGGCCTTTAGCTGGGATGGTCATTTGGCTCTTTCTTTATTCTTGGGGAGTGGTTCATAGGACAAAAGGCAGACCTCAAAAAATTGCTTGCAACTAAAAACAATACCTCAATTGCATGTTGCATGGAAGTCAAAACTGTATTGTAAGGCTACATCAAAGAACTCTCATTTGAAGTATGAAGTGCACTGTTTCACATAAACCTCACCTTATCCATTTCTTTTGACTTGGATCCCGTCCCACTTGATAGCTAGACCCAAATTTCTTGAATTCCTTCTCAAGTTGTCCAACAGTGGCATCATACGGCAAATTGCTTACAAATATGGAGTGACCTTCAGCAGTAAAGGAGAAATTACATATTTTGATAAAGGAGTACATGAGTCAAAGTTGACATAGCAATTGAATCACCGGGAGCTGGCTAATATTTTTTCTTTTTGAACTAAACCCTAAACCTAAACCCTGAAACCCTAAAAGTACGTTGACATAGCAGTATACCATCCTCATGAGTATTGCTCCTTTCCCAAGCTGGCATCATCACCAGGAGCTGAAGCCTCTGGTACAAGAGAAGGATCTGCGTAACCAAGGGATGGGTGGCCAGTGATTACAGATATTGTCCTCCTCACTTGGGTAGCATGAACAGGACTGGATGCGACACTACTTTCTGCAACCTGTACCAAAATAAAATCTGTATCAAATAAACGCAAAACTAGACTTGACATCAAAAATTAATTAATCTTGCTCCGAAGAAAAAGAAGATCAAGGAGCCTAAACACACCACTGATGCATATGATTTCTTTAAAGCATCCTCCTGGACTTCCGGGGTTGAATCCGCAAGATCTTCACTCTGACTTGATTGAATAACTGATCCTTGTTCAAAATCTGAAGGATCATAAAAGATGATCAGTAGGTTCAGGAGACAAACATTGAAGCAATTGTAAAATATATGCTAAAGATAAAAAAATACACCAATAAAGAAAAATTATGCCTACCTTGTTCATCAATGATGTTTGTTTGTGATGATTCATTGTCCTTAATATACCTAAACATATCCTTGAAGATGAAGTACCCCTTTTCCTGTGGAGCTAGGATGAATGTTTGGGCAAATTTCCTTCCCACGTTGTCTTTTCCAACCAAGTATCCGGTTACTCATACAGTCACCCCTTTCTGAGGAGATTCTTGAGCATCTACACTCTCTATTTCACATGTACGACATTCATCATTTATGGATTTAATTGCCTGTTCCAAAAGAGTTTCTACGTTTAGTACAACACTTATCATCAACACTAGGTACTCACAACAGTAGATCATCATTCTTCCAATTCATTCCAAGAGGCAGCTTCACAATGCAATCTAACAACAAGATTACACACACACACACACGCACCATTACAGACCGAGTATAATAGGTCTAACATTGCAGCATGCACAGTATCAAATAAACGTTTTGTCTATTAATTGGCTTCATTCCTTGAAAGGCTAGCTAAGCCCAATATTATAGGATGAAGAGTTATAATCCATTTTTAACCATTAGAAAATAACAATGACTTCAAATATATGACAAAAGTAGTAAGGCCTTAAAGTCGAAACTGAATAAGGAAAAACACAGAAATATAATAGGTTGCCGGCCACATAATTAAAGTGAAATTAAGTCAGGATCATAACTACATGTCAAAGTACACTTACATTCAGTGTAATCATATTGCCATTATATGAAGCACTAGAATCTTGATAAAACTTGTACATATCTTCTGGGGCGTGGCGAAGAAAATGGTAATACGACTCCACAAAGGCGGTGCCGACAAGTTGGGCACGGCTAGAACTATCTAACTCTTGCAAGACCATCTACAGAACGTTCAAACTGTATGCATTAGCAGAGGAACTGATGCAGGAGCGTATAGGGATCAACTGAGTGATTGTGGGAGTGGGCAAATTCTGCTGGGCCTGCAATCAAGGCGATTAACTCCGTAATTAGTATGGCGTTAAATTTTATTCATGAATGCGGTGATTATTACGACAATAACTACGCACAATGATTATGATTATAAGTGCGCAATGAATGACTCATAAATACGCAATGAATGACGGTCGTAAGTATGCAATGATTAACTGTTATTAGTGCAGCAATAATTGTCATTATAAGTGTGTAAATAAATGCAGCCATCAAAGCAGAAATAATGGCGGCTTGTTCCCGAAGTTAGTCATCGCCTATATAAAGGAGGCTCGATGTCCAGGCAATCCATCGAATTCCGATTCTCAATACTCCACTACTAAGAAACGTACTGATTTAGGCATCAGAGAGTTTTCTACAGGTACCCCCCCTTCTCTTCGAGCCGACGTTCAAACTCCAGGTCAACGCTCGAGGGAAGCTTCTTGATTGTTCCCGGTCAGCTCCCGCTCCAGTCTGCATTAATTGGTGAGTCAAACTCTTCAACGGAATTTTTCTACACCAACTATGACTTTAATATCAACCAAAATCAAGGCAACAATAAACGTGGCAGCAAATTAGTATTGATTTCTTTCTAATATACTTATTTGTAATTGCATAGATTTAGCGGTATTTTTATTATTAATTGGATAGATGTGATATTCATTTTGTAACTTTCTATTTATGACTTTTCCTTATTTTGATTTGACTCTTATGCTATTTAAGCAAGAGTTTGTCATCTTTGTAGGGGAGTTTTTTTTCTGACATTATAATGAAAATATAGCCGCTTTTCAGCTGTCTATAATGAGTTGTGTTCTTCTGGAAATTATTCTATGCACCGACGGTGTAAGTGACCCAACCCTTATAAAATAATCTCAACCCTTGATATTTATTATCAACTTTATTTTTAATAAACAAAAAGTGTATTTAATGCAATCTAACCATTCATTTATGTTGGTGCAAGTGCACGGCGGTCTCGTGTTCTTCTTATTTCTGGTGACGTGTCTATTAGTTTTAGGCCTATGTTTTAGGACCCGTCCCCCATCAGGAACACATTACTCAAAACAATTTGATGTAAAATCATGCTATTATGCAAACAATTACAAGCATTTATCATACCCAAACCTAAGAATTCTAATTGAGCAGACACAATATATACAAACTAAAGACAAGAAGAATTAGTTGGAACTGTAGCTGAGTTACCATGATAATGATAAGGAAATTAGTATCTGATTGCAGATTGTGAATGGATTAAGACTCTACTCCACAAAAATACCAAAAAACCTAAAAGGGCTGGAACATATCAACACTAGAATCCAATAAAAGTAAAGGAATTGACTAGTGATATTTCCAAATCATTTAAATACAATGTTGACAAGTAAAATTAATGATTAGTTAACCAGTAAAGAGAGGATTCAAGACAAGAATCTGCATTACCCGCTTGGAAGTGACCTCAGTGTTGAAGGGAGGGGGATCTTTGGGCTTGATATTAAGCAAAGCCGAGCTGAAGAGAGAAAACAGTAGCACTTGAGTAGATATAAAGAAGATGGGAAGGTAAGACCAAAGATGCTGGAGCTTTTTTTTATAATTGATGATATCACAAGAGAAAAGGGGCTTAAGAATTGAAAGCGGAACCAACAGTGATAAGTTCATAATTTCATACATTTTTATACCCTTAAATGTAGGATTCTAAACTTAGAACTTGTCATCTTTGGGTCACTTACTTTGTCTTTGTGTTTTGTAGGTAAAATTGGAGAAAAGAATGATTTGGAACTTAAAGTCAAACGCAGGATTGAAAGGGTGCTTGCTATCCTGAGCGTCCAGAATTGTCTCTGCTGTGAGTCAACTTTGAGGATTAAACTGTACCTTATCAAAAGTAATTAGCTGGCGAGCCATATACCATTGGAAAGATATGGATGTCAGCTTTCTGAGAAATTTTACGGAAGTGGATTCGCATTCTTCTGGAGGAAGTTATGATGATTTAAGTGAACCTAGTTCGGGAAAGCAGATTCTGACGGATCTTGCATATCTTTTCGGAATCAGACTTGTGAGGCCCAAGTCCATTGTTTTTAGCACTCGAATGGAACAAGACTGAACGTATTTGACATATTTGGAGTAATTTCTTGCGTTGACTATAATAACCTTGTGTTTCTTTGGAGAGAAGAAATCTATTCCAAGTTGGGAAGCCTACCAAGTCAAGTTGGAATTAAAAAGAGACATACAAGGCAGAAAAAGAGGACGTCTAGAGACAAGAGGCGGCCTGGAAGCAGATTGGGACGCAACAAGAGCAAGAGGAGTCACCTCCATCTTTATTCCTCCTTCACTATGTTTTTGTTAGTTATTTTTATTGTTTCTTTTTGCTAAATTCCTAGGCTAGGGCTGAGATGAAGCCCCTAGTATGACTATTCTACTTGTTTAGTTGGTTGCTATTGAATTTCTGGATTTCTATGTTAAACTCTTAATCACCGTTTCAATAGAACTTTTATTCAAAATCTTTGCTCTGGATCAATAAGACCTAGGTTTTGTTTATGAGTTATTTGGTTGGAGAACATGATGCTTGATCAATGAGTAGATGTTTTCTAGGGTGCCAAAAGATAATTCAATCTTGTGATTAAAGAGTTGTGAATTGAGAATACAAGTGCTTGATCATAGTCGATATTCTTGTTTGCATGATTTCCTAGTTCTTTTATGCTTAATGGAGTTGAACATGTTTGCTTGAACCTGATCATTAAGTGAAGTAAATTATAGTTTGGCTACTTGAGTTCTATATGGGATCAATAAGTTAGAATTCATAAGTTAGAAGAACTTTGGCATATGTCCGTGATCAATAAGGCTTATGTACGGGAATCATTAGCATGAAATCTAGAGAATTCAATGGTTGTCAGCTAGCAATAGAGTAGAAGTACCAGGTGGTGGATTCAAAGTCTTAGCATTCAACTCTCATATTTTTCAACCTTCTAAAAAACCCTTCTCTCAATTCTTTTGTTTCTATTCTTAGCTGTTTAGTTATAATTTCAATCATCACAATCTTCCCAAATGTTTGTTTATTTTTGTGTTCAATTGGTTATTTGAGTTAGAATCAATTCAAGTTTCAATCCTTGTTGGAACGACCTCGTGCTTGCACTAACTATACTACAATCGATTCGTGCGCTTGCGAGTAATCATTTAAAACACAACAAACAGGAAAATGTAATTGATGAAACTTACCACTTGAGGGAACTAGTATCGACTATTGTTTCTTCTCGTTTTGGCAGGGTTGCAATCTCTTCTTCTTGGACTGGTTTGACAACTTCAGATTCTCTGAGTCATAAAGTATAATCACAACTCATACGAAGATGACATGCACAATGAAATAGACATGGAATTCATGGGAAGTAGAGAGAAAGAAAAAGGAAATGATGGAACTTACGGGTAGAAGGTGAAGTCAGTATCACTTTTGTCTTCTTGTTTTGACATAATATCCTCACAAACACTGTGTCATAGAACAATCAGAAACATATATAGATGACATTCAAATTGAAGAGGAAAAAACCAAATGTGATCGAAGGAGAAGAAGAGTACTACTTCAGTATATATAAAGAAGACATGCAAGAAGGAAAAAGTAAAAACAGTGGAGCTTTTTATATAACTGATGAGATCACAAGAGAGGAGGGGCTTAAGACTTGAAAGCGGAACGAACAAAAAAATGTGATTGATGAAATAGACTTTTAAAATTTATGAGAATTAAAGAGAAAACATTAGAAACGGCCATGAAGGAACTTACGGGTTTAAGGTGAAGAAAATGTTGAATATATTTGTAAAATTTTGATTTGCTTCTACTTTGTATTTGAACAAAATATAATCGAAACCACAACTTGTTGATTTGATTAATTTGCAGTAGCAAATGAATCATGAACAGATCAACCACTAGTCCATAACAGTTGATAGACATCAGTTAAAAACTGATGTCTATTTCAGTTAGCAACCGATGTCTTGTTAAGTGATGTCTAATGTGATAATATTAGACATCGGTGGAAAAATGATGTCACTAGCATACTTAAACATCGAAATTTCAAGAGAAACTGATGTGGCATATATGTTATACAGCATTATTACTTAGAATTTTCGATGTCTAAACAAAACTTTAACATCAGTTCTTTGTGTAGACCTAATGTAAAAAGTAAAAACAAGATCAGTTTCCTAGTTGTATATGATATTTGAGATGAATTAAACATCAGTTCTTTGTTAGTTTATGTTTATGAATCCAAATTTACACATTACAAAATGACTTGAAATATGATGCGGTATAGTTTTACATATTATTGCTATTGCTCATATAACATAAGAGACTAACGAAAAACACTAAAAGTACCTGAAAATTAAAAAAGCAACATATTTTATTAGCACCAAATGTAAAGAATACAACAGAGGGGGACATAAGGCCTGACCTTCTAGTACAACAACATATAAACAAGAACTACAACTACAAGAACAAGCATAATGGAAATCAATTAATATGTATTGACTAATTGTATAATACTTGATCTGCCCAAACGCTAAACACATAAGCATCGACAATGAAACTGTAGCTCTTTCCATCAAATCTGCTGATCTTTTGGGAGGTGCCACAAAGATGTCATCTTTCTAATTCAGCAACTATTCAAAAATAGTTCATTAATGTGTGCAACATATGATATGGACAAGAATGGTCAGCGTCAGCAAAGAGGTGAAAAACAAAAACAGGCAAAATTGAATTCTGACAAAAAAAAAAAGACCAATAATCATACTGATGATGACAACTGAGCTCTTATATAGTAAATGTTATAAATATCATCATTTTTAACATATACAGTTGATGGAACTAAAAAACCTCTAAGACAAACAAATATGAATTACTTTAATAATTAATCTAGTTTGGGCTGCTTGCAACTCCAAAGATTAGCTTGAAATTTAGAATGTACTTCAGAGTAGATGTTTATAATAATTATTACCTGGAGTCATAAGTTGATAGATATTGATCAAGTCATCTGCAATAAAAATAAAAACAAAAAAAATAAAGAAAATCTTATATTATGAAGAAAACATACTACAATTGTTACCCTTAATTAAGCAAGAGGAAATTGAAACATTAGTCTTATTGATTAAATAAAAACACAGCAAATAAGCAAAAGAGACAAAGGAAATTTCCATCTCCAGAGCATTGCACTAACACTGAATTAAAGAACCCAAACAAATTGCATGTACATAGTGACTTGAATTGGAAAAAATAAGTCAAAAATTACAATCCTTTTGCAATTTACAAATTAAGGATAGTATAAAACTTACCAACAACTTACTGCACTTCCAGTTTGGTTAGGTTCAAAAGTCAAATCCATTTTGTCCTCAATGAATACCCTGTTACCAATCTAACCATATATAAAACAAAACAAAAAATAGAGTATTAATTTGTTGCAGCAATAGCAATAATCCAAGCAACACACAACACAAACAAAACAAAAATCAGCACAACGGCCAGTTTATCTAGACAACAAGTTAAAAAGTGTGAAGCACTTGCAGATTGGAAGCAAAGTTCATTGTCATATTTCCGTTTTGCAGATTAGAGCAAATTACCAGATTAATGAAGGATATAAGTTCACCATAAACTAAACAATTACATTCAAATAATCAAAAGATTGATATTGTAAATTTAAACTCGTAGGGAAGAAATTACCTATAATCGATAATCGATAAGAAATGATAGCTTAGGGTTCCAATTGAAAATGGAATTTGAGATGAACAGATAAACCATAACCTAACAATTAAGAGGGCAAGGCCTAATATACGTCAACGTCGATTAAATGAGAAAAAGATTAAATACTACCTGATCGAGATGCAAACTCTAAATTGGAGTGATGGTGACCCATTATGTTTAGGCGATCACGTTCGAGGTGATAGGTTGAACCTTGAGCCCTGATAAACCATCATATAATATTAAGTCCATGTGAAACATCATCTTATCAAACTAAGAGCAAATAAGAGAAACCAATGGATGAAATGCTAGTGCGAGCTTTTAGAAATGTTAGAAATATTAAGTAGGTGAGTGAAACATAATGCAACCCACCAAGCGAAATGAACTGTATTGAATCCAAATAAGGATTCAAGTTGGATAGAAACGCAGAGTTCTCATGTCCATAACCGAGCCGATCCCTATGGCGTTTACCCCAAATACAAACCTTGCCCTTCACCACTAGCGAAGAGTGAACAACCCACAAGAAATATCCATTTTACAAAATGGAGTTGAAAGAGTATGGGCAAAGAGATTCGAGACTGATTGAGTTTGAGAGAGAGAGAGAGATGGTGACAACTTGAGCCAATAACCATCGATGGGTTAGACTGCGTTTGGATTTTCTAGGGTTTGAGAGTGGAAGATGGTAAGGAAGAAGATGGAGGGAGAGATTACGGGTGTCTTTTAGAGGAATGGGGAGAGAAGCATAGTGATATGCGGGAGTGGGAGCAGTTTTTTCCCTTTTCATTTGTGCTCGTGATATGAGGGAATTTTAAGCGAGCTCTCCGCACTCCTAAAATTTCCAGTAATTTTGAAAAAGACATTTTACATTAGTCCCTATAAGGCATGATGTTTATAATATTGTAAGACATCGGAATTACGAGAATATGATGTTAAAGAACTTACGACATCAGTTCTATACTATTCTGATGTCTCTTAGGTGATGTCTATTAATGGTTTTGTAGTAGTGAACTTAACCCAACAAACTTGTGTACTTAAGTTTCTGAACTTGTTCAGACTTTTACATCAACCAACACTTCCCTTATATAGGGTACAAGATTAACCTACAAAATATCTAAGATGAAAGCATATTTAACTAGATTAAAAGTACTTTAGATTCAAAATATCTAGCTTAATTTGAGTGAAGCAAACATTAATACAAGTTGCTGTAAAATATTTTTCACCACAGCATGTTTCGCGACAGCGAACATACTCAACCTTCGCGAATGACAGAATTAGTTATTCCGTGAATTGTTATTCGCGAACACTACTTCTCAGCGAACTCGCAACTTACTTTTCCCTGCAGTGACGTCATCCTCGCGAACGCACTTTTAAAGAACATTAGCGATGAACTTACTTCGTGAACTTTTCTCTGCGGTGACCTTATCTCGCGAACGGACTTTAGTGAAAATTCACGGATGGAGCAGGAAAGCATTAATTCTATCAGAAAATATCACTTTTGTCTTCTTTTATCACAATATCCTCGTACTCACTGGGTCATAGAACAATCAGAAACACATAAAGGTGACATTCAAAATAAACAGAAATCCCAAATTAGTTCAAATCAAAAGTGAAGGAGCTTACGGTGGGGAGAAGCAGAGTATAACTCTAAATTGTTGAAAATCCAGAAGATGCACCTCATAGACTATTTCATCAGTTATATTCATCGAGTTTTTTCCCACAAGCTTTATAATGCTGAGTTTTATAGGTTGACGATCATTATAACCAGAGAGGAGACCACTATAGACAAGACAAAACTCCTGGTTATCCAAATGAACCAAATGCCTGCTTCTTAGGCCTGCATCACCCAATGGAAATAGTTCCATGTACGGCAACTCAATCACTGAGTGTAGAGAACATGTAAATACAAGATCTCCATCAACTTGTTCCCTTGTAATAGATAATGCCAAAACCGTGTCAAACAACACGTGTGTTAAGGCATAGAGAGTCTTTTCTAGAACCACAGCCACTCCTCGTATACCATAGCACTCATGGTTCTCAACTATGACTAAATACCATTTGTTTCTACTTACATCATACGCCCACATTTAACAATCTATGATACGAGCATCTATGTTAAACAAAATGAATTCATCACAAACGGCAATAGCCACCATCTAACCATTGCAAATTAATAGAATTAATGCTTTCCTGCTCCATCCGTGAATATTCGCTAAAGTGCGTTCTTGTTCTTGGTGTAGAATTTGAAGGAGAGGTTTTAGATCTAACTCAATGTGTGCTAATTGTGTTTAGGTTGTTAGAGAAATGTCTCTGGAGGTTATTAATTTATCAAGTGATGATAATTTCATAGACTGTAAAACTTTTAGCAAATCTTGCAAAACTTATGCTGAAGTTACCTCTCCTGCTGCTGTAGTTATATGTCCTCCACATAGGCGATCTTCCTTTCCTTGATGTAAGGCACCACCAGGTCCAAGAACTTAGGATAGAGGTGGTAGAAATCAAACATGAAGAAGCCTTCCATGCTATGAGCTTTTAAATCAGAGGCATCACGTTGGTGACCCCTTCGTGTTGCTCGTAATTGTATTGCCAAATCATGCCACACACTGCAATCGGCAGTGAAGTCTCATGTTGAGCAGCACTGCATCCAGCATTTTGCCTTCAACATTCTCGAAGTAAATGTCTATGCCCTTTGGGAAGTACCTCTTCAAAGCAGCATCCAAGTCAGGCTCTTCCTTGTAATTGAATGCCTCATCAAATCCAAACTTGTTCTTCAGTATGTCAACCTAGTTAATTGTAAGTAGGGAACATATGGAATGCAATTAATTAGTACATTTCATAACTATTAATAATCAAGATCGAACTCGCTAGGTAATGGTAGTCACATTTTCCTGACTGCCAGCACTTCCAACAATATAACAACCCATGAGTTTGGCAAATTGTCCAACAATCTGACCAACAGCCCCGAATGCTGAGGAAATGTACACATACTCTCCTTTCTTTGGATTGTAGACTTTGTAGAAACTAGCATAAGCAGTCATACCAGGCAGTCCTATATAATTTACATAATTATTTAGTTAAATGCATACATAATATCAACTACCAAGTATTTTCATAAAACTACTAGATTAATTACTTACTGAGAAGTCCAGTGTAGTAGGAAAGGGGTACATCAGTGTGGTTGATTTTGAACAAGCTTTCCGTCTTAGTGATGAAAGTATACTCCTCCCACTTTGTTATACCCCAAACTGATAAAGTAATATGAGATTTACATCTAAAACCAATTGGCAATGGATGAAGTGGCTCAAACTCTTATAAACTCATAGGCAATGTCCCATTTATACCCTAAACTGATAAAGTAATCTGGGGTTTACATCTAAAACAAATTGGCAATGGATGGAGTAGCCCAAACCCTTATAAACTCATAGGCAAGGTCCCATTTTTCTCATGTGGGATGAGACCCATAGGCAAGGTCCCATTTTTCCCATGTGGGATGTATATATTCTCAACACGCCTCCGCATGTGTGGCGAATTTTCAAGCACGTGGAGCCGGTGTGATCATGATGCATGTACACGTGGGAAACCCACTCTGATACCATGATAAAGTAATCTGGGGTTCACATCCAAAACCAATTGGCAATGGATGGAGTGGCCCAAACCCTTATAAACTCATAGGCAAGGTCCCATTTTTCTCATGGGGGATGTATATATTCTCATCACAAACCAAGTCCCCTGCCTTGAGCTCTGGTTGTTGAGAATCCACAGCTTTTGACACTCCATAGCCCACTATTGGCTGCTCACAATTTCATTCATAGTACTTTAACTAGTATCCAAATTAATTAACTAGTACTAGTTCTGAACCAAGAAAAAAGATTAATTGAGTAGTGAAATGATGGATGAGGTAGCTAGCTTACAGACTCAGGGGAGAAGAAGACAATGCGGTCTTGTTTGGTAGTGGAGGAATCACTGTGCTTAATGCCTCGCATGTAGAGATCGCAGGAGAGGTAGAGGTTCTTCAACAACATCGATCCTTTGAAGTCTTATCCTGCAGGCACTTTGAGCTTAATGCTAGACGTGTTCAAGTACATGTGAAAATACAAGGACCGAATGTGTTTTCTGGAAAATGGGGATTGCAATGCACATATCAATCCTTACTGGGCAGAAACCAAAAATAACAAACAGAACTCCAGATTTTTGTTTACGCAGTGAAAACCTCAAATATGAGATTAAAAACACTGCGGCTCTTACTCTTGAGAACCCAAAATAAGAATTAACTTGTGATGAAAGATATGCTCTTTACAAACTCAAATAGTACTAGTTCGGCTACAATGATTAGACAAAAACTAATACGAAGTTTGCCTTCTGTCTTGAACTCCTTCCTCACTTGAACGATCACCAAATAACCCTCTTCTTTCTTCACAGCCTCTCTACTTATCTCAAGAGAATATATGCATATGAAAGATGATCAAAAACACTTATACATGGACCAAGTGTCTTTGATTCTTATGGCCAACACTAACATTAACCAAGCAAGACTCACAACAAATTCTTGCCTATCTCTCTCTCTACCAGACCGTTTTTTTTTTTTACACACACACACACACACACACACATATATATATGAAGGGGCCGTGCTATACTCAATTAAACAGAACACAACCCTAATTCAACTTCTATAAGGAAATAATCTTTTGTGATAAAGATAATCAAATAAAGACGCCAAATCCTAAAATACTTGGGAAATCAATAACACAATTTGGCAAACAAAAAAATATCTTTAAATAAAAAATATTGAACCCCAAAGATACTTTCCTAGACCAACCACTAATTAACACACGGGACTGACCATGTATGCATGGATGCATTTACCTGAGATTCTCTGAGATCAGTGTGTAGGATACTTCAAGGTTTTGTATGGGAATGCCAACACACCATATATAGTTCTTGTACCTACAACATGTCCGTCTCCTCCAGATTGGCACTTGTGTAGTCTCTAGCTAGCACTTGCTGGTTCCTCACTTGCTAAACATGATCATCATCGATCATTACCGCCTGCCTTGTAATTAGTACTCCTATTAGCAGCAGCTGCCATAATTGAGTTTAGGTTTTCTTAACCTTGATATGCTTATGTAGTTGATGATCTAGCTAGCTCGATCTCTCTGCTCGATTAGGTATATATTTTGATCTCGGTGAGAAGAATGAGTGAGCAGATAAGATTATTCACAGGTACAAAAGTAGTAAGGGGCGGGACTCGATCAAATGCGATGCGAGGTAAGCGATGCTGTCAGCAATTAATCAGCACCAGGACAACAAATTAATATTAATAGGACATTTTGCGCAGATGCATCAAAGAGATGAGAAGGCCCTTTATTCCTAGCTAGTAGCTCCAATGATTAATGCTATTATTCAATAGGGTCCTTGACCCAAAGTACCAAAATGAGCAAAAATTATCCCACTTACCCCAGCAACAGATTTTTGTTCCCACCTACACAATTTTACAGCAAATAACCATTTTACCCCCAATCCAATTAAAGAATTACAGCCATTGCCACACTCTCTATCTCATCCCTTCGACCGACGCCTCTCTCTCTCTCTCTCATCAATGACGCTCTGGCTCACCGTCGTGCTCTTCAAGAACGTCTGCTTCATCGACTTCATCACCGATCTCCATGTGTTCGGCAAGGTCTATCTCCACCGATCTACCGCTAGAGCTTAAATTTCAGATCGTAACATGGATGGTTCCGAAGTCCTGAAGCTCCGGCGATGTTGCAGCTCCTTGGAGACAGGAGTTCCGATCCGGCGAGGACAACGAGCTACAACGGAAGCAAGTCTGACGAACCGTCAGGGAAAGAAGGCAAAGCCTGCAAAATGAATTTGCAGCCACTTCTCAAGCCTTTAGGAGGCCTTGACAGCAATTTCTCAGCTTTGGATTGTGGAGGTGACAGGTTTCTGGTTTGGTGATCAGTTGGCAGCTTTAGAAGGTTCCTTCAATAACTCAGGGATATCATCCTCCATTCGTTTGACCCACCCTTGATGATGATAAATTATTGGCAGTCAAAGTCCAATTGTTTATGTGGGCAATGGTGGATCGCATTTCATGCTTTACAACCTGACCAAACAACTTCAAGAAAATAACAGAAGTACAGAAGGCATATATATTAGTATACTAAATGTAAGGCTGAGCATTAATTCTAGTTTGGTGGACCTTTGGGGGATAAAAAGTTCTTTACAGTAACTCATATATATCATCATCCATTCTTTCATAACTGGCACCATTCTTTCATATATATTAGTTTTCCTTTCCCAAATCAATTTCTTTTTTTGGGTAAAATTGGGGCAGAAGGCCCAGAAGGAAAGAAAAAAGGTCATATTGGGGCAATAGTGGTCTGTTAAATGTCTATTGGGGGGCAATAGACGTCTATTGAGGGGCAATAGACGTTTTTAAATTTATATAATCTTTTCATTTTTTTCTTTAATCAAAGTTTTATTTGTTTAATCTTAGAAAGATTAGTTCTCATTCCGACTACCAAAAGTTCTATTAGGGGCAATAGACGTCTATTGGGGGGTAATACATGGCTGATAGGCGTCTATTGCCCCTTAGTAGACGTCTATTGGGGGGCAATAGAGGTCTATTGCCCCTTTATTGGAGGGCAATAAAGGTTTTCAGAAAAATCCTGTATGACCGGAATCCGGCGGCCAGTAACGGGCTCCGGCGAAGTCTCCTATGGTTTCTCTCTCTTCCATTTTCTCTCTCTCTCTAAGTAACAAAGGGGTTAGGGGTAAAATTGTATTAAAAAAAGGGCAAAATACTGTTTAGTCCCTGAAGTATGGTTTCGTCATCGATTCAGTCCCTGTCTTTCTAATTTAATCACAAAGGTCCCTGAACTCAAAATTTTCAGTCCAATTGGTCCATTCCCTCCACTTCCTCCGGTTGCTCGATGACGTGTCAGTCATTACTTGCCAGCTTGAGGCCATGTAAGACACGAAATTTGTAAAGTGACGAGAATGCCCCTGGCCTCTATTACGATAGTTTTGGACCTAGAGTGAGAGAACTCGAGGAGAGAGAAAACAGATATGGGATTCTCTCTCTCCTGCACCAGTGCCTCACCTCTACCACCATCATGCTCAGCGGCTTCTGACAATTCATCGACAGCCTCTCCATCGTCCTGCGATGCTCGAAAGTAGCCCACGCGACCTCTAGTGAGTCAAACCCAGCCTCCAAGATGTCCGCCAACCCCCAGAGGTAGGCTCACGCTTCGACAAAGTAGCACCCACTATTGCTTTGGACACCCAGACCTTCATGGGTGTTCGACTTCTCTCTCTTTAGCTGGTCATCATCAACTTCCACCACCATCTGAAGATTTCATGGTTCTGGGATTATGGATGGGAGAGAGATACGAAAGGCACTCTGGGTTTGGGTTCTAGTTTTTCTTTATGACGGTTGACGAACTCCGGTTGCCTCCATGGCTCACCTCCGTCACCATCACCTTTGTAGGCCTCGGCGGGTCAGCCTCAACGATCACATCTCGGTAACAACTCAGCACCTCTTCTCGGTGATTCATCACAAGCTAGTCATCTAGCAGCAATTCATATCTCCAAAACTCATCTGGCCACATGCTCCCGGCGACAGCGATAGTGACACCTACTTTCGGTCTCGCCACCACTCAAACTTTCGCCAACTCGACCCCCGGCCTGCACCCGGCATCCCTTACCGACACCCAAATAGTCGAACTGCTTGCTTGGGCATCCACTTTCAGAAAATCTAGGCTAATGAGGCAAATGGGTATGATATGATTTTAATGTTTCAATTGAAGCTTGGTGTCGATTGTAATGGGCATCCACATCCCACCGCCATACCATCACCCTCTCCTCTTCATCCCAGTCTGAGCAATTGCTCAGTACACCCACGATGGTGAAGCACAGGCCCTTGCATTCAAATGAAATAGCTGATTCCGATCAGCCATTCGTCCAACACAACAGAGCAAGGATCCCATCAAGACCGCACAAAAATTTCTCCCTCAAGGTATTTCCAATTTTGCTTTGCTCTTTTTCCTTTGCTTTTGATTGTTTTGATCTTGTGTTCATGATTTGTTGTGGTAGTCAAATTTTGGAAGAAACTGGAGCAGGGGCATTTTCGTCACTTTACAAATTTCGCGTCTTACATGGCACCGAGCTGACAAGTAATGACTGACACATCATCGAGCAACCGTTGGAAATGGAGGGAATGGACCAGTTGGACTGAAAATTGTGAGTTCAGGGACCTTTGGGATTAAATTAGAAAGACAGGGACTGAATCGAGGACGAAGCCATACTTCAGGGACTAAACAGTATTTTGCCCTAAAAAAAAAAAAAATCTTAATGGGATATTAGGGAAGACTCACTTAGAGTGTATTGGATAAGAGAGAATTAAAAAAACTTAATGAGATTAGTGGGAAAAAAATATCTAGAAATGGGGTAAATGGACAAAAACCATATTCAATATGCATGGCCGAATCCATATTATCAAGTTTCTGGATTCTTAATGAAGAAGAACCTACAAGGAAACACAAAGCAAGAAATCAAGTCGGGATCCAACTCTTTCACATTTTTACTGGGTTTTGGCCCACTTGTCTTTTCAGCCCATCCGAAATTTTGCAACTCATCTATGTACATGAGGCAGCCCATAATTCTCACACGTGGATCTGTCAATCATCTAATATTTGCTAGCCCATGCGCTTACGGTCCACAGTATGGCGGTCTAGATGCGCCATAAAAGTGAATAGGGACTTCGGTAAGCCCCACCTTACTCTGTGAGTTGCCTCTGAGCTGATATTTTGTATCTCGTTTGATTGCAATTTGTTACACTTCATAATGTTTCGTAGCTATTCTAATTGCATTTCATACCTCTGTGTTTACTCTCTTCTGACGTTTGAGACGAAGTGATATTGTTAGCTAGAATTCGTATAAACTCATTAGTCAAACTTAGTGGTTCTAGTTGTAGTTATCTTTAATAATGGTGATGAGTTTTTATGCAGAAATTAAATATCATTTTAATTATGGTAATTTACAAATCTTGACATAGTTTAATGTCGATCTTCGCTTGGTGATAACTCAAAATAATACTTGAAAAAGACTACAAATTCGTCTTATAGTTTTGGACCTTCTAAAGAACTAATCTACATTACCATCTAAAACAATAATAAAAGATGCTATTGGCAGGTTGGGTGATGCTATTGGCCGGTCTGTCTATAGTCTATACATTTGTTTGCATAAACTACTAATTCCACATTAAATATCTCGATGTTCACATGTATATTGCTTGACCCCAAACAGAGATAATCTTCAAACAGATTACAAATACTTAAGCCATCGGACTAGCTAGGATAAAATTACAAGGAAGCACCGACAAAATTAGATGAATAAAATTACAAGCGACGTTGACTCGATCGATCATGACTGAGTGATCGAAGTTGAGAGGAGCTAGGAGACAATAATAGCCCCCCAAAGTCGAAGTCCAAATTTATGGACTACCATCTCTTTCTTAATTAATCGATTGATTAAGCCTTAACTATTTGGCCCCTAGCAAGCTAATTACAGTGTCATCTTACTTGATCTGTCACATGCATGTTTAATTGGCCAAGGCCAATGCATGGCGTAATCATTAGTAACTACTACTCCTATATTTGGATAATTAGTTTCTGGTACCGATTATATATTATTCAAAATGTACAGTACTATCCAAGTCCAAACTGGAAAAGCTCTTTAGAATGAAATTTATGAACTTCAGAATAGTTTGCATATACAATCAAGCTCAACTCTTGTAAGGACGGAGATATACATCACACAGCTCGCATATGATATATATTATATATAAAAGATTACTACTAAGTTTACATGACCAAACAAAAGGATAGCTTCTTCCTCGATCATAGTAATTCTGGGGCTTCAACTCTAGGTAGCTAGGATACATGGTGATGAGGATGGTGCATATATTTTTGTTGAAACTAGAGTCTCGTGGTATAAGGCCACTTGGGAAGAGCCTATTTCCCCATTGAATATGGTTCGAAATTTCCTTTGTCCGGGATTGTATATCACAACCTTTTTGTGGTTGTGCAACATCATTAGAATTTCGCCGTTCTTCAAAACGCACAAAAGCGACATCAGTCCCATGTACTCCTTAGAATCCTCCATCTTCTGTGGGATGGTTGTGAATACACTCCAAGACGCCTTGACTCCATATTCCTTCATAACCCACACTTGATAATCAGACCCGTGGGGGCTGTGGAGCATACTCAGACACCCTCCTAAAACCCCCAATCCATAGAAAGAGAAATGCTTGTCACCGTCACACGGCAGGGGTACTTCTTTGTAAGTCTCCTCCGTCAGATCAAAGGAGACGATCCCGAAAGGCCTCGGGTCATGGTCATCGCCGTCAGAAGGACTGATGTTGATTCCTCGACGGACTGCCCAGTGGAGAGCCCCATTAAGAAGGGTACCCACCACGCTGGACATGAAATAAAAGGGTAGGGTTTTGGTTTTTGTTCGCCAAGAGTTGGTCTTCAAAGTAAAGATGTCAAGTTGGGTGACGAAATTTCCATCCCTACTTGAAGAAGTGGCCCTCACTATTTTACAGTCGTCGTTGCGACAATCATAACCGAAACCATAAAAGTAGTCTCTACCGACTACAGTTTCCTCCGGGCTGGGGACTTCTTGAACGTGCCTGGTGGAGGGGTTGTATATGATCATGTGTTGGAGTCGAGCACCAAGCATAGCAAGCCGTTGCAGGAACCGACGATCTTGATGTCTTTGACAGCTGGCCGCCTCACCGTCGACGCCACCGGGTACTCCACCATGGACTCGAGTACTACTGCATCATCTGCATCAGTTGCAGCAGCGGCAGCTGGCGCTTCTTCTTCTTGTTTGGTACGAGTATTGGATAGCTGTAGATGGAGGGAGTGAATGAGGGTTGTTGAGGAGAGCATGAGATGTGCGTTTGATATTCGATCACCGTCATCATCATCGTGGTGAGGGTGTTGTTTGGTGGAGTGGTGAAGGTGTGACTTGATGAATTTGTGGTCGGAGATGAGATTAAGCCATGATTTGCTCACGCATTTGAAACGGAGCAGCGACTTGACCGGCAGCTGCAGCAGAATTTCCTCTATGATATCGCAAGGAAGATCTTTGCTAGCAATGGGAAATGAGCTGCTGCTGCTGCTTGTTTCCATTTTCATTATGATCTGTGAGTTTGGGATGGTGGTAGAGGGAGAGTCGTGCATGCTATTTATAGAAGGATAGCGGATACAGTCAGCTATAGTTTAGCTACACGTCGGTCAAGTTAGAACACTTATACAAGTTGGGCAGTTGGTGTAATTGATTAGTTTTCATGTCAACCGGCCAGTCCCAATCTCACCTGGGCCAGATAGAGTGAGATAATTACTCTATCAAGCTGCTGCCAGCTAATTAAACAACTACTTATTCTTGAATAACAAGGCATGTATATAGATATAGTACTGCACCATTCCACGCCTCTTTATCCTCATCTAAAAATAAAAAAAAGCCAGAGGCATGCATACTTATTGAGAATGATAGAAGAGTAGGGTCATCTCTACCACTCCATGAGATTAAAGAAAAAAAAAATGCAAAGGAGGGACCAAAAATCAAACCTCCCAATACGAAAAATAAGCATAATGATATTCTGCTGGTTAACGAAAACAAAATTGAAGAAAACCCAACCGATCATTCTTATAGTGCGAAAACATAAATGAGGGAGGTGATCGAATCCTAGCACACAATTTCAGAAAAAGATGAATCATAATTTGCTAAAACAACTGTTACTCTATTCTTTTCATAGAAGATATGAGAAGATTGAAATGTCATCATATACATCTTTAACTTTGTGATTTTTTTTTTTTTGCAATATTCATCAATACGTAATAAACTAGAGAATAAACGGTTTTTATATGTTTACATTTAAAAAAATATATATATAAAAAAAAGATCTTATTTAGAGATCTATGTGAATGCAAGTAGCAAAATACAAAAATGCTTTTACATATACAGATACCAAGTAATGATAAGACCAAGTTGCATGTGCTAAGTAGCTACGCTACATAAATGACCCGCCAAAGTTTTCTTGGGTTTGCCATCATGAAGCTCATTTGGCATAACAATTGACTTCACATCCAATGCATGACTTTTGGTGAATATAATTGAAGTGAATAAGGAGATATCAACCGAAAAAGAAAAAGAAAACTAAAAAAAGCGGTGAAAATAACTTTACAATTAACGTGAGGGACAAGGATAGTTGACCTGGACAGCCCGGCCGATCAAGATATACAGAGCCAGAGCTGGTATGGGAGTCAACGAATTTGGATTTCAAAGATACATGCGTGGAAATTCAATCAGATGGTAGCTCCCCATACTCTTCTTTTTATTCAAAGAATCAATATATGCACAAGGGCATCCATATTCTTTGTTCAACGGAATGCATAAATTTCCATCTGGACCATCATATATATAATTCAAACCCAATTGCGTCTTACATTGCTAGTTGAAAACGAAAATGATGAGGATGCTGGCTAATAATGATCCCTAATGTATATGATTATACATGCAAGATTTCTCGTTCACACCGTAATGAACCTCACCTTAATCATATCTAATATAGTTAGTACGTAGTAGTTAATTTAGTATTAGGAGTACTACTCTTAAAACCATACAAGTTGACTTTGTTAGATGCATAGTCAAAAACAAAACACGTACAGGACTATATAAATTGCCATATAATACCAAACTTTCGTCTCCTACCTACCGTTTTACTTTATTTAAATCATCAAAATGAATCATTTATTTTTTATGCATCCACTACCTGGTTTCCTATTAATTTACCTACTTCTGTGTCGTCATATATATACATTTAAAAACCAGGCGATTGCCCGGTCTCTTTCATTTCATCTAATTACGTTGTCATGCTCTTTTTGGCTTCAAAGTCCAATCAATATATACGAGGTTTTGGTTCAAAACTCTACTTCAACTTTTTTTGGCACTTAATGATCGCATGCTTGCATGTAATGTGTACAGAAGAGTTCAATTCCTTGCTAGATATACAGCAGCACGCAGTTGCGAGGTGTACGGAATCGATCAAAGTTGCGTGTATATATGTTGTTGCAATTATAAATCCCGATCTGTACGTTCCTTACTTGCAACCCAATCAATTAATAGATTGATGTATGCATGGGTCCGTATTAAAACAAGAAAGAAAGAAAATTGACTTGACCAGAAAGGTACAAAGATATACAGATACGTACTCATGTTATCTTGGGCGGCCGGCCTTGTCAGAAACTCAGAATGTCAATCCCAGCTAGCCCTTGATCGATCGATTTGGTGTTATTCCTTGCTTCAGTTCCTTGCTTTAATGTAAATTTGTTTACGCAAGTCATCGTCCTCCTAATTAGTCGTTGGTTAATTAGAAATATACAAACTTACGAATTAGCATGCAAGTTGCAAGTAACTAATTAAGTTCAAAAGTCAGCGATCGATCCCAATCCCGTGATCTCAATCAAATTCAACGTACGGAAACCCAATTTAAATATTTTTATTCAAAGTTGATCATATCCGATCAATATATATATACTAGCTAGTTCTTGTTGTTCAAAAGTCTAGTTCAGTTTTTCTGGAGTTAACTGAAAGTCTATATATCATGCATTCGGATGATATGCATGTCTTTACAGAAGATTTCAATTCCTAGCTAGATATGCATGTCTTTACAGAAGATTTCAATTCCTAGCTTTAAGACAGTAATCAATGCCTTAACGATCATCAATTTGGCTGAAAATTTGCAGAGATGATCTATATACTAGTACCTAGAAACTGAACGATCGAGATGTAGATATGTGACCGAAAAGCGACCCAAAACTCGAAGTTCACACTTTAATTTCAAAGTGGACGTCTGCTCTGGATAAAATATATATATTCGGGAATCGCGCATTGTGATCTTTTATCTTAATTTCCTGAGAAAAGAAGTAAAAGAACTCAGTCAAGATGGAAGTATGTACAAGTACAGTACGTATAAAAAAGAAGAAAATATATATTAATATATAGTTAACAAAGTCGACTTGATCAAAAAAGGTACAAACATATAGTACTATCTTGATATACTCGTGAAAATCTTGAGCACATAGGGAACTAATCTGATGCCGACGTTGTCAAAATATCCCATCCCGGAGCCCTGAGCCCTCCCTTCTTCCTTGCTTCAGCACCATGTCCTCCCTTTAATCTCAATTTGTTTACGCCAGGCATCGCCCACATAAGTCATTGCTTGGAAATCAAAACCTGCAACTAACTAATTAAGTTCAAAAGTCAGCCCTCCCATCCCGATCCCAATCCCGATCCAGTCAACTTTAACGTACGGAATCCCAAATTTCATTCAATTAATTAGTACCGTACTTTTCCAGTATACAATTGTTTATCCTGCACTGTTCTACTTGCTAATAACCAAGCTCTTACCAATTACAACAAAAAGGTACGGCTAAGCTGACTTGTTAATCGAGACTGATTCTATCTTGTGAACCAGTTGGAATCATTCATTCATATTATAATCTAAGTTTACAATGGCGTTTAAAATTAAATACTGATTAATATATGTATTAACTTAGTGTCCTCCGCATATATACAGACAGCACGTACATCTAACCTTTATTTTTTCTAATCCATGAATCCATCACATAAAACCAAACCGGCCAATCAAAAATATTAACATCCCAAAGAAAGCTAGATTAAAAATGGGAAACTTTCTAACAAATTCTCACGGAACGCTTCCAGCCTAGTGGAGCATTTGCAGCGGTGCTATATGGCAAGCCCAAACCCACTTTTAGCCCAGCAAGAGTCAAACGTAGCCCCTCAAGCCCATTAGTGGGTTATCCCCGGTCATATGACAGCCCACGAAGAAATGTTTATATGGCAAACCTTCAGGCTTCTCAAGATTGTATTGTGATATCATTCCACACACTGCAATCCGGCCATGGTCTCTCATGTTGAGCAGGACTGCATCCAGAAATTTCCAACCAACATTCTCAAAGTATATGTCAATGCCTTCTGCTAATTAAGTGCTAGTTTCATTGAGACTTTGACTGCTCAAACCACTTCAACAAAACCATTGATAAAGGGTCAACCCTTGCAACTCTCTATAATTTACAGGACTGGTCAACAAAAACGAGGTTTCTTTTCAGATGGAAAGTTTTTCATATACCAAATGTCCAACAAGAAGTCATAAATCCACATTAACTGCATTGCTTGGAAGACTCATTGCCTACAAGACTAATGAAACTCCCAAAATCTTTGTGATTGAAGGAAGTAATGTTCAAACAGATTCTTAGATCGTGGTTTCCTTTTTCTTATCAGAGTTCTCAATGTTTTTCTTTTCTAATCTGATGAAAACATAGCTAAACACAGTGCTAACTCACTGCATGGCCTGTTTCATATGCAACTTTTGAGACAGATAGAGTTTTTACACAAACGCCTTGACTCGCCTATCCGAATCCTCTACTTTCCTTGTTGTTCACCTGCCCGGTCTGGTTCATCTTACCCGCTGGCTTGGACAAGTACGGTTCACTGATTTGAATCACTTAAACTAAAGCTCTGATATCCGTATCTGACTTACTTTTGCAGTAATTTGTGAAGATATATAGATGAAGCTAAGTATGAGTATATACGGGAAATAGACAGGGAGATCAATGAAGCTCAACATATGTTATTTGAGTTCCAGAGCAATATTAAGGTTCCTTGGTAAATTATGGACTGACCTTTTCGGAGCTGCGGTTAAGTCATGCTCTTCCTTATAGTTGAAAGCTTCATCAAAATTTAACTTATTCTTCAAAAGGTCAACCTAGCTGGTATGAAAGTAGTTCAGAAGAACAAGAATTTCATAGTCTTGTAACCAATATATTACACTGTAAACGGCAGCTGACAGGCATGTAAATTGGCAAATCGATGCTACCTTTATACCTTTTCTTTACTTCCAGCAGTTCCAACAACATAACAACCCAACAATTTTGCTAATTGTCCAACCAGCTGGCCAGCGGCACCTGATGCTGCTGAAATGAAGACATATTCTCCTTTCTTAGGAGAACAAACTTCATTGAAGCCTGCATAGGCGGTCATCCCAGCATACCTATAAAAGGACAATGCATAAATGCACACAAGTTTACAGGGAGAACTGAGGGTAAAAGTAAAAGATGCATGATGAATACATACCAACAGATTTATGACTCTTGACTACAGAAACATACACCAATTAATTTGGCTTTTAATACCAGTAGAATTGGCTGTTCTCAAACCACTATAAAGATGAAGACAAGACCTTGCTTATAAGTTATAACTCATTAGTCCCAGATCAAGTTAAGTAATTCAGGACACTCAACCCAAGCTATTATCAGCACCTCTTTTATATAAGTTCTGCTACAAATATGATTGCAATTTCCAATGGCCAAGCCAACTAATTCAATTGATCAAATTTGAGGGAACTCAAACACCTTGGAGTCCAGGAGTGAAAACATGCATCACAGACTCGCTCCAAAGCAATATAACAATGCACTTCAGATATTTTACAATAGTTTGCAAAAGTTCAAGTTTTACCCTGAAACTTATAGGAATAAAGTGGTAATACAGAATATTGCTAACACATACTTTCTACAGTCACCAATGAGCTCCCAGCTCCCAGCTCCCACCTATGAATTAAATTTCCCCTAAAATGTCCTAATGAGTATTCTTGTTTGGGACACACATCGAAATGGCCACAGTTGCCATCAGTTAATGAGACAAACAGATGAGTTCAGTAAACCAAGATTGATACAAGCTTATATGAGTTTGTGAGCAAATGACTTACCAAGTATACCGGTATACTAGGAAAGAGGAACGTCAGCGTGTTGGATCTTATGGAGGGTTTCTTGTTGTGTGATTAAGCTGTAGTGTTCCCATTTGGTTGTTTCCCAGACAAGGTCACCTTCCTTAAAGTCTGGGTGCCCAGAATCTACAACTTCACCCACTCCTAACCCACTCAAAGGCTGCATTAATTTAAAGAATTAGAATTGTTGACCATTATTATAATCTCAACACTGGATATAACATCAACTTGACTGAGAATTGAAATCATGTAGCTATATACCACCAGTCAATGCCTAAAAATTAAAGTTCCAAATAACTAGAATATAATCAACACCTTGAGCATAAAAGAAGAAAATTGGAATCGAAGGTTCAGGAGACAAACATTTAAGCAATTGTAAAATATATGCTAAAGATAAAAAAATACACCAATAAAGAAAAATTATACCCACCTTGTTCATCACTGATGTTTGTTTGTGATGATTCATTGTCCTTAATATACCTAAACATATCCTTGACGATGAAGTACCAATTTTCCTGTGGAGCTAGGATGAAGTACCTAAACACCCATCGTCTGAATTCGAAATAGACAACAGATGCTTAAAAAAAAAGAGTTGTGTGAATACAAGTCACACAACGGACACAAAATAACAACTGTGGCCTGAACTCAAAATAGATAACGGATACTTTGTAAAGAGCATTGTGTGAATAAAACTCACACAACGGCCGTAAAATAAAGTGACATTTGAATCGCAATCACACAACAGTTTCTAAAGTCGCCCGTTGTCTGAAGAACAGTCACACAATAGCTAATGCTGTCGACAGGCTGCCAGGATGCTGCCGACATGCTGCTGATCCCTTCACATGACGGTTCCCTACAATCGACATTCATCAGACGGCGCCTCGATATACGACGGTCAGCATCCATATTAGACGACAGTTTTTGCCCGTTGTCTGTTTCAATTTCTGTAGTAGTGCAAATTTCCTTCCCACGTTGTCTTTTCCAACCAAGTATCCGGTTACTAATACAGTCACCCATTTCTGAGGAGATTCTTAAGCATCTACACTCTATTTCACATGTACGACATTCATCATTTATGGATTTAATTGCCTGTTCCAAAAGAATTTCTACGTTTAGTACAATACTTATCATCAACACTAGGTACTCACTACTTACAGCAGTAGATCATCATTCTTCCAATTCATTCCAAGAGGCGACTTCACAATACAATCTAACAACAAGATTACACACACACACACGCACCATTACAGACCGAGTATAATAGGTTTATTGCAGCCTGCACAATATCAAATAAACGTTTTGTCTATTAATTGCCTTCATTCCTTGAAAGGCTAAGCCCAATATTATAGGATGAAGAGTTATAATCCATTTTTAACCATTAGAAAATAACAATGACTTCAAATATATGACCAAAGTAGTAAGGCCTGAAGTCAAAACTGAATAAGGAAAAACACAGAAATAGGTTGCCGGCCACAGAATTAAAGTGAAATTAAGTCAGGATCATAACTACATGTCAAAGTACACTTACATCCAGTGTTATCATATTGCCATTATATGAAGCACGAGAATCTTGATAAAACTTGTACATATCTTCTGGGGCGTGGCGAAGAAAATGGTAATAAGACTCTACAAAGGCGTTGCCGACAAGTTGGGTACAGCTAGAACTATCTAACCCTTGCAAGGCCATCTACAGAACATTCAAACTGTATGCATTAGTAGAGGAACACATTACTCGAAACACTTTGATGTCAAATCACGCTATTATGCAAAACAATTACAAGCATTTAGCACACCCAAAGCTAAGAATTCTAGATTGAGCAGACACAATATATACAAACTAAAGACAAGAAGGATTAGCTGGAACTGCAGCTGAGTTACCATGATAATGATAAGGAAATTAGTATCTGATTGCAGATTGTGAATGGATTAAGACTCTACTCCACAAAAATACCAAAAAACCCAAAAGGGCTGGAACATATCAACAAGAGAAAATAGTAGTACTTGAGTACTTGAGTCTCGTGTTGAAGGTGGCAAAATTATGCAAATGGGTTTAGAGCACCACCATTGAAAAAATGACAGTAGCATTACAACATTGACAGTAGCTTTGTACAACTATTGTAATAGATTTTCACAACGGTGGTAGTTGCTTTTTACAACTATGGAAGTAGCTTTGTACAACTATGGAAGTAGTTTTTTACATAGTTATATCATTGTTTGAACTCTGCATACTTTTCATATTATTGAATATGTTTTTATTTCTCAATTGCAGTAGCATTTTTATCTTAGCTGGATTATTTACATTTCCATAGCTTTGTTAGTTTCTGAGAATAGCTTTCTCAGTCTCTTGAAGTCGCTTTTGTTCTGCTTAGTAGCAATTTTTGTTCTGCTTGGTTATTTATTTTGGCATTGATGAGAGTAACCTTTGGTGATAGTGTGAGTGTTATTGTTACTAGTGAGAGTTGTTTTTTGGTGTGGGTGACAGTAACGTTTGTTGCTTGTGATAGTAGCTTTTATTGGTGGGGATAGTAGCTCTTGGTTTTGGAGAGCGTAGCTTTTGTTGGTGACAGTAGTTTTTATTGCTGGTGACAGTAGCTTTTGTTACCTCGTCGGAGGTTACAGGAAATCTCACGAGAGTAGTTTTTTTTGTTAGTGACAGCAGCTTTTGTTGGTGACAGTAGCTTTTGTTGCTGGTGATAGTAGCTTTTGTGACCTCGCCGGAGGTTGCCGGAAATCTCACCAAAGTAGCTTTTATTGCTTGCGACAGTAGCTTTTGTGGTCGCCGGAGTTTGCCGGAGACCTGCCTGAAGTTGGTCGGAGACCCGCCGAAAGTTGGCCGGAGTTGACTGGAGACCTCGCCGGAGAGGAGAGAGAGAATGGTTATTGACTTTTTACTCTAGTGGCATTTATGTAAATATGTTGATTTTTATATCCAAAATATAACACATTTTTTAATCTAGTGGCCTTATGAGGGAAAAAAATTAGTTGGTGGCCTTATGGCTAAAAAAAATTCAAATATGCACTTAAATGTAATTAACTCTAATTTCTATACATGGTCTCATCATTTAATACAAAAATAAACTCAAAACAATCTGATTTAGTCCTATTAAGATCCTTTAAATCGATATATATATATATATATATATTAACTTATGTAAAAGTAAAATGAAATTGGAATTGGTCTACTCATTTCATTTCATATATAGTCCCTTTATATATGGAGAGAATTACAACGAAAATATCAATTACAATGATGACATTAAATGTTGATTGATCCATAATCCTTGCTGATTGATGGTAATCACTAATTCTTTGATTCCCTCTCCGTCAGTCACTTTGACGAAGGCACATAATGTGTTTTTCCTTTAACACTTCCCCTTGTGCCAAGTCAAAGACAAAATGGTGCATGAGTTGTTGCCTCATTAAAAACCTTGCCAAGTAACAATAAAAACCCTGTGGGACAAAAAATACACATTGGTTGAAGGAAAAGAGTACAACACACCTTTTACATTTGAGGATGACATGTGTGTGTTAGACTCCCCTGATGTCTACACTTCCCCCTGATACTTACATTAATCAAGGGAGCTTGAAAAGTCTTCGCATTCATATGTTTTTCACATGTTTCTCAAATGTGGCCTTAGGCAGTGATTTTGTGAACAAATCTGCCACATTCTCCTCAGACCTTACTTTATTCACTTGAATCTTGAGGAGAGCCTGTTGTTGCTGATTGTAGAAAAACTTTGGCGATATGTGTTTTGTATTATCACCCTTGATATATCCTAACTTCATCTGTTCGATGCAAGCTGCATTATCTTCATAAATGCAAGTAGGCTCAAACCACTAGTCCCTCGAATATGTGTAATGATAGCTCTTAACCATATACACTCACGAATCGTCTCATGTAGAAGAATGATCTTTGAGTGGTTCGAGGAGGTAGCCAAAAGGGTTTGCTTGGTTGATCTCCAAGATATCGCCGTGTTTCCAATGGTAAATACATAACCAATTTGGAAGGACCTTTATGTGGGTCAGAGAGGTACCCAGCATCAGAAAAACCAACCAAAACATCATTTGGGGTTTCCGTGTAGTGAGTAGCGCTTTCGCCATCAACATTTCCTTTAGGGATTGCCTTTTGTCTCTCTATAGGGAAAGAACAGTCCCAAGTCAATGGTTCCTTTTAGGTATCGAAAAATGTTCTTGATACCATTCGAGTGACGCTGCGTTGGTGTTGAGCTAAATCTAGCTAACAAGTTCACTGAGAATGCAATGTCTGGTCGAGTACATTGGGCTAAGTACAATAATGTGCCTATTGCCCTTAGATAGGGAATTTCAGCTCCTAACACCTCTTCATCATCTTCCTTTGGATGAAATGGATCTTTCTTTGCATCCAAACTTCGACCGATCATGGGAGTGCTAGCAGGATGCGCTTTGTCCATGTTAATTCGCCTGAGCATCTTTTGGACATACGCAAACTGGTGGATTAGTATTCCACAAACTCAGTGTTCTAGTTCAAGGCCTAGACAGAATCGAGTTTTCCCAAGATCCTTCATCTCAAATTCGGATTTCAAGTAGCTCGATCGCGGTTTCTCTTATTTCATCAAGAGTACCTATTATGTTCATATCATCGACATATACATCTATAATTGCAAATCCGGAACTTGTTTTTATTTTTTATTTTTTATTTTTTATGAATACGCAGGGGAATAATTCATCGTTCTTATATCCCTTCCGAATCAAGTAGTCACTTAGACGGGTATACCACATCCGCCCGGATTGTTTCAATCCGTAAAGTGAGTGTTTTAACCTAATTGCAAACACAATCCGTGGTTTAGAGTCACTTGACTTGGGTAGTGTAAGGCCATCAGACACTTTCATATATATATATATATATATATATATATCTCTCTCTCTCTCTCTCTCTCTCTCTCTCTGAATTAAGATCCCCATAGAGATATGCAGTAACCACATCCATGAGCTGCATTTCCAATCATTCGGAAACTACCAAGCTAACTAAGTAGTGGAACGTTATAATGTCCATTACAGGAGAGTATGTCTACTCATAGTCAATTCCAGAGCGTTGTGAAAAACCTTGCTCCAAAAGGCGAGCCTTGTACCTCAGGACTTCATTCTTCTCAATATGCTTTCTGACAAAGACCCATTTATGTCCTACAGGCTTTACACTTGGTGGGGTTAGCACTATCGGACCAACTACTTGTCTCTTTGTCAGAGAATCTAATTTTGCCTGGATTGCTGCTTTCCATTTAGGTCAATCTACTCTTTGTTGACATTCTGCAACAGTGCGTGGTTCGATATCATCGTGCTATATGATTTTTGGAGCAACAGTATATGCAAATACATCATCAATGTGTATGGAAGATCTTTCCATCAACTCATATGCACTCTCATAATCCATTGAGATTTCTTTGTTCTCTGGAATAATTTCAAACATTGGAGTGTCCTCTAGTATTGATTCATAGACATAACTATAATCAGAGACAATCTCATGAGAGAGATTCTCTACATTGATGAATATTAATGGATCGATTTGTGCCCTCTTCTTCCTTGGGTGAGTGTCAATCTAACCAAGTGGCCTCCCCCTCTTCCTTTGGGGAGCCACGGCCTCAACCACACTTCTACTAAGTGGGGTTGTAGTGCCTTTATCTGGGGCACTGTGCCCCTTGTTGGGGACTTCTAACCTTGTAGTCACATTTGCAGTTGGTATATGTGATTTTGTCACCTTTGCGATATCAGTAAACGCATCAGGCATCGAATTTGCTATATTCTGAAGATCGATTATTCTTTTCACTTCACTTTCACACTGTGAAGTGCGGGGATCAAAATGAGACAGAGTCGGGACAAACCACGACAATTCCTGTCGTTCCCTTCGAAAATCCTTTTTCCTATCTCCCCCTAACGACGGGAAGACTGTCTCATCAAAGTGACAATCTGCAAATCTAGTAGTAAAGAGATCGCCTGTCAAGTGTTCCAAGTAGCGGATAATCGTTGAAAATTCGTATCCAACAGAAATACTTAATCGTCTCTGAGGACCTATTTTGGTGAGCTGTGGGGGCGCAATAGGCATATATACTGCTCAACCAAATATGCGTAAGTGTGAAATGTCAGGCTCATATCCAGTTACCAACTGGTATGCAGAAAATGGTTGGCTAGCAGTGGGTCTGGAACGAATAAGTAAAGCTGCGTGCAATATTGCATAACCCCATGCAAATATAGGCAGATTGATGCGCATAACCAATGCCCTAGCCACCATATGTAGCCTTCTGATGGTGGCTTCTGCGAGACCATTTTGTGTATGCACATGGGGTACAGGATCATCAAATGCTTTTGATGTAAACTCTCCAGCGTTATCAAGCCTTATAGACTTGATAGGGTGATCAGGGTGGTGAGCCCTTAAACGTATAATCTGTGCTAGGAGTTTTGCAAATGCAGCATTTCTTGTGGACAATAAAGTGACATGTGACCAGCGTGTCAAAGCATTTACCAGAACCATAAAGTACTTGAATGGTCCGCATTCTGGATGGATAGGTCCACAGATATCTCTTTGTATCATTTGTAAGAATGGAATGTTTTGTTTTGTATCTTTAGCATAGGAAGGTCTCGATCCTGTTTTTTCTTAAGAGCAGGCTTTGCAAAACGAGTGATGTGCCTTTGAAATAGTGAATGAGGCATAATGGAAGGGATGTAGTGCTTCTGGTACTTCAGAAGGCAATGACTGCATTTGAGCAGTACTAGGACCGACACCTTGCACTATGACGGATTTTTGTCCTATTTTATTTTTCGCTCTTAAGAAGGGATGTCCATATGAGTTCTTTAAAATACGGATCATCATGTCAAGACCGGGGTGCCCTAGGCGGTCATGCCAAAGCCTGTATGAGTCAGTGTCCCACATTTCATTGCTGGTGACAACATAGGATTCAATGAACCAAATCGTAGTGAGGTACAGTCCACTAGATTGAATCATTAGTTTCTCTAAAATGCGTTCCTTCCACATTCATTAGAGGTAATATAAAGGTAATCAGTTCCATTCTCACAGTGTGTTTCTACATGATAACTGTTGGCATGAATATCTTTGAAACTTAACAAGGTTTGATTAGCTCTTGGTGCATATAGAGCGTCTGTGACTTTAAATGTTGTGCCATTAGGCAACAAAACTTTGGCAGTTCCTCGCCCTTTTATACTTGTGATGATCCAATCATCATAGTCACAGAGGAATTATAGGCTATTAATTCAATGAATAATTGCCTATTCCTTAATATGGTGCGGGTAGTCCCACTATCAACTAAGCACTCAAGTTCTCCTCGATTCATTCCTACAAATAAATGGGAGGTATTATTAATTAATTTGAAAATATATCTCATATTCTTTAGAGTATTTCTATTTGAGTAGAATGATATTCTTTTAATTATAATAAGTTTTTTTTTTCTAGATGTATTGCTTTACATCTTTATAGTGCTATTTCGAAACATGTAAATCTGTGTAGTAAATAAAAGTCGAACGAATTCATTGCTTCAAAATAAGATCAGAAATTTATTAATAAGCCAACAATAATCAAATCAAGGTTTTGTTCAGAAATCTAATTTATCAACTCTTTCCTGTTTGACTGAAGGGTTCTTCGGTGCCCTTTGCACCTTATTTCCATGACTACTACGGCCAGCACCACCATCTCTGCGCCATACATTGGGAGGACCTACATGGCCCATACCATGACCCCCACGTCCCTTGCCACGTGGTGCATTGTTGCCACGTGGGTAGGGATCAGCACGTCTAACCCCTTTTGCATTGGGGTTCTTTCCACCTTTCACTTTGCCATACTTAGCCTTACGAATTTTCTTTGTCCCAACAGGCCTGGCATTGTTGTTCAAAAGGACCTCATTATGCCACTCAGCCACTTGTAATAGGTTGATCAGTTTATTGAAGGTTGTGATTTTTTTTTTTGTCATACTCCAGCCTATACTGATGCGCTAGTATAAGTGCTAAATTAGGAAAGGTGGAAAGAGTCTTCTGGATTATATCATCTTCAGTGAGTTCCTTTCCACATAAATTTGGATGTGCCTTTAGGCGCAACATGTCCTTGTTGAAGTCATTGACCCTTTTGTAGTCAAGCAAGCGGATTTCATTCCACTGGACAGTCAGTTCTGGTAGCAAGGTGTCATGAATGTTCCCAAAACGTCCCTAAAGGGCATCCCACAGTTCTTTGAGTGTCTTCAATTGAATGTACTCCCAGCGTAAGCTAGGATCAATATGTCGCCTCAGAAACATTAAGACATTTGCTTTCACCTTGTCAAACGGTCAATCGTCTTTGGGGTCAGTGGGAGTTTTGATGGTGGCAGTGTAGTCTTTTGCCACAAAGACAATTTCTATATCGGAAACCCAACAGTGATACTCAAGTCATTCTGAGTCTAAAATGTCAAATTCAGGTCGAGTTAGATCAGCCATCTACATAAACAAGAGGGAAGATATAAATTACGCAGTCATAAAGACATCCACGTGAATTATTTTCCAAAAATATGAATTAGATTTCAAAACCAAGATTCGTAATGGTCACATTTTTTTCCGATGCTATGTGAAAATGCTTTATCACGGTAAGTATCTATTTATAATGCGCATGAATTTTCATTATCATGGCAAAACACAATTTTTGTATAGCATTCTAAATAAGGAATAATCATAGCACGTAATAAAGAATAAAACATAGCATATATAAAAATAAATTACTTGACATGCTCAAATTGCACAAATATATAACAAAATATATGCTACATATATCATGCGTAAAAATAAGATATATACAATAGCATAATATAAAGACATGCTTAGGAATAATTATATAAAGCGTAAATAAAATAAAACATGCTCAAAATTTCATGATAAAAACATAAACAATAAAGTATAACTCATGCTTAAAAATAGTAAACATAAATAAAAATCACATGCTTTAGATTCCACGAATATATATATCACATATATAACAAGTAATAAAATAGCATGCTCAAAAAAATTCTAATTATAAATAATTAAATATACCATAGTATGAAATTAAATAAATAAAAGAGAACATACTTGGTTTCAAGAAAATAAAACAATTCTAGCGCACGCGCTTGTTGATGCAAGAGTGCGCAGTGATTGTTTTTTGTTTTTTTTTTTCACCTGTGGGCCGGGGCCTTCTTCCTTTTTTTTTTCTTGCTGGGCTGCTTCACCAGTGAGAGGCCTGCTTTTGTTTTGTTTTTTTTTCCTTTTGTCTGGGCCTGGTCACAATCATGGGTCAGGGGCCCCTTTTTTTCTCTGGGCCGTCTGTTCTTTGGGCCTCTCTTATGTTTTTTCTATGTTTTTTTTTTCTTTCCGGGCCGCAAGGCCTGTTTTTTTTTTTTGGGCCGCAGTTTTTCTTTTCTAGGCAGGGTCATAGTTTTTTTTTTCTTCCTCTTTCTTTTTCTTTCTCTCTCTTCTGCGCGTCTTCTTCTTCTTCTTCTTCTCTGTTCTTCTACTGGGCCGGAGGATGGAGGCTGGGCGTGTGTGCGGATCGGTGTTGCAGATGAGGCTCAAGTGGAGGGGAGCAGGTGAGGCTCTGGTGCAAGGCGGGGGAGGTGCTGCTGCAAGGCTGGGTTGCAGGGATGGGGCCGGTCTGGACGGGGAAGAAGAGAAATTTTTTTTTTGTTTTGTGGTGGCAGAAAAGAAGAAAAAGGTTTTTTTTTCTTCTAAGGTTTTGATTTTTTTTTTTCTCGATGGGAAGAAGAAAGAAACTAGAAAATTAAAATTTTTTTCTTTGGCTATTGGCTCTGAGCGTGTTGATAACGTGTAAAAGTAAATTGGAATTGGAATTGGTCTACTCATTTCATTTCATAGTCCCTTTATATAGGGAGAAAATTACAACGGAAATATCAATTACAAAGATGACATTACATGCTGATTGATCAGTAATCCTTGCTGATTGATGGTAATCGCTAATTCCCTTATTCCTTCCTGCAGGATTAACCCATAAATTCCCTTATTCCTTCTCCGTTAGTCACTTTGACGAAGGCACGTAATGTGCTTTTCTTTTAACAAACAACAAATTGTTGAAGATACAATCGTACAGATTTAATTGTTCAAGAATGTTTTGGTAAAATTAAGGAGATATACTTAGCTTTTTATGTATTCAAAAAAGTGAATTTGAGGTTTAATAAGTAGGAGAGGTCCAAATATCAAATTTGGAGGTTCAACAAGAACTACCCAAAAAGAAATGGCAGTGAGCCAAATAAAAAAAAAAAAATCAAGGCAAAATAGAACGTAATTAACCACAAAGTGTCATGCCCCTGATTTTTAACACAAATAAAAATCGATATACAATCCCATAATTATATATGCGTGAACGTTCAGCCATCAATACAAAATACCTAGAAACTTTTTCCCTTTAAACTACATACGTATTGATGCCTTGAACCCACTATGTCAATATTGACCCGCCCACAGAGTCATATATTACATAAGCTTATGAATTAAATTGTCAACAACAAAATAAAATGAAAATGCTCCTCAGAGATCACTACATAGTGAAAGTCTAAATAACGGTAAAGTCACAAAAATGGCTTCCTATCGTAAAGATGCAAAGGCACTACCTCAGCTTCAGCCTCGATTATCCTAACCTGCAGGATTAACCCCTACACCGTTTGAATAGTGTACCGGGTTGCACACAACAAACCCAATAAGCTTTTGCAAGCCCGTATGAGTAACTCAAAACAATCAACATAACTCATACCGAAAATAAGGAAAACAACTCACACTTTGATTCCTTAAAAACACGAAATAAAGGAGAATAACTCACACTTTAATTTTCTTTCAAATCAAAATAAAAGAAAGCAACTTACACCTTGGTTTCTTAAAAACACGTAATCTCATGAGTTAGATATAACCAATTCCCGTTACCCCATGAATCACAATTGTGGCAGACATACTAGAGCTCTAACTAAAACGTAACCACTCGTCCGGCCAAAGACGTGATTACCTGATATTCCTCCCAAGGTCATAGACCTTCGTTCCTCTGGCCGCACAGTCCCTTAGAGCAAAACATTTAAAGAAGTCGCACATGACTCAAAATGTTACACAAATCGCAACGCTTTTCTAAACAATCGAAATCAACATTTCTATAATCATTGTCTTCCAAAAAGCCATAAGACAAAACAATAAAGAGCATCAATTCATGCATATTGCTTTCATACCCAAATCTCAATGCTTTTCAAAACAAATCGAATCAACAATTCCAAAATCATTTGTTTTCCAAAAGCCACAACCCAAAACAATAAAAAGCATAATTTCATGCATAGTTTTTTCCTCAATCCACAAACCCACCAAAATATATATATTTCACATAAATATATATATATATATATATGCATAGTCATCCGCTCAGGAATGTCTACTAATACCAACTATAGTTTGCAGTTAATAAATAACTCTCAAAACAATAAGGGTATTCCGTTCATTAATGAACCTTGTGAGATTACTCACCTCGAAACTCCCGCTGCATCTTCAATACAGAACAAAACAGCCTAACCACCAACTAACCGTTCAAGAATACTTCGTCAACTACCTAAGGAAAGTACAGCCTTGATTCAGTCAATGAAACACAAGGAATAACGTTCGAAACCCTAAATCGAACAAAAATTCCCAAAGTGACGCCAAATGATGCGAACCACATTCGAGACCACCCAATGTCTCCGGAATACTTATATGATCGATATGTCAAAATCACAAGTCGATCGGATGCTCAAATCCTCACGGATCGAATCATCAAACTGTCCGAAACTGTAAAAATCACAACTTAATCATACGATCTCCAAAAATTTCATATTATATATCGAAACGCTCGTATCGACGAGTAGAT
The DNA here is from genome assembly GCA_024704745.1 of Rosa lucieae. Classification (NCBI taxonomy): domain Eukaryota; kingdom Viridiplantae; phylum Streptophyta; class Magnoliopsida; order Rosales; family Rosaceae; genus Rosa; species Rosa lucieae. The sequence goes on from CM045497.1 coordinate 35,896,840, forward strand.
GATATATAAAACCAGAAACTATCCATTATATGGCCGGAAGGCCGCCACCAGCGCAGCCACAGTGGGTGGTTCCGCCGCCAGGTCAAACTCGACCACCAGAAAATCAGGACCAACAAATGTGATCATCATGAAGAATAGAGCAACTTTCATACCTGGAGCTAAGCCTAGATCAGTCTAGATAGTCCTAGATCAAGCTTGCATGATTGACCAATCGCTGCCGTCTGATCAAGCTCCAGATTCACTATGCACCGTTGATCGTCAACCCTTGATCTTCCACTCCACACATAAAATCGTCCTTCAAGGCGGGTATGAGGATGATCAAGAGGACGAGGACATTCCAAAACTGAGAAGGATCGGCCGAAAAGTCCCCTAAAAAATGGATTTCCGGTCGGGTCAGTCCGCGAGCCACTGTTCATGCCTGCAATCTCTACTTTTCGGTGAACCACCGTGCAAACCAACACCACAGAGCAAAGCATGAGGCTGGTCTGAGTCGTTTTCGGCTTGTCCTGTTGCCAGAGGTGAGAGAACCAGTCAGGTCGGGTCGGCGGGTTTCCTTCGGGTCTGGGTTGTGCGGAGGAGAGAGAGCGGAGAGAAGGAGAGTTTCCGAAAAAGGAAATGAGGAATTATGAAAATATTTTCAGAAATTCCTTATTTATACCAAAATGGAATCTTCTTCCAATTGCCATAACTTCTTCATACGAACTCCGATTTTCTCGTTCCACATGTCCACGAAATCGCATCGACGCGTTCTACAACTTTCGTGAAGGAAGTTTTCGGAGAATCTCAGCGTATCAAAAGTAAACCTTTGCACCCCCCCTAAAGTCATATTTTCTGAATAGAAATTCGTCCTAAACACTTCTGCTCCATCCACGAGCCACGAAACCGTCCAATAACCACAAATTAGATTCCGGAAAATCTTCGAAAAATAAATACGAATTTTTGGGGCATCACATAAAGCTTGAAAAATGAGAAGATGAATGTTATACCCAGGGACAAAATGAGGATTTGAAGACATTTTTTTATGGTTAAATACTGTTTACTCCCTGAACTTTCAGGGAAAAAATAGTTCAGTCCCTCCCTTTTTAATTTCACACGTTTACTCCCTCATCTCTCAATTTTGGACCAATAGGTCGATCCGTTAAGTCTCTGTCTAATTTTGACGTCAAATCAAGATTTCCAATTTTGACGTCAAATCAAAATGTCTTTTTCTTCTCTTCCCTTCTCCACAAACAAATTTCCATTTTTTTTTTTTGGGTCTGATCCCACCTCGGTGAGTTCAATGGTGGCGGAGTTGTGCTCTTCATCGTCTTCCTCAGCCTCTTATGGCCGCCCTCTACACCCGCCACTCCATCCAGCACCACTATGCCCCCAAAATCAAAACCCAAAAAGTGCAAAACCCCAAAACCAGTAATCATTCCCACATCGGAAAACTGCAACAAGCCTTCTCTAAACCCCGATCGATTAGACAAAAAGAAAAGAAAACCAAAACGATTTCATCAACAACCCATGAGCTCCCTGCAAACCCTGCTCAAAACCTTCTTCAAAAACCCCATTAGCATCAAATCCCAATCCCAGGTCAAATAGCTCCATACCCAATCCACACCGCCATCACCAACACCATTGCTCCGCCGCCCAAAACTTTAATTCCCCACTTCTCCAATGGCCATCACAAAACCTTCAAAGTAAACTTCCAAAATCAACAAACAAAAAATCTAATTCCATAATTGATAAAAAAATAACCAAACTTCTAACCAAGACCAAAACTTGACACTCAAATCGAATACACATGGGAGAGATTGGCGTATATGGTCTTGGCCTTGAAGCTCTGCTGGCAAGCAAGAATCAAGCAGAGAAGAGTTGTTTCTCGGTTCCGGTGGAGAATGAAGGTACAGATGCTACCGTAGATGTAACTGGCAAGAAGAGAAAGAAATCCCTGGCTGGCTGACGGGGACGAGGTAGATGCAACCGGCACCTAGCAAAAGTGACTTGATCAAGCAGAGGATACGGTGTGGGTCTCGATCTAAATGTTGTGGGGGGAGGTGAGGCGGAGAAATTGTCCACTTGGCTTGCCGAAAAGTCATGGAGAACGCTGGAGAAGATAGATATGGGTCTCGATCTGAGTGTCGATGCAAAAGTGAGGCAGTATCTGATGGTGGGGTGTGTGAGGAATTCAAATTCAGATGGGGTGTTTCGGCTTTACGAGGAGTTCATGAAGGAGAAGTTGGGAGGGGAGGTGGAGGATGGAGTTGTGGTTTAGGATCCACCCAATCCTATCTGTGGTGGAAGAGGAAGAAGAAAGAGAAAAGCAGAAGGGAAGAGAGAGAGAGAGAGAGAGAGAGAGAGAGAGGAAAAAATAAATTAATTAAAAAAACAATTGAGGGGTATATAAGACATTTTGACAGGGAAGGGATAACCACATCAGTGACTTAACCGAGAAATTAGATGGAATGGATCTATTGATCCAAAATTGAGAGATGAGGGAGTAAACGTGTGAAATTAAAAAAGGAGGGACTGAACTGTTTTTTCCTTGAAAGTTCAGGGAGTAAACAGTATTTAACCCTTGTTTTTATATTAATATATAAACCGTAATGTTAAAATTCAACACCAATTAGTTTATTGTATTTTTTTTCTCTTATGTCTGTCATAAAGAAAAGTATTTTACGTTTTTTTTTTAGTAAATGAAGATTTCATTGATACATTGCAGGCCAGAGCGGCACATACAAATTCCCCAAGGGTGCCATTACATTTCAGATAATCCCGCTCCTTTATTTAGAAGCCTAGCAGAATAGAAAATCCTACATAAAATACTAGCCAAGAAAGTTCCCAGTGCCAAAGCGCTCAATTGTGGTATGCTAAGGAGCTCTCAAAATAAATGTGTAGAACCCAAAGATTTTGTAGGCCACAAGAAATGCAAAAACCTCAGACTTTCTCCTTGCCCTTCAGGTTAGGGCTAGGAGGGTTCCCCGAATAAAGAACACTCATAACATATTCTGCAGAGATCTTCGAAGATTTTGAAGGATTTTTATTGCGTGCCCAAGTGGACGTCCTCTTTTGTTTTTTGAACCACCTGCCTTAACCTGTAGAGGAGTTTGCTTAGAAACTAGAAGTCCCCCCGGTGCTTCCTGCAGTCCTAGGGCTTTAGCAGTGAACTTAATGGGCATCTTCAGCTTTTTAATAGGGATATCCTCCTCCATGAGGCTGGGAAACAGCACAGTACTTCCAGATTTTAGCTTCTTTAGAGATACAGTAGGAGAAGGAGGCCTACCCCTTTTATCCACTCAAGTATCCCCATCCCGTCTTTCTTGTGCTTGCTGCACCGTGTGAGCTGCAAGTCCAGACACCACAATCCCACATTCCATAATAGCAGTGTCATCAACCTATTTCTCAACTTTCCCGTGCGTAACCTTAGTCACAGGAATCTGCTCCTGGTTCACACAAACAGCTCCATCCAGTACTTGATGTGCATTCCCACCTACAGAGTCTCCTCTTACCATCAGATGGTGTAACCTCTTCACCATTCTCAGACTCAATATTGGTATCAATTGGTACCAATGGTTGGAAACTTTAATTCTTTCTTTCGCCGCAGTACTGCTTCTTTTTTTAATAACCACCGATTTTCACACCTTTGCAGCATCCTTCACCCCAAAGAGTGTACGAGGGAGGGACGGGCTAGTGCGATCACCCTTAAACCTGAAACTTCCATGCACAAAATCTCATTGATTACAGTCTGGAACGAATTTGGCAGTGCAATCCGATTTTTCTTTTGCACAACTCCTTGCTTTACAGTTGAAGGAGGAGAAAGTAATTAATTACTTTACTTTCTTTTATTGGTCATATATCAGACTTTATTTATGAAGTAATTAATCTGATAATTTTGTTTCTTTATACTATTAGTTGAGGTTTTTTGGTGAGACTCACTTTTCATTCATATTTTCGCAAATTAACCGTTAAATGTTTAAATTTTTATGTGAAGATCATTTATGCAATTTTTCAACCAAATTGAAAATAGTTAAGACATTTATAATCGTGATTAATCAGTTATGAACATGAATGATTCATGTTTGATAAATTTGGTTCGTCCATTGATTTTGTAATACCCCGGAAATTCGTTGTTAATTTCTTCAAATTTCCTGGAATTAATAAAGTTTTTGTAAGTACGATTTCGTAGTTCGAGGGTGGAGTGGAAGTGTTTCGGATGAATAATTACTTGAAACGTTTTATTTTTGAGGGGTCAAAGGGTTGACTTTTTATTTGTTAAATTTCTCTGAAAACTTCCTTCACAAAAGTCGTAGAGTGCATCGATACGAGTTCGTGGACATGCAACATGTGTAAATCGGAGTTTGTCAGAGAAATTTATAGTCAACGGAAGTTTCTACTATTTTGAGAAATTACTATAAATAGAAGTTTCTGAAAATAGAAAATCATTTATCTGATATTTTCGGAAGGTTTCCATTTTTGGAAACCCGACTTTCTCTCTCCTCTCCTAGCATCGAAATCGCCGGATTTTGTTTTTCGGCCAATTCTCAGTCGTCCGGCCTTCTCACGGCGTCGTATCGATGGCCACGGATTCTTCTCAACGTCATTATCATTCCTGCGGCTTTGGTTTTCATAGGCGAGCTCTGGTGATAGAAAATCGAAGCCCGAAAGATTCTAGGGTTCGCGGGCGGATTTTCAGATTCCGACCACATCGAAGTGTCGGACCTATATCAAAAACTTCCTCTCAATGTGGTCGACCTATTCATGGTATCTTTTCATCTAGATGATGAGCCAAGAGAGAGAATCGAATGAAAGAAGGTTTTGACTTTTCCAACGAATTTCCATGTTTTTCGGCGACCTTTGGTTTTGACTTAGGTATAAAAGTTGGTCTATTTGTCAAGTTCTACCTCTATGTATGCTTGAATTCCATTTTGGTTGAGATTTGAATAATTGGAGTTTTGGGATTTCAAAACCACCGCGGGTTCACTGTTCATAGTGGTGACCTTGGTTTTGCTTCACCCATTTCCGACTTGAATTCATTATTTGGATATGCTTAAATCAAAGAAACATGGAGAATCGGAGGTAACCTGAAATTGGTTGGTGTTGTTGATGAAGGCAATTGTTGTGTTTCATATGCTCAATTTATTTTGAATTCTTGCTGGAGCTAGCAGAACTTGTGAACATTGGTTATTGATTGAAAATGGAAGCAAAGAAGATTTAGAGGGTTGCTGTTCAGATGGTCTTGTTATTAATTGGGTTAGAATTACTAGATAGACGTAGAAAATGGACAATTGAAGTGGGAGGCTCGAAAAACATGAACAATGGAATTGGAGCAAAAGGATTGGGTGCCCTTAGTAATTAATAGACTTGCACCCAATACAGAAAACAATGCCGTTCTAAGTTTTTTAAATGATTGTCATCTATTTGAGGTGCTTTGGCGATTGTTAGTAATTAAGAATTCGATACGAGGATTGAATGTGTACTGGGAATCCCATAAGCAGAAGGATACGGATTTCAGAATGCGAGTCGCAGTGTTACTAGTTTTGAGCAGTGTTGAAGTTAAAGCTTGGATTTCCAGGTATGACGAGGTTGTTGAGAGGAGTTTGTTGGTTCGAGCTTTATCTCGTGTGGCGTGTGAAGACACATCTGGAATTAGAGGTGAGTAAATCTCACGGTGTTTTTGTTGTTAAATTAGTTATGTTTTAATTTAGTAGATTTAAATTGTTAGCATGTGAAATCATATTTATCAAAATAAATATTTTTGAAATATATGAACTTGATCGTCAACTGTTCATGGATAAGTAAAAATAATGTTTTGTTATAAAATAATTTTTGAGGTAAAAAAATTAGACAAGATATATAATAGAACTCTCTCCACGCACCTAACCCTAGAAAGCTTTGTCTCTATTCTTGCTGGTTCTCGTCCGGCTGTGCAGCGGCTTGGGCGCAGGCCTCTGGCCTTGCCTGGGTGTGTCGAGTATGGCCGGACTGGATGTTGGTGTCGGCGGTTGATCTGGCAATTGGAATCTAGGGTTGAGAGGTTTGTGCTTACCTGGGCTCCAGTTGAAATTGACGGAGGCACAGAAGGAGGGTTCATGGCTGAAGGAGGTGACTGGCGTTTGCATCCGATCTGGTGCATGCACTACTAGAATTCTGTTCATTTACATCACAACATTTAAATCGGTCAGACTTGCCCACGATGTAAAAAAGTAGTCTAACATCGCTTTCAAAAAATACCGATTTAAATGTGTATTATTAACATCAGTTCTTAAAATGACTGATATCTATATTTTTGTTTCAAAATTTGCGGGAACCAAATTTTGGTGGAAGCGCTAAGTGTTTAAGTGATTTTGGGGAAGCGGGTTCTAAAACTTAAAATTTAACACTTAGAAAAAAAACCCGGCCAACCCCAAAACAGAAACCCTAACACTTGACTCTAGCTCGACCTCCATTCTCCCAAACGCGAGCTCCTCACAAACTCGAGGTTCTCCTCCTCAGTCGAAGTCGCCGCCATTGTTACCGTCCTCGGCTTATTCGTCATCGACTTGGTCCAGTGAGAAGCTCACGGCCCTCCCACTAGGACGACGACGCCGCTGCTTCAAGGAGGATGAGGACATCATCCAAGCCGTTCAAAACAGCGGCGTTCAGTCTTAGTGCTTCGAATCGAAGCTCGGCGACTGGAAGAGAGCGGCGACGATTCGGTGCTAGTGGCTTCAGAGAACGACTGGGAGGTCACTGCAGGGTTTGTAGGATTCGATTACGACTCCATTGTTGGACAGTGCTGCGAGTCGCCCGTCGGAGACGAAGTAATCTTTATAGGTATGATTGTTTTTGTGGGCTATTGTTTTCATTGGGCGAAATTATTGTATATAAGACTTCGACATTGTTGGGAGCCGAATCGCCTTGTCGTCGATGAGGCCATCAACAATGACAACTCTGTCGTCCCGCTCCACCCTGAGACCATGGAGAAGCTCCAGCTCTTTAGGGGCGACACAATCCTCATCAAGGTGCGATTTTGATGTAGGTTTTGTTGGTTTATTCATAATATTGTTGAAGAAAATTGATGGAATTTTGCTTAATTAGGTTTTTGGTAATGAGTGAAGGATGGATTTGTAGTTGGGTTGATGGGTTTTGTGTGTTTTGTTTGAGATCTGGTGACTGGGTGTGTTTTGGTGTCTACTAGTTGAGGTTTTGATGTAAAGTTTTATGCTTTTCTGCTGGCTCTGAACCCTTATACTCTTTTTTAGTTGTCTTAATCACCTTGTTTAAGTTGCACTCGTGTGATTCCTAATTCTGACATTACAATGTTGTTTTGAATTGGTTCGACCCCGAAACCGATTGTGGTTTCTCCAACGACCGAGCTTCTTCGACGACGACCGAACTCGGAATCGAGGATGGGGCACAACTGAAGCGCTATTTGATCCCCAAATCTAGAGTGAAATCTGAGAGAAGCAAAACAAAAAGCGAAATCAAAACCAGAGCAAGGTAAAGGTCTTTTGAGCTTCTTAGTTTAAGCAATTGAGAGTTATCTTTTTGCGTTTATAGGTCTCTGAAACCATTTGGCCTCTGGTCTAAGTTATCTTTCGTTTTAAATTTTTTTCATGTATCTTGCTATTTTGAATGTTTCTGGATTTGCCTTCTGTGACTGAAATTTTCGGGTCAAAATATTCAACTACTCTTCTATGCACTCGATTAAGATGTCAGGTATAGTTTCTGGTTCAACAGATGTATCTTTTTTTTTGAGAAAAGTTGATGGTATTTGGGGCTATATCTGTTAGAAACCCAGAAACATTGAATCAGTTTAAATAGAGAATTGATGGCAGCAAGTGTCACAAAGTTGATTCCTTTCTTTGTTTTTGTGCTCTTGGCAGATCAACAGACCGGCCTCCGATCACTTCATCTATTCTCTGTTGGTTCTTCTTGCTTGGTCTACTTGGGTCAGTTGATATTTTTGTTTGTGATGAAATCCCATGTTGGACATTCAATCAAAGATTGTAGCTTTGGGGTTGGTGGTGGATTGTGTTTGGTGGGTTTGATTTGAAATGTGTTTTTACAGGTGTATAGCTCAGTTGATTGGGTATGCTGGGATTAATTACAGCTCTCCTACTCTTGGCACGGCTATGCTCAACCTTATTCCATATTTCACTTTTGGCACGGCATTACAATAATCACCAACAATCAACGACCCAAGAATGTAGGAACCTTAATTTGCACAAATCCCCAGTTGGGCATCTCAAAATGATTGTCGTGGTCTTTTTGTCTTGCAACTGGTAGTTTTCCATCTGGGTTTTTTTCTCAAGTTGCTGAAATTGGAGTATGGAGGAAGATAAGTACGCTAAGGAGTTGGACGTGGCCGTTAGAGTGGTGCACATGGCTTATGCTCTGTGTCAGAGAGTTCAAGAGGGTTTGGTTTCAGCTAGCACTGACCAGGTGAAGTCCAAAGACGATGATTCCCTTGTAACAATTGCAGGTTGGTACTTTGAAAGTTTTGAATTTAATCTTTGTTCTTGATTATGTTTATGGAATTTTGCTTTTACATATTGGGGTGTGTGTTGTAAATGTAGTTTTTGGTTTTTGAAATTGAAAGAAATTGATTTGGAAGTGCTCTGAAAAAGTGTGTTTTTGTTCAGTGTTTTGGTGGTGACTAAGTGAAGGATACAAAGAATACTATGTAGTGAATGTATTGTGAACTTGAGTGAAGGAAAGCTGAACTTGTTTATGAGTTATGATTCTTATGACTAAAGTAGTGATGCAGCTTTCTAGCTTTGTTGGTTTTCGATTGAATATTTCTGTTTGGATTTTCATTATTTTTGTCACACTTATGCAATGTACTGCCTATTTAAGATTAGATGTAATATGATTAATGGATCAGTCAATGCTCTTTGTGGCGATTCAGGGTTGTGATGCTCATATCTGTCGTTTGGTGCCATATTGTTAGGTCAATGAAACCATGGGATGTGAACAATACAAACCTCTAAGTGCATTTTAATTGTAGGTTTTCCTCGAACAGTATGGAGTAGTTTTCTCTTAGGCTGCAAGTAGAATCTTTTTATTCATGTTCTGTGTATAAGAGGAACTGAGTAGTAGGTGAACACTGTTGAGAAAGAGTTTGATGGTATCTGATCCTTATGAAATGATTTTGGGGGCTAATACTTAATACATTGAGCTTGAATCTGCTCATTATGCATGAAAAAGTTCATTGAGATTCGTATTTAAAAGAAATATGCAGGCACTATTTGTAAGAGCGTTATGTAAAAACCCAAATTTTGTCACTTGGTAGAAATGCAGAGACATACTATCTTGTGGCTTTGTGTTTTGTGTTAAATTTGAATAGTGTTGTTTCATTGTTAGAGGAAGGGGTGAATTCCTTTTCTTTTTTGATTACTTTGAATTCTTCAAGTATGAAATCATGCAGCAATAGCTAAATATCACATCAGTTCTAGAAGGCCTGCATGATAGTCCTAACTTTCGCCCAAACTAAGAGAAGAAATAAGTTTGCAGATGCTTAAAGGATAGACTCTTGGCACAGCTATGCTCAACCTTATTCCAATTTTCAGACTAGGTCAACCCTATATATATAACAAAATAATTTCACCTTGGCAGATATTGACATGCTGTTGATATCCAGGGGATATATGGCTGAGGGTTTGAGCAATATATCAAGGAGCTCTAGGGCGTGGAGAGCAAACTTGAGAAAGCAATTAGCAGAATTAGATCCAAGAAGGTATCTCTTCCATCTGAGTATTTGATATTCTTTGTGGTATCTCTCTCTCTCTCTGTCTCTCTCTCTCTGATTTTTTTCTTTGATTTGTTGTAACTTTGTTTCGTCTTCTCTTTTCTCAGGATTGGAAGATATGTTCTCTTAAAGAAAAGCAGGTAAACTGCTTGTTTTTGCAATAAATAGAGAAGCCATAACTAATTGATAAGAAGCTGTATGATTTATATTTTATGATGCTTTTGTTTAAAATTTAGTTTTGTCCACTCTGCATGATTAAAATTGACTGCTTTGTACGTAAAATTCATCTTTACTTTGTAAGTAAAATTGAAATTCATCGTTTCAGTTACTCAAAGCTTAGTTGTGCATAAAAATAGAAGGGCAAAGGAGGCATGGTGAAAAAGAAAAGGAGAGGAGAGAGGGCAAAGAAAGACGGGACGACAGGGATTTTAACCATGATGGTAGTAGGGACTTCAACATGCAGCGTTTTCCACACAAACAGAAATCCACTCATAGGAGTGAAGACTTAGCTGCTGACCAATTGCATCAAGGTGGGGAAGACGATGAAAGCCTGGGAGAACATCTCATTTCATCTTCTCATGACGATAAAAATTCTGCAAAAAGTGAGAATTGTGATGTTTTTGTGCAAAGGAGCAATTTTATGAAAACTTAATTTGTTTTCTGGATTTGTTAGTGTGCACAACCAAGTAGCTAAAACTTTAAACTTGCAGCTTCATGATCTCAGTAAAAAGTTTCTTGTCATTAATTTATGTGTGTTTACATTTGGTATAGTCTAGTTATATTAGTATTGGATGTGACTTGTAGTTGTGCAGATCCATCATTTAGTTTAGGTGTTGCACTTTTTGTGTTTGATTTTTTTGTTTTGTTTTTGGGTTAATTAAATATTAACTTGTTTACCCAATGATTGTGACTTATATGTTGGTTTATACAGTTCTAGCCTGCAGTAAAGACTCGGAAATCATATAGGCAACAGCGATGAGGTGCGCATTGAAGTGGTTGATTATATACAGACTTTGGTATAGAATTTTGACTACTAAAATTAATAATTTTCAGCAAGGCTAGTTTTTTGCTTTGAGGGAAAGTTTGTTGATAAAACTGATTGTAGCTTGTTATTCATATGTTTATAGGTTAGCCTTTGTAGGCTTGGAGTTTTATGTTGCATCATGAATTTGGAAAGAAAATTAATGGAATGTCCCATTTTTGGATGTGCTTGAGTTAAGATGTTAAGATATGTCAATTTTTTTCCAAGCAGCAGCTACATTAATTAAACTATCGATGTCAAAGAAAACGATGTTAATTCAGAGATTAGAAATCAGTATCAAAATAAAAATCGATGTCTCATGATTATCAACATATTGAAATGTGACCCCAAAATCGATGTACATAAAATCAATGCACATCGATATCTAAACACCATACTATTATTTACTGTCAACGTACAAATTAGCTGTTATAAAGTAAACCGATTTACTATGAAATACAGGACATCGGTTTTGAAAAATAGAAATGATGTCTACAAAACTACTAGACATCGTTTCAACCAACGAAAAGCGATGTTCCTAGTAACATAAAACATCATTCTTAATAGATTAACCGATGTTGCCTAAAGGCACATACATCGTTCTCAGGAGAATAAGGCAGCAAGATGCACGCAAAAATGGACACGAACAAACAAAAAATTTTGGAGACTGATGTCTACGAGTGTATTAGACATCATTTCTGAAATTGTAATCGATTTAAATGTTCACTTAGGTATTGTTCGAGATATACTTTATTAAGCATAAAATGTGAAAATATGAAGAATTAAATATAGTTAACATATAAGATTATGATGATTATAATGATTATACATCAATTTGTTTTTAAGAACCGATGTTGATTGTTGTCTGGGACATCGGTTAAAAACGCGCTTATACTGATGTCTATATCTTTTACATCAGCCACAAAGAAATCGGTCAGAATTTAGTTTTACATCGGTTCTGGACTGATGTAAATGAACAGATTTCTAGTAGTGATGGGTCAGCGGGTGGATCTTATCCGATCGTGTGGCAGTTGGCGTCAGTGAGAGACGTGGTGCTGGGTTTCTGCCGGAGATGGTAGTTTCTTGTATCAGAATCTCACGGTTTGGGGTTGTGGTCGTGGAAGGGACGATCTGCCAGATCTTTGCCGGAGATGGTAGGTCAATTGCAGGCAAGGTCCGAAAGAGGAGGCAACGCGCCGGTCTGGGAGACATGACGGTGGTGGATGAGATGACTGTGCCCAAGTCGTATTGGGCTGGGATCAAGGTTTGGGCCCTCTAGGCCGTAGAACGATGGTGGGCTTGTTCTGGGCCTGGTGTGGCTTAGGCCTGGGGTTTTACTCTAGGTCCAAGTTTGTCACTTTTAGCTGGTTTTTTTAATTTATGGTTTACTTTTACTTGTTTTAGTTGGTTAGTGTTGTCTCACCTTTGGCGTGAAATAAGTCCCTGCATGTATTTTTTAGGGTTAGTCGGGCTTAATACCTGTGTGTGCACTCTAAGTGCCTTGTCTGGCCTAGCGAGGCGATGATCCCTAGTCAAATGGTCGCAGCCTCCTAGTGGCAGGATGAAACTGCGTGTCGTCGGATTTGTTTTCCGGCGGCAACATAGTGGGAAAGTTGTGTTTTTGGTAATTATGCTTCGTTGTAGTTGAGTTATCTTTCCGGTATGTCACCACTCTGTCAAAGCAAATAGAGTAGCTAGTTGTGCACTCTTTACTAATTAGTGCTTATTAGAATACATGTATTTTGTAGAGCCTTCTGATATTATTTCAGGACGTGCTCTAGATGCTTATTGTATTCAGGGGTTTAAGCTCAATGTCCCGCCTTGTATTCGGCAGTTTCATTAATCAAGGTTAGAGGGTAGCCGAACCAAGCCCTCATTTCAAAAAAAATAAAATGATTTTCGAGTAGGGTAATTTATAAAACTATAGTTGGTTTTAGTGGTGTCCCTGAGTGGATGACTACATATATATACATAGATACATATATATATATATATATTTACGTGAAATATATATATCTTGGTGGAATTGTGTGTGTAGTTTACTATTGTTATGCAATGTGATGAGAAAAATAAATGATTTTGGAAAGAAATCACGGTTTTGTTGGTTTTGAGTTTTCAAAGAAGTAGGTATGATTTTGGTGATGGTTTTCGAGTTGAGAAAAAAATATGTGGGAAATGATTTCTTTATTGTTTTGAGGTTGTTGGAGATGAGGAAACAATTTTATCTGACAACCTATGTGGTGATCTGTGAGATGATCTGCTTGATGATTTCGTGTAAATAATGTGGGTTGTTGTTGAGTGATTGATGTTGTGGTGATTGGTGTTATCAATTGATAATTGTGTATTGTTTTCTAGTTTATTTCTATTATTGAATTGCTTGCTTTCCTTCGTAATCTCCCGAATATGCAGGGATTACTATTTTCTGAATTGATTAGTTTTAATATAATCTCCTGAACTAAGCTCTATGCAGGGATTACTATGATTTCTATTGATTAATTTTAATGTGATCTCCTTAACCAAGTTTCTAAGGAGGGATTACTGATTTTACTTAATTCAAATTGTGAGTGCAGTTGTGGTTTGAGATTTGTAGTGAGTGAAATAAGTCGTGATGTCATACTTTTGACGAATGCTTTATGTTGAGAGGAAAGGGGTGTGAATTCGTAGTTGTGTTGTTGAGACTAAAAATGATTTGAAACTTCACTTGAGTTTGATTGTTAAGCTAAAGTTTTGTGAAATTGGATACATGAGTCGAGAGTCAGAGCATGTGGATTTTAGTTATGAGTTAACTTACATGAGCATGATATTGTAGGATGTGAACTTGATGTTTCTTTGTTGTGATAATTGCATATCGATTTTGTTGGGTTGAGATGACTTAAGCATGTGTTTCTGTTTCGTTGTTTTTGAGTTTACTCACACGAGCTTTCATGAGCTTACCGGGTTTGTTGTTTGCAACCCGGTGCACTATTCGATGATGTAGGGGTTTATCCTGCAGGTTAGGGTGAATGTGATTGGATGCTGAGAGATATCTTGCTCTTGCAGTTATACGTTTAGAAACTTGTTAGTCTTCCGCTGTGTAGTGAGTGTGGTGAGTTTGTTTACTTATTGAATTGTAGATTCAATTTAATTTGTAAACTTAGTATAATGTAATATATGACTCTAAATAATGAGTCTGTATTGACATTGTGGGTGTTCATGGCATCTTTGTTTACTTGTTATTTAAAGAAATTTTTTTCAGGTATTTTGTACTGATGTCTGAACCATCACACCCAGAGTATTTATGCTTGTTTATTTGTTTATTAACTGTGTTTGGAAATCGGGGCGTGACAGATTTGATCTACTTCGGTACCTTAATGATTAGCAATTTGGAAGAAAATTTTTAGAAGTGATCTACTCATGCATACATAAACATGAAATGGTTGATTTGTAGTATTGTAATAAAAAAGTAAGTCTCCCAAACTGTTAATTAGAAAGTCCTCAACTAACCGTCATTTTAGTGGTCCTCATTAGAAGAGCTTCCCTAATATGGGATGACTATTAAAGTGTGTGTATATATATATATATATATATAAAATCTTGCTCATGTGTGGATATCCGTACCTAAGCAAAAGGTACGGATTTCCGATTTTTACCCAGTTTTTTATCACACATTTACATTTTAACCATTCAGTTTTTAGGTCATAATGTATAGATCATCTCTACAAATTTTCAGCCAAATTGATGATCGTTAAGCCATCCGAAACTGCAATTTACACGAACAAACCGAATATGTCGAACTTTAACCGTTCGTGTTCATTTTTGTAAATTGCAGTTTTGAATGCCTTAACGATCATCAAATTGGCTGAAATTTTACAGAGATAATCTATACATTAGGACCTAAAAACTGAACGGTTAAGATGTAAATGTGTGATAAAAAAGTGGGTAAAAACTGGAAATCCGTACCTAAGCAAAATGTACAGATATCTGCAACTGAGAAGCCCTGTATGTGTGTGTGTGTGTGTGTGTGTGTGTAGGGAGGATCAAGGGATGACTTCCTTAAACTCTTAAAGTGAGGATGTTTTTATTTTTAAGATGTTTTTTAGTAATCACAATCACTCATTCTTTTGTTACTTACACACATATGAATCCCATAAAAAATTAGCCAAATCAGAAAATGTTTAACCATTTGATTAGTACAATGTTCGTTTTAATTTTATCTAACGGACTACATTTGTTTACACAATTTTGAGTCACCCGGGAGAGGATTCAGTACACCGACGTGCACTTGCACCAACATAAATGGAAGGTTAGATTATATTAAATACACTTTTAAGTTATTAATAAAAATATTAATTATAAATATCAAGAGTTGAAATCATCTTATAAGTGTTGGATCATTTGCACCGTCGGTACATAGAATAATTTCCACCAAAGGATTATGGATTTGGTTGATTTTTTGTTGACACAATTCTTGCATAGTAATCTAAATGAACAACGGTTGAAATTATTGAATTATGTCATATATTAGTATAAATTGTAAAAATCCTCAAATCCTCTTGATCCTCCCTATATATGTGTGTGTGTGTGTGTATTATTTAGACAATTTCATTTAATAATATGTTAAAACGTTCGGAGTAGTAATTGTTAATTAATTTATTTTTAAGTTATTTTCATTTTTGTGCAATTGCATGAGTAAAATAAACATAAACAAGTCTTCTAAAAAAAAAGTAATAAAATGTGCTTAATACTTGTATAATATTCTTTATTCTTTCATAAGTACTTTTATTTTAGTAAACGTTTTCAAAAGTACAAAATTCGCGAACTTCCTTTAAAAAAAAAAATAATAATATTAATAATTTTTTAGCCCACCCTACCCTTACATATGTCAATGGGAATCGTCACTATGTCAATAAACTTATCAGACGATAGAGCTTAGATGATAGAATGGTTGTTTTCTGTTGTCTGAATAATTTTAACGACATAATGAAAAAATTTTGTTGTCTGAATATAGTGTATATCATGGTAAATCACTCTGACGAAGGCACACAATATGTTTTTCCTTTAACAATCCCCCTTGTGCCAAGTCAAAGACGAAATGGTGCATGAGTTGTTGCCTCACTAAAAACCTAGCCAAGTAACAATAAAAACCCTGTGGGACAAAAATACACCTTGGTCGAAGGAAAAGAGCACAACGCACCTTTTACATTTGAGTATGACATGTGTGTGTTAGACTCCCCCTGACGTCTACACCTCCCCCTGATACTTACATTAATATAGGGAGCTTGGAAAATCTTCGCATTCCTATGCTTTTCACATGTTTCTCAAATGTGTCCTTAGGCAATGATTTGGTGAACAAATCTGCCACATTCTCCTCAGACCTTACTTGATTCATTTGAATCTTGAGGAGAGTCTGCTGTTGCTGATTGTAGGACAACTTTGGCGATATGTGTTTTGTGTTATCACCCTTAATATAACCTAGCTTCATCTGTTCGATGCAAGCTGCATTGTGTTTGTAAATGCAAGTAGGCTCTTCAGTGGTAGAACTCAAACCACTAGTCCCTCGAATATGTGCAATGATAGTTCTTAACCATACACACTCAAGAACCGCCTAATGTAGAACAATGATCTCTGAGTGGTTCGAGGAGGTAGCCACAAAGGTTTGCTTGGTTGATCTCCAAGATATCGCTGTGTTCCCATTGGTAAATACATAACCAGTTTGGGAATGATATGTGGGTCAGATACGTATCCAGCATCAACAAAACCTACCAAAACGTCATTTGGCGTTTTAGTGTAGTGAGTGCCGTTTTCGCCATCAACATTTCCTTTAGGGATTGCAGTTCCATCTGCGGTCCCTCTTGTCTCTCTGTAGGGAAAGAACAGTCCCAAGTCAATGGTTCCTTTTAGGTTTCGAAAATGTTCTTGATACCATTCCAGTGACGCTGTGTTGGCGCTGAGCTAAATCTAGCTAACCAGTTCACTGAGAATGCAATGTCTGGTCGAGTAAATTGGACTAAGTACAATGATGCGCCTATTGCACTTAGATAGGGAATTTCAGCTCCCAACACTTGTTCGTCATCTTCCTTTGGACGAAATGGATCTTTCCTTGCATCCAAACTTCGACCGATCATGGGAGTGCTAGTAGGATGTGCTTTGTCCATGTTATATCGCCTAACTTTTGGACATATGCAGACTGGTGGATTAATATTTCACAAACTCGGTATTCTAGTTCAAGACCTAGATAGAATCGAGTTTTCCCAAGATCTTTCATCTCAAATTCAGATTTCAAGTAGCTCACGGTTTCTCTTATTTCATCAAAAGTACCAGTTATGACATATGCTACTACAATTTGCAAATCCGGAACTTGTTTTCTTTATGAATACGTAGGGGCATAATTCATCGTTCTTGTATCCCTTCCCAATCAAGTAGTCACTTAGACGGGTATACCACATCCGTTTGGATTGTTTCAATCCGTAAAGTGAGCATTTCAACTTAATTGCAAACGCATTCTCTGGTTTAGAGTCACTTGACTTGGGTAATGTAAGGCCATTAGGCACTTTTCATATATATCTCTGAATCTAGATCCCCATAGAGATATGCATTAACCACATCCATAAGCTACATTTCCAGTCTTTCGGAAATTACTAAGCTAACTAAGTAGCGGAACGTTATAACGTCCATTACGGGAGAGTATGTCTCCTCGTAGTCAATTCCAGGGCGTTGTGAGAAACCTTGCTCCACAAGGCGAGCCTTGTACCTCAGGACTTCATTCTTCTCATTACGCTTTCTGACAAAGACTAATTTATGTCCTACAGGCTTTACACTTGGTGGGGTTAGCACTACCTGACCAAATACTTGTCTCTTTGTCAGAGAATCTAATTCTACATGGATTGATTCTTTCCATTTAGGTCAATCTGCTCTTTGTTGACATTTTTCAACAGAGCGTGTTTCGATATCATCGTGCTCTATGATTCCTTAAGCAACAGTATATATCATCAATGTGTATGGAAGATCTTTCTATCAACTCATATGTACTCTCGTAATCCTTTGAGATTTGTTTGTTCTCTGGAATCATTTCAAACATCGGAGCGTCCTCCAGTATTGATTCATGGACATAACTATAATCAGAGACAATCTCATGAGAGGGATTCTATACATTGATGATTGGTTTGTCCCTTACCCACCCTCTTCTTCCTTGGGTGAGTGTCAATCGAACCAAGTGACCTCCCCCTCTTCCTTGGGGAGCCACGGCCTCAACCACACCTCCACTAAGTGCGGTTGCAGTGCCTCTATCTGCGGCACCGTGCCCCTTGTTGGGGACTTCTAACCTTGCAGGCACATTTGCAGCTGGTATATGTGATCTCGTCACTTTTACGATATCAGTAAACGCATCAGGCATCGAATCTGCTACGTTCTGAAGATCGATTATTCTTTTCACTTCACTTTCACTTTATGAAGTGCGGGGATCAAGATGAGACAGAGTGGGGACAAACCACGACAATTCCTGTCGTTCCCTTGGAAAATCCTTTTTCCTATCTCCCCCTAACGATGGGAAGACTGTCTCATCAAATTGACAATCCGTAAATTTAGCGGTAAATAGATCGCCTGTCAAGGTTTCCAAATAGCGGATAATTGTTGGGGATTCGTATCCAACATAAATACTTTAATCGTCTCTGAGGACCCATTTTGGTGCGCTGTGGGGGCGCAATAGGCACATATACTGCTCAATCAAATATGCGTAAGTGTGAAGTGTCAGGCTCATATCCAGTTACCAACTGGTACGCAGAAAATGGTTGGCTAGCTGTGGGTCTTAAACGAATAAGTAAAGCCAATATTGCATAACCCCATGCAGATATAGGCAGGTTGGTGCGCATAACCAATGCCCTAGCCACCATCTGTAGCCTTATGATGGTGGCTTCTGCGAGACCATTTTGTGTATGCACATGGGGTATAGGATGCTCTACATCGATCCAAATAGATATGCAATAACCATCAAATCCTTTTGATGTAAACTCTCCAGCATTATCAAGCCTTATAGACTTGATAGGGTGATCAGGGTGGTGAGCCCTTAAACGTATAATCTATGCTAGGAGTATTGCAGCATTTCTTGTGGACAATAAAACGACATGTGACCAGATTGTCGAAGCATCCACCAGAACCATAGAGTACTTGAATGGTCCGCATTCTGGATGGATAGGTCCACAGACATCTCTTTGTATCCTTTGTAAGAATGGAATGTTTTTTTTTGTATCTTTAGCATAGGAAGGTCTTGATTCTGTTTTTGCTAAAGAGCAAGTTTTGCAAAACAAGTGATGTACCTTTGAAATAGTCAATGAGGCATAATGGGAGGGAGGTAGTGCTTCTGGTACTTCAGAAGGCAATGACTGCATTTGAGCAATACTAGAACCGACACCTTGCAATGTGGCGGATTTTTCTCCCATTTTTCACTCGAAAGACGGGATGTCCTTGTGAGTTCTTGAAAAATAAGGATCATCATGTCACGACCTCGGTGCCATAGGCGGTCATGCAAAAGTCTGTATGAGTCAGTGTCCCACATTTCATTGTTGGTGACAGTATAGGATTCAATGATCCGAATCGTAGTGAGGTACAGTCCACTAAATTGACTCATAAGTTTCTCTAATATGTGTTTCCTTCCACAGTCATTAGATGTAATATCAAGGTATTCAGTACCATTCTCACGGTGTGTTTTTACTGGATAATCGTTGGCACAAATAGCTTTGAAACATTAACAAGGTTCGATTAGCTCTTGGTGCATATAGAGCGTCTGTGACTTGAAATGTTGCGCCATTAGGCAGCAAAAATTTGGCAGTTCCTCGCCATTTTATTAGTTGTGATAATCCAATCATCGTAGTCACAGAGGAATTATAGGCTATTAGTTCAATGAATAATTGCCTATGTCTTAATATTATGTGGGTAGTTCCACTAACATCTAAGCACTCAAGTTCTCCTCCATTCATTCCTACAAATAAATGGGAGGTATTTAGAAAATATAACTCATATTCTTTAGAGTATTTCTATTTGCGTAGAATGGTATTCTTTTCATTCTAATAATTTTTTTTTTTCTAGATGTATTGCTTTACATCTTTATAGTGCTATTTCGAACCATGTAAATATGTGAATAGAAATAAATTTGAATAAATTCAGTGCTTCAGAATAAAATTCAAAATTTATTAATAAGCCAACGATAAGTAAATCAAAGGTCTTTGTTCAGAAATCTAATTTATCAAACCATTCTTTAAGACCAAATAATAGTCTAATTAAAAATGAGGCATTATGCCTTCACAACTATCTTTGGAAAATAAAATGAATAAAGCAGATCAGTCAAGATTGAGAGCATCCATTGACTTAGCAAGTTCCTCTTTGCCATTGGAGTCTGCAACTGTAAGGTTGACGTCTAGGTCATGACCTCCTTCTTCCATATAGTGAGCCACTTGTTCTTTAGACTGTCTATACCTCTTGTAATTGGCTGCTACTCTGTTGTTTGCTTGGCAGTTCTTGTACCAATGCCCAATGAATCCACACCTATAGCATGGTTCATTGTCAACTCTTTCCTTTGGCATCTTGTTTCCATGATCCCCATGTCCCTTTCCACGTGGTGCATTGTTGCCACGTGGGTAGGGATCAGCACGTCTAAACCCCCTTGCATTGGAGTTATTTCCACCTTTCATTTTTCCATAATTAGGCTCAGGAATTTTCTTTGTCCCAGTGGGCCTGACATTGTTATTCAAAATAATCTCATTTTGTCTCTTAGCCACTTGCAGTAGGCTTATCAACTTATTGAAGGTTGTGATTCTTTTGTTGTCATAATCCAACTGATACTGGTTCGCTAGTAAAAAAGCTGAATTAGGAAAGGTGGTAAGAGTCTTGTAGATCATATCATCTTCTGTGATTTCCCTTCCACAGAAATTGAGACGTGCCTTTAAGCGCAACATGTCCTTGTTGAAGTCATTGACCTTTTTATAGTCAAGCAAGCGGATTCCATTCCACTGAACAGCCAGTCCTGGGAGCAAAGTATCGTGAATGTTCCCAAAACGTCCTTTAAGGGCATCCCACAATGCTTTGGGTGTCTTCAACTGAAGATACTCCCAGCGTAGGCTAGGATCAATATGTCGCCTCAGAAAAATTAAGGCATCTGCTTTCACCTTATTAGATAGTTCATCATCTTTGGGGTCAGTAATGGTGGCAGTGTAGTCTTTTGCCACAAAGGCAGTTTCCATATCGGAAACCCAACGATGGTACTCAAGTCCTTCTGAGTCCAAAATGTCAAACTCAGGTCGAGTTGGATCAGCCATCTACATAAAACAAGAGAGAATATATAAATTACGCAGTCATAAAGACATCCACGTAAATTATTTTCCAAACATATGAATTAGATTTCAAGACCAAGATTCGTAATGGTCACAATTTTTTTTCTTTCTTTCGATGCTATGTGAAGATACTTTATCACAGTAAGTGTGTGTATAATGCGCATGAATTTTCATTATCATGGCAAAATGGAATTTTATATGTTGTATTACAAAAATAACTATAACACATGTAATAATAAATAAAACATAGCATATATAAAAATAAACTACATGACATGCTCAAATTGCACAAATATACAACAAAATATATGCTACATATAATAATAGCAATAATATATCATGCGTAAAATAAAATATAAACAATAGCATAATATAAATGCATGCTTAGGAAAATTATATAAGAGTAAATAAAATTCACAAAACATGCTCACAATTGCATAATAAAAACATAAGCAAGAAAATATAAAGCATGCTTAAACATAATTATAAATCATGCTTAAATATAATGATATAAAACATAAATAATAACGCATGCTTAAAACAATCAAAATTACCTAATTAAACATTCTTAATAACAAAATATATCATAAAAGCCTAAACAATAAAGTATAAAGCATGCTTAAAAATAGAAAAAATAAATAAAATTCACATGCTTGATTAAAAATCATAAAAACAAAATAAAGAAAACATACTTGATTTCGAGAAAATAAAACAATACTAGCGCATGCGCGTGTTGATGCAGGCGTGCGTAGCGATGTTTTTTTTTTTTTTTCAGCAGTGGGCAGGAGTTTTTTTTTTTTTTTTTTCAGTCTGGGCCGGGTTTGCTCTTTGGGCTGGCCCCTTTACTTTGGGCAGAGTTTCTTTTTTCTTTCTGTTTTTGTTTTTTTTCTCTGGGCCTTCTGTTCTTTGGGCCTTTTGTTTTTTTTCTGTTTGGGCAGCAGTTTTGCTTTTCTGGGCCGCAGAGCCTGCTATTTTTTTTTTCTTTTGTCTCTTTTTTCCTGGGCCGGGTCACTTCTCCTTTTTCTTTGTTTTTTTTTTTTCTTTTCTTTTCTTCCTCCTCCTTTCCTTCTGGTTTGCAGACAATTCCAGTTGTTGTGGTGGATTGACGCAGGGATGGGCTCTGCAAGGCTGGCCTGAACGTGGTGTTGTGCTGCAGGAAATCTGGTTCGAGGTCGAGATCGGTGGATGGCGCTCGGTTTGTGAGGCTTCGTGGCCGGGAGGATGAGCGGGGCTGCGCTGCGCAGTCGCGGGGACGCTGGGCGGTGAAGGAGAGAAGGATTCGGCGGGTTGAGGCCGGATGGAATGGTGGATCTGCCGGTGTTGTAGGCGCGGGGTGGTCTGGGCAGTGAGGCCGATCTGGGCTCGGTGGTGGGGTTAGGCAGCGAGGCTGTGCGTGCGTTGGGTTTGCAGAGGCCGCGCTGGCGTCTTGTGTGCTGTGCTAGGCACTGTGGTGCTTGGCCGGAGAAGCAAAGGTGAGGCAGGTCAGGGTAGGGCCGGGCTAGGGAGAATTTTTTTTTGGCTATTGGCTCTGAGCGTGCTGATAACGTGTAAAAGTAAAAATGGGATTGGAATGGTCTACTCATTTCATTTCATAACCCCTTTATATAGGGAGAGAATTACAATGGAAAGAACAATTACAATGATAACATTAACTACTGATTGGTTCGTAATCCATGCTTATTGATGTTAATCGGTAATTGCTTGATTCCCTCTCCGTCAATCACTTTGACGAAGGCACACAATATGTTTTTCCTTTAACAACTAATAATTTCTTAGCCCACCCTACCCTTACATATGTCAATGAGAATCGTCACTATGTCAATAAACTTATCAGACGATAGAGCTTAGATGACAGAATGGTTGTTTTCTGTTGTCTGAATAATTTAACGACATAATGAAAAAATTCTGTTGTCTGAATATAGTGTATATCATGGTAAATTAGTTTTCTGAAAAAGGTTCTATTTCAGACAACAGATTTCTGTTGTGCATTAAACTGAGATTGATTTAGTTTTGGTTTTTTTTTTCCTCCTTTCAGTTTGGTTTGTTGGCACAACGTAAAGATATATCCGTCTAACACTTAATGAAATTTTGGCCCGACAAATTTATCAAACTGAAAGAAACCTAAAAACCGTCTCTCAGCTCGCTCTCACTCTCAAACCCATCTCCTCTCTTACTCTCGCTTTCGTTCTCGCACCCAACAGAAGTCTTCAAACTAAAAACCCAATCCAACATCAATTTCTTCGAATCCAACATCAAAACTGAAAACCCAGAATCATCTCAACCATCGCGGCTCGTAAAATAGAAAACCCCATTCCAGCCAAACTATCTCGGTCTCAATCTCAATCCATATCTTGGCCTCAGTCTGAATTCGCATCTATCACTGGTAATCCCCTTGGTTTTTTTTTTTAATAAACAAGGGAATAGGCGATATTAGTTCCTCGGAAGCAGACAATGTAGGGAGCAAGTCCCACCCTCAATCCCTAAGGAGAAGGGTCTGCCACACTCTGGGAACCCACCCCCCATCCCCTTAATTTATTAAATCATAATAAGAAATACAAAATAGTTGGGGGGACCAAACCAAAACCCAACCTGAAAAAGGAAAATACAAGCCTTTCTTGCATTGTACGAGCAAAACAAGCAAAAACAAATTAAAAGACAAAAAAAACAAAGACAAACAAAATCATCACCGGAATCGATAATAAACCATAGAAGACAGGTCGCGCCCATAATGACCAGCAATAAAGGATGGAAGGTCATCCCACCAGCTATAACCCACATTGAGCGCACCATGATTAGCAAGGTAATCCCCTTGGTTAAGTGTTAATAGATTTAAGGTTTTTGTTGGATTGGGTATTTAGGGTTTTCTCGATTAAGTGTTCATCTCACTTTGCCTAGCTAGGAGATTGCATTGGGCAACAGCACAGGCAATTCAGGCGGAAGCTGTTATCTCTTGAATCCAAAATAGGAAGAGGAAAGTTCAAGGGCAAGCCCACGGGTCACTGTGACTTCTCCACTCACGAAGAGATGGGTATTCAATCTCTGTCTCATTCTTTCACTTTTTCCTCTATTTCTATATCTATTTGCAAGGTCTCAGTTGCTTGGTGTTTTCTCCACTCACGAAGAGATGGGTATTCAATAGATGAATTTGTAAATATTTTGCGCATTCTAATTTTGAATTTGGGGTCTTCATCTAAAAGCTCGTACTTCTTTCATGAAATTTTGTTCCTTTAATGAACTTTGGTCCAGTAAAGCAGTTGAAGATGACTTATAGGTTTCTTGTAGTGATTTGGCTTGAAATTTGGTCTACCCTTATCAGATTGTTGACTCAATTGATTCAATTCCAATGGTTTAATTGTATTCCGAATTAGGATTAGATGATTGAATTCAGTTTATATGGTGAATAAGGTCATATATACAGTTAAATTTGATCTTCCTCACTACTTCAGCTTCGAAAAAAGTAGAGAGATTTGAAGCTCCATTAAAATCTACATGCGAACAAGAATAAGAAAGGGAGGAAATTAATCCAATGGAAAAATCTTGCTGTAAGTTGATAGAGGGATTTGAAGTGTCCTAGCCTCTTAATGTTTTACATAGTAAGTAGTGCTTCTGATATGGTGCCTTGTGTTATTTTCAGGGCAGTCTTGAGTAAAATGGTGGCAAGAGTTGTGGTTATTGGATCATGTGTTACATGAAGGAGATAGTGGAAGACACGAATTTGGAGTTTGCTACTAAGGTATTTGAGCAACTTCCAATACCATAATATACTTTATTTCATGGTTTGATGAATATAATCTTCATATATCATATATACTATGTTATTATTATTATTATTTTTTTGCAGTGGGATAGAAGAACAAATCTTGTTTACACAGAAAAGAATATTGATGAAGTTCGGGCTGAATGGGCGAAGCAAGTTATGAATTTTGCACAAGTGTAGTGCGCACAAAGAGGGTCTGTGGTATATGCGTAGTTAGGGTGTTGAGTAAAAATTGCACACAGTGAGCGAAAATGTCACCCAACATAATTTCACTCATATTCATTTAGTGAATAGAATTTTTTTTTAATTTTGGGTTCGACCCATTCAAGACAGAATGTGTCTTTTAATTACAATCCCTTGTTACAGGGAAACACCCTTTGATTCCATTTATGAAGAAACCAATCGATGGGATGTGTGTTTGTTTGTTTTTGCGGCTGCACTCGGATATTTGAATGGGTTGCCTACGTACCCTTGGAGAGGGATCAAGCCACTCGTAGTTCAAGAGTTCCAATGAGTGAATGACTCATTAGAGGGCTTTGATTTTGGCATGAGAGTAGTGTTTGGGATAAATTTGGTTTAAGTGGACCAGGGATTCAATGTTGTGTTTAGGATGCGGTTGCATCTAGATAAATTTGGTTCTTGATTGCCTACATACCCTTTGTGGGATCAAACCACATGTAGTTCCGGCATTTGAGATTTAAATGGGTAGATGACCCATTTATCTTGAATTTGTGTTTGGGAGAGGTTTAAAGCCCTTGAATTTGGTTTGGACTTTATTTGTGCGATTTGGAATGGTTTCGATTTTTCTGGTGTGGGAAAATTTGACTGGAGTCAGTGATTCATTTGGGACTGGCCGAATTTGACTGGTGGAGTCAGGGATTTTGTTTGGAGTTGTGGTTGCATCTAGTGGGTCGCTAGACTTCCTACATACCCTGTGAAGGGATCAAACCATTGTAGTTAATAGGAATTGGTATTTCAGTTTTGTACCGACTTTTTATCCGACGAATGTGTGTATATTTTTTTGAACCCGTCAAATGTGTTTCTTTTGGACACCCAATTTGGTAGAGTGTCCGCTGACTTGATTTGGGCACCTGTCATGCCGAGCTTTGTGATCAGGCCTTAGAGATTTGGAGTAGACCTCTATCAATGGGCTTGCTTCCATTTTTTTGTAGGAGGCCCAATGACTCATTTCATTTAGAGTCGACACCCAGTTTTGGTGAAGCTTTTGATCATTTGATTTAAGAACTTGTCGTGAGGAAAATTGAGTCGGAGGTGTAATTAGGCTTGCTTCCAATATTTATTTAGGAGGCCCAATAAACAGATACCTTTGAATGCCATCTTGTTTGAAGCTTGCAGACTTTTCGACGTGCAACCCTGTGAATTAAATTAATTAATGAAAAATTGTGCTCCATTACTTAATTATTTTTGTGACAATTTGGATTGGCATTGCACCACAAGGTGGATATTAGCTTCACCACTAATCACTTAGCCTTTGTCATAAGAACGAACTGGAGAAGGCCTCACATTAATCACACACGTACATCAATTAATGTGTAAGGTAGCAAATTTGGTTTGCTTCAGAATCATTTGTTTTGGCCACATTCTTTTGTGAAGGAGGAAAACACGTGCACAAAGACACACACCATATAGTCCCAATAGCATATCTCACATGTGTATCATAATTTTTTATTCACATTTGTATGACATTTTGAAGCGGTGGAGCAGCTTTTGAAGCAAACCATTGTGAGAGCTTTTGTATGACACATTGGTAGGAATGAACTACTTTTATTTTCTCTTTATCTTTGAAAGCAAGCATTTTGATGAAGCTTCATAATTGACAGTGGTTTGAGGGAGCATTGAAGCTTGCTCTTCCACATGTTTGGCTACTTTTCCTCTGTGCAGAAGCTTTTCTTTTCTTTTTCCTCACTATGTATGCAACATCAATGTCTTCTCAACTAGCAGATTGATCTTACAATTTGATTTCCTTCATTTTGAAGACCTGCGTTGCAAAGTTTGTATTTTTGGAGAATGTATGTTTCCTCCAATCTCAGCTTTATGCCTGGAGCGAATGTTTGGTGACAGAGAACAGAAGCAAGAGCAGGGAGAAGTTGGCTGCATTAGAGAGACATCAGTCATAGGTAGGCCGTCGATACCGAAGAGTCGCACCAAATTTGTCGTGGCTGATCATCGATCATTAGGCCTCTGAGCTGTATAGATCACCATGTTGCTCGTATGGTTTATGCCCTCTTGAATGGTCGCAAGAAGAGCATTGCCTTGATCCAGGGAGCCACAATATAGATCTTTCTTTTTGACGTCTCTGTATTCCTCTTGTTGTCAGACCGTGGGAAGCTCACTTCGCTTTTGCCACCTATAAACAGGACGCATCGCATATAGGCATCACTGTGGAGAGGAAGACTTGGTGTCGAACTTTTGTTTTGCCCAGAACATGTTGATTAATTGCAAAGTTTATGAGAACGAAAGTAGCGGAAGACATGATTGTTGAAGAGAGCAGAACATAGGAGAAACACCTCTTTCTTTCGTCTGTACCATAAAAGAAAAGATCAGCGATTTCAGGTGACAACTAATCAATTGGTCATATACCTGTGATTTATTTGGAGCTTCTTCTTCCACTGCAATGTCCTAGAGAAAGGTTTCAATGCTTTGGCTCCGGTTGAATCTCGCTCTGTTTCTCAATTGCTCTTTCCCTCTTTGATGTCTCGCTACTATTAGCCTTGCTTCCTATTGTTGCAAAGGAGGAGGTGAAGAGTATCTAAAACTCTTGTTTTGAAATTTGAATTCCACGTGAAGCATGAGAAATCTGGTTGCCTAGGGAACTAATATCACTCTTTTGCATGTATTTGAAACTGCATATTAATTCCCGTAGGGCTAATCACTTTTGAATTGCATGGTTAGTAAGTCCCCATGCAAGAAGAAGTATATCCAAGCTTGGGGTCTTTTTTTCTAACAACGCAGCAATCTCGTTTTTTTTATTTTTTTATTTTTTAGGAGTTTTGTACTTCCTTTTGGATGAACACCATGCCTTTTAGATGAAATCTCTTCAAGGAGAAAAAGTCTAAATATTTATGCTTCAACATAGGGCTAGTTGTTTTTGTGCATATTGACATTGCATGCATAACTAGATTATGGAGGTTTTTTTTTGCCTAAATAATATGATCGACTTTTGCCTTTATCGATCATATTTTGACCTCCTAACAAATTACTCAACTTTTAGGATGGATTGATGGTAATGTTGAATATTGATGTAGTTTGGTGGCTGATTTAAATGAAATGGCTTTTGACTTGTTGTAGTTGGATGTTGTTATTGTGCTTACCGGTGAATACTAGTTTTTCAATATATTTTGTGGTTATAATACAACTTATACAACATAAATACCGAAAGAATCTGACGTTGCACCAAACATTAGACAATAGAAAGGTCTGGTTATATGACAACTCATACAACATAAATATCAAATCAAGCTGACGTTGAACAAAACATCAAACAACAGATATATGTGGTTATAAGACAACTGAGACAACATAAATAATCAAGAAATTGGTACTGCACCTGACATCAAACAACAAAATTTAACCAAAATATCTGTTGTTTGAAACAACAAAAGAAACAGGCCATCTATACTCCTTATGATAACCAGACAACAGAAAACCACAAAATCCATTGCTCAAAGTTAATTATCACAACAAAATGTACAAACCAATGTTGTTAAAGCAAACTCAGAATGACAGTAACTTTTCAAACTATTGTTTACAGTGTTGTACATCGACATATATTTGTGGTGTGAAACTCAGTCAGACAAAAACACAGCTCAAGAATCTCTTTACTCACACGATTTAATTATGTTGTTTGAATAAAAAGAAACAATAAAACATAATAAATATATGTCGTCCACAATAGATTCACACAACAGAGAATAACCAAGATAGTTCAAAACTCTATATATTCACACAATAGATTTTTGTCGTGTTAACTAAATACATACGATAGAGTTTTATGAATGGATGTTGTCTAGAATCTTTTATAACAACATATTAATTTCATTTGATTGCATCTTCAACCTCAGAAAGTCATAATTCGGCATACCTCGACACAATCAGACAACAAATTATTGGCTGGCCTATGATGTTTGAGTGAAATATAGATCATGAGTAATATCTATCGTCTGAAGGCCTAAGAGATATCAGGCTACTAGACAACATAAATTTTCTGAATCAAACGACAGTCCTCGGTGTTGTCTGATGAGTTTATTGACATAGTGCGAACCGATGACCTTTACAATGTTGAAATTATAACTTACCAACATGTCACAGCTCACCAACTTATTTGCAAACTTATTAACTAGATTAGTCAGCTATATCCGCAATAGTTTGCTTGAGATGAGATTTTTTTTTTGACACCCTCTTTTCGAATTATCTGCAATATTCCAAAGGCTTCTACGCCCAGAAATTAATCCGTTGGGGGCACGGACATATATTGTTCCATAAAATTCAAGAAATAGAGTTGTAACATCATTGCGGATCCACATCGTGCAAAGCACTATTGAACCTATCCATCATTGTTCCAAATTCGAAAGATAGTGCGATATCCCACCACAAATACAGATACCACGAGGAAATTTTATTATTTTTATTTATTTCACTACTCACTCTAACAGCCTTGTTCGTCCCATGATAGCAGTGAAATTTGAACCTGTGATCTCCACAATGTTAGTTATGCTTATTAATCAGCAGTTCACAAATCACAGTGATACTCTAAAATAGTGCATAATTTATACGCTACTAGTTAACACGTTACACAAAACAAATAAAGAAAAAATAACACCCAAGAGGGGAGTTTTAGGCTTTGAAAGTAGAAAGTTAAAAAGAGAGATATCGTTGAGATTTGAAAGGTGTTGGGGACATCATTGAGTATAAAATAAGTGCAAATTTGGTGTATGATATCTCCTACTCCCAAGATTAGGAGGTCAAGTTTTAGTAAAGGGAAAAAAAAGTAAGAGTATCATACCCAAGGGATTGAGTAACTCTACCCTAGCTAGATCACCATGAAAATAAACCTAGAAAACACATATAAGTCTACCCTTTTTACAGGTTCATAACCTTAGCCCTTTGGAAGCTAAAGATCATGAGGATGGTATTAACAATTGTAGTAGTGAGCAGCTTGGTTGATTTTAATTTGGATAAAGAAAATTAAGTCACATAAAATAAAATAAACAAATAAAAATGTAGAGACTAAATCAATGAGAAGAATAGAGACATAGGCGTCACACCTAACCTTACTCATGCACAAAATGTAACCAATACTTGATGAAATAGCATGCTTTGACAAATTTCCCCTTAGTGCTTTGGTGAAGCTACCAAGAAACCAACTAATCATGCAACTTAACAAACTTTGGTAAAGCTAAGTTAAATTACACAACCTTAGTCCAATTTATATTTCATTAAAACACAAGTGGACTATAAACCGCAAGCCTAACACCCCTTAGAGCAATTAAACTCACGGTTTATGCATTAAGTTTAAAGTAAGAAATTCAAGCAACTTAACAATTCCCGTAGGAATCATTAAGCCACCTCCTAAAGGCTACTCATGCTCACGGATTCAAGAAGTGGTCAAGTTCAAGTTTCCGATTCATTAGTTTCCTAAACATGCTTTCTAGGTGACTAAACTAGCAAACACATTTAGTAAGCATTAAAGTTTAGAAGCCCATAGATTCAAAACATGCATAAACATCAAAACACATGGAAATTTACATTATTTGCACAAAAGTTTGGCTAGAGCTAGCCCTAGCCTCAAATCCAATTGCTCATAACACATGTTATTACAAATACAAGCCATGAACATCATATTAAAGAGAGAAGGAAGAGAAAAGAGAAGAACTACCCAACCTCCCACCTAGTTCTCAAAGATGTCAAATGATGAGAGAATTGCTTCAAGGTATGAGACACTACTAGAATTTTGGCCTTAGACATCACGACAATTACATCGGTGAGGAATTCACGCGATGTAAAAAAATGTCATTAACATCGATTCCTCAAATACCGATTTCTATGCATATTACTGACATCGATTTTTACTGTTGACCGATGTCTATATTTTCATTTTAAATTTTTCAAAAACGCGGAAAGACTAAGTTAAAACTTTTCAGGAACGCGGGGAACAAAATTTTCATTCCCCGCACTTAATATTTTTTCAACTCACTTTCTCTCCTCAACCCTAGCCCTCTCCTCCTTCCTCTCCCACTCTCTTTCCATAGCCAACACCGCTTCCCTCTCTTCCGCTCACTCCCGCTGTTATCTCTCTCTCTCTCTCTCTCTCTCTCTCTCTCTCATTAACCGCCTCCGCCCCCTTGCCGGGGCCATCACCTCCACGAGCAAGCTCTCTCTCTCTCTCTCTCTCTCTCTCTCTCTCTCTCTCTCTCTCTCTCGGATCTTGGATTTCGGAGGACTGAAAGAAGGCAAAGAACCTTCAGTTTCAGTTCTCAGTTACCGACATTCAGAAACCGGAGATGGGATCTGGTGCTGGAAGTTTCCTCAAAGTTCTCCTTAAAAACTTCGATGTTCTTGCTGGGTGTCAATTGCTATTACCCACATTACCAAAACCTTTTTTCTTTTTCTTTTTCTTTTTTTTGGTTATGTAATCTGATTTGGGTGTTTGTTTCTTGCAGGCATGTGGTTAGTTTGGTTTAGCCACTGTAAGTTTTGGTTCAAAGATTATAGCTTTATGAATTCTGATCCTTTTTTTTTTCTTATGCATTGTTCTGTGTTCATGTTAAATCCTCTGTAATCTGGTTAGCTGATTCTAGGTTGTTGTGTAGGTATGCCTCAATTCGGGTTATAGAGACCAAATCCCCAACTGATGATCGTCAATGGCTTACGTATTGGATTCTCTACTTTATGATTACACTCTTTGAGCTCACTTTTGCCAAACTTATTGAGTGGTAAGTTTTTTCTTTGTTTTTCTTTTATTGTTCTATTTATTTCGTTGATTTGTAAGCTGAATCCAGTTGATGTGCTCTATATGGGTAGCATAAGACAATGGTTCATTGAATTTTAGTGTAAGATGCATAAAGAGGGATGCTTGTGGCTCATCTGTCATAGAAACTGAGAAAACAACTCTTGTTTGCAGATCATAATACATACCTGATTGGAGATGACGAGCACTGCTACAGTGACAATCATGTGTCAAACATTGAAGGTGGTTGCTATGCTAAGTGCATTGATTTGTCAAAAGACAAGCAACCAGATATTTGGAATTCTATCAAATTTGAGACTGGTAAAAAGATGATACTATGGACCATTGTTCTTTAAAAAGATGAATTCTTGATATCTGACCTACAAGATTATTAAAACCAAACCTCACAGATCAATATAGATGGGTCATGTTATTACCTTTTTATGTATGTAGAGTGCAGCTTTCTTCTAAAGCCTGAATTCTTTGTCTGACATTTCCATTTACTTTATTGTGCAGGCCAAATAAAGGAGGTCCTTCTAAGCTACACTTAAAGTTCATTTGATTAACCCTTCAGTCAAGGTTTAGTTACTTTCTATTTATTTTCGTTGTTAGTTTAGTTATATATCTGCATTTACCTTTCATGGTTTCTGTGTGAATTTCATTGTTGTTTTCTTTTTTCAGATCTGACCTTAAACTATATATGAGTTTGGATGTACTTATCAAATTGGACTAACACTTGTATAAATTATTTCAGAAACTACAGTTTCCAGACCCAGCGACCTGTTTCTGTAAAACTGTAATTTTCTGTTAATAATTTGAAGTTATTTTCTTCTGAGAATTTGTAGTGGACTTGTTAAAGAGTATTTGAGACTTGGAATCTCCTAAAAAAGATTTTTCTATAATTAGTTATGCTTTTTCAAAGTTACAGGTCTGTGCAGGAATTTCTGAAAACAGTATCACTGTCATGTTCTTTCTTTTTCTTTTAGTATCTTTTTATGTACAATCTTGCTTCAAGAAACCAGTACTTCAAAAGTAGGCATTCCCACCTTTCATATGAATCCAGCCTGCCTCCATTTGGAGTTCGTATGAAAGATTTATATCACGACAAATTTGGCTTTGTGCATTAGCATTTCTGCTGCATGGTTTTACTTTACAAATCAGATCTCAAATAACCATTTCTAGATTTTCAATTTGTGCTATAATCCAATATTTCTATTTTATGATAAAGCAATTAGTTTTTTTTTATTTGGGGGGCTACAAGGTGATATCATTGTTGCAACCTTGGACCTTAAAAATGATGGGGTTCCTTGAAAAGGAAACCACTTGGGAATTTTAAAAATTTAGCTGCTTGTTCTATCATATTGTGGAGTGCTTTTACATTCTTCTTGTCTAATAATGTACATAAATATGATATTTATTGGTTCAGATCCGCTTTCTTTTGGCTATCAGTTAAGACATAGGAGAGGAAAATCAGAAACTACTCCTGCTCAGTACATAAACACAAAGGATGTGAGGTTTGTCTATGTTTTTCTACCTCCTGCAATGCTAGGCCTAGAAGTAGCACCAGTTTGGTTCTTAATGGAATTTCCTGGGGCACATTGTTTCAGGTAGGCTGACAATAAGCACTTGGAGTGTGCTGGAAGAGTTCCGGATGAAAACCTTGATATTGATGATTGGATTTCTTCAGAAGAGCCATCGGATATCTACATGTTCAATGGAATGGCAGAGCTTTCGATGACTATAGCCAAGCTTCCAGTGTTTTATAAGCACAGAAAGCTGCTCTTCTTTCCACCATGGGCATATGCACTTCCGGCATGGCTCCTCAAGATCCCTCTCACCTGTGTTGAAGTTGGTGTTTGGGTATTTATCACCTATTATGTCATTGGCTTTGATCCAAATGTTGGAAGGTAAAAGTAACATACTAGAAGCAAAATTGTTGATCACTTTCTCCTTAACATTTGTTTTCATGTTGGTTCTGACCCCAAATCATATACTATCATGAACGTGTAATGCAGATTGTTTAGGCAATACCTTCTCCTCCTACTCATGAATCAACTGGATTATTCCGATTCATTGCTGGAGTAGGTAGAAGCTTGACTGTTGCTAATACATTTGGCTCATTTACACTAGTCATGCTTTTCGCTTTGGGGGGCTTTGTCTTGTCAAGAGGTAAAAATCTAAGTAAAGATACTTGACGTCTGGTAACTAAATTTCTGTATCAATTAATTCCATGTTTCTCAATATTTTTTGGTTGACTCCATAGAAAATATAAAGAAATGGTGGATATGGGGCTACTGGATATCACCTTTGATGTATGGGCAGAATGCAATTGTAGTTAATGAATTCCTTGGCAAGAGTTGGTCACATGTAAGTCCTTCATTGAGCCATTTCAAACATTTTGTAGTTGTTCATCTCGAAGTAATTCTCTGATTTTGATCTATTACTGTTAAAGGTTCTTCCAAACTCAAACGAATCATTAGGAGTTGAAATTCTGAAATCTCGTGGATTTCGTACGCATGCATATTGGTATTGGATTGGCGCAGGAGCATTGGCTGGATACATGCTCTTATTCAACATTTGTTGCACTCTGGCTCTCACTTATCTAAACCGTGAAGCAATCTGGATACTTGATGTTTCAAGAAAGGTTGTAGTTTTACTCAATTTATGGTGTACTGAAGGAAATAAGATGTATTGATTCGATTTTGGAGTGGTTTGTATGTCCAAAATCTGTTCACTGGCTGATGCTTTAAGATTGTGTATAATTAGATTGCTTGAATTAATGCAATATATGCCCCATATTTAAGAAGCGATGTTAAAAAAACTAATGGACGTCGATGTAAACTACAGGGAACGATGTCTAGTATCAATATGGACATCGATTTACAATTTGGAAAACGATGTCTAGAATCAAAATGGGACATCGATTTACAATTTGGGAAACGATGTCTAATATTATTATGGACATCGTTGTTAACCTAAAACCTGATGAAATATAGTAAAATGGACATCACTTTATAAAAGGAAATGATGTTTATTATAATATTGCACATCATTCATACAATACTAAGGAATGTAGATTGAATTTTAAATAGTAGGATATATGGAAAATATGCGTGAACCTCACAAACGACATGCAAAACGAAAAGAATCCGATGTCTAATACCATATAAAACATCGTTTCTAATATGAGTAACGATGTTAAAATGAATACTTCTGCTATTGGACCTATACTTCATTAAGCATTAAATGCCAAAATATGAAGATTTAACAATATCTAAACACACTAATATGTCATCGTAATAACGGTTTTACATCGGTTCCATAAGCTTATTCGATGTCTATTGTTGAACTGGACATCGGTTTTTGACCGATGTCTTTTTGTTCATGATCTTTAACATCACCCACTAAGACATCGGATGATTTTTTTTTTAACATCGGTTTCTGGCCGATGTCTAAGGCCAAAATCCTAGTATTGAGATTTTCAGTTTTACAACCTAAAATACCATACACACCCACAAAACTCAAGAACAAAGAAGAACAAAGGCTTGGATGTGTGAAAGCAAGTGTTGTGATTGATTTAGAGTGTGTAGTAACTTCGGTTTTGGTTAAACCGAAGTGCCTACACACTTATTTCTCACACAAACTCAAAGAACTATGTACAAGGTATGAAAAACTAACCTAAAACTAGAGAAAAGAGAGATTTTGATGCTCCAAAATGAGGGAGCCAAGGGGATGCCCGGTTTTGGGGAGAGAGAATGAGCTATTTAAAGGCCAAGGCAATCCAAATCAAGGGTGGAAATCAAAGGGAATGAAGGGCTAGATGTGATTGACAAATGTGTAAGCACAAAATGGGGATCTAGTTTTTGACTCCATATAGAAATGACCTAGAAAGCCCATAGATATTTTGGTGGAGGAGAAAAAGTAAGGGTAGAATGGTCATTGTGTAGGGGAACAAGGTAATAAATGGGAGACAAATGTGTAAGGTGTAAGAATGAGACCACTTGTCCTCTTTCAAATTTTGAATTTCAAAATAACCTAGACTTAAAGTCTTCCCACCTAAAGTCTCTAACCCTAGTCAGCTCATCCTTGTCCTCCACACATGTTATCAGCAGGCCAACTCGGCAGGAAATGTCTTGAATCCGGCGTTGACCACCGTTGACCCATTTTTTATCGGATCATCTTCATCTCCTAGGTCAGTTTCTTCAATAGTCAAGTATAGCTTGTAATCATCTGATATGGCACATCTTCTGGTTCTTGTAGATTTTCTCAAGGCTACAGGTTGAGACACTTCTACATTTGGTGCTGCATTTATCTCATCTTGTTGATCAACTTGCTGCACTTGCACTTCATCATTTATACTTTGTTCATTTTGAGCAACTGTGGCTACATCAGCATTCTCAATATCACTGCACTATATCTTTAACTTGGTGTGCCGCAATATCAGATTCTTGATTTTTAGGAATAGGATTTAAAAGTACTTTAATTTCTGGAAACTGAATTGTTGTTGCAGTCCTGGTTTAGGATTGATAAAGCACTGCAATCCTGGTACACAAACCATTCTTCAAAGGCTTTGTTGTTGTTCTGCATTGCTACCATTTCTTTTTCTACATCTTTTCTTGCATTGTTGTCAAATAGTTCATCATAAAATGTGGCTCTGTGTGACTCCACAATCCTTGTGCTTCTGTTTGGGCAATAAAATTTGAAGCCTTTTGATTTTTCACAATAGCTAATGAAATAACCACTTACATATTGAGAATCAAGCTTTCCATCTGCCACATTATGAA
Source organism: Rosa lucieae (assembly GCA_024704745.1). Classification (NCBI taxonomy): domain Eukaryota; kingdom Viridiplantae; phylum Streptophyta; class Magnoliopsida; order Rosales; family Rosaceae; genus Rosa; species Rosa lucieae. The sequence continues at coordinate 35,933,382 of CM045497.1, forward strand.
ATCTCACTTCTGCGTTATAGCCCCACACATGAAAATGGTTTAAACTAGGCTTGTAACCACACCACAATTCAAAAGAAGTTTTTAGTACAGCCTTGCTTAATTGGAGTTCTATTGCAAATATAATTTGCTGTTTTCAAAGCTTCTCCCCACATAAATTTTGGTAATGCAGAACTCATAATCATGCTTCTCACCACATTGATCAAGGTTCTATTCCTCCTTTTTGATACTCCATTCTGTTGTGGGTTATATGGAGTAGTGTATTGAGCCACTATAACACATTCCTGCAAGTACAATGCAAAAGGACCCTTGTGTTATCCTTGTTCTATATACCTACCAAAGTATTCACCTCCCCTATCTGATGTGATACACTTAATTGATTTTCTAGTTTGTTTTTCAACCTTAGCTTTATAGATTTTGAAAAATTTCAAAGCTTTTGACTTTTCTAAAATCAAATAAATGTAACAATACATTGAAAAATCATCAATGAAAGTGATGAAATAGCTATTTCCATAGATTCTACTTATTGGAAAAGGACCACAAATATCTGTGTGAACTAAATGAAGCATTTGTTCACTTCTTTTTGAACCTGTTTTCCTAGCATTTGTCATCTTGCCTTTCAAGCAATCAACACAAGTTTCAAAATCTGTAAAGTCTAAGGCAGGTAAAATTCCTTGTTTCACAAGTTCTTGCGAGCTTTGTTTTGAAATGTGCCCAAGTCCTTTGTGCCACAGAAAAGATGAAGCATCAGAAAACTTTCTTTTTGAACTTGATTTGCTTAAAAGAAAAATGTTCTTGCTGTCATCGTTTCAGTCAAAACATTTTCACACTAGTAATCATTTACAAGATTTACATCACCAAAACACTTAGAATCATAATTGAAATTCATTACTTTATCATTACTTGAGAAACTGAAACCATTGTCTGCTACAAATTGTGAACCAGAGATTAAATTCCTACTGATACTAGGAATACAGTACACATTCTTTAAAACTAATACATAGTTATTCCTAAACTTGAGCTTGACAATTCTTACAGCTTTCACAGCCACTCTTTGGCCACTTCCAGTACACACCCTTGTCTCATTCCTTCTTGGGATTGAAATCTCTGACAATCCCTATAATGAATTGACAATATGAATAGGGGAACCAGTGTCAAACCACCAAGAGTTGTCACAACAAAAGCTTTTGATTCAAAGTTGAAAATAGATTTTGACAGAACACTACCTTTCTTTTTCAGCCAAGCTTTGAAATCTTCACAATCTTTCTTAAAGTGACCAGGTTTCTTGCAAAAGAAACACTTAATGCCACCTACAGATTTATTTTTCATTTTATCATGATCAGATTTCACAATGGATTTAGAGGTGCTTACAGTGGTACCAGGTTTCTTGTTTTTGCCATATTTCTTCTTGTACTTGATTTTGGACATCAAATTCACAGCCATATCTTCTCCTTCTTGCTTCTGCATTTCATCTTTAACTTCTACACACAGTGAAATCAACTCATTGATGCTCCATTTTTCCTTCTGAGTCTTGTACAGAGACTTGAGTTGGGAATACTCATTAGGTAGTGAATCTAAAAGCATATACATAAGGAATGAATCATCTATTGCCATATTCAGTGCTCTGAGTCTTACAGCTATGTCTGAACCTCTCATTATATACTCTCTAACACTAGTCTTCCCATTGTACTTCATTCTTGCAAGAGACCTCACAAGGTTTTGTACTTCAACTTTGTCAGAAATTTTTAGTTTCTCTGCAATAGAATTGAAAAATTCTTTTGTCAGTTTTGAGTCAGGTATACTACCCTTCACATTCTCATGCATGCTTTTCTTGATCACGATCAATGCCATCTTGTTACGCTTGTACCATTTGTCATATTAGAATTCTCAGTTAATGCTGCCAGTGGATCTTCCTTCAAAACATGGTCATAATCCAATGTTCCTAGATTTAATTCAATGTCTCCTTTCCATTTCTTAAAATTTGAGCCATTCAAAAGCTCAATTTGATTGATACTCATTACAAAGTGCATATATAGCTACATGTGAAATGATCAAACAGATTAATCTAGTGCTGCTTAATACCAGAATAAACTGAATGTCCCATGAACTTGAATGTAATGTACATATACAACAATATGAACTCATCAATTTCAAGACACTGACAACCTTTATGGTGTACACATCTCTATTGATATATAAATGTTCATTGACTTGATACATATACCATTTTTAATAACCAAATTAATGTTTGAAACTGCTATTTCTTTGGAAATGAACAACAAGTTTATTTTAAGTTTCTTAAATCGATCTGTTATCTTCAATGATGAAATATCAGCATCTCTTATCTTATTTACATGAAGCCATTTTGACAGCATACATGAATATAAGATATATGTAGGTCTGATGCAAATAATCTCTTCTAGTTTATATTATGACCACTTTGACAGCACACAATATATTTGACATTATACCAATAACTATATCAACATGCTCATGTGTCATTTCAATTAAAAGATTTGATCACAGATGAATAGTTATATTTATTTGATATTCATGTGAATTTGTTGTTATATGCAGATACCAAGATATCACAGATCTAAATAATTTAGTCATGAACACATAAATTCAAACATGTCATAATGAGGATCAAAATTATTAATTTCCCAGAATACATACTTTCAATGCAGTTAATCCATTTAACATGCTAATGATCTACATATGCTTTGATACCAATTGTAAGAACCAAAATAAATATTGAATCACAAGCAGAATATATGAACCTATACTAGATCAAAACATGTATATGAATTACTGCATAATAAATAGAATTCATATCTTAGCTTGGGATTGTAAACACTATATCAATCCTGAACCTGTAGAATATATGAACACAAGAACATGAATACAAAACTTACTTGATGCACTTCTATTGTCCATGATAGCCTTTTCCTGATTTCATCCTTATGTTCTCTTAGTATATGGGACTAAAACAAGAACCACACGTGCATCAGAAGGGACTAATCTGACATATCTATGGCAATCTTGCAAATCAATTTCATCCATAAAGAAACTAACTGCAGCCTTTTCTAACTGCTCATCAATTGCATTTCTATTTGAAATTTTGAATTCAAATTGCATATAAGCTTATCCATAATTAAATTAATTGACAGCTTATACACTTATATATTAAACTCAGATCAAATTCCACATTCATATAAATATATGTATGCATACATTATGCCAATAAAGCCTTCAGACGACATATGAGATCTATCGTTTGATATGTAAATTATATGTTGTCTATCCAGCTGCCGTCTCTTACGGCATCAGACGACATATATCCTCCGTCATCTCTTCTCACTTAGACAACAGAAGTTTCACAAGGCTCTGTCGTCTGAACAACCCAACACTGAAGGATTTGGGACTTTCTGTCGTTAATAATCACATACAACAACAGATTAATGTTGTTCAAATGAACTACAAACTACAGTTTTAATAAAACTGCTGTTGTCTGACATGTAATAAGAACACATTTATATGTTGTCTGAAGTTACCAAAATAAAGGCTTGTTTAACAATCTGTTGTCTGAATGCATTTTCAAAGACATTTGATTGTTGTTTGAACATACCAATTTTATCATTTAGTTGACAAATATGTTGTCTGAATTAGTTTTCAAGGACAGTTTTATGTTGCTTTAGGTTCTTCTAGTCAACATCTATGTGATGAGTTATGTCGTCTGATTGCAACTTCTGTTGTTTGATATTGATTCTGATTTCACTTTTCTATTGTTTGATATTGGTTTTGATTTCACTTTTTTGTTGTTTACAAGTAAGAAGAAACAACAAATTATAGTTTGGTTTAGTTTAGTTGTTCCTATATATGTTGAGACAACATATATTGACAAACTTGTGTTGGATTTTAACCATATCAACATCATTCATAAATAACAATCACCAAAGCCATTAAAATTAGTCATCAAAATGAAGCCATATTTGTCATTGTCTCCACCAAAATACATGAATACATATATAGTGATCAATCCCATCAGTTCCTAATACTAAACTAGGTTTAAGTATGATCGCTGAAGGCACAAAAAACTAGGTTTAAGTATGATCATATAGTGACCAGTTCTATCTATAGGGACAAAAGAAGTTCTTTCGTACTACTCATCTACCATATATATATATGGAACTGACATGACAATCTGCAAGCTCTCGTCTCCCAGTAAAATCAACACGAAATAGTCAGAAATCTGCATCACACTTCAAAAGGGAGACATAAGTGAACTGGAATATTAAGGCATGAACAGGTTAGTTTTGGGAATTTATTAAAAATTCATTTGTATAAACATGAACTTGAAATTTTGTAGACTCATAGTAAACATGTTAAGGTAGAACATATTGAAATTTCATATAATTCGGAGTTTGGGAAATAAGGAAAAAGATGAACACAATCTAATTGAACTGCAAGAGTTATATAAAAAAAATCTCAGCAGTACGGTTAACTTAGAAAATTTACCAACAATTCATTGTAGGTCCAATTGACATGAAATCAGTTTTGAAACAACCATTTCAAATGCATAATTCAATATACATAAAAACCAGAATTTAAATAATTCAAATAGGAGTTCAAATCTCAACAGAAAATCAAAGGATACATTAGAAATGCTGGAACTTTCCCAAATGCAGACCAAATTTAGAAAAATCACTGAAAATTCACTTTATCTCGGAATAAGATGAAACTTTCCAGATCCTTTTTTAACTAACAGAACAGAAATATATCAAAATTTCAGGATATTTGAAGATCAGTAAGTAGGGTAAAAAAAATACCAAAGAGAGCTGAGCTGCAGGCCAGTTTCTGCAGAATTCCAAAAGCAGTTAGGATATTCGTGACTTCTTGGATCAACAACTTCTGGAGTACAAGTTATTAGGATATTCATGTCTTGTATATATCACTCATAAGGAGGTTATATGCATATTGCAGATCATTAAATCAAGTACGAAAGCATGCAGTTGATCAATAACTATATATCACTTGATAAAAAGAAAGTCAGATTATTGTAAGTTATCAAATCTCCAAATAGAAAGAAGTTCCTACAATAGGACATCAGAATTTGCTTTTTTAGTATAGCAAGAAAAAACATGACTGTCACTCAACTACCTTCACTAATGAGAATCTACTCTAAGCAACAATATGAACAATGAAGATCAATTAATTGTTATCAATTAACAATAACCGAAAGCTCATCAAAACTCACATCTACATTATCCCAATATGAAGTTTACAATTTGGTAGATGACTAGTTCAATGTTATATCAAATTGTGAAAACAATAACAGCATTTATTTAATTCTTCCTATAAAAATAAATAAAAAGATGGACAGTCAAAAGAAAAGATGGTTTAAATAAGAGGATTTTCCTTTGGTTATACAGCACTTAAGTACATACCCGGCAGCAAGAGTTATTAGCTCAAAGATCCTGCGCATTTCAATCGATCGATTTTTGCACCCTCTTCTACCTAATTCAAAAATTCCAGCTAATCAAGTAAAATCCAAAAGCAACAAACTATGCTCACCAAAACAAGTTATCTCAATCTCTTATCTCCAAATCAGCACTAGAACAATGCATCACAATTGATGAGTGGATTTCCACCTATTGAGCTAATTGTCCCCTTGAAAATTATAGCATTATAGGTTATATAACAGTATAGATGAAAATGAAGTCATTGAAAAGATGAGAGATTGGAGTAGATGAGCACAAAAGTGAGCTAAATAGGAATTGCATATAATGTTACTGGTTACCACCCCTGCCGGGTATTATGGAAAGCATATGAACTATCAATCAGCCAGTAGTTTGGTATTTTTGTTGCAATGTAACAACTAGCATTGCATACCTAACCTTTCAAGAGCTGATGCATTATCATAGACACAGACAACGGAACACATATGCTCGTATGCATACCTGGGCAGTCAAAAACCAAGTAGTCATCATCCAGGTAATCCTCCAATCCCTCTGCAAGCCAATCATCCAGATTATCTTCAAGGTGTCTAGTTATCGAGATTAAGGCCATTCACCTTAGAAATCAATTTTTTTTTTAAAGAGAAGGGTACTCCATGCAGTACATAAGTCCACCATTGGGACCCAGTCCAACTTCCTCCATAACATCATCCAAGTTAACCAGCTCCCTGATATCTGCAAGAGGGAAAAGAAAACAAAAATAATCTTAAGTGCCCTGATTCCTCAATGGTAATAGATCAGAGTGAGAGTTAATAACTGTTTCTGGTGGCTTTCTCCGGGTACCTCACACAGAATGCTATACCGTCTGGGGTACCGATCCCAGCCCTAAATCCTGTATCAATAACACGACGTTAGAGGGGTAAACCGTACCGGACGGTTTACACCTCTCCGATGCCTGAATGAGAAACTAATAGATGTGTATCAGGTAAATAATGAACAAAGGAGTTATTACCCATAAAAGGTGGTTGTGCTAATGTCTTTATACTCAAGCATGGGAAATGAGTCTCCCCTATCCTCGATGTGGGACACAGGTTGTTCTTCTGATGCCATGTCAGCTCTCTTGTTGTGTAAATAGATGGGCTGACATGGCCTTGCCCTGGGCCCTGAGTGCTCAGGGTGGCATCTTATGTGAGGCCCGCCATGGTGGGTCATGAACCCGGCCCATGGCATAGTACCTGGGAGTACTGATGGGGCTCAGCCGATAGTGCTAAACCTAGTTGAGACTCCCCAGTATGTACAAGTCCCCCAAGTTCCCGTTCAAGATGTTTCTTGGGTGGGGACTTATTATTATTGTCTCAAGGTTTGGAACTAGTGTGCCTATAGGTAGTCCCCCAAGTTCCCGCATAAGAGAAATCTTGAGCGGGCTACGCTGTAGGTAGGTCGTCTACGCCCTGGGACAGGATGAGGGATGAGTCTCCGGTACCTGATGGGGTGGAGAGAGGACTTGGCTCTGATACCCGATGGGGTAGAGAATTTGAGCCTCCCGTACCCAATGGGGTGGAGAGGGGACTCGGCTCTGATACCCGATGGGGTAGAGAATTTGAGCCTCCGGTACCCAATGGGGTGGAGAGGGGACTCGGCTCTGATACCAGATGGGGTAGAGAATTTGAGCCTCCGGTACCCAATGGGGTGGAGAGAGGACTCGGCTCTGATACCCGATGGGGTAGGCGGTCCATGTCGGCCACGTGGGGCAGATTGGGTTGTGAAATAAATGCCCGTCCTCTCATCTGCCAATCTTGAGAAATGGGGAGAGGTGTGGGACACGTGTAGCGATCCTATGGTTGAGGGCTTTTCAGTTTCGACGACCCAGATGCTTTGGAGATTGAATTTAAGAGGGAAACCGATTGTTTTCCCCCACCTTCGCGAAAAAACTCAGAAAAACTTTGAAGATTTGCAGCGGGGAAAAGGGGGAGCCAAGGGAGAAGTGTGCGTGCTTGCCGAGTGATCGATCGATTGTCTGCTGAAGAAGAGGTTAGATCTCTCGCTTTGTTTGCATGATTTTGCTAGGTTTCTTGTTTCTGCTTCTGCCATGGATGTTTTCTGTTGTGGGTTTGGCCCTCTGTGTTATTTGCGTAAAGAAAGAATACGAACAATAGTAGTGTGAGTTAACTTCTAGCTTTAGATTTTTGGGTTTGTTCCACTCTCTGGGTTTTGCTTTGAATTTCTGGGAATTTCTGGGTTTTGCTTGAATTTCTGGGAATTTCTGGGTTTTGCTTGAAGTGGGGAGTAATCCGCGCTTCAAAATGGTCTGGGTTTTGGTTGAATTTCTGGGAATTTCTGGGTTTTGGTTTGGCTAACCCTTGTGCTTCTGATTCCAGATATAGCGAGATTTGAGGTCCTCGGTAGTTAGGATGGAATCAGAAGCCAGGGGTGGGGATACGGGATCGTCGTACCAGTCTTCTGCCAGGCAAGCTGAAGTGGATATCGATCGGTACTTAGGCCGAGTAGATCAATTAGCAGAGAACACGGGATCCTCGACTGGGGTGTTCTCGGAGAGTAGTGAGGAGTCCGACGAGGGTGAGAGCGAAGGTGGATCTGCGGAGGCCCCGGTAGTCACGGTGGCAATTCCCGAGGGCATACCGAAGCCTAGGTATACACTTGCGGACGAGACCGTATGCGACGAACCCGGGAGAAGTATGACAATGAAGGAGATCATCGCCATACGACTGAAGTGGGGAATACCGGACGCGGTGGATCTTAGGCCTCTCAGGAATGGAGAGATGGCCTCGAATCCTGCCTCGGGGTGGGTGGCGCTGCACGAGAATCAGTTCCACCAAGGGTTATCTCTACCGTTGCCCCGGTGCCTACAGTATCTGCTGCGGATGCTGAACCTGTCACCGGGGCAGTTGACCCCGAATGCTATTCGTCAGATATACAGTATGATGGCCATGTGGGACTTGTGCCAACAAGGGTGGCCTTCCATAAATGAATTCCGCGCGGTACACAGGGTCCTGTACTCAAGGAAGCTGTCCTGTGTGGGTACGGTTACATTTGCCGCTAGGGATTACGAACCATTAGTTACGGACATGCCTTCCTTAATGAGCAAAAGGTGGAGGAACAAAGTATTCCTAGCTGGGGGGCGGTGGAAAATTAAAAATAAGAAGTGGCAGCTGACCGGTACCTTCCAAGCTATCGGGGACCAGGCCTATACCTTATCTGAGGTAGAAAGGAAGAGGATAGCCCGGGTATACGCCGTTTGGACAGAGAGAGAGAGGAGCTCTTATAGATTCATCCGACACTCTATACTTTATAGGCTAGGGCTAGGATGGCTCCCCGGTAAGGGCTTTAGGATGGCTTTTTTTTTTTTTTTACGTCACTCGTCCTTTTTACCTTTGACTAACCTTGGAACTGATTGCAGTGAAAGCGCCAAAGAGGAAACCCCGGAAAGGCAAAGAGGAGGACAGAATGGATGATGCTCAGTTGATGGATATGCTGATGGGTCAGGGAGAAGACGCCCTTCACATAGATGTCGACCTAGGATCGAAGGGTACGGGTCGGTCCGTTAAAGAGACCCTACTGGAGATCACCGACGAGGGATATGGGGAACCTGATCCTGATGCTCCCGTAACCCAAGTCGTGCAGCCCTCCGTTGCCGACGTCATCACAATAGATGATACCGGGACGGGAAAGGTACCGGTCCCCGTGTCTATTTCCTCTCGTTCTACTGGGAGCGATGAGGCATTGCTTCTCAGTGAGAAGAAAAGATCCCATAGGCACCGGCACCGAAGTGATAAGCAGGAGGTGACGTATACCGGCCGGGATGTTCAGGGATTTGGTGCGAAGAGGCAGAAGAAAGATCACCCGGGACCTGGGTCGTCGCCTTCGCTTGGCTTGCTGTCTTCTGCCCTTTCGGTAATCCCCAAGAAGCCTATTAAGCAGCTGTTAAGTGAATACGGGGTTGCCGACGAAAAGTTCGTGCGGTCCATGTTAAGTGACCTGAAGGACATTGACCTTGACCGAGTGCGGGCCAAGGACAATACGCCCAAAGAAAATCGCCGTCTCGCTCGGGAATCCATGATGCGGGTACAGTTTTGCTTTACCCTTGCAACCGATTATTACTGTATATATATTTTAATCGATGTGTTTGCAGGCACTCTTCAATGTGTACGCGATTGACGCCAGCGAGGAAGATACTCATCTGAAGGAGGAGGTTAGCAATCTCTCCGGGAAGGTGAAGTATCTGCATGGCGAGAAGGCCAAGCTGGAGAAGGAGCGGGACTCGTTGAATGCTGAGATGGCCGCGGCTAAGCAGCGAATCGTGGAGCTTGAGGGTGAAGTCTCTGAGGCGCGGGAAGAGGTGAAAAGCGCCCGGGACTCTGAGAAAAAAGCTGCGGAGTCTGCCGTGTCATGGAAGGAGAAGGCAGACTACCTGGAGGATCGCCTTCCCGTGGAGAAGCATGAGGCCGTGGAGGAGTACAAGTCCTCCGAAGAGCTCATTGGTATGCTAACTGCTGCTCAAGACAAGGCTGTCATCATGAAGTTCAAAGAGTGGGTGGCGGCCGGGTACCTGGATGATGCAAAATTCAGGCGGGGTCTTCTGGAGAAAAAGAAGAAAGATCGGGAGGCGGCATTCAGGTCTGGTGCCGGTGGGTCCCAGAGTACCGGTGGTGAGCAGTAGTAAATAAAATTCTTTTTTTTTTTTTTAAATCATTCGTTTGAACAATTGTCTAATTCCTGTGTCTGGTAGTCCAGGCTTTTTGTGAATGGAAACTTCTTGAATTTGAATGGGAATTGGAAAGGAATTAAAATTTCTAGGATTTCGCACCTTGAGCATTTGTTTGCATCACTTATAACCGGAATAGAGTAACTAACAATAGCTATGTCCGGGAATGTCCAGGGTAGGTAAAAAAAATGCTAGAAATGGTCTGAATAATTCATTTTTCCATTCAAATACCACATGGTGGTTAAATATAGAATGAGTACCCGATGGGTAGCTTGCCATAACTGTATGGTCAAAAAGCAAAAGCTAGGACAAGATGCTCCCGGAGCTACTTGTAATAATACCGCAGGCGCTGGGTATTCCATGGATGCCTGGAAACGACCCCGTTCATGTCCTGGATGAAAAAGGTTGCGGGGCCTACCTCTTCAATGATCTCGTAAGGGCCTGTCCAGGATGGATCCAGTCCCCGGGGTTCTGGGTAGACTTGCTTCATGACCCAGTCCCCCAACTTCAGTGTCCGGGATTGTACCTTGGCATCGTAATAACTAGCTATCCTCTGCTTGTTTGCCAAGTTATGCATGTGTGCCACATCCCTTTGTTCCTCGAGTAAATCAGCATCGAGGTGTAGGCCTTCTGAGTTGGTACCCGCATCGAAGTATTCGATCCGGGGACTCTGGATTTGTGTTTCAATAGGGAGTACTGCTTCTGATCCGAAAGCTATGCAGAAAGGGGTCTCTCCGGTGGCCTCCGTTGTCGTGGTCCTGATAGCCCACAACACTTCCGGGAGTTTAGCAGCCCAAAAACCCTTGGCTTCGTCAAGCTTCTTTTTCAATATTTTCTTGATTATCTTGTTGACAGCTTCGACCTGACCGTTGGTCTGGGGGTGAGCCGGGGAAGCATAGTGGATCCTAGTGCCCAGGTTCTCTGTGTAAGCCCTCAACTCATCATTGTCAAACTGGGTACCATTGTCCGTGACTATGGTGTCCGAGACTCCAAACCTGTAGTAGATGTTCTTCCATAGGAAGCTTTTGACCTTTTCTGTGGTGATGGTGACGAGAGGTTCTGCCTCCACCCACTTTGTTTGGTAGTCCACAGCGACAATGGAATATTTGAACTGTCCCACTGCTGTGGGAAGTTTACCAATCAAGTCCAAACCCCACTGACAAAACGGCCATGGTGCAAGGAGGATGGAGAGGGCAATGGGTGGTGCCCTTGGGATATTTGCATACATTTGGCATTTGTGGCAAGAACTGGATATTGTTTAGGCCAGGGCCGACATGGTTGGCCAGAAATATCCTGCCCTTAGGGTCTTGTGTGCAAGAGATCGGGCTCCGGCATGGTTACCGCATACACCGGCGTGAATGTCCTTCATTATTTTGTGACCTTCCTCCGGTGTTACACACTTTAGGTTGGGAAAGCAGTGACCTCTTCTATACAATTTTCCATTCATGATCGTGTATCGAGCTGACCTTAACTGTAGTCTTCTGGCCTCTACCCTATCGTCCGGTGCTAGGCTGTCAACCATGTATTTCAAGATTGGGTCCATCCATGAAGCTGTGTGATCCACTATAAATATTTCTGACACCGCTTTAGAAGTGCTAGGTCCTTCGAGTATCTCTACCTTAGCGGCCCCATAGGTAGGACTTGGAGAAGTTGATGCAAGCTTAGCAAGGGCGTCTGCCTTGTCGTTCTCTGCCCTCGGTATTTGGGTAAAAATGTAGGAGGTAAATCTCTGAACTAATGCCCGGGCTAAGGCCTGGAAAGACGACATGTGGGGCTCCTTTGCCTCAAAGTTACCGCTGACCTGGTTTACGACTAACTGAGAATCGCTGAAGATACTAAGGTGCTGCACCCCTAGTTCCCGGGCGATCTGCAGGCCTGCTATGAGTGCCTCGTACTCTGCGGCATTGTTGGATGCTTTGAAGGAAAATTTGAGGGCGTACTCGTAGACTTGATCGTCCGGGCTAATTAGCAGGATGCCGGCTCCACTAGTTTTCTTGTTGGACGCTCCATCAACGTATAATCTCCAAGTGCTTGGCGGAGGTGGATCTGGGGCTAGTGGTTCAGGTGATTCCTGGTTTGGGTTATGGGAGGGAATTGATTCTGAAATAAAATCTGCCGCTGCCTGGCCCTTGATGGCTATCCGGGGCTGGTACTTGATATCGAACTCCCCCAGCTCGATGGCCCATTTAATTAACCTGCCCGATGTCTCTGGTTTCTGCAAAACCTACCTCAATGGGTGATTAGTGAAAACGGTGATTGAGTGTGCTTGGAAGTAATGTCTAAGCTTTTTCAATGTCCGGGTACCCTGGATTCTGCACCAGTGTAACCTTTTCCAGTGTAGTACACTGGGTACTTGCAATCGGAGTCCTTCCTAATCAGGACTGAGCTCACAGCAGTTGACGATGTCGCCAGATATACGTAGAGCACCTCTCCAGGAACAGGTTTGTAGAGTAGAGGTACCTCTGACAAGTATGCCTTCAAGCCAAGAAAAGCAGCCTCATGCTCCGCTGTCCAGGCTATCACCTCGACATGCTGGGTTTTTAGCAATTTGAAGAAAGGAGTACACTTGTCCGTCAGCCTGGAGATGAATCTTGACAGGGCGGCCACCTTACCTGTAAGAGATTGGACCTCATTTCGGTAAGTTGGGGACACCATGTCTAATATAGCCTGCGCCTTCTCCGGATTGGCCTCAATTCCCCTGTGGCTAATGATGTACCCGAGGAACTTTCCTACCTCGACCCCGAAGATGCACTTTTGTGTGTTAAGCCGCATACCATTGCGCAATATGATGGTGAAGACGATTGACAAGTTGGTTACATGATCCTCCGGAGTTAAAATTTTTACCAGCATATCATCCACGTATACCTCCATGATAGTACCGATAACTTCCTCAAACATGGAGTTGACAAGTCGCTGATAAGTGGCACCTGCATTCTTTAACCCAAAAGGCATGACCTGGTAGCAATAGAGACCTTTGTCTGTGGTAAAGGCAGTGTGCTCTTCGTCTGCCGGGTCATTCGAATTTGGTTGTACCCACTGAATGCATCCATGAAACTGAGTAACCGGTACCCAGCAGTGGAGTCGATTAATTGGTCAATTCGCGGGAGCGGGAAGCTATCCTTAGAGCATGCTCGGTTGAGGTTTGTGTAGTCCACACACATGCGCCATGATCCCGGAGATTTCTTTGGTACCATGACCACGTTGGCTAACCACCGGGGGTATGTTACTTCCCTGACGAAGTTGATGGCCATCAACTTCTTTACTTCAACCTGGATAGCCCGGTATTTATCGTGTGTGAAGGCCCTTCGTTTTTGTCTTACCGGTGTCGAGTAAGGAACAATACTAAGATTGTGCGTGGCTATCTCCGTAGGTATACCGGGCATGTCCTCATAAGACCAGGCGAATGCATATGTGTTAGAGCGGAGAAACGAGATCAACCCTTCCCTGACAACCGGGGACAGCCTTGTACCAATCCTAACAGTCCTGTCCGGGAACTGCTCTGATAGCACCACTTCTTCGATGTCTTCTACGGCATCGGGCCGTTCTTCGTCGGAATCGGTATCGGCTCTGGGATCCTCGTACCTATCCATCAGTGGGTTAGTAGCTACGTGCAACATTTCAGACTTTCCCTTGCCGCGAGATACAATCAAAGAGTAGCACTTCCTCGCAGCGGCCTGATCACCCCGGATCGTAGCAGTGCCGGCCGGGGTTGGCACTTTCATCATCAGCATGTGACCTGCAATGAAGGTTTTCAGACGCCAGAGTGCCAGCCGGCCCAGGATAGCATTATAGGACGAGACGCAGTCCACCACGATGAACTCTGTTTTGATGGTTGAACAATTCGGACTTTCGCCTATCGTGATCGATAGGTAATCTGATCCGAGTGGTTGGACGATATCTCCTGAAAAACTAATGAGGGGCTCATTATCCTGTGACAGCTTGGCCCTTCCTCTGTTCAAAGCTTTGTATGCATCGCAAAATAATACTCTAACTGAGGCCCCGGTGTCCACGAGCACCCGGGACATTATATAATGGTCCATTTGGAGCGTGATTAGGAAGGGATCATCATGGGGCATCTTCAGATCGGCTTCCTCCTCCTTCAGGAATGTCACCGATGTCCATCCGGTGCCACCGTCTTGCTGCGGGGACTTGTGGAAGTTGAAAACTTCCGGACGGCCGAAACTAGAATTTCGTTTCTTCCTCTGGGAGGGCAACTCTTTCGGGCCCCCACCGTGGATCTTGAAGATCTGGCCGTACACGTCTACAGCTCCTATCTCCTTAGCAGGTAGGTATCGTTGAAGCTTGCCCTTCTGGATGAGGGACTCGATTGTATTTTTTAAAGCAACGCAGAGATTGGTATTGTGTCCGGCATCCTCATGATAAGTGCAGAATTTTCCGGTATCCTGCTGGGTAAGTTTACTCTTCGGGAATTTCCTTGGGGGTGGTCCCGGTATCTCATCCTTGTTTTCGTTCCAAATAGTCTCGTATGAAGCGTTGAGGATTGTGAACACCTCATACCGGGGTGGTGGTGGTGTCCGTGGGGCCTGCTGTGCCCTTGGCTCCCGGTGAGGGTGAGTGGTCCCATAACTGTTAGACCTGGACGAGGACTCTTTGCTTCTTTTGTTCGAGGTATGGGGTGACCTGTCATGACTGTGGACCCACTCCCTCTTCCGTGGCTCATCCCTGACCGTCGAGGTTGGTGTGGAAAATCTTAACTCTGGTCTGGGGGTGTCCCCGTACGTTTCGAATTCGACCTGGGCGTGTCTGATGGCAGTGGCCATCAGCTCGTCGTAGTTAGCTGGAGGATTATGGTTGATCCAGTAGAGAAATTCTCCGCGTCTTAAGCCCCTCCTGAAAGCCAGCTCGGCCAGTTCCTTATTAAGGTCCCCGCATTTAACGGTAGCCGCCTGCCATCGATTTATAAAAGACTTCAATGCTTCATCTTCTCCCTGCTGGACCTCTAACAGGCCCTTTGGTGTGTGTATCCCATCAGTGCGTAAGATGAATTGAGCTACAAACTTGTCAGCTAACTCCTTAAAATTCCCTACAGAACCGACCGGCAGTTCGTAGAACCAACTCAAAGCCTCCCCTGACAAGGTCTCTTGGAACATATTACAACACACTTCATCCGTGTATCCCTTGGCGCTTGTTTGCGATCGGAAAGCCTGTAGATGCTGGTAGGGGTCTCCAACTCCCGTATAGTCAATCTTCAGTGGTTTCGATGTATTCGCTCGAATGGCTCTTCTAACCTGTTGGGTGAAAGGGCCCGGGCGGTCTTCGTAAGTGGTCATAGCTCTCCAGGTGTTCCTATTTTCTGTGGCCTGTACCCTTGCCTGCAGGGCATGCAAAGAGTTGCTCATTTGCACAAGTAATGCAGTGTTTGCATCGGTTACCAGTGGGATATTGTGAACTGGCTGTGGTAGCGGTGGTGGTGGCAAATGCCTCAAGTTTTCCGGGAATAAGTCTACCGGTATCTGGATTATCCGTTGACCGCCCTCCGTAGAAGGTGCTGGGGCGGTGCTGGGGTCTCCTGTTATCGGGGCAGCGTTCACGCCTGCTGCTAGCTGGGATGCTCTAGCCAGGGCCTAGGTGAGTGCCTCGTTGTGCTGGTGCCTCTTGACCAGTGCTCGGGCCAGCGCTGTGTTTTCATCTTCCAAATCCTCCATTCTCTGTTGCGTAAGGCGGTATGTTTCCCTATCGGTACTTTGTTGTTCCCGATCGATCCTGGATTGTTCCCTCAAGGCTGCGATCTCAGCTCGCATAGACTCCAACTCCGATACCGGAGTCACTTGATCCGGAACCATCGAGTCCGAGGATCCGAGACCATGCATTTCTCCCTGAACACTTGGCGCTTCTGCTGACGAAGTTCCCGGAGAGAAGATCAGTGCCCGGGCGACACTTCGACCCTCTCCTGCTACTTCTGGCTCATTCATAGATAGGGACCCCTATCTGGCGCGCCAATGTTTCTGGTGGCTTTCTCCGGGTACCTCACACAGAATGCTATACCGTCTGGGGTACCGATCCCAGCCCTAAATCCTGTATCAAGAACACGACGTTAGAAGGGTAAACCGTACCGGACGGTTTACACCTCTCCGATGCCTGAGTGAGAAACTAATAGATGTGTATCAGGTAAATAATGAACAAAGGAGTTATTACCCGTAAAAGGTGGTTGTGCTAATGTCTTTATACTCAAGCATGGGAAAGGAGTCTCCCCTATCCTCGATGTGGGACACAGGTTGTTCTTCTGATGCCATGTCAGCCTTCTTGTTGTGTAAATAGATGGGCTGACATGGCCTTGCCCCAGGCCCTGGGTGCTCGGGGTGGCATCTTATGTGAGGCCCGCCATGGTGGGTCGTGAACCCGACCCATGGCATAGTACCTGGGAGTACCGATGGGGCTCAACCGATAGTGCTAAACCTAGTTGAGACTCCCCAGTATGTACAATAACCAAATCAACTATTTACCTAAAGCCATAGGGTAGTCAAAATGCTCTGCAGCAGGATCGAAGTTAACAATAATAGAGAAACAAGATGTAGCAAAGCTACTATTGGTTCCAAGCTGCTCTTTGCTCTCCTATAATCAGAACAAATATTTAAAAACTGAGCACAAGAGTAGATATCTAACAAGCTAGGGCTATCATCTTGATAGAGAACTTCAATTTCAATCCAACTGCATTCAATGTTTCTCTCTAAGAACTAATATTGCATATAGTGTTAGCAAAGAAGGTCAACAACACAAGTGAATTCAAAAACCAACATGCTATTTAATCAAGACACTAAAATACACCTCCTGGTCATGAAGTTGTGATTTCTAAGCCAAACATAACAAATAACCTTCTCTGATCCAACCCATTACATTACTTTAACTAATCTAAAGCTAGTACAGATTTCTACTGACATTCCCCAATTACGCACATAGATGCCACAAGCTAAAATCACATATATTATATACACACAGCCAATAAGCAAGCACAATTTGACTACTTTACACATTGAATGACTGAGCTGATAGTGTAGCTTACCCAACAAAACTTTGAAAAATTCAACAACAAAAAGAAACTAAATTTAGGAGGGAAGAGAAATATGATACCATATATACGAATACAAATCGATGTTCTACAATCCCAACACGCGTTTTCTCCTCAACCCAATTCCCAGAAGTCGCCTAGTCCCAGCCAGGACTGACGGAAACAACACACCGCTCTTGGAATCGACGACGGAAGCGGAAGTGTGGTTAAGGGACAGCGAGACCTAAAGCAGCAGCGAACTATTGGTGAAGAAGAAGTTGAGTGCGTTATGGAGAAATGGGTGTCTTGGGTTCATGGGGATAGTGTGTGAGACGACAGCGGCTGAATTGGAATCATCTGAGATGAATCAAATTCAACGAGAATAAGAAGAACGACCAAAGTGAAAGCCAAATTGAAGTACCCAGAAAGAATAAGCCATAACACCCCAATCGAGAAAAACCCCCAAATAGATATCCCAACAAAACCCCAAAATCCAAAACGAATCGAAGTCGAAACCCTAAGAGGAAGAACGAGCTTACTATGCAATTAACAATACTGAATACTTCGGACTCCAGCTCTTGAAATCAAAGAACTCCAGTTCTGCGAAAGGAATCTGATCTGTCTCTTCTAGCTCGAGGAGTGAAAAGGAATCTTTTGTCTCTTCTGATAGAGAGGAATCAAGGGAATCCGGGTTGGGTTGTTGGTAATGGATGGGTTTGTTGCTCTGGGTTGCTGCTAGGTCGAGAGAGAGCTAGGCGTGAGAGAATGTGTTTTTGATGTTTTTGAGTTTTTGACCAAGTGTGGGAAAAACACAGGGGCATCAATTTGATTAGTTTATGTTGTAACAAAAAATAGTTTTTGGACACACTATGAGAAGTAATTTATCTGTTTCATTCAGACAACATAAGTCTGTTGTCTTATTTTTTCAATTGAAAGTGAGAACTTCTTTGTTTGTTCATACAACAATTCTATGTTGTCTGAATTTTTCAAAGCTGGAAAAAATGAATTAGTGTGGATTTTCATGTTATTCAGACAACACAATTAGTTATTCTGTCGTCTAAAAAACTTGAAACATGTCAGACGATAGAAAACAAGTTTTCTGTCGTCTGAAGGCATTATTGGCATAGTGATATTTGCATATCAGTATACAAACTAAAGCAATATTGTCCAGTTCTAGCTATAAGCTATACTATTAGCTTACAGTAATGTCCTTTTTTTGTTCTATGCTATGCTTAAATTCTTTTTAAATTGAAAAGGAAGGCAATAAAAAGAATTAGTTTTTATTAGAAAAACTATATTTTTATATTCTAAATTTGCATGAGTCGAACTTTAACAAGTTTGAGTTACTCATGAAATACGATCTATTCATGAGCTTGACAAACCAAATATATCATATTTCAAGCTCGGGGCTCATTTTCTTATTGGGCTCAATATTAAACTCAAATTTGGTTCATTTATCATACAAACACGAGCTGAATTGAGGTTACCCAAGTGATGAGATGAGGGGTGATGAGGAATTGAGTTATAATTAAGTTTGGTCATATTGTTTATATAACAAGTTGATCATAGACGATTTTGGCAACCTACTAAACTCGTTCTGTAATTATTATTTTATGAATTCTTAAAGTTAAAGCCAATTAATGTTGGATTATAAATAGCAATTAGTGGATATAGAAAGTAAGAAAAGTATATATTCACTCGTATTATTTGGACAGAAAGCAGATGTAATTGATGCTTAGATCTCCTTTAATGATCCGCAGACCCCCATCCTTTTTTATCACATATAAGTTAACCTCACGTCCAGTGATAAATTGTTGGACAGGAATTATTATTATTCGAATCAATAGATAAGCATTCGATCTTGTCAAAAAAAAAAAAAAAAAAAAAAAAAAAACCTCTAAATATCTGCAATATTTATCAATGTTTTTTTTTTTAAAGGAAGTAACTTATATTTAGATCGACCAATTAAGTTTATCCAGGTAGTCGATTTATCAGTTACCACCTTTTCCCTTCCTACTACCTTATAGAAGTCATTATCAAAAACTTTTGAATTGGTAATACCATATTATGCATGATGATTCAGGATGCATGATACGTCCCAATTATTACTTGATAGGTTGGGAAGGAACGCAAACTCTATTAAACAACAAGAGGAACCTTCTTTCAAAAATATTATGCAATTAAAGTTGCATTTCTTAATCATTATTGATATATATACACTTCATTTCTTCGATAAGACTGAAGTTACAGCAAGCAGAACTCGATCATCATCATCATACATTTCATTTCTTCGATAACACTGAAGTTACACATCTTGTAACAGTTCCAAAGCACGTACACATCGAAAATACCCAAGGGCCAAGAAAATACCCAAAGTTACATATCTTACTGGCTAGTCCTACAGTCCACTGGATCCAATCAACTTGGTTAACCCAAAGGTTATAGCCATAGCCATCCACCCTCCAACCAAAACCCTAATGGTTGATCTCAGAACTGGTGCCTTCCCCAAAGCTGCTCCCAACCAACCAAACACCATCAAAGCCAATGTCACCGCCGCCGCCACAGCTCCTAACCTCGCCCCATACTCCCTTATGAACGAGGCTGCTAGCAGTGGTACCATTGCTCCCACTGAAAACGCAAGAGCCGATGCAGCTGCTGCTTGTAACGGGTTTGGCAAGTTCTCCTTCTCTTCTCCCTCCTCGTCTCCTACCACGTGTACCACCGGGCTGTTTTGCTTGTTGTTTTTGTTGTCTCTCTTCATTTGGGCCACCTCTATGTCCAACTGGGAGTAAACAGAGACAAACTCTCCGATAGCCATGCTGCAGGCACCGGCTACTAGTCCGGCGAACCCGGTTAGTATCATGGCTTTAATGTCCTGCTTAACAGCACCAACACCCATCATTAACGACGCGGTGGAGATCAGGCCATCATTGGCTCCCAGGACGGCGGCGCGGAGCCACTGGGAGCGTTTGGAGTAGTCGAAGTCGTCGTTGTCCTTGGAAGTATTGAGGTCTTGGGTGGGTTGGTGCTCGAGGTCGAGGTTGTTCATGGTTGGGTTAGGGTACTTGGCCCCATTTACGGATGCTTGGCTATTTGGCGCCATGGAAACTTAATATGAAAAGCAAATGAGGAAGAAGCTAGCTAGGGATTTGTTGAGCAAGAACAAGAAGAGATAGTTGGAGAAGTGTGGAGGACACACGCCCCGAAGGAGGCTATTTATGGAGGAAGATGTTCAATTATGGAGGTAGTGGTGGGGTACGTACAGCCATTAATTTTTACGGGGAACAATAGCTTTAGAAAGAAAATAATTCGAAAACAGAGATGGGATATGCCTGTACGTAGAACCGTTGCTGTGATGCATACGAGTGATCCACTAGAAAACATACTAAAAGTTTCGATGATGCAGATCCTAACAAGATGCTGACCACCCTGGAAATAAATGCATTGAGCAAGGCAAAGGAGATAAGTACGAAACAAAAAAAATTAGCTGTAACAACCAGTTTGGGAAGACGAAATCGATTCAGAGTTTTCTGATCTAAGCTGTTTCAACTGTGTAAAAAGTAAGAACAAAAGCAGAAAATAAAAATGATGGGACATACTATACAAAGTGAGCAAAGAGAACCTTCAACTTTTATCTTGTTCAAGGTTATCATGCCTTTTTTAAGCCAGTTATACCGGACACCCTAAATCAATGAGCGAAGCGTGATCGGTACCTATGAAACAAGACAAACGTTCCTCTTTGAAATCTTTTCGAATTAAAACGGAAGCAATAATTATTATTCAAGGGTGGTCATGTTTTTGTCATCTGAGATAAGAGGGTACGTGGTGTTAAAGATTTGTAACTTGTGAGGAGTTGTGTGCAAATAGACAGAGAATATATTACATTGCGATATCAGATCGAACTTGCTTTGACATAGCAGGAAGAATCAAAGTAGTTGATAATGGTCGTCTTTTCGCATAAATAAAAGTACTTTGATTGTTTCTTAATGGTTTCCCTAACGTTTTCTACCTTTTGCTTTACTAAATTATACAGTTTCTTAGGACTTCAAAAAACAAACCAGATACCTTAACGAATCAGGTACCATTTGCCCCTGTTAGTAATCCATCTCAAACAATATTTACAATATATATTACACACACCAGAGGAACATAATTGTAATCAGAAACATTCATCTTTTGATAATTATGTCTTCAAAAGTTACATTAAAAAGAAAAGCAAAAACAATAAAAAGATTTCGCAAAGATGATCTTTGAAGAACACCTAAAAGATCCACGATTTCAGTTCATTTTTAAATTGGATCACGAGGAGGATTACTACTCTTTTGCTCATTTTGTGGTTAACCATATTATATTACGTATAATATATATTATTCATATTGTTTGGTAAAATCTCATTATGCTTTACATTTGGCAAAAGGACTCGTGTTACCACTTTGAGGACTAATATTACTATTTTGATTACTCATATAATAAACTAAGAAAATTTACCACTTTAAGGACTCATGTTACCACTTTGAGGACTAATATTACTATTTTGAGTACTTATGTGGTAGTTAAGAAAATTTACCACTTTAAGGACTCATGTTATTACTTTACGAACTAATATTACGATTTTGAGGACTCACTTTACTACTTTTAAGGCAATTGTATGCATGTCATACGTTAACACATTATAGAATTTTCCAAAATAAAGAGAATATTAATATTGTTCATAAAAGACTGGATAGTTTTTTAATTTATTTGATTTTATAATATAATATTAATTCATTTATTTGATTTACTTCAAAACATGGAAAATTCTAGGATCACATATTTGAGATTCGAGGGTGAGGTACATACACAATACATTTTTAGTTTTTATCAAATGGGTTTGATCAATCGAGATCACGATTCTGTCAACTAATGGAAATAATTTATTTTGTATAATATTGTCAAGAATGTACATTCTCATGAGTGCCACCATCAATACGGGGGTTCACCAAATTGCTTGGAAACGTCAGTATTGTTCAAGTACTTCAAGTACTCAATTTCTGACCAGGTTAACTATGTTATATATAAACTCTATGAGTACGTACACAACCAATTTGAGAATCGATGACTATAGAAGGATTCCAATGAGCTCCAACTTTTGGGGTCTACTTTAGAAATAAAAACAACGCACCAAAGAAAAGCTAAGAAAGATGGAAATATGGAATGCTGAAGAAGATAGCACTAGGTATATTTTGTGAAAAAATAAAGAGTTGGCATGCATTAGATAATATAAGAAATTGGGAGGGAGTGTGCATTCCATACGATCAATGCCACCACCCAATTGATATTTAAATCCAGTCAATTCAAGAAACCAGATCGAATTAGTTCCTAGCTTTATCTTCTCGTTCTTTCTTTTCAGGCGTCCCACAAACTCCCACTCAAAATGTACGATGTCACTAATGGCTTTATTGAGCAATAACTGGCTTTCTGAATAAATAGTGTAATTTGATTCTGTTAGTGGACTACCCAATTGTTTGACAATTTTGGAAACCAGTAAGTTTGGACATATCTATTTTGACAAAACCTTGGACATGTGGATAGCACACGACTCTAGACCATCTGCTTATTCATCTTTCATATCAAATATCCCCTATCTGTCTTACATTTTTAGTCAAGCAGTACGGGAGTTATTTGAAATCTTTTGAATATAACAATAATAGCAATATGTACGTGTAAGCTGATCGACTCATCAAATTCCTGAATCAGATTTTATTTGATGAAGTAATTTAGTGCAGTGTGAAGGGGATATAATTTCACAACCTAAACTTTGCCTATTATTAAGGTTCTGTATTTGCAGTTTCTTCTGCAGAAAAATTATGGTTGTTCTGCAACTTAAAAGTAATAGTGTATTTGTTATGTTTCATTGAATCAATAGGATAAAAGTTCAACGAATCAAAGACAACCAATAATATGTATTTAATAGTTATAGTTTTATTGTATTGAAAAAAAAAGTCAACCAAGAATATTAGGGGAAATGCATAGCTAGCATGGATAAATCAAGGAAAATTCTAGCATATGTTGACGTATGCCATACATCAAGTTTTTTTATATTTTGTAATTAATTTATTGTGTAAATCTCATCATCATGAGAGATATTACTAGTTTGACAATGCTTTTTAAGAGACAACAATTAGAGTAAAATCCTAATTATGGTTCACTTTTTAATAATTACATGAAATTACATTTCAAAAAAAAAAAACGACCACTTACCAATACAACAAATGTGTTGCTATAATAGTAAAACTTCATATATTTAAGTAAATTTGCGGTGAGTCCTTTATTGGTGTAATCCAGTTGTTCTTTTTGTAATTAGAGTCCTTTCTTTTGTAAATTATATCATCGATGAGGCATTTTACAACAAAAGACCACATTGGACGTATTTAATGATAATTATAGTTGTAATAAAAGTAATTACTATATTTACGATATTCATTACAAGTTTTTGAACGATTTACGTATAAAAGAATAAATAAGTACTTAGTACGGTAATTTTTTTTTTAAGTACACATGTCAAATTATAATTGGATAACCTGTTGACCTGTACAACAGGTTTCACCAACTAATTTAATTTAATATATATTAATTAAAAAGTTGATGTATGATAAACATCAACACACCTTAGACTTCCCCGATAAATCAATACTTGTACTATATCTATATTGTCTTCAGGATGATTTACACTACGTAACACGTAAGTAGTTATAGTTAAATGACACTCGCCTCGCAAAATAAGCAAACTAATATTTTTTTTTTAAGAGAAAGACGACAAGCTATATTAATTGAAACTGAAGACAACATGAAGCGATGCAAATGAGTTGAAAAAAAAGCAGTGAAACAAAACAAGATGCACAACCACATCTAAAATTGAAGAGTAACCAAAACATTAAATGTCAAAAGCGATCAAACTGCATTTCATATGTCATTTGAGCAGTGCAAATGTAGTAGTAATAAACCATAACCAAGATCGTAACTGTAGCTAGGGAGATACACCCAATAAAATTTCTAAAAGCAAAGTGAGGTGAGGCCGCCAAAAGAACAAAGGTGACCAAGGGTGTCAAGAACTTGGATGTTCACAATCGAGCTCTCAAGAACAAAACCATGAATTCGGGTCTCCAATTAAAATTTGAACTATAACCTAGATTTTACAGCAACAACCTCCTGGATCCCAAATACGAGTCCAAGAATGTGTGGGCCTAAGATCCAAAGTCGACAAAAAATTAGCAAGAACCAAAACACAAGCCTAGGCCTATTTAGATCCTCTTTAGGCACCCCGGCCACCTAGACCAGTTTTCCTCTTTAGTCTGCCATTGTTTCCAATACACTAGAGATCGAGTACATGGTTTGATCGCCACCAGAAAAAGCAGAGGCCAAAATCCATATGGCTCTCATCTGGGCACTCGAGCATTCTTTGGGCGCTAAAGCAGGTGCTGGACATCCACTGTGCAACCGCACCTCCAACCCAACTACAACCAAATCAGACTGCCACATCGTCATCGCACACCAGAATAACGAGACGACACTCCACTCAGGAGCCACCTACAAAAAACCACCATCCCAAATTGACCTTGCTACACAGACCGGACTTAACGACCAACTAACGATAGACGCTGGTTGTAACTAACCCACTTCAATGATGGAATGACCTGACACTTCCCAACAAAGCGCAAAAGGAGAAGCCATCCCACGTGAGGCCGCCATGACATTATTTTTACGTTTTCATTGTTACATTTTTGTTCTTAGCCAATCAGGCCCCCTAAGAATGGCTCAATCTTGTCGTAGTCCAGTTGAGCTATTTACTTTGTAACATTTTCTACTTTTAGTGGATTATTTGACACTCGAAAAAAAAAAAAAAATCTTTGTTTTAGTTTTCTTCATTCTAGGAGATGAAAATTTGAATTCAAAACCTCAAAGAAATATTATCGAATAAGTTAAGTCTAGATACGTCATTCCCTTTCAATAAAAATATTTTTGGATGTTAGATAATTAACAGAAAATATCTAACACTTGACTATGTGTGATGATAAGTTTTTTTCGATACAATGTGTGATGATAAGTTAGATGATAACTGAAACAAAGTTTGTTTTGCAGTGCTTGAAAACTGCTAAAAGTTCTTTCAAATAATTAGATACACTTTTAGCAGCAATCAAGTAATTTTTTTTTTAATCCCACTGCATTTATGTAGAGCATGCATTGAATTTTTAGTGCAAAAGTTCATGTAGTTGTAAGTTGTAACAAAAACACCACTCAGTAAAAGGGCTTGCTGTATATTTACTTCCAACTGGCCTATTATTACCCCCCTTTCTTTCCCCTATTAGCCAAAAAAATGAAATCCATGGTCTTCTACTACTTGACTAGAAGTCTTCATGTTTGTTTACTTTAGCTACTTTATGGCAGCATGAATGGTTTTGGGGGACCATTTGTGGTGTTAGGATTAGGGTAAGGTGATTTTTGAGTCTCTCATGTGGAACATATAATAGTGGATGCACCCAATGTGTTAGGCAAAAACACAATCAACCTATTATCTCACGTCTCCTATCATTGCTCCATTAATCAAGTGCTTTATTTGGGTGGGTTTACAACAATGCTGTTACTGTTAAGTGTCTGTTGGATGGCATGATGGATATTGACCTTGAATTATAGTTATCTAGTTGGAATGGAATGGATTTCCTAGTGGACTACACATTCAATCAGCAAAGGGACCAACTTCTTTTGGTGAGAGGATTGTGTTGGAAATAAAATTATAAAATTAATTTAGAATTATGTTTGAGAGTTATGGTGAAAAATAATGGTGAGAATTAATTATGATGAGAATAATGGTGAGAGTTAGAGACTTCATAGGTTATGGTAGTTAGGAAGGTTTATGGTTATTGTAACAGTCTAATACTTACGTATGTTGTAATTGTCATACTTATGGCATGTCTAGTATAGATCTATATAAGTAGACTAGTCTAGTTGAGTAAGGTGTGTAGAGAAGTATTTTGTAGAACTATCGTAAGAGTGAATTCCCTTATCAGGTATTTTGAGAGTCTCCTTCTGTACATACATGTACATTTGCAAGCATAATTAGCTATAATGGGCCACGCTCATTGTACCGCCAAAGGTACTAATTCCAACCAAAGGAATGACATGCGGACACACCGCCAGGCGGGCTACAGCCTCGGCGTCGGACCGCCTCCAGATCGCCACCGACGCGCCGCCACGCGCCGCGCCAAGTTAGCATCAGAAGCTTCTGAAACTGAGAACTGAAGCATATCAGTCCCACATCGAAAACAAAGACAAGATCAGTCTCTTCCTCACCTATAAAAGGTTCTCTCCTCTCTCCTCATTAATTACGCATTCAATACTTACCTACTGTTACTTTGTCAACATAAATACATTGACTAACTTAGGCATCGGAGAGTTGAAGACCGCCCAGCGCGGTCTCCCTCTGACGCCCGTTGTATTTTACTTGACAGGTAACGGGAACCGCAACACTAATACAAGTATCGATCCGCCCACCGGATCAGCGTTAACTAAGGTCCGGCTACCGCTAGACTTTTAGACATTAACATTGGCGCCGTCTGTGGGAACCTTGAACTAAAGGTCATCCCACTACAATCACCATGACTAACGGTAGCGGGGGAAACGCTGAAGAACAGGCGGAGCTCCCCACCATTCCCCAACCCTCCGACCCCGCGATCGGCGTTAACCGCGCACTGTTCACAACCCCGGCCAACCCCGGCGGTGAGGCAAATCCAGGCAGCAGCCGCCCGTCTGGCCAGGATCTCGTCACCATGTACGAGATGGCACTGGCGGATCTTCATAAGGCAAACAGGGAGCGTGAGGAGGAGCGCAAGGAGAAGGCGGCCCAGGCACAGATGGCTGCGCTCATGGCACGTTTTGAGGAACTAAAAAACACCTTGGCGGCCACCAACCGCCCGGCACAAAGCGAGCAGTCACGCAGCACCAGGCGTAGTCGACCCAGCGCCGGCACAGCGGCGCCAGGCCCGGTCATACAAATGCACGTACCGCTGAACCCACCTGGGTTGTCGGGAATGGGACCGCCGCCCATACCCCAACTAATGTTAGAGCAGGTGGCGGAATCACTTCCGCACACCAACCGCTCGAATGCCAGGGCAAGGACTGAGGGTGATCCGCCCATACCTAGGCACAAGCCAACTCGGCAGGTCAGTCAGGCCGATTCCGTCGGCGATACAACCGCCCAGTTATTGGAAAGGATGCACCAACTGGAGCAGAGGTTGATCCGGGCGGAGACGGGTGTCCGGACGTCAACTCGGAACCCACTGTTCATTTCCAGACCCGGCCCCTTTTCCGCCGCAATCCTGCAGGCTGTCAGACCGACATATGCAAAAACCCCAAAGATGTCACAGTACGGCGGAATGACCGATCCTTTTGTCCACATGGACACCTTCAAGAAGGTCACCAACAACAAGGGGTTCGACGACGCCACCTTATGCCATCTGTTCAGCGAAACATTGGACGGCGAGGCAATGAACTGGTTTTTCGAATGTCCGCCAGGGTCTGTCGGCTCATTCCATGCACTGTCGCATGCTTTCCTCTCCCGCTTCATCTTACTGTCCGCCGGACATCACAATACAAGTCAGCTTTTGGCGTTAAACAGGGGGAGGACGAATCACTGAAGGCCTTGTCACAAGGTGGCGAGCGGCAGCATCTCAGTGCCGCGACCTAGACAAGACTATGGCATCGGCGGCCTTCAGGAAGGGACTCCTCAAGGGACCGTTCCTCTATCACCTCAATTACAACCATCCCAATGCAACGTACGACCACGTCATGAGTGAGGCGGTCATTCACGCCCAGGCGGAATTCATCACATATGGAGAGACCCACCGCCAACAACGCCAGCAAGGTCAGCACAACCATCTTCCAGTCACCAGGAAACCGCTGACAAACCCCCCTCAGCACCGCCAACTGACAAGAAAAGGGAATGGCAGCAGGCCACCACCAAACCAAGCGGCAGAAGGGGCAGCATTATTACAAGGGAAACCGCCCAACTCATGGGGATAACCACAACAAGCAGACGGAATCCTCGCAGCGGTACGCAGTTTTCACGGTCCTAACGGCCTCATATGAAGATATCTATAATCAGTGCAAGGATCAGATCCCACCGCCACCCCCTCCAAAGTACCCAAAAACAGGCAAACCCAGGAACACGGCAAGTGGTGCAAATACCACGCGGACAGCGGCCACAATACAAACAGCTGCAATGCTCTCAAAACAGCCATTGAGACTTTGTACCGTGACGGCAAGTTGGAGCAGTTCAAGGTGCGCCAACCACCACCAGTGATTGCCAACGTTGAGACCTTGGGCCGCATCAACACCATCGATGGCGGTGCTCCAATCACCAACATGTCTCACAGGGCAAGAAAGCGCTATGAACGCGCCAACCACCCAAAGGAAGTTTGCAACATCCGCTACGAAAGATCCGCCAAACTACCGAAATCAGGTTGGGAACCTATTACCTTTTCAGAGGAGGAGGAGCGCGGAGTACATTTACCCCATGACGACCCATTCTTGGTCGATGCCATTCTTGGCAAATTCTCGGTGGGGAGAATCTTGGTGGATAGCGGGTCCGCTGTCAACGTCATCTTCAGCGGTTGCTACGACCATCTCAAACGGAATAGGAAACTACTCCAGGATCACGAGCCACTGCTCAGCTTCTCCGGTGACATCACACAACCACTAGGGTCGGATTACATGCGACTAGTTATTGGCACCAGTCCCTGTATGGCGGAGGTGCACACGGAGTTCATCATTGTCGATTGTTTCAGTTCGTACAACGCCATCATGGTCGACCAGCACTTAATAAGCTCAAGTGCATCATTGCCGGATACATGCTTCTCATGAAGTTCCCCACGCCCAACGGCACAGGCTGTGTGAGGGGAAGCCAACAGCTGGCACGAGAATGCTATTCAACAACTGTAGCGCGGTCACGCGCCGCCATGAAATCCTGACAGTGGGTAATGACCCACCACCACCGAATATCTTTGAGGATCCTAGAGATGAAGAGAAGAAATATGTAATGAAGGAGCCGGTCAACCCGGACACGTCGCTGAAGGTCGTCTGCATCTCAGACGAGCATCCTGAGAGGACAGTCCGCATAGGCGCCCAACTAGCCCAGAAGTGGAGGCAGAACTCACTCAGTTCTTACGTGAAACGCCACCGTCTTTGCATGGTCCTATGCAGACATGCCTGGCATCTCCACTGAAATAATCACCCATAAGCTGACCATCAAACCTTCCTTCTATCCCATCAAGCAGAAGCGGAGGGCTTTTGATGAGGAAAAATACCGGGCAATCGGACAGGAGGTCGCCAAACTACGGGACATTGGATTCATCCGCCAGGTCGTCTACCCTCAGTGGATCTCAAATCTGGTAATGGTAAAAAAGCCCAGCGGCAAGTGGCGGATGTGCGTCGACTTCAAAAATCTCAACAAGGCATGTCCAAAGGATAGTTTCCCGCTACCTCGCATCGATCAGCTGGTCGATGCAACCGCTGGACACGAACTCCTCAGCATGATGGATGCCTTCTCCGGATACAATCAGATCAGAATGCACCCCAGCGACCAAGAATGCACCACCTTCACCACCGACAAAGGCCTCTACTGCTACAATGTCATGCCTTTTGGTCTGAAGAACGCCGGTGCAACTTATCAGCGGTTGATGAACGCAATGTTCGCTGAGCATCTGGGAAAAATCATCGAGGTCTATGTGGACGACATGCTAGTTAAAGCATAAAGGCCAGTGGACATGTGGCAAACCTCAGGATCATAGTAACCATCCTCCTGGCCTATGGTATGCGCCTCAACCCAGAAAAATGTTTCTTTGCAGTCACCGCTAGCAAGTTTCTGGGTTACATCGTCAGCGAGCGAGGTATCGAGGCTAACCCAGACAAGGTACAGGCCATCCTTAACCTATCGGACCCGAAGTATAAGGTAGACGTCCAATGTCTCCAAGGCAAGTTAACCGCCCTTTCTCGGTTCATCTCTCGACTTACTGACAAGTGCGCCCCATTCTTCAAACTCCTCAAAACAACTCACAAGAAGGTCATTGACTGGAACCCAGAATGTCAGGCGGCGTTCCAGGGCCTAAAGGAATATCTGGCGGCAGTCCCTCTCCTTTCTGTCCCTGTCCAAGGAGAGACACTATTCATATATCTGGCGGTCTCGGCAACGGCGATAAGTTGCGCCATTGTTCGGCGGGAGGGTCAGGATGAACTCCCAGTATTCTACGCCGGCAGAGGAATGAACGGAGCAGAAACAAGGTATTCACCGTTGGAACAGCTGGCCCTCGCACTTATCATTGCCGCCAGACGCCTCCGGCAATATTTCCAGGCTCACACATCCATGTGTTAACCAATCAACCGCTGAGGCAGGTGATGCAGAACCCGAACACTCGGGGCGCCTCAGTAAGTGGGCGATTGAGCTCAGCGAATTTGACATAGAGTACAAGCCCAGAACCGCCATGAAGGGCCAGGCAGTAGCGGACTTCATCGCTGAACTTACTGAGCGTCAGCCGGAACCCGATACTCAAGCACAGCCCGGAACAGAAATGTAACCGGTACAGGGAACTACCCCACAGTCAGATTGGGACCTACATGTGGACGGCTCCGCCTGTGCCAAGGCCAGCGGCGCCGGAGTCATCTTAACCGGACCCGGGGGACTGAACGCAGAATACGCGTTGAAATTCAACTTCAAAGCTTCAAACAATATGGCGGAGTACGAGGCGCTCATCGCCGGCCTACTCCTCGCCATTGACTCAGGAGCTGACAGCGTCAACATATTCAGCGACTCCCAACTAGTCGTCAACCAGGTCAACGACAGCTTCCAAGCCAAGGACCAGCAGTTAGCAGCATATTTGGGGTACGTCAAAACGTTGCTAAAAAAGTTCAAATTCCATACAATCACACAGATCCCCAGGAAAAGAACGCTAAGGCTGATTCACTGGCGAGACTGGCAACCGCCCAACCACATCAGAGTCCAGCGGACACAAGGGTGGAGTGCCTGGACAAGCCAAGTATCACAAAGACCTGGCGGAAATCTTCAACGTTCAAGTCAACCCCAGCTGGATGGACGAGATCATCACATATAAGCGCAACGGAACGTTGCCAGAAGATAAGGTCCAGGCAAACAGCTCCAGCGAAGAGCAACCCGCTACAACATCCAGCACGGCAAGCTCTACCGCCAGGGATTCACCATCCTAACCTCCGCTGTCTAACCCCAGAGGAGGGAAGGGTTGTCCTAACTGAAATCCATGGCGGGGAATGCGGAAACCACTCGGGCGCCAGATCCCTGACCAACCGCACAATGCGGCAAGGCTACTTCTGGCCCACACTTGGCGATGACGCCCGGCGGATTTCGAGGTCTTGCCACAAATGCCAACAGTTTGCAGATCTCCCACACGCACCAGCGGAACCACTATCAATCATCGTGGGCCCATGGATTCATTCCACGTGGGGCCTTGACCTGATGGGAAAATTCCAAACTGCCAAGGGTCAGTTCAAATACATCATTGTTGCCATCGATTACAACAGCAAGTGGATAGAGGCGGAGCCACTGACGGCAATAACTACCGCCAAGGTGATTCGCTTCCTTTGGAAAAATATCTATTGCCGCTACGGTGTCCCACACACAATCATCACAGACAACGGCACACAGTTCAACAATGACGAGCTCATCTCCTTCACCAGCAACTTAGGCACCAAGTTGAGATTTGCATCTGTCGCCCACCCCCAGACCAATGGCCAGGTCGAAGCGGCAAACAAGATAATCAAAAAATTATTAAAAAAGAAGCTCGACGACGCCAAGGGTTTGTGGGCGGAAAGGCTCCCAGAAGTCCTGTGGGCCATCCGAACAACTCCAACCTCCGCCACCGGAGAAACTCCTTTTTGTATGATGTTCGGCACAGAGGCTGTCTTACCCATTGAAGTTACTCAACCTACCGCTAGAGTCGAAGGCTACTGCCCAGAGACCAACAGCGCCGGCATCAACTTGGACAGGGACCTCCTAGAAGAGAAGAGACTCAAGGCCCATTTACACAATCTACAAAACAAGCAACGGGTATCACGTTTTTACAACGCCAGAGTCAAGGCCCGAAACCTCCAACTGGGGGACTCGGTCATGAAGGAAGTCATTCCGCCACCGACAAAACTCCGCCCAACTTGGGAGGGCCCGTACAAAATTGTGGAAGTCGTTAGCCCAGGCACCTTCTACTTAATGGACAAGGACGGCGTCACATCGGCCCGCCCTTGGAATACTGAACACCTTCGGTACTATTACAGATAGTCAGACCGCTACCCATGCGCATCTTGACTTAGCTAAATCTTTTGTTCAAATGTTTAGCTAAGGGAAGCTACCCAACGGGTACTACCCCACTTTTGTACGCTGATCAGTTAGCCATCAATGAAACGAGGAATTATTCAGACCATTGTTACCAAGTCTAGCACTGAGGGCAACTGGCAACGCCAGCAATCGTCGGCGGACTCCGTCCGCTACGTGGTGCACTTGGACCAATCTTAATTCCTTTAATGTTCCATTGATCGACAAAAGAAAATATAACTCAAAAATACTACACATCATGGCAAACCAAGTCAGAAATTTACTTTATTCCACAAAATTTTTTACAAACTAATGTGCCTCAGCGGCTACAAAAAACTTTGGAGGTCTCAGATAGGTTCAGCGGTTGGCTTCGGCCTCTGCTGCTTCAACGGCTGGCGGCGCGACCGATCGGCTCGCTTGATCGGACCCTCGGGCAGTCGGACTGGGGGTCTCTATGGTTCCGTCGGCCCGGGTGTGTGCCTCCAGAAATCCGGCACGTGACACCTCCGACGGGGTCTGCTGGGGAGTTTGCTGGGACCCTTCCGTCGGATGTGGGCCACTTTCCCCGCTGCCCGAATGAGTACCTACAGCTGGGGCAGGCACGACTTCTGTCTCCACCGGGACACTCTCGACCGGCGGCACGTCAGGCTGTGACGCCTTTACAAAGTCAATGGCACCCTTCCGCTTCAACATGTCTACGTTTGCTCGGGCGCCAGCCTTCGCCGCCTCAGTCATCGCCTTTTTATACTCCGCCGACAGCTTGAACGCTTCAACAGCGGCGGCCGCAGAGGTACTCTGTTCAGTTTGCAGGCGGTCAATCTCACCGCCCAGCCGCTTCGTCTCATCCAGTCTGGCGGCAGACTCCCGCTGCACAATAATGAGCTTCTTGTCTTTAGCGGCTATCCGCTCCTGCAGCAGCGCGATCTCCTGCTCCAACTTGGAGACTTGTTCATTCCTCTCAGATCCCGCCGGATGGCCGCATTAAGCTTGCCGCGGGCGTCCGCATAATCACACTCCGCCTTAACCAGTCCCCGCTGGACCTCCGCCAGTCTCTCCTTGGCCTCCGCCAACTCCCTCTGGAGACCTCCGATTTCTCCCCTGAGCTCTTCCTCAATCCGGGGCTGCTTAGACGCCGCCACGAACATATCGTGTAACCCCGCAGATATTTGACCAAACGCCGAGCTGAAGGGCGATTGGTCAATTGCCGTCGGGCGCGATATGCCCGCCAGACCCCCGAACCCCAGCCGCTCACACAGATGGAAAAGGAACTCCCGCTCCCCTTCTGTCATGAATGGCGCGTACTCGGCGAAGGAGTCCAGATCACTGACGGCGGGCGCCTCTCCCTCCGCCACTGCAACCTTCGACGCAGCTTGTCGGGCCTTCTTTTGTTGGCGGACCCCGATAACCACCTCTTCTTCCTCTTCCTCGGCGGGGGAGTCAGGCTGCCGGCGTTTTTTCTCCAGCGCCCTTTGTGTGCCAGCAGCGGTCCTCGTCACCCGCACTGGCGGCTCACCCCTGGACTCGGTGGCAGTCTCCGTTGGCTGCACCGTCTTCTTTTGAGGACCGCGCCTGGTGGCAGGCATCCGTTCCCGCTGCCCGGTAGCAACAGTTCCCCTCTCCCCGCCGCCCGTCTGAGTCCCCGCCTGCACCGTAGGCAGACCATCTTCACCAAGGTGAGACTGGTGCGGCATCGCCATCACCACCGGAACCTCGGACTGGCTCAACGCCAACGTCTCCGGGTTCACCACAGTCTGCTGGGCCGCCAGCCCCTCGGCATACATGGCCTCCAAAAAATTTTCTATCTCCGCCCGATCCATCGCCTTCTCAAATGCGTCGCGACTTGATTTGTTGCCCGGCGGAGTTTCTAAAAAAAAAGAGAAGGGGAAGACAGCCACCAGTCAGACACAATTCAAAAGTATAATACGAAACGACAGGGTAGACTCCTCACCAATGGAGCGTGTTAGTCGCAGGTCGACCAGTAACTCCCAACCAGTTAGCAGGCGGAAATCAAGCAAGTTTCGGTTCCGCCAGCAACCTCTGATCCTCGCCACGCGGCACTCTTCTTCGCGCGTCAGCGTATACCGAAGTCCCGCTGCACAAAAAAAAACAACACGTCGTTAGTAAGAATACAAGTTCAAGCACGTAAGCACGCCAAACATTTTCAGCGGACACCGGACACCAACCTCGAATAGGTTGGAACTCAGACTTAATCCTAAATGACGGCCCTTCTTCATTCGACCTAGCGTGGTACTCCCAACCGTCTGTAGCAACGCAGAAGGTCCCCCGCCAATAGGACATGGAGTCCCTCAGATTCTAGATCAGCTTGGGCGCTCCCTGCCGGCGACTCAAGTTTACTTGCCCTTTGCAGCCTTGGCGCTTCACATATACTAACTCGTAGAAGTGAAGCACTTCCGCCACGGTAGGCCCCTCGCACCCCGACAAGCGCCACAAGGAGTTCATCGCCAACATCAACCGCCACATGTTGGGACAGATCTGACCAAAGGCAAGGCCAAACTCGCACACAAGGATTTGGAGATTGGGCACCAGCGGGAGTGTCACTCCTTGGCGGAATATGGCCTCGTGCACAGCCGCACACCCCGCCGGGAGAATCGACGCCTTCTCATCAGCCGTCGGTGGGCGCAACTTCACCGACCCCGGCAACCGGAACGTCTGCTTCAGTCGGGTGACAGCAGTACCGCTCATCCCCCCTCCTGCCTCGTCAACGGCTGTCCCATCCGGGAGGAACCACGCTGACTCAACATTCTGCTCCGCTGTTTCTTCCTCCCCAGCGGAGCCGCTGGCAGCACTATTGCTCGCCAAGCGCTCGTCACGCCTCGCTTTGGCGGCAGCAGCCTCACCCGCCCTGGAACTCTCCGGACGCTGACCACGAACCATTGTTACTTCCCAGGGGATGGTCTGTAACGGCTCAACTTCTAGCGGTTCCGGCAGTGAGGTTCCTGCATGGGCAGACGGACGCAACGAATCAATAAAAATCCCATCCGCCGCGCTGAGCGACACGTCAGACCCGGAATCCTCACTGCTCGAAATCTCTATAACGCTAGCCATCCCAAAACCCTAAAACCCACATCAGTTAGCACAAACATAGATCTAGCCTATTCGTGCATCAGATATAGCCAAAATAATCAAGAACAAAACCCAGAAAACTCCAAAGTACGAACAAACGCACTCAACCCAGACTCGGCTATCCAAATCCTTAACCACTAAACGCATTGGCCAACCATCATTCAACCCCCCACCAAAAACCCCATTTCACACCTCAGAACACACCCAGAAAAACAAACACAACAAAACCCAGAAATTAGCAGAAGCAAAAGGGCAGAGAAGGGAAATCCAGGTACCAACCTCAGTGGTAAAGTCTTCGGCACGGTGGTGAACGGCAATCCTGGGAGGCTATTATCGTACTCTCCCCGGGAATAGTATACCCAAAACTTCGGTAAATTCTTTCTCCGGTCTCGGAAAAACAGGGCTCGCAGACGATAACTAGGTTTTCAAATTTTCACAAACTGTCAAATCTCTCAAGGTTCCCCCCCCCCTTTTTGTGTCTGCATCAACGCATCCTAGGCCGTCCGCTCCATAGCGGCATCACATACCAGCCGTACACGTGTCATCAGTCTCCACTTACTCTCCGGAGTACTCGAGGCGTTACCTCGGTTACGAAACCTACAGTTACTGTCATTAAAGGCAAGAAGACGGACAGGCCTGGAGACAAGCCTACGCACGCTAACCCGCTATAGATTCGACACGTGTTAACCACCGTAGGGACAACTTCGTAAGTACCGCCAGCGGAACTTCTCGTTATTTTCTCAAGCGACGAAGTCTCCGCTGAGCGAAACCCCGCCAGCGGAACTTCTCCCTTGTTATTTTCTCAAGCGACGAAGTCTCCGTTGAGCGAAACCCCGCCAGCGGAACTTCTCCCTTGTTATTTTCTCCAAGCGACGAAGTCTCCGCTGAGCGAAACCCCGCCAGCGGAACTTCTCCCTTGTTATTTTCTCAAGCGACGAAGTCTCCGCTGAGCGAAACCCCGCCAGCGGAACTTCTCTCCAAGCGACGAAGTCTCCGCTGAGCGAAACCCCGCCAGCGGAACTTCTCCCTTGTTATTTTCTCAAGCGACGAAGTCTCCGCTGAGCGAAACCCCGCCAGCGGAACTTCTCCCTTGATATTTTCTCAAGCGACGAAGTCTCCGCTGAGCGAAACCCCGCCAGCGGAACTTCTCCCTTGTTATTTTCTCCAAGCGACGAAGTCTCCGCTGAGCGAAACCCCGCCAGCGGAACTTCTCCCTTGTTATTTTCTCAAGCGACGAAGTCTCCGCTGAGCGAAACCCCGCCAGCGGAACTTCTCCCTTGATATTTTCTCAAGCAACGAAGTCTCCGCTGAGCGAAACCCCGCCAGCGGAACTTCTCCCTTGATATTTTCTCAAGCGACGAAGTCTCCGCCGAACAAAGCCCTGCCAGCGGGACTTCTCCCTTGCCATCCTGCAAGTGCGGTGTCTTTCGCTAC
The DNA here is from genome assembly GCA_024704745.1 of Rosa lucieae. Lineage (NCBI taxonomy): Eukaryota > Viridiplantae > Streptophyta > Magnoliopsida > Rosales > Rosaceae > Rosa > Rosa lucieae. The sequence continues at coordinate 35,970,446 of CM045497.1, forward strand.
ACACCTCTGGCGGAACCCCTTTTTTCCATCTTGCAAAATACCGCCAGGCACGTCTATCGGACGCTGCTCCCTGCTGCATCCAGCGGGGGGATGTCCGCCAAACAGAAAATCCCGAGGCTACGCCTCACTGACAACGACCGCTACGCGGCGTTACCGTCAGACCGTCCCTACGGGACACGGGGACTAGTCACAGTCTACGACTGCCCTAATCAGGCAAGTTGACCCCCGTCATTTGGGTGCTAAAACATTGGGCTCGCTACCCAACACCCTCTGCTCCGTGCAGCTCCCCCTCATCAAACAAATCAACGACCATCCGGAGGTCTATCTTCGCCGGGGAGTGGGGGACTCCCTGGGGGGCCCAGCAGGGGCCCACCCGAAAGGGTATAAAGCGTTTGCTCAGTAAAACCAACGGTTGACAACGCACTGACGCTAATTATGCTCTTGCAAGTCTAGCGGAGGAAAACGCTTCAAACCGCCGAACAACTCCCCAACCAAGATTGCCCTCCTTGACTGGGGACTTGGGGGACTTGTACATACATGTACATTTGCAAGCATAATTAGCTATAATGGGCCACGCTGATTGTACCGCCAAAGGTACTAATTCCAACCAAAGGAATGACATGCGGACACACCGCCAGGCGGGCTACAGCCTCGGCGTCGGACTGCCTCCAGATCGCCACCGACGCGCCGCCACGCGCCGCGCCAAGTTAGCATCAGAAGCTTCTGAAACTGAGAACTGAAGCATATCAGTCCCACATCGAAAACAAAGACAAGATCAGTCTCTTCCTCACCTATAAAAGGTTCTCTCCTCTCTCCTCATTAATTACGCATTCAATACTTACCTACTGTTACTTTGTCAACATAAATACATTGACTAACTTAGGCATCGGAGAGTTGAAGACCGTCCAGCGCGGTCTCCCTCTGACGCCCGTTGTATTTTACTTGACAGGTAACGGGAACCGCAACACTAATACAAGTATCGATCCGCCCACCGGATCAGCGTTAACTAAGGTCCGGCTACCGCTAGACTTTTAGACATTAACACCTTCATATCTTTCTCTACACTACTAGCAAAATAACAACACACACGGATTTACTGTAGTTAAAAGCCACAGATATCCGTGTGAAATAGAAATAGTAACAGAAATCCGTGTGAAATGAGCATAATCGGGCCTACAATAATTTATACAATAACAATATCAACGGAAATCAGTGTCCATAAACAATAGTCACAGATATCTGTGTAAAAACTAAAACATTTTCACACAGATATCTGTGTGAAAATCAATTCACACTGATTTCTGTACGTATTATAAATTAGTTTATTTCGAAATCATTAATTTTTTATGTTATGTGAATTATGGAGGGACAGATTTCCGTTACAATAAGTATTTGATACAGATTTCTGTGTAAAATTACTTAACACACAAATATCTGTGTGAAATGTTGACACAGATATCCGTGTGAAAAGAGCATAATTAGGCTCATAGTAATTTATACAATAACAATATCAACGGAAATCCGTGTGAATAAACAGCAGTAACAGATGTCTGTGTAAACGGTAAAATATTTTTACACGGATATCTGTGTGAAGATCAATTCACACTGATTTATGTACATATTAGAAATTAGTTTATTTCGAAATAATTAAATTTTTTTTTGTTATGTGAATTACAGAGGGACAGATTTCTGTTACAATAAGTATTTCATACATATTTATGTGTGAAATGAGTAATACACACGGATTTCCGTGTGTAAATATTGACACAAGATATCCGTGTGAAAAGAACAATTTGCTACAGAATTCCGTGTGAAAAAAGACACTACACACAGAATTCCGTGTGAAAAATACGACTACACACAGAATTCCGTGTAAATAATCGACTGACAATTAGTGGTTACCGAGGTATATACACACGGATATCAGTTGTAAATGTGTAAGTATTTCACACGGATTTCAGTGGTTATTATGCTTATAATTAGCAGATTGATCAAATTTGGTCGTTGTTCTTTATATAAGTATTTCACACGGATTTCTGTGGCAAAATAACTTGAAAGAAAATTATTATCAATAAAAATAAAAGCTAATGACTAATTATTTATTTTCAAAAAATAAGGGCGGGCTAATCAATTTATTCCCGCTTAATATTTGAATATTCCCACAGATTACTGTGGATACTGTTGTAAAAGAAAAAAAAGAAAAAAAAGGATAACGCACGGACATCTTACATTTGCTAAAAATGTATTTCAGACAGATTTCTGTACGTATTAAATATTAGTTTATTTAGAAATCGTTAATTTTTTATGTTATGTGATTTATGGAGTGATGGATTTCCGCTACAATAAGTTTTTGGTACAGATTTCTGTGTTAAATGAATATCACACGAATATCTGTGTGACAAATTAATACCGAATTCCGTGTGAATAAACAACAGTAACAGATGCCTGTGTAAAAACTAAAATCTTTTTACACGGATATCCGTGTGCAAAGAACAATTAGTTACAAAATTTCGTGTGAAAAAGTACATAAGGTTGACCACTTATTTGATATCGGAATAACGACGGATTGAGTTAATTTTTTTACACAATACCTATTAATACACTATAAATAGATGGGTAAAGTCAAATTTATTGATTTTCAATTTCGATTTTTTGGTTCCCACAAATTTCTTATATGTCTACTAATGTGGTATAACTAGTTTATTAGTTGTAATGAAAAGTATACCTTCCATGAGCAACAATGTGGAGGAAATTGACTTTATCAAATATCGTTAAATAATGTAAAAATTCTTGTATCAACACCGATATGTAAATAACAAAAATTAGCTCTAACTCACTTGTAACTTATTTTTTTGATCTGTAAACTCTCATGAATATGGGTAGAAGCTATAACAACTAATTAAAATTTCTGAAATTTATACTCTCGGATAAATACAAATATCAGTGGTAAATATATATGTATCTCACACGGATTTTCGTGGTAAATTTTTTCCCGCTCACTTTTTTGGAACAAATTCAATTTCCCTCCCCTAGTAGTTTTAGACTTTAGTCTCACACGCTGTCTCTCTCTCTGACCGGTTTTTCTTATCCTTAGCCGATTCAACTCTCCCTCTCTCATCTCTCCCTCACGGCCTGTCACGCCCCGAATTTTGAATAATAAATTCAAATCCGAAACATGATTACAAGTTTACAACTAAACATATAACATCTTGAAATTTTTTCCCAAAAACCAACATCTCACAAACCATAACACAAACCTCGTAGCAAACTATCTCTCGAGTCAATTATTACAATAATAACATAAATAAAAGTTACGCTCAAAAAAGTCTATAAAACACACCAAAATAGACCAAGTGCTGATGTCAACCCCGCTGCCCTACTCAGCTCGCTCTCCACCCTGATTATCCTGACCTGCAGGATTATCCGCTACACCATTTGAATAGTGTACCGGGATTGCAACAACACAAAACCCGGTAAGCTTTTTGCAAAGCTCGCAAGTAAATAAGAATGAACGGTTGATTTATTAAATCACAAGTCCTATAATTAACTCAAGTAAACATCCAACAATCTCAACATCCACAAAGAAATATCAATCCGACACACAGGAAATAACATGGAACACATTTCCACAATCACCAAATCACAACTCTCGCCACTTTGGCACCTAATCACAACTATCGCCATTTTGGCACCATGTTAGAGCTCTAACCGCCTCGTTACCTCTGACACCTTGGCCTAGGGTCAAGCAACGGCACCTCCAGGTTAACTCAGTAACCCGCGAACTTTGGACTATTTCATGTCCTCAGAACAATATATTCCCGTTATTATTTAACGGTCGAACTTTGGACCTCCCTGTCCTCAGAACACATACACTCCGGTTATCATTAACCAAAGATCCTTGGACCATTCGATCCTCGGAATCCTACATTCTCTACCTTCTATTCAACTCACAAAATCAACATGCTTATCACCAACATTTATCAAAATATTAACAACATGATAAAATCATTTATCAACATTTATCAACATTCATCAACAACATATTAAAATCATGTTATCACAATTCCACACCTCAATGTCACACCATTCAATATATAATCACGTAAATATATATATACGTAATCATCCACTCAGGAATGACCACTAATACCAACTATAGTTCACACGTAGTAACACCAAGAAATTCATTTTTTTATATACTTTAAAACTCATTCCTTAAAACCATTTTTCACACATAACAAATAATTGTGCAATAAGGAAATTCGGTTAGTAAATGAACCATGTGAGATTTACTCACCTCTAAACTCCCGCTGCGTCTTCTTACAGCTCAAAATATGATTCACAATCATCCGCTAACAAATCCGTCAAACACCTAATCAAAACGATATTTAACTTAATGCACAATTCAAGAAATGCACTTATACGAAGATCCAACGGTCGGATCTTCACCCGTGACCACCCAAAGTCATCGGGATAGTCCTATGATTATCATAGCAAAACTACAAGTCAATCGGATGGCCTGATCCTCACGGATCACAAACCGAATGATCGAAATCGTAAAATTCATAACTAAATCATACGATATCCAAAATTTACATGCTATATATCAAAATAATCGTATCGACATGCAGAATCTAAAAATGGGCAGAAACTGCTCTTGGGACCCTCGGAACTGGCGTGAAAAGGTTGCCGGAGTTAGGGGCAGAGCCGCCGCAGACCACAGCCAATGGTGTCGGGTCCAGGCTGATCCCCTTCGTTTCATCACTTTGAGCAACTTTTATAACTAGCATGAAGTGAGAAAACAAGTGGAAGTGATCAAAAAGACCTAAAATAGTAGTTTCGGCTGGAATTTATGCAGTTCTCCGGTGAGCCTCTGTTCACCGTGAAAACGATTGCTTCGGGTCCGGTCCTTCTTGTTGCGTGTTCTACTCCTTGATACGAGTTCAACAAGCTAAATAAATCAGGTTTTGGTGGCCGGAGCTAGGAGAAATCTCGGTTTGGTCGAAAATGGAAACGTGGTTACCGCTGCCGCTACAGGCAGTGCCGCCGCGCAAGGCTGACACTGGCAGCTGGGAAAGGTCTAGGAGAGCATGAGGGACGTCGTCTGGCTTCGCGCGGTGGCCGGTGCCAGAGATATCAGCCGGCGAAGGTTGCTCTGTTTTTCTGGGCTCGGGAGAGATAGAGGAGAGAGAGAGAGAATAGGTCGGCTGCCCAAAATGGAAACCCTATTTCTGGCAACTTTCCATTTATATATATACCCAATTTGGCAACTTTTCCAAATGGTATAACTTCTTCATGCGAACTCCGATTCTTGCGTTCCGCATACGCATGAACTCGTATCGACGGGCTCTACAACTTTCGTGAAGGAAGTTTTCCCAAATTCAGTACGTATAAAAAGTCGATTTTCACGACCCCCTAAATGACGGTTGTTTTGAAAATAAACTCATTCGAAACCAAATTTCTCATACAACAACATACAAATCATGCCCAAAATTCATATATCATATAATTGAACAAATATCGAATTACGAAATATTTAACTGAGAATTTCGGGTCTTCACACGGCCTCACCTGCAAACCAAGAAAAACAAAAAGCCTCAAGTTCTCTGGTTATTCTGGGAACTAGATCTGTTTTCTCTCTCCTCCGACACCCACTTCCGGTCACCACCGTGACTCACCTCCACCATCACCGACCTCCGACGAGTTTAAAGCAGCCTCCTTGACTTCTGACAACAATCGATGCGCCGACGCTGCTCACTTCCACTGTCAAGCATCGCCTCCCTCCACTCCATTGGCATAGCCAAGTCAGATTGCTCGCCTCCAGCGTCAAGCACCGCCTCCCTCCAGTCCATCCTTCCCTCTTCTCTGTTGCCTCTGCCGGAGCTCCTTCAGTCTATTTCTTCCATCAAGGCCGATTACATTGCTCGCCAACAGGTCTCCTATCTCTTCCCTTCACCTTTTCTACCTTTCGTTTTTACACATACTCTCAATTTATTATTATCATCAATCACAACCAGGTTCAACACGCTCATGCTTGCCATTTATTCTAAATCTATGGGTATATAGAAAATCATTAGTTTCCTGATCAATTCTAACTGATTCCATGGCACTGTTTAGTTTTTTTTTTTTTTTTTTTTTTGGCAATGACACCACTTGTTTTGTTAGAAAAAGGTTATGGAGGGGGAAAGCAGTAAGATGGCTTAACATGTAATTGATTTGATTTCCATTACTTGCTGGCCAATTACCAAAATCATTGACCTTAACATGTAACTGATTCGAAGGAACTGAACATTCATTTAACTTTACCAGCTTAGTCTAATGGTCCGTCGAAAAGTAGGTACTTGCTTGAGAAAAGGCAATAAACTACCTGTTTCCAAGTACTACAACAATTAGCAAAGGAGGCATCCTTTGATAAACTATTAAAACCTTCCGGCCTTGCTATTAATTTGGAAAGTGGTAGTGTCTTGTTTAGTGTTCTTGTTTTGATATATTTTTTTTTTCAGCTCTGAGGACTTCTTGTCCTTGTACTTTGATCTTTTTTTTCCTTTCTTTTTTCTATAAACGTTTGTCCCCAGTTGTCTAAACTTTTGGTTAAAAAAGAAAAAAAAAACAAAAAGAAAATAATAATTCAAGGGAGTAGAACCCAGTAACAAGTTTTTCCAAGTTTTCTCCAAGTTACTGCAGATGCTAGGTGGGAGCTTGACATTTTGTGGGGTTAGTGGATAAAACAAATTGTACCAACTGAAACTTGGATAATATTTATGTTGCCCTTGACACTTCCGTTTCCTTAAGGATATGTTGGTGCTTGGTTTTGATCCATAATGGATTGCTAGATTTACAATGTGTTCAAGGAGGAAAAGAAGAATATTGGTTTCAAATTGGGCTTGGGTAACAAGTAATTTAGAATATCTGTGACTAATGTTTTTAAAGTAGCTTAAGATGGTTTCAGCTGCAAGAAAACTGCAGTATTCACTGTGTCCTTAGTAGGAAGCATAGAAATTGTAGTCCTTAAGTAGGGGAATGATACTGTAGTTGATGAACACAAGCTCATCCAATATTTATGCTGCATATGTGGGGGAATGCCAAGAATGCAATGAAATTTACTTGGAATATTAAAGCGTTATACTAATTTTTCTAACATGTGTACTTGAATTGAAAGAAAGTTAAAATTGATTGAGCAGTTGATGCATAAAATATGGACTAGACTACTAGAGTGTATATATGTTTTTATAACCAATTTTTGTATCGATGTTTCTATTCGTTTTGCAGTTTCTCATGGTCAACTTAGCTCAATTACCAATGATGCTGGGTTTCATTAAATAAACTTTTAGTTCAAGTCTCAACTGTGAAATGGTATTGTGATCGAGGAATAAAAGCTATTATAGCATCATTTGTCTTTTATTTTATAGTCAAAATTATGAGAAAGAGGTTGAATCTAATGACTGAGTATATCAAAATTGCATACCAATTGATGGAGTCCTTGGCTATAAGCATGTCTAGCCTGTACGTAAGTCCAATTTCACATCATCATTGTGAGTATATATGTTGTCTTGAAGTAATTTAGATTTGATTATGCACGTGGACTTTCAAAAGTTTGATAATTGGATTTTATGTTTAGATTTTATTAGCTTTGACAAGAAATCATAAACCGCAATATGAAAATGTAAGTATTGCATGTGTAGTTATTGCATGTTGTTGCTGTTCTTTTGTCTTTTTGATAGATTGCTGCATAGAACTTTATAAGGTCTGTGATCAATTCCAAATTATTTGAAGATATATAGAATTAATAACATCAACAATATGTTTGTATGTACAGTGCAAAGCATCCTCTAGTCCTCTGCACAGATGATTCTGGGGTCTTTTCTACCAGCCCTTCCAACGAGTACAACCTTGCTGCTTCTGCATTTGGTATGTCTGATGTCACTAGTGCATTTAATATAACATAGAACAAAAGCTCACAACTGATGCTCGTTTCTTGAATTCTTAGGTCTTGGAAGGAGGGAAATATTTCAGCTAACGAGAAATTCGTGCAAGTTTATATTTGCAGATGATAGAGTGAAGAGAGAATTAAAGGAGATTTGTAGTTCACCAGTATAGAAGCTCGACCAATCTTTCGAATTTAGGGGCATATGCAGAAACGCTGATCATTTCATAAGTTGTATTATCAACTGTTATTGACATATTTGGAATGATATTTTTTTCTTCTTCAAGTAATGCAGAATCTTCATTGGTTCCTAATTAATTAGCAGATTTTTTTTTTAATAAATGCTATCACTTTTACACACAGAAATCAGTGAGAGTTAGGGTAAAAGGATTTGACACAGAAATCCGTGTGAAATAGGAAGTTATTCACACGGATTGCATTTCATTACGGTAATTTATATTCATGGAAAGACAGTGGGGCCCACGTCTAATATTCACACAGACAAAATAATACGTGTGAGATGAGTACATATTTGACACAAAAATCCGTGTGAAATAGGTACATATTTGACCCAAAAATCCGTGTGAAATAGAGTTGTTCACACGGATTGCGTTCCATTCCGGTAATTTATATTTATGGAATTATAGTGGGGCCCACGAAACCTTTTCACACGGACAACATAATCCTTGTGAGATGAGCATTACCCCCCTCCAAACCGCACGGTAACACCAATCTGTGCGTGTACTGTGTGTAAAAGCTATCACACACTGAAATCCGTATGAGAAAGTCTTATTACCCACAGATTAAAATCCGTGGGTAATTGTTGTTTTGCTAGTAGTGCTAGGAGCTATATACATGTCTGTGGACTGTACATCTCCCATATTGTGTCATTCATGCATCATATCTCCTTACTCAAATTTAGTTTTTTATATTTTACACTTCCGCTGTTATCAAACAAAGTGATATCAAAGGCCAAGGCTCGATCTTTTGGGTATGGTCAAAAATTGTTCTTATATGAGTAATATGGAGTCAAGTGTGCTGGCTTAGGTACTGAGAGATTAGAAAGATGTGATGGTGTCTCGGTGAGATAATTGGAGTAAAATATTTGCTCCAAAACTATTGAAAGAATTGAGAATCAAAATTCTCAATGAAGATCAACCTTAAACTCAAAAGTTGCAAAGAGGTTAAAGAGTTAGAGTGATAGACCACACCAAGACTTGCTCATGTTGATGCAAGGTGGTGGAGAAAAAAAAATTGTGGTGCATTAACTATATATTGTTGATGGGCAAAAGGTGAAAAAAAGAGAGAGGAGAAAGTGTGAGAGAGGGAGTAAAGAGGAAATGTGAGAGTGAAAATGGGAGAAGAGTTGAAAAAGAAAGTATCAAGAAGGATGAAAGACCAATGTGGTCTTTATAGAAGAGGATGTGGAAGAGCATTCGGAGGAGCAAGAGGTGGCAAAGCAAGGAAGAAAAATTGAAAAAGAGAAGATTGCGAAGAAGAAAAGAAAGGGAGTCAGAATGAGGGAGGAATAGAAGGAAAAAAAAGGGACAGAGAGATGAGCAAAGAAATAAAAATAGAAGGGAATAAAAAAAATATGGAGAAGAAAGATGAAAATGAGGGAGGAAAAAAAAGTAGATGAAGAAGATGAACGAGAGGATAATGTGGTCCTCAGTGAAATAGCAAAAGTCCTTGAAAGAAGATGAAGGCTTAAAATCCCTGATGGATAAAACACAAACACACACACAAAATCCCAAAAAGAAGTGAAAGGCTAAAGTCCTTAAAAGAAGGTAAAGGGTTGACGTCCCTAAAAAAGAAAGAATGAAGGGTATAAGTCCCCTAAATGAAGCACGGTACAAATGGTGCCACGAAAAGAGGCACAAAGGTGCCAAGAGGAAAATGCTCCCTGAAAGTGGCAGAAGTCCCAAGATGAAGATAAAGATGGCACAATGGTGCAAAGAAGTTGAAAAGACTCCCTAAAGGCACAATGGTGCAACGAAAATTGGATGAAAGTCCCAAAGAAAACTACTCCCTGGTGGCCAAAGTCGATGAAGACGAAGACAAGCTAGAGTTTATGGAAGCTCCAAGAGGCATGAAGGCCTTAAACTATTGGTGAGGAATGAAATGATCTCATAGGAAAGGAGAGAAGAAAATTCTCTATGTAGTGAAGGAGGAAAAGCTCCCAAGACCCAAAGTGACTAGAGAAATGTCACTGAAAAATTCAGCCAAGCGAATTAAGGTGCTTCCATTGAATGGAGAAGCATATGGGCAATGAACTTAAAGATCATGGTGAGGTAATATCAAAGAAGCAAGTTGAAGAAAAAGAGGCGATGGAGCAAGAATCTTTTGTAGAACTTGAGTTAGAGTAATTCTAAATTAAGGGAGGATGTTGGAAATAAAATAAAATAAGAATTATGTTTGAGAGTTATGGTGAAAATAATGGAGAGAATTATGATGAGAATAATGGTGAGAATTAGAGACTTCATAAGTTATGTGAATTAGGAAGGTTTAAGGTTACTGTAATGGTCTAATACTTATGTCTGTTGTAATTGTCATACTTGTGGCATGTCTAGTGTAGACCTATATAAGTAGCCTAGTCTAGTTGAATAAGGTGTGTAGAGGAATATTTTGTAGAAGTATCGTAAGAGCAATGTTCTAAAAATCGGCCTAGGCGGCCGCCTAGGCGGCGCCTAGGCGCTAGGCGGTCAGGAACCGCTCCGATTTTGGCCTAGGCGTTTCCCTTAGGCGCTGGGCTTCTAGGCGGGCTAGGCGGGGACTAGGCGGGCTAGGCGGTGGTGCTAGGCGGTGCTAGGCGGGGACTAGGCGGTGCTAGGCGGGGACTAGGCGGGCTAGGCGGTTCTAGGCGGAGCCTAGGCGGTCATAAACCCTAATTTATTCTATATTTTGACTATTTTTATATTTATAATTAATTTTTAGACTTTAAATATTGTCATTTATATTATTATATGTCATTAAAATAATTTAAAAATTATAAATAAAAAAACCGCCTAGTCCCCGCCTAGGCTCCCGCCTAGGCCCCTAGGCGCTAGTCCCTGGGTCACCGCCCGACTAGCGCCTAGCGTTTTTTAGAACCTTGCGTAAGAGTGAATTTCTTTATCAGGTTTTTTGAGAGTTTTTTCCATATCTCTCTCTAGGAACTCTGTACAGGTCTTTGGACTGTACATCTCCCATATTGTGTCATTCATGCATCATATCTCCTTATATTTTACGCTTAAGTTGTTATCCAACAAATTGAACACACTCGGTACTGTACATGTAATATATCGAGTATATGATCTCAAAGAGAAAGGTTGTTTCTCAAATTAGATAGTATTCCGCTGTTATCCAACATATTGAACACACTCGGCACTGTACATGTAATATATTGAGTATATGATCTCAAAGAGAAAGGTTGTTTCTCAAATTGGATAGCATTTCTCTATATGCCGATACGGTAGAGTACATATTTCAATTAAATTGAACATTTAAAATACTAAAATGAACTCTTTAATTCTTTGCATTTAGAAAAGTTTACAAAAAAGGAAGAAGAAACACCCTACTCCTTATCTTCTACAAACAAGCTTGTTAAAAGGCATGACTTTTAGTCCCAGGATTATTCATGCGAATGAAATATGTAATAAACCCTCCCATTATTGCTTGGTTCAGGCTGCTTAGTCTTTTGTTTTTTAATCCGACATTTTGGTTGGCAATTGCGGCTCCTTGAATTTGACCTTGCTAATTAATCTGCAGTAAACAAGGCTTTAGTATAGTTTTCTAGATTAGATGGGAACGAACAAAGAAATACTAAATCATCCTATTTCAAATCTTGAACATTGGTTCTTCCCATCTAGGGGACTTAGACAACGGTATCTTTTATTTTCATACCTTTTCTTATATGTATTTAAACCTTTTATATAAGGAATGTTAATTTATTGACTACTAAATAGACTTATCATATGGAATTTCTCTCTACGAATTTCTACTTATACTTTGTCGATGATTCTCAAGCTTGAACTAAAGCTGCTTCTACTCTTATTGTATAATTTTCAACTCGCATCTGGCCAAAAACATAACTATCATAAGTTCATTATCTATTTTTCTACTTCAATACCACGACAAAAGAGGGATCATATCCCTAATATTCATACCCATAAATGTTCCATGGGAAAGTATTTGATTATTCAAAAATCATTTGTTGGTTTGATAAAGATAATACATTAGAGCATTTTAGCAGACTCTATCTTTGCTCCGTAGCTATTTTAGAGAGCATGTTTAGCTTTTTATCAAATATAGCAGCTTCACCAGATTTCTGAATAGCTCTCCATTTTAATTTTTAGCTATCTCGCTTCTAAATATAGAGGGCGAGATAAGTAGTAATGTATTTGGGTAAACTCATCAATCAAGACTTATGCGTCATCTCTCCCCAAACCCTAGCCTTTGGAGCTCTGTGCTCTATCAATGGTGGCCGGCATCAGTTTCTGTTGTAAGCCACATACTCATGGCCTTCCAACGCTGATCTTGTGCTGCGACCGCCAAATCTAGCCATAAGACTTTTATTATCATGTTTGCTTCTCATCCGAATGAAATGGAAGTTGTGAATGAGATGGATTGGCAGTTTGATCCAATAAGACCCAAGGTTTGGTGGGTGCAAGACTGGTTGTTCCAGATTCATTCATGTAGAGGTCGACTCAAGGCATACCTAAACTTAGTCGAAGGAGCGAGCTGCTTAAGATCACGAACATACCGTGTCATAAATGACCGGGAGTTGGTGGTGGCAGAGATCAATGTTGCAGATCAAGGGCGGCTGAGTGTTTCGAGGGATCTGTGTAAATTAAGGACTAGAATGGTAGACATCAATCAGGTCGGGGTGGCTGAGGTTGGCTGGAGATCGATCATGGCAGTCAGGACTTACTTGTGCTTAGTGCAGGCCAACAGGGGAAATCTTTGAGGACAGTGGAGTCGAGCATGGGTCTCACCATGGGCTGCTATGTAAGGAGCCTAAAGCAGTGAGGAGACAAGTTGAGTAGCTAAATAATTTTGAATGAGTACGTTAAGTGTGGAATGAGTAAATACTGAGTGATCAGTTTTGATATTTTGAGATATATATAATAATTACTTCAGTTTTGAAAATCTTTTCTCAAATAAAGAATAAAATAAAAATAAAACACACCTAGCATTAGTGTCTTGTCTTAAGCTGTCGGTGAGCTGTGACCTGTTGGAAAGTTAGGATTCTAACATTGCAAATGTCATAAGTTCGATTCTCACTTACATATGTAAGGGTGAGGTGGCTTAAGGGTTTTTTTTTTTTTTTTTTTTAAATTTTAGTTATTTTTTATTTTAAAGTGTCTTGTCTGAAGCTAAAGTTTTCGTCATGTTGTACTATTTCTATGGCAGTAGATATTTCTTGTTGGAAAGTTGGTCGATGGATGCTACTTCTATCACTGGATTTCACCTCCTACAAAATCTCAAAAATACAATATATTAATAACAAATAATAATCATAATGTTATTGCCATAATAGATTAATATAATAAGAATTATAGGACTTATCTCTTGCATGTGTAGACTTCCAAAGGACACATCATTCGAAAAGAGTTTAAGGTTGAGGCTTGTAAACACTTCCCTTAAGAGTAGATTTCGCCCCTCGGAGACAATGTCTTGGTGTAGCGGGTTAGTGGCGCCCTACCCTCCAGGGTACAACAACCGTTAATCCTTATAAGCATACACTCGCAAACTTGGATCATAGAAATGCTTGATTTTTTCCTTTGGCATTATGGAAGAGCAAGAACAAGGAACACTCTAGAATATGTATGAACTCACTAGAGAAATGGCTACAGAGAGGACTATATAAGATAATGAATTTCATTGTGTGTGTAAGACCAAGAATTGATAGGTATATATAGTAGATGAAAAGGCTTAGAGATATTATGCAAATTTAATAAGATAATTATTGGAATTTTGTAACTCCCGTAATAATCTTAATTTTCCCTAACTACGAGCATAATGAATTAGTAACATTTTAGAATAAATGTATAATAAATTTTTTTTAATGAATTGGGAGTTACACAAAGTAATTTGAAATACCAAATCAAAATTTCCAACATTTCTATGGCAGTATTGCCGCCAGTGGCGGAGCCACATTGGGGCACACTGGGTCCTGTGCCCCAGTAAACTTTCGGATCGATATATATATATAATTAAGTGACCAACTAGCACAGTTGGTTGGGATAGTGCAGTGGTCTGCCATGCTATTGCTATATTACAGGTCTTGGGTTCGAATCAGGCTAGCTGCAGAATTTTTTATTTAGATTTTTTCCAAGGTTTAATTCTAGCTTGCAGCACTAATTATTATTACTATTACTAATTTTTTCTATTACTACTTTTTTCATGTGGTTTGCCAGACATAATTTTAACAATATTCTTATCTTAAATTAATCTTACTACTAGATTATAATATTTCTATCAAATTTTTTTAATCGGAATTTTCATTAAAAATTCTTATATATAATTTGAGTTCTAAATTTTTTCCACTACAAAAAAAAATTGCAATGGCCACCGCAGTTAGCGTCGGCGCAAAAATGCCGTCGCCATTGGTCATAAATTTGCTACGGGAAACAAGGCGTCGCAAAATTAAAATTGGTTTGCGATGGCAAATTAACGCCGTGGCATAAAAACTGATACAATTGCGACGGCATCTTTAATGCCGTAGTTAAATTTGTCCCGATTCTTGCTACGCTATAGTTGCCGTAGCTTTTTTTAGTTTTCTTCAGGTGCATTAGTTGCCTTTTGTTATTTTTATTTTTCATTTTTATTAAGGAAATGGTTCCCATCGGTGTGACGCTCACTCTCTAAACCCCTTCTCTCTCTCCTCTTCTCCTTTCTCCGGATACGATCGATGACTTCCAGAGGGGCGTAGAGCGGAGCCCTCTCTCTCCCGCCGCCCAAAAATCTCTGCCGTTGATTCAATTTCGGTAAGTTCTTCAAACCCTAATCTCACCAATTTTCCTTTACATTACGGAATCAAATTTGAACGGAATCAAAAACCCCAAATCAGGTTGTGAAATTCATGTAGTTGATGATTCGCTGGCCTTAGGGTTCATGTCATCTCATCTCAGATCTATACTTGCAAATGGCTCAGATCGACCTCCATCTTTACCTCCTTGGCGGCTCTCTCACAGACCAAAGGAAGCCATGGCCACAGTGCATGTCGTATCCTACCCTCCCCGGCTTGGCAGCGAATCGGTAACCTTTCTCCTCTCTCGTTCGTCAAGTGTAGCTTCTTTTAGGTTAACACCTTTTATCTTCATCTTCCTCTGAATTCAGTTTGGTGGCACATGAATTAGAATTAGGTCGAGTGTATTCTCACATAGATTCACATGAAAAACCTAGTCCAGACTATATGCTGCAACAATGGCTGTAGGGGAGCCCAGAGCACCAAAGTAATAAATTCACATCTCCATGTTTGGGCTTTTCCTCAGAAGGTAACCCAACTCAGTTTTCTACTCTTTTTCTAGTGTAGATTTTTTCTTTTCTTTTTGGGTAAGTTAAATTGGGATTGGATTTTGGGTTTTTAGGCTGCTGGTAAATATCCTTACTTTCCTGGCCAAGAACCCACTTTACCTGGGGATATCGATTTGTTGCTTCAGGTATGGCTTTCATGAACCCACTAGTATTCCGATTATGTCTTACCCTCTAGCATTTTTCTTTTCAATTTTGTTTGTTGCTTATTTAGAATGTTCAATTACTGCACACCATGTGTTTGAAGTTATGCCTCAAAGACAGCACCCAAGCTGAACCAGTGGGCTATTCCATGATTTTCGAAAACCCTATACTTCTTGTTTTACTCTCAGTTTTTAATAGCTTAAAATAGACTCTTCAATGATCATTTTGAGCTTGGTTTCATGAAAAACGGAGTTAAAATGAAATACTTATGCCATTTTGAAATTACTGCACTATTTCAGAATTTCTGCAGAAATCAGTATTTTCTGTTACTTTGGATTCTTGTTTGACCACTCATTTGAACTGCGAATGACCTGAAATTTTGCAAAATAGTAGCTTTACATGTCTACTTCAAATCTGGAGAGTTTTGCATGAAATCACTGAAAAGAGTAGTTGTTGGTGAATTTTTCTTTCTTGCTACCAGTCTTCTGAAATTTTCCCAAATTTGCAGCAATCTTGTTATGAAACAATCTGTTTGAAAGGCTTTCACACCTTTGTCAGTCCTTGAATTTTAGTATGTTAAAATAGACTGAATATTAACATTCTTATATGGATTTCTTGTTAACACTTAAGCAGGTTTGTAGAGAAAACAACAACCATGGGTTGTAACAATTGGTGTCTGGGTAGCTTGATTTGCTAAGAATTGATCAATTTCAAGATTGGGTTTTTTTTTTCTTTTAACAATGTCTGTGTTTTTATCTTCTTCTTTGGTTGGTTGTTTTCATTGATTTTGGATGTTGATCAATTCTGGGTTTTTTCTTTCTTTTAACAACGTCTGTGTTTTTATCTTCTTCTTTGGTTGTTTGTTTTCATTGATTTTGGATGTTGATCAATTCTGGGTCAAGTAATTGTAACTGGTCATGTAACTTGTCACGTAACTGACCATGTAACTGACTATGTCACTGACCATGTCACTGACCAAGTAACTGTAACTGGTCATGTAACTGGTCAAGTAACTGACCATGTCACTGACCAAGTAACTGTAACTGGTCAAGTAACTGACCATGTCACTGACCAAGTAACTGTAACTGGTCACGTAACTGACCATGTCACTGACCAAGTAACTGTAACTGGTCAAGTAACTGACCATGTCACTGACCAAGTAACTGTAACTGATCAAGTAACTGACCATGTCACTAGTCAAGTAACTGACCATGTCACTGACCAAGTAACTGTAACTGGTCACGTAACTGACCATGTCACTGACCAAGTAACTGTAACTGGTCAAGTAACTGACCATGTCACTGACCAAGTAACTGTAACTGGTCAAGTAACTGACCATGTCACTGACCAAGTAACTGTAACTGGTCACGTAACTGACCATGTCACTGACCAAGTAACTGTAACTGTTCACGTAAGGGATACAATTTCTGGATTTGTCTTCAGCTTTCTCATTCCAATTTGTCTTCAGATTAGGATTTGTCTTCAGCTTTCTCATTCCAATTTTCTTTTCTTCTCACAAACTCATAAAATCGTTTATGTCTCTACAAATTACCAACTTTTAGTCTAATACACAAACAAACATGGGATAGGACTATTTTGACTATTCTGCTATTTAGTCCTAAGTATTACCAAACATGGGTCAGGTATTAACATAGCATATCCCAAGTTAGAAGAGTCCTAGACTATTCTAGGAAATAAGGTGGGGGATAATATATAGTCCCACGAAACAAACACCACCTTAATGGATTGTGACACTGTTCAGGAACCTTTTTGTTTCAGTAATAACGCTTCCTGATTGAGCTGATTTGATCGAACTGGTTATTTAAGAGAGTCAGATATTTAACTTCAATAATTTATGTTGTTTTTTATGCAGGTGAGGATGTGAAGGAAAAAGAGCCGGGCCCTTCAATTTATCTTATAGTTGCCAAGGTAAACAATCTACATTTTTTTCTTTCAGACTTTCTACTTTGCCTCCTTCGATGGAGATGGAATCATAAAAGAGAATGATAAGTCAATTTAGAAATCAGAACGTCGACCCAATGTACTCAAATATAGAGTAAGCATTTCCTTACAAGTATGAGGTATGTTGTAATTTTAAGTCTCGGATTGAATGTATCCTTGCAGCACTTGATTATGATATAACAGAGCTAGGTTGTATGATATAACATTTGTTATGATATAAATACAATACTTATTGTTGGATTTTTTAATTTTTTTTTTTTGTAGAATTTGGAATCTCTTGTCTGTCCAATTTGGAGTTGCTCATCAAAGAGAGGTGAATATATACCTCCTTTATCATGATTGTTTCTACAGATCAATTGATGTTTACACTTTTACTTTTTGAATATACATGTTTGTTCATTCATATCTGTCATGAAATACTTATGTTCTATTGATGCATTTATACGATTAGGAGTTGTGATAACTATTCTATTAGCTCTTCTTTCATCAACCTAGAGACATAGGTACTATTATGAGCACGTCCTGTTTGTCATTTGAGACCTATGCATGTAACTTGGAATTCTATTTACAGTGCATGTAACTTGGAATTCTGTTTACAGTGCATGTAACTTAGACTTATGCGTATGAATTGAATCATATTCGTCCGGATGTCAAGGTTCATTACATATTTGTTTATATGTAGAACGTATTGCAGAAGTCAAAAGAAATAAAACATTCCTTATTTCTTTTCTCTTCTTTTCTTCTAGTTTTCAATTAAATTCAGAAGTATTGCAGTTTATTCTAAGCATTGGCTTTGGCCTAGCAAGCATAGTTCCAGTAGCATTCCCGGAATGGTAAACTTGGCCATGGCCTGCCTACTTCTTAAACTAACCACATCCTAGATAAACACTAAACATGAATCCAATGACTATATGATATGCCAAGATACAGAATCCCACAATTGCCATGAATGGGTTTTGTGTTTAAATTTGAAGAAGGGTAAGATAGTTGTGAGCTCGGTTGATGTGGGTTTATAATGAGTTTTGGTTTTGGGTTAGTTTCTATAGTGATCACTTACATATGATGTGGGTTTATGATGAGTTTTAATTAACGTGTTTGTTTCTTAGCCTTAAAGAAATTAGTATAAGTTTTAGTTATTGAGTGTTCATGAAAATCTAATGGTTTTATTGTTTTGCAATGATAAATTAGCCTGCAAAAAGCCAGTGGCAGCGATCTCCGAGTTCATTTTAAGGTACCCTGGATCTTCATGATAATGAATGGAATTTCAGACATATATTTCCAGGTAAGTATGGAACTATGGATTTAGCATTCTTCAAATCAACTACTCTAGTTTTAATGTCGAAGAAAGACTAAGTGAACTACTTCACACACTTGCTGACTCAAAATGTCAAAAAGTAATTAAGAGTTCAAGTGAAGTATTAATTGTATTTACTGGTATGAACAATATCTGTGTCATGTACATCTCCCATTAATTTTCTAGCTTTTTGTTTCTTTAATGACTGCTTGAAGATTTCTGACTTTCTGTTATAGGAGGCTTGCAACAACACTAGAGAATTGGTATGTGAAGTAGATCAAGGAAGATCCTGCAAAGTTTATCTTGAAGTAGAGGAAAATAACTGACTTGTAAAGCTTAATCTTGTAAATTTTGGTAGAAGCTCCATTCCTTTTGTAACATTCATGAGGAAAATTAAAATGTAACATTTCTTTTTATATAAGCTTCATTCCTTTTGTATAGTTTTTATTCATAAAAAAAATAATAATAATAAAAAAATTGGCATGCATATTTGCATGTCAAATTTTTTTTTATTCATAAAAAATATTTTTGCCGTTGCAAATGACTTTTGGCGACGGCAAAAAACTTCAGTAGCGGTTGGTGGCGTCGCCATTGGTATTTGCGACGGCATTTTTCCGTCGCAAAATTCTTGCGACGGCAAACGTTTGCCGTCGCTAATAGTCTTGCGACGGGGAATTGCCGTGGCAAATAACATTGGCGACGCCACCAACGGCGTCGGAAGCATTGCCGTCGCAGAGCCGTCGCCAATACTCTTTTGCGACGGCAAAAGAGGCTTTTGCGACGGCATTGCGCCGTGGCCATTGCAATTTTTTTTTGTAGTGTTCTTCTCAATTTTTAAAGGTTCTTACCTAGAATGAAGTTCTAGCTTTGTCGCTCGGTGTTACTTTTTAGTGATTTAGAAAATCTCTTAAAATAGAAAAGCATAGTTGCAACATGTATCGACTCTCAACTCAATCACAAATTTCTTGTTATTTTTCAAGATTTTTTTATATTTTGATATTATTATTTTATTTTTTTCCCCAGTAACCCTATGTTTCTGGCTCCGCCCCTGAGTGCCGCAGTACTCTCGAGAACAATGTGCTACAATTTCTGTGCTTTTGTTTTTTGCTATCCACGTGACGGTGTATTCCCTTGAACGTGGTCTAGCAATTTCTGGACACATTGTCGAATATGGTGAAGTTTTTCATCTTGATGTTGGTGGTGAAGCTGCATCATGACACTTGAGTGTGGTTACCCTTCACAGTAGCCCCTGGCTATAGGCATAAAGTTCAGTTAATGGTTGCGCATTCGGCTCATAGATGGCACTAATAGTGCCAGAACTGGAAATATATAGATCTTGGTAGGAATGTGTCTTGATATTGAGGTAATTACCAATATATTGTTGTAACATTTTCGAACATTAATAAAATTTACTTTTCAAACATTCTTGGACTCTACTAACAAAACAATCGTGTTACATGGAACTTAATACATTCAATAAGAAAAAGCTTCATACTTCATGCGTGCATGAGTCAGAAAAGGCTATTTTGCATCCGAACTCTGTAGTTCATGGGCATATGTGAAAGTTGTGCCTGTCTGAAAGTTCAAAAAGAAATCCATATGGAGGGCCCTAGTCCTAAATCCTGAAGAAATAAAATTGCAGAAAGAAAGAACTTGAAATGTAAAAAATGCAAGTTTTCTTTGATAAGAGTTGTAACACCCCAACTACACCTCATCAGCTTGAGCACGTCACAGTGCCGCATGTTTCTAAGACATAAACTGAATGTTTAGTCTACATCCTAAAAACCAGCAAGGCATTTTGTTTAAATAGCTTTTCATAAATCGCATAGTGGAAACGTCGAAATACTTTTTGAGGTGAAAACTTTTTAGAATCAATTATCGAACTTATTCATCTAAGTGGTTCTAGATCACCACTAGGGTAAACAAGAGTTGGTACATTTCGATACAAGAAGAAATAAGAATTAACAAGTTCCAAATTTAACGACTCTCAAGAAGAGTTTGAGACTCGACACAGAACCTGAATTCAGTTATTACTATTCACCGAAGCTATCTCTGCGCACCCTGCTCCGTCCGTCAATCCCGTCTTCAGTGCACAGTACCTGCATCCACATTGTTGTAGGGGTGAGCTTTCGTCCTCGCTGCTCATTGGGAAATCATCTCGACTAGGTTTGAAAACAATGTAATATTGCATTGTGGCCACAGTATAAAAACATATTCAAAATCATTGTCACTCAAAGAACGACAAACTTTAAAATATTTTTCAACTCGAAAACCGTTGCATGATACTTAAATAAATACGGCACAAAATCCAAGTATTACCTGATGGTCGGTCCCATAGACCCACTACATGACCTTACCTCAAATTAATTTATAACCAAGTAAGCATAGCGAGAGTGTCCCCTATCTAGCTACACACACGTACCAAGTCCGTAATTACGGATACTCGAACGACCGGCATAGCTACCCTCCGGAGGTTTAGGGAATCGAACCCAAGGAAGTCAGTGCCCCTTTCGCTGTCAAGCCACCACATTTCTCACGATTTGGTTAGTATGCATTGCATTTCAACATAACCAAACCACATAGACTTAACATGCATCATTTAATAAAAATTGTAATATAATAAACCAACTAATCGATGAGAGTCTCGAATCCCCTACCTAGATTCCGAAGCTTTACCGTTTTGCGTTGTCCTGAATTCACTAACCTTCCGTTCCTCGGGTAACTGGAGTCCTAATTTCCAACACAATGATCATTATTAACTCAATGAGCTAATACTAAAGTTTTGGCGATTCACATATGACATATCAGTCGACCCACTTTTCCTGGTTTGACAAAGATATAACCAACATTGACCCATGGTTGACCAACCGTGATAAGTTCGATAACTATCCAAATTATCGAACATTCTCCTTTGAGCTAGAATATCAATCAATTACAACGAGTCATGCCTTAAATGGAATTATTTCACTTTCATATTCATTGCGCCCAGTTTCCTAAGGGCACCCAACTTTCACATAAACCATGACGAACTTTCTATTTAAGTACCAAAGTCTCACAGTGTAGCATTCAACATGCAGATAAGCCAAGACAAATAAACCATGATTATGCCAAGTCGATTTCACCTCTATCCAACATATCATAGCATACCTTACTAACCTTAATTAATCTTCAATGACCAGTAGCCAAACAAAAGGGAACTACCACGTGCAATTCAACCACACATAGTCAAGAACCATCAAACAATAATTTGATTCTCAAACTCCAATTGTTCTCAAGCAGCATCACCATTTATATGATTATTCAAAACTACGCATTGAAGTTAATAACTACTCAACTTAACCAACATCCAGTACCTATCCACTCCAAATGCGAAATCCATGACCGTCAGACGCACAGCAAATCATCATGTTCCAAAATCACCATTCAAAACTAATATAACCAAATTTCCAGATTTCCACAACATCGAATTGTCAAACAGAACTACTATCCCGAAACTAGTTCAATCCCAACATTTACAATCATACTCCACTTATGGATTCCAAGTCAATTTTCAACACAACTTCCAGCTTAACTTTACTTATAGGATTGAGGATTGATCCTTGAGTCTACTGCCTTCACTTCACAACACAGAACGAAGCAACCTTGTCCTGTTATTGATCACCTCCACATTCCACCCACTCTAAACCTCTCAATCCAACCAACCCAATGAGCTGAGCTTCCCCGGACCTCAGACGATGCTCCAAGATGTCGGATATGAGCCCAGAAGCATAGGACGACCAAAGAGGACAGCGGCTCCGCCGGTACCCGACACCCACCAAAACATCAATCCATCAAAACCCATCCAAAAATAAAAAATAAGTATACCAGTACGTAGAGCTCACCGAGAGGATCCATTTCCATACCTCATGCATCCCGATGATCGCCGGAAATTGCAGAAACTTCGCCGGAAAACTCAAAACTTTCGGGCTTCGATTCTCTCTCCTCACTCCGTGCATGGACGATTCATGACCACAGGCGTGTTGGCGCTGAAAAGAGGATTCGAACTCGGGTGGTCCGCCGTCAATTCGTCTCCGGACGAAGGATTTCCGGTCGGGTCATCATCGCGGGTCAAGGGCTGGAGAAGAAACGGGTCGAAATTTCTGATCGATTCTAGAACGATCTGGGACGCTACTCGATCTAAGGGTTATTTATAGCCTAAGTTTCATTTCAGACGAACGGTGCTGATCAAGCGGTGTACTTTCAACGGTCCAGATCACGCCAGAGCATTTCTTTTATTTAAAATGAATTTCCATAATTCCTAAACTTCGAAATTCAAAATAAATAGTTTCGGTATCGGAAAAATTCCCCGAAAATTCTCACAGACTCGTAACGTCGCATACGTTATTATAGACTCCAAACTTTGGAGATTCCACACAATAATTATTCCCAAAAACCTTAATAATTATCGAGATTGTCAAAATTATTTCAAACAATCTCACAGTTACACATCATGGTCCTACCAATCATTTCCCACAAATCAGGAATTAACCACACGTGGCTGGTTATCCTTCACCACAGTACAATGGCTCTTTGGAATTATCACAGTTTAGTGACATCTATCAAGCTCAGAGATACCACACACACCAGCAACGCCACTGTAGCAAGGATTATTCCTAGTTATAACAGGAAATAAATACATAACTATAGAAGACAATTAAATGACCCAATGAAGCAAAACATTAAATGACCCAATGAAGCAAAACATTAAATGAATAGCATTGATTCTTGGTGTTTCTTCGTCTTTGTTACATCCCAGTCAACCTGCAAAACCATCAGACGCTCCTATCTCATTCCTTCTTAATTCTTACTGCTTTATCAACTGATAACCCCAACCCTAGACTTGCACATGTCAAATCCCATTTATCTACATAGCCTTAAAACTCAAACAACAAATTGTTCGGTGAAAATTAAAATTTGAGACTCGCCGAACAATCTTTGCCCTAGTGTAAATTTTATAAAGTCATCCTATTGATCATACAGTATAATATCCTGGAAATTTGTTATTAATTTCTTGAGATTTTCATAATTTAATAAAGTGTTCATTAGTACATTTAGTGGTTCGAGGGTGAGAAAAATTGTTTCGGACGAATAATTACTCGAAATGTTTTATTTTCGACGGGTCAATGACTTTTTATTCGTTGAGTTTCTCAAAAAAAATCCTTCACAAAAGTTGTAGAGCGCTTCGATCCGAGTTCATGGACATGTGGCACGCAGAAATCGAAGTTTGTATGAGGAAGTTTTAGTCGATAGAAAATGTTTCCTTTTTTGGAAATTTTCCTATAAATTGGATCTTTCCAATTTTTTTCCCATAATTTCCAAATCTTCAAAACAGGGAATTTTCCTTCTCTTTTTCTCTCTCGAATGAAACACTAGTTTTCTTTGATTTTCATCTGACCAAACCCGAACACGGCTTTCTGACCAGGCCATATCTTCGCTGTCCAGTGACCTTCGGCAATGCCACCATCACAGACTCGTTTACCTCCTCCTCACCGTCCTCCCCATCGGCATCTTTTCGATCAATTCTCGTTGGAAACTGGAAATCGAAACCAAGGGTTAGGAGGCGGCAAACCCGGTCAGATTTTTCGATTCTGGCTACAGCTGAACTTGAAACCTATCAAGTTTTGACGCTATCCTCCTGTTGATCACATCCATACAAGCCTTGCAAGTCGATTCTAAGTGTGGAGCGAGAAATCACGGTTTGAAGTTCAAAGATGGAGATTTTTGAGCTTGATCCCGACCAATCTAGACCGAATTGGCCTTAGTGCTTAGTATGAAAGTTTCTCCCCATACCATACTCTACAGGTTGGTAGGAGCTGATCCTCCAGATTTTGGTGTCGGTCCGGCGGCTGCATCCGGCGGCCCATGCAGCCGCTTGTGGTGGCGTGTGGCGGTGGTCCGGCCTTCTTTGAGGTAGTTTCTTGTCATTTTATCATCTAATTTTCGATACGAGCGTTTTGATATATGATTTGTAGCATTTGGAGATCATTTGAATGTTAGAGTTTTTCCGTAATTTTGATTATCTCGGTTTTCGATCCGTGAGGATCCAACCGTTGGATCGACTTGCCGTGTTGACATATTGATCCTAGAAGTATTTCAGAGACCTTTGGTGTTCTTGGATGAGGCTTTTGTCTCGATTGGTGAACCCTCAGTTGTTGTTAGATTCGTGTTTCGAACTTTGAATGTTTTCGTACTTCGTGTTATAAAGAGTTGTTGCCTTGATATGTTTAGGTGCTTGATGAAGTTGTTGTGAGCGGAGTTGATGGTTTTAAGCTTTATCTCGTGTGGCGTGTAAAGACGGAGAGGATTTAGACGTGAGCAAATCTCACGAGGTTCATTTATGAACAGAGTTATTTTATTATTCAGAATTATTTGTTAAATGGTGAAATCATTTTTGGAGATAAATATTTGTTTTAAATTTTGCGAACTTGATCGTCTATGGTTCATAGGTATGTTAAAATGAGGTTTTCTTATAAAAATAATTTTTTTCGAGTTTTGTGATTGTGGACTATAGTTGGTATTAATGGCATTCCTGAGTGGATCAGTGCATATATATATATTTATACGTTAAATATATATCTTAATGGTGTGACATTGTGAGAAGTATAATAATTGTGATTTTATTCAGGTTATTGTTTTGAGCATTTACACTTTTCGCGAATGCAATATATCATGCAATTGTTGATTTATATTGGTTTGATTTGGTTTCACATTGTAAAACCGGTTACTGTAAAATTAAAGTACAATTTCGCTATGATGTTTATTAATGGTTTTATGACCTGATTTTCTAGGGAAAACAATGTACTTGAGAATGTTGATTTATATTGTTTTGAAAGAGTACTATGAGCTGTAGTGTAACATTTTTGGGTCTTGTGTGACGTCTTTAAATGTTTTGGTCTTTATACTGAGAGAATCTTTTATAGAGATTGGTGTAACATTTTTGAGTCATGTGGGACTTTGTAAATGTTTTCAGTCTGAGGACCTATTGTCATTGTGGTGATTGAGTTGAGTGTAACATTTTTTAGTCATGTGAGACTTTCTAAATGTTATTTTCTGGTATGTGGAGACCTGGTGTAACATTTTGAGTCATGTAGGACTTTTTAAACGTTTTGTTCTGAGGGCTGAAAGGCTTGAGGTCCGGCGGTTACAGTGATAACCTTAGTGCAAGTAAATCGAGAACCAGGCCTTTCGACAGGTGAGTAGTTACTATTAGTTAGAGCTCTAGTTTGTTTGCAAATGTACTGTGATGCCCCAGAAATTCGTATTTATTTTCAGAAGATTTTCCGGAATTAATTTTATGTTTATTGGAAGGTTTCGTGACTCGTGGACTGAGTGGAAGTGTTTCGGATTAATTTTTCATTCGGAAAATGTGACTTTAGGGGTGGCGCAAAGGTTGACTTTTTAGACGTTGGGATTCTCCGAAACTTCCTTCACAAAAGTTGTAGAGCGCGTCGATACGAGTTCGTGGACATGTGGTTCGCGTCAATCGGAGTTCGTATGAGAAAGTTATGGCCATTGGAAGGAATTTCCATTTTTGTATAAATAGAAGTTTCCCAAGTTGGAAACTTACTATTTTCATTATTTCCATTTCTGAAAGCTCACTTTTCTCTCTCTCTTCTCTCTCGGTCGACACTTCACTATCGAAGTAATCCGACTGACCCGACCCGGACCCGGCCAACCCGACTCGACTTTTCCGGCGAATTGCGGCAGTCTCTGGCGACGAAACTTTCCAGATAGGATCGTCTCCTTCATCTGGTCATCCCTGTGGTGTCCTCAAGTGCTGATTCTCGGTGGTGGCGGTGGTAGAAGGCGGCGCAATTGGGTGTTTTCAAACCCGATCGGTTCTCTGATCTCCGACGTCAGCGGGGCTTCAAGTTGAGCTTGGGGAGCCCAGAGCAACCTCCTTGATCGATCCTTGGTGGTTGTTTGGATCGATTCACGTAAAACTTGGTTCAACTCTGATTGGATTATTGTTCACGGCTTGTGAGGTAGTTTTCGACCCTTTATGCTTGTTTTCTGACTTCGAGCTAGTTATGAGAATTCACAAGCATGCTTAGATGAAGCTTTTTGATGTTGGGAATTTTGGGAAATATTGAGTTTTGTCCGACGGCGGTGCACCACCGCCTGTGGTGGCGTTCTGGCCACTTAAGGAACTGTTTTTGATATTATGTATGTTCTACTCGTTGATACGAGCGTTTCGATATATAATATGCAAATTTTGGAGTTCGTATGGAATTGTTATGATTTTTGCAGTTTCATACTAATCGATTTATTCGATCCATGAGGATTCGAGCGTCCGATCGACTTGTTGTTTGGTCACATCGATCGTGGACGTATTCTGGAGACTTTGGGAGGTCATGGATGTGGTTTTGCTCGATTGGCGCCACTTTGGAGATTTTAGTTCAAAACAGGGGTTTCGAACTTAAATCATTTGTGAATCGTTACTAATTTGAGATCATTGGTGATTAGGTGCTTCTAAAGGTGAATTGGACGAGTTGTTGGTGATAGTGTTAGTTCAGTTCTGTATAGAAGACGCAGCTGGATTCTGAGGTGAGTGATCTCACGAAGTTCATTCACGAACGGGCATACGATATCGTTTTGAGAGTTATTTAGTAACTGCAAACTATAGTTGGTATTAGTAGGCATTCCTGAGTAGATGACTACATATATATATATATATTTACGTGAAATATATATGTTTTGGTGGTTTGTGGATTTATGAAAACAATATGCATGAATGATGCGTTTTATTGTTTTGGGGTGTGGCTTTTCGGAAAACAAATGGTGGGAAATAGTATTTCTATTGTTTTTGAAAAGTGTTTGAGGATTTGAGAGTCACAGGTTGTGATTTCTCCTTTTAATTTGGTTTAACGTTTTGATCCGACGACCGGTAGTCTGAGGATGTGAGAGTCACAAGTTGTGATTTCTCCTTTTGGTTTGATTTAACATTTTGATCTGACGACCGGTGGTCTGAGGATTTGAGAGTCACAGGTTGTGATTTCTCTTTTTGATTTGATTTGACGTTTGGATCTGAGGGTCAGGTTGGCCTAAGGATCCGGGGTTGCAGGTTGCATCCTCATGGCAATATTATATCGTAAGGTTGGACCTATTTGTTGTTTTGTCCAGGTTGGACCTAATTATTGCTTTGTCCAGGTTGGACCTATTTGCTGTTTTGTCCAGGTTGGACCTAATTATTGCTTTGTCCAGATTGGACCGATTTACTGTTTTGTCCAGGTTGGACCGATTTACTGTTTTGTCCAGGTTGGACCGATTTGTTGTTTGTCCAGGTTGGACCTATTTGCCGTTTTGTCCAGGTTGGACCCAATTGTTGTTTTCTCCTGTTTGGAATCGAATTATCATATTTTAATTGTTAGGTTAACGATTTATATGATTTTGTCACGGTGTGACTTTCGTTGTTTCTTTTGGGAAAAGAGTATTGTTTTGGGAAGCATGGTATGTTTTCTTTATTTGCGAGTTGAAAGGTTTTCCTCGTTTTTTGCATGAGTTGTGCATGTGTGTTTTGAGTTACTCATACAGGCTTGCGAAAGCTTACCGGGTTCGTTGTGTGACAACCTGGTACACTATTCAAACGGTGTTGGGGTTAATCCTGTAGGTTAGGATAATCGAGGTTGAATCGGAGATAGCGCCCCTGCAGCTTTACGGTAGGAAGCCATTTTTGTGACTTTACCGTTGATAAGGACTTCTGTTTTATAGTTAACTCTGAGCAGCATTTGCGTTTTATTTTGTTGTTGACAATTTAATTTGTAAGCTTATGTAATATATGACTCTATGGAACGGGTCAATATTGAGATAGTGGGTTCAGGGCATCAATATGTACTTGGGTTAAAAGGGAAAAAGTTTCCAGGTATTTTGTATTGATGGCTGAACGTTCACGCATATGTAATTATGGGATTATATATCGATTTTCATGTATGTAAAATCAGGGGCGTGACATGTACTATCATCAGGATAACTTTGTGTTATTATGACTCATGAGTACATGCTTTTAAAAAGAGAGTTTCGAGTGTATTCTTTCTTTTCTTGTCCAAGGGGGACATAAGTTTCATATTTAATTGCGAGTTGTTTTCTTTGAGTTGAAAGAGTGATTTCTTGGATTTAGCGTGAGTTGTTTGATTTTCTTATTGATTTCTTGTTTTAAATTGAATTGTTTGATTTTAATATAGTCTCCTGAACTAAACTATATGCAAGGATTACTATGATTTTGGATAGTGTGTTTTTTGGTGATCTCCTGAACTAATATTCTCTGCAGGATTACTGGTTTTTATTTAGTTTAATTTATGAGTGTAGTTGTGGTTGAGACTTGTACAGAGTTGAGAAATGTTTTGTCATGTCATTGTAGTGATAAAGATTCTTGCCGAGAGGAAAGAAGAGTGATTTCTTGGATTTGTTGTTGAGAGTACAAATGATTTGATTTGTCCCGGTGGTGACTTGTTTTTTCCTTAAAAATAAAATGATTTCGATTTTTGAAATAATCATTGTGTTGATTTGTTTTCTTGAGTCGAAAATGTGAGTTTGTGGTTGTTTGAGTTCACTCACACGAGCTTGTAAAAGCTTACAGGTTTGTTGTTTCAACCCAGTGCACTATTCCATAGCATAGGTCAGAATAACGAGTAACCATTGTCGAAACTGAGGCATGGTTGCTGTCGTAGCTTGGACATAGAAGTTTATTTTAGATTTAGTCTTCCGCTATGTAGTGAGTGTGGATAGTGTGTTTACTTATTGAATTGTTGTTCAGTTTAATAATTTATAAACTCTCTATTGTGTAATATGTGACTCTAAAGAACGAGTTAGTATTGACATTTGTTAGCTCGATTTATTTTGTTGCTTAGTTTAAATGAAAAAAATTTCTGAGTGCTTTTTTGGGCTTGTTAAGTTATCACGTTTCAGATTCAAATTTCATTATTTAAAATTTGGGGCGTGACATACAGAAGCAACAAAACCATCACATGCTCCCACCTAAAGCAAAAAATTTCAACCCAATGCACAAGGCATCATAAAATCGTTCACACCTTGGATTCAATAAATCTATAATTCTGTTTATTTCAAATCAACCTAGTGTATATAAATTGGCTTAACTATATAATTTTTTGAGTTTTGGAATACAAGAAGAACACAAATTAAAACTGTACGCAGCCCTGATTTCAAATGATTCAGTAAACACGGCTGACATGTGTTATACTCAATGAATAAAAAGCGCGCTTTAGGTGCGCCTTGAGGAGTGCAAAGAGTAATTTGCTACTTCCATTGCGTTAGTTTTCATGTCTAGGCAACAAGGCATTAAAGGCTACAAGGCTTTGAAAGACTGAGCTTTGAGGATTAAAAAAAAAACATATTTATGGATTTTCACGTATTAATGTTATATATATATATATATATATATATATATATCTCAGGTAAGGATATCCTTACTTAAGCTTATGGAACAGATTTCCAGTTTTTGGCCACTTTCTGATCACATATTCACATCTTAACTGTTCAATTTTTAGGTCCTAATGCATCGATCACTTTTGCACAATTTCAACCAAATTGATGATCGTTAAGGCATCTAAAACTGCAATTTACACAAACAAACCGAATCTGTCGAACCGGAACTGTTCGTGTACATTGTCAGTTATCTTCTGAGTTTGAGATGAAAGATTTGGGTAATTTGAAATATGTCTTGGGAATTGAAATTGCTCGTGGGAAGGATTTTATTGTGTTGAGTTAGAGGAAATATGTTCTAGACTTACTGGCAGAAACATGTATGCTTAATTGTAAACCTGCTGATACACCTATCGAGCAGAACCATCGGTTAACAGAGTTTGGATCAAGTACACACAAATAAAGCGAGATATCAGAGGTTAGTTGGCCGGTTGATTTATTTGTCCCACACTAGACCTGATTTAGCCTATGCAGTTAGTGTGGTGAGTCAGTTTATGCATAATCCCAATGAGATTCATATGGATGTTGTATTTCGTATCTTGCAATATTTGAAGTTTGCTCCTGGGAGGGGATTAATCTTTTCCAAACACTAACATTTGGATGTTTTTGGGTACACAGATGCAGACTGGGCAGGTAATATTACCGATCGCAGGTCTACTTCGCGCTACTTCACGTTTGTTAATGGTAACTTAGTCACTTGGAAGAGCAAGAAACAAAAGGTGGCGGCTCATTCCAGTGCTGAAGCAGAATATAGAGGAATGGCCCGAGGATTCTGTGAGATGTTGTGGTTAACACATTTGTTGAGAGATTTGGGATTCAGGCAGAAGAAGGCAATGCCTCTTTATTGTGATAATAAGGCTGTAATTGAAATTGCTAACAATCCTGTTCCACATGATCACACCAAACATGTGGAGGTAGATCGACACTTTATTAAAGAAAAGCTGGATGGTCAAGTCATTTTCTTCCCTTTTGTTCCTACAGTAGAACAGTTGGCCAACATTCTTACAAAGGCTCTCTCAAGTAAAGCCTTTCATGACTCACTAGCCAAGTCGGGCATTCGTGATCTGTATGCACCAACTTGAGGGGGAGTGTTGGCGTGAGTCATGCTGTGTAATTTTAGGATTGTGAATATTGTATTATTATTAGGAATGTTTTGTATTACTCTATTGTACTTAGTTTCCTACTAGGTCTTGATGTATCTTGTATATATACTCCGTTCTTGGAGAAGATAAATAACACATCAGAAAATTCTCAATCTCTTGTTCCTTTGTTTTGTTTGACTGCCATATCTTGAATGGCTAAAATCACTTCAGCATTTCTATTCATGTAATCATATCATTACTTTGTTGCTCAGCCATCTTAGCAAAGAAAACAAATAAACTGGTCATGGACCAAAAATTTATTTTCTATACCTCTCATAACAAAACAAAAATTGCTAACTAGATATGAATCAAACAAGTACTATTGCACCAACGTCAAAAATCAATAACACTATCAAACAAGTTTCACGCTATCATGAAACTTAAAAACATGTGGTCTCTAATCTCTAAAATAATAATAATAATAATAATAATAATAATAATAATCTTAACTTATAAGGTTATAGGATTCAAAACCTAGTGCTCTGATACCACCTTGTCATGCCTTGACTCAGATTAATCTTATCATGTCGAGTTAAGGTGTGAATCACATCTTAATTATAGAACTAAAATTTCTATATCAAAAATGTGACAAAAAAAAAAGTAAATAAATTGTAAACTAACAACTTGACAACAAGATCTCAAATTTCCAGCAGAAGCAAATATTACATAATCTCTATCATACATAGTACACTAGTACTCATTCTTTATTTCAAACAAACATAAAGAAAACATAAGCTTCACAACCCATTTAACATTATATACATATCATACTTCTTGCTCCAGTATATTGATTCAGTACCTACAAAATCTGTTAAAGGGTGAGCTCAACCAGCGGCTCAGTAGGGACATAAAACTTCCTCACGGATAATTGACCAAAGATAGCACAATCATGTATTTCAATTATAACATGCATGTCAACCAATGATGCAATCCAACTCCATTTATATACCCCTTAATCCATAAATTAGAATACGCAAGCCGACACGTCCCATACCGTGTACTTTATAGTTTTGCAACTGTGACTTGATTATCCAAACATATAATTAACCCCCTGACTCAATCAAATCCCCAAAAATCCTTTTGTTTGTCATCTTGTTCGAAACATTGATCTCCAAGCCCAAATCACCCAAATATATCGACAATTATACCGCCGATATTCTAACCTAAATGTACATACGGGCTTGCCTGAGCTTGATCCCTACAATGTTCAGACTCAACTACACAAAAGATAATTCTCACAATCATCAAATAACCATAATTTCTCCCCAACTTCTTTACACTTGATAAATAACAACCTCCATGAAAACATGCATACTTACATTGATCAACGTATATTCAGTACTCTATAATTCAAATATCATCAAAGAACACATTCAAAATAATATTAATGAGAATAACATATCACGCCCCTGATTTTACACACATGAAAATCGATATATATATAATCTCATAATTATACATGCGTGAACGTTCAGTCATCAATACCAAATACCTGGAATCTTTTTCCCTTTAAACCAAGTACATACTGATGCCCTAAACCCTCAAAGTTAATATACACTCGCTCCATAGAGTTATATATTACACAAGCTTACGAATTAAATTGTCAACAACAAGATAAAAAGTAAATGTTCCTCAGAGCTCACTATAAGCGGAAGTCTTAATAACGGTAAAGTCACAAAATTGGCTTCCTACCGTAAAGCTGCTAGCTCGCTGCCTCAATTTTCAGCCACGATTACCCTGACCTGCAGGATTAACCCCTACACCATTTGAATGGTGTACCAGGTTGCCGCACAACAAACCCGGTAAGCTTTTGCAAGCCTGTATGAGTAACTCAAACTACACACAACTCACACCAATCACGAGAATAACTCACACGTTTAAATCAATAAACAAATCACGTTTCAATCAAGAAACAAAGCACGGGATAAACCCATACAAATCACGAGATAAACTCACACGTTTCACGCTTAAAACAATAAACAAAGCACAAGATAAACTCACACGTTTAAATCAATAAACAAAGCACGAGATAAAACTCACACGTTTAAATCAATAAACAAATCACGTTTCAATCAATAAACAAAGCACGAAATAAAGGAGAATAACTCACACTTTAATTTCCTTTCAAATCGAAACATAGAAAACAACTCACACCTTGTTTCCTATCAAATGTACCATAATCGTACCATAGAAAGCAACTCACACCTTGATTTCTATCAAAACGTTAATAAGGAAAACAGCTTGCATCTTGTTCCCTTAAAAACCATTAATAGGGAAGCAACTCACACCTTGTTCCCTAAAAATACGTAATGTCATGAGTTATCAATAACCAATTCCCGTTACCCCATGAATTACCTATATGGCAGACAGATTAGAGCTCTAACTGAAAACGTAACTACTCGTCCGGCCAAAGACGTAATTACCTGATATTCTCCCCAAGGTCATAGACCTTCAGTCCTCGGGCTGCACTGTCCCATGGAGCAAAACGTTAAAGGAGTCACACTGGACCCAAAATGTTACATAAATCGCAACGCTTTTGAAAACAATCGAAATCAACATTTCCATAATCATTGTTTTCCAAAAAGCCATAACACAAAACAATAAAGAGCATCAATTCATGCCTATTGTTTTCATACCCAAATCTCAATGCTTTTCTCAAATCTCAACGCTTTTCAAAACAAATCGAAATCAATCATTTCCACAAATCATTTGTTTTCCAAAAGCCACACCCCAAAACAATAAAAAGCATCATTTCATGCATATTGTTTTCATAAATCCACAAACCACCAAAACATATATATTTCACGTAAATATATATCTATATGTAGTCATCCGCTCAGGAATGCCTACTAATACCAACTATAGTTTGCAGTTAATAAATAATTCTCAAAACAATAAGGGTATTCCTGTTCGTGAATGAACTTTGTGAGATTACTCACCTCAGAATCCCGCTGCGTCTTCTATACAGAACCGAACTAACACTATCACCAACAACTCGTCCAAAATACTTCGTCAAGTACCTAATCACATACGGTTTCCACTCAGTAATAATTCACAACCGATTTAAGTCCGAAACCCCTGTTTTAAACTAAAATCCCCCAAAGTGGCGCCAATCGAGGCAAAACCACATCTGAGACCTCCCAAAGTCTCTGGAATACGTCCACGATCGATATGACCAAACCACAAGCTGATCGGACGCTCGAATCCTCACGGATCAAATAAATGAACCGGTATGAAACAATAAAAATCATAACGTACAATTTCATACGAACTCCAAAATATGCGTATTATATATCAAAACGTTCGTATCAACGAGTAGAAGACATATAATACCATAAACAGTTTCATACATGGCCGGAACGCTGCCACAGGCGGTGGCTCACCTCCTCCGGCCAAAACTCAATATTTCAAAAAACTCCCAACATCAAAATTCTTCATCTAAGCATGCTTGTGAACTTTCATAACTAGCTCGAAGTCAGAAAACAAGTATAAAGGGTCGAAAACTACCTCACAAGCCTTGAACAGTAATCCAATCTGAGTTGAACCAAGTTTCACGTGAATCGATCCAAACAACCACCAAGGATCGATCAAGGAGGTTGCTCTGAGCTCCCCAAACTCAGCTTGCCTCGCCGACGTCAGAGATCGGAGAACCGATCGGGTCCGAAAACACTAATCTGCACCGCCTTCTACCGTCGCCACCACCGAGAATCGGCGCTAGAGCACACCATAGGGAGGAGTGCACGGAGGAGGCGAACCGATCTGGGCTTGTCTGGCGGTCTGCTGTAGCTGGAGCTCGCTGGAAAATCCGGGTCTGATCACCGGGTTCGGGTCGGGTCGAGCACGAGTGATGAGAGAGAACGGAGGATTTCTGATTTCTGAAAATAGTAAATGTGAAAATGGAAATAGTAAGTTTTCGAAAATGGAAACTCCTACTTTCCCAAAACTTCAAACGATCATAACTTTCTCATACGAACTCCGATTTTCGTGTTCCACATGTCCACGAACTCGTATCGAAGCACTCTACAACTTTTGTGAAGGAAGTTTTTAGAGAATCCCAACGTATAAAAAGTCAACCTTTGCGTCACCCCTTAAAGTCACATTTTCCGAATGAAAAATTCGTCCGAAACACTTCCGCTCCATCCACAAGCCACGAAACCGTCCAATAACCACAATTTAGATTCCGAAAAATCCTCGGAAAATAAATACGAATTTCCGGGGCATCACATAACATATACACGGTGCACATAAAATCAACATCCAATCATAAAAAGTTTCCCCGAGATCACCCTACCTTATTTTTGACAATCGTGGACAATACGAAACAAAATCAAGCCTTCTAAGTCGTAAAAAATATTTCACCAAATCTGACTTTTCTTTTCACCAATAGAAAGATCTTGTCGAGACGAATCCGTAGGCGAAAACAGATCTTAAATTGGATTTACAGTTTTAAAAGATATGATAAAAACAAGTTATAGAGAGAGAAAATTCTCCGAAGATTGTGGAGTATTATGATATGGGTCGGCTGAAAGTACCGACGTAATTGGGTCTATAGTGTGTGAACAAATAGTAAGTGCCATGTATCAAGCTATTAACATAAAACTGACAAGTGGATGTCATGTGTCGTGTTCTTCTTAACAAGACAACATTACCTGACACATACCAAGCATCTACTACACACTTGCAGCAAGTGCAGTTGTTGTTCTTGGTCCCCAAGTACACAGTAACCAATAGAGGTGCGCCACGTGTTGAAATGTATTTAATTTCTCACTAAACTTTAAAAAATTCTTAAAAATAGCTCGGAAATCTGAAAAATTCACTGAAAAATGCTGCGAACTCGTCGAGACCTTTACTTTCCACTTCCAACCTCAAAAATAAAATTTGACCAACTTCAAAATTCAAATATTTTTCAAGAGCTCTAAAATTAGTAAAATTAAATAAAAACTTCTCAATAATAACTTTCAACTTTATAAATTTAAAATTTGGGTCGTCACATATACGTACTTAAATTCTTTTCAAATTGAAAAGAAATGTAATAAAAAGAATTAGTTTTAATTAAAAAAATTATATTTTAATATTATAAATTTTCATGAGTCGAGCTTTAACAATTTCAAGTTACTCATGAAATATGAGCTAGCTACTTATGAGCTTGATAAGCCAAATATATCATAGTCAAGCTCGGCTTGTTTTCTTATCCGGCTTAATATTGAGCTCAAATTTGGTTCATTTATCATATGAACACGAGCTGAATTGAGGTTACCCAAGTGATGATGAGGGGTGATGTGGAATTGAGTTATAATTAAGTTTGGTCAGATTGTTTATATAGCAAGTTGATCATATATAGACGATTTTGGCAACCTTCTAATTATTTTATGAATTCTTAAAGTTAAAGCCAATTAATTAATGTTGGATTATAAATAGCAAGTGGATATAGAAAGTAAGAAAAGTATATATTCACTCGTACTATTTGGACAGAAAGCAGATGTAATTGATGCTTAGATCTCCTTTAATGATTCGCAGAGAAGTAAGAAATTCTTAGGTAGCGCAAACGTACCAGCCACGTGGTACACCCGGCCAATCATATTTCTCTATTTTTTTAATTAAATTCCAAAACTACCCATGTTTAATTATAATAAAATACCCAAAACACCGCCTGTATAGACAATGATTTATTGGGCGTACAGCCACGTGGCTCGCCTGCCCTACCCAAGAATCTCTCCTTATACCTCATCTCCAGTGATAAATTGTTGGACAGGAATTATTATCATTCGAACCAATAGATAAGCGTTTAATTTTAAATACACACTCCTAATCACTCAATACACATCCCTATTATTTTATATTTCAAATTAGATTTTGTAGGTAGGTTAAATGACAAAAACAGACATCTATGCATTTTAGAAGAAAAAAATAGTCATATTTTCCTTATATTATTCTATTTAAATATTTATGTATAAATAGTTAGATAAACACAAAAAATTTCTATACATGGCCTCCCAATTTAATACAAGAATAAAGTTAGAAACTATCTAATTTAATTTTTCCTTAAATAAATTGTAATTAAATGAGGTTAGAAACCATAATATTTAGAATTTCAAAATCAATGACATTAAATATTTTTTTAAAATATCACTTTACTCCCATTTTTTAGTTAATTTTCTTTTTTGTTCTAAGAGTTATGATTAATCAATTTATTTTCTAATATAAAACATCACATGTGAAAAAATTTGTAACTGTTAATTTGTTTGATCTCTCTAATGACAACTTTTTAGTTCCACTATTGTGGAGAAAGTGAGAAACTACTGATATAGTTTTGGTTGAATGTTCAACTCATAATTTTATACTTGATTAACATGGTGTTTGGTGGATGTGAGCTCAAATAACACAAAACCTATTTATATGCATCTATTTAAAGGGAACAATAATAAATCTTTATGGATTTCTCAATAACAAACACAAGTAATCAATATTGTCATTTACAAAACGTCAATATAATAGAATATACTAATCGTATTAAATAGTAATCCTAATATAGTAAGAAAGTAGGATATTTCATGATTTTTTAGATTAAGGATATTTTAGGTACTTTGGGTTGTGTATTTAGTAAAATATTAGAATGAAAAATTAAATAAGTGATGTATTAAACATGGAATGTGTATTAAGTAATTAAGGGTGTGTATTTAAAACTTCTCTTGATCTTGTCCAAAAAAAAAAGTATAAATATATATCTGCAATAATTATCAAAGTAACTTATTATTATTATTATTATTATTATTATTATTATTATTATTATTATTATTATTATTATTATTATTTTTATTTTTAAAGGAAGTAAAAGTTTATCTGGGTAGTCGATTTATCGATTTTCACTTTCTCCCTACCTACTACGTCATAGAAGTACTTGTTATCAAAACTTTTGAATTTATAATACCATATTATGCATGATATGTCCCAATTATTACTTGATAAGTTGGGAGGGAACGAAAACTTTTGCTCACCACATTGAATTCTGAAACCTGTTGGCTGTTTTGAGTAGTGCATAGATTAATAATTTTAACCGTGGGTGAAGCTTTTATACCTCATAGATTAAAGTGATAAATTTAGTGCAACAATAAGAGGAACCCTCTTTCAAAAATAATATGCAATTAAAGTTACATTTCTTAATCATTATTGATATACATTTCATTTCTTCGATAAGACTGAAGTTACAGCAAGCAGAATTCGATCATCATCATCATACATTTCATTTCTTGTAAAAGTTCAAAAGCACGTACACATCGAAAATACCCAAAGGGCCAAGAGAAAAAAAGAACTTGAAAATGATGGGTCTAACATATCTTACTGGCTAGTCTTACGGTCCAGTAGATCAATCAACTTGGTTAGCCCAAAGGTTATAGCCATAGCCATCCACCCTCCAACCAAAACCCTAATCGTTGATCTCAGAACTGGTGCCTTCCCCAAAGCTGCTCCCAACCACCCAAACACCATCAAAGCCAATGTCACTGCCGCCGCCACAGCTCCCAACCTCGCCCTATACTCCCTTATGAACGAGGCTGCTAGCAGTGGTACCATTGCTCCCACTGTAAACGCAAGAGCCGATGCACCTGCTGCTTGTAACGGGTTTGGCAAGTTCTCCTTCTCTACTCCCTCCTCGTCTGCTCGTAACGGGTTTGGCAAGTTCTCCTTCTCCTTCTCTACTCCCTCCTCGGCTGCTCGTAACGGGTTTGGCAAGTTCTCCTTCTCTTCTCCCTCCTTGTCTTCTACCACGTGTACCACTGGGCTCTTTTTCTTGTTGTTGTTGTCTCTCTTCATTTGGGCCACCTCTATGTCCAACTGGGAGTAAACGGAGACAAACTCTCCGATGGCCATGCTGCAGGCACCGGCTACTAGTCCGGCAAACCCGGTTAGTATCATGGCTTTAAGGTCCTGCTTAACAGCACCAACACCCATCATTAACGACGCGGTGGAGATCAGACCGTCGTTGGCTCCCAGGACGGCGGCCCGGAGCCACTGGGAGCGTTTGGAGTAGTCGAAGTCGTCGTTGTCCTGGGAAGTATTGAGGTCTTGGGTGGGTTGGTGCTCGAGGTCCAGGTTGGTCATGGTTGGGTACTTGCCCCCATTTACTGATTCTTGGCTATTTGACGCCATGATGAGAAGCAAATGAGGAAGAAGCTAGCTAGGGATTTGTTTGAGGAAGAACAAGAAGAGATAGTTGGAGAAGTGTGGAGGACACACGCCCTGAAGGGGTCTATTTATAGATGAAGATGTTCAATTATGGAGGAGGCAATGGTGGGTTACAGCCACTGAAGGAAAAGAGATCAAAGTACATTAAAATATGTAATTAAATAGTCTCAATGTATGAAAGTATGAAACCACTATATTCTTGGCTTCACTGTAA
Organism: Rosa lucieae; assembly: GCA_024704745.1. Lineage (NCBI taxonomy): Eukaryota > Viridiplantae > Streptophyta > Magnoliopsida > Rosales > Rosaceae > Rosa > Rosa lucieae. The sequence goes on from CM045497.1 coordinate 36,010,300, forward strand.
AAAAGTGTCTCTAAGACCTACAGATGTGGATAATTATAATAGCTGATGTATGGAAGGATTAAAATACCTGTATCTACATATTTATCAGAATTTTGAAAAAGTAAGATGTCAGAAATATTAATGATATTCGAGAAAATATATCTTTTTCGAAAGAGACAATTTATTGGAATTACATATAAATACATATGAATGTCAACTTCATTTACATCCAAAAAAAAACTTTAGATAGTTGAAAAGTTGCTCGCTGATCTATAAAAGTTCAATAATCAGACCAAGATATATGAATCTGATAGAAGCATTTTAATGCGATGTTTTAATAGTTATTTCCTCATATTTTACTTAGTTATTTCCTTAAATAAATAAATTTTAATTTAGTTTTTATTTTCTAGGTACATTGGAATAAATGGAGAAGAAATTATCTGAAATGAAAACACATGGCGAAAAGAGAGGAGTCATGAAGGCATTAGGAGACCACATGGCTTGAAGATGACGTGGGAGATATTATGGGAGATTAAATCTGATTTTTGCATGGGAAATGATGGAGATAATGTGAAAATCAAGGAGATTACGTTGAGAAAATCTTGGGAGAGTTTCATGAGATTACGTTGAGAAAATCTTGGGAGAGTTTCATGGGATTGTGCAACAAGAAAAGGCTCATAACAAGTCCAGATTCGTTCCTTAATTACCTCAAGATATGTTGGCTGAAATTAGAGAATAAAATCTGCATTTTGTCATGAAAATAAAGAGAAAATCAAGGGGAGGATGTTAAGGATAAAGCCATGGAGAGATTTAAGGGTGAAAAGGTCCAAAATGCATCCAGATATATTGTCTAGGTTCATGCCTAGATATTTGGCCAAAAATTGTGAATAAAATCAGATTAAATCATGGAAAAATCAGCAACAAAATATTAGGGATTGATTTTGGAGCTTTTTGATTGGTTGGATGACACAACAGAGCTGACGTGGCACTACGTGATTGGTCAAAGCTGTGTGGTGCAACCAGAAAATTCTTTGGAAATTAAATTCATGAAGCCTTGCCTTCCCCTATATATAGCCTCCTCTCTAGCCACCAACACCACAACAACACCACACCGCCAACACCACACCTCTCTCCCTCAGTAAATAAACATCAGAAAAATTCTCTCCATTCTCTAGTGTTCATAAGTTCTGCGTCTCAACTAAGGAGGAGAAGAAGTCATGCAGTACATCAAGATCCTAGCCGCCATCCACCCTTGTGTCGTCCCTAGAAGATTGCTTGCTTTCAAGGATCTTCAAGTTCTTCGTCTCAAGACTTGTCATCCATCTTCCACGGTGTATTTCATAATTTCTTCTGTTTTCCTTTGTTTGATTTGTAGAGTTATGAATTCTAGTTAGCATGTCATTAAGGGCAAAGTTTAAAGCTCATTTATATGTTTTGAAATAAAGTTGTGATTTCTTTATGTTGATTGATATGTTGCTTATGTGGGATTGCTTGATTGATCTTGTTTTACAGAAAACTTTTGCATGTTTATGTTCTTTGGTGGCCAACTTAGGATTTATGCATGTAATTGGAGCTAGATTTAAGTAGTAAAGGCTTTGGACAAAAGTCGAAATCAATTAAGGAGGATTGCAAATAGGTGAAATTTTTCATACTAGGTTGTGCACTTTGGTTGACATCCTTTCTTTGTTCTTCATGCATTGAATGTGTTCTTGATTAGCTAGCTTTCTAGACTATAATTGCATGTTCAATAGGATTGATTTAGATGCTTTCACTTAGATTAATTATTCAAGGAAAGTAAAAAATGGGAAATCGTTTGCTTTCTACAGTTTCACTTGGTCAACTTCTTTCTCATGACATAGAAAATCAACTATAGGAATTGTGATTGGATTTCTTGCATATGATTGTGGTTTTGATCTTTATTCCTTGCGTTCCACCATTGTATATATGTTTTTACATTTTCTTTATTTTATTTATTTAATTTTTAATTTTTAATTCTAAAACCCCTTAATTGTGTTTACTTGTATATATTTCTTTCTTTGTTTTATTTTTTTGTAAATAATACTTTGTACTTTTACTAATTTGTTTTTGTAATTACAGGTGTACCCTCAATCCCCGACTAGAACGATCCCTATTTACCATATACTAACAAGGACATTTTCAGGGTTAAATTATGCGCTTGCTTTTAAGCGTATCAGACTCATACTGTATGAATTGTAGTAATGAAAATGATAGTCATAGACCTCTTTAGAGCTACTAACTGTTTACCCTATAAAGGGATAATAAGGATGAATCTAACTGGATGTTTGATTATGTACTTCTTCATATTGATTATATCCATAAGTGTCATAGCCAGATTGATTATTGCCTTTATGAGATTCATTTGAGATTCTACTACGCTCTGTGTCTAAACTGATAGAGTCAAAACTTAAGGCAATTAAGAAACATCAGATGGGATACTTGCATAGATTCAGCTTAAGGGGATTTCTACTTGCACATATTCACCTTGAGGGGATTTCTCCTCACCCAGATTTGGTTTGAGGAGATCGAGATCTCTCCTCACACATATTTGTATTTAGAGAATTATTTTTCACTCAGAATCACCTTGAGGGGATTTCTGCTCACCCAGATTTGTCTTGAGAGGATTTCTCTTCACCCAAATCTGCCTTTAGAGGTTTCACTTTGAGATATATTTTTCCCAAACAAGTTAATTTACCTCTTTAATAGACCATATCCTGACTATAAACCGTTGTTAAAATTTTACACCTTGATATAACCTCTATATTCCATAATGTATGTTTCTATGTGAATAACTGAGTTTTTTTTTTTTTCGTTTTTTTTTCTATTAGATTTTACAAATATTTTTGAATTTTATCGAGGATAGATTGCAAATATCTAATATATTAGGGATATTTGACGATATCGGAGAAATTTCGTGGAAACGGGGAAAGATAAGATATTTTGCCCCTATGATATATCGGTCCCTCCAAAGAGGGAGATATCAGGAGATATATTAAAAATATCTCAGATATTTCAGTCCTTGCGTACTCGCTGGAAATATCAATTTCCAGCGTACTTGCTACCATTGGATCTTACTTGATTTGGTACAAGATTTTGCATATCTATTTATTAGAGATAAAAGTTAGTACCATTTGCACTCTTTTGGTCTAGACAATTTGTTTCCATCAAAACATCAAGATATTAATCAATTTTGTGTAGAATGACAAATTACGAGTGAGAATAGCCACAAACCTCACGAAAACTAAAACAAAAGGTGTGTAAAACCAGTATTAAAACAAAAATATATATGAGAAAATGTTATTTCAGCAGATCATTAATTTTTATGGGGAACAATAGTTTTTAGAAAGAAAATAATTCGAAAGCAGAGATGGGATATGTCTGTACGTACGTAGAACCTTTGCTGTGATGTATACGAGTGATCCACTAGAAAACATACTCATGATGCAGATCCTAACAAGATGCTGACCACCCTGGAAATAAATGCATTGAGCAAGGCAAAGGAGATAACTACGTACCAGAAAAAATTACCTGTAACAGATAGACTGAATAGCTAACCCTAGTCATCCATTACTGAGGGGTCTCAACCAGTTTGGGAAGATGAAATCGATTCAGAGTTTTCTGATCTAAGCTGTTTCAACTGTGTAAAGTAAGAAAAAAAGCAGAAACGAAAAATGATGGGACATATCATACAAAGTGAGCAAAGAGAACCTTCAACTTTTACCTTGTTCAAAGTTAATTATCAGGCTTTTTTTAAGGCAGTTATACCGGACATCCCAAATCAATGAGCGAAGTGTGATCAGTATCTTTGAAACAAGATTAACGTTCCCCTCTGAAATCTTTTCGAATTAAAATGGAAGCAATAATTATTATTCAAGGATGGTCATGTTTTTGTCATCTGAGATAAGAGGGTCATGGTGTTAGAGATTTGTAACTTGTGAGGACTTGTGTGCAAATAGACAGAGAAGCAATATAGACATTATATCAGAGCGAACTTGCTTTGACACATGGCAGGAAGAATCAAACAATATATACAATATATATTACCCAGTATAGGTTTAGTGTGGGGTCATGCCCCCCGTAAAATAATATTGTCTCGATATACAGTCCCTAGATACCTTAACGAATCAGGTAATTTGCCCTCGTTAGTAATCCATATCAAACAAATATATACAATATATTTTACCACTGGCGCACCCAGGCTGATGGTCCTCGGCAAATTAAGGGCTGACGCCCCCAGTAAAATAATAGTCTCTTCATGCATAGTCCCTAGATACCTTAACGAATCAGGTACCATTTGCCCTTGTTAGTAATCCATATCAAACAATATATACAATATATATTACCACTGGCGGACCCAGGCTGATGCTCCCCGGCAAATTAATCTATAGTCTCGTGATGTATAGTCTTTTGATATATACTGCAAAAATAAAGAGTTGGCATGCATTAGATAACATAAGAAAATGGGAGGGGGAATCCCATACGAAAGCCAATTGATATTTAAATCCAGTCAACTCTTTAATTAATTACAATATTCTCTGTCAAGAGTTGGCATGCATTAGATAATATATAAAAAATGGGAGGGAGTGTGCATTCCATACGAACTAGGTATATTTTGTGCAAAAATATAGAGTTGGCATGCATTAGATTATATAAGAAAATGGAAGGGAGTGTGCCTTCCATACGAATGCCACCACCGAATTGATATTTAAATCCAGTCGTCAATTCAAGAAACCAAAATTACGGTTTCTAGCTTTTATCTTCTCCTTCCTTTACAGGCGTCCCACAAACTCCCGCTCAAATTGTACGATGTCCCACAAAAAATATTCTAAAGATTTTGATGAAATTAAAAGTAATGGTTTTGTGAATTGAATAAAAAATTAACGATGAGGAGGCAACAAAAAGAAATGAAAAATAGTAATAAATTCAAACTTGGGTTGAGAAGATAAAGATTAATGTTATTCAATGAGAAATTAAGTAGTCTTTGTATTTAACTAATTACTTATATATTTATTTTTTTTCTTACATATTTGGATTTTAGAAAATTAGTGTACTTATTAGTTATTTTGCACTTGAATAATATAGTGTTTCAATAATTCAAATGTTTGTAGGGTGAACTAAGAAAATGGTAGGGTGGCAATAGTCGCACCAAAAAAAAAATTGTGGAAAGCACACGACTCTAGACCCTCTGCTTTCTCATCTTTCATATCAATAATATCCGCTATCAGTTTTACACTTTTAGTCGAGCAGTACGGGGAGTCATTCTAAATCTTTTGAATATAACAATAATAGCAATATGTAAGCTGATCGACTCATCAAATTCCTGAATAAGATTTTATTTGATGAAGTAATTTAGTGTAGTGTGAAAGGGATATAATTTGACAACCTAAACTTTGCCTCTTATTAAAGTTCTGCATTTGTAGTTTCTTCTGCAGAAAAAGTAAGGTTGTTCTGCAACTTAAAACTAAAAGTAATAGTGTGTATTTGTTATGTTTAATTAAGGGTGGTGCTATTCACACACCATCTTTATTTTTCTATTACTTTAAGGGTATTCACACACTTTTTTTCTTTATTCACACACCCCTTTTAATTAAATTATCCTAACTACCCTCCCTTATAAATCTATTTCTTTTTCTTTTTTCTATTTGGCTATTCAATCATGAATCAAACATCATTATACAATAAATCATAAGGGCATCATTTTTACCTATAAATGAAGGAAAAATAATACGTTTAGGCTGTTTATAATCCTAAGGCCATCATTATTAGGCCGTTGTAAAGTTCTATAGTTGCTCAATGAATTCAAATACACCAAATAATTTCAGTTAGAATCTTAACAAGAATAATGGATTCAAAGGGGTTCGAATGATCACTTAACTCACTTTTTTCCCCATGTCTCCATTGCAAATCAAATGTAAAATTTTTCTCAAAAAATGGGTCTAAAGTTTCTTGTTCTATCATGATTAAACTTCAAAGCATCATATTAAAGAGATAGAATGACTATGCTAGAGAACTTTTTGATGAAAAGAAAAGAGGGAATCGAAAAGAGTTTTGAAGTCCTCTGTGTCTGTGGGAAAATAAGGGTTTAGGATTTGAGGATGATTGACTTGTCAAATAGAAAAAAGAAAAAGAAACATAATTATGAGGAAGGGTAGTTAGGGTAATTTTTAAAAGAAAATTGAATTAAAGTAATAGAAAAATAGAGGGGGTGTGTGAATATTACCACCCTACTTTAATTCAATTTTCTTTTCAAATTACCCTAACTACCCTTCCTTATAATTATGTTTCTTTTTCTTTTTTCTATTTGGCAAGTGAATCATTCTCAAATCCTAAACCCTTATTTTCCTGCAAACACAGAAGACATTAAGGGCATTTTTACTTACTTGGAATGAGAGAGAATGATTACGGGGTAAATTTATTTCTGTGTTTACTAACACATAAAGGAATTGGAATGATTCCGGGTAAAAGTATTCCTGCGTTTACTAACACATGAAGGAATCAGAATGGATGTAGGTCTCACCTCCTTATAAAGAATCAATTCCTGAATACTCAGGAATTTGATTATGAAGGGGGGAGATGAGTTTAGGAATCAACTCATCCGGAATCAATACTGATTCATTTCTTCTCCCATTCCAGTTGTCTCCGATTCATGATTATTTCCATTCCAAGTAAGTAAACGTGTCATAAAACTCTTTTTGATTCCCTTTTTTCTTTTTCATCAAAAACTTCTCTAGCATAGTCATTCTATCTCTCTATTATGATGTTTTGAAGTTGAATCATGATACAACAAGAAACTTTAGACCCATCTTTTGAGAAAATTTTACATTTGATTTGCAATGGAGTCATGGAAAAAAAAAAGTTCAGTGATCATTCGAGCCCCTTTGAATCCATTATTCCTGGTAAGATTCTAACTGAAATTATTTGGTGTATTCAAATCCATTGAGCAACTATAGAACTTTACAACAGCCTAATAATGATGGCCTTATGATTATAAATATGATTTGTTCTACTATATTATGCTAGTAGAACATAATTTTTTCCCGACACGAAGATTGCAACTCATTGCATTCAAAATTATGTAGAGCATCTCCAAATTTTGTGTACATTATCAGCTGCAATGTGGAAGCTTGCGGCTAAAGTGGGTAAAATGTTGATTCCATTTTATTTTTTTCGATTTGAGGATGATGCACCTGGATTAAAAGTCATAAACAAACAAGCATTGAGTTTGGTACTTTGCAAAGTATGAGAACAGACTTTACAATTTGGATTCAGTTGGGTGAAGGTGATTACTAGGGAAGCATATTCTTTGTCTAATAATACATATGAGTGGTTAGAACATCCACTACCTAAGATCAAGGTCCTGGGTTCGAGTCACCATGGGGGTAGGAGTGAAATCCTTTTATCCTCTTTTAAAAAAAGGAAAAAAATAATAATACAGGTCTTTCTACTTAATAAACGTATTATTCTTTCTTCATTTATAGGTAAAAAAAATTGAATTATCGTATAATGATGTTTGATTCATGGTTGAATTGCCAAATAGAAGGAAAAAAAAAGATTTACAATGGAGGGTAGTTAGGGTCATTTATAAAAAAAAAATTGAATTAAAGTAATAGAAAATTAGAAGGGGTGTGTGAATAGAGAAAAATGGTGTGTGAATAGAACCACCCTTAATTAAATCAATAGGATAAATTACCTCTTTGTAGGAAATGTTGTAGTTTGTTAGGCTCCTTGTTTTTAAGTGAGCTTCAATGTCTTAAGCGAATGGTGCATGATTCCAGTTTTCTGGGAAATTTGTAAGTGCCGTTCTGGCCTGTGATTATTAATGCAATATTCATTTACTCAAAAAAAGAAGAAGATAAATTACCAAAAAAACAAAATTAAATCAATAGGATAAAGTTCAAAGAGATCCAATAATGTGTATTTAATAGTTATAGTTTCATTGTATTGAAAAAAAAAAAGTCAACCAACAATATTAAGGGAAATGCGTAGCATGGATAAATCAATACTTGTACTATATTTGTATTGTGTTTAATAAGTAGTTATAATTAAATGACACTCGCCTCACAAAATAAGCCAACTGATCGAAATAAGCCAAGTGATATTTGTTTTGATATTTTTTTTAAAGGAAAGACGACAAGCTATATTAATTAAAATTGAGGACTATATGAAGTGATGCAAATGCATAAAAAGAAAAGCAGTGAAACAAAACAAGATGCACAAGCGTATCTAAAATTGAAGAGTAACTAGAACATGACTAAACGCTGAAAGACATCAAATAGCACAGCATATGTTATTTGAGCAGTGTAAATGTAGTAGTAATTAATAGTAACCAGGATCGTAACTATAGCCAGGGAGATACACCCTAACTGAATTTCCAAGAGCAGAGTGAGGTAAGGCCCCCAGAAGAACGAAAGTGACCAAAGGTGTCAAAAATTTGGATGTTCGCAATCAAGCTCTCAAGAACAAGAATCATGAATCCGGGTCTCCAATTAAAATTTGAACTATAACCTAAATTTTACAACAACAACCTCCTAGATCCCAAATACAAGCCCAAGAGTGTGTGGGCCTAAGATCCAAAGCCAATAGAAAATTAGCAAGAACCAAAACACAATCCCAAGCCCTTGTAGATCCTCTTAGGGCACCCAGGCCACCTACACCAGTCCCCACTGGTGCCATACAACCATTGTTGCCAATACATTGGAGATCGAGTACATGTTTCGATCGCCACCAGAAAAGGCAGAGGTCCAAACCCATATGGCTCTCAACTGGGCAGCCGAGCATTCTTTGGGCACTAGAGCAGGTGTTGGACATCCACTGTGCAACTGCACCTCCAACCTAACTGCAACCAAATCAAACCACCACACTGTCGTCGCACACTAGAATAACGAGACGGCGCTCCACTTAAGAGCCACCTGTTGAAAACCACTCGCCAAACTGACCTTGCTACACAGATCGAACCCAACCACCAACCAACGACCAACACTTTCAGTCCCCCACTTGAGGTTGTAACTGATCCAATTAGATGATGGAATGATTTGACACTGCTCCCAACAAAGCGCAAAAGGAGAAGCCCTCCCACCAAAGGTCACCACGACGTAATTAAGCACCTGCCACGGTCGCATCGAGTAACTCAGAGGACGTTTATCATACTCGATTAATGTGACACCAAAGATGATGTCAGAATAGTCCGCCAATGAGAATGAAGGGAGGCGTAAAGGTGCCAGGCATAGGGGCTGAGCTCTCTCACCCCTAGCAGAGCTCTGCTAGATTTCATTTTTTTGCTATTTTGTTAATTAAGTTGACTACCAACTTATATTTCCTAGAAGACGCATTTACACAAAAAATAATCTTTTAACCAAGAGCAGGACGTCCAATTCTCATTTTCAATGGAATAAAGAAAATGAACTTAACTAAAATGCACTCTACATTCTGACATTAGCTTTCTACTTCCTGGCACTCTAGACTATGCTCCAACCTATTGGTTGGTCATTGTCGCATAGCTAGACCTCGATTTCCATTTCTTCTCTTTTTTTTTTTTTCTTTTTTTTGGGTCTTAATATTTTCTCCAAAAAGTTGTTCTGTTGTTGCGAAGGTTCTTGGGCAAAGAGACAACCCTATTGAGTTTGGCATATGATGACTTCGGGTCAAGGATCTGGGTGTCTCATGTTGAGAATATATACATCTCACATGGGAAAATGGGACATTGCCTATGGGTTTATAAAGGTTTGGGCCACTCCATCCATTGCCAATTGGTTTTGGATGTAAACCCAAATTACTTTATCATCTCAATCACTTAGAGATTTTTGTTCTTTTCGCTGCTCTAATTCAATGATTTTTCGATAGTCAGAAAGAATAGAACAGATTAATATCTTTGGAATTCAGAATGATTTATTCTTCTCCTAATGGAGGCATTTATATAGACTAATACACAGTCCTACTAGGAAATTAATTACATGTGATTACAATGAGATATTCTTTCCTAACTGCAAAATCCTAATATATTACTATTACCACAATTCTAGGGATATGACTCACATTAACACTCTCCCTAAAGTTGGCACATACAGATCTCGGATGCCCAACTTGTTAAGTGAGTCATAGAAGGACTTACTTGAAATAGCCTTTGTGAGAATATTAGCTAACTGCTCCTCTGTTGGTACAAACATGAATGAAATAATTTGAGCATCTAACTTCTCCTTTATAAAATGTCTATGAATTTTCACATGCTTGGTTTGATCATGTTGAACTGGATTGTGTGCAATCTCAACAGCAGCTTTGTTATCACAATAAAGCTTCATCGCCCTCCTTTGTCTAAAACCCAAGTCTCTGAGTAAATGTCTCAACCACAACAACTCACACACTCCATGGGCCATTCCTCTGTATTCTGCTTCAGCACTAGACCGGGCTGCTACCTTTTGCTTCTTACTCTTCCACGTCACTAAATTACCACTTACAAATGTAAAGTACCCTGAAATGGATCTACGATAAGTGATACAACCTGCCTAATCTACATCGGTATGCCCATAAACATCCAAATGACTGTTCTTAGAGAAAACCAATCCTTTATCGGGTGCAGACTTCAAATACTTCAAAATACATATCACCGCATCCATATGAGACTCACTCGGATTATGCATGAATTGACTCACAACACTAACTGCATATGCAATATCAGGCTGATACGCTTAAGGAAGCGCATAATTTAACCTTATAAAATGTCATCATTAGTATAGAATAAGTAGGGATCGTTCTAACCGGGGATTGAGGGTACACTTGTAATTGCAAAAACAAATAAAGAATTAAAATAAGTATAAAGTATTATTTACAAAAATAAAACAAACACAAGGGGGTTTTAGGATTATTAAATTAAAAGTTAAATAAATAAAATAAAGAAAATGTAAAAACACATATACAAGGGTGGAACGCAAGTAACAAAGATCAAAACCACAATCATATGCAAGAAATCCAATCACAATTCCTATAGTTGATCTTCTATGTCATGAGAAAGAAGTTGACCATGTGAAACGTTAAAAAGCAAACGATTTCTCATTTTTTACTTTCCTTGAATAATTAATCTAAGTGAAAGCACCTAAATCAATCCTATTGAACATGCAATCATAGTCTAGAAAGCTAGCTACTCAAGAACACATTCAATGCATGAAGAACAAACAAAGGATGTCAACCAAAGTGAACAACCTAGTTATGAATAAGTTCACCTATTTGCAATCCTCCTTAATTGATTTCGACTTTTGTCCAAAGCTTTTACTACTTAAATCTAGCTCCAATTACATGCATATATCCTAAGTTGGCCACCAAAAAACACATACATATAAAAGTTTTCTATAATCCAAAATCAATCAAACAATCTCACATAAGTAACATATAAATCAACATATAAAAATCACAATTTTATTTCAAAACATATAAATAGGCTTAAACTTTGCCCTTAAGGTTTATGTCAACTAGAAATCAAGTTCATACGAAATCAAACAAAGAAAACCTGAAAAGATTACAAAGAATAAGATAGAATTACACCATGAAGGATGAATGGTGGAAAGCTTGAGACGTTGGTCTTGGATCTTGAAAGCAAGGCTCCAAAGCTTCACGACACAAGGTGGATGATGGAGGCTAGGAGGCTTCATGGCTTCTTCTTCTCTTCTTCTCTTTGCTTGAAGACGTAGAGACTTGAAACTAGAGGATGGAGAGAAAGCTTGATGTTTATTTTCTGAGGGGGAGAGGTGTGTTTTGTGGTGTAGTATAGGGGGGTTTATATAGGGGAAGGCAAGGCTTCAAGAATTTAATTTCTAAGGAATTTTCTGGTTGCACCACACAGCTCCAACCAATGAAATAATGCCACGTCAGCTCTGCCATGTCACTCAACCAATCAAAAAGCTCCAAAATCAATCCCATAATCTTTTCAAATATATTATTGCTGATTTTCCCAAGATTTAATATGATTTTATTCATCATTTTCGGCCAAATATCTAGGCATGAACCTAGACAATGTATCTAGATGCATTTTGGACCTTTTCTCCCTTAAATCTCTCCATGGCTTTATCCTTAATGTCTCCCCTTGATTTTCACATTAAAATTGCAGATTTTATTCTCTAATTTCAGCCAACATATCTTGAGGGAATTAAGGAACAAATCTGGACTTGTTTTGAATCTTTTCTTCCTTAAAATTCTCCCTTGATATTCTCCACGTAATCTCCTTGATTTTCCATGCAAAAATCAGATTTAATCTCCCAAAATATTTCCCATGTCATCATGTGGTCTCCTAATGCCTTCAGGTTTCCTAGCCTTATCAGGATTCCTGCGTTGACTGGGATTCCTAGTCGGACCAGGAAAACTTCATTTCTTCATTTCAGCTCATTTAAGCTCCATTTATTCCAAGGTACCTATAAAATAGAAACTTTTATTAAAATTACTAAATAGAAACTTTCTAAAGATGGAAACTTTCCTAAACAAGGATTTGTTTAAGGAAATAACTAAGTAAATATGAGGAAATAATAATTAAAACATTGCATAAAAATGCTCCTATCACAGGCCTAGTGTGTGACAAATAAATCAATTTTTCAACTATCCTTTGATATCCAGCCTTGTTGGTCGGGATTGATCTGGGCACTCAGAAAGGCGATGATTCTGCTCTATAGGAGTATCTGATGGTTTGCAGTCAAGCATACCGGTCTCTGCTAATAAATCAAGCACATACTTCCTCTGACACAACATAATACAGTCACTTCCTCTAGCCACCTCTATTCCTAGAAAATATTTCAACTTCCCCAACTCCTTCATCTCAAACTCAAAAGCCAATTGTACTTGTAATCTCTTAATTTCCTCAGCATCATCCACTGTCACTACCATATCATCCACATAAATAATCAAAGCTGTAAGCTTACCCCTCTGACATTTCAGAAATAGGATGTGATCTGAATTACTCTACTTATACCCAATCTGCCTCATGAATGAAGTGAATCTACCAAACCAAGCCTGAGGAGACTGCTTCAAACCGTATAGAGACTTTTGCAGTCTACACACAACCTGTTCACCTGTAGAAGTACCATACCCTGGAAAAAGATCCATATAAACTTCTTCATGATGGTCCCTATAGAAAAATGCATTCTTCATATCAAACTGCTGCAAAGACCAATCAAGATTTACAGCAAGTGATAACAATACTCGAATTGTGTTAATCTTTGCAACTGGTGCAAAAGTCTCATCATAATCCACTCCATACTTCTGAGTGTACCCTTTTGCAACTAACCATGCCTTGTATCTATCCACAAACCCATCTGAATTATGCTTCACAGTGTATATCCACCTCCATCCTACAGTTCGATTGCCTGGAGGTAATGCTACCAACTACCCTGTAGGATTTCTGTCTAATGCATCCATCTCTACCTCCATCGCCTTTGCCCATTTTTCATGCCTTAGAGTATCCTCCACTTTACTAGGGGTAGACACAGAAGATAATTGATTCACAAATGACACAGAAGACTTAGACAACCTAGGGGTGGACATATAGTTGGCTACTGGATACTTGGCGTTAGCACTAAGACTTGGTTCATATTTCTTCGAGGCCTGCCCACGAGTAGACCTTTCAGGCAAGACCTTTGTTTTAACCTGTTTAGGATAACATAAAGGTAAATTAACACTATGCATAGGTAAATGGCTAGAACATACCTCAGGAGAGACCGCTGATGGAGAAGGAGAGAGTGGATTTGCATGTCTTCATCCAAACTCGAACAATTCCTAGTAGCATGATGGACTGGTCGACCCTCCCTTTCTACGGGTCGAATTTTGATTCGACAAGTCAAAGCAGACTAGTCGATAGGTTAATATCAGTCCCTGGAGCTGTAGCCACTGCCTGTCCACCTTCGATGAGTCGAGAGTCGTCATTTTCTCCTCCAGTAGCTCCTGAACTCTATTAGACGGGTCAAGAAGGGACATTTTCTCCCCCTGAACCAAGCACCCGAACCTTTCTATAGTGTTCTTCAAAGTATGTACTATGCTCCCCCTGTCTGGGAGTAGCTGTAAAACAGAAGTAACTAGTATTTTCACAAAACATAACATCCATAGTGACAAAAAAATCTCTGTGAAGGAGGAACATAGCACTTATAACCAACAAAGACACACTTAACAGCACGATCATCTAATTTAGTCTGTTGATTCTTGTGGAGGTGGACATATACTACACAACCAAACACCCGAGATGGTAAATTATTAAGGGAGGGTATAGGTACATAAGTAGACAATACCTCAAATAGGACACGACCTTGGAGAGTGGCAGAAGGTAATCTGTTAATAAGATGGGATGCACATAGAACAACTTCTCCCCAAAGATTCTTAGGCATGTGTGAACTCAAAAGGAGAGCACGACTCATATCTAACAGATGGCGGTTTTTTCATTCAGAAACCTCATTCTATTCAGGTGTTTGAGGACAATTGGTTTGATGGACAATCACATGGGCTTGAAAGTAATCATGTAAATGATGGTTGACAAATTCTCCCCCATTATCAGACTAAAATATCTTGAGCTGAGCGTTATATTGAGTATGGACAAGATTATGAAATGCTTGGAAAGCATAAAACACTGCATCTTTTGACTTCAACAACACGACCCATGTCAATCTAGTATAATCATCAGTAAAGAGAACAAAATAATGGATCCCAAAGAGTGTGGAGTGTTTGGAAGGCCCCCATAGATCAGAATGAATCAACTTAAAAGGCATGGAACTTTATTAAAACTTGATGAAACTAGTTCGGTGGCTCTTGGCCAAAACAGAAGTTTCACAATGGAGACTAGACTCATTAATACGTAAAAGCAAGGATGACATAGATTTCTTCATAACACCGAAAGAAGGATGTCCCAAGCGTATGTGCCACAACCATAACTCATTCAACCGGTCAGAATTCAATGTCAGGCCACTCGATTTTGCTGTGCTGTCTGCTTCTGCCCTTCTTACATGCAATCCAAGTGAAACAATCTCCCCCTTAGATCTCCCTTGCCAACTATCTCCTGAGTGCGAAGGTCCTGAAAGACAACATACATGGGGAAAAATGTTACAGAACATTTGTTTTGTGAGTTAACCTCAGACACAGAAAGTAGATGATGAGCGAGAGAAGGAACATAAAGAACATTATGAAGAGTAATTGTAGGGGTGACAGCAACATATCCAACTCCTAAGACTGGAAAGGACTCACCATTAGCATTAGACACATGGGTTATAGATGGTTGAGACAAATGGGTAAACAAAGATTTATCATAGGTCATGTACGTGGTCAGACGCACTAGAATCAATTATTCATGTATCACTACCAGTAAAGTCATAAATATGTGAGGCAACACCAATTTTACCTCGAGGCATTTCAGTCATAGAAACTTTACCATTAGTGCGATCTTGCCCCTCAACACCACATAAATCATGTTCTTGCATAAGTTGAACAGTGGCCTTGCTTCTTGTGTTGGTGTTACCACCCTTCCATACAGAGTTATAATAGTTAGAGTTGTTCCTCCCAAGCTTTGGGCACCTATCCTTGAAATGGCCAAGGTATTTGCAGTAGTGGCACCTTACTTAATTAAGATCTTCCATAACTGTGGGCAGGTTGTAGTTGTGGAGGCTTTGCTTGAATTGCCAAGCTAGAATTTTTTGTGTGGATTCTCGTCATTGCAGCCTTATTCACCTTATTTTTCCAAATATATGCAAATGCTTGCTCCAAAGTTGGTGGTTGTGGCATGCGGAGGAGTTCACCCTTAGCACCATCCAAATATAAGTCTACGCCTCCAAGAAAAATATGGACTCTCATCTTGTCCTACTCCACCCGATATAAGTTAATGTCATTCTCACATGTCATCGGGTTAGGGTGCCTCTGATCAAGTTCCTGCCAAATAGTCTTCAAAACAGCAAAATAATTGGCAACAGCTTGCCCATTCTGTGACATCTTAAATGTTTTGGTGGTCAACTCATGAATACGGGCAAAATCATTCCCGTCATAATAAGTAGAAGAACTAGAATCCCTTATCGCCTTTGCAGTATCAAAACATGCAAACAACAGCATTACCTCTGGTGTCATAACCTTGAGCAAAATTCCCATAACACTGGAATTTGCTGTGTCCCATGCCTCAAATTGTGCACTTCCAGTAGGTGGCCTTGCAGTGCTACTTGTGATGTATCCCCAGTTTCCAATGCATTGCACATGGATCTTCATATGCTTGTGTCATAACTGATAATTGGTGCCATCAAGTTTTACTCCAAAATGTGTAGCAGAATTATTATTCACATTATGAACAATCATGACCTCTTGAGGTTTTGGTGGAGGATTGGTAATGGAGTCACCCTTGCCATGACCAAGAAGAGGTAGATTGGGACTTTATAGGATTACCATTATGCTGAAGATCATAAGAATAGGCAGAGCAGACGGATTTCTACAAGTCGAAATGAAAGGACACGAGTTCTGCCGAAGGGTTCAAAAACCCTAAAATACTCAAACACCAATGGACCAACTAACAAATCCTTGCAGCACCAAAACACTAAAAGACCTCGATCAATCAACCAAAAGAACACAGCGGAACATAAAGACCCCAAGAACACAGAGCCTAAATTGGATCTCTGCTCTGATACCAAGTCAGAAAGAACATAATAGAATAATATCTATAGAATTTAGAATGATTTATTCTACTCCTAATGGAGGCATTCATACAGACTAAGACACAGTCCTACTAGGAAAGTAATTACACGTGATTACAATGAGATATTCTCTCCTAACTACACAATCCTAATATATTACAATTACCACAATTCTAGGGATATGACTCACGTTAACAGTGATGTCTTTGCAAACTCTTAGATACTTAGATGTTGATATACTTGTCTCTTTTTATCTCATTTGGCAAGGGGGATGTCTCTTTTTAGGTTGCTCGTATTCTTACGTATTTCACCTTTCTTTATTGAGATTACCAAATTCATTTTTATGATTCTAACGATTCAATCTCTTATGTAATTTTAATTATTATCAATATTAACATTCTTTGTGCGAACCCAACAGCTGGTCCCAACTCCTTTGTCGATGTCAACGACCCACTTTATGCCTTTCATGGCACATAAACCCATTACTGGTAAGAAGTGTGCAGGTCCACCATTGACTTTGGTCCAATACAGCAAGAGGGTATGACCTACAATGGATGTCGCTCCGTCGAGCAATGCTGATGTCTAGTTAGGGTTTGAACCTGAACTGGCCTTGAAAACCACCAACGGCGTTATTTTGGTGTCTCCGACTAAGAAGGCTAAGTTGGGATGACCTCCGAGGAGGAAAAATAACCCCAAACCGGAGGGTATGCATCCTGAACAGCTGAAAATGAGTGGCTCAAACCTAGAAAGTAAAGGGCTTTCAAGGCTACTGTAAAAGTTCTGGAGCAAGAAGAGCTATCGTGGCTAAGGTGACAGAAGAGACGCAAGTGGTGGCGATGTAAACGATTAGGGAGGTCAAGACTGAGCATGTCTTTGATGGTACCACTCCTTGGGGTGCCCTAGAGTAGGGTATTTTGTAGGTCAAAGAATAAATTAGAGTTAGCACTTGGTTTCGTTCCGGTTCTTTCCCTAATAGATTTAGGAAACTTTTTCTTGGTTTCATTGTTAGGAAACTATCTCAGTTCTTCTCTTAGGATAATGTTGCACGTTAGGTGGCCTTTTTCATTGTTACATTTTGGTTCTTAGCCAATTAGGGTCCCTAAAAATTGCTCAATCTTGTCATAGCCCAGTTCGGGTGAGCTATTTTCTTTGTAACATTTTATACTTTTAATGGATTGACACCCAATTTCCCTAAAAAAAAAAAGTAATAATAAATAAATAAATTTGAAAAAAAAAAAAGATTCTTTGTTTTAGTTTTCTTGATTCTAGGGGAGGAAAATTTGAATTCAAAACCTCATCTATAATTGGAAAAAGAAAAATCATCAAATAAATTAAGTCAAGATACATTATTCCCTTTCAATAAAAATATTTTTAAATGTTAGGTAATTAGTAGAAAATATCTAACAGATGATTATGTGTGATGATAAGTTTTTTTTGATAGATTGTGTGATGATAAGTTAGATGATAACTGAAACAAAGTTTGTTTTGCAGTGCATAATCAAATCTTGCATGGAGGCCCCTGGTTCTATCGTAACACTATGCTGGTGGTGAGAGAATATGATGGCTTCAGCCCGGTGGAGGAGGTGGCTTTGAACATGTTGGAGACCTGGGTGGTCATGAAGGGCTTTACTTTTTGCTCTGAGAAACAAGACGGCTCTAACCATGGTAGGAGCCTCGTTGGGGAGGATGGTTCATGTGGATCAGAATGCTCTGAAAGGGAAAGAAGAAGAACAGAGCATCAAGTTTATGTTTGATGTTCGTCGTCGGGTTCGTGTCTGGAAGGTATTCGAGTTTTCTCAAGTTGTGAAACCGGAATTAACTTTCATCTTTGAGAAGGTTAAGGGATTTTGTCGGGATTGTAGGATGTTCTCTCATGATGCTACTGGTTGTGACAAGCTATTGGTCAGAGAGAATGGGGAGCTACAAGAATAAGTCACCAGTGTTAGCCATGGCAGGTTTGTCTTTGACGTCGCGGAAGGAGGATGGTTATTCATTGACTGATAAGGTCTTGGAATTGGGCAGCTCCGATCTAGTTGGCAGAGAGATTGGATCGGATTCTTATGGGAATGGGGCTGAGGTGGTGCCCTTTGGGAAGGAAGGCCATGCAACGTCGACAATTGTTGGCTTCATGACCTCCAAGATGGTTGGAATACCTAGGCTGCTGGTCCCGAGATTGAATGACGTCCACCCTATGGGGAATTTGAACCTGAGTGCTCCTTTCCTAGCTACTCGGAAGGATATAGTCTCGGAGTTGTCGGCGTTGGTCCCTCTGTTAACTGAAATAAGTAAAGATACTGCTAGAGTGGAGTTTTCCTCCATGCAAATGGTGCCAGTGAGAAGGAAAAGAAAGGTTGTGTCTCATTTGGATCGGTTTGGGAAGAAGTACTTGGCTTTCCCTGATTCGACGTTGGAGGTTGGTGAGAGTGTTTCCTTGATTTTACAACATAAGAATGGTAAGCTATTGGTTTCACCAAAGAAGAAGAAAGGTGGACGCCTCAAGGGTAGCAAAAATATGGTTAAGAATATAGACGAACAGGACAGGAAGAAGATACGCAAGTATAAACGTAGGGGGAAAACTTTAAATTTTGACTCAATAATTGAAGCATCAGATACTGCAGCTGTTGGTAGGCCTGGCAATTCAGCCCATGATAGGTTAACCGCCCGGATAAAACCCATTTATTTCCGTCCAATAACTTAACGTGTTACTGGGCTGCCAACCCGTTAACAACCCATTAGTTAACGGGCGGAAACGGGTTGCCCAATGGAACCCATGTAGCCTGGTTAGAAGAAAAAAAAAGGCTGACATCTACACCCTCTCCGGCACCATCCTAATCCTCCCTCCCTCGCAGACCAAGCTCCTCAAGGTCTCGCTGAACGCGCACCGGAACCACCTGCCAGAATCTTTAGTGGGCTTCAGCAGATGAACTCTGCGTGTGAAGCCGTTGACGAAGTAGGTCTCGTAGGAGAGGAACTTCGCGTTTGGGGTCTGGGACTAGGGGAGGTAGGAGGGGAGGATTGGCCATGGCTTTGAGCAGCGGCATTTGTGGTGGTGAGCTTGATCTGTTAAGGGGTGGCGGTTGGTTCGAGGGTATGGGGTTTCGGTTGGAGTGGTGAGGGTTTTGGAATAGGAAGTGAAGTAGAGGCAGAGAGAGATGGAGTTTAGGGCGAAGAGGAGCACCACGAGTTGCTTTTGTTCACGAGTTCTCTTTCTACTTCTCTCTCTATGAAAAATGGAGTCTTTTTGGAGTTCTGGGGTTTTGTTGGGGAAGGAGGAGGAGAAGTGCGGTTGTCAAAAGTGTGGGAGAGCTGTGATTGGCCAATGGGAGTTTGACAAGTGGTGAGAGGGGGGCTAGTTTTATGTTTTTTGGGAGGTGAATTTACTGAAACCTTAGAGTGAATCTTTTCCTTAACTTTAACTTTTGGTAACTTTTTTTTTGGTACAGTTAACTTTGGTTACTTTGATTAGAATATTATTTTTAACAATGATTAGAATATTATTTTTTTTTTATAGAAGAGTTTTAATGGATAATGGGTGTGAAAAAGAGTTTTAAAAAATCCAAAAAAAAAAATTGATTAGAAAAGAATTTAAAATTTTTAAAAATAAATAAATTAATTAAAAAAAAACCTTAGCGGTCTTAACGGGTTCCAACGGGTAACTTGCAAACCATCGGGCTCAACCCGTTATAACCCATTAAGATAACGGGTTGAGCCTGTTAAGCCCGCCCGTGACCGCACTGTTGCCAGGCCTAGCTGTTAGGGAGCTAGGTACTTTGCAGATGGGGGAGGAAGAGGCTGTGAAGGATTCTTCTGGTACAGAGGGAGAGATGGAAGGTGACGTGTCACCTTCTAGGGCTAGTTTAATTTAATTTCTGTTTTGAGTCGCAAAACCCGTACCTTAGTTGAATCCTTTTATGTCTACTTCGAGGTTCTTGATTTTTGTTAGAATAAAGGTTCGTGAATTTCCTAAAAGGTGGGTGTACTCGGGATTTGTTGGGGTTTTATTCTGCTCGAATAGGATTTCAGGAGGTTTTAAGGAACTATTCTTTTTGTCGACCCCATAGGGGTGTTTCGTTTTTTAACTGTTTGCTGAATCTGGCCTAATTTCCATAAAAAAAATAAAAAGTTTGTTTTGCATTGCTTGAAAACTGCTAAAAGTTCTTTCAAATTAATAATTAGATACACTTTCAACCGCAATCAAGTTATTATTATTATTATTTTTTTAATCCCACTGCATTTACAAATAGGGGTCATGACCACTTACCCAATTTCAGCTTAAAAATTGTCTGTTTACTCCACTAAGAGTTTTTTAACCCCATTTGCCTAATCTAACATCTACTAACAGTTTTACCCCTATTAATTAACTCTCTCCTCTCAGACTCTCTCTCTCTCTCTCTCTGTGCCATGGCAGCTGCGGAACCAGAGTACGAAGCCCACCTCTCCTTCCTGCCAGATCTCCCCCTCCTTTCTCTCTTTCTATCCCTCTGAAACTGTTAATGACAGAGTGAGAAAGAATTCGGCGATGGCCGCACCATTGTTGTTGCTTGCCGTTGTTCATTGGTTGTCATCAATGGAAACGAAGAAGCTCTATATGATGATGCCACCATGTTGCAAGTGCAGGCATGCTTGTACGTGTGGCTACTTCTAAAACGATCATGTCCTGCTGTATTTATCAAAACTCATAAGAGCTGGTTTGTCTAGTACTCGGTTAAGATAAAGAGGATTTATGTGTTTATTGGTTTCTTTATGTTATATGTACTGGGTTGAATCGGTGTTCGTACAAGTACACCAAATTTGGGTACTTTGATTGTTGTAACATGACAAAATGATTGTAAAAGTTGTGTTTTTCATTTTGTTGTATTATTGCCTCCCTCACACTCGCTCACCTCCTCCAATTCTCGCCAGCGCCGGACTCCTGATTTATCTCTGCAGTCCTCCTCCGCAATCAAATCCGCCTCTGCCCAAGCCTCTTGAAGAGCACACAATCCACGATCAAATCCGCTCTATTGTTCTCCATTCAACGACAGGTTTTGCTTTTTCTTTCTTTCTTTTTTATCTGATTTTTTTCGGCGAACCGAGTGTTAGAGCTGTGCTTTGTTTTGAATTTGCAGAGTTCCGACAAGTCGTCGTCTTCGTGAAGTCTAGTGATTTTGAATTCTTCTAAGAGGATCAATGCGATTTTGAATTCTTCCAAGAGGATCAATGCGATTTTGCGCTGTTGAGAAAGGAAGTGGAATAGTATTGGGGAAGGAAAAAAAAAATAAACATGTAGAATTGAACATATAAATTAATCAATTGTGCTTGTAGTGTATTCATTTTGGTTTTGGGAGTTTATGCAATTCATTGGAGGGCAATAATATGAGTATTGGGAGGCAATATTATGCATATAAATTGATCAATTGTGCCTATAGTGTATTCAATTTGGGTTTGGGAGTTTATGCAATTCACTGGAGGGCAATAATATGATAATTGGGAGGCAATAATATGAGTATTGGGGGGCAATAATATGCATATAAATTGATCAATTGTGCCTATAGTGTATTCAATTTGGTTTTAGCAGTTTATGCAATTCACTGGAGGGCAATAATATGATTATTGGGAGGCAATAATATGAGTATTGGGGGGCAATAATATGGTTACTGGGTATTATTAGGAGGCAATAAATTCAGACGCCGGATTCCGATGATCTGTCGCGCGATTTCGGTCATCGGTTGCTGGATTCCGGTCGCCGGAGTCCTGTCACCGGTCGCCGGAGTCCCCCACCGGAGTCAAGCAAGGTCTCCAATGACTTCTTTCTCTAAGTGACAAAGAAGGAGAGGGCAAAATTGTCCCAAAAATGAATAAAAAATACTTAATTGGGTATTAGAGAAATAATCTCTTAGAGTATTTGGATAAGTGGGCAATTTTTAAGCTAAAATTGGATAAATTATCATTTCCCTTACGAATATGCATTGAAATTTTAGTACAAAAGTTCATGTACTTGCAACAAATGCACCACTTAGTAAAAGGGCTTGCTGTATAATTACTTCCAAAAGCCCTGGCTCCTTATCTTCTACAACAGACTTGCTCAAAGGCGTCACTTTCAGTCCCAGGATTATTCATGCCAATGAAACATGTAATAAAGTAATAAACCCCCCAATATTATTGCGTGGTTCGAGCTGTTTACTCTTTTCTTTTTTTAATCCTACATTTTGGTTGGCAATTGCGTCTCCTTGAATTGGGCCTTGGCTAATTAATCTGCAGTAAACAAGTCTTTAGTATAGTTTTTTGGATTGAATGGGAATGAATGAAGAAACACTGGTTCTTCCCATCTAGGGGACTTAGACAACGGTATCCTTTATCTTCATACCTTTTCTTGTATGTATTGAACCTTTTATAGCGAATCTTAATTTATTTACCGAAAAGACTTATCATATGGAATTTCTCTCTTCAACTAGGGGATTACGAATTTCTAACTTATACTTTGTCGATCATTGTTTAATATTTGCTCAAGCTTCAAACAAAGCTGCTTCTACTCTCAGGGATATATATTTTGTATAACTTTCAACTTGCATCTGGCCAAAAAGTTAACTATCAATTTTTCTACTTCAACACCACGACAAAAGAAAGATCAGATCACTAACATTCTTAATATTCCCCATAAATATTCCATGGAAAAGTATTTGGGTATTTAAAAATCATTCGTTGGTTTGATAAAGATCATACGGTAGAGCATTTTTAGTAGACTCTATCTTGGCTCCTTAACTATTTTAGAGAACATTTTTAGTTTTTTTTTTATAAATTATAGCAGCTGCACCAGATTCCTGAATGGCTCTCCATTTTAATTTTTAGTTATCTCTCTTCTAAATATAGAGACCGAGATAAGTAGTTATGTGTTTAGGTAAACTCATCAATCAAGACCTATGACTCATCTTTCCCCAAGCCCTAGCCTCTGCAGCTCTGCGCTCCATCAATGGCAGCCGGCATCAGCCTCAGTCGTAAGCCACGTATTAATGGCCTTCCAACGCCGATCTTGTGCTGCAACCACCAAATCTAGCCTAGCAATTTTATCACCACATTTGCTTCTCGCCGGAGTGAAACAGTGACTAAGATGAATTGGCGGTTTGATCCAATGAGACCCAAGGTTTGGTGAGCGCGAGACTGGTGGTTTCGAATTCTTGTCTCAAGCTAAAGTTTTGGTCATGTTGTGCCATTTCTATGGCAGTAGTCTCGGGAACAATGTGCTTCAATTTCTGAGCTTTTTTTTACTATCCATGAGATGGTGTATTCCCTTGAACGTGGTCTAGCAATTTCTGGACACAATGTCAAACATGGTGAAGTCGTTCATCTTGATGTTGGTGGTGAAGTTGCATCGTGACTCGTGTGTGTGGTTACACTTCATAGTTGCCCCTGGCTATAGGCAGAAAGTTTAGTTAATGGTTGAGCATTCGGCTCATAGATGGCATTATTAGTGACAGAACTGGAAATATAGATCTTGCCAGGAATGTGTCTTGATATTGAGGTCAAAACCGGTAATACTAATATGTTGTAATATTTTCGAACATTAATAGAATTTACTTTTCAAACATTCTTGGACTCTACTAACAAAACAATCTGGTTACATGGAACTTAATACATTCAATAAGAAAAAGCTTCATACTGCATGCATGTATGAGTCAGAAAAGGCTATTGTGCATCCGAACTTTATAGTTCATGCGCATATATGAAAGTTGCCTGTCTGAAACGTTCAAGAAGAAATCCATATGGAAAGCCCTAGTCCTAAATCCTGAAGAAATAAAATTGCAGAAAGAAAGAACTTGAAAGGTAAAAATGCTAGTTTTCTTTGATAAGATTGGCTGAATCGATTACATATCATGTTCCTACCAATCATTTCCCACAAATCAGGAATCAGCGACACGTGGGTGGTTATCCTTCATCACAGTACAATGGCTATTTCGAATTCTCACCGTTTAGTGAGAGCTATCAAGCACTGAGATAAAGCAAACGCCACTGTAGCAAGGATTACTCCTAGTTGTAACAGGAAATAAATACATAACTATAGAAGAGAATTAAAGGGTGATATGTTGCTAGGGTCATAACGGAGGTTGGAGAAAAACCAGGCACATAAATGACCCAATGAAGCAAAACATTAAATCAATAGCAGATACACTACCATTGATTTTTGGTGTTTCTTCCCTCTTTGTTACATCCCTGTCAACCTGTAAAACCATCAGACGCTCCTATCTCATTCCTGCTCAATTCTCACCTCTTTATCAACTAATAACCCCAACCCTAGACTTGCACATGCAAATCCCACTTATCTACAGTCTTAAAACTCAAACAACTTGTTTGGTGAAGACTAAAATTTGAGACTCGCCGAACAATCTTTGCCCTGGTACAAATTCTACAAAGCCATCATATTGAAGAACAGAAGCAACACACCATCACATACTCCCACCTAAAGCAAAAATTTTCAACCCAATGCACAAGGCATCATAAAATCTTTCACACCATGGATTCAATAGATCTGCAATTCAGTTTATTTCAAATCAACCTAGTGTATGTACATTGGCTCAACTATTTACTTTTTGAGTTTTGGAATACAAGACGAACACAAATTAAAACTGAACACAGCCCTGATTTCAATTGATTCAGTAAACATGGCTGACATATGTTAAACTAAACTAATTAGCACTTAACTAGTCAGGAACCCTTATGGATTCTATCAAGGTAAGAGTCAACTAGATATCAAACATAAGTGCATTTTCAGTCTGGTCCTGAGTGACCATAAAGGTCATTACTTCTTTTTTTTCAAGGTCAATTATCCCTAAAATAAGTTTTCCTATTATTAGATGGTAAGGCCGTTCCAAAAGTATCTGCTTGTACCCCATCACCTCTTATGTAGTTCTGTCCTAATTGACTTGGCTTGGGCCCCACTTGTAGCATAGGACATCAAATAATCACACATACAAAGACCACTATGTGTTTGAAAAACAAAAAAAGAAAGGAAAAAAAAAACAAAAAACTAGTGTAAGGATATCACCATAAACCATTACGAAGAAACAAAGTACAACATGAACTAAAAATCGTGACGAAAAGCTACCTCAAAGTATCCCCATGTCATTGCATCCCAATCTCCCAAGCCATAAGACAACTCCTGTCAATCCCCTTCCAAGTAGCCCCACTCTCATAACACACACAAAACCTATCACTATGACTATTTAACTATTACTTTACATACCCCAGAAATATTCAACTGAAAGCAAATCTATCATGGGGAATACAGTTATTTAACAAAAAAAGTCTCCCCATCACCTATTCTGGACAAGCAATAGTGAAACCTCACAGGCGAAGCAAATATAAATACAAACAGGGTTACTTAAAAAAATAACATAAATCCTTTATAGCGTAACATTTCTCTGAAACCGAGAAATCACCCAAACCATATTGCATTCCAGGGTTCAAACTCACCTAACCCTACAATCCTTGGGAGGCAGGGAACTTTAGCAAATAGCTAAGTAGATAGGTACGATGAGCCTGTACACGGCATTTGAAAAAGCAAAATTGATGCTGAAAATATGCATTTTCAGCTTCCCTTTGTGTATGTAAATGCACTGTAATGTTACACTGCTAATGGAAATGCAAAGAATTCAAGAACTAAGTTTATAGCATCTACTTCATCTAAACAGAAGAAAAGTTTTGCCAACATTATATTCAACATATGAACATGTTAATGCAGGTGTGCAAGAAATTCTACCGATTACTTAAAAGTTATGAATTTTAAAATATTGCTTACTTACTACAACTGCAGGGCAGGAAACTTATATTCTCTTGTATGCCTGTTACAAATCTGAGATGCTCTCATACACTTGGAATCAACAGGCATCAGTTTCAAGCCCTACTTCTCCAGTGCATACTTGTGCTCTTTCTCCTCAATTAAATTCTTCTGCTCTCCCTCTGTGGTAGCCTGCAACTCATCCACCTAAGACACTGAACACCATAAAAATTAGACCTAATTCAAAGGGTTCCACTGCTTAGCGTATACAAAACAGTTCAAGTTTAGGAAAAATGCAGTTCAAAGTGTATCTTATGTTTGAATTGTTTTACTTCAATGACTTGATTTCGTGTATGGAAGAGAGGTGATAATAATAATATTTCAGAATAACAGAAAAATCAGTGGCAAGTCTGTTCCTTTAAACATGTAGACCCAAGGGACCCACCAAGTTAATGGAAGATCATTTCTTCATTCAACACAGATAGAACAAAGAATTAATGGATGCAGATACGAAAGTTATTTTAGTCTGAGCAATACGTAAAAACTAAAAAGTTCCAAAGCAAATTCAATGCTGAGACCAATCAAACCGATAAATAAGACAAGGAAACACAATACTCAATTTATTTATTTTTTGGTTACAAGGGGGCCTGAAGCCCAAACAAAAGAAAACAAAGACTCAGAAACTAAACAGCCAAAGCTGTTGCAAAGGAACGAGACCTCACTAGGCCATCAATGTCATCTAAGACAGCTTGAATAGTAAAAAGTGGATTGGTATTGAAGCTGTAAGTTCCCAGATCTTGATCAAGACTCCTTTTGGCTAAAATATCAGTGACCGTATTCCTCTCTCTGTAAATATGCTTGATAGAGTAGGATTCAAAATGTTGTGCCAAAGTTTTGCAATTGTTAAACAAGGTTCCAAGAGGAATGTTGTGCCAAAGTTTTGCAATTGTTAAACAACGTTCCAAGAGGATGAAGCACAATACAGTACTGTGTAGAAGGTTAAACAACACAGCAAAATCAGTCTCCACTTCCAAATGCTTAATATCCATCTCAACAGCCATTTGGAGGCCAGTAAACAAACCCCGGGCGTCTGCTTGAAGTATTTCTCCACGCCCAATGTTCTTCATAAAACCTTTTCTCCATACACCATTACTGTCCCTAATAACCCCACCAGCACCAATTAGTCCCTCCCCAATTCTAGAGCCATCCACATTAAACTTAAAATGACCAATCTCAGGTTTGCCAACATAGCATCTCCACCCTTGTATTATAATTTTTTGCAGGCTTAGAGTTTAGAGATATCCATTCTGTTATTTATTGGAAAATTATAGTTGAGGCACTATATGGACCCTTGAAATCAGTAACAAAGATCTTACTGTGCCATTTCCATATAAACCAACAGATAAAGATGAATAGTTGGGACCAGTTGAAACCCAAGAACTTACAGTTGGATTGGAACAAGTTTGCAGCACACCAACCACAAAACACAATACTTAATTGATTACACATATTACCATCGTCTCGGTGTTTTCTTTCCGTCTTTGTTGCATCCTTATGAACCAGCAAAACTCTCACATGCTCTACCTCATTTCTTAATTCTTACATCCTTAACAACCTGTGAAACTCTCTTGCACGTATATTTCACTAGTGATAGCCCTAAACTTGACTTGCCCATGTAGATCCTGTATGTTTACAGTCTCAAAACTCAAACAAACCACGTGGTGAAAACTAGAAACTAGAACTCACCCAACTATGTTTACCCAGGTGAAAATATTACAAAGCCATCTTTCTCAGATATGGAAGCAATAGAACCAGCATGCACTCCACATAAAGCAACGTCTCAACCCGCTGTAAAACTTGTCACAGAATTCATACACCCTTGATCCGGCAAATCTGCATCTTTTTAATCCGGATCAACTGTGTTGAATTGACTCAACTATTGGCCTTTTCAGTTACGAGCTGAACAGAAATTAGAACTGTACACGGGCCGGATTATGTGTTATTCAGTAAACTACAGCATATGTATTTTACGCTGAACTAAGCAACTCAACTAGTGAACTCCAGAGGGGAACCAAGGCCAATCTCTCAACATAAGATTCAATTAATGAGTCACATCTAGTGTCTTCAGAATAGAAAGAGATAGTTGTAGATTAACAGGGAGCGGAGATGAAACTAGTTCACTTTAGATGTAACAGGGAGTCAACTATGGACCAGGCCCCATAGATTGATATAGATGTAACAGGGAGTCGACTAAGGCCTGTCATATTGAATGCCATAACTTGCAGAACCAGTTCACTATAGACATGTAACAAGTACTTTATTCAATCAAGGGAGATGAAAATGAAAGGCAAATCTAGCACAGACAATATAGTTACTTCACAAAATAGTCTCCCCATGAACCTCTTCTAACAATATTGAAACCTTACCATCTAATGAAAATATAGATACAAACAGGGTTATATAACAAGTTTTATTGATCCTTTTAGCATGCTTTTAACATATAAATATATATATTGACGCCAGAAACCCTCAAACCCACAATCATACGTGGGTTTACAGCTGGAGCTCCCGCCAAACCCTACAATCTTTAAAAGGCAAGAAACTGTAGCAAATAAGGTGGATACCTTAGGGGGCTAGAACCCCAAATGACAGAGCCAAAATATGGGTCTGACCACTAAACCCTAGTAGGAATATAAGCCTTTTAGCCTGCTAATAAACATTTGATATATATATATATATATATATATATATATTTTACGTGAAAAGATTAGTATCTCGCAGTCAAACCTTCTCTTTTTTTTACCAGCTGAGTAAAGGTCCAACAGTGACAGTACATGGAATTTAAAAGCATAAGCATGTCATTGACACTGAAATATATGCGTTTTCCAACTCTCATAATCATCTAAATGAAAAAACCATAATGTTCCGCTACTAATTTGATGTATATAAGTGCTACACATTCAAGGAAAGCTTTGAACTACATAGAAGTTAGTACCAAGAAAGTTCTCGCCATTCTCTTCTGAACCAGATGTGCAAGAGATTCTACAAGTTGCTCACACACTACAACTGAGACAAACCTATACTCTCTTATACCAATCAACATTGAGACCGTTGCATCAATAGAATAAAATGTAAGAGCATAGAATCTTACAATTATAAATCCGAGATGCATTGTACACCCTTAATCAACATGCATTGGTTCCGGTCCTCCATTTGCATCCTCCATCCCCCCTCTCTGCTCCTTCTCCTCAATTAAACTCTTCTGCTCTTCCTCTATAGTAGTCTGCAACTCATCCACCTGGCAAACACACAGCACAACAACAATCAGACCTAATGTCAACCTTATTAGCGCGCACAACACAATCAACCATTACGAAATTGAACACAGCAACATACCACATGTAAGAGCAGAGCAAACTGCTTCTTACGAAGCTCCAGCATCCTTGAACTGGCAGTATTCTCCGAATCCAAAGCCGCAATCTCCTTCTCCAAATCCGATATGATCTTGAGCGTCTGAGACCGAGGCGGCTGCATAGCAATCAACCTCCGAATGGCCTCGCACTCCTCCTTATGCCGCCTCTCGATCTTAGCCTCCTCCAGTTGCTTCTTAAGCGTTTCAATGTCGGTCTGGGCCTGCAGAATCTGCCGGTTAATCTCCTCCCGCAGCTCATCGAAGTTGTGCTTCTCTCTCAGATTGGCGTCAACGACCGCCTTGCTCTTGAGGAGGGGAATCTCGAAGGTGGAGAGCTCTTGAAGGAAGGCTCTGGCAAGCTTGTCGCAGTCGGCGTAGTTGTCATCGTCCTTGTCGAGCTCGACGAAGAGGGAAGTGAACTTCTTCTGGAGCTTCTTCAACGGCGGTTCGCCTCTTGTGGTGGTGGTGCGGGTCAGAAGTCGGTGCTTGATGATTATGTCATCTTCGTGCGGCCCAAACGCGTAGTTCGCCGCCACGGTCTCGCCGCGACCGGAAACTTTCCTTCCCTTTCCAAGCATTTGTGATTCACCAAACCCTAAACCCAATCTCGAGGGAGTTTCCTGGGAGGAGGCACTACAATGGAAAATTGGGAATGGTTTTGAGGTCTTAAAAAAATTTTTGAGTTTTTGTACATTTGTACTATTTTTAGAAATTTTTTTCTCATTTATCTCATTAAGTTTTTTTAATTCCTCCTTACACCCAAAACACTCTAAGAAAGTCATTCTTAATACCCCATTAAGTTTTTTTTTTTTTCCTAAGACTATTTTACCCTCACCCCTTTGTTACTTAGAGAGAGAAATCATAAGGACTTCGCCAGAACCTCTTCACCAGAACTTTTGCCGGATTCCAGTCACGGGCCGCACGCTCACCGGACTTTTCTGAAAACCTCACCAGAGTTCCCTAAAGTGGTCGTCGGAGATCTTATAGGTCGCCAGAAAAGTTTATTGTCCATAATAGACGTCTACTGCCTCCTAATAGACGTCTATTGCCCAATAGAGGTCTATTGCACCCCAATAGGCAACTGTTGCCCCCCCCCCCCCCAATAAAACTTTCGGTCATCGAAATTGGAACTAATCTTTTTAAAATTAAACAAATAAAATTTGGATTAAAGAAAAAAATGAGGAGATTATATCAATTCAAAATATTTATTGCCCCCCAAATAGACGCTTATTGTCCCCAATAGAACTTTTTTTTTTTCTGAACACCATTGCAATGAAAATAACTACCTCAAATCTCTTATCCGCCGCCACCTCCTTATCAGCCTCTTTTTTTCTATTTTTGTCAAACCTTCATCAACATAATAAAGAACAAAGGGGAAGCACTCATTGAGATAGAACTATTCTTTCTCCATCGTTTCTCTCTCTCCAAAACCCTAAGCGGCGAGAGTCTTCCATTGAAGTGTATGCCCAGTCCAACGACGTCCGACGAGCTCGAAGAGTCCTTGTGGCAGGGATTGCATGGTCCAGTCAGGGAGAAGGTTGCAGGGTGGCGACATTGGCGTTTGGAGGATTTAACGGCGAAGGGCAGCAGCGGGTTGATGGATGGGTGTCGGGGCCGATGTCGCCTGACCATAGGAAGGAGTGCGGACGTTTTGCGGCGATGTTATGGGATCGAAGATCGCCTTACGGTGATGACAGGACGGCGGCGTCGCTGCAATTCTCTGGTGGTGAATCAGATCGATTGGACTCGATCTTATCAGATCAGATCGATCACTGGGTGGGATGTTCTGGATCTGATCTCTGGAAGGGTGGGGTGGCTAGCAGGAAGGTGGATGTTGGCACTGCTGTCGGTGGATGGTCGACAAGGGAGGCATCAGCAAGTTGTCAGTTCTGCTCCCGATCTCGGGTTGGGCCTGTTAAACATTGGGTCTAAGCTTTGACCATCTTGTTGGTCTGGGCTTTGACCATTTTGTTGGTCTGGGCTTTGGCCCTTGACCCAACTTATTTTTCTGTTTTGCTTAATTATTATTTACATTTAGTATGTTATGGCTCTATGCCGGTAATAATTCCCTACCAATTTTGGTTAGGGTGAAGTGGGTTTTGTCCTGGTATGCACACTCTCTGTGCCTTGTCTGGCCTAATGAGGAAGCGAGTTATTTGCTTGATCAAATGGACGCAACTTCCTAGTGGCAGAATGAAATTGAGTGACGCCGGATTTATTTTCGTGCGGCAACATAGTGGGAAAGTTGTATTATTTGTAGTGATGCTTCTTCATGATAGAGTTATCTTTCCGGTATGTCACCACTATGTCAAAGCAAATGGAGTAGTCATTCGTGCACTCTTTGCTAATTGGTGCTTGTTAGAATACATAGGTTTTATGGAGAATCCTGGTATTATTTAGGATGTTCTCTCTATGCTTATTGTAATTTGGGGTTCAGGCTCTATGTCCCCTCCCTCCCTATATCCTGCAATTTCATTAATCAAGGTTTGAGAACAGCCGCACCAGCCCCATTTCAAAAAATAATAATAATAATAATAATAAAGAACAAAGGGATCAGAGGGCATGCCTGGAAGCCATTAACTAGGAAGCTGCTTATTTCAAATAAGAAGCTTCCCAAATTGTATGCCCGTGGTTAGAATCCTAGAAACTAGGCCTGGACATTTTAGCCCAAAAACCTGGACCGAATCGATCCAGACCGTCAGGTCCGGGCCGGGTTTTGAGAAAACAAAATATTGAAAAAATTAAAACCCGGACCATTTGCATTTAAACGGGCCGGTCCCGAGCCCTGATATTCATAAGCCCCAAAGCCCTAAGAAAGGCCAGAATAAATATAGCCCTATATTACCCTATATTGACTAAGACCCTTGACTTCAGTCAGCCTTCAAAAATTCGCAGCCTTCAATTCTTCTGCAACCCCGACCCTTTCCCAAACTCAGCATCGACCTGCAGCCTTCGTTTCAGAAACCCACCATCCTAGTAGCTCGAACTTAGCAATCGATTCCTAGATTTTCTCTTAGCCCTCAAGCACAAAGTCCTAGCATTCGCGATTTCGAATACCGATTTCCCGATTTCCAGAAACCCAGTAATCTGTAGCATCTGCAGCCTTCGAGTTCTTCGATTCCTGGCCTCAATCGATTACTAACTTGATTCCTTAGCCCTCAATCGATTCATAGCTTTCCCGATTTCCAGAATCCCAGCAATCCCTAGCCTTCAATACCTTCTGGGCTTATTCGATTACTAACTCAGTCGACAACTTCTCTGGTAGTTGGCAATCTCTTCTATTAAAGGTTGATGTTAAAGGTTTAGATTAGATTGGGGTGGAGGTCATAACTCATTGAGCAAGGTATCCATTCAGTTAATGGTGTATGTAAGTTTTCCCATAGTTAATTTCTTTGTATTCTACTACATGGAAAATTTGGGTTGACAAATATTGGTTCTGTTATTCCATAAATGGTAATTGTATTTTGCAAATTTTAAATAGAATTTCCATGGTTTCCGTGTGCGCATTGATTTGAAATTTTTTGTAATATAAAGTTTATAAACTGAGTTTTCAGTCATGGCTTGGAACCATGAAAAGGTTCAGTCATGAGTTTACTATAATATTGCTTTCAGTATCTTGGTTTGATTCCAATTTTGTGTTTCTGGGTACAAGGATTTGATTTTGATAATGCCCGAAGCAGCTGCAGTTACTGGGGACGAATTGGTTGTATATAAAGTTTTAAACGTTGAAATTTCATTTGTTTGTAATTTGTAACTTTGAAGAAGCTATGAAATTTGGATGCTATTGCCTAGTTTGTGATTTGTTTGATTTTATATTCTTCTTCTAAACCCAGAAAATCATAAACATGATGAAACTGTGCAGAAAATCTGAAAATGAAGGTAAGCAAAATTAGACTTTTGGGCCAGGAAACCAGGCAGGCCCGGCCAGGGCCTATTTGGTCCGGTCCTTCATGGTCCCTATAATTGAAAAACACCATTTGAGCCCAGCCCGAAAAAAACGGGCTTAGTCCCGGGCCTAGCAAATTGACATGCGGTCCCGACCCGTGCCCAGGGCTACTAGAAACCATAATCGATTTCAATGGAAAATGAGAAGCCAAAATAGTCTCGGGAAGTGCATAGTATTAAATACCAAAGTGAAAAATATGGCTCGTACCAAAAAAAAGAAAATCAAAAAGTGACATATATGGCAAGTGTCTCTTATATAACTACTGGTCTTCTGCATGCACCATCAAACCACCGATCAAAACCCCAAACAACAAAACAATCACACCTAAGGCCATCTCCAATAAGGAGGGCTATAGGTAACCTTAAGCCCTTTTTGCTAAAAAATGGACTCCAACAAGGGAATGTCCAAAGGGGTAGAGGTGGAGAGATGGGTGGAGAGAGCTACATTTAGCCCTATGGGTGGCCCTTTAGCCCTTGGTGGGGCCCACGGCAAATAAGCCCAATATTACTATTTGTGATGCAATACTTTAATCCAATTGTTGATAATCAAGCAAATGATTTAATCCAATGGCTTACAATTAATGAGTATAATTATACACATAAGAGCAACTACCCGTTGGCTGCATAATTTTTTTTTTTTTAGTATATATGTAATCCAAATAAAACGGTAACATTTGTGTTACCAAGAAAAAAAACGGTAACATTTATGTTACCAAAAAAAAACTGTAACAAAACGGTAACTTTTTTTCCACTTTACC
Organism: Rosa lucieae; assembly: GCA_024704745.1. Taxonomy (NCBI): domain Eukaryota; kingdom Viridiplantae; phylum Streptophyta; class Magnoliopsida; order Rosales; family Rosaceae; genus Rosa; species Rosa lucieae. Next base: position 36,044,788 of record CM045497.1, read on the forward strand.
TATATACACATATATTCACTTGTTCGTAATTTCTCACACTTTCTACGCTCTCCAACACCACTTCTACTTATTTGAAGCATACCCTCGTCTTCACGTTGCCTCTCATTCCACTGAGAAAACCAGTTCGAATTCATTGCAAAATGTAATGAAAAGTTAGAAAATGAACAAACAATTAGAGAGGAGATAGAGGAAGTAGTGAGATATGCATCTGAAACCACTCTTTTTATTGAGGTTTGAAGCTGAAGATAGAACCGTCACGTATGCATAAAATCTAATCAGAAATCTAGAGAGTTGATCACAACACGACACGTGGCATTCAAAAATCCTATCGGTAAATTTGATAAGACTCTGTAATAATTAATTTTGCCACGTCGACACTTTATCTAATTGGGAATCTACATATTTGCTTCCGAAGTGGCACGTGGCACTTAAAAAACTTATCAGAAAATGTTATCAACAATACCACATAAATACCTCATCCAAATATACACCTTAAAAATTAATTTTTTCCTCATAAATTAATTTTTGTCTAAATTAAAATATTATTAAAATAAAATAAAATCATAAAAATTAAAAAAACATAATGTAAAATCATAAAATACTTGATAGGGCTAAAATTTGGTCCTCCCTTACTGGAGATGGTTTACTTGTTCATGAATAAAGAATAATATTTCTGGGGGCTAAATTATAGCCCTGACCCTAATGTAGCCCTTCCTTACTGGAGATGGCCTAAAAAGCAGCTGCAAAAGTGAAAGCAAATCAAGTCATATCTATAAATATGAAACCTTTATCATCATCATCAGCTTGATCACGAGCACCAAAAACACCATTTCTGCATTCCCAGCTGAAGCGAAACCCCAATTAATAACCAGCCCCAAATTTAATTACCAGGAAATGGAATGCAAAGGTTGAGAGCGCAAAGAGCACCATCCTCTAGGTAGTTTCTCCGGCCTTGACGCACGGCAATTCGGTAACGCCGGAGGGAATCGGCATGCTTCTGGCCTAAACAAAGAGCTACGGTTGTATTTGGATGTGAGTTAGGTCGGGTTTACTGACGAGTACATCGAGGATGAGAGAGGAGAGAAAGACCGAGATCTGAAATAGGAGAGAGATATGGGAATAAATAATTTGGTTAAGGGTAAAATTGTTATTTTGCCTCAAATTGGGTTAGTGGGAATAGAAATTTGTTGATGGGGTAAGTTGGACAATTCTGGCTTATTTTAGTGCTTTTGGTCAATAACCCAAATTTTTTTTATTTTTTTATTTATTTTGAACAATCAAAATGTTGGAGTGAAATTCGAACTCCTTACTTTAGAATCTACACTCTTTTGAATGATAAATTTTGAGTTACTAAAGGTAAAATTTAAGTTACCAAAGAATGAAACATACATTATAAAATAATAAGTGCGGATTTCACTCACCTAAAAATAACAATTCAATTTTTTATTTGGTACAAAATTACATTTCCAACTCGAGGAAAACAAATCAACATAATAATTATTTTCAAAACTCAACAAATCAAATCTTAAAATGATGTCCCTCTTGGACAATAAAAGAAGGAATACACAAGAGATTTCTTTTAAAAACGGTAATAATGAGTTACAATAGCCACGTAGTTACCCCCATGAATACACTAGCAAACAAACTAGAGCACTAACTGGATCGGGTCTTTCGCCCAAAGGCTTAGTTCCCAATTTACTACCCAAGGTCACACTAGACTGAAAACATTTAAAGATGTCACACTAGACCCATGGTCACACTAGATCGAAAACATTTAAGAGGTCAACATCACTAAAATTGTAATCACCACAATACCATTCCACCAAGAGAGAGAGAGAGAGATATATATATATATATATATAATCCATATAGGATTAAATACTTGTTACTCCTCAAACTTTTCCCTGAAAAACAGTTTAGTCCCTCGCATTTCAAATTAAACTGGATAGTCCTTATTCTTTCTAATTCTCACACAACAGGTCCAAAACAGGTCTAAAATGACTATTCTACCCCAAGATCTTTTTTTATTTTTTTCTCTCTCTTTTTCTAATTTTTCTCTCTTTTTTTTTTCTTCTCTTTTTTATTTTTATTTTCTCTCTGGTTCTCTCTCTCTCTCTCTCTCTCTCTCTCTCTATCTCCAAGCTCGTATCCGACCTCGAGTTTATCCAATCGATCCACCGCACTCACTACCACTCTGTAGCGCTTGGTGGGCCCCCTCCACCCCTCATGGAAGCTCCGCTGCGACAATTCCATCTCCACCTCCGTCGTCGTCCCCACTAAGCTCAGCCATCTCTCCTCCTCCTCATCCTCCACTCTCTCTCTCTCTCTCTCTCTCCAAGCTCGTATCCGACCTCGAGTTTATCCAATCGATCCACCGCACTCACTACCACTCTGTAGCGCTAGGTGGGCCCCTTCCACCCCTCATGGAAGCTCCGCTGTGACAATTCCATCTCCACCTCCGTCGTCGTCCCCACTAAGCTCAGCCATCTCTCCTCCTCCTCATCCTCCACCATTCCCACCAATAAGCCCCGCCAGAATTGCAGATTCCCAACCTAAAATGGCTCTGTGTTGCCACGCCATCGGCCGCCGGAGCTCGACCTGGAGCTTATGTCCCTCAAAAGCTCGAGTCCTACAACTCCCTCAAGGACCTCCTCCTCCTCTTTCGTCACCGTCCAGTCCCTGATGCCCAACTTAACCACCAACTTCGGCTACGAGATCTCCACCCCGTGTCCTCCACTTGCGGCCCACACTTTCTCCGCCGCCTCTGGCTCAAGCGCACCCTTGCCACTCCTTCATCACCCACTGCCTCCTCCCCTTACTCTCCCATTTAATTCTTGGTCCCCAATTTAATGGCCTCCGACTGCGCCCCCGACCACTCCTACTGTCCCTCCCCAGCCCAAAACCCAACTCCGACTCCGACTCTTCCCCGGCCCAGCTCCTCAACCTCTCTTTCAACCAGGACCGCATCTGCTTCGCCACCGGCATCGACCTCGGCTTCCTCATCTACAAATGCGACCCCTTCCACGAGATCTTCCGCCCCGACTTCGGCCCACGCGGCACCGTCAGATTGGTCTAGATGCTCTTCCGTTGCAACATCCTCACCATCATCGGCGACGGCCCCTACCCCTATACTCCTCCAACAAGGTCATGATCTGGGACGACCACCAGTCCCACTGCATCGGCGAGCTCTCCTTCGTCTCCGAGGTCAAAGCCATCAAGCTTTACCGCGACCGCATCGTCGTCGTTCTGGTCCAGAAGATCTTCGTCTACAATTTCGCCGATTTGAAGCTTCTCCAGGCGCAGCGCCACCATCATTTTGGGAATTTATGGTGAAGAGAAGAAGCCAGGAAGAGATGGGAAATTATAGAGAATAGTGAGGAGGACAAGATCGATCTGTGGAGAGGGAGAGAGAGAAAAGCATAAAAAATAAATAAAAAAGAGAGAAAAATTAGAAAAAGAGAGAGAAAAAATTTTTAAAAAAAAGGATCTTGGGGGTAGAATAGTCATTTTAGACCTGTTTTGGACCTGTTGTGTGAGAATTAGAAAAAATAAGGACTATCCAGTTTAATTTGAAAGGCGAGGGACTAAACTGATTTTCAGGGAAAAGTTTGAGGAGTAACAAGTATTTAATCCATATATATATATAGACACACACACACACATGTAGTCATCCTCCCAGGAATGTCACTAATACCAACTATAGTTTACAGTTTAAATAAACAAAGCAATATAAGTAAAAATCTAATTTTCACTTATGCATGAACCGTAGTCAAATGATCATTTTAAAACAAACATTTATTTTTTATAGCTAAATTCACAATTTAACAATTAATACAAACAATAAAGTAACTCCGTTCACACAAGAACATTGTGGGATTCACTCACCTCAATATCCCGCTGCATCTTCACACACCAAACAAGATAAAGTATAGAACACACTTCGTCAAGCACATAAGGAAATCAAGGTCTCAACTTAGAACCCAATGAATAACAAAAGCATTTAAAGTTTGAATCGTGCATTTGAAAATTAAAAGTTACGCCAATCAAGAAAAAACTTCATTTGAGAGCACTCAAGGTCTCCGGAACACTTCTAAAATCAATTTATCAAAACAACAAGACGATCCAAAGGTCGGATCCTCACGAATCGAAAACCGAACGATAGGAGATAACAGAGCAAAAAACAGCTCCTCGTACCAACCTCAAAACTAGGGTGATTCAACCAGATAAAGTGAAGATCATGGTGAAAGAAGCAACTTTCATACCTAAAGCTAAGGTTTAATCGACATGGATCGAGCTAGATTGCCACTGAAAGCTAGAAATTTCAAATCGAGATTCGGAAACACTTTGGATCGATCTTCAAAACTAGTATGGATGGAATTAGTAACAGAGAGCTTCAAAACCCAGTCAGGTTTGTGCCTGAAATGGGCGGAATCGACCAAAGCAACACCGTCAACCCCTTGCTGTGTTTTGACGCTTGCTACACCGTGCATGGTGGTTTCTGAGGTGAGTGAGTGGTCAAGGTAGGTAGAGGAGAGAGAGAGAGAGAGAGACAGAGAGATGAAGAAAACGGCAATGGTGGCATTGTCGTGTGATGCCGGACGACGGAGTTGGGTTCAACCCGATTAGTCAAAAACAAGTCGAGTTAGGGTTTTTTTTTTCTGGGGAGAGAGAAAGTTTCTTGCTTTGGAAACTTTTCAATTTTTGATTTTTTTTTTTTCGGATTCTTTTTTCTATGTATAGGGAAATTCAAAAAAGAGAAGGTTTTTCCAATAACCATAACGTTTTCATACAATCTCCGATTTTCGCGTGCCGCATGTCCATGAACTCGTATCGACGTGCTCTATAACTTTAATGAGAAATTTTCCACAAAAAAATGACAAATTAAAAGGTAAGCTGTGAGCTCCCGAACAAACTGTTCCGAGTAATTTTCGTCCGAAATATTTCTATTTCACAAATAACATAAGAATAAGGCACAATAACAAGAAATTTAACAAACTTATCCTTTATTCATTTCGGAAAAAAAAATTCCACAAATTAATAATGAAAATCCAAGTCATTACACTTAACAATAGCAAACTTATTAAGCAACCAAAACCTTTATAAGTTGTCAATCTATCACTAACCAAATCAAGAGTTACCATTTCTAAACAATTCACTTAATGTATTTAGCTCATTCGGCATACAATAAACTTTTAAGTACTCCAATTGTGATTCATTTCATTAATCTTAACCGAACATGCTAAAGTAACTCGATTACAAAGTCCACCATTTCTACTATTAATTTCTACTCAACAATCTTTAGGGGTAAATTCCTTATTTTACTTATTATCAACTTCTTTTTCAAAAACTCACCAATTAAATCAATTCAAACATATTCTTTACCAGTACCAAAATTCATATAGACTAGTATACTTTCTTTATCAACAATGAACAACCTTCCTTAACAATAGCACTAGAATATTAAAGTACAAACACTACACCAAAAACCAAAGTTTCGCACGGACTATAACCTCATCATTTCTTCTTTCTTTACTACCAAAAATATCGATAAGAAGTCAATCTCCCACTCACCAGTGATTTTAACATAAATTGAAAGCAACCAAGGCAGAACTTGAGATTTTCATACCTGAGACGAGCTTTGAAAGTAGGTCATCTAATTATAGTACGCATTCAATTTTTTTTTGGAAGAATTATCTGGAAATAAATCAATAAACTCTAGATCCAACAATAAAATAGCAAACAAAACATAATATTCAAACAAAGTATATTCACATAATAAAGCCGAAGATATTGCAAACCAAAATTTAAAAGATTAACCTAAGGATGTTCCAAATTAGAACTTTAAAAATAAACTAAGAGCATCTCTAACAAAGTACCTAAGTGAGAGTTAACATTGTACTTTAACCAAAATCCAGTATAAAGGCAGAGCCACTCTCTCTCTCTCTCTCTAGAAAAACCCTAAAGCCGACTTCACCTGAGAGATCAATCTCTCATCTGGTGGCGCCTGGCGTCCGAGCTGGCTTTGCCAACCTCGCCGAAGTTTGCAAGCTGCTGTCGGATGGGATGATATATGGTATTGTCCAGGGTTCCTAGGGATAGTTTCCGGCTCGAGGTTTACCGGGCGAACGTTAGGGTCGTCGGGTGGACGTCACTGCAGCGGGTAAAGGTGTTGCACAGGTCCGATGGGCTTCGTCGACGACATCGAAAGGTGTTGTGGATGGCGGCATGGGTTGTGGATGCTAAATCGAGTGGTGTAGCGTTGTGGAGGCATGGTCGGGGGGATTCGACAAGGAATGGGTTTCGTGGGTACTGGATCGTCCGGGGAGGCTTTATGGTGGTATAAGTCGAGATGGCGTGGTCCTGCGAATTTGTGGCGATGCAGAGTCGGGCGGCGTAGCGTCAGTGCAACAATCCAACATCTGGGCGGGTTGACATTACCTTCTGGGCTTGCATTCCTTCTGGGCCTTAAGTTGGGGTCCTATCCTTTGAGCTGCTGGGCTTAATTTGGGCTAAGGTTTTAGCCGTTGGTCCAACCGACGTTTTTAGTTAATCTAATTACATTTGTTGTATTAGGAAACTAGGCATTTTTGCTCTATGTCTTTCTAGCGTCTCTAGAGTAGTACCGAAGGAGGATATCCGTTATTTCTACGTATTTGAATGTATAATGAGTAGGACTATATGTATGTACCACTTGTGAGTACTAACACTAGCTTCTTGTCTGTCTATGAAAGGACAGCGGAATGGTATGTAATGACCTATTCTAGCTTCAGATGAATATATTGCCGCCCGATTTGGGTGAATTAAAAAAAAAAGTACATAAGCGAGAGTTAAATATAAACTTTGGAAGCTATATTTAGTTGTAAAGTTTGCACAATTATATTTCTATCTCCTATTTTCTTTGCCTTTTATCCAGAAAGCAATTTATGATTTGAGAAAACATTTGAAATAACTAAAATTGTTGAAGAAAAATAATTAAATCTATAGCTATATTTCATTTTTTCAGTTATTTTAACTTAAAATATAGCTTATGTTGTTGACAATGTTCTAAAAAACGGTTTGGGCGGCCGCCTCGACGCTGGGCGTGGAGGGACCACCCCGATTTTGGGCTAGGCGAATGCTAAAATCGGGTTGGATTTTGGCAGGCACCTAGGCCAGCTAGGCGGGCGTAGCTAGGTGGGTGCTGGGAAGATTTGGCGTTGGCTAGGGGCCAGGAGATTCTGATAGGAAGTGGTCCTGCTAGTAGAGAAGCATTGAAACATAGCATTTGAGGATGCAGAACCTGGTTTTCTAGTGTTTTTCCATCATCACACATCGTTTTTGGAACCTGATTTTCCTATTGCTTTTGATCTTTGATTGTGGCCATGACAGATTTAGGGAATTGAATTTGGAGATTAAATTGATGAGAGGATAGAGTCAAAGAGAAATGGAGAATATTTGATGAGTGGATTATTAGATTTCACAAATGTTGATGATTAGGTTTTAGAATTTGCAGAATTGAAAGATAAGAACTTGGGTTCTTGATAGAAATTGGGGGGGTTTTCTGGGTTATCCAGATGATCGAGGAATGCTACTGCCTACTGTGAGATCCAATTGAAGTTGGGTAATTTATAGTATGTTCTCAAGTCTATAGTTAACATACAGACTTGCATAGAGGCCCACAAATAAGTGATATCTGTCACTTTGTTTTTTTGGCAAATGATAAGTACAATTGTTAATTTCACCAACATTTTTTTGTTCCTATTTTGACTATTTGCAATTAATGTAGGACTTTTAATATTGTTATTTATTAATATATACCATAAAATTATTAAAAAATAAAAGCTGCCTAGTCCCTTAGGCGCTAGTCTCCGGACCACCGCCTGACTAGCGCCTAGCGTTTTTTAGAACCGTAGTTGTTAAAGATACTCAAAAGATATTCTACACTAAAAGTTAAATTAATGAAGTTGGAATGGTCGACAAAAATGAGATATTTACTTTTCTTTAACTTTAGGGTAATTGTATTATTGCATATAATGTATATAAGCTTTTCTTTATCCTATAAATATAATAAATCTTTTACTGCTAATGGTGATTAGGCGCACGCGCGCACACACACACACACATATTAAAAGCCCAATCATCATCATATAGTATATATACACTTCTTTTTCTATCATATTTTTATAACAGCTTAACATGGTGTAAAAATAAGTTCTGGGCCTCCTAAATTTCTAGACTTTCAGTAAAAAAAAAAATAACAATGAAAATTGGACTTTTATTTAACACACACACACACACACACACATAGAGGATCAATAGAGGACCTCCTTAAACTTGAAAAGTGAGGATGTTTTTATTTTTAGGATGTATTTCCATAATCACAACCACTCATTCTCTGGTTACGTGCACATTTATGAATCCTAAAAAAAATTAGCCAACTCTGAAAATGTTTAACCATTTGATTAGCACAATGTTTGTTTTAATTTTATCTAACGGATTACAATTTTTTTACACAATTTTGAAAGACCATATGATTATGGATTTGGTTGATTTTTTGTAGAGAACATTCTTACATAGGAATCTAAAGGATCAACGGTTGAGATCATTGAATTAGGTGACATACTTGTGTAAAATAACAAAAATCCTCAAATTCTTATACTAAGGATGTCCTCTCTAGAATGGGCCACTATATATATATATATATATATATATATATATATGACATACTTGTGTAAAATAACAAAAATCCTCAAATTCTTATACTAAGGATGTCCTCACTAGAATGGGCCACTATATATATATATATATATATATATATATATATAGGCCGGATCACAGACGGACGTCCGCACTATCGCTAAAGTGCGGACGTTGACGCAGCAGCTGCTTTCAGGCCTCAACGGCGGCGGGGGGCTTGCCGGATGGACACCGGAGGCATCCCAGACGGCTTCTGGGCAGCGATCGAGGTTGGGGTTGCAGGTTCATAGGCGGCGACCTCACCTGCAACTGCAGGTTCTTGACAGCGCTGCAAACCGCTCATCGGCGATTCCACCCAACGGCAAAATGGCTTCGCAGACCCCTGGCCTCCGTCCCGCAAGCCGCGCCGTTAATGCTTGATCGAGGCCGGAGCAGCGACATCCGCACTTTTTTTGGGTTGCAGACGTCCGCTCTTGAACTGCTCCGTGTATATATATATATATATATATATATATGTTTTGAACATCCTTTTCCAAACACATGTATTGCACTTTTGCATTCAACTCGAACTCAAAAAATTTTGATTTAACAAATCATCTTGAAATTTACTAATACATAAAATAATGGGGAGGGAAAACTCACTTCAACAGTTCAACTATTTGTACATTCACTCTACCCTGACTTTGTGGGCACCACCATCGTAGTGGCAGCGCATGTGGCCACCTAAAGCTTGGCCGGTGGCAAACAATTCCTGGCATATATTGCACATGTGACCCGCTGCAGAGGCTGGCTACTTGGTGGCTACGAAGGCTAGCTGCTTGGAGGAGTCATGTCGTCGTTTGTGGCCGCCCAAGGCTCGCCCGGTGGCAAAGGACTCCTGGCATATATTGCACATATGACCCACTATGGAGGCTGGCTGCTTAGAGGAGTAATGTCGTCGTTTGTGGCAGCCCAAGGCTCGCCTGGTGACAAAGGACTCTTGGCATATATTGAAATTTATTGTAGTTACTATATATACACATTATGTGTGTGTGTGTGTGTGTAGCATCCTAACAAGATAGAAATAAAACATTTTGGGTCTGAGTCACCTACCTCTTGCGTCTCACCTCAGGTCCGAGCCTACATTTCTATTTCAACTAAGGCTGGCCATTGAATGAGTTGGTAAATTTGAGCTTGATTGAACTTGCTTTCAACAACTTCCATCTCTTAATTAAAGGAAAAACAAACAGCAACATAACTATAATATGAGTAAATATCAACATTGACCATAGTCCTTTGATATAGTAGCTAGCCACATATCAAAAGGATGCAACAGAGTAGTAAAATATCATACGACTCCCCTTTTATGTACTCTCAATCCCCCACTTTTTTCTCCATTTGCCTCTAACTCCATATGTGCGACATTTTCTAGTGCACCCGTGTGCCTCTTCAATATGTTTTATCTCTTTGTCATTCTCTCTCTCTTTATCTCTCTCTCTCACTTTAAGCTTCTCTCTCTCTAGCTACCATGGCTTCTAGGAGTACTAGTAGCAGTGACACTACTAGAACTAGTTCTCCTTCTGGAGCATTCAAGTTTCTGAGGAGGAAGTGCGCCTCTTATTGCATATTTGCTTCTTACTTTTTCTCCCAACAATGGCCGGTTCGATTTGCTGCCATTCACAAAGTGTTTAGGGCTAGCAATGTCTCCAAGTTGTTGCTTCATGTCCTTGTCCATGATCAAGCTACAACGATTGTCACAATGGCATATGAAGTTTGCATAGTTAAAGATTAAGCTAAAGATGTTCCAAATAAGAAATATAAATATAAACTAAGAGCATCTCTAACAGAGTACCTAAGTGAGAGCTAAATATAAAATTTTGATAAATGGGTAGCTATATTTAGCTATGAAGTTTGCGTAATTATATTTCTATCTCCTATTTTCTTTGCCCTTTATTGATCTAGACGACAATTTATGATTTGAGAAAATATTTGAAATAACTAATATTGCTGGAGAAAAATTATTAAACCTATAGCTATATTCCAATTTCATAGTTGATTTAATTTATACATTGTTGAAGATACTCAAAGATGTTCTACACTAAAAGTTAAATTAATAAAGTTGGAATAGTCGACAAAAATGAGAGATTTACTTTTCTTTAACTTTGGGGTAATTGTACTATAATATATATATATATATATATATATGTATGTATATATGTATATATAAGCCTTTCTTTATTCTTTAGATATAATAAATCTTTTACTCCTAATGGTGATTTGGCTTTTATATATATATATATATATATATATATATATTAAGAGCCTAATCATCTCATTTAGTATATATATACTTTTATCTATCATATTTTTGTAACAGTCTAACAAGATGTGAAAATAAGTTTTGGGCTCCTAAATTTCTAGACTTTTAGCAAAAAAATAAATAATGATGAAGATTGAACTTTCAATTAATATATATATATATATATATATATCCTATCCAGAGCGATGCCTCGCTCTGAAAGCTTACGGTTTAGAGTCACTTTTTGGTCTCATATCCACATCTCGACCGCTCAGTTGTTAAGTTCTAATATATAGATTATCTCTCCAAAATTTCAGTCAAATTGATGGTCGTTAAGGCATTGAAAACTACCTTAAAGTTAGTACGGTTCAGGTTGGACAGATTTAGTTCGTCCGTTGGTTTAAACGAGTTAGATACCTTATAGATCATCAATTTGGCTGAAATTTTGCAGAGATGATCTATACATTAGTACCTAAAAACTGAACGGTCGAGATGTGAATATGAGACCGGAAAGTGACCCTAAATCCTAACCTCGCTATGAAATTTCAGAGCGAGGCATCGCTCTGGATAGGATCTGTATGTGTATATATATATATATATATATATATATATAACATCATCCTAACGAGATGTCAAAAAAAACATTTTGGGCCTGAATCAGCTGCCTCTTGGGTCTAACCTCATATCCAGGCTTGAAAGCAACAATACCAATATCCCATCAAAACATCATGTAGTACCCTGAATTTTTGTTATTAATTTTGGATGATTTTCAGAAATTAATAAGTTGTTGGTTGGTATGATCATTTGTTTTGTGGGTGAAGAAAAAGCTTTTCGGAAGAATAATTACTCAAAACGTTTTATTTTCGAGAGGTCAAGAGTTGGCTTTTTATTCGTTGAGTTTATTTGAAAACATCCTTCATGAAAGTCGTAGAGCACGTCGATATGAGTTCGTGGACATATGGCACGCAAAAGTTGGAGACGTATGAAGAAGTTATGATCAGCGGAAGTTATTTACATTTTTGAAAATTTTAGTAAAAATTGAGAAAAATAGGAAAAATATCCACTACTAGAAATCTGTTCATTTACATCACGTCATTTAAATTGGTTAGACTTGCACATGATGTAAAAAAGTAAGTTAACATCGTTTTAGAAAAATACCGATTTAAATGTATAACATTAACATCGGTTCTTAAAATAACCGGTGTTAAAAGTTTTGTTTGAAAATTTGCGGGAACCTCATTTTCGTGGACGCGCTAAGTGTTTTAATGAAATCAAGGACGCGGGAGGAAAACTTAAAATTTTCACACTTAGAAAAAAAAAAGCACCCGCCCCGACCCCAAAACCAAAACTCAAACCCTAAGAGGCTAAGCTCAGTCTCGGCCTCCATTTTGAACCCATACTCGAGCTCCTCCCAAAACTCGACTCAGTCGAACTCGTGGCCATTGTTAACCTTCATCCAGTCCTTCATCTTACGCGCCTCCCACTACGACAACGTCCACTGCTGCCCTTCATCAACTCTCGTTGTTGCCCTCCCCCTGCCAAACCAAGAATGTCGACGCCGACCAAGCATTGTGCTCCGAGGAGGAGGAGGACATCATCCAGGCTTTTCTAAACGGCGCCGTTCCGTCTTAGTCTCTCGAATTAAAGGTCGGCAACTGCAAGAAATCGGCAGCGATTCGGCGCTAGTGGTTTCAAAGAACGACCGGGAGGCCACTGGGTAATACAGGGCGACTGTCGAAGGTGCAGATCTGGGCTCTTTAAGGAGACGAAGTAATCTTTGTAAGTATGATTGTTTTAGTATCAAGTTGTCCAACTTTTATCAAGTTCTTCAGATACAAAGCAGCCAACTTTTATGAATTTGGTACCAAATTCACCGACTGGTAATACAGGGCCGCAACTCGAGTTTGAAGAAAAGCCCACGCGGATTCCTGTATCGAAACATCGTTGCTCCCTGGAGGATTTCTCTCTCAACTCTACCACTTCAGGTACTGCTCAGATTAAATTTAAATGGTATTGAATCGATGTGAGTTTTTGTATTGGAATTTTCAGCAAGTAGTTGATGTTAGCTGGTTTAGAGTTTAGATAGATTTCTGGGTTTTTGTTGTGATATTTCGGCAAACCCGATGTTATAGGGTTTAAATGAGGTGTCGTTTCTCTTTGTTTGCAGATTCTTTGGTGTGTTTTCTGAATTGTGTTATGTTTGCCTCTGCATTTTATTGCTGCAAAACTTTCAGCTTTTGTGTTATAGGTTGCTTAGCAATTCAAAATGGCAGAGAACTTGTTGACTTGCAAGCTTATTTGTTAGTTGAATATCTGAATATCGATATGTTTTTGCTTTGCCTGAATTAACTTTAGTAATTAATGAATTCCTAGCTAGTATTGGCTATGTTACAAGGTTTTGAGCTAGTGGTGACTTGTAGAAACTCTAGAACTATTAGCCCATACCGAATGGTTTAGATTGTGAGGAATTTTCCTGAGCTCTGCATTTACTCCAATCTAAATATATGCTCCTTGTCTGTTGGTAGTCCGAATGCTATATTTTTTGGTAAAAGTTGGTAGAGTTTATTATTGCCCTAGTGAACGGGAGATGCAATGTAAAGCTATAGCTGCCTCTCCTTTTTCTCCATTTATTTACTTTCATATATGCGGGACCTTTAGGAAGGCTTAATGTGTGTCTGGTCCTATTGAGTGACTATCCACCTAAACAGTACAATTGTTAACTACTCTTTCCTCTGATTCTTTTGTATATGACCATTATTAGAGACTAGGAATGTTACTTTCGATATTGGATTAAGCCTCTTTCTCTTATCAAATCAAACGATGTTTAATTGTTGTTGATGTAGAATCCGAATGTGTTGTATATAAGGACAGTGGTTAGGAGATTAAGAAGTTGAATGGATTTTCAGTTAAAAGTTATTAGTTTTGAATCTCAAAGTAAGGAACTAAAGCTGTTTAGTACCTGCATTGTTTCCATAGCATCTTCTGTCTCTAAGTGTGAAGAAGGAATGTGAGAGTAATTTTAATGAACGGGACTAAAAGATGAGTTATGGAGTTATAGTTTAAATGTTGTTATTGCTCTTAACAGCTCAACCCTACCTTTGCAGCTTTTGATTTCTTCATCTGTTGTTGTTGTTGTGGAGTTAATTTTTTTCTTTTTCTATTTCCTTCTTAGTACTTTGCATTTCTTTTAGGTTCGTCACTCACATGGTTTGCATTCCTCTTATCCTATTGCCGTGTTCTGTGGATATATTTATGTAACTCACCCGTTTCAAATTATGCAGTTGCAAGAATTTAAACAGCGTGCATTAGGCAACTTGGATGAACCCTTTGTCAAGCTTGCATAAATGAGAAGCAACCATTGCACGTGTTGACGGTAAGTGTTCATTCAATGTTGATTCTTGGTGTCTTATAAAGAGAATAATGTTGTTGTATTTGTTTTTTGTGCACATGGCTTTACTATTTCTCTACTATTTTTTTAATCCGTAACCCAATACATGTCTCATTTATTAGGTTGAACCAAATGTATCAAACAAATCTCGTTTTACTTGAGCTGGTCTCAACTCTTTGTTTTTGTTTTAAAACTTACAACTACATAATGATTCTGAAATCTATGTTTTTTGGATCATATTAGCTCTATATATTGGGTTCTTGTTCAGTTTAGACATAGTCGGTTGTGGAACTTATATCTATCCTATAATGAATAAATATGTTGAGTAGTATATAGAGGTGCACTATGACTTAAAAGAATGAACTGAACTATCATTGGACTGTTTTTTTTTTTTCATAATCTTATGTCGTTGTAGTAAAGTCCTATTCAATTTTAATATTGCAATAATCTGATCTTGGTTATCTCAATAAATTGTAAGATTCCAAGTTGGTTGGAAGGAGCAGCAGGTTAAGAGCGAGTCTTCAAGGCAAAAATAGTGTTGAGTAGTGAAATCCAACTGTTCAGGTTAGTAACCCAACTCTTCTGCTTTGGTTTGTTTATCAACTGTGTGAAGGGTTTAGCTAATTTTCAGTTGATGATTTGTGTATGAAGTTTTTGAAGTCATGATTATGAGTCTTTTATTTGTGCATGAACTGTATGGCAAGTTGAAAATCAGTCTTGAATATGTATATGAAGTGTTGAACGAATTGTAATTCATCTTTGGTTTGCTGTCCAGTTTTGATTGGTTAAATTAATTTACTTTTTCATGATGTTTCAGCAATGGATAAATCTTGGATTAATGAAGATAGAGATACTTTGAAATACCAATTAGGTGTGGAGAATTTTTTGATTTTTGCTGAAGAAAATGCTAGTAACCGTAAAAGAATTCCTTGCCCGTGTTCAAGATGTGTAAATTTCAAAAAAAGATCTAGTAAAGTGATTAGGGGCCATTTGTATGATTACGGCTTTTGTTTGAGCTACACAAGCTGGATATGGCATGGAGAACCCTCTTTGTCCTCCTGTGCTAGTGCCCCTGGTGGTTTTGCGGCAGACCAAAACCATCAAGTTGGGTCTGAAACTGTTGATATGTGTCAAGCAGCCTTTAATGAGGGTGATTATGATAAGGAGTCATTTGAGTTTAATAAGTTTGTTGAGGATGCAGAGAGACCTTTATTTGAAAATAGTGAACGCACTAAGTTAGATTCATTGGTGCAACTTCATAACTTGAAAGCTAGGTTCGGTATGAGTGATACTTGCTTTTCTGAGTTACTTTCCACTGTTGGGTCATTGCTTCCTATAGATAATGTACTCCCTCAAAGTCTATATGAGGCAAAGAAGACTCTCAGTAATTTAGGGCTGCAATATGAGAAAATTCATGCATGTCCTAATGACTGCATATTGTATAGGAAAGAGTTTTCCGTTGAGATCACTTGTCCAAAGTGTGGTTTGTCTCGTTGGAAGGTAAAGAAGGATAAAACTGTTAAAGTGGGGCAACCAGCGAAGGTGTTGTGGTATTTTCCCATAATTCCTAGATTCAAACGCTTGTTCAAATCTGCCGACACTGCTGAAATGCTTAATTGGCATGAGGACAAGCGAATTAAGGATGGACACATGCGCCATCCAGCGGATTCTCCCGCATGGAAGTTGGTAGATTATAAATGGCCTGACTTTGCTGGAGAGTCAAGAAATCTTCGGTTGGCTTTGTCAGCTGATGGTATTAATCCACATAGTTCTCTAAGTAGTAGGTATAGTTGTTGGCCCGTAATATTGGTGACCTACAATCTTCCTCCGTGGTTATGCATGAAGAGGAAGTTTATGATGTTATCTCTATTAATATCTGGTCCGAAACAACCGGGAAATGACATTGATATCTACTTAGAGCCTTTGATTGATGATTTGCAAACTTTGTGGGAAGGAGTTCATGATGTCTATGACGCACATAGAAGATAATATTTCTCACTAAGAGCTGTTTTATTGTGGACCATCAATGACTTCTCCGCATATGGAAACTTATCGGGATGCACCACTAAAGGATACAAAGCATGGCGGGAGTCACGCAGCTTGGCCGGACGATCTTGTTGTGCGGACAATGTTTAAGGTACGTTTGGTTGATGAGTTTTCTGTTTCGGTAGGTTTTGGCTAAAGTACATTTTATGATTAGTTTATTGGCTTAGGTGTTGTTTAATTGCTACATGTTATATATATGCTGCATCTTTTAGCAATTGAATGCAATATATGCTACCACATGAGAGAAAACCAAAACTGAAATTATAGCTTTATGTTATCAGCAAGTTGAAACTGCAACACCAAATAAATGACAAAGTTTCTCATCCTTATCATAACATCTCATTGATTATTCATTAATTTATTTTAACTTTTTATAGAAAACAAGGTGCAGCTCTAATTACATCAATATATTGTTGCATCTTTTATGTTGTTGCATCAATAGATAATGGCAGTTGGGTTGTGGTATTAATGATGTAAAATTTATGGGGTTTTGCAGAAAAAGAAGAAGAATCCACAATTCTTCAAGTCATTGTTTGATCAAGTTGAGATTAATCCGTGGGTGCCGAAGCGCTGCAAGTTGTTGTATAAACATGCAACAACTATCATGAAAGAAACGGGGAGCTCAATAAGCATGGTGTTTTCTAAAGAAGTGTTTGGCGAACCCACACAACTCTTTATCTTGTCTGAGAATGTGATTAATCTGTTGGAGATGCAGTGGATTGGCCAAGGAGTTATAGCAGCATATGAGGGGTAAGTTTCCTCTGATTCTCTAGTGGAATAATTCTTATTTTCTTTATGCAACAATTCAAATTAAGTGATATCAGCCAAGTTTCAACTATATATAAGACTTTGATCCTAGATATTTGTGGAAAAATTCGAACATATTTATTCTAGTCTAGCAAATGGTTATGTTTGGAAATGTGATATGGATTATAGGGTTTTGCTGCATTTCATGTCTTAATGGTTGACACAGGTACTTGCATGAACTTATTACTGAAAGGGACCTTTTGGACACCTTTGCTTTTGTTGATCCGGCAGCTACATATAATTGTCAAAGACCGGACTTTGTGCGGTACTTAGTTGATCGGTTAAAAGAGGGAAAATCTGATCGTATTTTCTTTATGCCTTACAATCCGGGGTAATGCTGCAATATTTTTAGTATACTTGGTATTATTAAACTGCTTTTATATTTTGCATAATGTTGACTTCATTTTTATTGCAGGCAGCATTGGATATTAACTATCCTATGGGAAGGTGAAATCTACATGTTGGATCCGTTGCCAAAACCAGTCCATTACAAAGAATGGGAGACCTCGGTGATGAAGTAAGTATTACATTGTATACATTAATTGAGCTGTTTTTTTACATATCCGACCAAGTAGCATTTAAATTGGGTAATGATAACATGGTTGTGTAGTGCGGTGAAAACCTTCAATGCTGAAACTGGAAGGGTCAACAAACTGCCTAAAGTAAAACCGCTTCCGGTAAGGCTTATACATGTGTTTAATTGGCTGAGATAATACATTACATCTAGTATGTCGATATATGCCTTAATTCAATACTTTGAATAAATAGGGCGTACCTAAACAACCGGGTGGGGTTGAGTGTGGCTATTTTGTTATGCGATACATGAAGGAAATTATAGAGGATGAGACACTTTCATTTCCAACCAAGGTACGTATATGCATTATTATGAAGAACATTTTGGTTTAATTAAGTATTAGCTTGTTTAGCCCCATTGTGACTTATATGTTCTTTAATACATTTCTAGTGGGCGGTAAAGACGCGCAAATCATATAGCCAAGCTCAAATTGACGAGGTGCGCATTGAAGTGGCTGATTATATACAGAGTTGGGTGTAGGACTTGTGGCTACGAAGAAATTTTTGAGTAAGGCTAGCTAGTTTTTGCTTTGAAGGAAAGTTTGGTGTATATATGTAGAACTGATATAGTTGGTTGCTATTATGTTTATGGTCTAGCCTTTGTAGGTTTTGGGGTTTTGGTTTGTGAATTATGTAGAATCATGAATGAAGATGAGAAACCCCAATTTTTGGATGATATATGAGAAATGTATTTCTAGATATTTTCCAACCACCAGCAGCTACATGATTACTTGCACATCATTCTTATATATATGAACTGATGTATATAAATGGGAAACAAAACACCAATGTCAAAGAAAACGATGTGAATTCAGAGATTACAAATCAGTACCCCAAACTGGACTGATGTCTCATGATTATGAACATATCGATATCTCACTGAAAAATCGATGTACACAAAACCAATGCACATCGATATCTAAACACCAAACCATTATCTATTGTTAACATACAAATCAGCTGTTATAAAGTAAACCGATTTACCGTGAAATACAGTACATCAGTTTTGTAAAATAGAAATGATGTCTACAAAACTACTAGACATCGTTTCAACTAAAGAAAAGCGATGTTCCTAGTAACATAAAACATCATTCTTAATAGATTAACTGATGTTACCTAAAGGTACATACATCGTTCTGAGGAGAATAAGGCGGCAAGATGCACGTAAAAATGGACACGATCATCTAGTATTTTTTGGAGACTGATGTCTACGAGTGTATTAGACATCATTTCCGAAATTTTAATCGATTTAAATGTTCACTTAGGTATTGTTCGAGATATACTTTATTAAGCATAAAATGTGAAAATATGATGAATTAAATATAGTTAACATATAAGATTATGATGATTATAATGATTATACATCGATTTGTTTTTTAGAATCGATGTTGGTTGTTGTCTGGGACATCGGTTAAAAACGTGCTTATACTGATGTCTATATCTTTTACATCAGCCACAAAGACATCGGTCAGAATTTAGTTTTACATCGGTTCTGGACTGATGTAAATGAACATAATTCTAGTAGTGATCTCACTTTCCAAACTTTTCTCTCTCAACTAGCTAACCCGATCAGGCCGGATTTTCACCATTTGGCTCCAACAATGGCGCCACCGAGACCATCCTATTCATCTTGAAGTCCTATTCCTCCCCATGGTGTTTGTTTTAATTGATTTGCACCATGGAAGGAGGATTGAAAGCCGCAAGGTGTCGGCGATCTCTGACGTTGCTCCGACCGATTCCAGAAACTTTAGGGCTCAAAACCTACTCGATTTTGTAGCCTTCCTCATGCCCATTCCATCCATACCAGCCTTGAAGATCGATTTGAAATGTGGAGCTCATAATTGGGATTTGAAGTTTAACGATTGGAAACTTTCGAGCTTTATCAAGGTCGAATCGGCCTTGGTGCTAGGTATTAAAATTGCTCCTCGTGTTGTGATCTACAAGTTCATCGAAGTTGATCTTCCTGGTTTTCACTTTCATCGTCGGCGCGTCTGGCCATCTCAAGAGCGGTTCTTTCCTCTGTTATCTCGTTTCGTATAGACAAACACGTAGATATGTTTTGTGTTACATTTTCTCAATCTTTTGGACGAGTTAGGTTATTTTCAGTTTCGGTTTGTACGATTTTCGATCTTTGAGGATCCAACCGTTGGATCGTGTTTTTGTTTGGGTGATTTGATCTTGGAAGTGTTCTAAAGACCTTGGATGGTGTCGGCTAAAGCTTTGTCTTGGTTGATGTAGTCTTCCATTTTTAGTTCATGTGGTTCAAACTTTAAGCGCTTTTGTACCTTGTGTAGTATTGAGTGTGACCTTAACGTGATTCGGTGCTTGACGATGTTGGTTCAAGTGGATCATTGTAGATTGAGTTTGGCTCAGTTTGTGAGTGCAGCCACAGCGGGATATAGAGGTGAGTAAATCTCACGTTGTTTTGGGCGATAAATTAGTTATGTGATAGTTTTAGTAGAAATAATTGTTAGTGTAAAATTTTATTTATCGAAAATAAATTTTTGTTTTGAAATATATGAACTTCACCAACATCGGTCCATGGGTAAGTGAAAACGAATTTTGGTTATAAAATGATTTTCGGGATTCAAAATTGGTGAATTATAGTTTGTATTAGTGGCATTCTTGAGAGGATATATGACTACTTGTATATACATATATATTAAAAAGAAACTTTCACCACCATATACACTCAGCCAAGTGTATCATAGAATAGGCTTGATCAAGCCGATAAGTTCCTAATCATGTAGCTTCGTTGGCTGCCACAAGACTTGATAAACAGTAACATTAGTATTTTGGCCATAACTTTCGCATAAGAACTTTGATTTAAGCTTACCACATATCCACGGACTCGGTTTAACGTTCTCTATGACTTTCATACAGGAAATTTTCTCCAAAACTGACCTGAACAAAAAGTCAACTTTTAGGGCCTCCTAAAAGATTGAAACAGAGTCAAAAGTAAAAATAAATGTCGTTTACTATCCGAAAGACTAGTAAACCGGTAACTTGCGATTCGGGATGTAACATTTTGAGTCTAAAAGGCAGGCAAGGAGGAAATGAGGATTATAAATGAATTAGAAATGGAGAAATGATGCATTCCCAATCCTACTAGGAGAAGGAATCTCAGTTGAAGTAGGAATCCTGAGTCAACTAGGAGTCAAGCTTATGGAAATGATGAGAAATGACTAATGACAGAATCTCAATTGGACAAGGAAACCCATTCCTGTCAGAAAAAGGAAACCTAATGTGACTAGGAGTCCATGTTGAACGAGGAGAACTCGAGAAGATTCCGGAAGGTTCCAGAATATCTTGACACAAGAGTCCTTAGTGGACTAGGAAACTTATTGGCATAAGGAGTCCTGATGACACTAGAATACCTGAGTAGACTAGGAGAGTACAAGAACATTCAAGAAGTATTTAGAAGAAGTCCAAAACGTCATATACAAATGTGATATGGATTGGGAGTCATTTCTGACAAGAAAATATGGATAAATATCAGATTTGGAGTCCGTATTGGACACAGATTGATATTGCACGAATTTGGAGAGTTTTAAGGAGAATCTATTTTGTATGCAATCAGGAAAAGAAAATAAAAGAGAATAATTATTGAATAAGATTTCCATATTACATAAAAATTGCAATTTGGCCGAAATATGGACTAGAAACATTGGGAATTTCGGTAAGGCTTCTTACTTTCTAGATTCAAGGTTGATCTCTACTTCCTTTGGAATATTTCTATTTTACAGATGATGCAGAACAAGTAGAGAAGGACTTTGACAGCAAGCTATGTCGTGCACTATATATAGAAAGGAGGTGTGGATGTTTTCTTCACCATCAAAACGCATAATCAACTTCGTAAATACCTCCCCCTTTTCCCTAAATTCGGTTCCCTCTCTATTGTTCAATCATTGAAGCCATGAAGCATCTCCACCTCCTTGTCGTAATCATCATCGACATCCTCCATCCTTTTGAAGTCTTTCTTGCGTTCTTGAAGTTCTTCAAAATTGTAACCATGTCCTTCTATCTTTTGTTTTTGGTTTCTTTGCCTTGTAACGGTAAAGACAATTATACTAGCATTCTAGGCATTTGTTTTAAATGGGTGTTTCAAAAATTTGTGAGAATAAAGAGTATGTTTTGATGTTTAGTTTTCAATAATCATGAAACATGAAAACGTTTTATGTGTTTTGTGTTCTTTGGTTGCAAACTTAGAATATTGAGCAAGTAATTGAATCTAAATAAAGATATGCTAGCGTTCTAGGTCTTAATTGCTAAATGGAAAACCTATAATTTCTTAGGTAAATCAATGAATAGTCTTGCATGCTTGTATGGTGCTTCAAACTTGTGTTCTTGGCTTAAATCGATCAAACTTTCTAAGTGTTTAATGCGTTGAATATGTTTTGTTGATGACTTAATCTCTCACTAGCATTGCATTTTTAATAGGGTTAACTATGATGCGTTCATCTAGTTAATCTAACTAAGGAAAGTAATAAGGACTTCGTGTGCGTTCATCTCTGTTCTTGATTGATTTCTTCATTCACATATTTTGATCTGTGATTTATGATTAGAATACCCATTTTCGTGTTGATGGTTGTTAGCTAGATCTTGCATCTTTTTCGTCCCCTACTTCTATCTTGATTCATGATTTGATCGATCACATGTATTATATAATTAGATTAGAATATAAACTCTTATATATCCCCTTATATTGTAATTTTTGTAAATATATATTTATACTTTGTTTTATTTTTATTTCATACTTTGTGAATAATAGTAATTTGTTTTACGTTTTTGACAGGAAGTATAACCCAATTCCCAACTAGAACGATCCATACTTATTCTAACTACAATTTAATGTAGGGTTTAAATTGGCACTCACTTTGAGAGTATAAGAAATACGTAGAATACATGGGAGGCACATATACACAATACGTAGAATACAAGTGCAGGTCATACGCACACAGATAAGCACATGGGCAAATTAAAATTTACAAAATCCAAGTGCTTACCAGTGTGAAATCGAGAAGCAGATTCGTGCTCAAGAACAAAATCACAACCAGAAACATCTGGACCGAAGGAGTAAACTCCGTTTTCGTACCTGAAATTTTCAATTGGATAAAGAATTAAAGAAAGAGAAGAAGCAATGCAATTGGACAAAGAAGGAGAAGAAAAAGAAGCGGCATCTTACCCATTGAACCGTTCAACAGTGTTACCGTCGCGAACCTAGAGTTGGAAATGATAGCGCGGAGCTCCGCTCTATTGAGGTATCTCATAACGTGCCGCCAAACCTTGGAGTTGGAGGTTGCTCGTCGTTGTCGTCTCCGCCGTGTAATATCGGGGACGGGTGGAGGAGCTAGCCGAGAAGGACTGGGTTTTCCGGCGGTCAAGGTCCAAATGTGGGGAGGAAATTGGAAAGAAAACTTTGAGAGGTTTTAGGAAAGTAAAAAGTGGAAGCGCTTTTCTCTTTGGAAAGGCAAATCTTTTAGAGATTTCCTTTTCATTTGGGCCATGATACTAGCCTACTAGGCATGCATACTCTCGTCACAACAAAACTACCTGCTTTTTTTTTATTTTTTGTTTTGTTACATAAAACTACACAATCTTTTTTTTAAAGAATAAACTATACAATCTTTGTGTACGGGGCTTATTAGATAATGTGATTAATGTCCACAAAGTGGAATGATGTACTAAGTAAGGGAAATAATTGGTGAAAAAAATGAAAAATAAAACACTTCCTCCGCTTATATTATTTTTAGGCTTCGTTTGATTTCCAGAATTGAACCATCAGAAAATGAAATTTAATCATTTCTTGTGTTTCGGATGTAAAAGAAAAGGAAACGCTTTCCCGAAGGAATGAGGAAAGTGGTTCATTTCATACCCCAAAAGAATTCATTTTCTCTTAGTCTTTCCTTGCTATTATTACTCACATACCATTATTTTGTTGCATTAATTACAAAAATTTTAACAATTTTCCTCATAACTTTTTTTTATGTTACTAAACTTGGGAATAAACAGCTCATAGAAAATTTAGGCCGTGTTCGGTATTGTTCTCTAAAACTATTTTCTATTCTACAAAATCAAAAAAGTATATAAAACACGTTCGGCTAACGTATTCCAAAAAATCGTATTAAGATACGCTGAATACAACTCTTAATTCATGAGTAAATTTGGAAAACATATATACCATGTTTTCACTGTTTTTGAAGAGCGCAAGATATAACATTGAAACCACGGAGAAATATTCGACAGCTCTCTTCACGACACATTTAACTACACCTCTTCTCTGTATTCATTGATGCGCCACCAATTTCAACTATGGCAATCAATTGATATCATCCATGAAATTGATTTTTCTATTGAAAATTGGAGACAGTTGTTCCTACCCAGATGCTAGATTGAAGCTTTAAGATATATGGAGACCCAATTTGAAAGGATCCCTCAGAAATCTTTATAACTAGATGATTTGGTTTTCGCTTTGATTCGGGTCACAATTTGTCAGTGCTTCTTTTCTTTTGTCAATGAATATGGGGATTGGGGAAACACCAATTTCCCCACCATTCATGGTGGCGGTTCAACTAAGAGAATCGAGTCTTCAAGAAGTTGAAAATGATGAGAACAACAAAAGCAAACATATGGTGGAAAATTGATGCAAACAATATTCAAATGATATGTTAGATAGTTGCAGTAAACACTATCTTATTAGAATTAACAAATTTAATAGAACATTGTTAGGTGATACTGTGATACAGATAAACTTCACCAAGAATCTGTTGATGGTGTTTAATAGGAATAATTTTACAAAAACATTGATTGTAGTTTTAGATACACTACTACACATGTTCTATTTTCAATTTTCGTGAAAATCTTTTACAGATATGTTACCAAACGCATACTCAAATCCTAAAAATGTAAAATTTAACCATGTTCAAGTAAATTCAGAATATGTGTCTGGCCCAAACTCGAGGTTACTTGCTCTAGTTGAAATAGGGTTTATATTAGAGATATTCTCGGAGAATTTTAGAAGATATCCAATCAATGTATGATTATGTTTTCATGTACAACTCTATCTCTATGCTTGCAATCCTTTATATAAAGAGGCCCCTATTATCAATGAAAGTACGACTCAATTCTCTCTCAATTCAGTTTTCCTTAAACACATTATCAGCACGAAGCCCTAACCCTGAAACCCTAAAAACGTAGCCTTCAAACCCTAGCAACCACTGCCGCATATATTGAAGCTCTCAATCTCAGGAGCCTAGAACCGGTGGTGCCACCCCAAGAACGGGCTGGAAAATACCCGAACCGGCCACAAGAAGAGAACTATAGCCGGTTCGCTGTCTTCCAGACCCCCTTTCACCATGAAAGTCGGCCACCATCACCGCCCTAATCCCAGATTCCAGGAACCGGGAACATCATCCCAAGAACCGGCCATAATCGCACCGGTCCGGCCACTCAAATTTGCTGCACCACCGTGTCGGACTGGCCTACCCAGTTCATTGTCCAAAGCAGCCTCCAGCCCAGCCCAGTCACAGCCCAGCCCAGCCGAGCGTCGACATCACCTTCGCCCAGTCCCTTTCGCGCACCAGCATGCTTGTACAAGACCGGCGACGAGGCAGCGGCCCTACCGGAGAACTAGCAGGAAGAAGACCGAAGAAGAAAATAGATGGGTGCGTGACCCACGATAATGACCTGACCCAGAAAAGGTGGCGTGGGAAAAAAGGAGGAACACCAGCCCAGCAAAAGGGGCAGCCTAGGGCCTGCGGTCCACGTGCCAGAAAAAAAAAAAAAAAAAAAAAAAAAAAAAAAAGAGGTGCGGGCTTGGGCCGAGTCAGAAAAGAAAAGAAAAAAAAAGGGAAAGGCAGGCCTGGGCCAAACCAAAAGAAAGAAAGAAAAAAGGAAGAAGAAAAAGAGGAAGGGGCAGCCCACCAAGCCAAGCTTTTCCGGTGACCACCTCTGGCAACTATTTCCGGTCAACCACCACCGGCGATCAAATTTTCCAGCGACCTATTTCGAGGTATTTTTTTACTAAACGTTCCCGTTTTTTTAAGAGTTTTTTTAATTCAATTTCTCTTCTTTTTCGGGGACTTGCAACATCCCTTCTTCTACCCCCCTTTCTTCATCATAGGGAAGACCTAATTAAGCCAAACTGTGGGGGTTCGTGCTCACTCCAAGTTTGGAGCTTGTTGAGATCTCCAAACTTAGAGTTTGTAGAGAATTTTATGATCGACCACTTACTTCATTGTTTCGATCTAATCCAATACCTCTTGGAATTGAATTTCTTAGAAGCAATTACGCTTAGAAATTCCTAATTTCTTGGGAGCAACTACGCTTAGAAATTTTATATGTTTTCATGGTAGCCTTTTACGCTCCGAAACTAACCATAATTTCTTGTTCTCTTTCAGGATGAGTAACCTGAACAAATTGGACTTTAATCCATTGGGAACAACTGACTCTGGATATCACAGGTGGGTTCGTGATGTCCGCCAGCATCTCACGGCCGATGGAATCCTAGATACGATTCTCGAGCCTAGCCAGGACGTGCTAGTTTTTTAGCAAGCTCAAGCTTTGGAAGCAAATAGAGCAGCCTTAGAGGCAAATAAGGCGAAAGCCATCATCCAAATGACTCGTCATATGGATGATTCACTCCAGTATGAATGTATGAATGAAGAAGACCCCAGAAGGCTGTGGGTCTCACTCAAAGATAGATTTGGCAACGTCCGTGACTCCCTGCTTCTTGACCTAGAAGTGAGATGGCATAGCCTCCGCTTCTGTGATTTCAATTCAATTCTTGACTACAACTCAGAAGCACTTCGCATTAAATCCTTAATGAAATTTTGTGGTAAAGATATCACAGATGCGATGTTGATTGAGAAGACTCTCTCTACATTCCCCATCTCTACATTGACGGTTGCTAAGAACTATCGAATCGATGTTGTTGCAGGATGGATCACGAGGTTTCATGAGCTCATTGGAGCTATGAATGACGCTAAAAAGCATGACAACATCCTTGTAAAGAACTATAATTCGAGATCCGTGGAAATAGAGCATATTCCGGAATCCAATTATAGTCGCGCCCCTAAGAGAAGGCGCCAAGAGCGAAACCCTAATCTTAGGGATACTTCTGGACATTCTGGTCCATATAATCGCTCTACTTGGGAAGGTAACCGCCAAAATAGGCGAACACGGAACCGAAGAGGTAAATATGGAAAGAGAGAGGGAGGCAACGCTTCTGGCCATGTTGGTGGCGCCACCAACACTAAGAGCCATCTAAATGACGCTTTCAAAGCACCTCAATCAATGGAGTTTGAGCAAAGAGATGTATGTTCTCGATGTGGAGTGTCTGATCATTGGGCACACATTTGTAGAGCTCGTGAAGAAATCGTCACCGCCTACAAAGCATATTGTGAAGCAAGAGAAGCTCACTATATGGAATAAGAAGATCAAGAAGATGATCTAGAGTGAAGGGTTGAAGACTACAAATCTAGCTGGGATCAATAGATCGCCAATTCTGTTTAAGTCTTTATTTTTGCAAGAGATATAATAGGCAAGTGTCATATATTTTTGTAGTAAATGCCAATGGTTTAGTTTTTCTTCAAAGTAGGCTCACTCAAAGTAAGTGTGATGTCTAGGAAGGTTCTGATATTAGTGGTACTTAAGCGAGCCTTGCTCCACCGACATCTCTCTACTCACCTGATCACATTTATTTTGGAATTACCGAAAGAAGTTAGACGACTACCATTGTTTTGCATTAACTATCATTTTGGATTAGATTTTGTTTCGTCAAAGAGACAATGATGTAACTCCGTTGGCTTATGAATAAAATTTAGAGTTCTTTATGACTCCATTTTGATTCTGAGCATATGACTTTTGTGACTACGATGGCTGGGCCATCAGTATTAATTCAAGGACATGGAATAGCCCAAATTCCACTTGCCAAATGGCACCTTAATTACTGTCACAGAAACTCTCTACGCTCCTAGGGCTAATCGCACCTATGAATAGCCAACGGATTCCATGGAAAAACGCATGTAGAGAACGGAAATGAGTTCATTTGCAATACCTCTACTGATTGCGAACAAATGCGCATCTTAAAGAAGTTTATGTGTCTCTCTAGTGGATTCTATGTCACTATTCGAGCTATTAATCCAATAAAGTTATAAGAGAAGATCTCTTGGATTTAGACACATATTGGCTTTGTCACGACAGAATAGATCATCCTAGTCATGATATGATGATCCGTCTACTAAAGACTTCACATGGACATCATTCTTTCGAGCGAAACGAAGCATGAATCAAAAGTTGATTTCTGGACTAAGTGTGACCGACGCAGCTGCCTAGGGCATCGCCTCCGTCCACCACCAGCCTAGGGCTGGCGCAGTCTCTATCCATGACGCCATGGATGGCGTCTATCATGGTGATGGGGCCCTAGGTGATGTTGCAATAACCAACTTGCTTCAAATAGAGTTTCAGACGCTCAGGCCCAACCAAAATTATCATTGGTTGCTTCTAAAGCCTCTTGCTCGTTTTACAAAGCCTGTTCCTTAGGGAAATTAGGACTGAGACCGTCCTATGCAAAGGATATGAAAATACTCATTATGTTCTTACATAGAATCCATGGGGATTCTATGGACTGATTCAACCAACTTACGGACGTTTAAATATCTCATGATATTGGTTGATACGCAAACACGCTGATCACGTATTTTGCCATTGTGAACTTGTAATGCTGCTTATGCTACACTCCTAGCACATATCATATGACAACGGGCTCACTCCCCGGATCATCATATTCCGTCAATTGGAGTTGACGATGCTAGTGAGTTTACATCGAAGACTTTAAATGGTTATTACATTGGGACTGATGTTGGACATCACATTCCCATGAACATACCTAAATGGTCTCACGGAAATGTTTACGATGGTAGTCCAGACATTGGTAATGCGCACCAATCTCCTTATATCTGTTTAGGGTGATGCAATATCGCATGCAGCTATGCTAATTCGTCTACGACCCACCGCCACTCAATCTACCTTTGCGTTACAGCTAGTGACTGGGTATAAGTATCGTACTTACGCATCTTTGAGTGTGCCATTTATGTGTCAATTGAGCCTCCACAGCGCTCTATGATGGGTTCGTACATACTAATGGGCAACTAAGTTGGATTTGAGACTCCAACAATCTTCTGGAACTTAATGCCCTTGCAAGGCGTTCTCCTTACCGCTAGATTTGTGGGTTGTCACTTTGATGAGACAGTCTTCCCGTCGTTAGGGAGAGATAAGAACATGGATGTTTAGCAGGAACAACAGGAATTGTCGTGGCCTGTCCCCACTATGTCTCATCTCGATCCCTGTTAAAGTGACGAGATTACACAAATATGCTGTAAACATGCCTGCAAGGAAGTACGTCCCTACGAGAGGACATAACGCCACCCTACACGGAGGTAGGCATGAGGCCAACGCCAAAGAGAGTGGCACTCTGGCGTTATAGGCCATGGCCCCAGCTAGGATGCGTGAGAGGCCCGTGGGTTCGAATGACACTTTGGCACACTCCAATGCTTTGATCATCGACACTCAAAATCTGTCTCATGAGAATCTTCCGAGTTATGGTTATCATTGGGGGATGCCTCAACGCCAGAACCTATTCCTGAGAATATAGAGCTTTATGAAAATTACACTAGTGTACATGAGACGTGGGATAGAAACTCCATCATAATTGATGATGTAGTTGCGCATTTCGTTGCGAATGAGTTTGTTGAGTCAGATGATATCAAACAACGCTCCGTTGATGAATGAATGCCAACATAGAGAGATTTGGCCTAAATGGAAAGATGCGATCTAGGTTAAGATGGATTCTCTAACGAAGAGGAAGGTTTTCGAGCTAGTGATGCCAACACCTCCTAACATAAAACCTGTTCACTAATGGGTCTTCGTTAGAAAGCGTGGTGAGAAAAAGATATGGTAATCTCGCCTTATGGCGCAAGGCTTCTCATAAAACACCCTGGAATCGACTACGATGAGACATATTCTCTCGTAATAGATGTCATTGCACTCCACTACCCTGGCAGTTTGGTAGCTTCCAAATAACTGAACATGCAGCTTACAAATGTGGTCACTATGTATCTCTATGGGGATCTAGATACGAAATATACATGAAGGTTCATGGTGAACTTCATTTACCCAAGTCAAGTGGCTCTAGACCACAGAGCGCGTTTACAAAAAGGTTGAAACGCTCACTAAAGTAACTACTTGATTGGGAAGGGATATGCCCTCGCGTTTCCATAACAAGTTTCAGATTCTATAGCGGTTCATATTGGACATGATCTGCATTAGAAGCCCTTAAAGAGTTAAGGGAAACCGCTGAACACTTGAAATTCGATTTTGAGATGAAAGATTATGGGAGAATACGATTATGTCTCGGTTTGGAACTTGAGCATCGTGTCGATAGATGCTTAGGCATTTTGACAAGGTCAAGCCTTCAAGCACCCCCATGATCGTCCATAGTCTTGATCCTGAAAAGGATCCTCTTCGTCGAAAGGATGATGACGAAGATGTGCTAGAGGTAGAAGTGCCTTACTTAGTACAATAGGCGCATTATTGTACTTAGCTAAATGCACAAGACCGAACATCTCATTTACAGTAAGCTTGTTAGCTAAGATATAGCTTTGCGCCAACGCGACGCCATTAGGATTGGTGTAAAAGATATCTTTCAGTACTTGAGATGTACGATTGATATGGGCTTGTTCTATCCCTACAAAGAGATGATGGATTCGGACCCATCACATACCACGAACGTCGCCAACACTAGCCTGCGTCCTCTATCCCCATCCCAAAACGACATATATTTTGGAAGGTTTTGCTGATATTGGGTATCTCTCTGACCCATACAAAGGTCATTCCCGAACTGGTTAAGTGTTCACCATGGGTAAAGACCGTGATATCTTGGAGGTCTACAGAACAGACCCTAGTCGCTATATCTTCGAACAATGCAGAGCTTATTGCTCTTCACGAATTCATGAATCTATATGGATTGGATCCATAGTTACGCATGTTCGAACAATTGTGGTTTGAAGTTTACCACAGATGAGCCTACGAGCATTTAGGATAATGCTACTTGTTTTGAACAAATGAAGCAAGGCTACATCAAAAGCGATAACGCCAAAGCATAATCAACAACAATAGACTCTCCTCAAGATCAAAGTGAACTAGGTTCAATCTGAGGACAGTATGGCAGACTTACTCTCTAAGTCATTGCCTAAATTTCACTTTCAAGAAACATGTTGGTAGCATCGTTTGCTGAAGTTATCCGAACTCCCATGACCGTTGTCATCAGGGGGAGATGTCTACATGTATGGTCTCGAAACGTGAAGGGTGTGTTGTGCTCTTTTTCTTCTTCGACCGAGGTTATTTTTGTCCCACAGGGTTTTTGTTACTCGGCAAGGTTTTTAATGAGGCAACGAGAGGAGCACCACGTTTGGGCGACATAAGGGGGAGTGTTCAAGTAAATCCAGAATATGTGTCTGGCCCAAACTCGAGGTTACTTGCTCTAGTTGAAATATGGTTTATATTAGAGATATTCTCGGAGAATTTTAGGAGATATCCAATCAATGTTGATTATGTTTCCATGTACAACTCTATCTCTATGCTTGTAATTCTCTATATAAAAAGGCTCCTATTATCAA
This sequence comes from Rosa lucieae, assembly GCA_024704745.1. Classification (NCBI taxonomy): domain Eukaryota; kingdom Viridiplantae; phylum Streptophyta; class Magnoliopsida; order Rosales; family Rosaceae; genus Rosa; species Rosa lucieae. The sequence continues at coordinate 36,076,232 of CM045497.1, forward strand.
TGAAAGTACGACTCAATTCTCTCCCAATTCAGTTTTCCTTAAACAAACCATTCATTTTCATTTTGTACAACAATTTTTGAAAAATGACTTTGTAAAGCATTACCGAAAGGGCCCTTAATTTCTCATCCCGAGAAAAAGATAAAAGAATTACTTTCCTTTCCGCGAACAAAATCAGGTCTTAAGTTACCGAATTACGACGTTGCAATCTATTTAATCAGGTCTCATGTATAAGGACATTGATCATCTTCTTAGCACTTGCGCTATCATATTTATTGGTAGGTGGGTCTTCTACAGTTTTCCTTTTATCATCTACCTCTGCCTTTTGGCTGATCTCATTTAGGAGCACTCGAGCTTAATAATAAATAGGTTGTTGTTTCACTTGAACTTAGTAATAAATAGGTTGTTGTTACCCCCTTAAACAAAAACAAAACAAAAAAAAAAAGGTAATGTATTTAATTACTTATAAAGGCAAAGGTTTTGCAACTTGTATATGGTGGTGATTTGTTTCTTTTTAATATCGCTTTTTAGTCGAGTGTTTCTTTCATTTTATTATATATTGTAATATCAGGAGCACCTTTGATTTGAATGGTCTATGTACCATTTAGTTATTGTACCAGTAATTTTGAACATGTTCCAAATATTAACTGGGGTTGGACTTGCAGAACTTGTGTTTAAATTATGCAATTGCAGCTGTGTTTTTTTACTTATATGTTTCTTTCATATTGCCGTGCAGTTAACAATTCCAAGTCATCAATCAAGTTATCAGCGGACATACCAATAAAGGCCAGATTTCCCAATAAAGCCTCTTTCTCTGGCTTGCATTTTATGTTCAAGCGGCTACCTGAACTAAATGTTGCTGCTTTTTTAGGTAAAATCCTTTTCTTGTGCTATATATTTGAGAGACCAATGGTGACTTTTAGGTTTCTTCTTTTTTTATTTATTCCTAAACCACAAAAAGAATGCTCTTCCAATCCATTATTCACGATTATCTAGTTCATGGAATAGGAACTAGTATCTAGAGGTAACAGCTAGCTACCACTTAGTTAGCCCCAGTATTGTGTCCCATTGTTCTGTTCCATTAGTTTCCAAAGTTGATCCTGCTTGCTTGTGCCAGCAAATTTTATCAATATTATTCTGTGGTTGACGTGTTTTTGTGTCAATTTGATTCATGATTTATACTTTTATAGCATATTGTATGCTAAACATTTGTTAATGATGGTTATTGAGATTTAGTTGAATTACACTTAATTTTAGTCTCAATGAATTATTGTTGATTTATGCTGCTAGAATAACAAGAATGTTCTTATTATCTCTTCCTAACCTTGACCCTTATACACCGTTTAATAATTGTGTATTTGATTGCTTTCAATTTTGTTGCTGTGCATGAGTGTAGTAGATGATCTTCTTAGGAGAAACTTTTAAAACGCCTCTGCCCCTGATAGACTTACACATCATTTTGTATATCCAGCGTTTACCAAATAAGTTCCAATGTTTGGATCACTGAATTTAAATCATTCTGTATGTGCAATGTCTGATTATTTTTACAAGCAGAAATTTTTTATATTCAGAGCCTTTGGCAAACAACTTTTATCAAGTTGGTTTAGATTTGCTCTACTTTTCTGTTTATGTTGTCCTAATTGATGATTAGTTTTGCCTCTTCTTGTTTATTCATTCAGATTACTGGTGCAGTTTGTTATTCCAAATCAAAACTTGGCATATGTTTTTTTTTTTTTTTCGTTTCACCAAAGACTACCTCTCAAAAAGGCCTTTATTGCCTTTGATATTAGTTATGAGCGCTTCAAAGTCGGATTCAGTTATTACCTAATTAACTGATGTGCAGCTCGGTTGGGTTAAACCCTTCTCCCAGCACTATAACAAGCACGATTGGGCTCTCGCTTACCATTTCTAATTTCCATTTAACCTTTTGTTTACGTTTGCTTCTGTGAGGTTATATCTACCTATCTTTTATTGATTTAGTTAAAGTTTACATTTTTTTCAAAATGGTGACTTCTATTTTTCTTCAGTTCAAAAGTATTTATCTTTTCAATGTGTATTTATGTCGATTAGAACTTTTGTGGTAGTGCACATCAGTTATAATATAATGCCAAGATATTATTGTTGGTATTTTGGCTCGTTGATACAGTCTGGAAAAGCTAGGATTCTCTAAGTATAGAAAGGAAAGAGGTTTACGCAGCTTTTCTATAAGTTCTAGGAAAGTTAGTCTTTAAAGTTCTGTTAGGATTTGTAATACAGGCTTAGAAAGGTCAATTATGCCTTAGTCTATTAGGAATAGGAATCGTAATCTCATGATATATCAGCAACTTCTATGTGCTATAAATAGGAGCAGGAGGTTTTATGAAATCAAGACAGAGAATGCAGAAAACTGAGTCCGAGTGATAGAGAGGTAAGAACTAGTTTGAGGGATCTGCAATAAGTACTTGTAAACATCTAAGTTCTTCATAGTGAATCTCTCAAGAGAGATCACGAAGTGGATGTAGGCTAAAGTTTTGGCTGAACCACTCTAAAACTGCTGTGTTTTGTTTCTGTTTCCAAGTTCATCTATTTTCTATTTTGCTTAAAGTAGTCAAACACAAAAGATTCAAAGGGGGCTTACACTATAGTTATAATTTTCTGTGTATATCTTTTGCAGCCGGGAGTATATATTAAGAGGAAGGTCCCCTTCTGACTTTATTTGTGTTGGTGAATATGAGAGGTATGGACGGCACTTCTGCTAGAAAGAGAAGAAACAGGAGTTTATCCCCCCTGGCCTCTAATCCTATTCATCACTTGAAAACATCAAAAACTTCATCATCAAGTTCAGCAGCATCAAGAAGACCACCATCAAAACTGGTGACTGCTAATATTGAAAATCTTCCCGAACATGTTTTGGTTGAAATTCTCTGTCGACTTCCTTGCTATAAATTCGTCTCTCAATGCAAGTCTGTGTCCAAACGTTGGTGCACTCTCATGTCAAATCCTTCTTTCATTGGCCGCTTCCTGTGCCTGCAAATGGAAAGGCCAATAATACGTACCTTGATAAACGCTGAAGGGTTGGAATTCCTTAACAAAACTTCATCATTGTCCAAGCCACTAACTCCTTTGTTCAGAAGACTGATGAGTATCTACAGTTTGGAGAAAGAGCCAATTGTGGTTGGTACATATAATGACTTGGTTCTCTGCTGTGCATCCAAGTATGAACAATGTGATTACTACATCTGCAATCCATGCACAATCCAATGGGCTGAACTTCCACCCCCGCCTCGAGTATACGAGTACACACCTGTGGGATTCATCTGCGATCTGCCCTACTATAATGATAAGACAGGTGATCAGGAATCAGGAGATACCATCAAGCTTAATTCGGAGTATAGGTGCAGGGTGGTGAGAATTATTTTTCCTCCTGATCAGGAATTTTCCTGCACATTGGGAGTGCAGATCTTCTCTTCTGAGACGGGTGAATGGACAGAATCAATTGTATCCACTCCATCTGCCCGTTGGTATGAGTCCATTGATCACAGCTTTAGCTTTGCTTGCAACGGAATGTTGTATTGGATGAGTCGTCGTCAAAATTTTTTTATTTTTGGGTTGGATCCGTTCATGGTCAACAATAGTGACAATAGTACTAACACTATTACTAATGGCAATAATACTATTGATCACTATAAATGTCGTTTGATTGAATTTGATGGCTGTGGTTGTGAAATACTTCGGTGCGTAGGAGTCCATAGAGGGTGTTTGCGCATGTCCGAGTACGACTTTGTCAGCCGTGCTGTCTTGGTTGCGGATCTTATTGTAGGAGAACAAGGTGGTTGGATGGTCAAGTGTCATGGAGGAACTTCCAGATTATGTATAAAAGACATGGTGAGGATTTATTCACTGGATGAAGAAAAAATGGATTTGCAGATTGATGAAGAAAATTTGTGTATATTGCTAGCTTTTGACCCAGACGATGATGATATCTTTTATCTGCGGGTAGATGAGGACATTTTCATGTGCAACATTTTTACAAGTGAATGGTCAAAGATAGCAGAAAAGAGTCCAATTGATAGTCCTTTCTTCTACCCATTTGTGCTCCCATGGTGGCCAACACCAATTCCTAGACTACCGCAACATGCACAACCAAGCGGGGACAACCTCTAATTCTCCCTTGGTAGGTATTTGACTGGCATCGGAGTATTGAAGTTTTCAGGGGGTCAATCTGACGGAAGGCAGACTTGTGAGATTTCTGTATTATTTGTTTTTGCATTTTTTAAAATTCATAAATGCACCAGTGCAACTTTAATCCGTTCCAATAAAGTGTGCTGTACATGTTACATATCAATGCATGGGACGGTCGTTCTGTTACATATCAATACATTCCTCAGTATTGAGGATATGCTGGGACATTTAAAAAAGTAACCCATTTTAAGGGTTCAAAACTTCAAATTCACTTATGAAGGGAAAAGCTTCAAATATGGTGATGTATAAGGACTTCGTGTTTCTTTCAATAACAAATATGATCGAGTCACCCGCATTTCTAGAATGTCTTCTCTGTTAACATCATTATGGGTCTTATACCTGTATATGGTCTTGTTGGCGCAGTTTCTGTGGATTGTATATATCTCTGATGATGGTTATGATTGACTTTGTAATTACAGAATGGATATATGTATTTCCCAACCAAAGCAACTGATCAATATGTCAACAACTTTATAAATCAGTCTTAGGAGTGCAACCCTGTTCGCATCCTAATATAGGATTGAAGTAGAACTTGAGTCATAATCGAAGATACAGATCTTTGATGACGTTATGATTTATTCAATTTGTCAAACCATCCAAAGTAAAATCATCACAAATAACACAAGATCTGTTGACGCAGTAAAACCCTCTAAAGAGGTAAACAACTGTGGGCACTATACCGGTGAACAATCCACTATATGAATATGAAAGTACATAAAGATCTTACACAACTCATCTACTAGAACTAATCTAGTGGGCAGCGGTGTCTCCTCGTCTTTGCTACTTCCAAATCAGCGACCTTGTTCTCCTTTGTCAATCTTGAGATGGCACAACTCTCATCTCGGTTGTCAATCACCTCAGGGCACAAATCATGCATGAACTACCAACACACATGAAGCATAAAACTATAAAACTTTTTTGACAAAAAAAAAGCTTGGGATTTGATAACCCTTCAAAAGCTAAACAAGGAACAGCTTATGAAGGATTCTCACATGAAACTTTAGATCAATGCTTTCTGAAGATAAAGGCAGAAAACTCTCAAGAAGGCAACGACCAAATATTCTGATATGTTCCACACCTTGAACAACCCTAAGAGAATGAGAAGACGAGCTAGGGTTTCTGATGTACATGGGCTTCATGACTTCCTTTAAAAAGCATGGATTAAAATAGAATCATCATTTAAAAAAGCCCATAAATCAATTTAAGAAAGTTTAAATGCTTTTGATTAAATCATCTGAAACAACGCAGATCAGTACAATAGGATTGTAAAGAGGATCGCATCCTATAATAGGATTCAAAGGCAAGTTCAGTCCTAACCACTTTTACAAGCATGCACATGTATGCAAGACATACCTGATTGATGAGAGTTGTGCATGAAGCTTGAAGCATTCCATTCTTCTAAGGATCCAAGAGTAGAAAATTATTACATGAAAACATGACTCTTGGTTGTTGTGCTTAGGAAATGCCAATCAAAATAAACATTGCACTAACAGACTCAAAGGTGGTATACAAGATATTGAATCTTGTACTACGATATCTAGTGAGAAGCTCAATGCCTTTGGGGAAGGAAAAAGCTACCATTCAGGTGTGGCGTACCTGTTTTGGCTGTAGATTTCCTAGATTTTGAATCCGTAGCTGTTGTAATATAGTGGGGTCATAGAATCATTTCCTTTTTGTTTTGGGCCCTTTTTGTTTTGGGGGCTGGGTTCTACAGATTGAAGGTTCTAGTATTTATAGGATATCTACCCTTTTGTTGAACTTCTCCAGGCGTTGTTGTGGACAGGTCATCACAGTGCTTGCTCTACATGTCCACACCAAAGTCGAGCAATTCAACTGCAAAACTAATATCTGAGGCACATAATTGCTACTGGAAGATTTATGGTCATTGGGGATGTGAGACTTTTAGAAAAAGGGGCCATGTAGGAGGAAGTTGTCTATTATTCTCTTCTCCACGCATTCACCATGCGTATCCTTCTTCTTTTTTGAATAATGCGAATCCTTCTTTGGTGTTGGAAGAATTGGAGAGATTGAGAAGACAGAGGAATGAAGATTTTACGTTTATGCACAGGAATATACTCAGTGAGCGTAGATTACAGTCAACAAAAGGTGACGGTTTGGGGAATATGCAGCAAATACGATGTACTCGATACTGCAAGGACCAAGAGAAAACAGCTCCCTCGCTTTTGGAATCCTGAAGACAATGATATTGAAGATGATGGAGTAGAAGCAGAACTACCACCCACTATATCAGAGTCAGACGACTCAACACCACCGATTGCAAGATAAAGCACTTATTAAGACGGCCTTCTTCACTGGCTCCCACTAGGGTTCCCTCCTAGAGCTTGAGAGCATGGAAGAAAGTCTTCACCAGGAGGGCCAATTTATTCTTATGAGTAAATTAACATATACAGTACTTACAATGTCAAATCATTGTTGTTATTTGTATCATCATCATCATGCAAGTCTTCTACATCATCATCCAGCAGCTTTATGGTGAAATCAAGAGTACCATTATCTTTAGCCTTCTGGATACGAAACAAGTCTTCGTCCTTGAATTTACTTAATCTCTTTCCTACTTTAGGCCACATTGTCTTCCTTGATAGCCTTGCACGTAATACAAGTTATATGAATTCCAAACTCAGCCTCATATTAAATACAGTTAGTAACATAAAGCCTTTTAAATCGGCTCCATTTTGCAAGGCAACACAGTATGTACTTTACAAAAGAAAATCAATGTAACCAGCTCCAATGGAAATAGTAAGTTGGATTAAGCTAGAGCATACTGGTTCCTGAAAAAGAGGAACAGAGGCCAAACAGCAATTGCTGTAAAGTCATCTCATCATTCCTCAATGAACCACTGAGTGTTATCCTCTACAACAATAAAAAGTTCAAGAAAAAGAGAACTCACCATTTCCCCTGATAATTGCAACCCAAGTTCTTCAGAGCTAGGACCGAAGTTGCATGCAACCCTCCACAGGCCAGCCTTGCTGCAGACGCTATAAACTGATTCCACCCTATACTGGCATGCTTCCCACACTTGCTTCCAAATATCTTCCTCAGCGACATTATGTAGCTCAAGAGGTAACACATCTTGATTGAAATGGAATATGAATTTTGTTTCAACGTCCTCAACTTCTCTCTCTGAGTTAGCACTCTCAAGGAACTTCATAGAAGATTGAAAAATCTTCTTATATAATGACTGTCTCATCTTATCATGTGGCCTTCGTGATTCGTCAAAGAACTTCTGACAACGATCTTTCAATTCCCGCTTCCGCTTCTGGAGCATGAGCCATTCGAGGTCCAAATCTTGAATGGCCCAAAGCATCTGCATAGAAAATAAAATCAAACAGTTAGATCATATTGCTTGTGCGACGAACTTTATATATCTATCTATTAGATCCCATGAAAAGTACCTTGTGCCAGTTTAGCTCACTTTTATCCTGATATGGAGGATAATCTTCAAGTTGATCAGGATCTTTGAATAAACTCGGGCAATCCTCCCTCCTACACATAGCTATAAACGGAAGCTAAAATAGACGAGATGACATATCAATAGAGGGATAAACATCAGATAAATATACAGAAGCAGACAAATTGAAAAGATTACTAACATCCAGCTTTTCAACATGTTGCAACACCAAAAATCTCCTGATGTCATCAACTTTGACAGCATTTGCCAAATGAGTCTTCGAAATCCACGGTTTTGTGACATGGTCAAAAGTCCAATTGCTCTCAGAAGTCAAGCTATCAGCATCCAACGGTGTAGATCCACTTCTCAGCAATTGTATCTACATATAAAATCAGCAAATAAACAATAAAAAAAATAATAAAAAAAAACTATTGTGAGCTGAAAAGTTAAACTGTAATATCAAGGCTAAAGCAACGAAAACTACTTGGAGTCTTACTGGAGCATCAGTCTCCTGAATGTGCTTATACTCAGAAGGTGCTTGGAATTGGTATAATCGAGTTGACCTGCGCAGAAGATAATGTTGAAAATAAAAGAATCTAGAAAGCAGAAGAAATATTTGAACTGTTCAACTTGAGAAAAATCGAAGGACTGATTACAACTTAAATAAGAACACATGAAAAAGAATTAGCTAGAAAACAGGAGTTGACTAACTCCATGACTCTACACTCCTCCACTATCAGAGTACTCGTAAAGAAATGTCATATCAACAGACTTCTTAAGGAATAGGACAACCAAAGAATTATTCAAAGCAACAAAGTAAAACAATAATTCAAATGAACTTTTATTAGATAATATAAGAACCCAGATGATACAAGAACCGAGATCTTTTACCCTATAAATAATGCAGTGATACACACGGTTAACATCTATGACTTTTATCTGTATCTCTACTCTTCCTGAACTGCATTTATTTTGGTTTTGGTTAACCAAAATGTTCATACTAGGTGTTGCTATTCAGCAGAGTGTTAGTGTTTCTTTCTCCCCAAAAAAAAAAAAAGAAAGAACAAAAGAAATGATTTTTTTTTTCTTCCTTTAAATAACTAGGTCACCTATAATGGCCTGTCTCATTACATAGCATACGTCAATCAGTACTCAGAACTAAAAAGTCATATATGGAAAAGAATCAGCATAGGAAGTGAATGGACTGGATATTCTAGGTAAAGTCAAGAGAATCTTAATAAGAAAAAAAAAAAAGTACTTACATCCCAAATCGGATGACATCGCCATCACGTAAAGGTCACATATGCCTCTTTGTTCACCTGATAATGCAAATAAGAAGGTTAGGATGATAGGTAATACTATATACTATTTTGTAACAAGAGCAACCACAAAGGTTTTTTGGAAGCAGCAAATAAGTGAATATCTGTGTGGTAACTGCCCGCAGACAGGGACTAACACACCACACAAACACAAATGTCAAGCAATAATGCAGATAAGCTTAGCCATTTCAGCAAATACTAAATCTCTACAGTGATGGTAAGTGTTGAATGTTGTACTCTTGCATGACAGCATGAGTAGGATAAAGATCTTATATGTCATAATGAAATTTTAGGAACAGAGATCAGATAAAAATCTTATTTTCTATGATGAAATGGTCATCAAGAAAGAACCCCATAAACGAAACTTCAAGGGACTATCAACTTCCATGTACTTACTATATAGTAGCACCCTAGATTACTTAACAGCTACAGAAAAAGCACTATGGTATTCTTTTTGTTTAACGTTTTAAACAACAGATAGCTTCTTCCTCTGCCCCTCAACTACAATTTAACCCAAGTTAGTACCCAAAAATGATGATTACATGTGAACAAAAGCCCAATCCAATTTTGAGTGCCAGATCTTACTAATGATTGCAGAACTATTGCCCAAAGGACCGGTCCGATTATCTTTCCCACACCTTCCATGCCTAAAGCAGAGAACAAAAGCCTTCTGATCCCATCAATACCTGCAATACATGACTAGATTAGACTAGCATAAGATTAGGAAGAATCACAAACACGAACAATAAAAGAAAATACTGGATCCAAACTAACTATATACCTAGTAAATTCCGCATAAACTGATCGAGGTTTTTGAACTTGGCTTCTTCATCCAGGCAACATCTGTGAACTCGCAGAACCATCGGCCTCCTATTTCTGCTCTGTGTTTGTGATGATCGAGTCTAAGCCACATGAAAGTGCTACAGATCTAATATAAATGATCCTAGTTTTAGAAATGACTGAAATGCGCCGAGTTGCAGAAACAATTGACATTTTGATCCAACTCAGACCAACCCGCCAAATTCAAATAAACAAAGAAGGCGCCATACAATTAATTGGTAAACATTGAATAGTGAAGTTTTTAATTTTGATTCCGATCCGGTTTATTAAAGGTTTTTTAGGTTCATAGACTAATCTGTACTGAGAGATCATGTCAAATTACTTCTTTTCCTTAACTACCAAGAATTGATTAGGATTTAACTCTAATTAGCATTAACACGATTGATATTCGGGTGCGGGGGTAGTGTTACCAACTCGACCACTTGTGATGGTTTTGTGAGATTAATTTTTGTACCACTTATAACTTTTTGGTCATCTAATGTCCTAATTTTGTTTATTAAAATCAGAAAGCATTTTTATGTAACAAGTTTGAGAGTCTATCCTGTAAAAAATTTAAACTTTTCGCAAGTGCCAACCGACTAAAAGTTTGTGTAAATTGAAAATTTGAAATATAAAATATGGTGTCATGTTTTTAATCTTGAATGCTAATGCCAAATCTCATTAGATTATCGTTAGGAATCATAAATGAGTGGATGCATATACACTCTACTTAAATTGGGCAAGTCATTGTGCTATAGACAAAAAAAAGAGCTTACACTTGTACGTGTCACGTCTCTCACATTTATGTGAGAAATGAGCAAACACAAGACCAAAGCTAGTAGCTACAAAGCTCTAATTTGAAGGAGACATATGCCTAAAAAAAGCATAACCCTTTCTCCCAAAATTGAAATGGTAAGACAGTAAAGCAAAATTGAGTCGTGTGATTAAACTTTGTAAAGGCCAAAATGTTGCAACTCATTTATTTGAGTTTTGAAGTGAGTCTCATAAAAACGTAAACAACTCACTTTTATAATCTAATTCTCAATTGCATAATACAATTATCATGACTTATCAAACAATCAATTGTAAGATTTCATGTAGATATAGATGTCTGAACAACGTGCTCCGGTCCATATATGGCCTTTTTGTCCAAGTTAGAATCAGAATTATTGCATTTCTTCACTCACTCTTGAAATTCTCTTGGATTCTCCAGTGTTGGTGCTTCTTTGCCGACCTTCTTCACTCACTCTGGTCATTCTCGATTGTTGACAAAGTTTTGGCTGATGTAGCACCTCCTTCCACACATGTGCAGTGTTAATGACAGGTTTGGAAGGAAGCGTGGAACTGCTAGAGATCAGCCACCCCTCCTCATCAGCTAACAGTCCCTCACTCTTCATCGGGAACTGCCCATCTAAGGAGGCTAAGAATATCTAGTCGCCCACGTACATCTTGAGTTAACAATTTCCATGGCAGATGCTCCTGCAGTCCTGCCATTATCTTTCGTAGACCTCCCATTCCAAGGATGAAATATACTACTTGTTGATTCCATCGACACTTGCAATTTAACATGCTTTAATTACTGTCACATTATCATAAGGGTGCGGTTATTGCCACCCTACCATTTTCTTAGTTCACCATATAAATATTTGAATTATTAAAAAACCATATTACTCAAGTGTAAAATGACTAATAAGTACACTAATTATCTAAAATCTAAATATGTAAGGATATCTAAATACATAACCAATTAATTAAATAATTAAGTAGTCACTGGATAACATTAATCTTCATCTTCTCCATCCAAATTTGAATTTATTATTAACTTTTTGTCTTTTTATTGCATTTTTGTCGTTAATTTGTTATTCAATTCACAAAGAGAAATTTTAAATACACACCTCATACTACTTAATACACATCCCTATTATTTTATATTTCAAATCAAATTTTATAGGTAGGATCTATGTATTAAAAGAAAAATAAAAATAATCATATCTTCCTTTGTTAAAGGAAAAACATATTATGTGCCTTCGTCAAAGCGACTGACGGAGAAGAAATCAAGGAATCAGCGATTACCATCAATCAGCATAATTACGGATCAATTAGCATTTAATGTTATCATTGTAATTGATATTTCCGTTGTAATTCTCTCCCTATATAAAGGGACTATAAAATGAAATTAGTAGACCAATTTCCAATTCCATTTTGCTTTGGGGCCGTGACCACTTACCCAATTTTAGACTAAAAATTGCCCACTTACCCACTTACACCCATTTACCCCGTCTAACATCTATTGACAGTATTGCCCTCATTTTAGTTAATAAATTACGCTCATCTCTCTCCCCCCCCCCTCCCCTCTTCGATCTATTCTCTCTCTCCTCCCTCTCTCTCTCTCTCTCTCTCTCTCTCTTAGATCGCCCCCGCCTTCTCTTCCATCTCTTTCTCTCTCAGATCGCCTCCACCTTCTCTTCCAGATCGGCCGGTGAACCGCCATTTCCGACTTCACAAGGTGGCTCGATGTTTTGACCTTGATGTAGGGGCTCTAGTTGGCAGCGAGTCCACACTCCTTGACGATTCTGATGAACAAGTATGAAGACGGCGAGGGCAGTGATTGAGAGGTGTAAAACGGCGTTGTAGCCGCGGGCTGTGGTGGCGCGGAGGAGTTGATCCAGAAAGTGAGGAGCGAGGGCGTGGTGAATAGTGAGGAGAGAGGAGAGGTCGTTGGGTTTGTGAAATTGGGTGAGGAGGTCAAGGCCGGAGAGGCGCTGCTCATCCGTCTGTCTCGGACTTTGATAACTTGAAGCAGTTGTGAACCAGCGCCGGAGAAGAAGATGGATTCTGTTTTTTTTTTTTTTTTTTTTGGTAAATTTGGCAAAAGGCTTATAAGGAAAGAAGAAAGAAGAATGAAAAAAAAAAAATTTATTGAGTAGTTATACATGTTTATTGCGGGGCAATAATATGATTATTGAGAGGCAATAATATGAGTATTGGGGGCAATAATATGCATATAAATTGATCAATTGTGCCTGTAGTGTATTCATTTTGGTTTTGGGAGTTTATGCAATTCACTAGAGGGCAATAATATGATTATTGGGGGGCAATAATATGATTACTGGGGGCAATAATATGGTTACTAGCTATTATTAGGGGGCAATAAATTCAGACGCCGTAATTTGGTCACTAATCCGGTAGCCGGATTCTGGATTCCTGCTACCGGTCACCGGATTCCTGTCACCAGAGTCGGCGGCCTGCTACTGGTCACGGGAGTCCGGCAAGGTATCTGACGACTTCTCTCTCTAAGTGAGAAAGAAAGAGAGGGCAAAAAAGTCCCAAAAATAAATTAAAAAAAAGAATTAATTGGGTAATAGGGAAATAATATCTTAGAGTGTTTTGGGTAAATGAGGTTAAAAACCTCTTAGTGGAGCAAGTGAGTAATTTTTAAGCTGAAATTGGGTAACTGATCATTTCTCCTTTTACTTTTACACGTTATCAGCACGCTCAGAGCCAATAGCCAAAAGAAAAAAAACCCTAGTTTTCTAATTTCTTTCTCCTTCCCGTCGGAAAAAAAAAAACAAAAACCTAGAAGAAAAAAACTTTTCTCTTCTGCCACCACCAATTGTCAAAAAAAAAAAATCTCTTCCATCTGCCGGCAGCCCACACGGGTCTCCAGGCTCCAGCCCAACCCACCTGCACCAGTGCTGCAGATTCGATGCCTGATGCGTTTACTAATATCGCAAAAGTGACGTGATCACATATACCAGCTGCAAATGTGCCTGCAAAGTTAGAAGTCCCCAACAAGGGGCACAGCGCAGCAGATAGAGGAGCTGCAACCACACTTAGTGGAGGTGTGGTTGAGGCCGTGGCTCCCCAAAGGAAGAGGGGGAGGCCACTTGGTTCGATTGACACTCACCCAAGGAAGAAGAGGGCGAGTAAGGCACAAACCGATCCATTAATCATCAATGTAGAGAATCCCTCTCATGAGATTGTCTCCGATTATAGTTATGTTCATGAATCAATACTGGAGGATGCTCCAATGTTTGAAATGATTACAGAGAACAAAGAAATCTCAATGGATTATGAGAGTGAGTATGAGTTGATAGAAAGATCTTCCATACACATTGATGATGTATTTGCATACACTGTTGCTCAAGAAATCATAGAGCATGATGATATCGAACCACGCTTTGTTGTAGAGTGTCAACAAAGAGCAGATTGGCCTAAATGGAAAGAAGCAATCCAGGCAGAATTACATTCTCTGACAAAGAGATAGGTATTTGGTCCAGTAGTGCTAACCCTACCAAGTGTAAAGCCTATAGGACATAAATGGGTGTTTGTCAGAAAGCGTAATGAGAATAATGAAAACCTGAGGTATAAGGCCAGCCTTGTGGCGCAAGGTTTCTCATAACGCCCTGGAATTGACTACGAGGAGACATACTCTCCAGTAATTGACGTTATAATGTTCCGCTACTTAGTTAGCTTGGTAGTTTCTGAATGACTGGAAATGCAGCTCATGAATGTGGTTACTGCATATCTCTATGGGGATCTAGATTCAGAGATATATATGAAAGTGTCTGATGGCCTTACATTACCAAGTCAAGTGACTCTAAACCACGGAGTGCGTTTACAATTAAGTTGAAACGCTCACTTTACGGATTGAAATAATTCGGGCGGATGTGGTATACCCGTCCAAGTGACTACTTGATTGGGAAGGGATATAAGAACGATGAATTGTGCCCCTGCGTATTCATAAAGAAAACAAGTTCCGGGTTTGCAATTGTAGCTGTATATGTCGATGATATGAACATAATAGGTACTCTTGATGAAATAAGAGAAACCATAAGCTACTTGAAATCCGAATTTGAGATGAAGGATCTTGGGAAAACTTGATTCTATCTAGGCCTTGAACTAAAACACCGAGTTTGTGGAATATTAATCCACCAGTCTGCGTATGTCAAAAAATCAGGCGATTTAACATGGATAAAGCGCATCCTACTAGCACTCCCATGATCGGTCGATGTTTGGATGCAAGGAAAGATCCATTTCGTCCAAACGAAGATGACGAAGAGGTGCTGGGAGCTAAAATTCTCTATCTAAGTGCAATAGGCGCATTAATGTACTTAGTCCAATGTACTCGACCAGACATTACATTCTCAGTGAACTTGTTAGCTAGATTTAGCTCAGCGCCAATGCAACGTCACTAGAATGGTATCAAGAACATTTTCCGATACCTAAAAGGAACTATTGACTTGGGACTGTTCTTTCCCTGCAGAGAGACAAGAGGGACCGCAGATGGAATTGCAATCCCTAAAGGAAATGTTGATGGCGAAAGCACCACTCACTACACCGAAACGCCAAATGACGTTTTGGTTGATTTTGCTGATACTGGATACCTCTCTGACCCACATAAAGGTCGTTCCCAAACTGGTTATGTATTTACCATTAGAAACACATCGATATCTTGGAGATCAACCAAGCAAACCCTTGTGGCTACCTCCTCGAACCACTCAGAGATCATTACTCTACATGAGGTGGTTCGTGAGTGTATATGGTTAAGAGCTATCATTACACATATTCCACTACTAGAATAATGTTAATAGACATCATGTCATAGACATCGGTCAGAAATTCAGACGATGTAAAAGAGATTTCTAACATCAGTTCTTGAAAATCCGATTTCTATTTGTATAATTAACATCAGTTATCATTTTTGACCGATGTCTATGTTTTTTTACAAAATTTTGAGAAAGCGCGGAAACGACTAAGTTACAAAATTGATGAGGCGGGGGAACAAAATTTCATTTGCCTCCAACACTTGAGTCAGTTTCCCACGCGACAATTCTCTCTCAAACCCTAGACACCACGACACCTGACGAACACCCGTCCTCCTCTTCCTTATTCTCCACCTCCGACCAGCACCCGACTGCTCTCTACTGCAGCCACCGCCTCCACTCTCCTCCTTCTCCGCCTCCGCCTCCGCTATCCTCCTCCTCCTCTTCCTTTGGCACACCTGGTCTCTCATCTCTCTTTTCAAATTCACCAGATCCGCCAAAGACGCAGTCCACACCGGAGCTCCGCCTTGCCCCTCCTCCTTCTCTTTTCTCCTTCCACCCCGACAGTATCACTTTCATCTTTATCCTCTCAATTTTGCTTGAAATTCTCTTCATGTTCAGTGCCTTTTAGATTCCTTCATTGTTGGTTTTCGATATTGCAATGGGTTTTGTGTAATTTGGAGGTGATGGAGTGATGGGTATTGGGTAGTCGATGATTTACTGATAATCTGGTAGTTGTTGATGGAGTGATGGGTATTTCGTTTCTGGATTGTGTTTCTGGGTTTTGGGGGTTGTGTTTGAGGTATATGTAATGGGTTTTGAGGTAGCTGTAATGTGTTTGAGAAGCTAAACGCCTTCTTCTTCTTCACAGAGAACTAGAAAGAGAACGGGAAGCTCTCAAGGCCTCAATCATCTTCTCCAGGTAATAATCAAACCTCACTTTCAGTTTTTCTATTCAATTAGAATTGATTTTCTTGCAGCAATTGCAACCAGAAACCGTCATTGTTTCAGTCATTGATATTATCTCTGCAACCTCTTTTTACTCAATATGGTTTGGTTTGTAGGTCTCTTTACTCAGTGTGAAATTTTTGGATGTCAATTTTATGTGCATTAGTTGAAAACAGAATACATGCAGAATACCTGAGGGATGTGAACTAAATATTAGGTGTCTCTTTGTTCTCTTCATGTTTATCTATTCTGCTAAAATGGCAGTTTCAGGCGCAGATTTTTTGGATGGCCACAGAAGAATTCAATTGCTTCGATTCCTCTAAGAAAGGATGATGATGTAGAAAGCCAGATTGGAGCAGGGTGTCTTAATGTGAAGGTCAGATGAATGGTTCACCATACCCGAGGAGAGTTGATATGATCTCCAACCTATTGCAGCTATGTGTAACTATTGTTGGCTTTGAAAAAGAATGTCCAGCTGCGTTATGATGGGTACGTAATTCTCTTTTAGCTCACCGTTGTTCTTTCAACTGCCATAATTCTTGCCAGTCTGTCTATCTTTACCATTTCTGGAGATGGTATTACTTTTTGGGATTGGAATCATGCATGTCAAAGAACTAAAGGATCAGTGCTTAAGAAAAGGAGTTTTGCAAAGATAATTACTTCTTTAAAGTAGCTTTTCAAAGAGATTATTCCTTTAAGGAGCATTGTACATTGTCATTGTTGCACTTCATTTAGTAAATTGACATTATTAGGATGTGGAGTACTGACATTGTGAATACATCTAGCACACATTGATAGCTTTCACGCACAGAGGTTGCTGTGAAAATTATTCATTGCAAAACGAAAAACCCAAAACACATTAGTATTTCATATATTTCATGAATTGCTTGTTCATGATTGTCACAACATGCAGTTCAGGGGCAATAGGGGTTAGGTATGTGATGTACTGTCATATATAGCAAGATTTGTATTTTTCAGTAGTTTAGAACTTAAGTCTCCTTGTTCTCTACATGTTTATCTATTATGCTGTTTCCATACTATTCTTGTAATCTTTGATAACAGTTTTGATATCTAACTAACCTTTCATAATTCCAATGTTCTTTGACATTAATTTAGTGCTTCCCACTTGAGATTTGCTTTGTTTAAATATATAACTTGCTTTCTTATGCTTTGGTTCTTACAGCCTCCGTGCAGACATGCAGAAGTGAAAGTTATAGTAACAACTAATGATTGACTGCTATCATCCTCTACTGCCTAAAGCTGCTCCATTATAAATGTGTGACCATAGCATCCATAACACTCCTTTTGAACAGTTTCTTAGGAAATGAACAACATAGTGTTGGATTACTAATTTTGCTAGTTTGTCAATGTGTGCAAACAAATTCACTTCAAGCTTCCTCTTGATCTACCTTTTATTTTACTTTGGAAATGAAAGATTTACTTCTAGCTATTTTTTTTGTCTAAACCCTAAACCTTGCCTTTTTAATCTTCAAGATATGTCAATGTGTGCAAGCAAATTCACTTTGTAGCTTCTTCTATTGCACAAAACTGAAACAAACATTTTGTCATTTTAATGTTCAATAGATATTCAAGATTGAGGAAGTACATTCACCTATATCGAATAGGTACAACAACACTTGCAATTATCCTATGTGTAGTGTTTTTTTCTCTTATGCGTTTATGTAACATATGAATATATTAAAGATATTTTATACACTTTTGAGTTGCTTCTAATTGATTTCAGTATCTTTAATGCAGTTCTCTTGGTCAAAGCCTCAAAACAAGTACATGGATCTGGGAAATTTGTTTTGCAGTTTCTGTTTCAATGTGTGGGTTGGGACTATTTGCATTTCTTATTGGTAACATGCAGGTTGGTGCTACATAAGTTTATTTCAATTCAAAGCACTCACTTATTTAATCACGTGGCATTCATCGTTCTCCCCTGCTTAAACTTTACTCTTAAATTTAATTATATATTCATAGTGTTAAACATATGTTTTTAATTTCGTTTAGCTACTCACTGAGCTAGTAGCTCAGGCCTCCTTTATTTTCTTTTCTTCTTCTTTGCAGATACTTAGGTGCAGCGGGATATGCAGTTTAACGTACTCTTGTATATTTGTAATATATTCTACTCGAGTGGTATGTAATGCCATCTTTTTATTTCACTTCTGAATTGCTTATTTTGTTTTGCTTATTGGGGGTTTGTGATTTGGTCGCAGTGACTAGTGCAGCACCAGCTGACACGGCATCCGACGTCGGAGAATTTTGTGATGCATTGCAGTACCTCTCTTACGACTTCAGGTTTTCAATTGTACCCTTTATTTTCTTCATAACTACCATAAGAAAAAATATTAATTTACGGCCTTTTTGGTTGGGAGTTGATGCAATAGACATGATCAAATGAATATAGTTTGGAACACCTGTAAAAAGGCAAATGGAGGTTTGTATCACTTATGCTTTATCATGGTGCCTTCTATGAATTGCAATTTGGAAGATGCAATAGACCGATCTGTTAGCACAATTCTGTTCACCATTCTCCAACTGCTATGGCAGGTTTGTATCACTTATGCTTTATCATGGTCTGCTCCTTTCTGAATATCAATTGGTAATTAGGTTGCTTCACATGCATTCTAATAATCTTCATTGGTTTGTGAGTAGGTGGTGTTTATGATATGGCACATATATTGTGAAATTAGAACTGATGAGTGGGTAAGTCCTTAATGATCAATGAATAAGCAGATAATAAGAGAAAAGAGATTGTGGTTGATATGATTTTGGTTGTGGTTTAGGTGAAATATGGTGTTGGTACGTACGGAATTGGGTGTTAGTGTTTGGGTTTGATGCTTCCTATTGTAATTGCCATGTGGTTAGGTCTGGGTCTCTCAATGGTGCCTCCTATGAATTGCAATTTGGAAGAAATGAAAACCATTATCGTTTTGTTAATTACCTGGAAATAAAAGTTAAGAAAACTAATTAAACCCCCTATTATGCTACTTATGAATAGAATAACAGTCATACAGGTTTTATTGCATTTGTAGAAGCCATGTCATTTTTGTTGGTTGATCATTAGGAGAATTGGAAGCAACTTTATCATGGAATAATTTTAAATGTTACTTTTAGTACGATATTTATGCTCCTAAATGTGCAGATTTGTTTAGTATAGATAGCAGTATTTATATTTTTTACATTGAATTTTTCTTTTTATTGTGGGTACACAACTGGCATAGATCAGCTTCTTGATTGACCATCTTTTTAGTAGCTGTCACGTACACGGTTGTTCTTACTATTGATTCCTTTGCACAGGTAAGAAAAAGTGGGATGCCTCCTGGACCTCGTACTGGGTTTTCTATATATGTGTGTTTATAAGAAGCGAGCTTTGCTATTTGGGGGTGTAGTGGACATGGAAGTTCAAGGTTAGTGTTTTTTGTGTATTTTTTATGCCCTATAATCCGGGGTAAGTATTTATATTCGATCATGATGCCTTTTGGTGATCAGTTGCATATATCTATTTTTCATGGTTGATTGCATCATGTGGCCTACATTAATCATGTAGGGAACATTGGATATTGCCTAAACTAGTCCATTACCAATCATGGGAGAACTTGGTGATAAAGTAAGCACTATTCTGATTTTTTATTTGTATTTTTTTCTAGTGGGCGGCAAAGAGTCGGAACTCATATACCCAAGAGCAACTTGATGAGGTGCGCATTGAAGTGGCTGACTACTTGCAGAGTTTGCTATAGCTAGATCTTGACAAGCAATATGATTTTGAGTAAGGCTAGATTTTGCTGACCATTTTGTAGTAGATATATGTAGTGATATCAGGATGCAGTAGTGGTATCTTCTACACTAGCCTTAAAGTATGTTAGGGTTTATTATGCAAAACTTTTGAAACTACTAATTTGTATAGAAATTAATACAATTCCCTAATATTTAAAGTACATTTGAATTTCATGTTATTTGTGGATTAGCTTTCTAGTACCAAATACAGCAGCACAAGGGATATATAACAGCAGTCAAGAAATGAAAAAATCATCAGTTACTGATGAAGAACTGATGTCAGAAACAGAAAATACATCAGTTTGGACATCGATATATAAACAAAATCGATATATAAACAAAATCGATGTCTAGATTACTATGGACATCGATATATAAACAAAACCGATGTCTATCATTACTATGAACATCGATATATAAACAAAAACCGATGTCTAGAATAACTATGGACATCGGTATATACACAAAACCGATGTCTATCATTACTATGAACATCGATATATAAACAAAAACCGATGTCTAGAATAACTATGGACATCGGTATATACACAAAACCGATGTGTAAAATATTATCAGACATCGTTTCTAAATCAGAAACGATGTTAAAATGGATAATTGTGTTGTTAGACCTATATTTCATTAAGCATCTAATGCCAAAATATGAAGGTTTGACAATAGCTAAACACACCAAAATGTTGATCACATTAACGTTTTTACATCGGTTCTGAACCTTAAACCGATGTCTGGTCGCAAATTAGACATCAATTGTGAACCGATGTCTTAGTTTTGGCGATCTTTAACATCACCCACTAAGACATCGGATTTTTTTTTTTTTAACATCAGTTGTGAACTGATGTCTTTGAACTTTATTCTAGTAGTGTTCGAGGAACTAGTGTTTTGAGTTCTACCACTAAAGAGCCTACTTGCATTTATGAAGATAATGCAGCTTGCATCGAACAGATGAAGGTAGAATATATCAAGGGTGATAATTCAAAACACATATCGCCAAAGTTTTCTTATAATCAGCAACAACAAACCCTCCTCAAGATTCAAGTGAATCAAGTAAGGTCTGAGGAGAATGTGGCAGATTTGTTCACCAAATCACTGCCTAATGCCACATTTGAGAAACATGTGAAAAGCATAGGAATGTGAAGACTTTCCAAGCTCCCTTGATTAATGTAAAGATCAGGGGGAGGTATAGACGTTAGGGGGAGTCTAACACACACATGTCATCCTCATATGTAAAAGGTGTGTTGTGCTCTTTTTCTTTGACAAAGGTGTATTTTTTGTCCCACATGGTTTTTATTGTTACTTGGCATGGTTTTTAGTGAGGCAACAACTCATGCACCATTTCGTCTTTGACTTGGCACAAGGGGGAGTGTTAAAGGAAAAACATATTATGTGCCTTCGTCAAAGCGACTGACGGAGAGGGAATCAAGGAATCAGCGATTATCATCAATCAGCACAATTACGGATCAATTAGCATTTAATGTCATCATTGTAATTGATATTTCCGTTGTAATTTTCTCCCTATATAAAGGGACTATAAAATGAAATGAGTAGACCAATTTCCAATTCCATTTTACTTTTACATCCTTATATTATTCTATAATTATAAACGCAATGAATTTCTATACATGACATCCTCATTTAAAACAAGAATAAAGTTAGAAACCATATAATTTAAATTTTTCTTAAATAAATTGTAATTAAATAGGGCGAGAGACCATATAATTTAGAATTTCGAAATCAATGACATTAAATGTTTTTAAAACATATCGCTTTACTCCCACTTTTTAAGTTTTTAGTTCTTTTTTTTTTTCTTTCTAAAAGTTATAATTAGTCAATTTATTATCTAATATAAAATAGCACAAGTATAAAACTTTGTAATTGTTAATTTGTTTAACCATCTAATGACAACTTCGTAGTCCACCATTATAGAGGAATTACTGATACAGTTTTGGTTGAATGTTCGACTCAAAATTTTATACTTGATCAATAGGGTTATTGGTGGATGAGAACTCAAATAATACAAAACTCATTTCTAAGCATCGATCTATTTGAACTTTGAAGGGAACAATAATGAATCTTTATGGATTTCCCTATAACTAACGTAAGTAATTAATATGGTCAATTATATATACTAATAAAATTAAATAGTAGCCTTAATGTAGTTAAATAATGTATTTCATGGTTTTTTATAGTTTAAGGATATTATAGGTAATTTGGGTTGTGTATTTAGTAAAATGTTATAATGAGAAATTAAATGGTAGGTGTATTGAGTAAGGAGTGTGTATTAAGTAATTAAGGGTGTGTATTTAAAACTTCTTATTCACAAAACCATTGGTGTTAACTTCGATTATTAAAATCTTTGTAATACCATTTGTGAACACCGTATGTAAAAGTGAAAAACACGGAAAAAAAAATCAATCTCTTCTTCATTGCTCATAGTTGTTAACTTACTAATCTTTTGACACATATTGAAATAAGAAAATTTCGCAAACAGTACACCAAGTAAATGCCACTAATAATTCTTATACACAAAGTTTCAAACCAAACATTTCGGTACACGAAATCTGAAACTCGACCCACTATCAGATAGTGGGTAGAGTTTCAGATTTCGTATACTGATAGTGGGTAGAGTTTCAGATTTTGTGTACCGAAATGTTTGGTTTGAAACTTTGTGTATACGAATTATTAGTGGCCTTTACTTGGTGTACTGTTTGCGAAATTTACCCTATTGAAATAGACAAATATTGAAATTGAATGAAAATAATTTAAAAAATGAAAGTAAATCAGATTATGATTTTATCAGGAAACTTTAATATATTTTAATTTTTTATTGATACAAATTAAATGAGAGAATTCGTTAAAAAAAAATTCTTTTTTAATTGGATATATCATATAAGGATATTTCTGGAAAGAGAAATGAGTTATATAAGTAAATTTAATAACTGAAATTAAAATATAGGTTGTTAAAGTAAAATGATAATTGGAATGGTCTGCTCATTTCATTTCATAGTCCCTTTATATAGGGATACAGTTACAACGGAAATATTAATTACATTAAATACATTGAATGCTGATTGATCTATAATTGTGCTGATTGATGGTAATCACTGATTCCTTGATTCCCTCTCCGTCAGTTGCTTTGACGAAGGCACACAATATGTTTTTCCTTTAACACTCCCCCTTGTGCCAAGTCAAAGACGAAATGGTGCATGAGTTGTTGCCTCACTAAAAACCTTGCCAAGTAACAATAAAAACCCTGTGGGACAAAAATACACCTTGGTCGAAGGAAAAGAGCACAACGCACCTTCTACATTTGAGAATGACATGTGTGTGTTAGACTCCCCCTGACGTCTACACCTCCCCCTGATCTTTACATTAATCAAGTGAGTTTGGAAAGTCTTCGCATTCCTATGCTTTTCACATGTTTCTCAACTGTGGCCTTAGGCAGTGATTTGGTGAACAAATCTGCCACATTCTCCTCAGACCTTACTTGATTCACTTGAATCTTGAGGAGGGTCTGTTGTTGCTGATTGTAGGAAAACTTTGGCGATATGTGTTTTGTATTATCCCCTTGATATATCTTAGCTTCATCTGTTCGATGCAAGCTGCATTATCTTCATAAATGCAAGTAGGCTCTTCAGTGGTAGAACTCAAACCACTAGTCCCTCGAATATGTGTAATGATAGCTCTTAACCATATACACTCACGAACCATCTCAAGTAGAGCAATGATCTCTGAGTGGTTCGAGGAGGTAGCCACAAGGGTTTGCTTGGTTGATCTCCAAGATATCGTCGTGTTCCCAATGGTGAGTACATAACCATTTTCGGAACGACCTTTATATGGGTCATAGAGGTATCCAGTATCAGCAAAACCAACCAAAAGTCATTTGGTGTTTCAGTGTAGTGAGTGGCGCTTTCGCCATCAACATTTCCTTTAAGGATTGCAGTTCCATCTGCGGTCCCTCTTGTCTCTCTGTAGGGAAAGAACAGTCCCAAATCAATGGTTCCTTTTAGGTATCGAAAATGTTCTTGATACCATTCCAGTGACGCTGCGTTGGCGCTGAGCTAAATCTAGCTAACAAGTTCACTGAGAATGCAATGTCTGGTCGAGTAAATTGGACTAAGTACAATAATGCGCCTATTGCACTTAGATAGGGAATTTCAGCTCCCAACACCTTTTCGTCATCTTCCTTTGGACGAAATGGATCTTTCCTTGCATCCAAACTTCGACCGATCATGGGAGTGCTAGCAGGATGTGCTTTGTCCATGTTATATAGCCTGACTTTTGGACATATGCAGACTGGTGGATTAATATTCCACAAACTCGGTGTTCTAGTTCAAGACCTAGATAGAATCGAGTTTTCCCAAGATCCTTCATCTCAAATTCGGATTTCAAGTAGCTCGCGGTTTCTCTTATTTCATCAAGAGTACCAGTTATGACATATACTACTACAATTTGCAAATCCGGAACTTGTTTTCTTTATGAATACGCAGGGGCATAATTCATCGTTCTTATATCCCTTCCCAATCAAGTAGTCACTTAGACGGGTATACCACATCCGTCTGGATTGTTTCAATCCGTAAAGTGAGCGTTTCAACTTAATTGCAAACGCACTCTGTGGTTTAGAGTCACTTGACTTGGGTAATGTAAGGCCATTAGGCACTTTTCATATATATCTCTGAATCTAGATCCCCATAGAGATATGCAGTAACCACATCCATGAGCTGCATTTCCAGTCCTTCGGAAATTACTAAGCTAACTAAGTAGCGGAACGTTATAACGTCCATTACGGGAGAGTATGTCTCCTCGTAGTCAATTCCAGGGCGTTGTGAGAAACCTTGCGCCACAAGGCGAGCCTTGTACCTCAGGACTTCATTCTTCTCATTACGCTTTCTGACAAAGACTCATTTATGTCCTACAGGCTTTACACTTGGTGGGGTTAGCACTACCTGACCAAATACCTGTCTCTTTGTCAGAGAATCTAATTCTACCTGGATTGATTCTTTCCATTTAGGCCAATCTGCTCTTTGTTGACATTTTTCAACAGAGCGTGGTTCGATATCATCGTGCTCTATGATTCCTTGAGCAACAGTATATATCATCAATGTGTATGGAAGATCTTTCTATCAACTCATACGTACTCTCGTAATCCTTTGAGATTTCTTTGTTCTCTGGAATCATTTCAAACATCGGAGCGTCCTCCAGTATTGATTCATGGACATAACTATAATCAGAGACAATCTCATGAGAGGGATTCTATACATTGATGATTGGTTTGTGCCTTACTCACCCTCTTCTTCCTTGGGTGAGTGTCAATCGAACCAAGTGACCTCCCCCTCTTCCTTGGGGAGCCACGGCCTCAACCACACCTCCACTAAGTGCGGTTGCAGTGCCTCTATCTGCGGCACCGTGCCCCTTGTTGGGGACTTCTAACCTTGCAGGCACATTTGCAGCTGGTATATGTGATCTCGTCACTTTTGCGATATCAGTAAACGTATCAGGCATCGAATCTGCTACGTTCTGAAGATCGATTATTCTTTTCACTTCACTTTCACTTTATGAAGTGCAGGGATCAAGATGAGACAGAGTGGGGACAAACCACGACAATTCATGTCGTTTCCTTGGAAAATCCTTTTTCCTATCTCCCCCTAACGACGGGAAGACTGTCTCATCAAAGTGACAATCCGCAAATCTAGCGGTAGAGAGATCGCCTGTCAAGGGTTCCAAATAGCGGATAATTGTTGGGGATTCGTATCCAACATAAATACTTAATCGTCTCTGAGGACCCATTTTGGTGCGCTGTGGGGGCGCAATAGGCACATATACTGCTCAACCAAATATGCTTGAGTGTGAAATGTCAGGCTCATATCCAGTTACCAAATGGTACGCAGAAAATGGTTGGCTAGCTGTGGGTCTTAAACGAATAAGTAAAGCTGCGTGCAATATTGCATAACCCCATGCAGATATAGGCAGGTTGGTGCGCATAACCGATGCCCTAGCCACCATCTGTAGCCTTTTGATGGTGGCTTCTGCGAGACCATTTTGTGTATGCACATGGGGTACAGGATGCTCTACATCGATCCAAATAGATATGCAATAATCATCAAATGCTTTTGATGTAAACTCTCCAGCATTATCAAGCCTTATAGACTTGATAGGGTGATCAGGGTGGTGAGCCCTTAAACGTATAATCTGTGCTAAGAGTATTGCAGCATTTCTTGTGGACAATAAAACGACATGTGACCAGATTGTCGAAGCATCCACCAGAACCATAAAGTACTTGAATGGTCCGCATTCTTGATGGATAGGTCCATAGACATTTCTTTGTATCTTTTGTAAGAATGGAATGTTTTGTTTTGTATCTTTAGCATAGGAAGGTCTCGATCCTGTTTTTGCTAAAGAGCAGGCTTTGCAAAACGAGTGATGTGCCTTTGAAATAGTCAATGAGGCATAATAGGAGGGAGGTAGTGCATCTGGTACTTCAGAAGGCAATGACTGCATTTGGGCAATACTATAACCGACACCTTGCAGTGTGGCAGATTTTTCTCCCATTTTTCACTCGAAAGAAGGGATGTCCATGTGAGTTCTTTAAAAATACGGATCATCATGTCATGACCTCGGCGCCATAGGCGGTCATGCAAAAGCCTGTATGAGTCAGGGTCCCACATTTCATTGTTGGTGACAATATAGGATTCAATGATCCAAATCGTAGTGAGGTACAATCCACTAGATTGACTCATAAGTTTCTCTAAAATGCGTTTCCTTCCACATTCATTAGAGTTAATATCAAGGTATTTAGTTCCATTCTCACGGTGTGTTGTTACATGATAACCGTTGGCACAAATATCTTTGAAACTTAACAAGGTTCGATTAGCTCTTGGTGCATATAGAGCGTCTGTGACTTGAAATGTTGCGCCATTAGGCAGCAAAAATTTGGCAGTTCCTCGCCGTTTTATTAGTTGTGATAATCCAATCATCGTAGTCACAGAATAGGCTATTAGTTCAATGAATAATTACCTATTTCTTAATATTGTGTAGGTAGTCCCACTATCATCTAAGCACTCAAGTTCTCCTCCATTCATTCCTATAAATAAATGGGAGGTATTTAGAAAATATAACTCATATTCTTTAGAGTATTTCTATTTGCGTAGAATGGTATTCTTTTCATTCTAATAATTTTTCTCTAGATGTATTGCTTTACATCTTTATAGTGCTATGTCGAACCATGTAAATATGTGTATAGAAAATAAATTTGAATAAATTCAATACTTCAGAATAAAATTCGAAATTTATTAATAAGCCAACGATAATCAAATCAGGTCTTGTTCAGAAATCTTATTCATCAATCCATGATTGAAAATAAACTTTAAGACTAAACAATAGTCTAATTAAAAATGAGGCATTATGCCTTCACAACTGTCTTTGGAAAATAAAATGAATAAAACAGATCAGTCAAGATTGAGAGCATCCATTGACTTAGCAAGTTCCTCTTTGCCATTGGAGTCTGCAACTGTAAGGTTGACGTCTAGGTCATGACCTCCTTCTTCCATATAGTGAGCCACTTGTTCTTTAGACTCTCTATACCTCTTGTAATTGGCTGCTACTCTGTTGTTTGCTTGGCAGTTCTTGTACCAATGCCCAATGAATCCACACCTATAGCATGGTTCATTGTCAACTCTTTCCTTTGGCATCTTGTTTCCATGATCCGCATGTCCCTTTCCACGTGGTGCATTGTTGCCACGTGGGTAGGGATCAGCACGTCTAAACCCCCTTGCATTGGAGTTATTTCCACCTTTCATTTTTCCATAATTAGCCTCGGGAATTTTCTTTGTCCCAGTGGGCCTGGCATTGTTATTCAAGAGAATCTTATTTTGTCTCTTAGCCACTTGCAGTAGGCTTATCAACTTATTGAAGGTTGTGATTCTTTTGTTGTCATAATCCAACTGATACTGGTTCGCTAGTATAAAAGCTGAATTAGGAAAGGTGGTAAGAGTCTTGTAGATCATATCATCTTCTGTGATTTCCCTTCCACAGAAATTGAGACGTGCCTTTAAGCGCAACATATCCTTGTTGAAGTCATTGACCTTTCTATAGTCAAGCAAGCGGATTCCATTCCACTGAACAGCCAGTCCTGGGAGCAAAGTATCGTGAATGTTCCCAAAACGTCCTTTAAGGGCATCCCACAGTGCTTTGGGTGTCTTCAACTGAAGGTACTCCCAGCGTAGGTCAGGATCAATATGTCGCCTCAGAAAAATTAAGGCATCTGCTTTCACCTTATTAGATAGTTCATCATCTTTGGGATCAGTAATGGTGGCAGTGTAGTCTTTTGCCACAAAGGCAGTTTCCATATCGGAAACCCAACGATGGTACTCAAGTCCTTCTGAGTCCAAGATGTCAAACTCAGGTCAAGTTGGATCAGCCATCTACATAAAACAAGAGAGAAGGTATAAATTACGTAGTCGTAAAGACATCCACGTGTATTATTTTCCAAAAAAAAAATATGAATTAGATTTCAAGACCAAGATTCGTAATGGTCACATTTTTTTTCGATGTTATGTGACAATACTTTATCACAGTAAGTATGTATTTATAATGCGCATGAACTTTCATTATCATGGCAATACACAATTCTTTTTGTATAGCATTCTAAACAAGTAATAATCATAGCACGTAATAAATAAAAAATCGTAGCATATATTAAAATAAATTACATGGCATGCTCAAAGTTCACAAATATACAACAAATTATATACTACACATAATCATAGCAAATTATATAATAATAGCAAGAATGTATCATGCATAAATTAAAATGTAAACAATAGTAAAGTACAAAGCATACGTAGACATAATTTATATAAGCGTAAATAAAATAAAAGCATGCTCAAAATTTCATAAATAATATATAACAATTTATATAGATATATATGGCATGCTCAAAAATCAAATATATAATCATGACTTAAAGATAATTGTATAAAGCATATATGACAAAGCATGCTTAAAATGATTAATATAATCTAACTAAACATGCTCGAGAATTGTATAATAAAAGCGTATATAATAAAATCTAAAGCATGCTTAAAAAAATAGAAAAGATAAATCAAATTCACATGCTTTAGATTCCACGAATATATATCACATATATAACAAGAAATAAAATAGCATGCTCAAAAAATAAAAAAATTCTAATGATAAATAATTAAATATACCATAATATGAAAATAAAAGAGAACATACTTGATTTCGAGAAAAACAATCCTAATGCACGCGCGTGTTGATGCAGACGTGCGATGTTTGGGCCACTTCCTATCTCTTTGGAGCCTTTGTTTTTTTTTTTTTTTTCTGTTTCTCTCTTTTTCTAGGCCTCAAGGCCTGTTTTGTTTTTTTTTTTCAGTCTGGGCCGGGTCTGTTTCTCTGGGCTGGCCCTTTACTTTGGGTCAAGTTTTTTTTTTTTTTTTGTTCTGGGCCTGTTTTTTTCGTTTCTGGGCCGGGTCCTTTCTTCGGCCCGAGTTGCCCTTTTTTTTTTTTTTTTCTTCTTCTTCCTCCTCCGGCTTTCCTTCCTTCTGGTTTATGAGGATCTGCAGGTGGGCGAGGACGGGGCCGGCGTAGCTGGGCTGCAAGGACGGGGCCAGGTCGGAGGCTGGGCTGTGCGCGCGGAGGTTGGATCGGAGGCTCGATCGTGCTGCTGGCGCGGGGGCACTGCAGGTGGGTGGACGCAGGGGCGTCTGGGTGCCCTTAGTAATTCGAGGCCGGTGGTGGCTTGTGGTGCTCGGCCGGAGAGGCGGATGTGAGGCCGGTCTGGGGATGCCGGAGCGACTAGGATGAGTTGGGGCCGATCCGGTGGTCGAGTCGGTGCTGCTGGCCGGTTTGGTGCAGTGATGGGCGAGCAGGAGGTGGCCGGTTTTTGATCTGCTTCTGCAGAGTTTTTTTTTTTTTTTTTGAAAACGGCAGAAAAGAAAAACTTTTTCTTCTTTTAGGGTTTGGATTTTTTTCTTGGCTATTTGCTCTGAGCGTGCTGATAACGTGTTAAAGTAAAATGATAATTGGAATGGTCTGCTCATTTCATTTCATAGTCCCTTTATATAGGGATAGAGTTACAACGGAAATATTAATTACATTAAATACATTGAATGCTGATTGATCTATAATTGTGCTGATTGATGGTAATCACTGATTCCTTGATTCCCTCTCCGTCAGTTGCTTTGACGAAGGCACACAATATGTTTTTCCTTTAACATAGGTTGTAATGAGCAAGTAGGGTGAACAAAGAAAATAGTAGTGTGACAATAGTCGCACCTCGCACCTCGCACCCATATCATAAATAAACTAACAAACATTCTAAGAAATTAAGGGAAGCGTCCTTGATTCCACATCTTGGATAAGAACACTGGTTGGTATTATTTCAACTCTAAGACTAGGCCATACATACAGAAGCTTATCTATACTATTATTTAGTGAAGAGGTTTTGTTAGCCAAAATAAAAAAATTTGACAGATTTAACCCTGAAAAATTGAAAAATTGAAAACTTAAAAAACTTTGAAAATAAAATAAATCACAAGGGTAAATATGACAATTACAAAATAGATTTTTATTAAGAAATTTTAAAAAAAATGATCCCAGTCTCCCACTATTTTCTCTCTGCAATAACTGTTTTATTTCATTTATTTTCTTTTAAAAAAAATTAAATTAAAAAAAACTATTATACATGGAGAACATGTATGAAGAAGGTTAGTGCTATATTAAGAGGGAAATAAAGAAACTAACTATACCTCCAAAATTTCCCTGAATTCATCTAGGCTTCTAAATTATTTTTCTTCTCTTCTTCCATACTCGGGAAAATAGAGAAGCAAAATGAGGATAATAGTCTTATATAAAGGGAAGCGAGGTCCCTAACCCTATTTTTGAAATGACTGAAATGACCCCGGTTGCTGAAAGATAGGCATTTTAATCCAACAATGAAGTTTTAGGAGTAGCATCCCTTTTCAGTCAAAGATTGGTCTCTGTTACCATGTGAAAATATATGCTGGTCCTTTTCAGTCAAAGATTGATTCACTGGTCCGTAAATTTCTTATCAGTTTGCTTGTACACAGTACACTACTTGGTCCTCATCTTCAAGCAGCTTTAGCTGGCTTTGACTGGAACTTGAGACTTAATTTTATACAGCTGGAATTCTCATTACCAATTTACCATTTTAATCTAGAGAACTTACGATTTAGCTTGCACTTATTGATCGACTGATTATCGAATAACATTTAGCATAAACAGCATGAATGTGGGATATGGTTATTTTGCAAACATCTTTACTGTATACAATTAGCCAACCAATAACAATGGAACAAGTTAAAAGAATGAAGCATCATGAATTGATCTTATCAAATTACAACAAGTATGTATTTCAACCCTACTCTTAATAGTTGCTATACCCAAATGGGTACTCCAGTTTCACCGCCCTTTCGGAGCCCAGTTTCTCTAGTTGCACTTTGCTTTTTCCACCAACGGTGGTGGGATTTTTGGCAAAGGCATTGCCAACCGTGTTTCAGTATGAATTAAGCTAGTTGTTTGCTATAGTTATTTTACTTGTTCTATTTTCAATGATAACTTTCAAAAATGTAGATTATAGTCAGGAGTACGGAGCATTATGTTTAAGATGGCTGAAATGAAAAAGACAGTAAAGCAAAATTGAAATGCATTTCTTTAAAGTTGAAAAATACAGAACATTTTTGTTAGCCAAAAGCTACTTTACATTTTTTCACTTTCCGTTTCATAAGATGAAAGAGTGCCTTATCAAAATCATTGAGACATTTTCTTAAATGTGTAGGAGAAATAAGAGTAGACAACCCTAGTTAACTATATCTTGTTCTTTGTTTTCACTTTTTTCTTCTCTAAGTTCTTCCTGCTTTTTCATATTTCTTCACAGACGTCCTATCTCTCTTACTTGCTTTCTTTCCTTTCAATCTCAATTTTATGATCATCTCTTCTTTCAATCTCAATTTGATGATCATCTCTTCTTTCAATCTTTCCTAGACCTACCATTCCAAAAATGGAGAAACGAAAGCTTTTGAATCCATTAATGCCTGCAATATATAAGAATTAAGAAGTGCCCTTAGTCAAAAGTTATCATATATACATGCACAACCCATAAAATTGCATAATTTCATCTATATAATGGAGAAGAAAGAGTAGACAAACACAACAAACAGATCAAACTACATAGTCCATTATTCCACATCTAGGTTACTCTGTTACCATTTCGTCACGATCATACATCTATAAGCTTACACTAAAATAAGAGAGACAAATAGCTAAGATCGAAACCAACTATTGAACTATACCTCGTAATTTCAACAAAACTTGATCTACGTTTGTGAATTCTTCTTCATCTTCTAGGCGACGTCTGTGATCTCTCTCCATTTCGTCGGTTGTGGATGGAGAGAATGACCGAGTCTATGCTAGGTATAGAGAAGCAAAATGAGGGTGCAGCAGATCTAACAGTATTATATAGAGGGGGACGCAAAGCCCTAACCTTGAATTTGGGAATGACTGAAATGTCCCCCGATTGCTGAAAAGTTGACATTTTGATCTAACCGAGCCAAACCCGCCAAAATTGAAGTGAACATAAAGGGCACCAAATTCAATTCATTTGGGATTTTTTAAGTTTTAGGAAAAACAATTTTTATACATATGTTGAAAGACCAAGTCATTAGTCATCAGTCGTCACCCGCCATTTTCATGACTTATTTATTAAAATGCTAATTTTGATATCGTCAACGTGTAGAATTCTTAAAGCAAAATGCCTGGGATCCCAAAACATTGTACCAAATATCAATAGCAAATGATGTGAAAAGCGACACTTTAAGACCACATAATCATCATCTTCAACCTAATAATTTCCAGCTTGTATTATTTATATTTTATAATCTTAAAATAAAACATTGACAATTAAAGATATTTGTCAAACTCGAATATGTTTCAAACTCTATCGCATGAACACTTCTCCAAATGGTTCTATTTGATAAGTAGGATGTTAGAGACCAATTTACAAATTCCATTGCTTTAGAATTAACATTGACGACTTCCAGAATCCTCACTTGAGAAATTGTGATGACCTGGATTTTCATTATGTAATTTTGGTAATTAATAATGGACTAGTTGTACGAATAATTGTTATTATGCTTTATTCGTAGATTTTGTATGGAGTGGAATGATTTTCGTACGTATAAATAATTGAATTTCACAGTTTAGGGGTCGTGTGAAGTTTGACTTTTTATATGTTGGGATTCTCGGAAAATTTCCTTCACGAAAGTTGTAGAGCGCGTCGATACGAGTTCGTGGACATGCGGAACGCGTAAATCGGAGTCCGTATGGGGAAGTTATGGCTGTTGGAAAAAGTTTCCGTTTTAGTATATAAAGGAAAAATCAGAAAATATATTCATTTCCTCATTTTCCTTTTTCGGAAGCCGCATACCCTCTCTCTCTTCTCTCTCGTCCGCTCCCTCAGTATCGAAAATTTCCGCCTGACCCGACCCGAACCCGGCGTTCCGACCTGACTTTTCCGGCCGACTGCGGCGGCCTCCGGCCGTGAAACTTGGCCAGCAGGGTCGCCTCCTCCGTCTGGTCGTCCCTCTGGTGTTCTCTTACGGCGATTCTCCGTCTCGGTGGCAGTTCAAGGCGGTGCAGATCGAAGAATTCGGACCCGACCGGAAAACACAGTTCCGACGTCGGCACGGCTTCGATTTTCTTGGGTTGAGTTCAGAACAAGCTCCCTGGTCGATCCTTGGTGTTTGTTTCGACCGGTTTACGTGAAAATTCGATCAACTCGGATTGGATCACTGTTCACGGCTTGTGAGGTAGTTTTCGATCCCTTAAGCTTGTTTTCTGACTTCGATCCAGTTATGAAAGTTCACAAGCATGCTTAGATGAAGCTTTTTGATGTTGGGAGTTTTGTGAGATTTTGAGTTTTGGCCGGCAGCGGTGTTCCACCGTCTGTGGCGGCGTTCCTGCGGTGTTCCGGCCATGTATGGGACTGTTTCTGGTATTATATGTCTTCTACTCGTCGATACGAGCGTTTCGATATATAATATGCAAATTTTGGAGTTCGTATGGATTTGTTATGATTTTTGCCGTTTCATATCGGTGAATTTATTCAATCCGTGAAGATATGAGCGTCCGATCGACTTGTGGTTTGGTCACATCGATCGTGGACGTATTCCGAAGGCTTTGGGAGGTCTCGGATGTGGTTTTGCCTCGATTGGCGCCACTTTGGGGATTTTAGTTCAAAAACAGGGGTTTCGAACTTAAATCAAATGTGAATCATTACTAAGTTGGAACCATATGTGATTAGGTACTTGACGAAGTATTCAGACGAGTGGTTGGTGATAGTTTTGGTTCGGTTCTGTATTGAAGACGCAGCAGGAGTTCAAGGTGAGTAAATCTCACAAGGACCTTTATGAACAGAAGTACCATTATTGTTTTGGCGTTAATTATTTAACTGCAAACTATAGTTGGTATTAGTAGGCATTCCTGAGCGAATGACTACATATATATATTTAGATGAAATATATATATCCTTGTGAATGATTGTGATGAATAATAATATGCATGATGGTATTCATATTATTGTTAAATGCGACTTTTCAGGAAACGATATTATAGAAAAGATGTTTCTATTGTTTGAAAAGTATTGAGCATTAATGTTATATTTGAGTCAAGCGTGACTCACTTTAGATGTATTGGTCTTTGTACCAAGGGTCACAGATGGTGAGCAAGGATTAGGAAAGCCGAAGCTAGGTGCTTGTAACGTTTTTAGGTCAGATGCGACTTACTTAACGTTGACCTTAAGACCAGATAGGGTCTAAGAAGATCTTACGTCACAGATGGTGATAGATCATAGATAGTAACAGGTTGCAGATGGTAACCTTGATGTTTGACTTCATGACCAGATGGGGTCTGAAGATCATGAGTCACAGATGGTGATAAATGGTTGAGCTGAGACCAGATGGGGTCTAAAGATTATAGGTCACAGATGGTGACAGGTTGCAGATGGCGACTTTGATGTTGATTTCCTGACTAGACGGAGTCTGAAATCATATGTCACAGATGGTGACAGATCACAGATGGTGATCAAGGCAGGAAATAGGTAATCACGTCCTGGTTAGGACGAGTGATTACAATTTCAATAGAGTTCTAGTTTATCTGCTATGATAGATTATGGAAATAACGGTCGAGGTTGCTTGAGACTCATAGGTATGCAGCTTAAAGGAGAGTTTCGATGGCATTCTTCTTTAATTGTCTAGATGAGACTTGAATTGCTACTTGATGGTTAAGTTAGCAAATAAGGCATGGTCATAGTGGTGACTCATGTTGTCCTTTCTGTGGAAAGGATATTGAATGTTAGAAGGATTCATGGCTGCATGTTTCCTTAAGTAGATTGATGTGAGTTGTTGATTGATGTTCATGAGTTACTCATACGAGCTTGAAGAAGCTTACCGGGTTTGTTGTTTGGCAACCCCGGTGCACCATTGTAAATGGTGTAGGGGCTAATCCTGCAGGTCAGGAAAATCGTGGCTGAAGCTGAAGGAGCTTGTTGGCAGCAGAACGGGTAGGAAGCAATTTTTGTTGGCTTTGCCAATATATGACTTCCGCTATGCAGTTAGCTCTGAGGAGCATTTACGTTTTATTGTGATGACAATTAAATTCGTAAATTTGTATAATATATAACTCTGTGGAGCGAATGTATGTTATCTTGGATGATTCAGTGTATCAGTAAGTACTTGTTTAAAGGGAAAGATGTTCCAGGTATTTGTATTGATGACTGAATATTCACGCATGTATAATTATGGGATTATATATATCGATTTTTATTGTTGTAAAAATCAGGGGCGTGACAGAAATGTAGTTGAAAATGCAAGCATAAGAAAACAGAAACCTAGAAACTATAATTATAAAAGGGATATACACAGAAACCCAGAAACTATCATTATAAAGGAATATACACGCCTATGTGAATAAAGAGGATAAAGATCTATATGAAGGCACTGCAATCCCCTCTTTGGCAATCTTTTATGGCACGTTTACTTACTTGGAATGGAAAATAATCATGAATCGGAGACAAGTGGAATGAGAGAAGAAAGGAATCGGTATTCATTCCGGAGGAATGATTCCTAAACTCATCTCTCCCCTTCGTAATCGAATTCCTAAGTATTCAGGAATTGATTCCTGATAAGGAGGTGAGACCTACATTCATTCTGATTCCTTCATGTGTTAGTAAACGCAGGAATTCTTTTACCCAGAATCATTATGATTCCTTTATGTGTTAGTAAACGCAGGAATGTTTTTACCCCGTAATCATTCTCTTTCCTTCCAAGTAAGTAAACGTGCCCTTAATAATAATGGATTTGACTATGTAATAGTAAGATGTTGATGAAATTAAAGTTCTAATTAAAGATGCAAACAAATCAAATGATTAAGGTGGAAAATAGTGTTTCAAATAATTAATTTAATTACTGTTGTTTCTTCGCAGCCAATCTCATTACCAATTAATCTAGAATGATTTCTAATTTTGATTTGATATTAGCCAAGATGGATTAAAAGAACAATTCACTTGGGGAGGAGGTGGGCATAACAGTTTGATAATGGAAAATGATATGTTTGATGAAACTTTGATAGTTAGTCGATTTACATTTTTGGTTGTGTTTTATGTGGGCTCGGTCGAGCTTTTAACTGTCGGGCCTTGCGAGCCTCCATCGACCCATTTGATTCGCGGGCCAAAATATGACGCCTAAATAGAATGATAGTGAATTGATGTGATATTGGAATAGAAGCAATGTTATTCCTCCTCTTTGCTCCTCCATGAAGATGGCAGGAAAATATATGACACCGCCATGAGTGGTGGTTGGCTGCCACTTATGCCGCCAAAAGTGGTCGTGCATGGGAATTTCATTAGAATTTCACTTCCGCAATTGGACTTCAATTTCCACATTCATGGCTCAAACTTAACATCTCAACTCTCTTGTCATGATTTCCTACAAAACATGAAATTGGATTAGTCAACACTAAATTGAATTTTAATACAAGTAATTTTTCATGTCTTAGGAGCAAGATTATATATATAATTGTATAATTAAGAATATATAGAGTAAAAGAGTAAAAGAATTGATAGAATAGATTTAAAGAACATATAATTACATCACATTGCTCTTCTTTACAATCCAACTACTTTAATTTTTTTTATATTTTAAATAAAGGGCTGGTGCAGCTGCCCTCAAGCCGCTATTAATGAAATTGCCGAATACAAAATGGGGGGGGGGGGGGGGGGGGGGAGAGACATTGAGCTTAAACCCCTGATTACAATAAGCATTTAGAGTACGTTCTGAAATGATATTAGGAGTCTCTGCAAAATACATGTATTTAAACAAACACCAATTAACAAAGAGTGCACTACTGGTTACTCTATTTGCTTTGACATAGCGGTGACATACCGAAAAGATAACTCGATTACAACAAAGCATGATTACCAAGTGTATAATTGAAATAA
This sequence comes from Rosa lucieae, assembly GCA_024704745.1. NCBI lineage: Eukaryota > Viridiplantae > Streptophyta > Magnoliopsida > Rosales > Rosaceae > Rosa > Rosa lucieae. Next base: position 36,113,819 of record CM045497.1, read on the forward strand.
AGGCCACGATCATTTATGCAAGAGGACAACGTGGCTTAACAACAAACCAAAAAACCCATTTGAATATATCAAAAAAGCCAAAAACCAAAAATCCTCTCACTCATAATTGCAACAATATTAGCAGTTTCGGCACCATGATCTTTAGCAATATCTCATTCTGCTTCTACAATCCAACCTCCACGGTCTCAACCAGCACCAGAATCCTGCTTTCCTCTACTAACTCTGTCTGCGCCTCTGGCATTGAAACTAGCATGCTCAACACGTAAGTTGACTTATCCACCATGCTTGCCGCAAATTCTGTCGTTCTGTAAAAGCTTCACCGTGAATTCCGTCTAGCCTAATCGCCCAACCTATTCCACCCAACTACTCAACCTGTTCTATCTAACCTCCTAGACATCTAGGTGCTCGCCTAAAACCAAACCACCCACACCCACCAAGGAAGAGGGAAGGATGACTAAATTTAAAACATAACATAGAATAAAGAAAAAGGCCTTAAGGGCCTTGTAGACCCAAAACAACTCAGTCTAGCCTAAGTCCAACATCCAAGATGGAGTTCAACAGTCCAATGTTACAGAAACCCTAGCAATCAACTGCTCCCTCCTGCAACCACCAACAACAACTATGCTGACCATGCCGTCAGTATTGTTGTCCTAAGCCTCAGGATCAGCACCGCCATAAATGGCACATCCATCGCTTGAATAGCCACCACCGTCGCCATACTTGCCACTGCTACTGCTGCACTTACCAGCGTTCAAGCTACCAGCACCATCCACATCAAGGGAAGACAGATACGACACCATCATCACTACAGTGCCCGCCACCGTCAAATCCACCCAAGAGTTGGGCACACCTAATCTGGTCCCATCGCCCATGACCGCGTTCACGAACCATGCACATATAGCACACATATCTCCAGGCTCCTTCATCCACTTTGCAATTCGAGCAATCGAGACCCCATTTCGACCAAAGACATCTCGGTTTATCCCCGAGCACACCACTCGATCAGCGCCATCGATCCAAGTTGCAATACCTGCATCCGTAGTAGCAGTGTCACCAAAACCCGACACCCTCACAAAACCATCGTTACCCAATGCAACTAGAAGGAGAATAAGCAGCCTAGAGGCCACCATAGCCACCATTGACAAGCAATAGGGAGATACAAGAAGCCGCCATGAGGGGTTTCTCGAAGCTAGCAGAGCGCTAGGTCTGATTTTTTTAGTAGAGTTCAAGTGTGAGGTTTCCCACTAAAGATAATCCTCTTACAACACTTAATAGAGAATAAAGTTCTCTCTAAACAAGAGAGTACAATGTATCTCTCGGATGCCACACCAAAATACAAGAGTTTTACATGTCTAAAATTTTTAATTCTGCACAATATTATTTGGTCTAGTGACATAAATTTTTCCTTATCAATTGTTGTATATGAGTTATTTATAATTTTTTTTTTTTAAAAGGTTTAATTCCAAGCATTTTTTTTTGTTTTTGTTTTTTGAAATGTTTTTTGTCAAAAGAGAAGTAAACCGACCTTGAGGACAATACTGCGGCAAATAACAGGCCAATTACCCTAGTTTATCCAGAGGCCCAAATCCGTCATCAAAATTCGATATATCGCAAACACTAGTAGCACAGAGAACAAAACGCTGTTCGATTTCATCTCCATCTCTCAACTCTCAACGACAGAGACTCTTATCAAGGTTAGTATCTCTATTTCAGTTTCCATACTTCAATTTTGTACTCAAAACCCTAATTCCAATTCCTCCATGTATATATCTATCTAGGGTTTTTCGGATCAAAACCCTAAACGATGTCAGACCCAGAGATAGCCAAGACCCAGGAGGAGCGCAAGAGGATGGAGCAGCAATTGGCCTCCATGAACTCCGTCACCTACGACGAGGAATTCTACGGCGCCACCAACAAGTCCGATTACGTCTCCTCCATCCCCGTCAACGACGAGGACGAGAATCTCGACCCCATGGACAACGACGTCGTTCGGAGAATGGCCTCCTACACCGCCCCCAAGTCGCTGATGAACGACATGCCCAGAGGCGGCGACGCCGACGACGACGACGCCTCCGGGATGCCCAAGTCCAAGAAGATTATCGACCGCGAGGACGATTATCGCCGCCGGAGGCTGAATCGGATCATATCGCCGGAGCGGCACGACCCGTTTGCTGCCGGCGAGAAGACTCCCGACCCATCTGTGAGGACTTATGCCGAGATTATGAGAGAGGAGGCGCTGAAGAGGGAGAAGGAAGAGACTCTGAGGCTTATTGCCAAGAAGAAGAAGGAGGAAGAGGAATCGGGGAAGGCGGCGGCGCCACCGCCGGAGAAGGCAGGAGGGGCTCAGAAGAGGAGGAATAGGTGGGACCAGTCCCAGGATGGGGATGCTGGAGCGGAGGCAGTTAAGAAGGCCAAGACGACGTCGGATTGGGACTTGCCTGATGCAACTCCCGGAAGGTGGGATGCGACTCCGACGCCCGGGAGAGTAGCTGATGCGACTCCCGGGATGGGGAGGAGGAACCGTTGGGATGAGACACCGACTCCCGGTAGGGTTGTGGATTCGGATGCCACTCCAGCTGGAGGCGCTACTCCTGGTGCCACTCCGGCTGGGATGACTTGGGATGCGACCCCGAAGCTTCCGGGGATGGCCACACCTACACCGAAAAGACAGAGGTCTAGGTGGGATGAGACCCCTGCTACCATGGGCAGTGCGACACCAGGGTCTGTGGCAACTCCTGGTCCGGGTGGGTACACACCTGGTGTCACTCCTGCTGGTGGAGCTGGGCTTGAGACCCCGACACCAGGGACCATTAATCTGCGCGGTCCCATTACGCCAGAGCAGTACAATCTGTTGAGGTGGGAGAAGGATATTGAGGAGAGGAATAGGCCTTTGACTGATGAAGAGCTGGATTCTATGTTTCCACAAGAGGGTTACAAGATTTTGGATCCACCACCAACTTATGTGCCGATTAGGACCCCAGCCAGGAAGTTGGTGGCAACCCCAACTCCGATGATGACTCCTCAGTATGCTATTCCAGAAGAGAATCGTGGGCAGCAGTTTGATGTGCCCAAGGAGCTTCCAGGTGGCTTGCCGTTTATGAAGCCAGAGGACTACCAGTACTTTGGTGCATTGTTGAATGAAGATGAGGAGGAGGAGTTGTCCCCTGATGAGCAGAAAGAGAGGAAGATTATGAAGCTTTTGCTCAAGGTTAAGAATGGTACACCACCGCAGAGGAAGACGGCATTGAGGCAGCTTACTGATAAAGCTCGTGACTTTGGTGCTGGCCCATTGTTCAACCGCATTCTGCCTTTGCTAATGCAGCCCACTTTGGAAGATCAAGAGAGGCATCTTTTGGTTAAGGTAATTGATAGAGTGCTTTATAAATTGGATGAATTGGTACGCCCTTATGTGCATAAAATTCTTGTTGTGATTGAACCTCTATTGATTGATGAAGACTATTATGCACGTGTTGAAGGGAGAGAAATTATCTCCAATCTTAGTAAAGCAGCTGGTTTGGCTACTATGATTGCAGCCATGCGTCCAGATATTGATAACATTGATGAATATGTTAGAAATACTACTGCTAGAGCTTTCAGTGTTGTGGCCTCTGCTCTTGGTATTCCTGCCCTGTTGCCATTCTTGAAAGCTGTTTGTCAGAGCAAGAAATCATGGCAAGCACGGCACACTGGAATCAAGATTGTTCAGCAGATTGCAATTTTAATTGGGTGTGCTGTTCTTCCTCACTTGAGGTCTCTTGTGGAAATTATAGAGAATGGTCTGAGTGATGAAAATCAGAAGGTCAGGACTATTACTGCTCTATCTCTTGCTGCTCTTGCCGAAGCTGCTGCCCCTTACGGTATTGAAAGCTTCGACTCTGTCTTGAAGCCATTGTGGAAGGGTATTAGGTCTCACCGTGGTAAGGTTTTGGCTGCTTTCTTGAAGGCCATCGGTTTCATTATTCCTCTTATGGATGCATTGTATGCTAGTTACTATACAAAAGAAGTGATGGTTATATTGATTAGAGAGTTCCAGTCTCCTGATGAGGAAATGAAGAAAATAGTGCTCAAGGTGGTGAAACAATGTGTGAGTACAGAAGGTGTGGAGGCTGATTATATAAGGAATGACATTCTCCCTGAGTTCTTCAGAAACTTCTGGGTTAGAAGGATGGCTTTGGATAGGAGAAACTACAGACAACTGGTGGAAACAACTGTGGAGATAGCAAACAAAGTGGGTGTTGCTGATATAGTAGGGAGGATTGTAGAGGATCTTAAAGATGAGAGTGAACCATATAGGCGAATGGTTATGGAGACAATTGAGAAGGTGGTTGTTAACTTGGGTGCTTCTGATATTGATGCTCGGTTGGAGGAGCTTCTCATCGATGGTATCCTTTATGCCTTCCAAGAGCAGACCAGTGATGATGCAAATGTCATGCTTAATGGGTTTGGTGCAGTTGTGAATTCTCTTGGGCAGAGGGTGAAACCTTACCTTCCCCAGATTTGTGGTACCATCAAGTGGCGTTTGAATAACAAGAGTGCAAAGGTCAGACAGCAAGCTGCAGACCTTATTTCAAGGATTGCTGTTGTCATGAAGCAGTGCCAAGAGGAACAACTGATGGGTCATCTTGGTGTTGTCTTGTATGAGTATTTGGGAGAAGAGTACCCAGAAGTTCTCGGATCAATTCTGGGAGCACTAAAGGCAATTGTTAATGTTATTGGTATGACAAAGATGACTCCTCCGATCAAAGATCTGCTTCCCAGATTAACTCCAATTTTGAAGAATAGGCATGAGAAAGTCCAGGAGAACTGTATAGACCTGGTTGGTCGTATTGCTGACCGTGGTGCTGAGTTTGTTCCAGCTAGGGAGTGGATGAGGATCTGTTTTGAGCTTCTTGAGATGCTCAAGGCCCATAAGAAGGGTATCCGGCGAGCTACAGTGAACACTTTTGGGTACATTGCGAAAGCCATTGGCCCACAAGATGTCCTTGCTACTCTGCTGAACAATCTGAAGGTGCAGGAGCGTCAGAACCGTGTTTGCACCACCGTGGCTATTGCAATAGTAGCGGAAACATGTTCTCCTTTTACTGTTCTGCCAGCGCTGATGAATGAGTACCGTGTTCCAGAGCTTAATGTTCAGAATGGTGTTTTGAAATCCCTCTCTTTCCTGTTTGAGTACATTGGTGAAATGGGGAAAGACTATATCTATGCAGTGACCCCATTGCTTGAGGATGCCTTGATGGACAGAGATCTGGTTCACAGGCAAACTGCAGCTTCTGCTGTAAAGCACATGGCTTTGGGAGTAGCTGGATTGGGTTGCGAGGACGCGTTAGTCCACTTGCTAAACTATGTGTGGCCAAACATCTTTGAGACATCTCCACATGTTATTAATGCTGTGATGGAAGCCATTGAAGGGATGAGAGTGGCGTTGGGTGCTGCTGTTGTTCTTAACTACTGTCTCCAGGGACTGTTCCATCCTGCTAGGAAGGTTAGGGAGGTGTACTGGAAGATCTACAACTCGCTATATATTGGAGCTCAAGATGCTCTTGTGGCAGCCTATCCTATGCTGGAAGATGAGGAGCATAACGTGTACACTAGGCCTGAGTTAATGATGTTTGTTTGAGCCTGGGTGTAATAGAAATTTTCATAGAACTGAACAATGTTTAGTAGGCATGTTATCATTTGGTTACTCTTGTTCTATATCAGTATTATTTCGGTAACTATTTTGACCTTGCTCTTCTATTTCTAGCCTATCTTATGAAATGAATTGGTAACATGGTTAATGTCTCGCTCAAGTGAAAGCTTCTCATTTTCTTCGTATTTGGGATATGTGATGGGTTACATTTCTTTAGCAGATTGGTGGACAGAAATATATTCTTATTGCTGGGTTATTTCAGATTTTCAGTCTTCAACTTTTGGTTTTCTAAAGATTATGGATTCTACCATGAAGCCATGAACAGATCCTACATTAAATCTTTTTCTTTTCTTTGTGATGGATGCTCTTGTCCTTCTCTTGACGGTTGGTATTCGATTTTCTGATTGATTGTGTGCTCGGCTGTAGTTTGTAGATAGTACAGTTTCTATGTTTTGGCATTTCAGATTTGCATATCAATTTTGGGATTTCAGGAGGATATCTTTTTCAGCAATAATTTGGAAACAGTATTAAAGTTTCTGTTTGGAGGGTCATCAAGTATAAGTATCACAACATGTCTGACACAAGAATTTGAAATTGGTTTGTGTTCTCTGCGAGGTTTGTTGCTCTAGTAAAGTAAGCTTTTTCCTAGCAAGTTTTCAATGGTAAAAGGGCATGTGAAACTTCTAGCCTAGAGGATCAATTTTCTTAGTCCGAGTCTGACTGCATCCCTCTGAAGTCTGAACACAATGCTCTTGCTACAGCAGTTCTGTGGGTTTTACCAAAATCAAAATTCAATTTTTATCACTGTTATGCAAACAATCATCCTTTTCCAGGACTCAAGAACAGATTTCGCTGGTTGATTTACTCCATTTTCTTGGTATTTATTACTTATAAGTACTCTGTTCAGTCACCTGATTGGGCGCAGAAATTTTCAAAATTTTACTTCTTTTACTTCTCTAACCATGTTGTCATTTATTTTCTTACTGTTAATTCTTGTTGGGCTGAGGAGTTTCACATCAGTTGCTTAAGGTATAGTACTGCGACTGAGAAGTTAAAACTGAGTTTGAATCATTAATGGTTTTATTATATATTTTATGGTTGTTACAGTAGGAATTTTGTTTTCTTGCATCTTACTGCAGAAACTCCCAAGGATACGTGGTTTTGTTGTGATGATAACAGTAGGATTCATGAGGCACTGATGAATCTTCAGATGATAAAGGTATATTTAGCAATCAAGTGGCAGATGATATTCAAGGGGAATATACTGTCATTTGAAGGGTTGCTGCAAAAGGTTTTGAGTACTTATGCTTGCTTCCGAGTTGGATTTAATCCCCATTGTTTTACCTTTTTGTCTAAGATCCAAAACACACTAAATCGATGCCTTGTTGTAATGCACGAAAATGTGGATTTGTTTGTAACTTTTGTATCCTTTCCCAATTTCTTGTTGCAATTCCCAAAGAGGATCATCTATGTACAGGCTGGTAGCTGATTTTTCAGATTATCGAAGGTGCTTTTGTCAGACTCTCCTCTCATAATATCAGATACTTTTCTTAGATCCTATTTGAGTATTGTTTAATTAATGCTGGTAGCTGATCTAGATAGTTGTGATACTGTCACCTATTTTGCCTAATTATTATGTCCTGTTCATTTCCAGGAGTGCTTTGACCCTATTGTTGCACATTTGGTTCTGATTTGATTCCTGTTGTGGTCTGTGGGTAAGTAATTCTTTCAATTATGTTGTTTAGTAAACTTTTAGCTCCAATGCTATGTTTCTTATGCTACTTAAAAGTTCTTTAGGTTTAGACCTTCGTATGTCAATCAAAGGTTTCAAAGTTTTGGGTGGTACATACATATCATCTTGGTTGATATGACGAAATTGCTCTTCAGTAGAAGTAGAATAATATTGCCTGGTGATCCATTGCTGTTGTTGCAGAGTAGTAAATTCATATGACGATAATAACATTCAGGATTAACAGTTTTGTCAAGGATGTGAATTATTGAAATGAGAATTCTGCAGCAACTTAAGGCTGTTTGGGTTCAAATCCTTAAAGGCTTATACTTTTCATTCTTAATGTTGATTTCCCATCTGCTAGTAAAGGGTCTCGAGCTTTATGGGGTTGGAATAGGATTCTGGAAGGTAGAAATTTCAATGACCATACTATGTGTCAGATTCTAGCTTAATGATGAGTGGATTAATCCTTCGAGTGAGAGATGGATTCTTGTTGTTCATGAACTTGCAGACTTGTAATCTAGGCATAATTTGAGTCTTTCCATACAGTTCGTATATTGTGGAATTTAGATCCCATTAAATTATTTCTTCCGAGGAGAAGCATGCTAGTAAATCTATTCAATTTTACTTCCATTTGGGAAAATGATAAAGATTCAGCCATCAGAGAAATCTGGTGCTGCCTTTGTCAGGTCAGGCTATCATAAGGCTAATGCTAAGGAGTAGCCTTCTATTCAATCTTCTGTCTGAAAGTGTACATGGAACATTGCTGCTAACTTCTATACCCTCTGTTTAATTTGTTCAAAGACTCAGCTCCTCCCCATAATGCCTCATATGCAAATGTCAACCGGAGAGTCCGGATCATTTATTACTATATGAGTCCAGGCCCTGGGACGAGCTATGTGGTTTGGCTTCTCTATCAGTTTCAGAGTCAATTAGCTAGTATCACTACAATTGATCAATGGTTGTTGAGTATTTTCCCTAAGGTGGGGGAGATCACAAAGTGGGATAGGATAGATAATGCTAGGTTGCTTTTACTCTCTGGACAATTTCAAAAAATGAGATGTGAAATTGTTGTCAGGCATTCTGCACTGGCTCTTGTTGGCGCTGTGCGTAGAATTGAGACTGCTTGCTGTCTTTGATATTTCCCAAGGTAAAAATTAAAATTCTTGTTTTACGAGTGGAGATTGATGTGAAGTGGCAACCTCCTGTCTTGATTAACAGTGCTGGAGCTTGGGAACCTGGTGGAAACGTTGCAGGTCATTCAAGCCCTAAGGTAGTCACTGGTGGTAGCAAAATCCGTCTCTGCAGGATCTGTGTTACAAGCTGATCAGACAAGAGCTGCTTTAGAGGGTTTGTCGTCTTTGGCAGTAGATCATGATTTCAAGCAGGTTATTGTGGCTGAACAGCTAGTTAAATCTATGATGTTTGGACGAGTCTTGATGTCTTTACTGGACAGAGGGGTCGATATGTATGGACAAACTTTATCTGGAAACTCAAAGTCGAGCACTAGTCTTTATTTCTCGATCACAAAGCGTAGTACATTAGCATTGAAAGGTCAAGGCAGAAGCAGATAACAGAAAAGGATTGAAAGTTATTCTTTTTTTTGTTTAATTAAAAAAAGAGGATTAGGCGATATTAGTCACCCGGTAACGGTTTTCGCGTGAGACACCTACTCTTTCCGAAAAAGAGAGGACCACTACACCCGGAAATCCACCACCCGTCCCTCTTTTTTGTTTTAGGGGAATGAAGTTGTTTAATTGATTAGACAACCTTACAATTGAAATTTAATGTACTCTCCACCGCTCGCCCGTCCCACTTTTGTTTTCTCTTATTATGTTAAATCAAGAAAGGTTGCAGACTTTGATAATACAAACATCCCACCGATCTTAAATCGATCAAATCAATCTTAAATCTTCCTATCTTATTCATTGAGAAAAGACATCCCACCAATCTTAAATCGATAAAATAAGTGATTGATGATATCATAATCTTGTCATCCTATTCATTTGTAAGTTCCAATTCATAGATAGTATGTCTTACTCTAGGAAGCTCCTTGTTCCTTTCAAGCGTTTGTGCACTGGCCTACCATGTACAATGCCTTCAACAAATGCTTCATGGTACGGGTCTATTAGGCTCTTGGTAGCAAGGAGTAGACCATGTCTTGGTGGCCGGTCTTGCTTTTTCTTATCGGACGATGCTTGACCCTCAGTGTTTCATGGCAACCATCTCCAATATTTGACCTATCTTCCGTAAGGTATCAATCTAGGAATGCCCAATGAAAGATTTTTTTGACAACCACAAAGTCCTCGCAAAGGGACCAAGGGTCTACAAAACTGCAATTGGTGTTGGGTGATTATGACAGGGTTGGGCAACCTCATGGCGGCTTCGATCAATCGCTTGCTGGTTTGGGTAGAAATCCATAGCTTGCTGCCGGCATACACTACTGCCCGTAGGCGCAGGTCATAAGATCCTCAACTGGTCATTTCCTTCATGTGGATCAACGAAGGCTAGATTTTTTTTTTGAAAGGGGGTTTGTTCAGCGAGCCTTGATTAATGAAACTGTAGAATACAAAGGGAGGACATAGAGTCTGAACCTCAGATTTCAATAAGTATTGAGAGGATATCCTGAAATAATATCAAGAGTCTTCACAAAATCTCTCTATTCTAACATGCACCAATTAGCAAAGAGTGTTTGACTGGCTACTCCATTTGTTTTAACAAAGCGGTGACATAACGAAAATATAATTCTATTTTGAAGAAGCATCATTACAAATAGCATAACTTTCCTACTACGTTGCTGCAAGGAAATAAATCCGGCGACACTTCGTTTCATTCTGTCACTAGGAGGTTGCGTCCATTTGATCAAATAAACGGATTGCCGCCTTGCTAGGCCAGATAAGGCACACTGAGTGTGCAATCCAGGACAAACCCCACATCGCCCTACCAAAATGTGGTAGGGACTTATTACTGGCATAAAGCCACCATTAACTAGAAAATTAAAATAAACTAAAAATAATCATGGACCTAACTTAGCCCACGAAACTTGTCCAGACCAATCAACAATGGACTTACTAAAGCCCACTAGCCAAGCCAACAACCCTTGCACCAGATCCACCACCATGGCATCACCGATCTCGTCGCACCGCCTCCAGACCACCGCCGAAGGCTAGAATATGAAGAGGTGGTTCAGGTCTTGGTGTGATGGATTTGAAAACTTTTTGTACGTCATGATATGTATCATTTTTCGTCTTCTATTCTAAGGATCTTGACTATAGTATTTGCATGTGCATGGGTTTTGTTGGACTTGGGGCGGCTTGGGCATGACTCTGTAGGATGTCGGGGTCCTCCTCCACTGAAAGCGATAGCTATCATAGTTGCCCAACCAGTTGGGAGGTCCGTTCCAACGGCAACACTGCTCTCATTCTGCTTTCACTCTCCCTAAGTCCACATTGATGGTTAATACTTACTACTGTTGTTGTTGGTGTGGGGCCCCATTAGATCCTAAGGCTGTTACTTAGGTATTTGCGGTAGCGCCACCACCACTGCCACTATGACTGCTAGCATTGGGTGCTCTTGCTCTAGTTATGACTATAATACGATTTTGGTCGGCAAAGCCAACGACCACCATTGTGACTACGGTTCCAAAATCTCCAGCTTTAAGTAAGCGACTAGGCTCAGACTGTCTGGTCTCTCCCTGGAAATAAGAAAGGTTGAGTGGTGTTGATGCCTATACTAGCTTTGTGCAGGTGGCACAACTATTAGGTATCTTGGCTTGGAGGTTACTCTTGTGAATCCATGTTTGATTTGGCTGAATCTTTAACTAGAAAGAAGAGGAGGAATTGCTCAATGGTGGTACAATCAAGACTAATGATGCTTTAATCTCCAAGTTGCAAACTCAGGTTTCTACTGCGCGGAAAAATTATCACCTACAGGGCAGAAAACATCTCCTATAAAGAATAAATCATTCCTTACTGGTGAGAAATCAATTACTAGAGTGATGAGTGTTGTCCTGAATAAGGTTCTACTTGATAGGTTTGATGAGGGAACGAATTAAGAGGTTTTTCTCTTGACCACACTTGATAGGCTCGATTGTTTTATTATTTTTCTCTGTACTTTGATAATATTTCTGTGGTCATCATGACCGGCCATGCTCATGTAAGTGTAGTGTTATGTGTGGGAAACTTATTTTAAAGGCGGGCTACTAAATTACTGGTTCCTTTGTATTGTCACCACGTTATCAATTAAGTTATGACTTCTCCAAAAACAAAAAAAAGTGAAATCAAACCCGCAAGTCATTACTGTTAGTACATAAGTTGTGTAACCTTTAGTGCTGTAGTCACAAACCATAACTCTCATGAAATTGAATGCAACAATGACTTTTGTATCCCTATGATTTCAAAAGATCAAGTGTCCGGGTTATACATTAGAGAAAACTTTTGAAGAGGGCAATGTTGGATTTCGGCGCTAAAGTTTAGGGAAAATTCTAGTGTATATTGACGTATGACATACATACAATTACTACTTTTAGGACTTAATTACTCAAATACCATTACCTGGGTTTTTAACAATTTACCAAATTTGGGCCCAACAAATGCCCACTTTTACTCCCCTAAAAGATTTGTGTGCCCACTTACCCTATTTAAATGTAAAAAGTCAAGTTTGCCCTCCAAATAATTAAAAAGTCATTAGAGACTTTGTCGGAATATATACAATTACCACTTTTAGGATTTAATTACTCAAATACCATTACCTGGGCTCTTAACCATTTACCTAATTTGGGCCCAACAAATGCCCACTTACTCACCTAAAAGATTTGTGTGCCTACTTAACCCATTTAAATGTAAAAAGTCAAGTTTGCCCTCCAAATAATTAAAAAGTCATTGGAGACTTTGTCGGAATCCCGTGACCGGCCTACAGAATCCGGTCACTGGTAGCCGAAATCTGGTCATTGGCTGAAGGTTTCCAAAGAGGTCGCCGGAGACTTTTATTACCCTCCAATAAAACCCAATAAATTTTTATTGGGGAGCAATAAAAATTTTTATTCGGTATTACAAAAAGTTTATTGAGTATTATTGGGGGCCAATAAAAAATTTATTAGATATTATTGGGGGGCAATGAAACCAAACGCCGGACTCCGGTCACCAGATTCAGACTTCCGGCAACTGGTCACCGGATTTCGGCGGGGTGATCGAACTCTGGTGAAGTCTCTCTCTCTCTAAGTGACAAAGGGAGAGAGGGCATAATTGTCCTAAAAATAAACAAAAAATTGGGTATTGGGCAAAAAAATATGTAATTTGTTGGGTAAGTGGCAATCCTATAAGATGTTTAGGTAAATGAGGTTAGTGTAACTCAAATTTGGGTAAATTGACATTTTCCCCCATTACCAATGTTATGACTTAATTACACAAATGAGAATCTTCTTTAATCTAACGAGGACCTTATTTACCTTAAGAGAAAATTACTGCTTACTCCCTTTACTTATAGGGTTTCATCGTTTCAGTCCCTAACGTTCGAATTTCACCTAAAAACTCCTCGAACTCTCAATTTCCTCCCAATTAGTCCCTGCCGTCAACCTCCGTCCAAATTATCTGTTAAATAGCTGACGTGTCATTCTTTTCACACAAAAATGTCTATTATAGCCTCACATATTTTATTTATTTATTTATTTATTTATTTATTTTCTCGTTTTCTTTTTACTTCTTCTTGCTCTCTCTCTGTCTCCAGACCATCGCGCATCTTCCTTAGCATTCTTTTTAATTCCTCTTGGCTAGGGTAGAGATCGCTGCCATAGGATGGAGACTTATAAGAGAGGCGCTGGGTTCCAGTGATTGCGCTTGGTGGTTCCGATTGCGGCCTTGCTCGTAATCTCGTCTTCTCATCAATCAGATCGTTCTGATCTGATCTGGTATGGGAGGTTGTTTCGAATGCAGTGGTGTGGAGGTGATTGGCGACAAGTGGTCGGCCAATTGATTCAAAGGCCAACGAGGAGGCTAGGGGTTTCGATGTGTCGGCGCTGATTCGTGATCTGATGGTGAAGGGACGTAGGGTATGATGCCATGCGGCGGCGCGGGGCGGTAGGGTATTAGGTAAAGTCTGGGCGCTGTGTCTTTGCCTTTCCCCTCCAGACCGGCCATGAGTTAATGACTTTCGGTGAAGCTCGTCTTTCAGATTATTGGCCCTCACCATTACCGCCTCAGCCGTCATCTTCTTCTTCTTCTCCCTCACTTTCATCTTCACTTCCCCAACCGGAGACTCCTCTGACCTCGACAGCTTGGCAAGTCTTTCTTCTTCTTTTTCGAGTTGCATTTCTTGATCTAAATCATTGCTGATTCCCAAAGTTTGATTCTTTTGTGGTTGATTTGGGGATTTAAGGTTTCAATTCGGGTTCTTTTGGATTAGGATCTTCTAGTGCTTCTGCAAAAATACCAGCAACAGTCCGATCTGGGTTTAATGATAATCTAACCTTGTCGTTGATCTGGGTTTATGATGGTAAATGGTATTGATGTTAAAATTTGTGATTGAATTTGGCTTTTGAATTTGTGATTAGATGGTAGCCTCTTGCAATTGCTCTCTATCTAGTTTCTGTTGTTGCCGAGAAGCCAGGTTTGGAGTTTGTTGACTAATTGCTTGTTTGTTTCTGTTAATTTTGAGTTTGTTTGTTGCTTGTTTGGGTTGAATGAAATCTTTAGCCTGACATTGAATTCAAATCTTTAACCTGATGTTGGCGTTGTCGAAGGTCTGGAAATGAAGGGAGAGCTGGGTTTGTTTTTGGAAGAAGAAGATGAAGATAAACAGTGGAGAGAGATGGAAGAAAAATAGAACAAGAAAAAAAAAAGAACAGAAAATAAATAAATATTAAAAAAAATAGTAGGTGAGGGTATAATAGACATTTCTGCGTGAAAAGAATGTCACGTTAGCAATTTAACGGATAATTTGGAAGGAGGTTGACGTCAGGGACTAATTGGAAGGAAATTGAGAGTTCGAGGAGTTTTTCGGTGAAATTCGAATGTCAGGGATTGAAACGACGAAACCCTATAAGTATAGGGAGTAAGCAGTATTTAATCCTGATCTTAATAAGGATTTTTTTCTAGTTATCTACTTTACTCTAATGAGAACCTTATTTAACTTAATAAGAACTTTTTTCTAGTTACCACATGAGTCCTTAAAGTGATAATATGAGTTCTCAAAGTGGTAAATATTACATAAAATAGGACATGTATGATAAATGTTAATGTACCATAGCTTTATCCAAAGTTTAGTCTCCAAATATTTTTGTTTATTCAAATAGTAATGAACTGTCTTGGAACAGTTGAGAGTTTTCCCTCCTAATATTTTATTAGGTTAAGAATGCAAATAAATGAAGTCTACGGGAATATCCAAGTATATCTTAGCAGGTACCAACCCTTATTAGCAAGCCTTACGCACTTCTTATGATTTTTGTCAACAGTGTCTGCGAGAACTTCTTTCTCTCTTCACATCCACAAGATGCCGCTCTTGCTGTTCTCCTGGAAATATCAATTAGGGCTTGCTCTTAAACTAAATTTCTCAACATTCAAGATGACTCTCAATGATAGTTTTGACATTTCACTGGTCTCTTTGGTCGATTTTTCTCCCCTACCCGTTTGTTGCCAAAAGGTTTGGTCTTCCCATATGGGGGAGTCTATGTGATCAAGTGTGTAACCTTCAAGGGTGGTTCATCCTTCATCATGGCTAGACTTCAGCCCTATGCATGTCGATCTCTTCTAGTTGGCTTCTTCATCGATGGTGGCTGGATCTTGCGTAGAGTTTAGTGGTTTTGATATTGACGACGATGGCTGTTGAAGAATAGATTTGGCTACGGTTCTTTGTTGGGTCTGGGTAAGCTTTTGGGCTAATGTTTTTGATAATGCTTTTTATTTAGATAAAAGGAAAAAATCACAAATAGTAGCTGAACAATACCTATATCTTATTGATGGTACCTGAACTTTATTTTTTGTCACAACCAGTACCTGAACTCTTTGAGTTCTTTTGAAGTGGTACCTAAAGCCACATTCGCTCACTACTAGGCTAGAAATGGCACGTGAGGCACATGTGTCTCATTTATTAGGCACATGTTTGGTATTTGGTTCATTAATTGTTTGATTTGAGATAAGAATTTTGATTTGTTGCTTCATAGATCAAAGATTGAGAAGAAGAAGATAGTGGCTTGGGCCATGATACAGTTAACGACTAGTACAAATTGTCATCTTTAACCTTGATTAATAAAACACATGCTCCTCGCTTGTCATTTTTGACTAAATTTGTGACTGAATGTGGCCTTAGGTACCACTTCAAAAGAACTTGAAGAGTTTAGATATTGGTTGTGACAAAAAATAAAGTTCAGGTACCATCAGTAAGATAGAGGTATAGTTCAGATATTATTTTTAATTTTTACCCTTAGATAATTAAGGCCATTCCCGGTTCTAAAGAGGTGGCATGTATATTTTTTTCACGGGGTTATGATATTTACACAATCAGATTGAGTATGGAGGTTGATTGATCATTCTCTTAACTTACTTGTTACTTTTAACTTTTATGAGTTTTATGAGTGGTTAGGCGTTAAAAAAAGAAAAGAGAAAAGGATCTTTTGTGGTACTTCAGATTCTCCTATAAGTAAAGAAATCTATTCATTAATAAGAAAAAGAAACAGCGTGAACGATGAATGAAATGATGATAAAATAGAATCGTGCGTCTCGGACTGTGATTGGTGGTAAAGAAAGAGAAATCATGGTCTAAATTTTTTACCATTATATCTAGATTTTATTTATTTAAAAAAAAAACAAAGTACAACTTGCAAAAGTATTTTGTATATCTAGAACTCTTTAATAACGAAGTTAAGAAAAATTGAATGAGAAATTGAGTCGCCAAGATTTCTAGCACTTGTACCTTGTAAAAGTAGTACTTATGTTCCTTCTTATCCTTGCTAAGTCTTTATCTAGTTTAGAATCTATAACTACATATTTCAAAAAATAGAAGGTTCTCCACATCCAAATCTTTTATGGAAAGATGCGACATGCCCTGCAAACACTTATGATGTTATTGCTTCCGATGCCCATGCTAAAAAACAAAATGTAGGGGCTTTATAGAATGTATATGCATCGAATATGATATACTATAAGCACATGGTAAAGCCAAGATAAGAATATGGTGTATTCCTTATGCTCTATACATACTTTTTATTTTGGTAGTTTTACCGTTTGTTTTAGCCTTTACCACAACTATCTAGTTCCTTGTTTCATGTAACTCGCTTCGATAGTAATTTTTATAAATACCAAAAACAAAACTAAAAGGGATCACAACTTCTCCCACCTTCAATCATGTTTGCTGTTGAATGATGCATTGGGTGAGTCCAAACCACAAAGTTTAGAATAATGATTCTTACTTAACTATCATTAGCATAAGGATAACATAGTGTGACCCATTAAATAAAACTAAACCTTTTTCTTTTTAAATATAACATTAATAAAACTAGGCTTTTTTCTATATAAACAAAAAAGTTAACATAAATAAAACTAGGCTCTACTTAAACCCAAACCCAAACCCAAACCCAAAGTGCTTTTTTTTTTTTCTCATTTTACCAACCCTCCCCTTTTCTCTCTCTATATATTCAACCCACTCTCTCATCAAAATCCCTCCCACACCTCCCCCTTCTTCTTGTTCCCTGTTGTTTTCAAGACTCCCCCTTTTTCTTCAACAACACTGAACACCTGGCCTGAGCAGACGCCGTGTCGTTTTCATCAGAGTCCAGAAGCAATGGATTCCAACAACAACAGCCACAGCTTCACCTCCTCAACCGACATTGAGCAGATGCCGGAGACCCCCCACCGCGGTGGGTCCTACCACCGCCGCGCCCACTCCGACTTCTCCTCCTTCCGCCTCCCCAACTTCGACGACCTCCTCCTCTTCGACCCTTCCGACCTCGACCTCTCCTCCTTCCCCTCCCCCTCCCCCTCCCCCCCCCTCTCCCGTCCCCCCGCCACGTGGCACCACCAACTCCAACTCCAACTCCGCCGCCGCGGCCGTCCCCATGCCGATCGACTCCGACGACTCCTCCGCCTCCCGCCCCAGGCCCAGCTCCTCCTCCGGCCCCAGCGCCGCGGCCGCGCATTTCCGCAGCCTCTCCGTCGACTCCGACTTCTTCGACGGCCTGGCGCTCGCCGGAGACGCCGGCGGGAAGGAGGTCGTTGGGGGTAAGAGGGCCGGCGGCGGCCACCACAGGCACAGCAACTCCATGGACGGCTCCTTTGATTCTGAGCTCTCTCTCGATGGGCTCAAGAAGTCCATAACTCCCGATAAGCTGGCTGAGCTCTCTCTGATTGACCCTAAGAGAGCTAAAAGGTACCTCCTTTTCCTTTTTCTGCTTCCATTTCCTTCACTGGGATCATTCTTTTCTTTCTAGGGTTTTCGCTATGGTTTTTCCAAATTTGGGATCAACTAAATTGAGGGAAATTAAGCTTTGAGTTTTCGAAAATTTTCACAGTAATGAATCTAATTTGATTAATTAGTTGGGATTATTTGTTTTTTCTGACAAGTTGTTTTAGATATTATTTGTTTGGTTCAATGAGAAATTTGTGGTGTACAGGATCTTAGCTAATAGACAATCCGCTGCGAGGTCCAAGGAGAGGAAGGTGAGATATGCAAATGAGCTGGAGAGGAAGGTGCAGACGCTTCAGACAGAGGCAACCACCCTATCGGCACAGGTCACACTGTTACAGGTAATACCTAAGACTTTGACTTTTGCAGATTCTTGGAATAACAAGGGAGTATGAATTGGACTAGACTTTTAGGTACTACCGGCTAATTGAATGGAACCCACTGTTTGGATTGTTATGCATGTTCTTTGCATAAATCGAATTTTATGGTTTGCAGTGATTATCATGAAGTTAATTTCTTTGTATGTTTCTGGGGGTGGTTTGGTTTCTGGGCACGGGTTGATATCTTTTGAAATGTTATTTGTCGCTATTTCTCATTTTCTACTTGTTAAATTGTTAATCCTTTGGTTCCTAAATCACGCGGTTTCGAAAACAAGCACAAAATCAGCTCAAAAGATGTATGCATACCTGAAACATAAAGGTAACTGTGTCTTTCACAACCATCTTAGGTTTATGTCGGCATTTGTACTGGGACAAATGTTTTAGTTTTCAAATGAGACCCGAACTTTAACCAATCTGTATGTGTCTCAATATCATGGTGCTAATTTAATATGCCTAACAAAAACAATCATTACATGCTACATGCTAAGTATTTGTGTATGGTATCCTAGTGACATTCTGTGTTGTTTTTACACATGAGGATGGAGTCTAAGTTCTTACTGCTGGTGGTTGACCTGATGGTGAAAATGACATGGGTTGCTCCTAGCCTGTAAATAATAAGCAGCTATTAAGGATCAGTTCCTAATTAGGGTTAAAAGATTAGATAGTTTTCTAAGATGAATGACAATCATTTTAGAAATTAAATCCCCTTAAAATTCTCTTCATTTGAGTAATTTAAATTCATTTTTTTAATATTGTAAGATACATTAAATATCAGTTGTAAAGGGTAAAATGTAAGCATATGTCCATAGCCCCCCCTGCTGCATGTTTATATGCAGCCTGATTATGTTAGATTATAACTCCAGAGTGACAAGGTCCAAAACGGTTTAGGTGGGGCTTTTCTGCTGCGTGTCTGAGATCCACCAACAACTAACATGTCAAGTCTGGAACCCCCTACTACTAACAGAATAGCCCAAAATATGCCACCCCTCACAGGCGTGTTAGTCTGTTATATCGGTGGGTCTGATGAGCCATGTGGCACTCCAGCCACTCTCAAAGACCTTCTCTAGCTGGACTAGGGAATAATGAGTAGGCTTATACGTGGTTTGAGTAGCATTTGTAGGTGTGAAGTGTTTGGAGTTCAAGACCCTTTTTGACCTTTTTCATTGTGAAGTTACAACCCCGCCTAGTTAGTTATGTTAGGTTATAACTTCAGTAGCATGGTAGTTATTTCTAGACTTTACTTCCTGTAAATTAATGTTGTATTAAAGCATTGGTACAATTCTCAATAAGCATCCTTTTACTCTCAGCACAAGTCTTTACAACTAAGCTCTCTTTCTACCCTTCTGAGCTCTCTCTTCTTTTTCTTCTGGCAAACATTGGTTTGGTTTATCTTTCTTCCTTGAAGACTGTAGAGTTTGATATGACAAATGGATTTGAGAATTTGGGATTTTCATTTGAATCTACTGACGTGGAACCTTTGTTTCTCAGTTTCTCGTTGCTAGATTGTAGATTCTATAATTTGACATATCAAATACAAATTTGGAGTCTTCCACTGAATCTACTTACTTACAATAGTATCTACCAAGTATTTGATATATATATATTTTTTAAAAGTCTGGGCATATCCAAGCCTTGTCGAGATCTAACAGCTGCTTGCTGCAACCACAGGCCTTATATCTTCAGGCTTCTTGGATATGGTGGAAAGTTTGTTTGTTATAGCTTAATTTCAGTGTGTAGAAGGTAGGTGCATCTTCAGATGTCCATACTAGGATATATGCATGCGGTGTGTAGTTTATCAATATCTGAATCATTACTTCGAAACACCTCAAGTGATGATATACATTTGATGTGCCATGTGACTGGATGTATGCGTCTCCTTAAATTATAGGTGGGCTCTTAGGTACTTAATCTCCATGGCATAAAATTATGCAAATTCTCTTGCCGTCAGCCTGCTGATGACCTGATTGAAAACTCAGATTGTGTCTCGTTGGTTGTCGTGCTTTTATGTTGGTTGAAGTGATCATATAAACATAACAATACAGATAATAAAGGAATGGTTACAATTAATACAAAGTACAATGATGTTTATGTATCTTATGTTTGATGCAGAGAGACACTACTGCAATAACTGCTGAAAATAAGGAGCTTAAAATTCGGCTACAGTCTATGGAGCAACAAGCACAGCTGAGAGATGGTAATGCTTATACTTTAGTATGTTTTGCCTGTTTTTATGTGGGGCTTGTAGAAGCCTTGGAGTGATGGAACTGTTATGTTTTTATGTGTTTCCAAACACCTAGAGCCTGTATATCTGAATTAATTTTTTATTTTACACCTGCAGCCTTGAATGAAAAATTAAAGGAGGAAGTGGAGCGGCTTAAGATTGAAACCAGCCAAATCCCCCATGGGAGTGGAAACCCTTTCTACAGAGGGCTCCCCCCTCAATATGCGCCGCCTCAGTCTGCCTTGCATAATCAGCTGGGTGGTAGCCAGAGCCAGCACCAGCACCAGCAGCTTCACATGCTTCACAACCAGAACGTCAACGGGCAGCCTCACCCGAGTTTCATGGACTTCAACCAGAGGGCGTAGAAGCTCTGTTTTAAGTCATTAACCAAAGGAGTTCGACATTGTTGTAGTATTTAGAGGAGGAGGGTGGGTAGTTAATCACAGATAGCTTCTTGTATATACTACATGCAGATGTATATGTATGTGGTACAGGCAAAGGCTGTGAAGATTTGTTGCTCAGATCAGAACCACAGTACACAGTTTCCTGTATCAATTATTATTTATTACTATTAGGGTAGGGTTATTTAGCGCAAATCTTATTGCAACACCTTTGTTTACCCTCTGTTTTATTGAACCAAGCAACCTCTAGGTTCCTTTATGCTAATAGCCTAATATGATGATATAATATTTCCCAGTACAGATCGCAGTTTGGATTGTCTGTATGTCTCTTCTTTTCGGTCTTCAAATTATTCAATGCAAAAGATGCTTGTAAATGTTGAGCCAAATGTCGTGTCATTGTTGCGGTGGGTGTGTAAATGTATGAGTGGAGCATTAAAAAACTAGCTGAGTCGTCATCATCTTTTATTTAATGTTCTTTATGGAATCATCAAGAAGGAGAACTGGAGAAATATCACATGTAAGTTGGAGTGAGCATGACGTTTACCACCGTTGTACAGGTACTATTGACAATCATGCTTAACGAACTTTTCTATCATATATTTGCAAGGTAGGGGGAAAGGAGAGGATTTCAATTTATCAGCCTAAATGTTTCACCAAGAAATAGAATTAAGTCGATCAGTGCTCTTCGAGTTTCTCGAGTAAGGGTTTGTCCTCACTAATTTGATTGGTCTAGTTTTAATAGTCAGGCAGTAGATTAATTTTGACGGTAAAATGTTCACGTGGTTTAAATAAAACTCACTTGGCGATGACAATCATGTGAAATGCTCGATCATCTTAAGTGCCGATGAGTTCTTTGATGGTTCTGTTTTGATGACATAACACACCTTGAGATATGCGACCCACACAGTCAATCGTGCTAGAAAAAAATTTACACATTTTTATTTTAGTACTTTTATGTGCAAAATATGAGATATTTATGATTTGTGATTTTAAATTAGTCAGCCAGCTTAAACAAGATCTTTGGGTTTGGGGTAACTTCAACTATGAAGTCTCATTTGGGATTGCTTTCTTCATTTTAGCACCTCCTTCTTTCACTATACGTATAGCACCCAATTCTCATCTCCCTTTATGAGATTTTATATGAGGGGTGCTGTTTTTACTATTTTTGATGAAAATATAATATGAGTATAATTTTTATAAATATTATATTAAAACTATGTAAATTTAATTAAATAAGGTAAAAATTCGTATTTCTATTTTTATCATAATATTTAAAAATTATATCGATTATATAGGTGACACTATGTGTGCTTTGCATAAAAGAGACTCATCATGAATTGCAGTTCCTGTAAAGGTTAGGGTAATACCAATAAAACTATGATATTCTTAATAAATCTTACCTGACATGATAAGAGTATAACCAATTTCATATGCTCAAATTATAGATACAATATATATTAGTTAAAGAATAACAATATAAATGAACAACAATTGATACCTTTATCTAGAGGTGGCAAACGGGCCGGCCCGGCCCATTTTAAGCGGGCCTAGTCGTGCTTCGTGCCGTGCTTGGGCCGGCCCATTTATTATCGTGCCGGGCTCGTGCCGGCCCATTTACTTAAACATTAAGCCCGGCCCGGCCCATGGCCCGAGCCCATATCTTACCGGGCCGTGCTCGTGCCGGGTCAATAACGGGCCGTGCTCGTGCCTACCCACTATAAAACACAATTTTAGAATCTTAATTTGAACAAATAGAAATTAATTTTATTTAACTATTTAGAAAATTAAAATAAATTAAGTTCTACAACGTTTTTCTTAATCTTAGCTTTTTAAGATTAGGTTTCTAATCATTTTTATATTTCACTATAAGAAAGAAAGAAGAAAAAAAACTCAAAATATATTGTTTTTAGTATATTATTGTGAGATTAATCTTTATTAATATAATGAAGATTTAGTATCTTTTATTATTTTCTTCATTTTATAGTTGTATTATTATGAGATTAGTCTTTATTAATAAATATTATAAAAAATACTTATGTCAAAACAAGGATATAATGTTTTGTTTCATTATTTTGACAATATAAAATAAAGTATTGGTGGAATTGTCATGAGATTTTAAATAAAAAGGTCTCATATTCAAATCTTATCATTATAGTTTTTTAATATATTTTTTTTAAAAATGAAATTTTGTGTTTGTAACGGGCCGGCCCACAATATGTCGTGCTCGGGCCGTGCCGGGCCCATTACGGGCTCGGGCCGGGCCGGGCCAATGGGCCAATATTCTTAGGCCCAGCCCGACCCGTTATTCTAACGTGCTCGGGTCGTGCCGGGCCACTAACGGGCTTGGGCCGTGTCGGGCCGCTTTTAAGCGTGCCGGGCCCGTGCCGTGCTCGTGCTTTGTGGCCCGTTTGCCACCTCTACCTTTATCTAAGCATTGAAATTTAAGGATGGCATACTTGGCCATAAATATCAATTTGTGTTATTGATAATTTCATATAGGCTTAATATGAGCTCTAGATAACTTCATAACTTTGTGGAAGTTAGTATATGTTGCAACATTGTGAGCATGATTCGAATTCGATTTCTTAGTCTTGTCATAGTAGTCATTGAGGCAATAAGTCACTTTGACAGTAAATGAATGAGTATATATGAACTTCAAAATTTTTGATTCCATGAGCAAGCTTTAGGCTCTTTCATTCATTCATGGACTTGCCTTGGCAAATATGAATCCATTAAAGATTTGGTTAAGCAATATGCTTGTAATGACACATAGGATTTGAGAATTTACTTTTAGCAATTTGCCTTTAAGATCTTCATATTTATCAAGACAACATACCATAAGCCTCTCGGAATATAATATCTATATGTAACACTGTACTTACAGAAAAGTTGTCGCTTGGAGAAGAATGATAATCCCATGTCTCTATAAAGAAACTTGTGTCATAGTGATTTCAATTCACTTTAGTACACCCTCTTGTAATTTTTTAGGGTTGATAAAGTCCAACTATATCATCATGTTTACAATATTTAAATTCATTGGAATTGTCTCTTTCCAATTTGGCCAATATTGAAATTTGTCGACACAACAAAATGTGATATAGTATATAGCCCTTGATGACTTTCAGTAGCGCTGCTATGGATAAGATATCATCAAATTTTGATCCCACACATTCATATATACATGCATTAGCTATAATAAGTTTTATTTATATCAAGTACTCATTCCTCTTTTAGGGAATGTATTGTCTCTCTAGGACAAATTAATTTAGAGAATTTGAATCTTTGCATAACCTCATGAAGAGCATTATAAGATTGTATAATCTTCCCTTATAGGGAGCTTGAGACATTGGACTTGGTGGGCATATTCCACATAAATTCACGCTGTTACATTAGTGTTTCCTCCTCCTAACGGCGAGAAGACTATCAGATTTGACCACACAAAATATGTGTTCATAAATATTGGAGTGAAAATCTATTGGTGGGTGGCGAGCCCAAACCAATTGTTGGGTAAAAAAGATAATGAATTGAGATTTTTTCTCAAAATTAAAATGAGACATGATAGAGAAAATCTCACACCGATTCACATTTTTCTTAAACGATATTTATCCCCCTAATGGCGAGAGGATTGTTCCATTATAGTGACAACTAGCATATACGCGATAAATTATAATTTCTTGTTAGGAAGGTTTGCAATTATTGTATTGTATGTATGTAGATGAGTTTTACATGACATAGTAGATAAAATAAAGACACATTGGTCACGCTAAAATATTTTTATCTGGCTCAATGAAATTTTTAGTTCATGATACCGTATACAATAATTTACTTATGATTGATTAATACAACATAAGTCAGATGAAAATTTCACCACCAATATATGCAACGGTATTTCATATAGGTAGCATTATATGAGCTCGAGCCATCAATCAAGATCTGCAGCTCCTGAAATGATTGTTACCTTAGCTTTTGGAAGCATTAATTTTGAAAAATTATCAACAATTGCGATGGATCATGTCCATAATCGCATTATATGCAAGACAAATATATTATTCATTATGTTTATCATGAATATTCATAGTTCAAATTAAATTAGTATGAATAGAACACCATTTTAAAGCGAACCCAAACGCCGTTCTTCGCCCAGTTCTAGGGTTTCGAGGAGACGGCGGCGCTTTGCCTGACCGTGTCTGGCGTCTGTTTGACCAGGCGCTGTGCTTATCCTTTCTAGGGTTGCTTCTCAAGCGGAAGGAGGATCACAGATTGTAGAAGTGGTGGCTGGTTGGCTTGGTTGTTGATCAGTGGCGACTGGTTGAGGAGGCAGATTAAGTTGTGTGTGTCGAGGAGGCGGATTTGCAGATAGGCTTCCCTCGTCTAGGAGGCAAATTGATCTCGTGCAGGTGGGGTGGTTACGTTGTTCAGTACCACTCGAGATTGGAACGACAGTCGGCGAGTTTGCCGATTCTTGCTCTGATTGCCGGTGGGTAGACTCATTGATGCTGGGCTGGAAAGGTCGGCATCCTGAATGTCGGGCGCCGACGGTGATGGAATGGCAGAAGGGGATTAGGGCTTTTGCCCATTTTACTCGGTTTTGGGCTGGGGTTTTTGGACCTTGGCTCAAATCTGGGTTGTTGGGCTCTATTGTATGGGCTTGTAAGAAGGGTGACTTGCCACCCTCATTTATCACTTCGTGGTGTGGGTAGGCCTAGCCTAAGAGGTGGACATGCTTGGGCTTTTAGGTAGATTTATAGTCCAGGACCAATCGTTTCAGATCATGACTATTTCGGGAGTTGGTAATTATCTGAAATAAGATTGGCTGTCAAGCGGCTTATGGACAAGGAGTTGGCTCCTATTTGTTTGCTAGGAAGTAGTGTTCTGTTGGTACCACAATTGCGTGATTGGCTAATGGGAGGTTAGAATATGAGTTTGCCCTAGGAGACACAAAGTTGTTCTTTGTACTATAAGCTCGCTTCTAAGTGAGCTCTAAACAGTCTTGTAATGGGTTTGCATTTGCTTGGTAGAGTTTGGAACTTGTCCGTTTCCTATTCAAGTGCATGTTAGACTCTAGCCCATAATTATGACTATTGAATCTGATGAAATCAATATCCTGTTAAAAAAAAAGAAGTTCAAATTAAATTTATTGATGAACATGTGGTTCATCTTATTGTTTGACAATGAAAACATATGCCAAAATGATATATTTGAATTTCGAGTCTGGGATAGTGGTCCAGATAGGTATATGCTTATACTCCAATAATAATACAATGGATGGAGGATCATAGCCTCATCAAATTTTATATTGTACTCAAAGCATTGGGCTCAAGTATTCACAATTAGAAACTTATTCTAAAAGTGGAGCGAATATAGGTTCACATGTTCTTATAAAGATGAGTGAGACTTTAGGCTGATATAAAATCGAAGATTAAGAAACAAGAGGTTTCGATCTATCTTGATTGTATAACAATCGGTGGAGAAATTTTATGTCCTCATATAATTGGATCAAGAAACATGTAGTTTCGATCTCATCATAAATTGACAATTTACTATCCAATTATCAGATTAAATAATAAGAGGAAATTAAATTGAAGTCGTCACACTCATAAAAATATATACCTCGATTCTGTTTGAAATATAATTAATATTGTTGATACAAATTCATGAGTACCATATGCCAAAATAGAGACGCATTCATTTAGAGTCAGTAATTGATACATGCACTAACAAAACATTATTACAAAATAATCAAACGTTTGTTGTAGTTTATTTGGTTAGGATATTTGGCTCCCACCCAAAAAGACCGGTGTTCAAGTCCCCGCAACGGAAAACTATTTTATTATATTTTTTCACAAGGAAAAACGAAATAATCATTTGAGGTAGATATAAGTTATTAAATATAATCATTATACATATAACAGCAAATATAATATGTACGTAATCAAATATAATTATTATACGTCATCAAATGTAATCAAGTCGTCAAATATAATCATATAAGGTAATCAATGTGATTAATATGAGCATAAAAAAAATTGATTGAAAACAGCCCCTAGTTAAAATGTAAACTAAATAAACTAAACTAGTGATCAAATGGATAAAAGTTAGGATTTAGATTGTCTACCACCAACTTAGGATGAGATATCTGAGATAACTTGCTTGCTATATAGAACAGAATAGGAAGACTGAATAGATGGGGGAAAGTGGTGTGTTTTCTCATTCTCATTAGTTCCCTTTAAATATGGATGAAGCTATTGATGATCACACTAACTTGGTGATCACTCCTGAGATTACTTGGTGACTACTCTTAAGTTTCATGGTAATCAATCTCATTAGTTCCCTTTAAATATAGATAAAGCTACTTGATGATCAAACAAACTTGGTGATCACTCATAAAATGAATTGGTGATTAGTCTTGGTGACTACTCAAGTTTCCTCATTTACATAATGAACTCTAAATAATGATTATTACATGTTGACCCAAAATAATTAGGCGGACAACCACATAATTGTAGTATTTACAACATTAGGAATATTATTGTGTGAAAAATGTTAGATAATCACACAATAGTATTCCTAATATTCCCACCGGAGATATATGTATAAAGGACCAAAGTGTGATTATTTGTATCAAAAAGTCTGTCATTTAAAAAAAGTCTGCACAAATCCAAATACAATACACCCCGCTAATTAACCAATTTCTTTCCTTGCATCCCTCTCGGGTATAACAAGCGACATGCTCCTAGCCGTATACCTTAAACAGGTGAACGAGTCATAAGTCAGTCACAATTTAGAAACCCTAGCCATATACATCCCTTTATAAAAACTGAAAACTTAGAAAGTGAAACCTTAGAAAGTGAAGCTGGGCCATCCTCAATGGTTTTCCCATTCTACTATGATCATGACCTTTCAGTCATCCAAATTTTTCTTGTTGTCGGCCATATCAAGTTCGGCTCCCCTTCCCTCATCCTGGATATTACGGACCTCGTTCTTACTATTGTCGGCCATGGTGCCCCCTTGACTGTACTGGATTTCTTCAAGGCAAGCGTCCCTTGTTTGGTATTATTTATAACTATCCCGGCTACATCCATTATCCCAAATTTTGTGTGGTGACAACAACGACCATGGCAAAAAGACCGGTGATGACACAAAGCATCAGAAGCACACAGCAGATTCAAAGCATCAGAAGCACATCGAAGATTTAGAGCAGCATCAGCAGCACCATAAACGCTATGTCCAAAAGTCCAGCGCGCAGTAGAATTACGAACGCCTAAAACCCTCAGCGCTGCCTTTCATCCCATCAACCCTGCAGTTTGTTGGCCGAGAGCGCCCCATTGATAGATAGCGCATGAAATTTAGAGAAGCTTGTAAAAGTGGCCAACACAATGAATATATGTTTCTGAATACTGGACATGCACTAAATGACGTTGAAAACTACCGACCTAATTCCGAAGTTTTGAATTACCTGGAATCACATGAATCAAATGTCTGCTTCAAGGATTAGATCACCAAAACGCTTCTGAATATGATTCCAGTGAGGGAGGGATTGCAACATGGGCTCCCCAGCCTCCTGGTACACTCGGAATGAGTGTCCAAAATTAACCCTGTAAATGACTATGGTATCGTTTAAGCAGGGAATTGAGGATACTCCTGTAAATCAACGTCAAACAAATGAGTATTATAAACAAAGTATATAAAATTAAATCAAAGAATGCAACGAAATATAAATTTATGTACACAAGTATTTACGAAAATAATATATGGGGGTTTTAAGGTATTTGAATTAAAATCTAATCTAATTGATCAATTAAACCAAGAATCAAGGTAGAAATAGGTGAATGGAGATAGTAGAGATTTAATTAACAAACATTAACATGTTAAACAAGTTATCAAACACAAGTCACGAATCAAAATTTTCATAGAAAAAAATCAACCATGAACATATATGAACACGTACAAAGTTCTTATTACTTCTATTAATTACTTAGCAAGATGAACACACCATTACTAAGCCTATTAAACATGCATTGCTAGTCATAGAATTCTACTCACTAACAATAACACATATAATGCATTAAGCAATTATGGAAGTGTGATTGATTTAAGCAAAACGCACAAGTTGGAACGCCATAAGAGCATGCAAAAATCATCATTGATTTACTTAAGTTCATAAGTTTTCTACTTGTGAATTAAGACCTAGAACGCTAGTATCTTAATCTAGAAACAATTACATGCTTTAATTTCTAAGTTTGCAACCAAAGAACATAAAATACATAAAGGATAAATTGAAGCACAAAACTAACAATCATTCATAGGCATTGCTTGAAATCATAATTTGTATTCTAAACGTTAACACATGCTTCATGGTTCGAAAATTAAAATCAACTATATATGCTTTAATCTTACAAAGTTCCGAATCCAACAAAACAAAATAAGAAGATGTTCTGAATTACAAACATAGGAAACCAAAAACCAAATAAATATGAACATGGATGGAGGCTACAGCAAGGATGTGATGGAGCTTGCAGGCAAAGCCTCCATCCATGTTCATATTTATTTGTTCAAGCTGTCCTAGAACGCTAGTATCTTAATCTAGAAACAATTCCATAGGTACACATTGATAGAGAGAGTTGCTAGTCGCTTGATGAGAATAAATCAGGCAAAAGGAACCTATTTTTGTGTAATCATAAATGCAATGATAATGTCGACAAATGGTTTTAAGAAAAAAAAAACATTTACATAGTCTAAACTAATGTTACCGAATTAAAAAATAATGCTAGGGATAGGGCATTAGACAAACTTTTCGATCATGTATGTCTGATATATATATATATATATATATATATATATATTGAGAACCCACTAAAATGAGGATTAGTTGAGGATTTTCTAATCAACCGTTTAAGAGGCCCACTTTTTGATTACGGTAAATCAACGGTTAAATGATTATGTACACATGAGTAGATCACTTTTGAAAATTTTCTTCCAAATTACTAATTGTTAAGGTAGCAAATTAGATCAAATCAAATGATGAATCAAATCTGTCAAACATGAACCGTTCATGGTCATCGTGGATGTCTTAAAGATTTTCAATTTGGTTGAAAAATTGCATAAATGATTTACACATAAATATCTAAATATCTAACAGTTGATTTGCAGAAATGTGATTGAAAGGGCGTCTAACACAAAAGTCCTAAACTATTGCTCATTTTGGTGGTCCTCAATGAATGACTCCCAATATATTTATAACTATAATTTATAATTATAAACATGAACTGTTCATGTTTGATAGATTTTGTTCTATTGATTTATACTTTAATGATAATTAATTTAACTGAAAGTTTACAAAAGTGATCTACTCATACAAATCTAAAAAAAAGAAAAAAATATTAGAAATATGGGTCACAAGTCTTATACGCCTATCACTTGGTCAAGAAAGCTGTCTTTCTCGGCTTTGTCTGCTTTTAATTTTGATCAGTTTAGTTCTGATTGTAGTAGAGGTTTCTTGTTGTAATTTTCTTTTCCTCCTAAAAAAAATTATAAATCTAAAAATTAAACCATGGAGATGCGGAAAGGCGGTAAAAAAAGCTGGTGTAATAATCAGCCTTGATTATATATTCCCAAAATAGTGGAATCGTCGTATTTATACTTCTGGCTTTGAAGGTTTTGAATGTAAAACCCCAACAGTACTCCCACATTGTGAAATTGATAAACCTCAGAGAATGACGAACCTTCTTCGTTCAAATCCATGGCGCGGCAATGCCATTTCTAAGGTTTTCGGCGCATTATTCTACTCCACCAATGCCCTAGCTTCCCCACCACCCCCACTTCAGTCTCTGCACCGCAGGATTTGCTGGCTCCAAGACCAAGATCTCAAGGCTTCTATTTTCCCAATTCTCAGTCACTGGGCTTCGGAAGCTAGAGACGTCGATCAACTGGAGGTCCAAGCTTTCATCGTGAAGCTCCGTAAATCCAATCACTTCAACCACGCCCTCCAGGTCTCGACGTGGATGAGCGATGAATTGAAGCTCAGTCTGACTCCAGGAGACGTTGCTGCTCGGATAGATTTGATCTCGAGAGTTCACGGCCCCGATGAAGCCGAGAAGTATTTTGATGGCGTTTCGGAGCAATTGAAAGGTTTGCAAGCTCATTGTGCTCTCTTACATTGCTATGCTCAGCATAGATTGTTGCATAAGGCAGAGAGTGTTTTCGGAAAAATGAAGGAGTTAGATTTTGAGATGGGAATTAGGTCTTATAATTCAATGTTATGGCTATGTTTTCGGACTGGTAATCATGGAAGGATAGATGTTTTAGTGAAAGAGATGGAAGAAAAAGGCATTGATTATAACCAAGGCACTTTGATGGTTAGGTTGTATTCGTATGCAGCCATTTCGGAGATAGGCCGAATGGAGGAGGTTTTGCTGAAGATGGAAGCCCATCCTCTGTTCACTATAAGCTGGCGTAGCTATGTTATTGCAGCCAATGCGTTGTCCAAGGTTGGAGAAGTGGACAAGGCATTGACATTGCTGAGGAGCTCGGAGAAACTCATTAGCAATAGCACAAGGAAAATTGCTTACGAACACCTGCTCTCTTCATACGCTGCTATTGGTAAGAGAGACGAGGTTGATAGAATCTCGAATTTGTATAAAAATTTGGGAAAGTCCTATAGTTATCGTCATATGTTAGTTGCATTGCTGAAAATGGATGACATTGATGGTGCTGAGAAGCTTGTGGAGGAATGTGAATCTGAGTCCAAGAAGTTTGACATTCAGATAGGCAACTTGATGGTCAACGCTTACTGCAAGAAAGGTTATTTGGAGAGGGCCAAATCCTTTGTAGAGAAGCTTGCAGAGAGTGGAAAGGAGAATGTAAGCACATGGTGTCTTTTGAGTAAGGGATATTATAGGAATGGGTGTGTGGCAGAGGCATTGGAAGCAATTAAAAAGGCAGCAAACTTGCCATGTCAACCAGGATGGAGGTTCAATCATTCAACTTTGGCTTCATGTCTTGTGTACTTGAAAGAGAAGGGAGATGTGGAAACAGCTCATGAATTGCTGAGTTTACTGACAGAAAAGGGTCATATAACGACAATTTTTTGTGAGACCTTAAAAAGTTGTGTTAATGGTGAAACCCAGGTTCTGAGGTCTATGGGGGTGAACAAGAAAATCATTTGGAGGATAAATTCAGGACGGAGAGTTGGAGACTATGGATAGTGGAGCCCAACAATGTGGGTAGGCATGAATAGATATCTATGGAAGGTATGTTGTTTCTGTACCAAAAGGTGAATATCTATAAAAAATCACCTTTTTTTAATGCTTCAGATGACTTTGGAGTTGCTAGCTTATTCTTCAGAAATTTGCAAAAAGGCTATTTTCATACATGCTATTGTTGTATTTATGATGGCTTCATTATATTTTGTAGAGTGCTACACTGCACACTCCAGGAATGGTTTGCGGGCTTAGTAGTTTAACCATGTATCTGAGATACCAGATACCTCTATGATATCTGGGAAAAGGTACTGTGGTGGAACTTTCATTTTCTTAGTGTGTAAGTTGAGTCCAGAGAGCAGCTTGTTACAGGTGGTACTTTTTGGAGTTGGCAACCTTTAGGTAATTTAGTCACTGCAGTATTATGGATGGATCCAAAGGGTCTGGGCCTCTCCTTCTCCTGATGCCTGCTTTTTATTTAATTAACTTTGGCCAACATCCTGCTTGATGTTGAACTGGAGAGTAAACATGAATTTTCTTGTCTGATGGGCAGTTGGCAGTTGTGGAGACTTGCTAAACCCTCTGTCTCTGTGCATTGATATTGTCTTGCTTGGTTTGAGTGGACATTCCCAAGGTGAGCTTCATCCTTTTGTTGCTTATGAAATAGACACATGTTACAAAGTACTTGGGTTCTTCTTTACCACTGTTGTTAATTTTCTTTACATTTATTCTTAGCCATATGGGTGTAGTGTGATCATGACTTGCATATTCATTATTTCCCAAACACAGCTGAGAAAAGCACCACTGATGTCCCTTTAATGATTAAATTCTCACACCAGCACAGCTAGGGGCACAAACACACCCATCTCCCTCTCACACCAGACCCCCATTACCTCTTTGATAACTAGCTTCACATTATAGTGAAGGTTGGTCCAAGTTGTTGGAATTGATCCGGCTTTGAGTGGTTGAGGGCAACCTTTGCCTAATTTCATGTTTGGGTATCTATATATTTAGAGGGTGAACTGCTCCGCTTGATGTTGAAGAGCTTCATCCTCTATGACAGTATATTCAACTACGAGAGAAACAAATGCCAGGACTAAGAATGAGAGAATATCCATCCCCTGTGGTGTTTGCTGATATATGCAATACTATTATATGCCTGATGGCTTGTCTCTTTCAAGCCTTTCCTTTAGATTTTGACCGTGGTTAATGAGTGAGGCTCCATTCTTCGCAACTGACCTTGTTTTTTAATTTTATTTTCCACCTCCTGGGTCTTCTGGCTGTTCTATTAAGTTGGTTGTTTTCTTTCTGTGGGCCTTTTGTCTCTACATTTTGTTGCAAAAAGAGAGGAAGAAAGTTAATTGCTTTTTATTTATTTATTTATTTTTTGTTTATTGTGTCTGTCTGTGTTTGTTCTAGCTATGTGCTGCTTTGTTCTCTATATTGTCTTTTGGAATTATTACAAATTTTCCATTTGGTAGGCCTGCGACAGTTTACAATCTCAATATTGAGTACTGAAGGTTTGTTTTGTGTGTGTGTGTGTGTGGGGGGGGGGGGGGGGGGGGGCAGTCTAAGTATATTGAACTTTGAAGCTACAAGAAGTTAGGAGGTAAGTGCTGTGCTGATTGGTGTAGCAGAAAGAACATACACTGCATACTAGTAACGGTCACAAACTCACAATCTAAGTGAATTTGATTATTGAACTTTGAAGCTACAAGAAGTTAAGAGTTAAGTGCTGTGCTGATTCGTGTAGCACAGTAGCAGAAAGATCATACGCTGTGTCTATTCCACTGAGGCCCCGGTGTGGAAATGCCATTGCAAGGGTTTAGGGTGCTCTATTCTATTCCACTGAGGCCCTGGCCTCCTCCTCACCCTCATTGTGCCAGTGCTCGATTATTCAATTGAAGAAGGAAGAGACGTCAAGCAACTAAAGCTTCAAGGTTTCCATCAACAGGCTTCCTTAATATTGTAGGTACAGCCACGCCCTCGAAATGAGACACAAACTTGTCTCCAGGAGACATTGCTGTTGGGATAAAATTAATCTTCAAATTGATGGCCTCAAAGAAGCTGAGAACCATTCTGATAGGATCCCAGATCCACTAAAAGGTTCAGAAGCATATTGTGCTCTCTGGTCCTGCTTTGTTTAGCTTAAATATTCTGTGGGAGCTGCTAAGGCTATTTTATTTTCCAGAAGATGAAGGATTTGAGTTTTTACCCCGTTTCTTATAATAGAATGTTAATCCTCAATACTCAGATGGATAACTAGATATCTTAGTGAAAGACATTGAAGAAAAAGGCATTGATTATGTGATTTACATAATGAACATTTTGTTGGATTAATATGCAGCGACTTTTGATATAGACTGAATGGAGAACTTTTGATCAAGAAGTAGACTTTGGCATGTTGAGCATGATGGAAGTTGAATCAATTGACTTTAGCTGTATGTCTTGAGTACTTGAAAGATAAAAGGAGATGCACAAATATCTCTCAAGAGTGGTTGAGATTATTGACAGAAAGGGATCATTTACCAGTTGTCTGTGACCAAGTAGAGAACAATGTTAATCAATTATGGTTAACTCCAGGTCCTGGATTTGTTATTAGGTGAAAGGTAGTATCATGCGTGCAGGATTGATAAAATTTCAGGATATAAGAATGTGTTCAGTATTCTTGTGAAACATTGTAAATGCAACACTTGAAGCACCTACATTCCTATAAATCCTTCATACCTGGACTCTCTTCGAAGTAGATCTTATATAATTAAAACCAAAAGAATAGTCAGTGATGTAGTTGCTGCTTGAATGTTTCAGGATTCAATGCAGTTGAATCTGACTCCACACTCTTGACAAGACTATTATAACAATCCTAGGAAAAATAGGTAAGAACTCGTGTTAATTGTAATTTACTATGCAGGCTCAATGTCAGCTATCAGTGCTTGCCTAAAAAGGTTTACCTCCTTCATGCACACTTCTGGTAATGAATAGTGTTGGAAGAATCTTATTTCAGAGGGAGGAAACTTGCCAACAAGGTTCTGTAAAGGTAACCCTGCCTCTGCATTCTTCTTCCTTCGGTGTACAGTGTACACTTGTTATAATTAGTTGAAGACCACCTGGCAATTGCATAAGTCATTGACAATACCATCTGCTCCTCCCGTATTATCAATTCAGCGAATTACTAGAAGGGTACTCTCTTCTGCACATGAAAGAGTGGAGGTTTCCGATTTTGTGGCTCAAAAGCTGTTTCACAGATTGGCACTACTAGAAGCAGAAGGATCCAGCAGGCATTTCGCCTCCCAAGAGCTTTGCTATGCAACTAACAATTTCAGCTCTGACATGGTGATTAGAGAGGGTGGACCTAGCAAGGTGTACCGAGCCACTCTTGAAGATGGTCGAGCTGCAGCTGTGAAAGTTCTCAACCCACACACCATTCAGTTAGTGATCTTTTACGCGAAGTAGATTTTCTATCTAGTATGAATCACAGGAACATTGTTCAGATGATTGGGTTTTGAGATAGTGGAGAGATGCTTGCGGTTGTGCATGATCTTTTACATGGAAGCTTGAGGAGGAGTTTGAGACAACTGAGGTGGATTGAGAGGATGAAAGTTGCAATTGGTGTGGTGAAAGCTTTGGAGTACCTTTGTCATTCTCACAACCCTCCCATCATTCATAGGGATGTCAAGTCTTCTAACATTCTCCTCTCCCACGATTCCGAACCAATATTGAGTTCTAGAATAATACCACTTGAATTTTTAAAACCTTCCAACATAAATTAGTTTTCTTTTTATATATGAGATATTGATATGTGCTGTTACTTTTGCTTTTGATTCTCAGTTGTCTGATTTTGGAGCAGCAATGGTACTTATCAATCTCAGCATGCAGATGCCCCTTTGATGTTGTCGGAACGTTTGGATACTTAGCCCAGGTTGATGAAAACATAGATGTGTACTCATATGGAGCGGTGCTTCTAGAAATCATTACTGGGAAAGAGGCTATTCAAAGTTTCAAACCGACCAGGAGGTTCGAGAAAGCTTAGTACTTTGGGTAATGGAATATTGAGCTTTATAACTAACTTTCTCAAAATTGGTCTGTTCACCTGAAGCTGCTGTGGTCTTTGCTCATTGACTTGCTGGCACGGTCCCTATTGAGCTTAGGCATATGCGAACGTCTTATTGAGATGGAAGTAATGATGATAGCTGCACGCCTCTGCCTTACGCATCCATCTTCTAGAAGACCAACCATGAAAACGGTTGATACAAAACTTAATTCGCATGCTACTTTGAGATTATAAATCAAGATTTTGTTTCCTTCTAAGTATGCAAATGTGTTTCGTGAAACCTTGTGACAAATTGTTTTTACAGTACTTAGACTATTTGAGGAGCCAGATCACTAGTAATGATGCGGTGAGAAAGAGACGAGTTTCTGAAAGGGACTAATTCAAAAGATGAAACAGCCCTGTTTTGACATGAAAGCTCACTTATGTAACACAGTTCAATGTTGTTGATCACGTTGACTTCACAATGTGGTCAACAGCAGCAATGTCCTGCAACATCGCCATATATATAGAGAGATATGTAGTGGAAATTTATTGTTGAAAAATGTAGAATGAACAAGACAAGTGTAAGTTTTCTGCTTGGTCTCCTGGTATCTGAAACCATAATTGGATTTGTTTGCAAAGTATTTTGGGTAGCTTTTATAAAATTAAACTGTTCAAATTCATGTAATTATTTCATCTTTGTAAACTGATATCTGATACCTGATGCTAGATCATCTATACTGTTCAATTTTACTTTATTGTTTCAAGAATCTGCGATCAGTGCCTCATTCAACTTATACAGCAAGGGTAAGCTAAAAAATTGGGTTTGTGCTGATATTCATGATGATTTCTTTATACATACAGAACTCAACTTTCCAGAAACATAGAATCAAGAGCAGTCTGCGTAAATGTCAATTCAATTTGAGATAGTTTTTTTTTTTTCCCTAATTCAACCTTACATTAACAAAGAACATATATTTAAAAGGTAGAAGTAAATTTTTGTTTGTTTTTGGAGATGCATTAATTGATTATGTCCAAAGGGCAATCTTTTACTGTCGATTAAGCGTCAGCCAACTGAGCAAAATTAATTGGGGTTACAAACTGTAATCCGCCACCATAGAGGGTTACAGCAGCCAAATTATAAGCAGCTAGCCTGTGTTGGTTTACAGAAGTTTTCAGCATTGAGCCTCCCAGTTCCACAACATGCCGCTACCACTTTAAAATCAGAAAAATCAAAAGTAGAGTTTGAAGGTAACTAGTACTTATGCCTTCTCCGTTATTCTTTTGCTCATGTTCAACTGTAATTACATCATTGACAAGAAAAAATTGCTTACTGAATGCAGGAGGGTTCTGTATGACATTTATAGTCATTCCAAATGCATTTCCAAGTGAGTAATTCAAGCCCTCAAATTCTGAGCTGAGCTAGTGCATGACCACATCCAGCTTTGAATGGAAAGCTTTTGCATGATCATTCAGCTCCTCTATACAGCCGCCAGTAGTATTAAAAAATCTCTGAGATGGGCAGCAGCTAACCGGGGGATGCTGATAATTCCTAACCTCCTTGCTCCAAGATCGACTAGATACTGAAATATTAATACTGGGCTCAGCTCAACTATAAGCTTCTAAATTCCAAGATGTTCTCTTGTTAGACATTCTAACAACATAAGAATCTGGACCAGTGGTTAGGTCGATTCTAGGCTCAAGTCTCAGCCAAATTCACAAGTTTCCCAGAAATCATTAGTTCATTACCCCATTTTGTACATATGATTAAGTTTAGGGTCGACTTGGCATTGCTTCTGTAAGAAATGTTTCAGTAGCGCTGAAGCCTCATAGAATATTTTCAGTTAATATATCTTCACGGTTATGTGTAATTGTAGATAGAATTTCTGCTTTGGATTTTCTAAAATTACTATTGGAAACCAAAACTAATTTATTTAACAGCATAAATTTATATTAAATAAATTTCTTCTTCAACTTAGTGACTATTGTTCTTTTGTTTGGAACTTTCTAGAAACAAAAACAGTTTAGTGCTCTGCTAGGTTTATCCCCGACAGCCATCTTCGACCAAAACTTCCAGAAACTCATGGCTGCCTGGCAGCTACTTCTCTCTTTTATTCTCCTCATGTTGATCTTGGAGTCTCCGAAGTAGATGCCGCAATGCAGGATGTCCACTACTACATGGTGCTCGTCTTCTCACCTGATATAGCCGGATTTACTAGGACCATTCCAACTATTTCGAGGATGCGTTCGGGGCTGTCAATCTGTGAGGTTGATGGTCGTTTTGTTTTGCAATTTGACAGAGTGGCATATGAGAATTGTATCCTACATGGAGGATCATGGTTCTAGGAAAACAGGATGGTAATCCTCGCGAAGTATGACTGCTTAGCACTGGGGGACTCAATCCTCTTGATTCTCTTGAAACCTGGTCACTGTAAAGGGGCTACCAACTGGTTTCCGTGACCCTGTTTCACTCTCTAGTGGGATCTTCAATGGACAGAGTGATTAGGTTTGATCAGTTGGCTCTAGATCGGATGAAAGAAATTTTATTTGGTTATGGTCATGCGGCGGCGGCGCCAGTTTACCTTCTAGGCCGTTGTGGAACGAAGGACAAGTTGAAAGGGTTTTTCCTCGTGTTGATGGATGTGATAAAACCCCGCTGAAAGAAGTGGAGGATATGTGGGCTAAGCCACCGCTATCTGCCACGGCTAGTTTATCCCTGCATTCCCTAATGGGGTTTAGGGTTTCTGACAAACTAGGTAAGTAATCAGAGGCTGATTCAAAGCTACCTTCTAAGGCTTCAGGTGCCTCAGGTTGTTATTTGCGATCATAAACGGTTGGGACTCATGGTGGCGCAGGTTTACTCAAAGGCCTGACCCACCCGACTCCGCCACGGCCAGTTTCTGGCAATGTATTCACTATTGGAGGCATTTTGGCAAACAAGATCTTTCTAACTCTGGCGTTGGTGGAAGCTCCAAAATTGGTGGTGGAGTAGATGTAATTAGCTTGAGTGGGCAAAAAGGGCGGCTAAGCTTGCTGTTGTTAGGCCTGGTTAGAAGCTTTTAGCTTTGCTAGCATCGACTTAATTTTTCTGTGGTTGATGAGATGGAGCTCACTACTCATAAAAAAGATGGGAGAATTACTATTTCTCCTCAAAAGAAGAAGATAAGTTTTACTTAATTAGAACCAAATTATAATTCAACTTCGAGAGATTAATTATGCTCAAGCCAAAAAATAATACTCAGTAATGGCTAGCTCTTGGCTACTCAAGAGTTAGCTAGAAAAGTTTGAATCAATTCAACATACTTATCAAACCTTACTTTGGGGTTATAATGCAATTAAGTTCTTTCTAAAATCAATCTTCCGATCATAATTAAGGTATAACGCTTGTTAAACCTTAAACGACATTTTGATCGCCTTGTTGTATGTCTAATTAATGTGGATACATTTCTGAGAGAATCTTATGAACAATTGTATTGCTCCAATCGAAGACTTCTACAGATAAATACTGGAGAGATTCTTGGAATATTTTCCTTCAAGATTACTTCAAAGGTCATGGTTCCCTTGGTGTACATTCATGTATCGCCATACGCAATTAGCTAAGCATATTAATGCAAACAAATATCTGCAACATAATATAAGCCAACTGCATGCATTACAATTTTGTGCAACAATAATCAAAGATCACCACAAGAAGGCAAGGACAGTAGTATTAGACAATTGGACAATTTCCATTAGTAATTTAGTATAGTCTTTTCATATTCATTACTTATTTAATACGTTTTAGGAACTTGCTCAGAGGAATTGCGCCTACATATCACCTACAGTTGTTTAATACCTAAATCCAATATGTGGATGAACAAATTTCACCCTAAATTCCAAGGGATCAAAAACAAGGGCAGATCGACTAAGTTTTCAATTATTAAAGACAAGCGTTATTGCAATAATTCATGTTGATACTTGAGCATTAGACCCTGATGTTCTATCTGCTAAATATCCAACATGCATGCAACAGGTTAATTAAAACAGTAAACAAAAACGAATATGATGAGTAACATATAGAGGTATAACCGTATAACAACCACCAACATTGAGTATATATAGCAGAGTTATGCAACAGTTAATGCTAATGTAATATAAGATTTTCTTTATTGATACATGTGATGATAAGCGTAAGAAACATCCTTGTAAAGTTACAAGATCTCATATAGCAATTTTTTGTTTTTTTCTGAATCCTGATAAATGTCAAATCAGTTAGAAGTTGAGGATCTGCAACATAACCTAGCAAGATTAAACCTTACATGTTAGATTCATGTAAACGCGCATACTGGAAAATTCATTAATTACTGAAATTCCTGACCAGCATGTTGTATTAATAAGCCTGGACTTGGACAATTTGGTTATTTTTCACTTGATTTATGAGTTATGACAAACTCAGGCCTTTTGAACTGAGTTCGGACAAACTTGATCGGATTCATGAATGGAATCCAGTCCACTATCGAGTCCAGTGTGACACCACGGGGAGGACTGCTAATTAGCTTAGCTTCAAACAAGACATAGCTTCGACCTTGGGTTGGTTCCATCAGTGTGTTGCTGCTACTTAGCTCCACCACCCAAATCTAAAAATGTTAAGTAGCAAACTTGTTAATTGAACTTTGATTTGGGTCATGATGTAATTATTAAGTTCGAGTAAGTTTGGTGATTGCATTCTTCAATGAAAAATTATTTGCAGCATTTTCATAATTTTTTGATGTTAGTTCATGTCAAAATATGAAGAATTATCTTGAAATCGGTTTCATATACACGCCGTTTTGGAAAACAAGTATAGTGATTAACGACTGCGTGTCTTTACACTTCTTTTTCCTACTTTTATTCATGCCAAGATGAGTTGGGGCTGTAGAGAGTTAGGGCCGCTGTTTATATATGCCTTGACAAGAGTATATAGTAGTTCATCAACTAACAAAGATTATGGCGCATAAGGGATTCGGGATTCGATCGACAAGGTGTCTGAGGGAACCATTCTATTCAAGTCAGAGCCATCAATATAAAAGTGTTGCAAAAAAGTGAGAACAAAAGCCTTTATTAACCATAAAATGTCGATAGATTTTAGTGTAGAGGACCATCGTGAAAGAGGAGGAAGAGTGCTGGCATTGATCACCTGGTGACTCTGAAGCTCTTCACACTTCGTAGTAGCTGCTTTGCAGTCGGGTCATTCATAAAGTGTGATCTT
Source organism: Rosa lucieae (assembly GCA_024704745.1). Taxonomy (NCBI): domain Eukaryota; kingdom Viridiplantae; phylum Streptophyta; class Magnoliopsida; order Rosales; family Rosaceae; genus Rosa; species Rosa lucieae. Next base: position 36,155,026 of record CM045497.1, read on the forward strand.
ACCGGCTCCAACATTTTGTTCAAGGATTTCGCCAATGCCGGTTTCAGGTCGCCAGGATGAAGCTGGCCGCTTGCATAAGCCTTACTCAGCTCTTCAAAGTTTGTGAAAGTGATGTCTCCGCCATTTTTTTCACTTCGCTCCACAACAAACTCATTAAACCATGGGAAAATCAGGTGCTGTACATACTCCAAACACGGATTGCCCTTGACCTCTCCGGGAACGCAGTGAGCTTTCTTGATTTTCAAGTTCACTTGGGCTTCATCATCTTCCATGAATATGGCGGAGGACTCATCACTTTTCGACATCTTATTCTGCCCTTCCTTCAAGCCGGGCAGCATCCGATGCGACAAGATCACAGGCTTGTCCTTCTTCTGTATTTGATTGCAGTACTCTCTCGCAAGCATGTTCACTTTGCGTTGATCCGTTCCCATTTGGCAGATGTCAGCCTTCAAAAAGAATACATCTGCACATTGCATACATGGGTACATGGCTTGTGCTAAAGGCATGTTATCACCGGCTTCTCGACCCATAATTTGTGTACATCTCTTCATCCTCTCTATCGAGTTTCGTCCTGCAATGTCCATAACAAGAGGCAAGTACTCATGTGCCCTCGAATTAATCTCCTTCGAAGACCACACAAACTCTACTTTTTCAAGGTCCATTCCTATAGATTTCCAAACCTCAATGAAGTAGTGTCCCACGGTCTCAATCTTTTGCATGTCACCCCCCATTTTGTTGTTCATCTTCGCGAACCAGTCTGCAATCAAAATCTTCACCCTGCAGCCGGCTTTCGTGAGCTTGTTCACGTTGATTGCTTTCATAACTCCCTGAGCAATGTGCATCCTGCCCGAGGGTTCGAACCCGTCGTAGGCGATGGGTTCAGGCTTGCGTTCAAGCAGATTCCGAAGCTCGTCTACTTCAATACACTGCTCCCCAACGGTTAAAATCAGCTCGCACCTCTCGTCAACAGTCATTTGTTGGTCTTTAGGCGCATCGGATATCGACATAGACTTGATCTCGTCTGAAGGAATTACTTGCTCCGGTGCCAATTTGGTTGCCATGATATTGGAGCGTCTGGGTGATGGATTTCAAAGATATCTCTAAACATACGGTGGTCACGCCTTATATAGATTCCTTAAGGGAATAGGGAATATATTCGCTATCGGAAATCGGATTTCCCTGTGGGAAACCTATTGTGTTTAGGATTTGGTGGACCTATTCCGTTTAGGATTTGGTAATTCACTGTTAAAACAAGTAATGCACATTGGAATTTTCTAGATCTTTCTCTAGCTATCTAGATCATGTGTCTAGAACATGTCTTAGTCTAAGATGATCATGCAATTAATCATGTGCAGTGAGTTCTAGAATTGTTTACTAGTAATATTTGCCCGCGCTTTGCTGCGGGAATTACTGTTTTGTTTTGAGTAACAACTTTCCGCCTCTCTTCTGCATCTTTTCCTTATTCCCTGTTCTCCTCTCTCTCTCTCTCTTTGTTTTGTCTCCTCTCTTTTCCTGTATTGGATGAACAACAAAATCCGAAAATTATGAATTGGAGCATATAATGAGAAATAAAACTATCAAATTAATAAAAATAATAAAATCAAAACAGAGACTTAAATCACCTACTACAACTTTGCACCTTGTTTTTTTTTTCCTTCAAATAATCATATATGCAAGTTCATGGAAAATATCAGAGAGTATTCATTTGGACATGCAAGAAGCAAAGAAAAGAAAAACTTGTACGTCTTTGAAAATGATTGAATGTTAGAAAGGAAATTCATTTGAACTGAGAAAGAAGATCACAAATTCAACTAAAACATAGATTTAATTACTTGACTAACCTAGAGAGCAACCTCTGTAAGTGAAGATCCTCAAATAAACTCAGCCTCAAAGCCGCGCTTCGCTCCTGTAAATTTCATTAAAATCAAAGGATAGCTAAAGAAAGAAAAAGAAATAAGAAAAGAAGTATGTTCACAGATGAAACCTTTTCTATTTGATTTTAGTCAAATCTTCCTCTCAGACTATCAATGGAATTTTAATTTGGGAGCTGTTCAAAAAACAAAAATACAAATACAAATCAGTGAGCTAAATACCTTTTATCTTCTTTGGCCTCCATAATCAGAGTTTATTATTTTTAAGCTCTTCACTTGAAATTCAATTGAAATGCTTTGATTTCACGAATCAGAGTGTGGCCCATTGTTCTGTCAATATAATGTGAAATAATGCATATCAATTTGTAATTATCTATATCAAATAAGATAGTGTAGAAAAAGTAGAAACAATGGTGCAAAAAAGTTCAATTCAAAATCTACAGTTAAGTTAGTGACCAAAGGTACTTCGAAATAGAACTGTATGAATATCAGATGGTAAACGAATCAAATTAAAATAATACGCTGAACTTTAAAGAAGATAAAAGGTATATGATTTTATTTTGAGAAATATATTTACCTTCTAGATGTAAATTGATTAGTTTCAGGTAGCCTCCTGCTAATTCTGTTTTGGTCAGCCAAGTTATTTTTGTGAGCGTGTGCAGAGAATATTTTTTGCTGTAAGAAAACAGAAAATCTATCAGTAATTTGCATATTTCTAAGTGTGAAAAAGGAAGATGGACTTTTGTTCATACATATTTCGTATGTAAATTACGAAACTATGTCACATTGCAATTCAAGGGAAGAAAAGACAAACTATTTTGGTCTAATTAAACCTAAATGCAAAAACTAATATATTCTGATAATAGGTAGCCAGTGCATTAACATTGTTGTTTCTAAAACTGGTTCAACAGGTGAACTGTAGCTGCAAGTTATCATGCTAAATTCAAATCTATCTCGTGTTTGAAACATGAAAATCAGAGAAGAAATTTGATAATACATAGAAATGCAATAAATCAAGGTTATTAAAATGTTGACATATTGAACCCAATGACTGAAATTCAGGACCCAAACAATAAAATTAAAAAAAATTAAAAAGAAGTACGGTAAAAGATCACAATGTTTACTGTTATTACCTACTATAAACAGTTTAGAATGCAAAGAGAGATGGCTTTGGTGCTTATTCTGTTATGCAAAGATGTACATAATATTACAAACTATGACTTCGAACTGAGTATGGTATAGTAAAAAGATGAGTTAATGATGATAACAGTCAAAATGAAGTTCACACAATGTAATACCTATATCCATGTATTAGCTTTACTGAGAAGTTTTTCATTTACATGCGTTATTATGTAAGATAAATTAGAATTATTTAATACAAACGATGCTTTGTTAACTATATGCTATATAACAAATACTGTGGTTTTGATTTGCTCCCTTGATTTCACAGTGCGAAAAAGCTTGGACTTCTGTAGATATTCAAAAGCTACAACAGATATTTTAATTAACAAAACAAAGAAAGAAAAAAGTTTTTTGTTTTGATGAATTGGAAAATTTCAGTAATCAATCACTATGAAGATAGCAGTACTTAATTCATTCCAATCAATCTCAAAAACCAAAATATCAGTATCTACCTTTTCCAAAACACACACAATCTGATTTGCCGTCTTTTCTTTTGTATCTGAGTGGTTGATCTCTTATAAAGACTGCAAATCGTAGAAAAAACAGTTTGAGATCAATCGTTTTCAGGAACATATTAATATAGCCAAAATCAAACAAAAGCAGCTCGGGTAGATCAGTAAAAAGTAGATAAACATGATATAGACAATAATTTTTCATAGACGAAAATTTGAATTTCCTTGCAAACTTCTTCAATTCCTAGCCTTCTGCAATTTCTGCTTCTGCCAGCCTCCTAGATTGGATCTTTTCAAACAATAATGGAATGTTATTAATATGGTAGCATTGTGATCAATTTTAACAAAACTCATGTATAGAAACTTTGAAATTGGAAAATCAGGTTCCTTAGCCTTATAAATGCAAAGCTGGAATACGAATCAATAATGAAAGTCATATGCCATACCTTAGAAGTCATAAGACTTTTTTTTTCTTTTTCTTTGGACAGGCTAAAATATAACAATTAAAATAAGTTTTCGAATAAAACAGGAAGAGTTTGGAAGACATCCAAGTAATTCCTAGAAACTCCTAATTATATATCCTGCAATTGCGCAAAAGAAAATCATGCTAGAGTTTATGAATACCACGAATTAACTGCACCTGTAATAATTAATAATCAACTGATAGTAACCTTTTTTTTATAAGTAGATTTTGATTGATGAATTTTCATTGTTCCTTGTAAGTTTGTACTGAATAACATTCCATGATCAATCAAATATACTGTTCAAATTTACTGAGTAACCAACAAATTTCAGATTGGAATTAAAAAAAGAAACTAAAAGTATTGATGATTACTTGTGATCCATCCCAAAACAATAAACACTTTCAAATCCTCATTTCCCCAAATTTGTTGTCATAATTGAAGTTGTTTGTTGCATGCAGTTACTTCAAGGAAAAGATCCTCCATGTTGGCTGCTTCTTGCCTCTTTGTTTCCTGTACATCAGATTACATTCAATCATTGCATGAGGTGCATAATATTAAAATGGAAGCTTTTGAAGAATAAACAGATTTCTAAAGCAAAAAAATACTATTGCTAATAGCAGACAAACAGCAGCACTAAAGGGAATCAAATTAAGACCATAAGTCGAAACACCGAATGGGTAAAGTTCAGTACACTTTTCTTCCTTGCTGGAGAGTTTGGACAAAATGATATGAATTGCCTGTTCAACTAAATTCCATAGATAATTTAACCTCAAATTCTCAACCTTTAAACTAAATTCAGAACAAAACAGTAATACATCATGAGACGAAACCCATCAAAATCAATTCCAACTAAATCCCACACTCCACCACAACAAAAACCAACAAAAGAATACACGAAATCGACCTCGTCATTCCCATGGCTGAATCTGAAACTAATTAATATTCAGCACCTAAACAAATAAAACAAACAAAATAAAAACCAATGATTTAAGCTTATACATTAAGCTCATACAATCAAACATCATTCAGATGATCTTAATGCAATTACAACGAACCCAGGAAAAAAAATACCAATACACACAAATAGATTTTCACACAACCCAATCAAATTCTCACAAAGCCACAAATACCTTCCAGTTGTCTTGTTTTAAGCAAAAGCTTCCGGTCTGTCTCTTTTCCTTCTTCCCCGTTCTCTTCTCCTTTTCTTTCGTCTCTCCTCTTTCTCTGTATTGGCGAACACCAGAATCTCAAAGCCCTTGATCTCTTTGTTGAGCGGTCTGTTTCCAGAAGTGGGTCTTCCTCCTCTCGCCGGCGTGACCTCATTTTTGTCGTCAATCCTACCGGTCTCTCTTTCTGTATCTCTCTGTTTATTTTTATTTTTGGGTTGTTGTTCTTTTGAGGATTGGTGAGCACAACACAATTCTTTTCAACCCAATCATTTTCCCTCAGAATCTTCAAAAAAAATTCAATCTTGGGACCGTTGAAAATTTAAAACCCAGACTACCAAACAAAGCCAAATCGCATACACTAATCTAATCACAAATCACAAAACAAATCCATGAAATCAAACAAATTCGAACCCATCGTAGAATACCTAGGATGATCAGTTCACTCAATTTCTGTTCGAATCAACCATCAACTTCTTCCCGTCTCTCACTCAATTAGAACGCAACCTCGAGTTCTCTCTCTCTCGCTTTCTTTCTTTCTCTCGCGCTATTTCTCTCTCAAACTGAAGCTCTCTGTCTATCTACCTCTCGGCGGAGTGAGGTATCATAGACACGATAGCACTGAGCAGCACCTAGGTGTCAAAGCAAGAGAAACACACACTGTATGAAGCGAAGAACAGAGACACGAAAGCTTTGAAAAGATGAACAGGTGTCAGGCAAGAGAGACGAAGCAGGGACAACATCGTCTTTTCAGCCATAACCGGCTCAGCTGAAGCCAGCACTGTTCATAAGCCGATGAACAGTTAACTCATAATTAGAAGATTATAAATTAGTGAGTGGTTAGCAATTAACCACACATGTTAAGTCCGTGGAGTTAATCGCATGAGGAAGGTCGGTGGACTTATTCTATAAATATGTAGAGAGATGTCAATGTAATTAACCAACAATCATCAAGTCAAAGCTCCTCTGTTTTCTAACTATCACTACAACTCCTCTGTTTAAGAAACATTTCCTCTGCTTCTAACTTCCAAGCTCTTGCCTAAACACTTTGTAAACTGAAAACTATGAGTTCATAATCTGATTTTTGGGAACAATTTTGATACTCTTTTCAATGTGATATTTGTTTATGTGTTCTTGATCTTTGATCACTGGCGGATCCAATCACAGACTAGGCAAGAGTTTATGCAGAATAGAGGAATAGAGGATGTACTCACGGTGGAAGCGGAACCGCCAGTGATCAAAGATCAAGAGCGGAATAGAGGATCCAAGCACATGGGCCCTTTTGGCCTCTAGATATGAATGGTCAGATGAGAGGCAGTGGAAGCACTTAAAAAGGCAGCAAACTTGCCAAATCAATCATGATGGTAGTTCAATCATTTGACAGCGGCTGAATGTCTTGTGTACTTGAAAGAGAAAGGGGATGTTGAAGTAGGACACGAGTTACTGGAATTGCTGAGAGAAAGTGGTCATTTAACAATGGCTGTTTGTGATAAATTAGAAAATTGCATGGATGATGAACCGCAGGTTCTGGAGAGCTTATCAGGTGAAAGGGGAAATATGTGGTGGGGGTTGATAAAAGTCAGGATCGAGAGATGCATGGTTTAATGAAGCTCAACCATGGGGCAGACCTGTAGGAGCTAAATAATGGACTACTATTTGTTGATCTACCAAAAAAGGTGAATTTCTACATAATAATTACTGTTTTTGTACTGTATTAGGTGATATGGTTATTGCTAGATTTTCCTTCTAAAACCACTCTATTGCTTACTCTTAAAAAGATACAAAAAACCTAACCAGACTATTCTGTCCAAATGATCGATGTGCTTCTGAAATCTCTGGTAGCATAGTGAAGATAAAGGCTTCATATGTGGGAATTTTTTAACATCTTAATGTTTCTTTGTCTGTACTTGAACGGAAGTGTATATATTACTTAGTTACTATGTATTTATGAAGGTAGACATACACACATAATGTATGCATATGTGTATGTATGTGAATATAGATATACCGGACCTGGTACAGTAGCACAGCTTAATTTTATGTTTTTAATGTGTAATTATGCTTAGTTGTGTTTCCTTCAGGTCTTAGATAGATTGGGTCAGGCATTGAACTTCATCTTTATAATAGCACCTCTTTTGTATAATTCTTCAGATGAATTGGGAGATGCCATTAAGCTTCAGTAATACATGTTTAACCAAACTGGAGCTTGTTGTCCTGCATATTTTCTTTTGTATTAGTATAGAATGTGTAGGGAGAGTAGGAAGTTAATGAGAGGATATGAATTAATGACTGACTAACGTGCTCAACTTGTGAACTGAATTAATGAGCCTGACCCTCTTTTAAGTCACAACTTCAGATATTAACTATTAGGGCAGGCTTAGTTTGTGTTTATTTGAATTTGGTCAAGCTGAAGTCTGCTCTAGACCCTATTTGTGCAAGACGTTGATTGCCCCCAAACCCACTAAATCCTATTATTCTAGCTGGTGCTTTAGTAATGGTTCTTTGAAAATTTTATGATAGTTCTTAACAAGATACTAGTAAATACCATCGTTTCAATTGATCGAGTAGACATATCATATTTCACTAAATAACTGATGTGCAGTTTGAAGCTTTGATTGAGGTTAGTTATTGTGGATGGACTAATCAACTGACGCCGTGTTATCAACTACAAACTACTGTACAATCAGTAAGATATGAGACTTCATTTTTCCTTGGTGCCAAATTGCTAATAGCTGCTTTTATTTATTTATGTATTTTTGTAATGGGAACAGAGAAGTTCAGTTTGTTAGATATTGTGTTTGGAAACATTCACACTTGTCTGCAGAAGACTATAAGACTTCAGACTAGCCTTCTCCTGGTTCAATTTTAGAATGAGAAGATGATCAGCGATTGCAATATATATTAATTAACAACCCAAGTCATTTCCCGACATTTCGTTCGCAGGTGAAAGAGGAAATCTATGGAGGGCCAGGAGGGGGTTGATAATATTCAGAATGGAGGCACATGGGACAGCGGAACTCAATGATGTGGTAAATAAGTAGTAGAATAGAGAAAATCTATGAAACTCATTTTGTTAGTCTACCAACAAAAGGGGGATATGGTATTACCTCTTTTTGCAATGCTTAGCAAAACTGAAGATTACCCTGCAAGTTATTGTTGCATCTGAGAATAATCTGATTTTGTTTGGAGCATAGTGTCATACATCACTAAACCAGCGAATAGTTTATCAAGCATCTGACTGACATGCTTCTGAAAAAAGGCATGTGGAACACTCATTTTTGAGGTGCCTAAGCACAAATTCAAAGAACAACAAACTCTGTGGGTATCTGTAGGTATGATTTTGGTCTTGGTGCTGTAGTTTTTGTTGCTTGCCTGTTCTAGTGGCTTTTTATATAACGCATGCAAGAGTTTCCTCTTCAATCTCATTTTATCATTTTTGTATGATATTGGCAACGACCTTTTGTCTCTGAGATGGAATCAACACGCTGTTATGGATTCTGGGGTTCCCTTTCGAGTTCTTGTCGGTTGCTCTTTGGGTGGTTTAATTATTATAGCCTCTTCCTTGTCTTTATTGTCTCTAATATTCAATTAGCTATGGCCAAGATTGTGCCAGCTGATGGAATTCTTTGGCTTTCAAAACACAATGGTTTTTGTTTTGCTAAAAATCTGCTCGGCAGGTGTTGAGATCTGATATACCCACCCTATGGTGCCTTGGTATGGCCTTGTCTAGTCCAGATGAATATCTCAAGGATGAGCTTCATGTCCAGCCATGGTTGGTTTTACAGGTAACAATTCTTGTGGCGACACAGAAATAGTGGTTAAAAATGACATGTATATCCTATTTATTGGAAACAATTGTTCAATATCTTAGCCCAATTCAATATAATGGGTGCTAAATTTTCCCCAGTAGCCTCCTACAATCATGTTTGGCATGATATGACAAGCTTTAGAATCACCACTAATTATGGATTCTCGATTTCATTTAATGCTTTGTGAGTTGGGTTTTTTTTTTTTTTCCTGATGGATTCAAATGCTGCTCTTGGCCTCTCTCTTCTTGCTGATTATTCGACGAAGATTTATAGGAACTGTAGAGTTCTTTGCTTTAGAATCCCCATTGGTTTTTGTTCTGTTAAATCTTCATGGTATATATGGTCAATGTTTGGTTCAGTTTATATAGGACAAACTTCATATTCATCATATGATTGGTTTTTTTTTTTTTTTTTGATGACAAGAACCTTTCATTAAACCAGGCCAAAGCCCCCAACAGAGTTCGACAAACAGTTTGAACCCAAATACAAACTTATAAGGAAAGCTGAATTCTCCTACTCTACCCAGAACGATATAGTAAAGGAGGAAACAACCCACAAAAGGAAACCCATAACATCTAGCTTAAAGAAACTGGAGGGCAGGGAAGACCATCGTTCCTGAGCACCATAGTCAAGGCTGGTCGTGGCCTATTGGCCCATCTGGTGAGACCCACCGACCGATTTCCAAGCGAGGCTGCCGTATTCGCTTCACGAAGACCCGATTGAAGAAGGTACTTCTCCATCTAATCTCATTGATGATTGAAGATGTTTTCCAGTTTCTGCAGTCATTGTTGGATTTCAAATCAGTTATAACCTCCAAAGAATCTGATTCAAATCGAACGCTTTGCAGATTATGTTCAATTGCCAGTTCGACTCCAAGGAGAACTGCACTCGCTTCAGCTGCTTCAACCGATCCGTGACTTGACTGCTTCGATCCACGCGCAATCAATATGCCATTATGATCGCGAGTCACAACACCTAAACCTCCAATAGATGGATCGACCCAGGCCGCATCACAGTTAATAGTCACCAAATCCGGAGGAGGAGGTTCCCATTTTGTGATGAAATCAGAAGAGAGAGCCGGGGTGGGAGTAGTAGCAGATGAAAACTCATCTGCCAGTCTCACTCCTAAGTCAAGGACCATTGCAGGGGAGAGTTGTTGGTGTTGGTATACAAATTGACATCGGGCTTTCCAGATTGCCCAGCACAAAAAACAGATCAAGGTTAGTACCCTTTTCTTCTCTTTAGCTATGGAATGTAGTTCAGCAATTCCCAATAACCCAATGTCGATAGAAATGATCTGTTGTTTATTAATTCTGAGGCCCAAAGGGGATCCAAACCAGATAGCATCAACCCATGGGCAAAGAAGTAGAACATGCTCCATAGTTTCTGTATACTCTCCACATATAGGGCAAAGAGGGTTATATGATTGGTTATCAAGGAGAGAATAGCCACAGAGGTTGGCATTATTAGTGGCCTGACCTACATACATTTGCCAAAGGTGCAATGACACCAATACAGGAAGGAAACCCATTTGACCTTTTATCCGGTTTGCAATGCTTACTCTAGTCTCTTGTGGTAGTGGTTTATTTGTATCACAAATTCACAATAATATCACGGGCATTGATCAAGGTTACCCTGTCTTCCTTCTGCAATGATACTCTTGATTTCTTGACTTCTGTTCGAAGCCGGCTTCTAGAAATCCAGATGTTTCACCAACAGAAAGTCGTGCTGTGTTTAGCACAAGTTGTGCTACATTCATGCTTGTGTCAGGTTCGTTTAGTGGACATAGGCATAAGCTTAGGTCCTAAGCTGAGTAGCAGTAGAAGTACTGTTGCTAAAGCAAATACTGAATTGATTGCCACCAACACCGGTCATCACCACCTTTTTTTTTTATCATTTTCAAAAGCATCTTATAATTTCTTTTCTACCCTGGAATTTTGCTTAGCTGATATTCTGATCCTAGCAAATCCCACTCAGTAAAAGGTTCATGAACCACTTCAATTCATCATGTTCTACTAATAATCGTATAGGACAAGGCAGTGCAATCCAAATTTTTGTTTCACATTATAAAAGAAGCTCCTATGCTACTCAATTCAGCAGCTCAAATGCTGGCTAAATTGGCTCTCAACTCAGGTTGTGTGGTTGCTTGGAGGGGTTCTGTCCCTGCAACCATCAGTAGCTATGTAGCTAGGACTCTGTGTATGAACAAATTTTTTCATCTATATAGCTTCACGTCTTCCCCCTCAAAAAAAAAAAATTAAATTAAATAAAAAATAAAAAAGAAAAGGATACTGATTAGCATAACATAGGCTTAGATTTGGATCTGAGTAGCAGTAGAAGTGTCTGCTAAAGCAAATATTGAATTGACTGCCACCCACGCCACTGGCTACGCTTTTTCTCATTTTCAAGGGCATCTTACAAGTGCTTTTTTTTTTTTTTTTTTGTCTTTCCTTTCTCTGGAAGCTAGCATAGCTGATATTCTGATAATGATACTAATTAAGCTAGACCGGTCGAGGAGTGAACTCCACAGAATGTAAGGTTCATGAACCACTTCATAATAGTTGTATAGGACAATGCTATGCAACGCTTCCCAGATTAGGTGGCATAATTCTAGTTCTATGACATTGTTATTTGTTCAGTATACGTACTTACGTAGGAATATTTTAAATTTGGACTAGTAGTATTTTTTTTTTCTTTCCATTTTTCAGTTCATAGAGGTGCCAACTGCCCTGTGCTGGTTTAAGAAAGTCGTCCCTCCGGTCCAGTATATACATATACTGTGTCTATATTAAGTAGCACCACTCTGAATTCGAAGCATGCGTTATCTGAGGCTGTGATCATATGGCTTGCAATATGAACAGAGGCGTTTCTTCTTCTTCCTTTACTTCAATTAGGTGGAGTTACGATGTGTTCTTGAGTTTTAGAGGTGAAGATACACGTAATAATTTTACTGGCCATTTGTATGCTGCTTTGTGCCAGAGGGGTCTTCACACCTTCATGGATGACCATGATCTTAGAAAAGGAGAAGAGATTGGACCAACACTTGTCAAAGCAATTCAGGAGTCAAGGGTTTCTGTCATTATATTCTCAGAAAACTATGCATCCTCCAAATGGTGCTTGAATGAACTACTCATCATCCTTGATTGTAAAGAATCAAAGGGCCAACTTGTTTGGCCCATTTTTTACAAGGTGAATCCTTCAGATGTAAGAAATCAGAGAGGCAGCTTTGCTGAGGCAATGCATCAACATGAAGTGCAGTTCAACTTCAACATGGACCAGGTGCAGAGATGGAGGACAGCTCTTACTCACGCAGCTAGTCTATCTGGATGGCATTTTCCGGACGGGTAAGTATGAACATTTCTATCACCTATATACATATACAAGGCATTAAGACCCTTACAAACAGGGATTGCTTTTGATAAGAACCAGAAGGAGTTGCATTATCATCAATTTTTTTTTTTCAATCAGGCATTTTTTAACCTCTTAATTACTTCACTTCTTTGATAAACTGAAAACTAGTGGTGAAGATGCTCTTGATGAGCAGCAAATAATTATTAATTTTTAATCACTTGTTATCTTCTTAGTTCTTACCAAGCAAATGAAAGGGAAGGGTTCAAACCAAAATTTAAAAATCTTTATAGGCCTTTCAGGTTCTTTGGCTGCCTCATTAGTCAGTATAACAGGAGAATTGGTTTATAGTTTTTAAGTAATGAAGAAAAGTACTATTTAATTATGTGCTTGCAGACAGTGCCATCTAAACCAACATGCAGGCTCCAATTGTAGCTGACTTTGACATATATAGGACATATAGAAAGAGAAGTCAACTTTTACTAAATAAGCACTTTGGCAGTACATTTGCAGGTTTCCTTCAGTTTAGTTATGATTGAATATTATTTTCTTATTTTATCTCTCTGCTGAATAATGCTAACTTTGACTTTTAGATTCTATTAATAAGCATGTTCAAGCAAAACGAGAGCTTCACTTTAACAGTTGACCTACGAATTGTAAACCTGCAAAGTATAGTACTCAATTATGGGGGGTTTTAGTCCTAGTGATTGAGATGATTTTCCCTACACAAGTCAAACTCCGAATTTTTCCTCCTCTTGAACCAAGAACATGCAATAGTATTAAATCTATTATCTTTGTTTCAAGAATTTTATCTGAAAAGTTACTTGCTGATATTGTTTCCTGGCCCTCTATTTTTTGTATCCTTATTCGTAATTTATGGGAATTTATTGCAAAATTGCAGATTCATTAAATGTTTGATCTTTAATATTGAATGGCAGGCATGAATCCAAGTTCATCCAAAAATTGTGGAAGAAATCTCAATTCAAGTATCAAATCGGACATACATGAAAGTGCTAAGTATCCTGTAGGACTGGAATCTCGAGTCCGGGATATGCATGAGCTTCTATGTGTTGAGGAAAATGATGTTCGCATGGTGGGAATATGGGGAATCGGAGGAATTGGTAAGACAACTGTTGCCAAAGCTGTATATGGGTCAATTGCTCATCGATTTGAAGGTAGCTGTTTTTTGGAAAATGTGAGAGAAAGGTCATTAGTGCCACATGAAGGCTTGGTTCAACTGCAAGAAACTCTTCTTTCCAAGATTTTAGGGGGTGTAGGAGTGAAGCTGAGCAATGTTGATGATCCTGCTTATGAAATAGAGAAAAGACTTTGGAATAAGAGGGTTCTTATAGTTTTAGATGATGTGGATCATCTCAAGCAATTAGAAAACTTAGCAGGAGGATATAATTGGTTTGGTCCGGGTAGTAGAGTTATGATAACAACTAGAGATAAACGTCTGTTAATTGCTCATGGAGTTAGTTTAACATACAGGGTCAAGGAATTAGAATTGTGTGAAGCTTTTGAGCTTTTCAGTTGGAATTCCTTCAAAAAAGACCGACCTAAGGATGATTATGTGAAACTTGTTGAGCGTGCTGTCTATTATGCCAAAGGCCTTCCGTTAGCTCTGACGGTTTTAGGTTCTCATCTTTTTGGCAGAAGCATAGAAGAGTGGCAAGATGCATTGGATAGTTATGAAAGAATTCCCAACAAAACAGTCCAAGAAATACTTAAAATAAGTTTCAATGGATTAGAAGATCATCAGAAGGAAGTTTTCCTTGACATTGCTTGTTTTTTCAAAGGAGAACATAAAAATTTTATAATGGATGTCCTAAGAAGTTGTGACTTGTACCCAGTAATAAGTATTGCAGTGCTCATAGATAAGTCCCTCTTAGCGATTGATAAAAATAATTTGCTATGTATGCATGACTTAATCCAAGACATGGGCAAGGAAATAGTGCGTCAAGAATCACCCACAGAACCGGGTGAACGCAGTAGATTGTGGTTTTGTAAGGATGTTGTACATGTTCTAACAGAAGAAACAGTAAGTAATTAAATTATATCTTTGTTTCCATTGTTAATACAAAAATCTTGATATTCTACTTCCGTTGTTTAATGATGATGATATTCTTGTTACAATAGTTATACTTGCTAATCAGGTATACTTGTAGTGTTTAATTCATTGCTTTTTCCTATTAGGGAACAAGTAAAGTTCGAGGCATAAAGATTGAAATGCCCAAAAAAGAAGAGATCCATATCGGTGCTGAAGCCTTGTTAAGAATGAGGAATCTCAGATACTTCATAAATCGAAATGCAAGCCTTGTTGGAAACACTAGTTATCTGCCAAACTCATTAAGGCTCCTTCATTGGTACAATTATCGTTTTGAATCCCTACCATCCAATTTTAATCCAAAGAAACTTGTTGCACTCAAAATGCCTTCGAGCAACATATCACGTTTCGGACAGTCAATCACGGTATGTACTTTTGATTTGCTTAGTTTTAAGAGCTTCTTGCTCTAACTACATAAAAATTAGTTGAAATAACTATTTTGTTTAATAAATTGAAGCTCAAGTATCATCTGACAAACCCTTGTTCAATTACTTCTTTTATGTAAAGAAACTTGACAGGTTGAAATCTATGAACTTCGAGGGGTGTGAAATGCTAAAAGAAATCCCGGACTTCTCAGGATTTCCAAATTTAGAGAGGTTGTGTCTTAAAGAATGTAGGAGTTTAGTAGGGATTCATGATTCTGTTGGAAGCCTTGATAAGCTTGTGAGTATGTCTTTGCAAGATTGCTCTAGCCTTACAAGGTTTCCCACAAGACTTGGCATGAAATCACTGGAAGTTCTTAATATGATAGGTTGCAAACTGCTGGAGAGCTTCCCTGAAATTGAGGCCGGAACCATGGAACATTTGCAACATATATATCTAGAGTGTTGCGAAAACCTTAAAATTATTCCAAGCAGCATCTATCAGTTGAAACATCTGCAGGAACTTGAGGTCAGAGGCTGTCCAAAACTTCTTACATTTCCAATGTCAACGACAACATCCACCATGAAGCAGTATTTACCTGATGACAACAATGATGAAGACTGCTCCGTACCGGTGTTTCCTGAGCTGACACTTTTTCGAGTCGGGGACTGCAACATATCAGAATGTGATTTCTTGATTCCATTTAGTTGCTTGTCCACCCTGACCTTTCTGGATCTATCAGGAAGCAGTTTTGTCAGCCTTCCAACATGTATCATTAAGTTTGTTAACTTGCATGGGCTCATATTACGTGATTGTAAGAGGCTTCAAGAAATTCCACAGCTTTCTCCAACCATAACAGCAATAAATGCAAGTGGCTGCAAATCATTGGAAAGATTTTCAAAATTATCTGATATTTTGGACCACCCAAACTCATTGGGTTGGCTTGAGTGGAGCGACTTGTCTGAATGCCACAAACTACTCTGTACTATGGACTTGGATGTGGAAAAGATGGCATCTATTTTACTTAATCAGCACTATGATCAGGTTTCTCTCACTTCTGATCTCTATATCTTCCTCTTTCTCTACTATATTTTTTAATTTTTTTTTTATTGGTGGTAAGTAGATCTTTTCTTATTTTCAACCTAGCATGTTTGCATCAACTTTGGAAGCTCAATATATAAGGTGTTGACTTTTGATTGATTCCTTATCAGCGTATGATTTTGAGACTTGCATTTGTCCAAAATCTAGCAGCGAAGCTACGTATACGTTTAGTGCCATGTGGACCATGATCACGTGGCCTAAATGTGATACTTTGCCATTATTCAAGTCTTGGAATACTCTTCAGTTTCGATATTGACCCTCCTTAAAATAAAGTTTGTTTGTTTCACCCATACCTGACTCTCCCTTCCTCCCCCAACCCTTGATCCTATGAGAGCTTTGGTTTGCAAGAGTGATGCATTCGACTCATCTAATCCCCGATTCCCAACTTCTGTGATGGGAATTGGGAGTTAGTTTTGCTTAACAGTTTCTATGAACATTATATGATGACAGTTAGAATTTGTGCCTTTGATACCACTGTTGTTACTTGGTGCGGAAGCTTTAGAAGTAGTGGGTTATGACAATGTGTTTTGAACAATGTATTTAGAAGCTAGAAGTTGAGAGAAGATGTTATTAGGACAACTATATTAGAAGGATATGATTTGGAGGAGAAGCAAATGAAATAGAGGAGGGAATGATAGCAATAATTTGAAATTTAAAATTGTATTGCTTAACTTGCTTCTGTTTTAGGAAAAAGGAATGCACAGAGAACATTAGAGAGAATTTGGAGAATGATCGAGTTGTACTTTCATTGATAATATGTACCTCTTTATATAGAGGATTACAAGTAAAGAATCTGCGTCTTACAAGATAACTGAATCATACAATGATTGGAATATCTCTGTAGACATCGGTAAAACTAACCCTATTACAACTCAAACAAGTAATTAGAGTTTGGGTTAGATACACAAACTAGTTGTCTTTAAACACTCCCCCTTATGTCACCCAAACGTGGTGCTCCTCTCATTGCCTAGTCAAAAAACTTGCCGAGTAACAAAAACTCAGTGGGACAAAAATAACGTCGGTCGAACAAGAAAAATAATACAACACACCCTTTAAATTTCGAGACCATACATGTAAACATCTCCCCCTGATGTCTGCATCTCCCCCTGATGACTACGGTCATGAGAGTTCAGATAACTTCCTCAAACGATGCTACCAACATGTTTATCGAAAGTGGAACTAAGAAGTGACTTAGTGAACATGTCTACCACATCGTCCTCAGATCGTACCTAGTTCACTTGATCTTAAGGAGAGTCTGTTGTTGTTGATGATACTTGGTATTCTCGCATTTGATGTAGCCTTGCTTTATTTGTTCAAAACGAGCAACATTATCCTCATAAATCCTCATAGGCTCATCTTGTGGCAGACTTCAAACCACAATTACTTCGAATATGCGTAATTATGGATCCAATCCACATGCATTCACAAACCGCTTCGTAAAGAGCAATGATCTCTGCATGGTTTGAAGATATAGCGACCGGGGTATGTTCTGTAGACCTCCAAGATATCGCGGTTTTACCCATGGTGAACACATAACCAATTTGGGAATGACCTTTGCGTGGCTCAGAGAGATACCCAGCATTAACAAAACCTTCCAAAATACTAATGTCATTTTGGGATAGGGATAAAGGATGCAGACCAGTGTTGGGGGCGTACTTGGTATCTAATGGGTCCGAATCTATCATCTCTTTGTAGGGATAGAACAAGCCCATATCAATCGTCCATCTCAAGTACAAAAGATATCTTTTACACCCGTCCAATGGCTTCACATTGGGGCAAAGCTATATACATAGATAACAAGTTCACGGCAAATGAGATGTCTGGTGTTGTGCATTGAGCTAAGTACAATAATGCACCTATTGTACTCAAGTAAGACACTTCTGCCTCTAGCACATCTTAGTCATCATCATTCAGACGAAGATGATCCTTTTTAGGATCAACACTATGGAAGATCATGGGAGTGCTTGAAGACTTGAGCTTGTCAAAACATCTAAGCATTCATCAACACGATACTCAAGTTCCAAATCGAGACTTGATTGTGTTCTCCCAAGATCTTTCATCTCAAACTCGGATTTCAAGTGTTCAACGGTTTCCCTTAACTCCTTCCAATGAAGATCATGTCACCAACGTGAACCGCGATAGAATCCGCAACTTGTCATATAAATGCATGGCCATTTACATATCCCTTCCCAATCAAGCAGTCACTTAGTGTGTGTTTTAAGCTCATTGCAAATGCACTTTGTGGTCTAGAGCCAATTGACTTCGGTAAATGCAGTCCACCATGAACCTTTATGTATATTCCGTATCTAGATCCCTGTAAAGATACGTAGTGACCACATTCGTAAGATGCATGTTCAGTTATTTAGAAACTACCAAACTGACAGAGTAGTGGAGTACAGTGACATCCATTATGAGGGAATATGTCTACTCGTAGTCGATTTAAGAGCATTTTGTGAGAAGCCTTATGCCATAAGGCGAGATTACCATTTCTTTTTCTCATCACGCTTTCTAATGAAGAGCCATTAGTCAACAGGTTTTATGTTAGGAGGTGCAGGCGTCACTGGCTCTAAAAACCTTCCCCTTCATTACAGAATCCAGCTTAGCCTGGATCACATCTTTCCATAAAAGTCGATTATCTCTACGTTGGCATTTATTCATCAATGGAGCGTGGTTCTATATCATCAGACTCAACAAACTCATGCGCTATAAAATGCACGAATACATCATCAATCATGATGGAGTTTCTATCCCGCGTCTAATGTACACTAGTGTAATTTTTAGAAAGCTTTATATTCTCAGGAATAGGTTCTGATGTTGAGGCGTCCTCAACAATAACTATAATCCGAAATGTTCTCATGAGACGGATTTTAAGTGTCGATGATCAAAGAATTGAATTGTGCCGAAGTATCCTTTGAACTCACGGGCCTCCCACGCATCCTAACTAGGGTCATGGCTAGAGTGCCACTCTCTATGGCGTTGGTGTAATGCCTACCTCCGTATAGGATGGCGCTACATCCTCTAGTAGAGACGTCCATTCTTGCAGGCATATTTGCAGCAGATATGCGTGATCTTGTCTCTTTAGCAGGCATAGAGATAAGATATAGTGGGGATAGACCACGACAATTTCTATCGTTCCTGTTGAACATCTGTGTTATTTCCCCTAATGACGGGAAGACTGTCTCATAAAAATGACAATCTGCAAGACATGCAGTAAAGAGATCGCCTAGCAAGGGTATTAAGTGGTAGACAATTGTTGGAGTTTCATATCCAACGTGGTAACTCTAGAAACTTCTTGCCCTATTACATCGTTTTAACATGTGAAATATCTCCGTAGATATCGGTAAGACTAACCCTATTACAACTCAGACAAGTAATCAGAGTTTGGGACAGACACACAAACTAGGTGTCCTTAAACAGCTTCTTGTTCTTCTTTCTTTCTTTCTATCTTGATTACAAGGGTACATCACATATTTATAGACCTTGATGGATCTTTCTAGACCTTTCTAGACTTGTTAGATATTCTAGACCTTAGTTACACTTCCATGATTAATATAGAACCTTATCACAATTACATGATAATTCTAGAGACTTCCTACACTTACATGGTAACTCTAGAAACTTCTTGCACTAGCTAATATGATCACTCTAGATCATCTTCTAGATTTATCTAGCAACTCTTAGACTTCACTTGATTGTTGTAGATTATCTTGCATGTTTCAATGTGCATTAACTTTCAACCAGACAAATTAAGCTTTTAGGACCATTTATATTTAACAAATTCTTGCGGTGGAAGTTTATTAAGAATATTCTGCGGCAAATTGGAACCAGAGGGAGGTACTAACAAGCTTGTAATTAAGCATGCATGTATGCAAGTATCATGACTAATTAAGTTAACTAATACTATGCAATATTCATGCATCATGATTAATTTCGTTTTGTTAATACTATGCAACATTGATGAATGCAGGGGAATAATTCATACTTCGAGTCCGGTGTTGTACTTCCAGGAAATAATATTCCAAAGTGGTTCAACTTTTGTAAGCATCCAACTGATCCTGAGAATTGCGAGTTTGTTATTAAACTTCCTCCAAATTTCAGTGGAAAGAATTCGAGATTGGCTTTATCGGCTGTGTTTGAAAGCACAGATGGAACACTAACCTATGATTATAATGATTATGAAAAACACGGGTTTCATGTCCTAGTCCGCATCAATGGTGCTTACATATATGATGTTCATGAGCATTTCCTTATTCGTCCGGGGTCAAATCATGTGTGGCTGCAGTATGTTTCGTTATCGGATATGAGGCACTGGGGGCCACAGTGGAATGAAGAGCAACTTTTGAGCAAGTGTCAAGTGGAATTTCGTCCTTCTAAACCACTTTCCTTGAAAACTTGTGGTGTCCAACTAGTATGCCACCGGAACGAGTATGACGACAATGATCAAAACTTAGCAGATCTTCAATTTTACAAGAGAAATTACGATGACTTGGATCATGAAGTTGTTCAAGTTCCAAGATCACGTTTTGATTGGTACCCTCAACAGAGATTGCGCCTTGGAGCCTTGGGCGTTACACTAGTGGAGATTGATCAGGACGAAGATAAGGTGAGCATTTCCTTCATTGGATCTTCAGGAAAGTACCAACTCGATTAATCGCTCATGCCAGGATACTAAATTTGTTTTATGTTTTAGTATGTCTCAGTTTGATTTTTTGTTTGTTTGCCATCAAATAATCCCGTCTTGGGAAATTTCTAGGGATGCATGTTAATTTACGCCTCAATTTCACCATCTTGGTACGTACATACGTAGGTTTATAATTTGTAATATATATACATGGATTAAGCAGAGATCAGATCATCTTGCCTCGTATTATAGAACATAAATGCGACGTTAGGATAATTGCCGCCTTTTTATGTTGATAAGCTAACTGAATCATCGAACAATATTTAGAACAATTGGGAACTAAGAGAACTTATGAATGATGATGAAAATACAGACGGTAAGGGTGCATATCTATGATGGATGGAACTTAGGAAATTAATATTTAGGTATGCCTTTATTTCATTCTAGGAAATTAACTAGCTTGAAGAGCATGGCTGGGAGGCTCACTCTAATACAAACTGTTACTCCATCTATTCCCTGCGTATGCTATGCGCGCAAATGACTAAGGTTCATATTCACATTTGTGATAACATTGCCAGATTGTGGAGTACTATTAATTCTTCATGTATTATTTGGAGAGTAAGGAATGGTAGTACGATTAGATTCTAGTATGATTGAACATGTAATAGTGGCCTTTCTAATCTCGCTATTGATGGTGCTTTGGTTGGTGATGACACTTGTGTTCCTGACTTTAGTCTTAACATGGTTGGGATATTGATATTCTGTAAAAGTGAAATCAACAGAATTTATGATTCCTATTAGCTTGAATGATGATAATTAATGAGGATAAAATCATATGGAGGCACAACTCTAGAGCCTCGTTTGGTTCACGGAGAGCAAGCATCGGAAAAGGAATGTAATTCCTTTCTTGCGGTTAGGATGCAAAAGGAAATGAAATACTTTCCTAAAGTAAAGAAAAATAGGGGGGAAATGGTTTATTCCATACTCCAAATGAATCACTTCTCTTTTCGTTCCTTGCATTTATTACTTACAACACATTATTTTATTGTATTATTTACAAATTTTTTAACAACTTTCTAGATAACTTTCCATATGTTGCGAAACATCGGAATGAAAAGTTCTTCGAAAATTTCATTTTCTTTCTCATGGGAAAGACAATAATTACGTTTATTTCCTTGAATCAAACAAGGCATAGGGGTAAATTTACTGTTAAATTGCTCTTTGATGATTCCATATCTCTAATAAACTTAAGTTGGTTTCCTGGATGGTGGTTCAAGGAAGGCTCCTCACAGCTGGACAAGTATTTCCATCAGCAAGAGTAGAAGAGAAAATTTAAGACTCAAAGCCTAATGACTAAGTTCACAAATCCTAGTAGAGCTAGGTAGGGAAAAAAAAATAGTTTCTCTTTATGCTTAATTTACTTACCAAATGGCAAACACCATGAAGTGAATCAATTTTCTTTCTCAATCCATCAAATTCACAAATCAAACGATGCCTAAATAAGAGTCTACATTTTTCATCACCATGGGAAAGCAAAGAAATAAGTATTTTGTTGAATCCATTTCACCAACAAAGCGAGAATTTTGTTGTACGACATTATTAAAACAGTGCACCGTCAAGTCTTAAAAAATTAAATTAAATTAAAATAGAATAAAAGGTACGATAAACTAAGGTTCAAATACTTCCCTTATTTGACACGATTCGTACGCTGTGGGAGTTTATGATTCAAGTCAACCCCCTTCAGACATAGTACTTAATTCTCCCACGCCAGCTATCCGAAGAGGTTCTGAGGAAAGAAATACTTGGGTACCTTCTTCAAAGATAGGTAGCGAGCCAAAACGAAGATTATTTGGGGAATTCAGATCGGTCTCTGATCGTAAGGAAGCAAGCTGAAGCTGATGAAGTTCCTCAATCAATCAATCCTGCATCTCAACGTTTATACTCTCTATTTCAACATTTTGAGCACGAAATGATTCTTGAGCAGCACGAATCTCCTCCACAGAATCACGCATAATTTGAATCTGAGAGTCAAATAGCGGTTGTTGAGCGAGGTAATCCAACTACGCCACCGTTAAGTCACGAGTCACCGGAGGACCACCACCTCCTTTCAGCTTTGGTTCCATGAGCGCAAGAGCTTTGATACCAGATAATAAGGACCTAGAATTGGAAAAGTACATAGAATAGAAGAAAATTGAAAAAAAAAAAAAAGGAAAAGTTTTATATTTCATTGATTAAGTAGAATGGCAACAGAGGCCAACACATATAGGTAGTAGCAAAATGGAAGGAAAGGAATAATTGGACAACTGTCCAATTCTTTACCAACCCAGTACATAAGACCCCAGGCTGGCAGATAAGGATGACAGCACTATCAATTCAACTTACTTCAGGTCAAGTCAAAGGATTAAACCTCTTAATCAAACTAATATTAGGATTGAGGTTCTAATAGAAACCCACCGGTTGTGGAACACATTGGGTTTGGACTTGGTTCCCGCTAGATCCAAAGGCACCGAAACCCTACCCAAAAGCATCCCGAAGTTGAGTTCACAGCTGGTGCCCCTTCGTAGGTGTAGATTGAGATTTTGAGGCAGAGTTTAGCAGCGAAGATGGACTTGGACGCGACCCGGTCTAGATCCGACTTGTTGAGGTGGAAGGTAGCGGCTATTACTTCGTGGCTATTAACGTCTAAGGTTTGGGTTTGAGATGGGAGAAATGGCACGACGTCTGTTTGGACCAGGAGGTTGTTGAGTTTGATCTTGCAGAAACACAGCGAAGACGAAAGGGCGGAAGGGTGGAGGATGGTAAAAAATAAAAATAAAAAAAGAGAGAGAAAGAAAATAAATTAAAAAGAAAAAAAAAGTAAGTGAGGGTATAATAGGTATTTTGGCGTGGAATGGATGCCACGTTGACCATTTAATAGAGATTTTGACGGAGAGTTAATAATAAGGACCTATTGCGTGAGATTTGAGAGTCTAAGCAGTATTTGGTTGAAATTGAAAAGTGAGTGACTGAAATGTCAAGACTCTATAAGTACATGAGTAAACAGTATGTAGTCTTTTATTCAATTTTAGCTAACAAACTCTCTTCTCTTAATAATAGTATAGATTATTGCTAAGTTGTATATGCTTCAGGAGTAACTTTACTATTAATAGACTAGTGAGGGTCAGCCATTGTACATCTTTCTAATAGCACTTCTTTTCTATAATTCTTCAGATGAATTGGGAACTGCCATTAAGCTTTAATGATACATGTTTAACCAACATGGAGCTCGTTGTCTTACATATTTTCTTTTGTATTCCCGATAGGTGGAATGTGTTTATACATGTCCTCCTCTCATTTGAGTAGTTTTAGTCTCTAGTAGGAAGTGTAAAGGGAGAGGATGGATTAATGACTAACTAATGTGCTAAATTAAACTTGTGAACTGAATGAGCCTGACCCTCTTTAAATTACAACTTGAGATATTAAGGTAGGCTTAGTTTGTGTTTATTTGGACTTGGTCGACCTGAAGTCTGATCTAGACCCCATTTGTGCAACACATTGATTGAACCCAATCCACTCAATCATATTATTCTAGCTAGTGCTTTAGGAATAGTTGTTTGAAAATTTTATGATAGTTACTTAACTGGAAAAATTTCAATTTAGTATCTTAAGGTTTGACCTGACATCATGTTAGTCTTTACTCTTTTAATTTCATTAGCAACACCCCCATGCTCTCAATTTCCATCACTCGTGTTCAAAATTTTCTCAGACGTCCAAATTAGACATTAAGTGCTAATGTGGCAGCGTCCAACTGATCAAGTGGGCCCCATTTGAAACAAAATTCCTATTATACCCTATGAAGTGCATGTGAACCTCGGTGAGAGATCTGGGTGGAGTTAATGATCGAAAACGGGTTCACAATTTTTTCTGATTTTAGGTGATTGGAGTGTGCTCTTTTCAGCTTTTTGCTCTTGTTGGATGCTACTTCATTTTCTTTCTATCTCAGCCTTATGTTAATTTTGTACCATTTTTGTCATAAACGTGGAGTCTGGGTCTGAGAGCAAAAGGGTTTGGTGTTTTGATTACTTCTAAGGTTTTGGGAAAGTGGGTTTTGTTTAGTTGCTACAGTGGGATTGTGAGGGAGTTGGGTTTCTGGTGCTGTTTTTTTTTTGGGGGGTTCCATATGGGTTTATTACTGTAAAGATTTGTGCTTTGGTGTTATTTATGATGAACTATTGAGGGGTTTATTGTGTTTGAGTGAGAAATTATGCTTTTGGAGGGACTTTGCAAAGGTGTGCTGTTATAATTGGAAATGGTGTTAATTGATTTGAAGTTGAGTGTTATCTTCTTGATGGAAGGTGTTTAATTGATTGCAAATGGTAGTAGATGGTCTAATCATGACCAGGGTTATCCAAGATAGGATTCTCAAGGATGCAAATGGTGACATATTGATTTCACTTGAAGAACCATATGCACAAGCACAGCCCCATATTGGCCGATATATAGGTCACTTTTGAGGGACTTGGTTATCCTTTAGAGGTCTCGATCTCTCAGGGACCCTTATGATGGAAAAAAATCTGGTGTTTTAATTCTATTGTTACTTGTTATTGTTTCATTGTATTGGAATGTAATTCAATGTGTTTGAATTGAAAGAAGGGAGAATTCCACAAATGGTCACTCAACTATGACTCATTTGACACTTTGGTCACTCAAGTTTCAAATATATCACTTTGGTCACTCAACTATTACACTGTCAATCACTTTAGTTACTCGAGTATTTTTTTTCTCACTTTAATCACTTCTCCTAATCATTCTAATACATATTTCTCAATTTTTCACAATTGGTTGGATGAAAATATCATTAATATTGTGGCAAATAATTTTTTTTTAATGAAAAAAATTAACAAAGTGACTAAAGTGATTGACAGTGTAATAGTTGAGTGACCAAAGTGATATATTTAAAACTTGAGTGACCAAAGTGTCAAATGAGTCATAGTTGAGTGACCATTTGTGGAATTTTCCCTTGAAAGAATGTATTTTTGGATTGCAACACTACTAGCAAAACAACAATCACCCACAGATTTTAATCTGTGTCTAATAAGACTTTCTCATATGGATTTCAGTGCGTGATAGTTTTTACCCACTGTACACGCACAGATTGAGTTACCGTGTGGTTTGGAGGGAGGGTAATACTCATCTCACACAGATTATGTTGTCCGTGCCAATATTAGACGTGGGCCCCACTATCTCTCCATAAATATGAATTACCGTAATGGAATGCAATCCTTGTGAACAACTCTATTTCACACGGATTTCTGTGTTAAATATGTAAACTCTATTTCACACTGATTTCTGTGTGAAATACAATTCATACTGATTTCTGTTTCAAAACCTATAACCTATTGACACGGATTTCCGTAGGTAATCCCTATACTCTAACTCGCACTGATTTCAATGTGTAAGAGTGACAGCATTTAAAAAAAAATTATTTCTGCTAATTAATTTGCAACCTGAACATAATAATACTTTTATTTATCTACAATAAATATACTTCAAATATTAAACTTTGCATTCAAATATACTTCAAATATTAAACTTTGCATTCAAATATACTTCAAATAAAGTGAACAAATCCACAACTCAATCGAAAATATTAAACTCTGCATTCATAGCAAGATGTTATTTACATTCCTAGAAAAATACATTTCATACCAAAGTAAATTCTTAGATTACAAAAAACAAGGCTGCTTTCTAGAATACATTGTTATTGAAGGTGGAATATCACTAAGATTTCCCCCCTTTAACAACATAATCCTTGTCCAAGAATAATTTCCATCAAAATGCTTTGAGGACTAACTCAAAGTAGACAAAAACATAACCATCAAACCAGCTAATGGTAAGTGAAACCAACCCTTTCAGTTCAGCAGCGAATCTGGAACAGTTTTAAGGCATTTTGGGTCGATACCCATCATTGATGGCTGGGGTTGGTATCACAGGTCTACTGTATTGTGCGTGGACTGATGCAAGCTGTGTCATTTGGTCCTATCCCAGCAGTAGAAATGGTTCAGAAAACAACAGAAGGCACGACCGTATGTCATGATCCTATCCCAGCAGTAAACTCGACAGTATCAGATTTCTGTTAAATGCAGTAGCACCTCAAGTGATGTGGACCCTCCACAGGGGAATACTAATGCACCCTTCCGAAAAAAAGATGTCATCTGCTTGGTTGACCTGAATAGTGCTATGGCTGCGAACTTTGGTTGTGATAATTTTAAGCTCCAGCATAATTTTAATTTAGCTGAACCATCAAATATGGAAGGAAGCCAGTGAATAAATAGTTTGGATCCTGCATAATAAGAAGCAGTTAGTTAAATGATTTGTAACTGAAGCAACAGATAACTGGAAATATTGATTGGACTTGGATAGATCAACTAAACTATGAAGCACAACAGCAATTGTACAATGTAAATGTACTACAGGACAGTGGTATATGTGAAATGACATGTCAACATATAATTTTCCGTCTGGTGAGGCAGCCTTAGAAATCTTCCAAGCAAATGAGGTATTCATACGGTACATTTGTACTTTGAAAAAGAAAGATTAGATGGGAATCTTCACATATAAAATCTAAAACTTTTGCACCCATAAGTTTCATATAAGCATTAATGACACAAAAGCATTGTTAATACCTTAATTTGATCATCAATTTCCAATCTTTCACTGGCTATCACAGGTCCAGCATCCAATGCTAAGGAAAGCAATATAGCTTAGTTATGCAACCAACTCTTCAAACTCAGTCGGCTCGACATCCTTATCCTTATGAATCTTCTTCCTTGAAGTAAACATCTTGACAAACCTGACTATAGAAAACAAACAAAAATGTAGTTAACATTGTGCAAGGTGTTGATTATCTCTAGGCCAGGCTCTAGAGAGATAAAGACCATTAATCCCAAACACAAAGTAGAGCTTGAAACTCTCAATCACAAACAGCAAATGAAATCTAAGATGCAAATATAAACTCAAATAACTTTATCACCAATCTAATGCTTCTTCCCATACGAACCTAAGACAAAACCAACCCAGCACATACTACAAGCATGGATTTTTAAGTGAAGCTTGTGATTTTTGTAGGTTCAGAAAACAAAACTGAGATGCATTTCATACGCTTAGGGAAATAGAGAGTGGCATGAAGTGAATTGAACGTATATATGGAAGATGAGGGTTTTGAGAATTCAATATACCTAGAGAGGAATTGAGAGTTGGAGAGATAGATCTGCTTAGAGATTCAAACCCCTGTAACAATTAGTGTGGAGCTGCAAATAGACACCAAAAAATGTATTGAACATTTAAGCCAAATGATAATTCAAATAAATGTATAGCTATTAGATTATGACAAAATTCCCTTGTCCTATATGTCTAACAGTAATTATCCAACAAATTTAGGCATGCAAGTTATAGTAACATTCATTCATAGGACGTACTATGATCAAGAGTTCTGCAGTCACGGTCCTTACACAAGTAATACGAGTATGAGACTAATTGCAAGTAGCGGACCTGCGTAAATCAAATTCAAATATGTTGTTGGATGACCAAGAAACCCTGATTATAGTCAATATATCTAAGCATGGTCAACTTACCAATGAGTAAAGTTCTCCAACACGATTCTGAAGGGTCGTGCCGCTTAGAGCCCATTTATATGTAGACTCTAAAGCAAGAACAGCATTTGCAGTATTGCAACGCCTAGATTTTATGTAACGTGCCTATGTTTGAACAAGATGTTAGGCAGTAAAAGTTAGCAGAACATAATTAAACAAAGTCTGGAGAGAAATCAAAGAAAAAAAAAGGATGAACAAAGCAATTTAATGGATGCAATTTCCACATCCACAATTGACTAAAAGATGCTGGTTATTATTCCTGTTATTTGAAGATAGACATTAATTTATTTACCCCCATATCCATACTATCAGAACAATTATGACACACCTCATCCAAAATGGTTCAAAGGGAGAGATAGGATGACTGGGAAGAGAAACCCTAACAATGGTGTCAATTAAGCCACAATTTCACAGACCCAACTTGACATCGGAGATCCAGTTAGAGGGTTCCATTCAAGAAAGGAGATGAGCTCGAGAAGAGGGTTTCAAAGTCAAAAACAGGGAAATTAGGGTTTTGAATCGATGAATTACTAACCCCCATTTTCTGATTCGAGCAGAGGAGCTGGACTTGTCGAACTGAATGGCACCTTCTCATCGTCGACGAAGACGGGCTGATTATTGTTTATCGGCGGCGGAGAAGGAGAGGCCGAGGAATTGGAGAGTGGCTCTTGGAATTGACGGCGGCTGATCTGCAATCGACACCTCTGCCGATGGCTTTTGCCAGCGTGAGGTTGAGGGATTTGGATGGGTTGGGTCTAGAAACGAATTTCCTTGGGGGTGAGAGGAGGCAGAATAAGAGTCATACGAGGGAAAGGCTTATTTTTTGTTAAGAGAGGGATCCCTCTTCTTTTTGTTTTTTTTTATTTTTAATGTGATCAATAGAAAAGAAGAATTGTGACAAACCTATCAATTTGCTGGTTTAAACGGAATTATCACGGAAATCCGTGTGAAATACATTTACATTTGTTGCAGATATCTGTATCTATTTATCTCGGTAACTTGACATGGGATTGTGCACGGAGTATGTGGCAAAAACTTATTGTCACGGAAATCAGTCCCTCCATAATTTACATAACATAAAAAATTAACAATTTCTAAATAAACTAATTTATAATACATACAGAAATCTGTGTGAATTGATTTCCACACAAATAACCGTGTAAAAATGTATTAGTAAAACGTTTTTACACAGACATATGTTATTGTTGTTTATTCACACGGATTTCTGTGTTAACATTTCACACAGATATTCGTGTGTTACTCATTTCACACAGAAATCTGTACAAAAAACTTATTATAATAGAAATCCGTCCCTCCATAAATCACATAAATACGTTTTTTTTTTTTTTTTTTTTAACTCCACACTTCAAAGGGCAAGACCATTAAGAGCAAGTGCACCCGTAGTCAAGAAAAGGCAAAGTCAAGAAGTCAAGAATTCGACCAGTCAAGTTACTATTCACTGCCACTAGACATGGGTTTACACCCGTTGTTTTTCTTGCCCGGTCAACACTGTTCATTATTATATAATTTTAGGGGGGTCTCGAAAATCGACTTTTTACACATACATAATTTATGAAAACTTCCTTCATTAAAGTTATAGAGATCGTCGATACGATCTCGTGCATATATGGAACGCAATATTCGGAGTTCGTATGAATTTATTATAAATTTTTGAAATCTGAAAATTTTCTATAAATAGCTATAAAAAAAAATTCTATTTTGTTTCAAAGGACGAAAATTTTTCATTTTTTCATTTCCCCCCCTGCGGTTCTCTCTCTCGCAGCTGCACTAGACCCGTTGTTTTTCGTCCGACCCGACCCGGATTTTTCTTCGTCCTCCTGCCAAGGACCCGGCCACCCCCCCCCCCCCCCCCGAGGTCGCCCCACCTCGTCCTGCCGCTCTGTGGCATCAAACCGCCCAGAAGCTTCCCCTAGGCCGAGATCGAAGCAACCCAGGCGGAGCAAATCGTCTGGCCACGTGAATCCTTGCGGCGCAGTGGGGGGTCTGGTGATGACGTCGCCCACGTGAATCCTTGCGGCGCCACGCGTCGATGCCCAGTCCTCCACTGCCTCCATTTGGCGCGTCAACCATTGCTGAGCTCCTCCTCACGTCAGCCACGATCAGGCTTGGAAACCGCTGGCATCTGGGCTTGACCGGTCAGGAAAATAGTCATGGCTGTGACTTATTTCTTGGCTGTAGTCAAGAAAGGCAAAACCCACCCCAGTCAAAAAACCACCGGTGGAAGCATCAGAATCCATCTCAAGGTCATATAGTCAGATTTTTCTTGACTATGCCCAGTCAAGAGCAAACCAGTGGACTTGCTCTAATGGATATAATGATTGAGACACCGACAGTTAGATATGAGAATTATATTATTTTAGTCTTCTAGTCCAAATTTCATCTAATTTCGTCTATTTTTCAACTTCGATCTTCTTGGTCAATTGAATAAGGCTTTATTATTAACTACACAATTCAAAGGGAAAGATAGTCAACGGATATAAGGTTTGGGGCACCGACCATTGGATGTGAGAATTACAACATTTTAGGCTTCTAATCCAAAATTCATCCATTTTTGTCTATGTTTTGACTTCAATCCATTTGGTTAAACCGAAATTAGCTTTATAACATTTAGTTGACCGATGTCGTATCCACCAACAATTATGCTAATAGTTTTACAAGACATGTATTGGTCAATCGACGACGAGAGATGACAAATAGAGCTTGAAAACTCTTGGTTTATCAGAGATTTTGATGAGTGGATCGAGACCCAAACAACTTCGAAAATAACTGAAATTTTGACCATAATTATATCTTCTTATCATGATGAAATCTAACGGTCAATTTTGATAAAGTCTATTTCTTCTGCATTGTTCCTTGTAGAAGATATATTTTTCAATACAACTAATAAACCAATTAAACAACATTAGTAGGCACATAAGGATTTCGTTCGATCTACACAATCGAAACTGAAAATTGATAAATTTAGCATTACCCATCTATTTATAGCGTATTAGTAGGTATTGTGTAAAAAAATTAACCCGATCTGCCGTTATTTTGACATGAAATAAACCGGTCAACCCTTTAAACGCTTCTACTTCCCTAAAGGGAGCCGACCCTTGAGGAGATAAAATTTCTGAAATTTTTACATTAGTTGATATAGCTTCTACCCATGAGAGCATGAGAGTTTACAGATAAAAAAAAAAAGTTATGAGTGAGCGGTTATGAACATATTAGTTTTATGTAGTATTTTAGGTTTAGGGTTGACCTACTATATCGAAATCCAAACGACGATGAAAATAGCCGAAATTTTGAACATAACCATTTATTCTTATCATGATAACATCCTACGGTCGATTTTGATAAAGTCTATTTCCTACACATTGTTGCTTATGGAAGGTATACTTTTCATTATAACTAATAAACTAGTTATACCGCATTAGTAGACATAAGAATTTTGTGCAATCCAAAAAATAAAAATTGAAAATTGATAAATTTGACATTACCCATCTATTTATAGCGTATTAATAGATATGGTGTAAAAAAATTAACTCAATCTGCCGTTATTTCAATATCAAATAAAGTGGTTAACTTTAGAGCATCTTTAGCAGACTATCTATTTTGGCTCCTAAGCTATTTTGGAGAGCATGTTTAGCTTTTTATCTATTTTAGCAGCTGCATCAGACACCTAAGTGGCTCTCCATTATAACTTTTAGCTATCTCGCTCCTAAATATAGAGAGCGAGATGAGGCTCTCTATAATTTAAAACATTCCTTTTAAACTATTTTATGTAATTTATAAATTCATTTAAACTATTTATTATTCATTTAGAAAATAAAATAAATTCAAAACTAGCTAGAATAGAGAGCACTGATTCAGACGTATTTCTAAAGTGGCTAGTTAAAATGACTTTTTAGCTACTTTGGCTAAAATTTAACTAAAAAATGGCTAGCATTGCTAAAGATGCTCTTATATACACCTATACTTCCCTAAGGGGAGTTAAACCACGAGGAGATAAACTTTTCAAAATTTTTACATTATTTGGTATACCTCATATTCATGAGAGTATGAGAGCTGACAGATCGAAAAAATAAGTTGTGAATGAGCGGTTATGAGCATATTAGTTTTATGTGGTATTTAGAGTTCAGGGTTGATCTAGTAGATCGAGACCTAAATGATAACAAAAATAGCTGAAATTTTGACCATAACTATTTATTCTAATCATGACAACATCCAACGGTCGATTTTGATAAATTCTATTTCCTCCACATTGTTGCTCATGGAATGTATACTATTCTTTACAACTAATAAACTAGCTATACCACATTAGTAAACATATAAGAATTTTGTGCGAACCAAAAAATCAAAATTGAAAATCAATAAATTTGACATTACCGATCTATTTATAATGTATTAATAGGTATTGTGTAAAAAAATTAACTCAATCCGCCATTATTTCGATATCAAATAAGTGGTCAACCTTATATACACCTATACTTTTTCACACAGAATTTTGTAGCTAATTGTTCTTTTCACATAAATATTCGTGTGAAAAGGTTTTAGTTTTTACACAGACATCTGTTACTGTTATTTATTCACACGGATTTCAGTGTTAACATGTCAAACAGATATTCGTGTGATATTCATTTCACACAGAAATCTGTACCAAAAACTTATTGTAATGGAAATCCGTGTTATTTGAAACTAAATAATTAGTTGATAGCTATTATTTTTATTCATAATAATTTTCTTTCAAGTTATTTTGCCACAGAAATCCGTGTGAAATAGTTACACATTTGTAACTGATATCCATGTATATTTATCTGAGTAACACATGCAATTGTCATTCAATTATTTGCACGGAATTCTGTCTCTAATAGACTTTTTCACACGGATATTCGTGTTAACATTTCACAAAGATATTCGTGTGTTTCTTATTTCACACAGAAATTTGTACCAAAAACTTATTGTAACGGAAATCCGTCCCTGCATAATTCATATAACATAAAAAACTAACGATTTCTCAATAAACTCATTCATTGATGTCAGATCAATGAATAGTGCAGAATTTAAGGCTAAAATTTAGCCCCATGACCATTTTTAGCCATTTAGGTTGGAGATGGCCTAATCAATTGAAATCATGGTATTTACTCTCTGTTTTTTCTTCTTCTACAAACTACAGTACAATGAATCAGATATGACTTATGAGACTTCATTTTTCCTAATAGCTAATCGCTGTGTTATTAACTAATGCCAAATTGCTACTAGCTGCTTTTTAATTATTATTATTGTTTTTTTTTTTAATCGGAGCAGAGAAGTTCAGTTTGTTAGATATTGTGTTTAGAAACAGGCGTACTTGTCTGGAGAAGACTATTCGACTTCAGACTAGCTTTGTCCTGGTTCAATTTTTAGAATGAGAAAGTTGATCAGCGAGTGCAATATATATGAACAACCCATGCCAAGTCATTTTTTGTAATTCTGTTCTAAGCCGGCTTCAAGAAATTCCAGATGTTTCACCAACCGAAATTCGTGCCGGGTTTAGCAAGTTGTGCGACATTCATGCTTGTGTCGGGTTCGTATAGTGGACATAGCATAAGCTTAGATCCTAAGCTGAGTAGCAGTAGAAGTACTGTTGCTAAAGCAAATACTGAATTGATTGCCACCAACACCAGTCGCCACCCTTTTTCTCATTTTCAAAAGGCATCTTATAATTTCGTTTCTTCCCGGGAATTTAGCTTAGCTGATATTCTGATAATGATATTAGCTTAGTGAATCCCACTCAATTGAAGGTTCCTGAACCACTTCAATTCATCATGCTCTACTAATAATCGTATAGGCCAACGCTGTGCAATTCAAATTTTTGTTTCACTTTATAAAAGAAGCTCGCTAATCAATTCAGCAGCTCACATGCTGGCTAAATTGGCTATCAACTCAGGTTGTGTGGTTGCGTGAAAGGGTTCTGTCCCTGCAACGATCAGTAGCTATGTAGCTACTCTTTGTATGAACTAATTTCTTTTTCATTAATATAGCTTGAAGTTTTGCCCCCCAGCAAAAAAAAAAGAAAAAAAAAGTATTTTATTCAAAATCCTCACTAGCGTCGTGGCCTAACATAACATAGGCTTGGATTTGGATGTGAGTAGCAGTACACGTGTCTGCTAAAGCAAACACTGAATTGACTGCCACCCACACCACTGACCACACGTTTTCTCATTTTCAAGGGCGTCTTACAAGTGCTCTTTTTTTTTCTTTTCTTTCCTTTCTCTGGAAGCTAGCATAGCTGATATTCTGATAAAGATACTAGGCTATAGTTATATAGGACAATGCATGGACCATGGTGCAGGTGGGCAACAGTTATGTTTGGCGCGTGAACGCGGGCAATTTCTGGAATGCGCCCTACGTAGGGTGCGCCCCAGACGGCCGTTAACGGAAGGCTAAAATAGTCATTAAAAATTTCACAAACGACAAGGTGGTTGCAATGGGTAAAAATCTCTTTTACTGTGGCGCCATCCATCTCAACAGAGGGGTGCAATGGTCATTTAACATTGAAGTTGAATGAGAAATCGGAGGTGGAAGAACAGTCGACCTCCTTGGCAGGGTCTCATGACTCATCTTCCTCCGAACCTTTGTAATTGTCTTCGAGTAGTGCCTTCGACCATAACATGAATCTTTGGCCGCTTTCCTGTGTCTTCTCCCTTTGCTCTCCGTTTCCATTCTTAATGAATTCTGTGTTTATGAATTCAACCAAATATCAATACACAACTCACAGCACAAATCACCAACTCAACCCGGCCAAACGATCTGGCTTCGTCCTATCATCCTTCCGAGTTCTGGGACCAGGAGACCTACCGGAGAAGAGTCAGAAGTCCGGAATTGCTGCTGGAAACCGAAATCACAGTAAAAATCAGAAGTACCCAAAATACAATTTCTCCAAAGATTAATCGAATCGAAGAACTACTTACATAGACGTGAATAGGACGAGGAGCAGACCAACTTTCCCATACCATGCAAGCTGAACCACCGCCAGAGTCGCCGCCGGCAATTGCTAGAAAACTAGCTGGAATTGCAGCGGCTTCTCGAGGTCGTACAGTCGCCGATTGGATGATCTGAGGTCACGGATCGCACCACACCGCCGAGAGGGTTCAGCCACCACGGTTCGTCGACCTGAGGTGACCGGAATCGAGAGATGAGGTCTGGTCAAGCTTCAGCGTCGCGCGCGCGGGGTCGTCAGAACGGGTTCGAGACGCTCAAAGCTTCTGGGTCGTACAATTCCATCTGGTCTTTAATATCCCCACCTAAAATCAATTTCGACGGTTAAGATCAAGCGATGAATAATTTTAATGGCTCAGATTGCACCGCGGTATTTTCCATTTTTCTTAAATGATTTTCCATAATTCTAAAACTTTGAAAAATCACTATAAATAGATTGGGTATCTAAAAAATTTTTTGAAAATTTCCTCGCGCTTATCCTACCGTGTACTTTATTATCAAACTCTTAAATAGAGGATTTTACCTTGTGAAAGTTTCTGAAAATATTCTCGAACACCTTTTATAATTACCGAGATCGTAAATTAAATCTAAATTAATTACATTTCCACTTCTTAAATATTTTCCGGGGCTC
Source organism: Rosa lucieae (assembly GCA_024704745.1). Classification (NCBI taxonomy): domain Eukaryota; kingdom Viridiplantae; phylum Streptophyta; class Magnoliopsida; order Rosales; family Rosaceae; genus Rosa; species Rosa lucieae. Next base: position 36,190,756 of record CM045497.1, read on the forward strand.
ACAGTATAGACTATATGTTGTAATAAATAAATTAGACCACATTAGTAGACATATAAGGATTTTGTGCGATCCAAATAATCAAAATTGAAAACTGATAAATTGTATATTACCCATCTATTTATAACGTATTAATAGGTACTGTGTAAAAAAATTAACTCGTTCTACCGTCATTTCAACATCGAACATATCGGTCAACCATTTATCTGCTTATACATTGATATTGGTTGATATAGCTTATGTCCATGAGAGTGTGAGAGCTGACAGCTTGAAAAAGTAAAAAATAAAAGAAGATGTGTTTAAGTAGTTATATGCATATTAGTTTTATGTATATTTAGGGCTTAAGGTTGACCACGTAGATTGAGATCTAAACTATGACGAAAAAAATTGAAATTTTGACCATAACCATTTCTTTCTGTCACGATAATATCTAACGGTCGAATTTGATAAATTTTATTTCCTCCTCTTTCTTTGATACGGAAGGTATACATTTACAAAGAACTAATAAATTGGACTACATTAGTAGGCATGCAAGCATTTTGTGCGATCCAAATAATCGAAATTGAAAATCGATCAGTTTGACATCACCCATCTATTTATAGTATATTGTTAGGTACTGTATAAATAAATTAACCCGATCCGCTATCATTTCAACACTAAATAAAGCGGTCAACTCTTTGTATACTTCTATTTCTCTAAGGAGAGTTGAATCACGAAGAGATAAACTTCTTGAAATTTTTACATTAGGTTATACAACTCATACCCACGAGAGTGTGAGAGTTAAAAGATCAAAAAAATAAGTTGCGAATGAGCAGTTATGAGCAAATTAGTTTTATGTGGCATTTTAGGTTTAGAGTTGACATAGTAGATTGAGACCGAAAAAACTGCGAAAATAACTGAAATTTTGACTATGATCATTTCTTCTTATTATGACGGCATCCAACGGTCGTTTTAGATAAAGTCTATTTCCTCCACATTGTTCCTCATGGAATGCATACTATTTGATACAACTAAAACAAGTTGAGCCACATTAGTAGGCATGTAAGTATTTTGTGCAATCCAAATCATCGTAATTGGAAATCGATTAATTTGATATTACCTATCTATTTATAGTGTATTAATAGGTATTGTGTAAAAAAAAAACTAACCGATTCGATTAAATAAAATAGTCAACTCTTTATATGCTTTCACTTTCTCTAAGGGAAGCTGAATCACGAAGAGATAAATTTCCCAAAATTTTTACATTAGGTTATGTAGCTCATGTCCACGAGAGTGTGGGAGTTGACAGCTTCGACTGAGCAGTTATGAGCATTTTAGTTTTATGTGTATTTAGGATTTACGGTTGACAACGTAGATCGAGACCCAAACTATAACGAAAAGAATTGAAATTTTGACTATAACCATTTCTTTATGTCATGATAATATCTAATGGTTGAATTTGATATATTCTATTTCCTTCACCATGTGTTGTCACGGAAGGTATACTTCTACATCTAACTAATAATAAGTTAAACTATATTAGTAGGCATGTAAGTATTTTGTGCGATCAAAATAATGAAAATTGAAAATCGATCAGTTTGACATTAACCATCTATTTATAGTATATTAATAGGAATTGTGTAAAAAAAAACTAACCCGATTCGCCGTTATTTTGGCATTAAATAAAATGGTCAACCTTTTATACGTTTTTACTTCCCTAAGGGGAGCTGAATCATGAAGAGACAAATTTCCCAAAATTTTAACAGTAGGTTATGTAGCACATGTCCACAAGAGTGTGGGAGTTGACAGCTCAAAAAAATAAGTTGCGAGCGAGCGGTTATGAGCATTTTAATTTTATGTGTATTTAGGGTTTACAGTTGACCGCGTAGATCGAGACCCAAACTACAATGAAAAGAATTGAAATTTTAACCATAACCATTTCTTTATGTCATGATAATATCTAACGGTCGAATTTGATAAATTATATTTCCTTCACCTTGTTTGTCATGGAAGGTATATTTTTACACCTAACTATCTAGTTAAACTACATTAGTAGGCATGTAAGTATTTTGTGCGATCAAAATAATGAAAATTGAAAATCGATTAGTTTGACATTAACCATCTATTTATAGTATATTAATAGGTATTGTGTAAAAAAACTAACCCGATTCGCCGTTATTTTGGCATTAAATAAAATGGTCAACCCTTTATACGTTTTTACTTCCCTAAGGGGAGCTGAATCATGAAGAGACAAATTTCCCAAAATTTTTACATTAGGTTATGTAGCACATGTCCACGAGAGTGCGGGAGTTGACAGCTCAAAAAAATAAGTTGCGACTGAGCGGTTATGAGCATTTTAGTTTTATGTGTATTTAGGGTTTACGGTTGACCACGTAGATTGAGACCCAAACTACAACGAAAAGAATTGAAATTTTAACCATAACCATTTCTTTATGTCATGATCATATCTAACGGTTGAATTTGATAAATTATATTTCTTCCACCTTGTTTGTCGTGGAAGGTATACTTCTACTGGTAACTAATAAATAAGTAAACTACATTAGTAGGCATGTAAGCATTTTGTGCGATCTAAATAATCGAAATTGAAAATCGATCAGTTTGACATTATCCATCTATTTATAGTGTATTATTAGGTACTGTGTAAAAAAATTAACCCGATCTGTCGTCATTTCGACATTAAATCAAGCAGTCAACCTTTTATATGCTTCTACTTCCCTAAGGGGAGCTTAATCACAAAGAGATAAATTTTTCAAAATTTTAACATTAGGTTATATAGCTCATACCCACGAGAGTGTAAGAGCTGACAGATCGAAAAAATAAGTTGCCAGTGAGCGGTAATGATCATTTTAGTTTTATATGTATTTAGGGTTTAAGGTTGACCACGTAGATCGAGACCCAAACTACGACGAAAAAAATTGAAATTTTGACCATTATCATTTCTTTATGTTATGATAATATCTAACGGTCGAATTTTATAAATTATATTTCCACCATCTTGTTTGTCTTAGAAGGTATACTTCAAGTAACTAATATACAAAGTTAAACTACATTAGTGGGCATGTAAGTATTTTGTGCAATCCAAATAATCAAAATAGGAAATCAATCAGTTTGACATTATCCATCTATTTATAATGTATTATTAGGTACTGTGTAAAAAAATTAACCCGATCTGTCGTCATTTCGACATTAAATAAAGCGGTCAACCCTTTATATGCTTCTACTTCCCTAAGGGGAACTTAATCACAAAGAGATAAATTTTCCAAAAATTTAACATTAGGTTATATAGCTCATACCCACGAGAGTGTAAGAGCTGACAGATCGAAAAAATAAGTTGCCAGTGAGCGGTAATGAGCATTTTAGTTTTATATGTATTTAGGGTTTTAGGTTGACCACGTAGATCGAGACCCAAACTACGACGAAAAAAATTGAAATTTTGATGATTATCATTTCTTTATGTTATGATAATATCTAACGGTCGAGTTTTATAAATTATATTTCCTCCATCTTGTTTGTCTTAGAAGGTATACTTCAAGTAACTAATATACAAAGTTAAACTACATTAGTGGGCAAGTAAGTATTTTGTGCAATCCAAATAATCAAAATAGGAAATCAATCAGTTTGACATTATCCATCTATTTATAATGTATTATTAGGTATTGTGTAAAAAAATTAACCCGATCTGTCGTCATTTCGACATTAAATCAAGCGGTCAACCCTTTATATGCTTCTACTTCCCTAAGGGGAACTTAATCCCAAAGAGATAAATTTTCCAAAAATTTAACATTAGGTTATGTAGCTCATACCCACGAGAGTGTAAGAGCTGACAGATCAAAAAAATAAGTTGTGAGTGAGCGGTAATGAGCATTTTAGTTTTATGTGTATTTAGGGTTTAAGGTTGACAACGTAGATCGAGACCCAAACTACAACGAAAAAAATTGAAATTTTGACCGTAACCATTTCTTTATGTAATGATCATATCTAACGGTCAAATTTGATAAATTATATTTCATCCACCTTGTTTGTCATAGAAGGTATACTTCTACATGTAACTAATAAATGTTAGTAGGCATGTAAGTATTTTGTGCGATCTAAATAATCGAAATTGAAAATCGATCAGTTTGACATTATCCATCTATTTATAGTGTATTATTATGTGCTGTGTAAAAAAATTAACCCGATTTATCGTCATTTCGACATTAAATAAAGCGGTCAACACTTTATATGCCTCTACTTCCCCAAGGGGAGCTTAATCACGAAGATATAAATTTTCTAAAATTTTAACATTAGGTTATATAGCTCATACCCATGAGAGTGTAAGAGCTGACAGATCGAAAAAATAAATTGCGAGTGAGTGGTAATGAGCATTTACACTAATTTAGGGTTTAAGGTTGACCACGTAGATAGAGACCCAAACTACGACGAAAAAAATTGAAATTTTGACCATAACCATATCTTTATGTTATGATAATATCTACCGGTTGAATTTTATAAATTCTATTTCCTCCATCTTATTTTTTTTAGAAGGTATACTTCTACATGTAACTAATAAAATAAGTTGAACTACATTAGTGGGCATGTAAGTATTTTGTGCGATCCAAAATAAGATGCTAGTGAGCGGTTATGAACATTTTAGTGTTATGCGTATTTAGGGTTTATGGTTGACCATGTAGATCGAGAATCAAATTATGACGAAAAAAATTAAAACTTTGATCATAACTATTTCTTTATGTCATGATAATATCTAACGATCGAATTTGATAAATTCTATTTCCTCCACCTTGTTCGTTTTGAAAGGTATATTTTTCTCTATTATCAAAAAACATGCTAGACAACTTGGATAAGCGTATAAGGATTTTGTGCGATTTACAAATTATTAAAAATTGAAACATTTAAAATTAAACAGTAAGTAACTTGGTACTATCAGAAAAAAAAAAAAAAAAACTGTAAGTAACTTATTAAAATTAAAATGCTTATTTTTTTGAATTAAAATATAAATTTCTTTTATTTAAAAAGTCTATCTCCACTATTTTTTTGTTTGATGAAAGAAAGCCTTTCTCTACTATTAAAATCAAAATGATTACTTATTTTTTCTTAGTATAAAAATTAAACATTGATAAAAGTTAAACAAATTAAATTTCCCTTTACCAAAAAATAAAAAGAATAAGCTATATTTGCAGCCCACGTGGCTCGAACTTTTGCAGCCAACAAATTTGCTAGGTGTCTTCACCACCATGTCAACCAACCTTAACATCATTCATTCATCCAACAAGAAGCAGTATCTGAAGCAACTAAACATAATGGTGTCTGTTCAATACTTCGATCTCTCTGACTCTCTCTTCCCCTATACTCTACCCATCTCTCGACTGGAACTTGCAGCAGCTCCCAAAGCTTGTTGGATAGGAGAATACACTGTAGGTCTCGAGTGTGGTTGTTGGGGTTATACTGGAGCTCGATGGAGGAGCCGATATAGGCTTCGGGGATTTCTTCTTGGCCTACAACTCCAGTGTAGCGGCAGCGTCCGATAATGGCCTCGAAATTGATCAAGAACTTGGGACATAGCAACTCGTCATCAGGTTTGATAAGGCCTCGAAAAGACGTACTGCACGAATTGTCACCCAACAATTCAAAGTAGTCTCTGGACAAGGCCATATATGTGTTTACGAACAAGAAATGAAGAAAGATGAAGATGATAACACGAGCCTCAGCCCCTTTTACCTTGTTTCGCATATTACATTAATACCCTCAGCTTTCTACACTAACGGCAGCTACTTTACTGATAACGAAAGTTAGCTATGCAATTACACTACTGTCCTTGTAATTCAAATCGTGTGGATGTGAGCAAGCCACGCTGGACGGGCCCACGAGGGCGCACCCTACGTAGGGCGTATTCCAGCCGCTCCCGTGAACGCGCGGCTATATGACAAGTGAAATACTGACATGAAGACGTCAAGGGTCCCCCAATTTGTTCATCCTCTTCCGTCCTCTTCCACTAACCCAGGCCAGCACTGAACACCTGCCGCACCAGTACGAACGGCGGCGTCAAGAATCGACGAGGTGTTGAGGGAGCCGGAGCAGGAGCGATACGAACGGCCTTGTCGGCGGATTTGGTGGAGTGAGTGTCTATCGGCGTCGCTGAAGACGGCGACGGTTGGAATTCCGAGTCTCTTTGCTGTCCTTATGATCCTGCACGCAATTTCGCCTCTACTGGCTATCAGAATCTTCTCGATTCTCTCCGGCAAGTCGGAGAATGATCTGAGTGATGGTAATCAGAAGTGGGGAATGGCTTGCCCGTGAGCTTCAGGCGGAGGATGGTGGCCACTGAAGGCATAGTTTGGAGTGAATGAGTTTTTTTTTTTTTTTTTCATTTTTCCGTTCATATATAGTAATCGCAGGTGCCAACTGCCATGTGCTGGTTCAAGAAAGTCGTTCCTTCTGTCCATTATGTACATATGCTGTGTCCATATTAAGTTGCACCACCACTCTAAATTCGAAGCTTGCTTAACCTGAGGCTGTGATCATATGGCTTGCAATATGAACAGAGGCGTTTCTTCTTCTTCTTTTACTCCAATTAGGTGGAGTTACGATGTGTTCTTGAGTTTTAGAGGTGAAGATACACGTAATAATTTTACTGGCCATTTGTATACTGCTTTGTCCCAGAGGGGTCTTCACACCTTCATAGATGATCGTGATCTTAGAAAAGGAGAAGAGATTGGACCAACACTTGTCCAAGCAATTCAGGAGTCAAGGGTTTCTGTCATTGTATTCTCTGAAAACTATGCATCCTCCAAATGGTGCTTGGATGAACTCCTCATCATCCTTGAGTGTAAAGAATCAAAGCGACAACTTGTTTGGCCCATTTTTTACAAGGTGGATCCTTCAGATGTAAGAAATCAGAGAGGCAGCTTTGCTGAGGCAATGCATCAACATGAAGTGCGATTCAACTTCAACATGGACAAGGTGCGGAGATGGAGGATAGCTCTTACTCACGCAGCTAGTCTATCTGGATGGCATTTTCCGGACGGGTAAGTATGATCATTTCTATCACCTATATACATATACAAGGCATTAAGACCCTTACAAACAGGGATTGCTTTTGATAAGAACCAGAAGGAATTGTATTATCATCAATTTTTTTTTTTTTTTTCAATCAGGCATTTTTTAACCTCTTAATTACTTCACCTCTTTGATAAACTGAAAACTGGTGGTGAAGATGTTCTTGATGAACAGAAAATAATTCTTAATTTTTTATCACTTGTTATCTTTTAACCAATCAAAGCAAAGGGAAGGATTCAATCCAAAATTTAAAAATCTTTATGAGCCTTTCAGGTTCTCAAAGGACAATTAATTATCTTTTGGCTGCCTCATTTGACAGTATAACAGGACAATTGGTTTATAGTTTTTAAGTAATGAAGAAAAGTACTATTGCCATCTAAATCAACAGGCTCCAATTGTAGGTGACTTTGACTAAATATAGAATGGAATGAGAAGGAGAAGTCAACTTTTACTAAATATTTACTTTGGCAATTCGTTTGCAGGTTTCCTTCAGTTTAGTTCAATATCCAATTGTATTGAATATTATTTTCTTATTTTCTTATTATTTGCTGAATAATGCTCACTTTGGCTTTTAGATTCTATTAATCCACATGTTCAAGCAATTGAAACTTTTGCTTACTGAAATTGTCTTTCTGATAAAACAAAAACGAGAGCTTCACTTTTAACAGTTAACCTACGAATTGTAAACCTGCAAATTATATATAGAACTCAACTATGGGGTTTTAGTCCTAGTGAATGAGATGATTTTGCCTATACAAGTCAAACTCCGAATCTTTCCTCCTCTTGAATCTATCATCTATACCAACATTTTATCTGAAAAGTTACTTGCTGATATTGGTTTCTTGGCTCTCTATTTTTTGTATCCTTATTCGTAATTTATGGGAATTTATTGCAAAATTGTAGATTCATTAAATGTTTGATCTTTAATTAATATTGAATTGGTAGGAATGAATCCAAGTTTATCCAAAATATTGTGGAGGAGATCTCAATTCAAGTATCAAATCGGACATACTTGAAAGTTGCCAAGTATCCTGTAGGACTGGAATCTCGTGTCCGGGATATGCATGAGCTTCTATGTGTTGAGGAAAATGATGTTCGCATGGTTGGAATATGGGGAATTGGAGGAATTGGTAAAACAACTATTGCCAAAGCTGTATATGGGTCAATTGCTCATCGATTTGAAGCTAGCTGTTTTTTGGAAAATGTAAGAGAAAGGTCATTAGTGCCACATGATGGCTTGGTTCAACTGCAAGAAACTCTTCTTTCCAAGATTTTAGGGGGTGGAGGAGTGAAGCTGAGCAATGTTGATGATCCTGCTTATGAAATAGAGAAAAGACTTTGGAATAAGAGGGTTCTTATAGTTTTAGATGATGTGGATCATCTCAAGCAATTAGAAAACTTAGCAGGAGGATATAATTGGTTTGGTCCGGGTAGTAGAGTTATGATAACAACTAGAGATAAACATCTGTTAATTGCTCATGGAGTTAGTTTAACATACAAGGTCAAGGAATTAGAATTCTGTGAAGCTTTTGAGCTTTTCAGTTGGAATTCCTTCAAAAAAGACCGACCTAAGGATGATTATGTGAAACTTGTTGAGCGTGCTGTGTCTTATACCAAAGGCCTTCCATTAGCTCTGATGGTTTTAGGTTCTCATCTTTTTGGTAGAAGCATAGAAGAGTGGCAAGATGCATTGGATAGTTATGAAAGAATTCCCAACAAAAAAGTCCAAGAAATACTTAAAATAAGTTTCAATGGATTAGAAGATCATCAGAAGGAAGTTTTCCTTGACATTGCTTGTTTTTTCAAAGGAGAACGTAAACATTTTATAATGGATGTCCTAAGAAGTTGTGACTTGTACCCAGTAATAAGTATTGCAGTGCTCATAGATAAGTCCCTCTTAGCGATTGATAAAGATAATTTGCTATGTATGCATGACTTAATCGCAGACATGGGCAAGGAAATAGTGCGTCAAGAATCACCCACAGAACCTGGTGAACGCAGTAGATTGTGGTTTCATAAGGATGTTGTACATGTTCTAACAGAAGAAACGGTAAGTAAATTATCTTTGTTTCCATTGTTAATACAAAAATCTTGATATTCTACTTCTCTAGTCATTGAATGATATTGAGTGTAGACTTCTATCTAATGATGATGATATATACTTGTTACAATAGTTGTACTTGCTAATCAGGTATACTTGTAGTGTTTAATTCATTGCTTTTTCCTATTAGGGAACAAGTAAAGTTCGAGGCATAAAGATTAAAATGCCCAAAAATGAAGAGATCCATGTGGGTGCTGAAGCCTTGTTAAGAATGAGGAATCTCAGATACTTCATAAATCGAAATGCACGCCTTGTTGGAAACATTGGTTATCTACCCAACTCATTAAGGCTCCTTGATTGGTACAAATATCCTCTTGAATCCCTACCATCCAATTTTAATCCAAAGAAACTTGTTGCACTCAGTATGCCTTCGAGCAACATATCACGTTTCGGACAGTCAATCACAGTATGTACTTTTGATTTGCTTAGTTTTAAGAGCTTCTTGCTCTAACTGTATAAAAATTAGTTGAAATAACTATTTTGTTTAATTAATTGAAGCTCAAGTATCACCTGACCAATCCTTGTTCAATTACTTCTTTTATGTAAAGAAACTTGACAGGTTGAAATCTATGGACTTCGAGGGGTGTGAAATTCTAAAAGAAATCCCAGACTTCTCAGGATTTCCGAATTTAGAGAGGTTGTGTCTTAGAGAATGTAGGAGTTTAGTAGGGATTCATGATTCTGTTGGAAGCCTTGATAAGCTTGTGAGTTTGTCAGTGCAAGATTGCTCTAACCTTAAAAGGTTTCCCACAAGACTTGGCATGAAATCACTGGAAGTTCTTGATATGATAGGTTGCAAACTGCTGGAGAGCTTCCCTGAAATTGAGGCCGGAACCATGGAACATTTGCAGCATATATATCTAAAGTGTTGCGAAAACCTTAAAATTATTCCAAGCAGCATCTATCAGTTGAAACATCTGCAGGAACTTGAGGTCAGAGGCTGTCCAAAACTTCTTACATTTCCAATGTCAACGACAACATCCACCATGAAGCAGTATTTACCTGATGACAACAATGATGAAGACTGCTCCGTACCGGTGTTTCCTGAGCTGACACGTTTTCGAGTCGGGGACTGCAACATATCAGAATGTGATTTCTTGATTCCATTTAGTTGCTTGTCCACCCTGGCCTTTCTGGATCTATCAGGAAGCAGTTTTGTCAGCCTTCCAACATGTATCATTAAGTTTGTTACCTTGCATGGGCTCATATTACGCGATTGTAAGAGGCTTCGAGAAATTCCACAGCTTTCTCCAACCATAACAGCAATAAATGCAAGTGGCTGCACATCATTGGAAAGATTTTCAAAATTATCTGATATTTTGGACCACCCAAACTCATTGGGTTGGCTTGAGTGGAGCGACTTGTCTGAATGCCACAAACTACTCTTGACTATGGACTTGGATGTGGAAAAGATGGCATCTATTTTACTTAATCAGCACTATGATCAGGTTTCTCTCACTTATGATCTCTATATCTTGCTCTTTCTCTACTATATATATATATATATATATTTTTTTTTTTTAATTATTATTATTATTTTTTTATTGGTGGTAAGTAGATCTTTTCTGATTTCAACCTAGCATGTTTGAATCAACTTTGCAAGCTCAATATATAAGGTGTTGACTTTTGATTGATTCCTTATCAGCGTATGATTTTGAGACATGCATTTGTCCAAAATCTAGCGGCGAAGCTACGTTTAGTGCCATGTGGACCATGATCACCTGGCCTAAATGTGATACTTTTCCGTTATTCAAGTCTTGGAATACTCTTAGAAGAGTTTCGATATTGACCCTCCTTAAAATAAAGTTTGTTTGTTTCACCCAAACCCGACTCTCCCTTCCTCCCCCAACCCTTGATCCTATGAGACCTTTGGTTTACAAGAGTGATGCATTCGACTCATCTAATCCCCGATTCCCAACTTCTGTGATGGGAATTGGGAGTTAGCTTTGCTTAACATTTTCTATGAACATTACATGATAATGGTTAGAATTTGTGTCTTTGATACCACTGTTGTAACTTGGTGTGCAAGCTTTAGAAGTAGTGGGCTAGGACAATGTGTTTTGAACAATTTATTTAGGAGCTAGAAGTTGGGAGAAGATGTTATTAGGACAACTATATTAGGAGGATATGATTTGGAAGAGAAGCAAATGAAATAGAGGGAATGATAGCGCAATAATTTGAAACTTCAAATTGTATTGCTTTAACTTGCTTCTGTTTAACTGTTTTAGGAAAAAGGAATGCACAGAGAACATCAGAGAAAATTGGGAGAATGAGTTGTACTTTCATTGATAATAGGTGCCTCTTTATGTAGAGGATTACAAGCAAAGAATCTGCATATTACAACTGAATCATACAATGTTTGGAATTTCTCCGTAGATATCGGTAAAACTAACCCTATTACAACTCAGATAAGTAATTAGAGTTTTGGCCAGATACACAAACTTGTTGTCCTTAAACACTTCCCCTTGTGTCGCCCAAACGTGGTGCTCCTCTCGTTACCTCATCAAAAACCTTGCCGAGTAACAAAAACCCAGTGGGATGAAAATAACCTCAGTCGAAGGAGAAAAATAGTACAACACATCCTTCACATTTTGAGACCATATATGTAGACATCTCCCCTTGATGTCTGCATCTCTCTCTGATGACTACGGTCATGGGAGTTCAGATAACTTCCTCAAATGGTGCTACCAATATGTCTCTCAAAAATGGAATTAAGCAATGACTTAGTGGACATGTCTGCCACATTGTCCTCAGATCGAACCTAGTTCACTTGATCTTGAGGAGAGTTTGTGTTGCTGATGATGTTTGGTATTGTCGCTTTTGATGTAGCCTTGCTTCATTTGTTCAAACAAGCAGCATTATCCTTATAAATGCTCACAGGCTCATCTTGTGGTAGACTTCAACTCACAATTACTTCGAACATGCGTAATTATGGATTCAATCCACCTACATTTACGAACTACTTCGTGAAGGGCAATGATCTCTGCATGGTTCGAAAATATTGTGACTAGGGTATGTTATGTAGACCTCTAAGATATCGCTGTCTTATCCATGGTGAACACATGCTAGTTTAGGAATGACCTTTATGTGGGTCAGTGAGATACCCAGCATCAGCAAAACCTTCCAAAATACTAATGTCGTTTTGAGATAGGGATAAAGGATGCAGGTCAGTGTTGGCGGCATACTTGGTGTCTGATGGGTACGAACCATCATCTCTCTGTAGGGATAGAACAAGCCCATATCAATCGTCCATCTCAAGTATGAAATATATTTTTTACTCCCGTCCAATGGCGTCACGTTGGCGCAGAGCTATACCTAGCTAACAAGTTCACGACAAATGAGATATCTGGTCTTGTGCATTGAGCTAAGTACAATAATGCGCCTACTGTACTCAAGTAGGACATTTTTGCCTCTAGCACATCTTAGTCATCATCATTCAGACGAAGATGATCATTTTTAGGATCAACACTATGGACGATCATAGGCGTGCTTGAAGGCTTGACCTTGTCAAAACGTCTAAGCATCCATCAACACGATGCTCAAGTTCCAAACCGAGGCGTAATCGTGTTCTCCCAAGATCCTTCATCTCAAACTCGGATTTCAAGTGTTCAACAGTTTCCCTCAACTCCTTCTAGTGAAGATCATGTCACGAACATGAACCGCGATAGAATCCGCAACTTGTCATATAAATGCGTGGGCATTTACATATCCCTTCCCAATCAAGTAGTTACTTAGTGTGTATTTTAACCTCATTGCAAATGCGCTCTGTTGCTTAGAGCCACTTAACTTGGGTAAATGCAGTCCACCATGAACCTTTATGTACATTCCGTATCTAGATCCCTATAAAGATACGTAGTGATTCACTACTACAAAAATTGAATCAGACGACGGCTAAAAGCCGTGGTCTGATATGGAGCTAAACCGTCGTATATCGAGGCGCCGTCTGATGAAAGTCGATTGTAGGGCTCGGCAGCATGTCGGTGACATGCCAGCAGCCTGTCGACAACATTAGCTGTTGTGTGACTATTCTTTAGACAACGGGCGACTTTAGCAGCTGTTGTGTGATTGAGATTCAGAGGTCGCTTTATTTTATGGCCGTTGTGTGAGTTTTATTCACACAACGCTCTTTACAAAACATCTATTATCTGTTTTGCCGTCAGACGACCGTTTTCTTTGTAGTTATTGTTGTCCGAATAGAATGATTCAATGCATTATATATGCTGGTACTAGAATAAAAAATGACCAAATTAACAGTAATTGATCAATATATAGAAGAAATTATTATAATCCACATCGTGCACTAAATTGGATTGTGCAAAGGTAATCTTTTAACCATAAAAGGAGTACATCTAATAGTACTCTCCTAGCAATATATATCTAGAAATTTACTTAAAAGAGTCTTGCTTGGCAAGTTTTGCCGCTCTCATGGCATCATTGGAGTCTACCTTTGCAAGCTTCCAAGCACTAATACGAACAAGCCTTTTAGGAGCTTTTTGCTGTCTTTTTGTAGTTCCAGCTGCATTTGGATCAATAGTCTAGCTTTGCAAGCTTTGCTGCTCACCCGAGACTACCAACACCTATTGTACACAAAACAAAGATAAATCATTTAGTTCAGCATTTTATAGTCTTTGATTTATTTATGTATTTAAGGGAATCTCTAATTTTGAGATATCGCAGAATTTCCTAGTCTAGTACTTAGATAGCAAAAGTATCACAAGTATCTCAAGATGCTAGACCAAATTACTGCACCCCTACTATTCTACAACTAAAATACATGAACCTCTAGTTTGATGAACTATCTGAAAGCTTTGTGTATTTCTTGGAGAAAAGAAAGAAAATGCAGAAGAAGAAACTGATATTTCGATTTAGAAAATGACTGAATGAATACAATTGTGGTCCTAGCAGCTACTATTTATATCAGAAGATAGATGCACAGATTAGCACCACGTGTAACAACAGAAAATTAACCTGCACTAATTACCTAACTAGATTACAAAAGAATTACAACCGTGAAAATATAATCAAGGCTTTACTGTTAACACCCCTCCTCAGCTTGATGAGGGGGAGCAATCATCAAGCTGTCACAAAGATATTGCTATGGTGGAAGCATAATCCTTTGTAAACTGATCTGCTAGTTGTACCTTAGTTGCTTCTCAAATCTGCTGGAAAGTCTAGTATGCTGCGAAGAAGTGTACATGTCTTTGATGAAGATAGCAGGCCAAGTACTAACTTCAACCAGGAGGAATAAGTGGAAGTGATGGCCATAGCTGCATAGGCTGACAATATTGCCTACAATTCATCAGACTTTTACTCAATAGCTCCATAGTTTCCCGACCATACGCCAATTGAGGTTGTGCCTCGGCTTGCTCAGTACTGGCATTCAAGCGATTAGAGACGTTTTCAGCTAGTCTTGGTGACTCAGAGTTCGGCTTTTTGGAGCCATCTTTGCCAACTATGTTTGGAGAAAGTTCAAACCTTGAAAGCACCTCCAGTTTACTACCTTTGTCATTTTCAATTTCAGAAAATCCATTTCTTGTTGCAGCGTTTGTCCTAGGTTGCAAAGCTGACTCTAGTATGGTGGACTGACTGAGCTCATGACCATCTCGAGACAACACCATAGGCTCCTTATGATCTGAGTCTTCTTGTGCATAAAGGATACCATCTTTGGAAGGGACAACGACAATTTGGCTGCCAACATCATGCACAGGATCTTTTCCACTTTCATCTGCAATTGTGAAAGATTCCCCAGAGCTTTCTAGTTTAATTTCCATTTTGGATGATGGAAATCTTTGAGCATCAATTGGTGCAACAGAATCAAGATGAGATGAGCTCGAGTGTAATAATGTAACCTCAAAGTTATTGAAGCTATTATGAGCAACCATCACTGTTGGATCAATCTTAGAGTTGTTGGTTGAAGCTTGTGAAACAGAGCCATGTTGTTGTGAAAGCTGCTGTGACACATTATTTTGAGAGAAACCTTGCTGAGAGTAGTTGGGTTGAGAAGCACGAGTGTGACCACCATTCTGAGCCATGAATCCCTCATTTTGAGTTACAAAAGTGCCATTTTGGAGCATGAAACCATCAGTTTGAGGTGCATAGCCATAAGGAAGTGTAGGTGCAGAAAAGCAGCTTCCATTGCCAACATTGTTATTCAACATGTATCCAGAATCAGGCATTGTCTGAGAGGCACCAAAATTAGTAGAAAGCGGAATCATTTCTTGACAACTCGAGGTAGCATTAGGCACATTGATAGCAGCACTTGAGGCGATTGGTGTGTTGTAGTGATTGAAAGTAGGCATACCAGAAATGACACTAGAATTGGTAACAGTGGGCATTCCATTCTGCATAGTCTTTGTAGATTGATCCATGGTAGACTCCTCATCAAGTAAAAGAGAACGCAATTTGTGCATTGACATAGTTGTGATCAAAGCTTTGACCACAATTTTGATAGTCATGTACTCAGAGGGAAGGCCATTAACAGCAATGATAACAATCTCTTCATCGGGAATATGAATGCCAACAGAAGCTAATTGATCAGTAATGTTCTTGATACGCTGAAAATACTTGTCTATAGTATCATTGCCTTTTTGAATTGTGTACAAGTTTGTTTGAAGTTGCATAGCGGCAGTTCTGGAAGATACACCATATCTCACCCTCAAATTTTTCCAAACTTCACATGAAGTATTGCTTCCAACCACAAATGATAATGCTTCACTAGATAAAGTGGCAGTGATAAGAGTCATCAATGCTTTATCATTCTTTTCCCATTCTTGAAATTCCCTTGTAACTCCAGCATTTATGCTACCATCAGTCACCAAGAATTGAGGCGGAGAAGAATATGAACCATCAACGTATCCCTCTAACCCAAGGCTTTTAAGCATATTTTTCATTTGAAATAACCATGTAATGTAATTGCTATCATCCAGCCTCACAGGCAGTAAATTGTAAATGCTCGAAAGCATATAGATGAGTGGCTGGTTGTTGTTATCCATGACTATAAGATGACAGAATACCAATGCTTCCTCAGTGTTGTAAAGGTTAAGAGAATTTCCAGAACCAAACCCAGACAATTCAACCAACTTGAATGAGCATATTTCAGTTCCTAACAATAGCCAAAAACTGGAAATGCCCTGTTTCTTCTGTATCTTTTCTATATGAGCAAGGCTGTGGCACAAAACTTCAACTCATGAACATTCTTCTCTAAGATTTACCAATTCTTTGTGCAGATCCAATAGACCAACACAAGTCATCTAAAAAAGCTATTCAGACCCCTAGTTAAATTCTAACAGTGAATTGTCAATTGGCACTCTTCCCAACTTGATTTCAACAACTTCACTTCCAGCCGTATACTTCTTCACAAGCAGCAAAAAGATGCTCTTGAATTCAATATATATGCAAGTAGATTTGAGTATCAACACGTAGAGCTGAGAGCTTGAGAGCTAGTAGTAGCTAGAAATGAGCCAGAACTGTATACCATTGATGAACAACTTCAAAGGAACATCAAATCAAACACAAGGAAATGATCTGAGAGCTTGAACAATATCTAAGTAATTAAGAGTGATATCAATTTTCTCTTGCTAGAAAAAGTAAACGGAGAATCTGAATCTTGAATTTCTTCAATGACAAAGCTAGGGTTTCGATCTTCTTTTCCAACTTTCAATCAATCTTGGATCAGTAACTATGTGCTTTTGCGTTATGAATCTTCAACAAATCAACAACAAATTTTGACAAAATCAAATCGTAGAACTATGAGGCTGAGCTTATCTGAAAAGAGAAATCAAACTCTGTGAAAAAGATGATCAAGAACATAATCGATCAAGAGCAGAATCCACCATGAACATAAGCTTTGGTTGAGTGGCTAGGCCTCCGATGAAGCTTCCGGTTCTCCGATGAAGATTTTCGGTCCCGATCACAACCTGGCTCTGATGCCATGAAAGCTTTGTGTATTTCTTGGAGAAAAGAAAGAAAATGCAGAAGAAGAAACTGATATTTCGATTTAGAAAATGACTGAATGAATACAATTGTGGTCCTAGCAGCTACTATTTATATCAGAAGATAGATGCACAGATTAGCACCACGTGTAACAACAGAAAATTAACCTGCACTAATTACCTAACTAGATTACAAAAGAATTACAACCGTGAAAATATAATCAAGGCTTTACTGTTAACACTATCCAATCACAAATTTATCATTTTCCACCTTTATCCCTTTATCCTTCCCTTAGAATTTACAAATATATACATGCATCTGTGCACATATGCATAGATAACTAGATGTCATATTCTTCATTATTTTTTATAAAGATACAGAGTTGACAGTCGACCTGCGTATGAGTTGCTATTCCTCTCATTTGAGCCCTACTTTCTTGTAAGTTAGCTATCTGTTACCTAAGCCTGATTAGCTGCCTGGCCAGTATTTTAGTTTATGCCTGCAAAATTCAAAGAAAAAGGCTTAACCATATACAAACCAACTACGTATGACAAAATGAAATTTGCAGACATTGAGTATTCCTGGACTGATGATAATAATACAACACAGAACATACCTCATTTCCTGTTTTATTAGTTCTCTTTATTTTAGCAACTTCCTGACAGGACGGTAAAATATATTCAATCTAAAGGCAATTAAACTAAAAATGTTAACCAAGTAAGCGTGTCTACTGCAAGCTCTTAACATACTTGCAATTTCCTTCTTTATCCCTTTAGCAAAATGGGGAAGGAAAAGTAAATACAAGGAACAAAATGATGCCAGCACATATCCATTTGTTCTGATAGAGCACTATCATAAAGCCTATTAAACAATCTACAATGCAATATCCAATATGTATTGTGGTCTTGTCATCACAATCCTCCAATTCATATAGTCCAATTCTTTTGTTAGAAAAGTCTTCTGCAACGAGATAGTCTACAAGTATAATTTACTATAATCTGAATCTAGAAGCATGTTTTCTCCAACAAGACAAAGAAGTTATTTAAATAAAATTTATGAAAGCATGTTGTATATACAAGACGAGAAGTTAATGGAAAATTAGATTCCTTTCTTTGGCCAACTCTACGTAAAACAAAGGGTAGTTGAAGTTAGAAATCAATCCAGCTGGGTATCCATTGACTCATACAAGACAATAGGAATTGGCTCAATTTGTGAACTAATGCATCAATCAAGCTATGAATACAAATCTTTAAGGCTATTTGGTTCACACCTGCCACCACCCCACTTGTAGGTAACGAATTAAGAAAGCAGAATACTAATGCAAGTAGCGAGAAACAAAACAGAGATCAACACCAATAGAGCAAATCAAAGAATCAAACTCACAGTATAAACTCTACTTCAGACCATGTTCACTGTCATGTGGATCATAACTGGCAATCATATTTGGAAAAACAGGAAACACAAAGCTAATAAAGGAAGTAAAACTACAATCATAGTCACCATTTTTCCGGTCGGCAAACAACCTCTAAGGACTTAAAAAGCATCAAATTTCGAGCACAAAATCAAACAAACAGTAGCAAAATCACAAAATTACAAGCCATTGCGAGCGAAATTTTAAGAGAAACAAACATAACATGATCTTTAATTGTTCTTTCCATCACGATGGAATAGCAGCCTCTTCTCTACTCTCACACAGAAATACAACTTTATGCATATAAGAAGTAATGTAAGGCTTAAGAAACTCTAATTACCTGTGAAGGAACAGGTGCTTGGCTTCTTTTGGCAGCTTGCATTTGGACATAGTACTCCTTGAACTCAACCGGGCAATTTCTACCAAGATCCACCATGTCCTCTTCATCACGCTGCAAAAGAAAATAGTTTTCCTATAGGCCAGTATCACTTAAATAACTGGTTTCGACAACCATACACACAAATGGATCTCTTTTAATTATGCACGGAATCCTTGAAATCAAACCCATTTCCGCAGTTTCCGATCACAACTCCCTAAAACCAATCAATCCCCACAAAATCCAAAACGCAAATTCAAGACAATTTGAAGAAAACCAAACCCTAAAGATCAGATTTTGAAACTGAACAGATTAGGGGAAATAAAAAATTGAGAGAAAGATGAAGTAGATACCTGGTTGGAGATCTCTGAGAGCACCTCCGTTTTGAGGAATTGAGCCAAGCTCTCATCCTCGTCCTCTGATATCATCATGCCGGTGGCTAGAGATTGAAAAACCTGTAAAGCTCTTCAAAGCTGAGGCCACTAGCATGCTCCAAAACCTTCCACGTCTTGTCGGCGTATTTCAGATCCACCACCACTCTGTGCCTGAACGCCTCTATCTAGAAATTCCTCTTCTTCTGGTTACTCATGCATCGATTCTCCAATTTAGTTCCTCCGATTCGAAAAATCTCACAAATCCTAGGTGTCAATCTGTGCGTGAAATTCAAGGCCTTTTCCCATTGCTTGTAGTAATCAATGACCCAGTGGAGGAATTCACCTTATAGGGAAGATTCTGGAAGTAGATCGAGGTGGCCGAGATCTTCTTCCAGCTGGAGGTGTAATAACCATGTTCAAGTGACTACTGGAGGGGAGCCCATGATGCGGTTGTGGGGCTAGAACACAGCAGTGTAGTAGCGGTTGCCGTACATGCCTTCAGATCGACGGAGAGGATAACGACCCCTTGGATTATGGTCGGTGATGGCCTTGAGAGGATGGAACCAGAGATGGTGAGGGAGAACAGCCTCTGCCATGATGATGTCAAGCGGTCAACTGGTTAGAGAGACTAGTTTTGGTTTGAAGGTGAAGCGCAAGCGAAGAGTGAGGGCTTGGAAGAGTAGAGTTTTGGTTTTGGGGAGACGTTGTCGAGAGAGAGTGAGGTGCCATCGAGAAAGTAAGGAATGAGCTTTGGGTTTTTCTCGAGTGTTGGGATTTCAAGCCCGATTTATATCAATTTGGACAAACCCTATCGTCGGTGGGAAACTTGCCGCTCAATTTTTTTAGGGTCATACAACAGTTTTGTCTTAAAACGTCTTCTGAACTAATTCATAATTTCATATCAGACAATGGATTTTATAAAAACAACGTCCAAAAAAATAAAAATCAATCAAACGACAGAAAAACTATGATGCGTCGTCTGAGATGTGTCGCATGATTCAATTTTTGTAGTAGTAACTACATTCATAAGATGCATGTTCAGTTATTTAGAAACTACCAAATTGACAGGGTAGTGGAGTGCAGTGACATCCATTGAGAAAATGTCTCCTCGTAGTCGATTCCAGGGTGTTTTGTTAGAAGCCTTATGCCATAAGGCGAGATTACTATTTCTTTATCTCATCACGCTTTCTAACGAAGACCCATGTACATACATGTACATTTGCAAGCATAATTAGCTATAATGGGCCATGCTCACTGTACCGCCAAAGGTACTAATTCCAACCAAAGGAATGACATGCGGACACACCGCCAGGCGGGCTACAGCCTCGGCGTCGGACCGCCTCCAGATCGCCACCGACGCGCCGCCACGCGCCGCGCCAAGTTAGCATCAGAAGCTTCTGAAACTAAGAACTGAAGCATATCAGTCCCACATCGAAAACAAAGACAAGATCTTCATCGCAACATTAATATAAGTACCGATCCGCCCACCGGATCAGCGTTAACTAAGGTTTGGCTACCGCTAGACTTTTAGACATTAACATTGGCGCCGTCTGTGGGAACCCTTGAACTAAAGGTCATCCCGCTACAATCACCATGACTAACGACAGCGGGGGAAACGCTGAAGAGCAGGCGGAGCTCCCCGCCATTCCCCAGCCCTCCGACCCCGCGATCGGCGTTAACCGCGCACTATTCACAACCCCGGCCAATCCCGGTGGTGAGGCAAACCCAGGCAGCAGCCGCCCGTCAGGCCAGGATCTCATCACCATGTACGAGATAGCACTGGCGGATCTTCATAAGGCAAACAGGGAGCGTGAGGAGGAGCGTAGAGAGAAGGCCGAAGCCCAAAAACAGGTGGCTGCGCTCATGACACGTTTTGAGGAACTAAAAAACACTTTGGCGGCCACCGACCGCCCGGCACAGAGCGAGCAGTCACGCAGCACCAGGCGTAGTCGACCCAGCGCCGGCACGGCAGCGCCAGGGCCAGTCATACAAATGCACGTACCGCTGAACCCGCCGGGGTTGTCAGGAATGGGACCACCGCCCATACCCCAACTAATGTTAGAACATACGGCGGAATCCCTTCCGCACGCCAACAGCTTGAATGTCAGGGCAAGGACTGAGGGTGATCCGCCCATACCTAGGCGCAAGCCAACTCGGCGGGGGAGTCAGGCCGATTCCGCCGGCGATACAACCGCCCAGTTATTGGAAAGGATGCACCAACTGGAGCAGAGGTTAATCCGGGCGGAGACGGGCGTCCCGACATCAACTCGGAACCCGCTGTTCACTTCCAGACCCGGCCCCTTTTCCGCCGCGATCCTACAGGCCGTCAGGCCAACATATGCAAAGACCCCAAAAATGTCGCCATATGGCGGAATGACCGATCCCTTTGTCCACATGGACACCTTCAAGAAGGTCACCAACAACAAGGGATTCGACGACGCCACCTTGTGCCATCTGTTCAGCGAAACATTGGACGGCGAGGCGATGAACTGGTTTTTTGAATGTCCGCCAGGATCGGTTGGCTCATTCCATGCACTGTCGCATGCGTTCCTCTCCCGCTTCATCCTATTGTCCGCCGGACATCACAACACAAGTCAGCTGTTCAGCGTCAAACAGGGGGAGGACGAGTCACTGAAGGCCTTTGTCACAAGATGGCGAGCGGCAGCATCTCAGTGCCGCGACCTGGACAAAACTATGGCGTCGGCAGCCTTCAGGAAGGGACTCCTCAAGGGACCGTTCCTCTATCACCTCAATTACAACCATCCCAATGCAACGTACGACCACGTCATGAGTGAGGCGGTCATTCACGCCCAGGCGGAATTCATCACATATGGAGAAACACCACCACCAGCAACGCCAGCAAAATCAGCACAACCATCTTCCAATCACCAGGAAGCCGCTGATAAACCCCCCTCAGCTCCGCCAGTTGACAAGAAAAGAGAGTGGCAGCAGGGCGGCCACCAAACCAAGCGGCAGAAGGGACAGCATTTTTATAAGGGAAACCGCCCAACTCATGGGGACAACAACAACAAGCAGACGGAGTCCTCACAGCGGTATGCAGTTTTCACGGTCCTAACGGCCTCATATGAAGATATCTATAATCAGTGCAAGGATCAGATCCCACCGCCACCCCCTCCAAAGTACCCAAAACGGGCAAACCCAGGAACACCGGCAAGTGGTGCAAATACCACGCGGACAGCGGCCACAATACAAACAGCTGCAACGCTCTCAAAACAGCCATTGAGACTTTATACCGTGACGGCAAGTTGGAGCAGTTCAAGGTACGCCAACCACCGCCAGTGATTGCCAACGTGGAAACCTTGGGCCGCATCAACACCATCGATGGCGGTGCTCCAATCACCAGCATGTCTCACAGGGCAAGAAAGCGCTATGCACGCGCTAACCACCCAAAGGAGGTTTGCAACATCCGCTATGAAAGATCCGCCAAACTCCCGAAGTCAGGATGGGAACCTATCACCTTTTCAGAGGAGGAGGAGCGCGGAGTACATTTACCCCATGACGACCCATTCTTAGTCGATGCCATTCTTGGCAAATTCTCGGTGGGGAGAATCTTGGTAGATAGCGGATCCGCTGTCAACGTCATCTTCAGCGGCTGCTACGACCACCTCAAGCGGAACAAGAAACTACTCCAGGATCATGAGCCACTGCTCAGCTTCTCCGGAGACATCACACAACCACTAGGGTCGGATTACATGCGACTAGTTATTGGCACTAGTCCCTGTATGGCGGAGGTGCACACGGAATTCATTATCGTCGACTGTCCCAGTTCGTACAACGCCATCATTGGTCGACCAGCGCTTAATAAGCTCAAGTGCATCATTGCCGGATACATGCTTCTCATGAAGTTCCCCACGCCCAATGGCACAGGCTGTGTGAGGGGAAGCCAACAGCTGGCACGAGAATGCTATTCAACATCTGTAGCGCGGTCAACGCGCCGCCATGAAATCCTGACAGTGGGTAATGACCCACCACCACCGAATATCTTTGAGGATCCTAGAGATGAAGAGAAGAAATATGTAATGAAGGAGCCGGTCAACCCGGACACGTCACTGAAGGTCGTCTGCATCTCAGACGAGCATCCTGAGAGGACAGTCCGCATAGGCTCCCAGCTAGACCCAGAAGTGGAGGCAGAACTCACTCAGTTCTTACGTGACAACGCCACCGTCTTTGCATGGTCCTATGCAGACATGCCTGGCATCTCCACTGAAATAATCACCCATAAACTGACCATCAAACCTTCTTTCTATCCTATCAAGCAGAAGCGGAGGGCCTTTGATGAGGAAAAATACCGGGCAATCGGACAGGAGGTCGCCAAACTACGGGACATTGGATTCATCCGCCAGGTCATCTACCCCCAATGGATCTCAAATCTGGTAATGGTGAAGAAGCCCAGCGGCAAGTGGCGGATGTGCGTCGACTTCAAAAACCTAAACAAGGCATGCCCAAAGATAGTTTCCCGCTACCTCGTATCGATCAGCTGGTCGATGCAACCGCCGGACACGAACTCCTCAGCATGATGGATGCCTTCTCTGGATACAATCAGATCAAAATGCACCCCAGCGACCAAGAATGCACCACCTTCACCACCGACAAGGCCTTTACTGCTACAATGTCATGCCTTTTGGTCTGAAGAACGCCGGTGCAACTTATCAGCGGTTGATGAACGCAATGTTCGCTGAGCATCTGGGAAAAATCATCGAGGTCTATGTGGACGACATGCTAGTCAAGAGCATAAAGGCCAGCGGACATGTGGCAAACCTCAGGATCATAGTAACCATCCTCCTGGCTATGGTATGCGCCTCAACCCAGAAAAATGTTTCTTTGCGGTCACCGCCAGCAAATTTCTGGGTTACATCGTCAGCGAGCGAGGTATCGAGGCTAACCCAGACAAGGTACAGGCCATCCTTGACCTGTCGGACCCGAAGTATAAGGTAGACGTCCAGTGTCTCCAGGGCAAGTTGACCGCCCTTTCTCGATTCATCTCCCGACTTACTGACAAGTGCGCCCCATTCTTCAAACTTCTCAAAACAACTCACAAGAAGGTCATTGACTGGAACCCAGAATGTCAGGCGGCGTTCCAAGGTCTAAAGGAATATTTGGCGGCAGTCCCTCTCCTTTCTGTCCCTGTCCAAGGAGAGACACTATTCATATATCTGGCGGTCTCGGCAACGGCAATAAGTTGCGCCATTGTTCGGCGGGAGGGTCAGGATGAACTCCCAGTATTCTACGCCGGCAGAGGTATGAACGGAGCAGAAACAAGGTATCCACCGTTGGAACAGCTGGCGCTTGCACTTATCGTTGCCGCCAGACGCCTTCGGCAGTATTTCCAGGCCCACACGATCCATGTGTTGACCAATCAACCGCTGAGACAGGTGATGCAGAACCCTGAACACTCAGGGCGACTCAGTAAGTGGGCAATTGAGCTCAGCGAATTTGACATCGAGTACAAGCCAAGAACCGCCATGAAGGGCCAGGCAGTAGCAGACTTCATCGCTGAACTTACTGAGCGTCAGCCAGAACCCGATACTCAAGCACAGCCCGGAACAGAAATGGTAACCAGTACAGGGGTACTTACCCCACAGTCGGATTGGGACCTACATGTGGACGGCTCCGCCTGCGCCAAGGCCAGCGGCGCCGGAGTCATCTTAACCGGACCCGGGGGACTGAACGCAGAATATGCGTTGAAATTCAACTTCAAAGCTTCAAACAATATGGCGGAGTACGAGGCGCTCATCGCCGGCCTACTCCTCGCCATTGACTCAGGTGCTGACAGCGTCAACATATTCAGCGACTCCCAACTAGTCGTCAACCAGGTCAACGACAGCTTCCAAGCCAAGGACCAGCAGCTAGCGGCGTATCTGGGGTACGTCAAAACGTTGCTAAAAAAGTTCAAGTTTCACACAATCACACAAATCCCCAGGGAAAAGAACGCTAAGGCTGATTCCCTGGCGAGACTGGCAACCGCCCAACCACATCAGAGTCCGGCGGACACAAGGGTGGAGTATCTTGACAAACCAAGTATCACAAAGACTCTGGCGGAAATCTTCAACATTCAGGTCAACCCCAGCTGGATGGACGAGATCATCATGTATAAGCGCAACGGAACGTTGCCAGAAGATAAGATCCAGGCAAGACAGCTCCAACGAAGAGCAACCCGCTACAACATCCAGCACGGCAAACTCTACCGCCAGGGATTCACCCATCCAAACCTCCGCTGTCTAACCCCAGAGGAGGGAAGGGTTGTCCTAACTGAAATCCATAGCGGAGAATGCGGAAACCACTCGGGCGCCAGATCCCTGGCCAACCGCACAATGCGACAAGGGTACTTCTGGCCCACACTTGGCGATGACGCCCGGCGGATTTCGAGGTCTTGCCACAAATGCCAGCAATTCGCAGATCTCCCACACGCACCAGCAGAGCCACTGTCAATCATCGTGGGCCCATGGATTCATTCTACGTGGGGCCTTGATCTGATGGGCAAATTCCAAACTGCCAAGGGTCAGTTCAAATACATCATTGTTGCCATCGATTACAACAGCAAGTGGATAGAGGCAGAGCCACTGACGGCAATAACTACCGCCAAGGTAATTCACTTCCTTTGGAAGAATATCTATTGCCGCTACGGTGTCCCACACACAATCATCACAGATAACGGCACACAGTTCAACAATGACGAGCTCATCTCCTTCACCATCAACTTGGGCACCAAGCTGAGGTTTGCATCTGTCGCCCACCCCCAGACCAACGGCCAGGTCGAAGCGGCGAACAAGATAATAAAAAAGTTGTTAAAAAAGAAGCTCGACGACGCCAAGGGTTTATGGGCGGAAAAGCTCCCAGAGGTCCTGTGGGCCATCCGAACAACTCCAACTTCCGCCACAGGAGAAACCCCTTTTTGCATGATGTTCGGCACAGAGGCTGTCTTACCCATTGAAGTCACTCAACCTACCGCTAGAGTCGAAGGCTACGGGCCAGAGACCAACAGCGCCGGCGTCAACTTGGACAGGGACCTCCTCGAAGAGAAAAGGCTCGAGGCCCATTTGCACAATCTACAAAACAAGCAGCGGGTATCACGTTTTTACAACGCCAGAGTCAAGGCCCGGAACCTCCAACTGGGGGACTTGGTCATGAAGGAAGTCATTCCGCCACCGACAAAACTCCGCCCAACATGGGAAGGCCCATACAAAATTGTGGAAGTCGTTAGCCCAGGCACCTTCTACTTAATGGACAAGGACGGCGTCACGACGCCCCGCCCTTGGAATACGAACACCTTCGGTATTATTACAAATAGTCAGACCGCTACCCATGCGCATCTTGACTTAGCTAAATTTTTTGTTCGAATGTTTAGCTAAGGGAAGCTACCCAACGGGTACTACCCCACTTTTGTACGCTGATCAGTCAGCCATCAATGAAACGAGGAATTATTCAGACCATTGTTACCAAGTCTAGCACCGAGGGCAACTGGCAACGCCAGCAATCGTCGGCGGACTCCGTCCGCTACGCGGTGCACTTGGACCAATCTTAATTCCTTTAATGTTCCATTGATCGACAAAAGAAAATATAACTCAATAGTACTACACACACATCATGGCAAACCAAGTCAGAAATTTACTTCATTTCACAAAATTCGGTACAAGCTAGTATGCCTCAGCGGCTACAAAAAAAAAAAAAAAAAAACTTCGGAGATCTCAGATAGGTTCAGCGGTTGGCTTCGGCCTCTGCTGCTTCGACGGCTGGCGGCGCGACCGATCGGCTCGCTTGATCGGACCCTCGGGCTGTCGGACTGGGAGTCTCTATGGTGCCGTCGGCCCGGGTGTGTGCCTCCAGAAACCCGGCACGTGACACCTCCGACGGGGTCTGCTGGGGGGTTTGCTGGGACCCTTCCGTCGGATGCGGGCCACTTTCCCCGCTGCCCGAATGAGTACCTGCAGCTTGGGCAGGCACGACTTCTGGCTCCGCCGGGGCACTCTGGACCAGCGGCACGTCAGGCTGTGACGCCTTTACAAAATCAATGGCACCCTTCCGCTTCAACATATCTATATTGGCCCGGGCCCCAGACTTCGCCGCTTCGGTCAGTGTCTTCTTAAACTCCGCCGACTGCTTGAATGATTCAACAGCAGCGGCCGCAGCGGTGCTCCCCTCAGCTTTCACGGGTAACCTCTCCCCCCAGCCGCTTCAGCTCGGCCATCCTGTCGGCGGACTCCCGCTGCACTATAATAAGCTTCTTGTCCTTGGCGGCTATCTTCTCCTTCAGCAGCCCAACCTCCTGCTCCAACTTGGAGACATCTTCATTCCTCTCCAGATCCCGTCGAATAGCCGCATTAAGCTTGCCGCGGGCGTCCGCATAATCACACTCCGCCTTGGCTAGTCCCCGCTCGAGCTCCGCCAGTCTCTCCTTGGCCTCCGCCAGCTCCCTCTGGAGATCTCCGATTTCTCCCTTGAGCTCCTCCTCAACCCGGGGCTGCTTGGACGCCGCCAAGAACATATCGTGTAACCCCGCCGATATTTGACCAAACGCCGAGCTGTAGGGCGATTGGTCAATTGCCGTCGGGCGCGATATGCCCGCCAGACCCCCGAATCCCAGCCGCTCGCACAGATGAAAGAGGAACTCCCGCTCCCCTTCTGTCATGAATGGCGCGTACTCGGCAAAGGAGTCCAGATCGCTGACGGCGGGCGCCTCACCCTCCACCGCCACCGTTTTTGCAGGAGCCGGCCGGGCCTTCTTCTGTCGGCGGGCACCAACCACCTCCACCTCCTCTCCCTCTTCCCCGTCGGGAGACTCAACCGTCCGGCGCTTTTTCTCTAGCGCCCTCTGGCCCCCAGCGGCGGCCCTCGTCGCCCTGACTGGCGGTTCCTCCCTCGTCACAATGACTTCTCCCGCCGGCTGAACCACCTGGAACCACGCCTCTGGGCAGGCATCCGCTCCTTCTGAGGCCCGGACGCAGCACTTCCCCTCTGCTCCCCGCCGGCCGTCTGGGTCCCCGCTTGCACCACAGGCAGACCATCTTCACCAAGGTGGGACTGGTGCGGCATCGCCATCACCACCGGAACCTCGGACTGGCTCAACGCCAACGTCTCCGGGTTCACTACAGTCTGCTGGGCCGCCAGCCCCTCGGCGTACATGGCCTCCAAAAAATTTTCTATCTCCGCCCGATCCATGGCTTTCTCAAACGCGTCGCGACTTGATTTGTTGCCCGGCGGAGTTTCTAAAAAAAAAAAGAGAGGAAAGCCAGCCACCAGTCAGACACAATTCAATTATAAAACGAAACGACAGGGTAGAATCCTCACCAATAGAGCGTGTTAGTCGCAGGTCGACCAATAACTCCCAACCAGTCAGCAAGCGGAAATCAAGCAGGTTTCGGTTCCGCCAGCAACCTCTGATCCTCGCCACCCGGCACTCTTCTGCACGCGTCAGCGTATACCGAAGTCCCGCTGCACAAGAAAAACACGTCGTAAGAATACAAGTTCAGGCATGTAAGCACGCCAAACATTTTCAGCGGACACCGGCCACCAACCTCGAATAGGTTGGAACTCGGACTTAATCCTAAATGACGGCCCTTCCTCGTTAGACCTAGCGTGGTACTCCCAACCGTCGGTAGCGACGCAAAAGGTCCCCCGCCAATAGGACATGGAGTCCCTCAGATTCTCGATCAGCTTGGGCGCTCCCTGCCGGCGACTCAAATTTACTTGCCCGTGGCAACCTTGGCGCTTCACATATACTAACTCGTAGAAATGGAGCACTTCCGCCACGGTAGGCCCCTCGCACCCCGACAAGCGCCACAAGGAGTTCATCGCCAACATCAACCGCCACATGTTTGGACAGATCTGACCGAAGGCAAGGCCAAACTCACAAACAAGGATTTGAAGATTGGGCACCAGCGGAAGTGTCACCCCTTGGCGGAATATGGCCTCGTGCACGGCCGCACACCCCGTCGGGAGAATCGACGCCTTCTCATCAGCCGTCGGTGGTCGCAGCTTCACCGACCCCGGCAAGCGGAACGCCTGCTTCAGTCGAGCGACAGCAGCACCGCTCATCCCCCCTCCCGCCTCGTCAACGGCTGTCCCATCCGGGAGGAACCACGCTGACTCAACATTTTGCTCCGCTGTTTCCCCCTCCCCAGCGGAGCCGCTGGCAGCACTGTTACTCGCCAAACGCTCGTCGCGCCTGGCTTTGGCGGCAGCGGCCTCGCCAGCCTTGGAACTCTCCGGACGCGAACCCCGACCCATAACTACTTCCCAGGGGATGGTCTGTAGCGGCTCGACGTCTAGCGCTTCTGGCAGTGAGGTTCCTGCAGGGGCAGACGGACGCAACGAATCAATAAAAACCCCATCCGCCGCGCTGAGCGACACGTCAGACCCGGAATCCTCACTGCTCGAAATCTCTATAACGCTAGCCATCCCAAAACCCTAAAACCCACATCAGTTAGCACAAACATAGATCTAGCCTATTCTCGCATCAGTTATAGCCAAAATAATCAAGAACAAAACCCAGAAAACCCCAAAGTGCAAACAAAACACTCAACCCAGACTCGACTATCCAAATCCTAAAACCAATGAACGCATTGGCCAACCATCATTCAATCCCCCACAAAAAAAAAACCTCCATCTCACACCTCAGAGCACACCCAGAAAAGCAAACACCACAAAACCCAGAAACTAGCAGAAACAGATAGCAGAAGACAGAGATCCGAATACCAACCTCAGTGGTGCAATCTCCGGCACGGTGGTGCACAGGTACGACCGACGTCTCTGGGAGTGGTATATCCAAACTTCGGTAGGCTCCTTCTCCGGTTTCGAACAAACGATGGCTAAGCTTTCAAAATTTTCACGAAGTGTCGAATCCCCCAGAGTTTCCCCCCTTTTATATAGGCCCCAACGCGTCCTCGACCGTCCGCTCCATACCGACATCCCTTGTTAGCCGTACACGTGTCGAACATCTCCACTCACTCTCCGGATTGCCCGAAGCGTCATCTCGGTTACAAAACCCACAGTTACTATCATTAAAGGCTAGAAGACGGACAGGCCTGGAGACAAGCCTACGCACGCTAACCCGCTATAGATTCGACACGTGTTAACCACCGTAGGGACAACTTCGTAAGTACCGCCAGCGGAACTTCTCCCTTGTTATTTTTCAGCGGCGAAGTCTCCGCTGAGCGAAACCTCGCCAGCGGAACTTCTCCCTTGTCATCCTCAAGCGACGAAGTCTCCGCTGAGCGAAACCCCGCCAGCGGAACTTCTCCCTTTCATCCTCCAAGCGACGAAGTCTCCGCTGAGCGAAACCTCGCCAGCGGAACTTCTCCCTTGTTATTTTTCAAGCGGCGAAGTCTCCGCTGAGCGAAACCTCGCCAGCGGAACTTCTCCCTTGTCATTTTCAAGCGGCGAAGTCTCCGCTGAGCGAAACCTCGCCAGCGGAACTTCTCCCTTGTTATTTTTCAAGCGGCGAAGTCTCCGCTGAGCGAAACCTCGCCAGCGGAACTTCTCCCTTGTCATTTTTCAAGCGGCGAAGTCTCCGCTGAGCGAAACCTCGCCAGCGAAACTTCTCCCTTGTCATCCTCCAAGCGGCGAAGTCTCCGCTGAGCGAAACCTCGCCAGCGGAACTTCTCCCTTGTTATTCTCCCTTGCCATCCGGCAAGCGCGATGTCTGTCGCTACACACCTCTGGCGGAACCCTTTTTCATCTTGCAAAAACAACCGCCAGGCACGTCTATCAGACGCTGCTTCCTGCTGCATCCAGCGGGGGGATGTCCGCCAAACGGAAAATCCCGAGGCTACGCCTCACTGACAACGACCGCTACGCGGCGTTACCGTCAGACCGTCCCTACGGGACACGGGGACTAGTCACAGTCTACGACTGCCCTGATCAGGCAATTTGACCCCCGTCATTTGGGTGCTAAGACATTGGGCTCGCTACCCAACACCCTCTGCTCCGTGCAGCTCCCCCTCATCAAACAAATCAACGACCATCGGAGGTCTATCTTCGCCGGGGAGTGGGGGACTCCCTGGGGGGCCCAGCAGGGGCCCACCCGAAAGGGTATAAAGCGTTTGCTCAGTAAAACCAACGGTTGACAACGCACTGACGCTAATTATGCTCTTGCAAGTCTAGCGGAGGAAAACGCTTCAAAACCGCTGAACAACTCCCCAACCAAGATTGCCCTCCTTGACTGGGGACTTGGGGGACTTGTACATACATGTACATTTGCAAGCATAATTAGCTATAATGGGCCATGCTCACTGTACCGCCAAAGGTACTAATTCCAACCAAAGGAATGACATGCGGACACACCGCCAGGCGGGCTACAGCCTCGGCGTCGGACCGCCTCCAGATCGCCACCGACGCGCCGCCACGCGCCGCGCCAAGTTAGCATCAGAAGCTTCTGAAACTAAGAACTGAAGCATATCAGTCCCACATCGAAAACAAAGACAAGATCAGTTCTTCCTCACCTATAAAAGGTTCTCTCCTCTCTCCTCATTAATTACGCATTCAATACTTACCTACTGTTACTTTGTCAACATAAATACATTGACTAACTTAGGCATCGGAGAGTTGAAGACCGCCCAGCGCGGTCTCCCTCTGACGCCCGTTGTATTTTACTTGACAGGTAACGGGAATCGCAACATTAATATAAGTACCGATCCGCCCACCGGATCAGCGTTAACTAAGGTTTGGCTACCGCTAGACTTTTAGACATTAACAACCCATTAGTCAACAGGTTTTCTGTTAGGAAGTGCAGACATCACTGGCTCTAAAAACCTTCCCTTTCGTTACAGAATCCAACTTAGCTTGGATCACATATTTCCATTAAGGCCGATTCTGTCTACGTTGGCATTTATTCATCAATGGAGTGTGGTTCGATATCATCAGATTCAACAAACTCATGCTCGAATACATTATCAATCATGATGGAGTTTCTATCCCACGTCTCATGTACACAAGTGTAATTTTTAGAGAGCTATATATTCTCAGGAATAGGTTTTGATGTTGAAGCGTCTCCCAGAAATAACTATAATTTGGAATGTTCTAATGAGACGGATTTTCAGTGTTGATGATTGTTTGTAACGGCTCAACCTCTAGCGGTTCTGGCGGTGAGGTTCCTGCATGGGCAGACGGACGCAACGAGTCAATAAATATTCTATCCGCCGCACTGAACGACACGTCAGACCCGGAATCCTCACTGCTCGAAATCTCTATGACGTTAGCCATCCCAAACCCTAAAACCCACACCAGTTAGCACAAACACAGATCTAGCCTATTCTTACATCAATTATAGCCAAGAACATCAAGAACAGTTACCCAGAAAAAGCCAAAACAATAACAACCACACTCAACCCAGATTCGACCATCTAGCAAATCCCTAAACACAAACCCTCTGCCAAACACCATAACCCACCCCCAAACCTCACTTTACACCCTCAGAGCACACCAGAAAAGAACAGATAACACCCCAAACACAGAACCAACAAAACCCAGAAATCAACAAAACCAATGAAACAGGGAAGAAAATCATATTACCATCCTCAAAGGCGAAAACTCCGGTGTGGTGATGAACAGTAATCTTCGATGAGGGAAACTATCGTCTTTCCTGGCACGAGAACTCCACGAAATCCCGGCAGCCTCTTGCTGGAGTCTCGGACGAGCAGAGCTTGAAGACGACGAGCAGAGTTTGAAGTCTTAGCAAAAGTGTCCAAATCTCGCTGGGTTCCCCCCTTTTTATGTCAACGTCAAAGAATTCTAAACCATCCATTGAAAAACGACATCTCACGCCAGCCGTACGCGTGTCCCACGTCTCCACTTACCCTCCGGATTAACCGAGGCGTCGCCTCAGTTACAAAATCCATAATTACTGTCATTTATGGCGAGAAGACGGCCAGGCTTAGAAAGCAAGCCCCCGCACGCTAACCCTCTACGGGTTGGACACGTATCAGCAACCACCAGACGAAGCGTCTGGTGGAAGTAACCACTTGGATGACTTCACCAACCGTCCGAAGTCTCCGCTGAGCGAAACCCAGCCAGCGGAACTTCTCCCTTGTCATTCTCCAAGCGACGAAGTCTCCGCTGAGCGAAACCCCGCCAGCGGAACTTCTCCCTTGTCATCCCCCAAGCGACGAAGTCTCCGCTGAGCGAAACCCCGCCAGCGGAACTTCTCCCTTGTCATCCCCCAAGCGACGAAGTCTTCTCCTTTGTCATCCTCCAAGCGGCGAAATCTCCGCTGAGCGAAACCCCGCCAGCAGAACTTCTCCCTAGCCATCCTGCACGCGGGGTGTCTTCCGATGCACATCTCTGGCGGAACCCCCTTTCATCTTGCAAACTGCGTACTTTGTTCAACACAATATCGCTCAATAAAGTACCGCCACACACCTCTACTAGACGCTGCTTCCTGCTGCAGTTAGCGGGGGAGTATCCGCCAGCGGCAGATCCCGAGGCCACGCCTCACTCTGACAATGACCGCCACGCGGCGTTACGGTCAGACCGTCCCTACGGGACACGGGGACTTATCAAAGGTACGACGGCCCTGATCAGGCACGTTGACCCCCGTCACTCGGGTACTAAGATTGGGTTCGCTACCTAACACCCTCTGCTCCGTGCAGTTCCCCCTCAACAAACAATTTGCCGACCATCCGGAGGTCTATCTTAGCCGGGGAGTGGGGGACTCCCTAGGGGGCCTAACAGGGGCCCACCCGAAAGGGTATAAAGCGTTCGCTCACAAAATCCATGGTTGACAACGCACTGACGCTAATTATGCTCCTGCAAGTCTAGCGGAAGAAAACGCTTCAAAACCGCCGAGCAACTCCCCAACCAAGATTGCCCCCCTTGACTGGGGACTTGGGGGACTTGTACATACATGTACATTTGCAAGCATAATTAGCTATAATGGGCCACGCTCATTGTACCGCCAAAGGTACTAATTCCAACCAAAGGAATGACATACGGGCACACCGTCAGGCGAGCTGCAACCTCAGCATCGGATCACCCCCAGATCACCGCCAACGCTCCGCCACGCGCCGCGCCAAAATGGTATCAGTAGCTCCCAGAGCTGGGAACTGAAACATTCCAGTCCCACATCGAAAACAAGGAGAAGAACCTCCCTTTCCTCACCTATAAAAGGTTCTCCCCTCTCTCCTTATTAATTACGCATTTAATACTTACCTACTGCTACTTTGTCAATATAAATATATTGACTAACTTAGGCATCGGAGAGTTGAAGACCGCTTAGCGCGGTCTCCCTCTGACGCCCTTTTTATTTTACTTGACAGGTGGAGGAGGCTTTGAGAACACCACAAGTATCGATCCGCCCATCGGATCGGCGTTAACAAAGGTTCAGCTACAGCCGAACTTTTAGACATTAACAATGATCAAAGAATTAAGTTGTGCCAAAGTATCATTTGAACCCACAAGCCTCCCACGCATCCTAGCTCGGGTCATGACTTGTAATGCTAGAGTGCCACTCTCTATGGCGTTTGTGTCATGCCTACCTCCTTGTAGGATGGTGCTACGTCCTCTCGTACAGATGTCCATCCTTGCAGGCATAGTTGCAGTAGATATGTATGATCTCGTCACTTTAGCAGGGATCAAGATGAGATATAGTGGGGATAGATCACGACAATTTCTGTCGTTCCTGTTGAACATCTGTGTTTTTATTTCCCCTTAACGATGGGAAGACTATCTCATCAAAGTGACAATCCGCAAGACATGAGGTAAAGAGATCGCCTAGCAAGGGTATTAAGTGGTAGACAATTGTTAGAGACTCATGTCCAACGTATATGCCCATTCGTCTGTGAGGACCCATCTTAGCTCGTTGTGGCGACGCAATAGGCATATAAATGACGCACTTAAATATGCACAAGTATGAAATACTCGTACCCAGTCACTGGTTATAATACAGAGATAGATTTAGTAGCGGTGGGTCGTAGACAAATTCGCATAATTGCATGCGATATTGCATAACCCCAAGCGGATATAGAGAGATTGGTGCGCATAACCAATTTCCGGGCTACCATCGTTGTCTTTTCCGCCAGACCATTTGGTGTGTACATGAGAATATGATATCCAACATCAATCCCAGTGATATGCAATAATCATCGGAAGTCTTTGATGTAAACTCTCTAGCATGGTCAAATAGAATTGACTGAATGAGATGATTCGAGGGGTGAGCCCATGACCAGTGTGTTTGCTCGCCAACCAACATCATGAAATATTTAAACGTCTGCAAGTTGGTTGAATCGGTCCATAGAATCCCCTCGGATTCTATGTAAGAACAGAATGAGTATTTTCGTATCATTTGCGTAGGACGGTCTCAGTCTTAATTTTCATAAGGAATAGGCTTTGTAGAGCGAGAGGCCTTAGAAGTAACCAATGAGGATTTTGGTTGGGCATGTGATCTGAAACACTATTGGTAGCAAAGTTTGGTGATTGCAAGATCACCTGGAGCGCCATTAGCCCATCACCATGATGGACACTATTCATGGCATCATGGATATGGACTACGCTAGCCCTAGGCTGGCGGTGGACGGTGGCGGCGCCAGAGGCAGCAACGGTGGTCACAATTAGTTCAGGAATCAACCTTTGATTCATGCTTTGTTTCGCTCGAAAGAATGTATGTCCGTGTAAAGTCTTTAATAGACAGATCATCATATCAAGACTAAGATGACCTATCCTATCGTGACAAAACCAATATGTGTCTAAATACAAGAGACAATCTCTCATAACTTTATTGGATTTAATAGCTCGAATAGTGGTGACATAAAATCCACTAGAGAGACACATAAGTTTCTCTAAGATGTACCTTTATCCGCAATCATAGAGATATTGCAAATGAACTCTTTTCCGTTCTCTACATGTATTTCGCATGAAATCCATTGGCTCGAATAACTCAATAAGGTTCGATTCACCCTAGTAGCATAGAGAGTTTTTGGGCCATTCCATGAACTAAACCTGATGGTCCAGCCATCATATCACAGAAGAATATGCATAGAATTAAAATGGAGTCATAATGAAAAGAACTTGAAATTTTATTCATAAGTCAACATAATACATCATTGTTTCTTTGACCAAAAGAAAATCTAATCTTAAATTAGCTAATGCAAAACAATGGTAGTCGTTTGACTTCTTTCGGTAATTCCAAAATAATATGACCAGGTAAGTAGAGAGAGTTCGGTGGAGTAAGGCTCACTTAAATACTACTTATCTCAATACCTTCCTAGATATCATACTCACTTTAGATGAGCCAAGTTGAAGAAAAAACTAAACCAATGACATTTACTATAAAAACATAT
Organism: Rosa lucieae; assembly: GCA_024704745.1. NCBI lineage: Eukaryota > Viridiplantae > Streptophyta > Magnoliopsida > Rosales > Rosaceae > Rosa > Rosa lucieae. Next base: position 36,227,288 of record CM045497.1, read on the forward strand.
GACAATTGCCTATTACATCTCTTAGAAAAAATAAAGACTTTATTAAAAATCGCCAGTGTCTTGATCTTGGCCTTAGTTCAAGTTCACCTTTTTAATCTTCTTGTTCCACAAAGAGAGCTTCTCTTACTTCACAATATGCTTTGTAGGCGGTGACAACACTCTCACGAGCTCTATAAATGTGTGCCCAATGACTTGATGCTCCACATTGAGAACATACTTCTCTGTGCTCATGCTCCCTTGATTGAGGCTGTTTGAAAGCGTCATTATTATAGTTCTTAGTGTTGGTGGCGCCACCAACATGGCCAGAGGCGTTGTCCCCCTCTCTCTTTCCATGTTGACCTCTTCGATTTCGTGTCCGCTTATTTTGGCAGTTACATTCCTCATTAGAGTGAGAATATGGACCAGAATGTCCAGAAATGTCCCTAGATTTAGGTTTCACTCTTGGCACGACTATAACTGGACTCTGGAATAGACTCTGTTCCCATGGGTCTCGAATTATATTTCTTCACAAGGATTATGCTTTTCAGCTACACTCATGGCTCCAATGAGCTCATGAAACCTTGTGATCCATCCTGTGGTAACATCAATTTGACAGTTCTTAGTAACCATCAAAGCAGAGATGGGGAAGGTAGAGAGAGTCCTTTCAATTAACATCGCTCTGTGATCTCTTTACCACAGAATTCCATTAAGGATTTATGCGAAGTGCTTCTGAGTTGTAATCAAGAACTGTCTTGAAATCATAGAAGCGGAGTTTATACCATCTCGCTTCTAGATCAGGAAGCAGAGAGTCACAGACATTGCCAAAGTTTTCTTCGAGTGAGACCCACAGCCTTCCGGGGTATTCTTCATTCATATACTCGTACTGAAGGGAATCATCCATATGACGAGTCATTAATTAGGATGATGACTTTCGCCTTATTTGCCTCTAAAGCTGTTCTATTTGCTTCCACAGCTTGAGCTTGCTCAACAGTTAGCACGTCCTGGTTAGGCTCAAAAATTGTATCCAGGATTTATTCGGCCTAGAGATGCTAGCGGACATCACGAACCCACTTGTGATATCCAGAACCAGTTGTTCCCAGTGGAGCAAAGTCCAGTTTGTTCAGGTTACTCATCCTAAAAGAAAAGACAAAGGGTTAGTTTCGGAGCAAAAAGGCTACCACGAAAAAAAAAAAAAAAAAATTAAAGCCTAGTCGCTCCCAAGAAATTCTATTCCAAGAGTTATCAGATTAGATTGAAACAATGATGTGTATGTGGTTGATCGTATATTCCCAACAAACTCTAAGTTTGAATGTCTCAACAAGCTACAAGCTTAGAGATAGCACGAACCCCCACAGTTCGGCTTAGGTCTCTCCATGAAAGAAGAAAGGGGAGGGGGGGTAGAAGAAGGGAGGTTGCAAGTCCCCAAAGAAAAGAAAGAATTGAAATCTTAAAGAAACGTACACAATGCGGGAACTTTAATGAAAAATTACCTTAAAAAGGATAAACAGGGGTTGACAAAACTTTTGGTTGGCAGTTGGTCGGAGAAAGATGCTTCTAGCCTGTGGTGGCCAAAAATGCCCTAAATAGCTTATGTCAGGTTTTTCTGCCTGTGGTTCAGTGACTTAGGCGGCCTTTTCAATCACTTTTAGACCTATTCTTGAGGTTCTGCTTCTGGTTCCTGAATCCTGGCGTCGAGCAGCTGTTGGTGACCAAGTTTGGCTATCATAGACTGTCTAGAAGGAGGCGAACCTGCGGAGAATTTGCAGCTGACGGTTTGGAGCTTCAGGAGGCTGGTTCGGTAGTTTTCCGCAGGCATATTTGCAGCAGATATGCGTGATCTTGTCTCTTTAGCAGGGATAGAGATAAGATATAGTGGGGACAGACCACGACAATTTCTATCGTTCCTGTTGAACATCTGTGTTCTTATTTCCCCTAATGACGGGAAGACTGTCTCATCAAAGTGACAATCTGCAAGACATGCAGTAAAGAGATCGCCTAGCAAGGGTATTAAGTGGTAGACAATTGTTGGAGTTTCATATCCAACGTGGTAACTCTAGAAACTTCTTGCCCTATTACATCGTTTTAACATGTGAAATATCTCCGTAGATATCGGTAAGACTAACCCTATTACAACTCAGACAAGTAATCAGAGTTTGGGACAGACACACAAACTAGGTGTCCTTAAACAGCTTCTTGTTCTTCTTTCTTTCTTTCTATCTTGATTACAAGGGTACATCACATATTTATAGACCTTGATGGATCTTTCTAGACCTTTCTAGACTTGTTAGATATTCTAGACCTTAGTTACACTTCCATGATTAATATAGAACCTTATCACAATTACATGATAATTCTAGAGACTTCCTACACTTACATGGTAACTCTAGAAACTTCTTGCACTAGCTAATATGATCACTCTAGATCATCTTCTAGATTTATCTAGCAACTCTTAGACTTCACTTGATTGTTGTAGATTATCTTGCATGTTTCAATGTGCATTAACTTTCAACCAGACAAATTAAGCTTTTAGGACCATTTATATTTAACAAATTCTTGCGGTGGAAGTTTGTTAATAATATTCCGCGGCAAATTGGAATTAGAGGGAGGTACCAATAAGCTTATAAGCATGCATGCAAGCATCATGACTAATTAAGTTAATTAATACTATGCAATATTCATGCATCATGATTAATTTCGTTTTGTTAATACTATGCAATATTGATGAATGCAGGGGAAGGATTCATACTTCGAGTTCGGTGTTGTACTTCCAGGAAATAATATTCCAAAGTGGTTCAACTTTTGTAAGCATCCAACTGATCATGAGTATTGCGAGTTTGTTATTAAACTTCCTCCAAATTTCAGTGGAAAGAATTCGAGATTGGCTTTATCGGCTGTGTTTGAAAGCACAGATGGAACACTAACCTATGATTATAATGATTATGAAAAACACGCGTTTCATGTCCGAGTCTACATTAATGGTGATGAAATATTTTGGGTTCACGAGCATTTACTTATTCGTCCGGGGTCAAATCATGTGTGGCTGCAGTATGTTTCGTTATCTGATATGAGGCATTGGGGGAGACAGTGGAATGAAGAGCAACTTTTGAGCAAGTGTCAAGTGAGATTTTTTTCTTCTAAACCACTTTCCTTGAAAGCTTGTGGTGTCCAACTAGTATGCCACCGGAACGAGTATGACAACAATGATCAAAACTTAGCAGATCTTCAATTTTACAAGAGAAATTACGATGACTTGGATCATGAAGTTGTTCAAGTTCCAAGATCACGTTTTGATTGGTACCCTCAACAGAGATTGCGCCTTGGAGCCTTGGGCGTTACACTAGTGGAGATTGATCAGGACGAAGATAAAAAGATAATTGGTGAGCATTTCCTTCATTGGATCTTCAAGAAAGTACCAACTCGATTGATCGCTCATGCCCGGATACTAAATTTGTTTTATGTTTTAGTATGTCTCAGTTTGATTTTTTGTTTGTTTGCCATCAAATAATCCCCTCTTGGGAAATTTCTAGGGATGCATGTTAATTTACGCTTCAATTTCACCATCTTGGTACGTAGGTTTATAATTTGTAATATATATACATGGATTAAGCAGAGATCATCTTGCCTCGTATTATAGAACATAAATGCGACGTTTGGATAATTGCAGCCTTTTTATGTTGATAAGCTAACTGAATCATCGAACAATATTTAGAACAATTGAGAACTAAGAGAACTTATGAATGATGATGAAAATACAGACGGTAAGGGTGCATATCTATGATGGATGGAACTTAGGAAATTAATATTTAGGTATGCCTTTATTTCACTCTAGGAAATTAACTAGCTTGAGGAGCATGGCTAGGAGGCTCACTCTAATACAAACTGTTACTCCATCTATTCCCTGTGTATGCTATGCGCGCAAATGACTAAGGTTCATATTCACATTTGTGATAACATTGCCGGATTGTGGAGTACTATTAATTCTTCATGTATTATTATGAGAATAAGGAATGGTAGTACGATTAGATTCTAGTATATATGATGATTGAACATGTCATAGTGGCCTTTCTAATCTCGCTATTGATGGTGCTTTGGTTGGTGATGACACTTTTGTTCCTGACTTTGGTCTCAACATGGTTGGGATATTGATATTCTGTAAAAGTGAAATCAACAGAATTAGTATTATGATTCCTATTAGCTTGAATGATGATAATTAATGAGGATAAAATCATATGGAGGCACAACTCTAGAGCCTCGTTTGGTTCACGGAGAGCAAGCATCAGAAAAGGAAAGTCATTCCTTTCTTGCGGTTAGGATGCAAAAGGAAAGGAAATACTTTCCTAAAGTAAAGAAAAATAGGGGGGAAATGTTTCATTCCATACTCAAAAGGAATCACTTCCCCCTTCGTTCCTTGCATTTATTACTTACAACACATTATTTTATTGTATTATTTACAAATTTTTTAACAACTTTCTAGATAACTTTCCTTATGTTACGAAACAACGGAATGAAAAGTTCTTCGCAAATTTCATTTTCCTTCTTATGGGAAAGACAAAATAATTACTTTCATTTCCTTGAATCAAACAAGGCATAGAGGTAAATTTACTGTTAAATTAAAAGTGCATATACTTCTTTGCTCTTTGATGACTCCATGTCTCTAATAAACTTAAGTTGGTTTCCTGGATAGTGGTTCAAGGAAGGCTCCTCACAGCTGGACAAGTTTTTCCATCAGCAAGAGTAGAATAGAAAATTTGAGACTCAAAGCCTAATGACTAAGTTCACAAATCCTAGTAGAGCTAGGTAGGGAAAAAAAAATAGTTTCTCTCTTTATGCTTAATTTACTTACCAAATGGCAAACACCATGGAGTGAATCAATTTTCTTTCTCAATCCATCAAATTGACAAATCAAACGATGCCTGAATAAGAGTCTTCATTTTCCATCACCATAGGAAAGCAAATAAATAATTATTTTGTTAAATCCATTTCACGAACAAAGCGAGAATTTTTTTTGTACAACATTGTTAAAACAGTGCACCGTCAAGTCTTAAAAAATTAAATAAAATTAAAATGGAATAAAAGGTACGATAAACAAAGGTCCAAATACTTCCCTTACTTGACACGATTCGTACTCTTGCAAGAGTTTATGATTCAAGTCAACCCCCTTTAGACATAGTGCTTAATGCTCCCACGCCAGCTATCCGAAGAGGTTCTGGGGAAAGAAATCCTTGGGTACTTGCTTCAGAGATAGGTAGCGAGCCAAAACGAAGATTATTTGGGGAATTCAGATCGGTCTCTGATCTTAAGGAAGCAAGCCGAAGCTGATGAAGTTCTTCAAGCAATCGATCCTGCATCTCAACGTTTCTATTATGTATTTCAGCATTTTGAGCACGAAATGATTCTTGAGCAGCACGAATCTCCTCCACAGAATCACGCATAATTTGAATCTGAGAGTCAAATAGCTGTTGTTGAGTGAGGTAATCCATCTCCGCCGCCGTTAAGTCACGAGTCACCGAAGCACCACCACCTCCTTTTAGCTTTGGTCCCATGAGCGCAAGGGCTTTGATACCAGATAATAAGGACTTATAATTGGAAAAGTACATAGAATAGAAGAAAATTGAAAGAAAAAGGAAAAGTTTTATATTTCATTGATTAAGTAGAATGGCAACAGAGGCAAACACATATAGGTAGTAGCAAAACGGAAGGAAAGGAAGAATTGGACAACTGTCCAATTCTTTACCAACCCAGTACATAAGACCCAAGGCTGGCATATAAGGATGACAACACCATCAATTCAACTTGCTTCAGGTCAAGTCAAACTAATATTAGGATCAAGGTTCTAATAGAAACTCACTGGTTGTGGAACACATTGGGCTTGGACTTGGTTCCCGCTAGATCCAAAGGCACCGAAACCCTACCCAAAAGCATCCCGAAGTTGAGTTACAGATGGTGTCCCTTCATGGGTGTAGATTGAAATTTTGAGGAGGGGTTTAGCAGCGAAGATGGACTTGGACGCGACTCGATCCATATCCGACTTGTTGAGGTGGAAGGTAGCGGCTATTACTTCGTGGCTATTAACGTCTAAGGTTTGGGTTTTAGGTGGGAGAAATGGGATGATGGAGGTCTGGACCGGGAGGTTGTTGAGTTTGATCTTGCAGAAACACAGCGAAGACGAAGGGTGGAGGACGGTAAAAAATAAAAATAAAAAAAGAGAGAAAAAGAAAATAAATTAAAAAGAAAAAAAAAGTAAGTGAGGGTATAATAGATATTTTGGCGTGGAATGGATGCCACGTTGACTATTTAATGGAGATTTTGACGGAGAGTTAATGATAAGGACCTATTGCGTGAGATTTGAGAGTCTAAGTAGTATTTGGTTGAAATTGAAAAGTGAGTGACTGAAATGTCGAGACTCTATAAGTATAGGAGTAAACAGTATTTAGTCTTTTATTCAATTTTAGCTGACAAACTTTCTTCTCTTAATAATAGTATAGATTATTGCTAAGTTGTATATGCTTCAGGAGTAACTTTACTATTAATAGACTAGTGAGGGTCAGCCATTGTACATCTTTCTAATAGCACTTCTTTTCTATAATTCTTCAGATGAATTGGGAACTGCCATTAAGCTTTAATGATACATGTTTAACCAACATGGAGCTCGTTGTCTTGCATATTTTCTTTTGTATTCCCGATAGGTGGAATGTGTTTATACATGTCCTCCTCTCATTTGAGTAGTTTTAGTCTCTAGTAGGAAGTGTAAAGGGAGAGGATGGATTAATGACTAACTAATGTGCTAAATTAAACTTGTGAACTGAATGAGCCTGACCCTCTTTAAATTACAACTTGAGATATTAAGGTAGGCTTAGTTTGTGTTTATTTGAACTTGGTCGAGCTGAAGTCTGATCTAGACCCCATTTGTGCAACACATTGATTGCACCCAATCCACTCAATCCTATTATTCTAGCTAGTGCTTTAGGAATAGTTGTTTGAAAATTTTATGATAGTTACTTAACTGGAAAATTTTCAATTTAGTATCCTAAGGTTTGACATGACATCATGTTAGTCTTTACTCTTTTAATTTCATTAGCAATACCCTCATGCTCTCAATTTCTATCAATCATGCTCAAAATTTTCTCAGACGTCCAAATTAGACATTAAGTGCTGATGTGGCAGCGTCCAACTGATCAAGTGGGCCCCATTTGAAACAAAATTCCTATTATACCCTATGAAGTGCATGTGAACCTCGGTGAGAGATCTGGGTGGAGTTAATGATCGAAAACGGGTTCACAACTTTTTCTGATTTTAGGTGATTGGAGTGTACTCTTTTCAGCTTTTTGCTTTTATTGGATGCGACTTCATTTTCTTTCTATCTCAGCCTTATGTTAATTCTGTACCATTTTTGTCATAGATGAGGAGTCTGGGTCTGAGAGCAAAAGGGTTTGGTGTTTTGATTACTTCTAAGGTTTTGGGAAAGTGGGTTCTGTTTAGTTGCTACAGTGGGACTATGAGGGAGTTGGGTTTCTGGTGCTGTTTTTTTTTTGGGGGTTCCATTTGGGTTTATTACTGTAAAGATTTGTGCTTTGGTGTTATTTATGATGAACTATTGAGGGGTTTATTGTGTTTGAGTGAGAAATTATGCTTTTGGAGGGACTTTGCAAAATTGCAGGTGTGCTGTTATAATTGGAAATGGGTGTTAATTGATTTGAAGTTGAGTGTTATCTTCTTGATGGAAGGTGTTTAATTGATTGCAAATGGTAGTAGATGGTCTGATCATGACCAGGGTTATCCAAGATAGGATTCTCAAGGATGCAAATGGTGACATATTGATTTCACTTGAAGAACCATATGCACAAGCACAGCCCCATATTGGCCGATATATAGGTCACTTTTGAGGGACTTGGTTATCCTTTAGAGGTCTCGATCTCTCAGGGACCCTTATGATGGAAAAAAATCTGGTGTTTTAATTCTATTGTTACTTGTTATTGTTTCATTGTATTGGAATGTAATTCAATGTGTTTGAATTGAAAGAAGGGAGAATTCCACAAATGGTCACTCAACTATGACTCATTTGACACTTTGGTCACTCAAGTTTCAAATATATCACTTTGGTCACTCAACTATTACACTGTCAATCACTTTAGTTACTCGAGTATTTTTTTTCTCACTTTAATCACTTCTCCTAATCATTCTAATACATATTTCTCAATTTTTCACAATTGGTTGGATGAAAATATCATTAATATTGTGGCAAATAATTTTTTTTTAATGAAAAAAATTAACAAAGTGACTAAAGTGATTGACAGTGTAATAGTTGAGTGACCAAAGTGATATATTTAAAACTTGAGTGACCAAAGTGTCAAATGAGTCATAGTTGAGTGACCATTTGTGGAATTTTCCCTTGAAAGAATGTATTTTTGGATTGCAACACTACTAGCAAAACAACAATCACCCACAGATTTTAATCTGTGTCTAATAAGACTTTCTCATATGGATTTCAGTGCGTGATAGTTTTTACCCACTGTACACGCACAGATTGAGTTACCGTGTGGTTTGGAGGGAGGGTAATACTCATCTCACACAGATTATGTTGTCCGTGCCAATATTAGACGTGGGCCCCACTATCTCTCCATAAATATGAATTACCGTAATGGAATGCAATCCTTGTGAACAACTCTATTTCACACGGATTTCTGTGTTAAATATGTAAACTCTATTTCACACTGATTTCTGTGTGAAATACAATTCATACTGATTTCTGTTTCAAAACCTATAACCTATTGACACGGATTTCCGTAGGTAATCCCTATACTCTAACTCGCACTGATTTCAATGTGTAAGAGTGACAGCATTTAAAAAAAAATTATTTCTGCTAATTAATTTGCAACCTGAACATAATAATACTTTTATTTATCTACAATAAATATACTTCAAATATTAAACTTTGCATTCAAATATACTTCAAATATTAAACTTTGCATTCAAATATACTTCAAATAAAGTGAACAAATCCACAACTCAATCGAAAATATTAAACTCTGCATTCATAGCAAGATGTTATTTACATTCCTAGAAAAATACATTTCATACCAAAGTAAATTCTTAGATTACAAAAAACAAGGCTGCTTTCTAGAATACATTGTTATTGAAGGTGGAATATCACTAAGATTTCCCCCCTTTAACAACATAATCCTTGTCCAAGAATAATTTCCATCAAAATGCTTTGAGGACTAACTCAAAGTAGACAAAAACATAACCATCAAACCAGCTAATGGTAAGTGAAACCAACCCTTTCAGTTCAGCAGCGAATCTGGAACAGTTTTAAGGCATTTTGGGTCGATACCCATCATTGATGGCTGGGGTTGGTATCACAGGTCTACTGTATTGTGCGTGGACTGATGCAAGCTGTGTCATTTGGTCCTATCCCAGCAGTAGAAATGGTTCAGAAAACAACAGAAGGCACGACCGTATGTCATGATCCTATCCCAGCAGTAAACTCGACAGTATCAGATTTCTGTTAAATGCAGTAGCACCTCAAGTGATGTGGACCCTCCACAGGGGAATACTAATGCACCCTTCCGAAAAAAAGATGTCATCTGCTTGGTTGACCTGAATAGTGCTATGGCTGCGAACTTTGGTTGTGATAATTTTAAGCTCCAGCATAATTTTAATTTAGCTGAACCATCAAATATGGAAGGAAGCCAGTGAATAAATAGTTTGGATCCTGCATAATAAGAAGCAGTTAGTTAAATGATTTGTAACTGAAGCAACAGATAACTGGAAATATTGATTGGACTTGGATAGATCAACTAAACTATGAAGCACAACAGCAATTGTACAATGTAAATGTACTACAGGACAGTGGTATATGTGAAATGACATGTCAACATATAATTTTCCGTCTGGTGAGGCAGCCTTAGAAATCTTCCAAGCAAATGAGGTATTCATACGGTACATTTGTACTCTGAAAAAGAAAGATTAGATGGGAATCTTCACGTATAAAATCTAAAACTTTTGCACCCATAAGTTTCATATAAGCATTAATGACACAAAAGCATTGTTAATACCTTAATTTGATCATCAATTTCCAATCTTTCACTGGCTATCACAGGTCCAGCATCCAATGCTAAGGAAAGCAATATAGCTTAGTTATGCAACCAACTCTTCAAACTCAGTCGGCTCGACATCCTTATCCTTATGAATCTTCTTCCTTGAAGTAAACATCTTGACAAACCTGACTATAGAAAACAAACAAAAATGTAGTTAACATTGTGCAAGGTGTTGATTATCTCTAGGCCAGGCTCTAGAGAGATAAAGACCATTAATCCCAAACACAAAGTAGAGCTTGAAACTCTCAATCACAAACAGCAAATGAAATCTAAGATGCAAATATAAACTCAAATAACTTTATCACCAATCTAATGCTTCTTCCCATACGAACCTAAGACAAAACCAACCCAGCACATACTACAAGCATGGATTTTTAAGTGAAGCTTGTGATTTTTGTAGGTTCAGAAAACAAAACTGAGATGCATTTCATACGCTTAGGGGAAATAGAGAGTGGCATGAAGTGAATTGAACGTATAATGGAAGATGAGGGTTGAGAATTCAATAACCTAGAGAGGAATTGAGAGTTGGAGAGATAGATCTGCTTAGAGATTCAAACCCCTGTAACAATTAGTGTGGAGCTGCAAATAGACACCAAAAAATGTATTGAACATTTAAGCCAAATGATAATTCAAATAAATGTATAGCTATTAGATTATGACAAAATTCCCTTGTCCTATATGTCTAACAGTAATTATCCAACAAATTTAGGCATGCAAGTTATAGTAACATTCATTCATAGGACGTACTATGATCAAGAGTTCTGCAGTCACGGTCCTTACACAAGTAATACGAGTATGAGACTAATTGCAAGTAGCGGACCTGCGTAAATCAAATTCAAATATGTTGTTGGATGACCAAGAAACCCTGATTATAGTCAATATATCTAAGCATGGTCAACTTACCAATGAGTAAAGTTCTCCAACACGATTCTGAAGGGTCGTGCCGCTTAGAGCCCATTTATATGTAGACTCTAAAGCAAGAACAGCATTTGCAGTATTGCAACGCCTAGATTTTATGTAACGTGCCTATGTTTGAACAAGATGTTAGGCAGTAAAAGTTAGCAGAACATAATTAAACAAAGTCTGGAGAGAAATCAAAGAAAAAAAAAGGATGAACAAAGCAATTTAATGGATGCAATTTCCACATCCACAATTGACTAAAAGATGCTGGTTATTATTCCTGTTATTTGAAGATAGACATTAATTTATTTACCCCCATAACCATACTATCAGAACAATTAGGACACACCTCATCCAAAATGGTTCAAAGGGAGAGATAGGATGACTGGGCAGAGAAACCCTAACAATGGCGTCAATTAAGCCACAATTTCACAGACCCAGCTTGACATCGGAGATCCAGTTGGAGGGTTCCATTCAAGAAAGGAGATGAGCTCGAGAAGAGGGTTTCAAAGTCAAAAACAGGGAAATTAGGGTTTTGAATCGATGAATTACTAACCCCCATTTTCTGATTCGAGCAGAGGAGCTGGGCTTGTCGAACTGAATGGCACCTTCCAAGGGCATATTCTCATCGTCGACGAAGACGGGCTGGTTATTGTTTATCGGCGGCGGAGAAGGAAAGGCCGAGGAATTGGAGAGTGGCTCTTGGAATTGACGGCGGCTGATCTGCAATCGACACCTCTGCCGATGGCTTTTGCCAGCGTGAGGTTGAGGGATTTGGATGGGTTGGGTCTAGAAACGAATTTCCTTGGGGGTGAGAGGAGGCAGAATAAGAGTCATACGAGGGAAAGGCTTATTTTTTGTTAAGAGAGGGATCCCTCTTCTTTTTGTTTTTTTATTTTTAATGTGATCAGTAGAAAAGAATAAGAGTGACAAACCTATCAATTTGCTGGTTTAATCGGAATTATCACGGAAATCCGTATGAAATACATTTACATTTGTTACAGATATCTGTATCTATTTATCTCGGTAACTTGACATGGGATTGTGCACGGAGTATGTGGCAAAAACTTATTGTCACGGAAATCAGTCCCTCCATAATTTACATAACATAAAAAATTAACAATTTCTAAATAAACTAATTTATAATACATACAGAAATCTGTGTGAATTGATTTCCACACAAATAACCGTGTAAAAATATTTTAGTAAAACGTTTTTACACAGACATATGTTACTATTGTTTATTCACACGGATTTCTGTGTTAACATTTCACACAGATATTCGTGTGTTACTCATTTCACACAGAAATCTGTACAAAAAACTTATTATAATAGAAATCCGTCCCTCCATAAATCACATAAATACGTTTTTTTTTTTTTTTTTTTAACTCCACACTTCAAAGGGCAAGACCATTAAGAGCAAGTGCACCCGTAGTCAAGAAAAGGCAAAGTCAAGAAGTCAAGAATCGACCAGTCAAGTTACTATTCCACTGCCACTAGACATGGGTTTACACCCGTTGTTTTTCTTGCCCGGTCAACACTGTTCATTATTATATAATTTTAGGGGGGTCTCGAAAATCGACTTTTTACACATACATAATTTATGAAAACTTCCTTCATTAAAGTTATAGAGATCGTCGATACGATCTCGTGCATATATGGAACGCAATATTCGGAGTTCGTATGAATTTATTATAAATTTTTGAAATCTGAAAATTTTCTATAAATAGCTATAAAAAAAAATTCTATTTTGTTTCAAAGGACGAAAATTTTTCATTTTTTCATTTCCCCCCCTGCGGTTCTCTCTCTCGCAGCTGCACTAGACCCGTTGTTTTTCGTCCGACCCGACCCGGATTTTTCTTCGTCCTCCTGCCAAGGACCCGGCCACCCCCCCCCCCCCCCCCGAGGTCGCCCCACCTCGTCCTGCCGCTCTGTGGCATCAAACCGCCCAGAAGCTTCCCCTAGGCCGAGATCGAAGCAACCCAGGCGGAGCAAATCGTCTGGCCACGTGAATCCTTGCGGCGCAGTGGGGGGTCTGGTGATGACGTCGCCCACGTGAATCCTTGCGGCGCCACGCGTCGATGCCCAGTCCTCCACTGCCTCCATTTGGCGCGTCAACCATTGCTGAGCTCCTCCTCACGTCAGCCACGATCAGGCTTGGAAACCGCTGGCATCTGGGCTTGACCGGTCAGGAAAATAGTCATGGCTGTGACTTATTTCTTGGCTGTAGTCAAGAAAGGCAAAACCCACCCCAGTCAAAAAACCACCGGTGGAAGCATCAGAATCCATCTCAAGGTCATATAGTCAGATTTTTCTTGACTATGCCCAGTCAAGAGCAAACCAGTGGACTTGCTCTAATGGATATAATGATTGAGACACCGACAGTTAGATATGAGAATTATATTATTTTAGTCTTCTAGTCCAAATTTCATCTAATTTCGTCTATTTTTCAACTTCGATCTTCTTGGTCAATTGAATAAGGCTTTATTAACTACACATTCAAAGGGAAGGTTTGGGGCACCGACCATTGGATGTGAGAATTACAACATTTTAGGCTTCTAATCCAAAATTCATCCATTTTTGTCTATGTTTTGACTTCAATCCATTTGGTCAAACCGAAATTAGCTTTATAACATTTAGTTGACCGATGTTGTATCCACCAACAATTATGCTAATAGTTGTACAAGACATGTATTGGTCAATCGACGACGAGAGATGACAAATAGAGCTTGAAAACTCTTGGTTTATCAGCGGTTTTGATGAATAGATCGAGACCCAAACAACTTCAAAAATAGCTGAAATTTTGACCATAATTATATCTTCTTATCATGATGAAATCTAACGGTCAATTTTGATAAAGTCTATTTCTTCTGCATTGTTCCTTGTAGAAGATATATTTTTCAATACAACTAATAAACCAATTAAACAACATTAGTAGGCACATAAGGATTTCGTTCGATCTACACAATCGAAACTGAAAATTGATAAATTTAGCATTACCCATCTATTTATAGCGTATTAGTAGGTATTGTGTAAAAAAATTAACCCGATCTGCCGTTATTTTGACATGAAATAAACCGGTCAACCCTTTAAACGCTTCTACTTCCCTAAAGGGAGCCGACCCTTGAGGAGATAAAATTTCTGAAATTTTTACATTAGTTGATATAGCTTCTACCCATGAGAGCATGAGAGTTTACAGATAAAAAAAAAAAGTTATGAGTGAGCGGTTATGAACATATTAGTTTTATGTAGTATTTTAGGTTTAGGGTTGACCTACTATATCGAAATCCAAACGACGATGAAAATAGCCGAAATTTTGAACATAACCATTTATTCTTATCATGATAACATCCTACGGTCGATTTTGATAAAGTCTATTTCCTACACATTGTTGCTTATGGAAGGTATACTTTTCATTATAACTAATAAACTAGTTATACCGCATTAGTAGACATAAGAATTTTGTGCAATCCAAAAAATAAAAATTGAAAATTGATAAATTTGACATTACCCATCTATTTATAGCGTATTAATAGATATGGTGTAAAAAAATTAACTCAATCTGCCGTTATTTCAATATCAAATAAAGTGGTTAACTTTAGAGCATCTTTAGCAGACTATCTATTTTGGCTCCTAAGCTATTTTGGAGAGCATGTTTAGCTTTTTATCTATTTTAGCAGCTGCATCAGACACCTAAGTGGCTCTCCATTATAACTTTTAGCTATCTCGCTCCTAAATATAGAGAGCGAGATGAGGCTCTCTATAATTTAAAACATTCCTTTTAAACTATTTTATGTAATTTATAAATTCATTTAAACTATTTATTATTCATTTAGAAAATAAAATAAATTCAAAACTAGCTAGAATAGAGAGCACTGATTCAGACGTATTTCTAAAGTGGCTAGTTAAAATGACTTTTTAGCTACTTTGGCTAAAATTTAACTAAAAAATGGCTAGCATTGCTAAAGATGCTCTTATATACACCTATACTTCCCTAAGGGGAGTTAAACCACGAGGAGATAAACTTTTCAAAATTTTTACATTATTTGGTATACCTCATATTCATGAGAGTATGAGAGCTGACAGATCGAAAAAATAAGTTGTGAATGAGCGGTTATGAGCATATTAGTTTTATGTGGTATTTAGAGTTCAGGGTTGATCTAGTAGATCGAGACCTAAATGATAACAAAAATAGCTGAAATTTTGACCATAACTATTTATTCTAATCATGACAACATCCAACGGTCGATTTTGATAAATTCTATTTCCTCCACATTGTTGCTCATGGAATGTATACTATTCTTTACAACTAATAAACTAGCTATACCACATTAGNTAGACATATAAGAATTTTGTGCGAACCAAAAAATAAAAATTGAAAATCAATAAATTTGACATTACCGATCTATTTATAGTGTATTAATAGGTATTGTGTAAAAAAATTAACTCAATCTGCCGTTATTTCGATATCAAATAAGTGGTCAACCTTATATACACCTATACTTTTTCACACGGAATTTTGTAGCTAATTGTTCTTTTCACACTGATATCTGTGTGAAAAGGTTTTAGTTTTTACACAGATATCTGTTAATGTTATTTATTCACACGGATTTCGGTGTTAACATGTCAAATAAATATTCGTGTGATATTCATTTCACACAGAAATCTGTATCAAAAACTTATTGTAACGGAAATCCGTGTTATTTGAAACTAAATAATTAGTCGTTAGCTTTTATTTTTATTCATAATAATTTTCTTTCAAGTTATTTTGCCACAAAAATCCGTGTGAAATAGTTGCACATTTGTAACTGATATCCGTGTATATTTATCTGAGTAACACATGCAATTGTCATTCAATTGTTTGCACGGAATTCTGTCTCTAATAGATTTTTCACACGGATATCCGTGTTAACATTTCACACAGATATTCGTGTGTTTCTTATTTCACACAGAAATCTGTACCAAAAACTTATTGTAATGGAAATCCGTCCCTGCATAATTCACATAACATAAAAATTAACGATTTCTAAATAAACTTATTCATTGATGTCAGATCAATGAATATTACAAAATTTAAGGCTAAAACCAGGGCCATTTTTGCCTTTGGGTTGGAGATGGCCTAATCAATTGAAATCATGGTATAATCGTTGTTATTATTTATTAAATTTTTAAACCATTTCTTGATGTAACTCTTGAAAGTGCAACATATAATTGTCCATGAGTGAAACAGGTTCAGGTAAGTATATACCAACTTGCTTTAAAACGATTGACCTTGGCTTTTGTTAATTGTCATAGCATAGCATGGTCTAATAGGAAATTGACGTCTTTTTAAAAAAATAATGGCCATTTATTTTCAGATGCAGTAAGAACAATTCTAGGTATGAAAAATTTTTTGCCTGTATTAGTTCCTGTTTAATATTTTTGCTTCTATTAATCGATCAAATAATTTTGTTATTCTAATCTTGTACCATTACATAAGCCAGATACTTGATTTAAGTTTCTCAACAACATGATAGGCATTCCCAATTTTAAAGTTAATGTATGCGATGGTAATCCCTGAATTCAAGTTTATTCAAAATTCCTTCAGGATATAAAGACTAATACGAACACGATATATTCGTATATTTACCCGAATTTAATAAAGGTATCTGAACTTAAATAATTGTAATATCACCTGGTAATAAATTTATATAGCATATATCATTTATATCTCGAGCTACAGAATTTCGTGGTGTAATAATTGCTCGTTCTTTAAGGTAGTCAAAGTTGTTGTAATTAAAGTTAAAATCTGAATAAGTTGCAGAAATATTGTCTCAATTGGATTTGTATAAGAATGAATAAGTAAATCATCAGGAATTTCAACCCAAGATGTATCTTTACATCTTCATAATCAATTGAATGTACACGACCTCTCCTATTTGCAATAACCAATTTGCAAAATCGAAATATTTTTCTTATCTTCATTGGTTAAATTATGATTTAATAACCTCATATTTTCTGTTAAATGAAATATCTAAATGATGACCAAAGGTATGAACAATTTAATGAAGCTTCAATTATTTGCTCTTTAGTTCCTCCTGCAATAACAGGTAAAATTTGTCTGAAATCTCCACCAAATAAAATAGGTTTACCACCAATGGTTTGTTAGTTTGTGTATCATTGAATGTGATAAAATGTCACGTAAAGATTTATCTAGTGATTCAAAACAATGTTTATGACACATTGGAGCTTCGTCCCAAATAATTAACTCTGTCTTGTCAATTAATTTTGCAAGATGATGCCTTTTTTTATTGGACATATTGATAGATTATTTACAGTAAGAGGTATTTTGAATCTAGAATGAGCAGTTCTACCATTTGGAAGTAATAATGAAGCAATTCCGGATGAAGCAACAGCTAAAACAATTTTGCCTTCAGATCTTAGCTTACATTATGTATGCCATAAAAAAGTTTTGCCAGTTCCTCCATGACCATGAACAAAAAAAGCATCGAACGTTCTTTCTTCAACTGTTTTAATTACTTGATCGTAGACAATTTTTTGACATGGATTTAATTGTGATACTAAATTTCGTTTGACGTTTTAAATCAAAACAATTGTAATCTAGTCTTCTCTTAATAATCTATTGTTCAACTCTAATATCTTACTTGCATCAGGCATTGGTAATTGGGGATCTTTTAATGAACTTGATGATACATTAAATATTTGTTCTAATTCAAATAATAATTTATTTTTCAATTCTGATTCTGGTAGAGTTAAATTTGGATTTCCAAGTTCAATTCTAGTTTTATATAAAATAATCATCACACATAGTTGACCAATGTGAATCTAATAACATTTTAGGATTCGCAACATCACAAAATAAGATTATTGTAACAAAGAGTTGACGCATTTCAGATGCTGTTGCAACATGTGAACAATTTGTTAATGCTTCAATCCATTCTCTATCGTCGCTAATAGACCTAAAACTCTGCAAGTTTCTTGATAGGAAGAATATGTAATTCCATTGATAGTTCTTATTGAATTGTAATCACAACAACCTTTTTGGATATTTAATAACATTCTCATAAATATAATTCACCCTAATGCAGGATGTACATGTGCTATTCGGCCAATAGTTTCATATTGTTTTCTTGGCGTCCAACATTTATTTTTATTATTCCAAACAAATTTACTTGGAAACTCTGTATAAGTTAATTGACATGCTTCTGGGTAAATCATATTGCTTTAAACCATCCAGTAAGCATAGTATCTTGCGTGCTTTTTTGTCTTAAATTGATTCAAGAGATTGAGACTCATGAAAAACAATATTTTGTTCTAAAGGCATGTGAATATCTAAAGTTGAACTGCTGGATGCCGAGAATGAATTGGATATTCAAATAATCTCCACACAGATTCATGAGGAGTTAAATAACGACAATTAAGATAGGTTTTAATTTCATCATTAAATTGTCATGGAATAAAATTCGAGCTCGATCTGGACCTTTATTAATGTATTTAAATAAATATTTAATTAACATAGATTGAGAACATGATTCAACATTAATATGAGCATTGTATTTTAATAATAAATTTGAATTGTAGGGTACAACAAAATTATTTCCAATATGAACACCATTTTTCATTACGAATTTCTTGTCATCATCACGCCGTCTATATGTTGGAGGTATATGTGTTTCAAATATAGTGTTCGTGTTTATGATTTTGGAAAAAATTTTGAACATTTTCCGTCCCGCATGCAAGGAGATTTTGGATTTATTTGTCCGCAAGGTCCATGAATCATAAATTTGCTAACAATCTCAAAAAGTTCTGGATCAATGGTTTTGTCTGGTAATTCTGCTGAATAATAGAATCTATATCAGTTGCTGTATAACATTTGTAATTTTTTTTAACCAGAATAGCATATGAGCATGCGGAAGTCCTCTTTTTTGAAATTCTATTGTACAAACATCTGCGTCAATTTGTCCAAAGGGTTCTCCAGATTTAATGTAAGCAATCATATTTTGCACTTTTATTTTAAAAATCCTTGAAATTATGTCAGGTCTATCTTCAGCTTTACATTTACGTTCATTTTCAGTATATCTTAATATTTCTGGCCATTTAACATTGCAAGTAAAAGTTAAATAAATCAGGATTACCATATTGTCTACAAATTGCCATGGCATCTTGATAATTATTAATTATATATCTAGGACTTCCAGTATGAGAGCTTGGTAAAATGATTTTTTGTCCTAACTGATGACCTTTCTTAATTCCAGTTGAAGCTTTAGTGTAAATGTCCTTATAAACTTCACTTCTCAAATTCTTTTGATTTTTTCTAATCCAATCCAAACGACATTCTTCAATTGTTGCATATGAGTCAACTAAAAATTGTTGAAATAATCGTCCGCCTTTTAATAAAGTATTTACGTCATTACGTCTATCTTGAATCTGATACACAATATAATTTTGCATTGATATTTTTTCTCTTTTCTGATTTCCTGAAATTTGCTGCATTGGTATATCTGATTTATATCCATCTTCACCATATGGAAAAAGAATTGGATATTGTAATGACATATACTTTGGATGTATCTTAGAAATTCGTTGTAAGTGTCCGTCATTTGATTCAATAATTATGTCTTTATTTGAATTATGCTCCCCGATGTCACCAACAATTAGACCACCAATGTCTTCACTTATTGGTTTTTCGTATTGTTTACTATCAGTAAGTTGACGATCAAGTATAGTCATATTAAGTGAAGGCAAACAATGATTTTCAAATTTATCTCTCATAGTTCGAAATTTTTTTACTAATTCATTAGTTTCATCAAACATTTTGATAAGTCCTTCAACAATTTCTGGTTTTATATTTTGATTAACATGAGTAGGATCGACAGCATTAATACGATTTGAAATCTCATTTTTTGTATCATATACGTATAATTGTGCATATTTAGGAGATTCACCCTCAACTGGTAATATAGAACCCATCAAATGATGTACTTGACCACTAATTTTAAAAATATAAGGACCGGATCCGTCATTTATCTTATGATCAATTGCTGCTCCCATTGATGTAAAAGAAAACATAGAGTTATAAATTCTAATATTTTCTCTAAAAGATTTACTTACTTGACCATTATTTGGATCTATTAATTTCTGAAGAAAGTCTGGTGTTGGTTTGGGCTGTTCAAGCTTGACTTGTCCTTTTTTGCAACAATTTGTATAAATGAGTGGTGCATTTGCAGATGATTTTTTGATAGCTTCATCAACCCAAAAACATGCGCCACAATGACTGCATGTGTGAATATTATCACCGGAGTCTTCATATTTCACGACAGTTCCTGCAATCACAATTTTTGTTTTTATGAAACAATTGATATAATTATTATTTTTTCAAAGTAATAAATGAAATTTGAAAAAAAAAATAACCTCGTTTAGTTTTTTGGTACAAAGCTTGACCAAATGGATATGAACTTTCAACTGTATATGAAGTTTTAGAAAAGTTAGAAAAGTTAGTAATGTTATTCAACAAAAAAAATAACTATATAATTATTAAATAGAAATTTTGCTTACCTCGATCAATTTGTACAGAATGGCAAAGTGCACTGCTCTCTAAATCATTTGATTCTTCTATATACAAATAATTGAAAAAAACTGATTAATACAATGTAAATACTATTTAACTTTTGAAAACATTAAATGAGTTGTGCACTCACTTTGTTTTTGCTTTTTTGACCTAACTTGATCACCAGACATTTCTTGTATTTTTCTTGACTATTATGATTTTCAACATGATCATCTTGTAAAAACTTTCTTGTCCTTGTTCTTCCAATTTTTGATCTCATATCTACATTAAAAAACAAATTAGTTAGTAATTTTGATCTCATATCTACATTAAAAAACAAATTAGTTAGTAAAGATCGCAATAAATTTAATCCTTCAATACTTTCTAAATGCAGTTCCTTTTTATCACTGCTAACTTCAAATTACATAATATCTACCTACCTTGTTTCTGTCTTTTTGACCTGATATGATGTTGCGTGTCCCTATCCAGAAAAGTACTCTGGCTCATAGAAGCAGCAAAAGTTTGATCATCACAAATTTCTGGTGTTTTCCCTTGACTGTCATGATTTTCAGCATGAACATTCTGCATAAATTTTTTTCTGCCTGTCCTTCCAATCTTTAGTGCCATAACTGTAACCAAACAAATAACAATAATAAATAAATAAACTGCAGATAATTTTTTTTCCTTTCTTGTTTCTATTAAACTCAAAATTGAAATTGGATAGAAAAGAAAATTATAAACAATACAGAGACAGGAAATCCTGGATCTAGCAGATGAGTTAAACTTTTAAAAAATACATGAGAACAGTAGGTTGAATCTTAAAAGCGAAAACATTCTTTCGTAGAAGACAGATATGCATTGAATTAGCATAGTAGCTAGGATATTGTTCTAGTAAGAAACAATCATTTAGGAAAAGAAGAAGTGAGCTACAGTACAGTGTTGTTGTTACTGTACAGTCTAGTAGGGGTCTTTTCTTACTGTATTGGAAATATTTCATTCTCCTTGCTTATCATGAATGTGTTCGCAAGAAATAGTATGATCATCAATTTCAATAACCAAGCATAAATGAATCCACATTCTTTTAACATCCATACCTGAATCTGAAGCAATTAGAAAATCTGACAGGGCGCTATTTCCAAAATCTACAGAAAAAAAAAAAGTGATCAAAAAATTTGACATAACTATAATTCTGTAAAATGCAAACTTAGTATATTTCATTTTCGAACCTACAGTTTCTAAACAACCAAAAGGAATAGAATTAAGTTATGGAATCCATCACAAAAAGAGGTCAAACAATGAAACCAACTGTAACACTATAGAAAAGAAAATAATGAATGCAAACAGAAGGAGTGACTAATCAAAAACTCCAGCATTTATAAACATAGCACATAAAACAATCATAGCACATATAACAATCAATCCACAAACAGAGAATAAAAGGATAGAAATCTAATCGGTCACAACAGCAGGAATAACAACCGTCATTGAGAATAATTCAAAAAACTTATTCACAACAATCACAAATCATAAACTGATTCAGTGACAGCAATACAATAAATTAACCGTAATGTTCTATCTGCGAGCTTATGATAATATTTATAATATTAATTCAAATTTCTCACATTATAAAAACTCAATTCTCTAACTAAAATGAAAAACAAAAGTGGCTACAATTTACAACAAAGAATGTCAATATCACAACAACACAATTCAATTCAGTCAGGCAACGAAGAAAATTCATCCGTGTCCAATTCATTGTAAGAACAACTATTCCACATGAGTTCAAGAAATAGTTTTTCATTGATAACCCCTAAGTAATAGCTGCACACTCGCATTTGAGCATTTTATATTTATATAAGCCTAAACCCCTATCGCTTTTTGTCGTTATGTATGAATGTCTGAAAAAAATATAAAACGATACCAACGACAACCCCTAAATAATTAAGCTCCAGAAATACAGCCCCACGTAACAAAAAAATTAGCGTGCTTGTGATCTTCATTCATATCCAATAACACAAAAAGCAGAAACAGATAAGCTCTATAAGAAAGTAAACCACAGAATAATAAAGAATGTGTACCTGAATAAAAATAAGGGACTAAAATAGTGCAACACAACAGACAAAGGAACAGCGCCAAAACAATCAGTTGTACACTTTTTCGCATCAAACCTGCAAAAGGCAAACAGAACAACAATGAAATTCTGAAATCAATCGCAAAGTCAAGCATGTAATCAAAATCACATATATGTAAATCAAATAGAACACCTACTTGAAAGAAAAATTTCAGATTTACCAAAGACCCCCAAAGATCCATCTCCAATCTCAATCAAAATTCGAGCTCATCTCAATCAAAGACCCCCAAAGATTCAAACTTTCACGCGCAATAGCCAAGAAAACAAAGGGTTTTCAACCGAATCAAAACCCTCAACCGAAAACGGTGACGAATGAAAACTTACCAAGTGAGTTCCGATTTTCTTGATGCTTAAACTATAGCTTGAAGGGTTGAAGCAGTTGTGAACACTCTTGCTGTGTGGTAAGAAGAGTGACTGAAATAGGCCGGCCTGTGGAGACAACACCCGACCTGAAATTGAAATCTCCGATCAAGAAACGGCTGAAGAAGGTGGCGTTGGAGGAAGAGCTGCAGTTGAGGAGCCAGTCGTCTGAGAGAGTGAAGGAGGCGGTTTAGAAAGCAGGAGGAAGAAAAGAGAGAACAAAAAAGTCGGTCTGGATGCTTCCGGAGGAGCCGAGGAAGAGAGTGAGGAGGTGAAGGAGGCGGTTTACAAAGCAGGAGGAAGAAAAGAGAAGTCGGTCTGGGAGGCTTCTGGAGGAACCGAGAGGAAAAAACAATAGGTCAATGGCAGAGGCGTAAAAAATATCTAACTGAGGGTATAATCGTCTTTTCACCTATGAATGAACAGTAAAGCGAAATGAACAGTGAACTCATCTTTTATATATAGTATAATTGCTCTGATACCATTCGTAAAAACCTGGCCGAGAACTCAACCAAAGCATTTTTATTGGCTGAATTAAACAAAATATATATATATATATATATATATATGAAATAAAGTAGGATGAAAATTTGCGGGTAAATAAAAAGGTAAAGAAAAGTTCACAGCAGAACTCATTTATTAATTAAATCCCAAAAGGATTCCATGTGCTACTTACAAGGCAAAGTACTTTACTTTTACAAGAGTCAACCAAAAAAGAAAATCCTACTCGCTGCCCATCCAAACTCTTCTGAAACCGAAAACTAAAAGAACCTACAAACAAAAAGAAATGAGGAATGATCAAAAAGCACGCTCAGTGAATGACTCAAGTAATAAGCCAATAACATTATTCTCAAACATCACAGCCAGAAGATTCAAAAATCATAGTACTAAAGAAACACTTTTCAAGTACGTACTTTTATCAGAAAAACCATCCCACAACATAACACCAAGATATACTCGGTTTGGTAACCAAACCGCACCACTTGGAAGCACAATCAACATGATCAAACAATTTTGCCGATAGGCAACAACCTGCCACTGCAAGCTATAAATTCAATTTGGCATGCCACTACATACTCATGAATTTAAATATCATATAGGAATGCCACTGCAAACCTGTTAGCTAAAGTGGGCTACCACAACCCCGGAGTCACCACAACCCAAATGACTATGCCATATTTTATGGTCACGTCATAATAGCAATGTGCACATTGCCAGTACCACTCTCTTACCGGCTAGAGGATTCTAAAATAATATATAGTTTTCATGCTCCCACTGCACAAATCCGGAAATTAAAAATAGACATCGTTTCACCACAAACACATTGAAAACAAATTACGAATGTAACTCAAATGATGAACACTAGAATAGTAAACAAATCTGAAACATAAGTACTTTTATGTAAACTCACTAGTCCAAGGGCATAAGGAACGGAATTCTGACACATGAAGGTTTTCACAAATGAATCTCAATATCAAAAGACAGAAATCATACAATCTCTTTATCCACTTACTTAAGAATCATAGGTATCACAACTACCACAGAAAGCCTAATAACAAAGACCAAAAACACTACCAAAGCATGCTTATAACAATCCTATTCTTAAAACCAAATCCAGAACAGTGTATTAAAATACCAAGGATATAACAAAATGTGAGACTTATAAAATTACATTTGAAAGACATCATAAAACCAACTACCCCAAACTGAACATCATTAAATTCATATGATATAAAGAACCCAATACCAGACTCCCAATTTCCAAAGTGATAACAGTGGGGAAATTGACATAATGAAAAGAAAATATCAAAGCAGAGAAGTCATTTATATCAATCCTAAGCAGAACCAAAACAGGAACAACCAAGAAACATCCGATCCATAAAGCTCTATACTTCTTTTTTTTTTTTAAGGAAGCTCTATACTTCTGAAGACATGAAAATTTCAGAAACAGTACCCTGCGCCAAAACCCCCAAAAATCCTCATTCCAAACACACTTTGCCTCCCAAATCTCACAGTATACCAAACACAACCAACCCCAACCAAACTTCAGAAATTTAACTGAAAAACAAATCATGGTACCAAAGAGAGAAAACAACTTTCTCCTATAAACAAATAGACAACTGAATAAAGAAATAAGAACTAGAAAATTGGTTTTCAAAACTATCTGATAAAATCAAGCTCCACCAATATAAAAACAAAAAAAAGGAGATTAGTAGAAAGCCCAAAATCTCAAGAATAAGTGCCGGGAGAAATCAAAACAAGGTTCCCTGAGCCATGGCTTACTCTTACGTGTAGCTCAATACACTTATATAATAGCTAGCTGCTAGGTCCTCCACCATGACTAGCTGCTCATTAAAAGTTGGTTGGGATGTGACTTTTTTGCTGTTTGGTAATTAATCAATATAAGAATAGTGAAATTTTTTATTGCAAGTAATAACTGCACCAGACTCCACTCATAATAAGTATGAAGCAATAGCTAGTGGCTATACTGTTAAACCCCCAAAAGTTTGCAACTCGAATTCAACTCGATAACAATTAAACTTACTTAAACATCTCAAGGTTAAAATTAATCATTTCATTAATGGCATGCATGAAGATTGAGTTAAACTCACAGTGCTCTATATATCACCATATAAAATAAGATGGAAGAGACAATTCGCCTTAAAAAAATTAAAATTAAAATTAAAAAAATAAACATTGGTTTCAACATAAAAGGGATCAAAAAACATTTCATTTTATTAACCAAGAAAACATTCCAACACTCCATTTCACTCAAGCATCCACACATTAACTTCCAATGCATGTGGACCGGTAATTAAGTTAGGACAAATGAGCTTTTAAGAGTATGCTGCAAGCCAGACTAAATGATCTGAAATAACAACAATAAACAAACCAAAGAATTTGGAGATGTGCATGACAAAATTTGTTTGATGACATATCAGTAACATGAAGGTGCTAAAAATCTCCATAGTGCTTACAATTATATCGGATGGCCAAAGACAATCACAATCAACAAGAGGAATCCATGCTCTTCAAAGACAATTTGAGAGATTTCCAAGTATAATTTTCTATCATGATTTCCAGCAATTTTGTGTCTACCAACTTGATGGAGGATTTGTCCACTACAAAACAAAAACCAGAGGCAGATTAGTTTCAAACAAAAACAGGCGCAAAATTATTTCAAAACTTTGGAGAAGTTCAAAAATGATAGGACTTAGAACTATTTTATACACATTGAATTGAAAAGCATTATAGTAAAAACATTAAACCTCTTCTGAATATATTGAGAATCAAATTATATGATATGCAAGAATGATGACAAGCTACAACAGCAGAAGTTGGTGTGCAAGACTATAAAAGAAAACTATGAACATAACGTTTGACTTTAGTATCAAATAAATTTATGTTTACTCAAACTTTTTATAACTTGTGCTGTTGAACAGATTATAAACATGATTTGATTGCTCTCAAGTTGTGAATTTGTGATACATGCAGATGAAAAATACATTGCGTTTAAGAAGAGAAGAAACGTGGATAAATTTATTTTGTGACCAACAAAAACAATATCTCACTTGAAGAAGAAGAAGAAGAAAAATCAATGTTCTTTCAGAATATATCCCAAATGGTTCGCTCAAGCTTTACGATTTACCCGTGTGAATCAACAGCAAAACAATTTTTCCATGTTACCGGGATGAGAAAATACACATAACAACATCAAGAAAATTAAATAACTCACCAGCAAGCAAGTGAAGACCTGAACGTTTGTTAATGATAAATACAACTTAGTTCAATGAAAGAAAGTTCAGTACTTAAATGTTTCGTACGTATACCAGCTAGCTGACAGTTCCTCCTCCACAGCTAACTGTCACGAATAATGCTTGTTTCTTTTTCTTATCTGAGATGGATACAAGACTAATACAAGTATTCAGAGAAGTGGGAGATCAGGATTTTACCTTTAAAAAGCAGCAACCTGCAGATCAGGCCACCACTGAATCAGACTCTGAAGTGCCTATAAATAATATCAGAGCTAAAAGCAAGAGTCTTTTCTGGTAGCTCAGGGCTTCGGTGAAAGAATTCTTCACAACTAACTGTTTCATGTCCCAACTGACCAACGATGTTCTGAGATTGACGTGAGCAATCTGACCGGACTTGCAACTGTTTTATTGGTATTATGGCACATAATACCAATATGAAAAGTCGAAAGAGATCATTGTATTATGGCACATAATACCCTAAATGCCTGTTCAGGATTCTTTCCTTCATACAAATTTGACTGCACCAATAATCTGAATGAAAAAGAAAAGCCAAACTTCCGCACCAATTTCACAGGGAAAAGCAAGAAGCTTTATTGGGGATATGAGGCCTTCAATAAATAAAATCTGCTATCCATCCGCTGCTATTTGGAGTGTGGTTATGGAATGACCAACTCACCAGCAATCTGAAACACATAAATAAGCAAAGCTAAAACAGAGCACAACTGCAGCGGCAGCCAACTAAATTCTACGAGTAAATATAGATAGTTCCTCCAACCTAGTGGGTCTTTACTTTTCATCTAAAATAAAACCAAAATTGGATTATAAGTACTGGGAGTGGGAGAATGGATGTTACCTAACAAAGCAGCAAACTTCAAATCAGAGCTGAACTGTTGTTCAATAATTTCAAAGGCACAAGCAAGAGCCTTTATTTGAAGATCTGGGGCCTCCTTTTATTAAGCATCAAACAGAATTGGGACCTGAACTCGGACAATGTTCCAGAACATGAGAGATCGATCTGGGTACCAAAGGATTCAACTTCGGAGGCAAAAGCAAGAGCCTTTATTCGCAGCAGATGTGGCCACTGGTGCCCAGAATTGGGAGGTCACCGGCGACCATCTTTATTGGTAACTATTGCTATTTGATGGGATGGTAATTAGGGGATAAGCGCAGAGTGAGTGATCTGAGACTTCATTTCATCGCTCCTGTTCCTGTATGTATTTATGAGAAAGTGGCATGTCAGTCAGTCCCTTCGACTTTCCGTATTAGGAGATTCCCATGTTTGAGATACAAGACATCGTCTGACACCCAAATCTATTATGTCTATAACTATTTTCTCAAAATAAAAACTTTTTTTTACCAAAAACAAAATTATTTTATAATTATGTTCGAGGCTACAATTAGTGATGAGGAGTAATTTAATTTATCCATCCTTTTATCCCTCCTCTCATAAAAAAAAAATTAAAAAAATAAGGACCACACCGATCCCTACTCTCATAAAAAACAAAAAACTAACAATTGTTCAAGTAAATTCTGAATACATGTCTAGCCCAAACTCTAGGTTACTTGACCTAGTTGTATTAGGGTTTTGAATTAGAGATATTCTCAGAGATATTTATAGATATCCGATTAATTGTACGATATATTTCCTTGTACAACTCTGATTCTATGTCTTGTAATCTTCTATATAAAGAAACTCCTATTATCAATGAAAGCACGACTCAATTCTCTCCCAATTTCAGTTTTCTTTTAACACGTTATCAGCACGAAGCCCTAACCCTAAAACCCTAAATTCGTAGCCTTCATATCCCAGAAACCTCCGCCGCCCACCTTGAAGCTCTCAACTCCAAGAGTCCAAAACCACGATTATGTCTCAGTTTGGAACTTGAGCATCGTGTTGATAGATGCTTAGGCATTTTGACAATGTCAAACCTTTAACCACCCCCATGGTCGTCCGTAGTCTTGATCCTGAAAATGTTCCTCTTCGTCGGAAGGATGATGGCAAAGATGTGCTAGAGGCAGAAGTGCCTTACTTGAATACAATAGGCGCATTATTGTACATAGCTCAATGCACAAGACCGACCATCTCATATGCTGTGAACTTGTTAGCTAGATATAACTTTGTGCCAACGCGGTGCCATTGGATTGATGTAAAAGAGATCTTTCGGTACTTGAGATGTACGATTGATATGGGTTTGTTCTATTCGTACAGAGAGATGATGGATTCGGACTCATCACACACCAGGAACGCCACCAACACTGGCCTGCATCCTCTATCCCAGTCCCAAAACGACATGTGTTTTGGAAGGTTTTGTTGATATTGGGTATCTCTCTGACCCACACAAAGGCCATTCCCAAACTGGTTAAGTGTTTACCATGGGTAAAGACCGTGATATCTTGGAGGTCTACAGAACAGACCCAAGTCGCTGTATCTTCGAACCGTGAAGAGATTATTGCTCTTCACGAAGTAGTTCTTGAATGTTTATGGATTTGATCCATAATTACGCATGTTCGAACAATTGTGGTTTGAAGTGTACCACAGATGAGCCTACGAGCGTATGGGATAATGCTCCTTGTTTTGAACAAATAAAACAAGGCTACATCAAAAGCGAAAACATCAAGGATAATCAGCAACAACAGACTCTCCTCAATATCAAAGTGAACTAGATTCGATCTGAGGACAGTATGGCAGACTTGCTCACTAAGTCATTGCCTAAATTCCACTTTTGAGAAACTGTTGGTAGCATCGTTTGCGGAAGTTAACCGAACTCCCGTGACCGTTGTCATTAAGGGGAGATGTCTACATGCATGGTCTTGAAACGTGAAGAGTGTGTTGTGCTCTTTTTCCCCTTCGACAAAAGTTATTTTTGTCCCACAAGGTTTTTGTTACTCGGCAATGTTTTTAATGAGGCAACGAGAGCATCACCACTTTTAGGCGACACAAATGGGAGTGTTCAAGTAAATCCAGAATATGTGTCTGGTCCAAACTCTAGGTTACTTGACCTAGTTGTAATAGGGTTATGAATTAGAGATATTCATAGATATCCGATTAATTGTACGATTATCTTTCCTTGTACAACTCTGATTCTAAGTCTTGTAATCTTCTATATAAAGAATCCCCTATTATCAATGAAAGCACGACTCAATTCTCTCCCAATTTCAATTTTCCTTGAACAACAATATTTTTATTTTTTTTGGTAAATAAATGGATGTGCTATCACTTCAAGCCGAGACCTAACTTGATAAAGTTTTCCCACAAGGTGTTAATAATAACTTTCTTTCTCAACATATAACTTTGGTGTTTTGTTTCTTAATTAATATATATATATATATATATAAATGCGACTATTGTCATCCTACAAACATTTGAATTATTAATATATTATATTAATCAATTGAAAAATGACTAATAAGCACACTAATTTTCTAAAAATTCAAATCTAGAAGATAAACAAAATAAATAACCAATTAACTACATACAAATGATACTTAATTTTTCATTAGATAACATTAATCTTCATCTTCTCCACTAAAATAGTAAAATATGCATTTATTATTATTATTTTACTCGTTTTTTTCCCTCCTCATCATTAATTCTTTAGTCAATTCAAATCATTAGTGTTAACTTTATTAAAACTTTTGCAATATATACCCTTTGTGAAAACCAAAAGTAGAGATACTAATAAAATTCAGTGACTGCTATAAAAATGAGCGCTAAGGTTCGAAAAATTATTAGGCGTTAGTCAGGCGGTGGGCATGAGACTAGTGCCTAGGCGGTTTTGTATTTTTTAATTTTTAATTATTTTTATAACATTTAATTACATAATTAAGAATATATAAAGAATTAAAAATTAATAAAATCGAGATTATCATTTTACAAAACAAACTATCTCGATAGTAGAAATGAAATTTTGACAAACCTTAAAGAAGTACTTCTGCATCCTTCAAAAAAATAAAAAAGAGTACTTCTGCACATTATACATATATTGAAAGGTGAGTTCACTGTTACTACTGTTCATCAAAGGGAGGAAAAGGCGATTTTGCCCTTACTGTTCGTTGAGAATATCAAGTTGGTCTTCTATAAACCCTGAATAAGGAAAACGCCTGATTTGGTAGTGGATTCGGGAACCTTCGCAAAAACAAAAACAAGAATCACTGACTGAAAGAGAGAGTGAGTGAGAGAGAGAGAGAGAGTTCGGTTCGATCTTGGTCTCTGCTGTGGTTCTTCGTCTCACTTAGATTGATAGTGAGGGAGGTTGTTGATCGGCATAGCCAGGTCTCAATTTTCGTTTGTTTCCAGCTTGGAGGCATAAAAGGTAACTGCTTGATGTTAATTTTTGGGTTAATTTTGTTGGGTACGGTTTTTTGGGATTATTCGATTAAGGGTTTTGTGTAAAATTTCATCAGCATGTGCTTTGTTTCTTAGATTGTATCGGAATTGCAAAGCTCTGATTTTTGGTGTGGGTGGAGGCTGCTTTGTCTCTTTTCTACAGCTGTGATCTAAATTGGGAGTGTGATCTGGATTTCTATAATCAGTGGATTGCTTCTTTTCTCTGTGGACGAATTTTGGTTTGTGGTTTTGAATTGATTTGATTCTCCAAGTCAGCACGATTTTTTTTCAGAGGGATCTTGCAACAGGAGAAGGGAGAGACAGAAACACTGACAGCGAAGTGGAGGTCGATAGCAAGGTTTGGATCCGGTTTGGGAGGGATCTTTCAGCAGGAGAAGAGGTATGGGTGTCAATCAAGTTGGGTTAGTTTTGATTTTTATTGAATATATCTGCAACGATTTTGCAATCAGTCTTTCAATTGATCTCCGTTTTTTTTTTTTTTTTTTTGGAATATTGTATGAACATCATTGTCAGATGTCTGGCTCAATTGCACTGTGAAAGTGATATTGGCTTAATCACTTTCAAAAATTGGACGCTTCTGGTCTTGATCGATCTTCTTCATCATCACTACTTTCCAAGCTGCTTAGTTTATTGCATCTACTCCTCCTTCTGTAGCACTCCGTCTTCATGCTTCACCAAAATGGAGAGAGAGAGAGAGAGAGAGAGAGAGAGAGAGACCCAGATTACAATACCAAAGAGAAATAGGGGTGAAAGGCCAGGGATTAATGACCACCACCAAAAGTTGGTGTGGTTCAGAGGTGGACTTTAAATAAATTAGACCAAAAGTAAACATCATTAAATGGAGGAGGGTTATAGGGAGAGTTATTCATGCCCAGAGCCCTTTTGGCTTTTGCTAATTTGAGAGTTGAAAGTGTTTTTGGTAGCGTTTCACAAAAGTAACTGAGGTGTTACATGCTTTTTAACAAAGCACCTGTAGAAATGCACTTGAGAAGCTTATAAAACAGAAGTTCTTCCTACAAAAGCAGTGTCAAGGGGACTTAAAGTGGTCTTTGGTCATGAAGAAACTATGAAGTACACTAGGTAGATGTGTAATTAAAATTCCAAGAACCAAAAGTCAGAAAGCAGCAATGGAGAGCATGTGACTTGAGTTAAGCATGAGCAACAGAGAGAGAGATAGTGAGTAGAAGTGGAGAAAGAAGACGCACAGTTTTTTTTTTTTTTTTTTTTTTTCCAGTAGAAAAGGGTAAAGTGAAGATTAAATTTTTACTGAGATTAGGGGAGGTGTATCTACCAAATTTCTATTTTCTGGTATTGTTTTATTAATGTGTCTTCATTTCTTCTTCTGACTCCATTTTTAACAGTTTGGTTTATCTTTGGTTTCAGGATAATTGTGTTTGGGTAGGTGATCTGCTACAACTAAACCAATCGTGCTTGGGTTTTGAAGATAATCGTCCTAGATCAACCAGGTGAGGGACCATCGCTTCTAATTTGTTTCATTTATTATTCGTCAGTTGGTTTCGCAAGGGCTGGGTTACACATATAATCAGTGCCCCCTCCTTTTTTTTTTTTTTTTTTTTTTCAATATTGCTATAATTTTTTCATTCAATTGATGTAGTTGTGCTTCATTGTTTTCATATAACTAAGATTCTGAATAAAGCCAAGGAGTTATATTGTTGGTTATTGATTGTTTGTATTGTTTTTTGAAATTTGGTTGCAGAAAACAGAAGAAGTGTTGCTGGGTTTCGGATTTCAGTGATTGAAGGTAAGATTTTGATTTTCGGTCTGCACCAGAGTGATTGACGTTTAAAATATTATCAAAATAAGTTAATTGCTGCACTCTCAGTGTGTAACCCAAATGGAGAGAGAGAGAGAGAGAGAGACCCAGCCCTATGGATTAATTCAATAACTAATGATTGAACAATAAAAGCCATGAATCAATGATTCAATGATTAGTCAAAATAACTAAGGTAAATATTGGGTTTTGCTCAGGGATGGTGCCCCTGGATATATATAATTCAAATAATTTTAGTTTTATTTGTGGTCAAAAATAAATTGTGAGGTACCAAATTAATTTAAAATCTCAAGCCAGATATTCCAAACTTTATGACTTTGAATAGTGTCTCTGTTGGTTTCGCAGTTTTCAGTATTGTGGATTGGAGTATCTCCCCGTTTTTGCTTTGTTGATTGGATTTTGCCGCATCCAGCATCGACTTAATTAGGTATTACCTTTTGTTCTTATTCTATGTTCTTGATTTGCATATGAAATAAGGGATGCTTTTAGTTGTTTGAGTTCAAAACATTGGTGTTTGGTGATTGGGTTTGGGGATTTACTTGATGTTCTGCAAATATTGAAACATTTGATAGCAGAAAAATCGCTCTTTTTTATTTATTTATAAACTACTGTGGTGGATTTTAAGGCTATGTTACTGATCGAGTTCTAGAAGATGATATAATCAATTTTCAGTTGTGGTTAGGATTTTAGAAGTTGGAATTTTGAGGTTTTATGTTCTTTATGGTTTCCATGTGTAAGTACATTGGCCTATTACCATTCAACACATGATTTCCCACTACGACAAGGAAACCGGATCTTCAAGGAAACAAAGAGAAAGATCACAAGATCGGTTCTTGAAGACAAGATCGAGCCAAATCGAGTCACTGATCTTGAGGTTAATGTGTATTCATTCCATATTGGTTGGTATAAATCTAAATTGATATGCATATAGGTTGTATTGAGTCAATAATCTTTTGTGCATTAAAATGGTTTTTAACATGCATATCAATTTGAGACCTTGTTAGAAAAGTGTCGATTGCACATTCAAAAACTGTTTTAAACCTTTCTATATTTATCTTAATAAATTATTAAGAAAAGATTTGATTGAGGGGGAGTCTTTCTCCCTTATAAAAAGGTTTCAAAACTAAAGTTTTCGTTAGGGTTTTTGACGGCAGAAATTGGTTTTCTCTTTGAACTTCTTGTCTTGTCCAAATCGTTTTCGAAAACCCTCTTTAATTGTTTCATGTGTTACTTTGCATAATCATTCACATTCACTCTCAAGATCAGTGATTCAATTGAGTGAAAGGAAGGTTGAAGATTGATTGCCTGGAATGTTGAATCTAGAGTTAGAATAGTTGTAAAACAAGTTAGCATTTGTTGCTAAGAAAAAGTGTTTGTTGTGAACAACACTACTTGTATTCTGTAAACTCTAGTGTTCAATATTGGATTGATTTTCGTGTTGGCTACGTTAAAAGCCACGCAGTGAAGTTTCCTCAGTGGAGAGGTTTACACTGCGTTAGCAAATCTTCGTGTCGTGCATCATACTTTCTTTGGTTAAACCTTGAGAAAAAGTATTTTATCACACTGGTTCCATCTAGTATTTTCAATTGGCATCAGAGCGGGTTCTAGAACCTTCTAGAGATCCCAGGATAGATGGAACATTCACGTGATAGGGCTGCTGGGGGATCTATAAATAGTCCTCCCTGGTTCGAGGGTGGATGTGAAAAATACACTCAATGGAAGATTTACATGAAATCATACCTCTATGCTCAAGATGAACACGTGTGGAACATCGTAGAAAATGGCTGGAGTGTACCTATGACAAAAGCAAAAGAAGAAGGCGCTTCCACTACCACTCCCAAACCAAGGAAGGACTGGACTGAGGAAGAAGTTCGTAACTTGCAAGCAGATTTCAAAGCTAAGAACAGCATCTTCACAGCCCTATCGGAGCGGGAAAAACTGAGGATAAGTCATTGTGAGACTGCCAAGCAGGCATGGGATCTCCTACAGATTACATACGAAGGAAATAAAAAGGTACGTGCACAGAAACTGCAAGCACTGATTTTTGAATTCGAAACCATGACTATGGCAGATGATGAAACCGTGGATGACTTCCATGGTAGAATTCTTAAGATCTCCGGTCAGTGTCGCAGTCTAGGAGCACCTTTTGATGAAGATAAAATAGTCAAAAAGATACTCAGGGCTCTGCCGGAAAAATTTCACTCAAAGGTTACGAGTATAGAGGACTCTTTTGATATAGATGATTATCCACTTGATGAGCTCATCGGAAATTTGAAAACCTATGAGATGAGGTTAAAACCTGAGAAGAAAAACAAGGGCGTAGCCTTCAAAGCAGTGAAAGAAACTGAAGAGGAAGAAGGACCACTAGATCTTGCTCTACTGACGAAGGAATTCAAAAAATTTCTCAAAAGCAAGAACTCCTCTAAAAACACGAATGCTCCCAGAAGGAACAACTATATTGGCAGTGGTAACAACAATGACTACAATAGTAAGAATGGAAGAGGAAACTTCAAAGGAAATCACTCAGGGAAACCAAAATGCTATGAATGTGGTGGTTTCGGTCACATCTCTACTGACTGTGGAAATAGGAAGCTTGGAAACAGCAACAACAAGTCTCTCCTTTCAACTTGGAGTGATGATGAATCTCAAGAAATTGAAAATGTGGCTTTTGTCTCATCATTGTTGCCTGATTCTGAAAGTGATGAGTATTTCTCTGATGATGATGAAACAAATGTTCGCTGCAAACAACTCTACAAAGCTTCAAAGGCTACTCTGATTAGAAACTTGAGCTTGGAAAAAGAAGTAGATTTCCTGAGGACTGAAAAAGAAAAGGTGGAGCAACTATTCGAATCCTCTCAATCTGCATGGAAACTGGAGAAAAGCAAACTCGTGAGTGAATCAGCAGATCTACAAGGTGACCAAAAGATACTGACGTGGAAGACTGAAAAGAATGAGTATCTCAACAAGATCAAACTTCTAGAACTGGATGTTAAAGGACAAAGAGCCTTGAACTTGGAACTGTTAGCGAAAAATGAGTCTCTACAACATGAGTTAAAATTAACTCAAGAAAGA
This sequence comes from Rosa lucieae, assembly GCA_024704745.1. Lineage (NCBI taxonomy): Eukaryota > Viridiplantae > Streptophyta > Magnoliopsida > Rosales > Rosaceae > Rosa > Rosa lucieae. Next base: position 36,263,269 of record CM045497.1, read on the forward strand.
TTCATGAAGTTTGATATCAGCTCCACTTCCATGTCCAAGTTACTTGGATCAGGAAAAGCTCCTCATGATACATGTGGGCTAGGATACACTGGAGAAGATTCCAAAAGCACCAAATTCGTACGAGCCTCAAAACCATCTGTAGAGCAGATAGATGTCTCCCTTGATGATCATGTCAAAAGTGTAAGGGAAGGAAATTCAAACCAACATCATCAGGTAAAACTTGACCAAGAATCCCCCACTGGTCAACACAGGTACGCAAACCCTAGAACCTTTGTTCCTACTTGTCATCACTGTGGTAAGATTGGCCATATCAGACCTAGATGTAATGAACGGTTTTTAAACTTACAATTTTCTCAAGAAAAATGTACTGTTGAAACCTTACAGGTTGAGCTTAAAGAACAAAAGGAACTCATTAACAAATTAACTGAAATTGTTTCTCAAAAGAATCCTCAAACTGAAAGAAGAAAAGATGTCTGGACCAGAAAAATTAAAAGCAAAAATCATTGGTCCCCTGTTGGTGAAACTGATGATACATGTCTTTTTGTTTGTGCTAGCAAAATTCATCAACGCTCTCACATTGAGGCAACTTGTTTGGTAGCTTTAACTGCATTTGCTGACAAACGACGAGATTTTTGGTATGTTGACAGTGGTTGTTCTAGACACATGACTGGAGACAAAACCTGGTTTACTTCGTTTGAGGATGAAAATACCACTGGATCAGTCACGTTTGGAGATGGGAGGAAAGCTAATATTCTAGCTCGAGGTACAGTAAACACTCCAGGTATACCTAACCTTAAAAATGTGTTATTTGTTGAAGGATTAACTGCAAATCTGATTAGCGTCAGCCATTTGGCTGATGACTATGAAGATGTGTGGTTTAACAAACAGAGATGTTTGGTCCTAAATCAGAAAGGTGAAGGTATCATGGGAGGTAAGAGATCTGTTGATAACTGTTATCATATTCAAGCGAATGAATCTTCTAGTTTGCAGTCTTGTTTGTCTGTTAAATCCACAGAGGAAACCTTTGAACTTTGGCACAGAAAGATGGGACATATCAACTATCAGGACTTGCTGAAATTATCTTCCAAACAATGTGTCCGAGGCTTGCCAAATTTAAAAGGTAAAACTGACAAGATGTGTGGAGATTGCAAAGTTGGAAAGCAAACTAAGGCACCTCACAGAATGGTAAATTCTGCGACAACCTCACAAGTATTGGAGCTATTACACATGGATCTCATGGGACCAGCTCAATCTGAAAGTCTTGGAGGTAAGAGCTACATACTAGTAGTTGTAGATGATTTCTCAAGATACACCTGGGTAAACTTCTTGAAAGACAAAACTGAAACGTTTGAGTCTTTCAAGAACTTGAGTCAAAAATTAATCATTGAGAAACAATCATCAAATAACTGCTTAGTGAGAATAAGATCAGATAATGGAACTGAATTTAAAAATGCCTCTTTTTCTAACTACTGTCATGAGCTTGGTGTGTCACATGAGTTCTCAGCTCCAATAACCCCTCAACAAAATGGGATAGTGGAAAGGAAAAATAGGGTACTGCTAGACATGGCTCGAGTATTGCTACACGCTGCAGGCTTAAGCAAAAACTTTTGGGCTGAGGCAATCAGCACTGCTTGCTACACAATAAATAGAGTATTCCTTAGACCAGGTAATGATCAAACTGCTTACGAGCTGTGGAAAGGTAAGAAGCCAAATGTTAAACACTTTCATGTTTTTGGCAGTCCTTGTTACATTCTACGAGATAGAGAACACCTTGGTAAGTTTGATGCTAGAAGTGATGATGGTGTGTTCTTGGGGTATTCTCTGAACAGTAGAGCATATAGGGTTTACAATAAAAGAACTCGTGTTGTTATGGAATCCATTAATGTTTCTATTGATGATCAATGTGTGAAACAGGAAGTAACATTTGCAGATACCTCACCCTTCTCGGTCACAACTTCACAGAATACTGAAACATCATCTGAGGAAGAGGAAGAGGAAATACATGACAACATTTTTGAACCAGCTCCCACCCAAAGAAGAGGGTTCAAGCAAGTTCAAAAAGACCACTCCACTCAAGATATCATCGGCAATCTAACTGATGGTCCGTTGACAAGGAGAAAGGCTGCAGTTCAGGTAAGTCCCTCTGAGGTAAGTGAAGAGAATGTATTACTGTGTTTCATTACCGAAAATTTGGTAAGCATGAACATCATATCTCATTTTGGTTTTGTGTCCATTATCGAACCAAAAAATATTAAGGCAGCCTTGTTGGATGATAACTGGATTAGCGCCATGCAGGATGAACTGAATCAGTTTACTAGGAATGATGTATGGTACTTAGTACCAAGGCCTAGTAAGTGCAATGTTATAGGAACTAAGTGGATTTTCAGAAATAAAAGTGATGAAAAAGGAAACGTGATTAGGAATAAAGCCAGACTAGTTGCTCAGGGATATTCACAAGTCGAAGGACTTGACTTTGACAAGACATTTGCTCCTGTAGCTAGGTTGGAATCTGTTAGACTACTCCTATCCATTGCTTGTCATCTCCGGTTCAAATTGTTTCAAATGGATGTCAAAACTGCCTTTCTGAATGGATTTCTTCAGGAGGAAGTTTATGTAGAACAGCCTCCAGGTTTCCAAGATCCACACAACTTAGATCACGTCTACCGGCTCAAGCAAGCCCTGTATGGGCTAAAGCAGGCTCCTCGAGCCTGGTATGAGAGACTATCCACTCATCTTGTGGGAAAAGGGTATGCTAGAGGATCCATAGATAAAACATTGTTTGTGAAACGAACCAAAAATGACATTATCATTGCCCAAGTGTATGTTGATGATATTGTATTTGGTTCCACTTCTAAATACCTTGTCAAAGAATTTCAATCTGTCATGGAAAGTGAATTTGAAATGAGCATGTGTGGTGAACTAACGTATTTTCTTGGACTGAAAGTAAAGCAGATAGACACAGGTTTGTTTCTCTCTCAATCAAAATACGCTGAGAACCTGATTAGGAAATTCGGTCTTGCTTCCAAGAAGACAGTGACCAATCCCATGAGTACAACTACCAAGTTGAGCGAAGATCATGAAGGAAAATCAGTTGATCCGACTCTCTATCGAAGTATGATCGGGAGTTTGCTCTATCTCACTGCCAGCAGACCTGACATCTCTTACAGTGTGGGTGTGTGTGCTCGATTTCAAGCAAACCCCAAAGAATCTCACCTGGACGCTGTCAAAAGAATAATCCGCTATGTGGCAGGTACAGTTAATTGTGGCCTTTTCTATACCTTCGACACTAATGTAGAAATTGCAGGATACTCTGATGCTGACTGGGGAGGAAATTTAAAGGATCGGAAAAGCACTTCAGGGGGATGCTTTTTCATTGGCAACAATCTGGTTGCCTGGCATAGCAAGAAACAAAACTGCATCTCCTTGTCTACTGCAGAAGCTGAATATGTTGCCGCTGGAAGTTGCTGCACCAAATACTTTGGATGAAGCAAATGCTTCATGATTATGGCATCTCTCAAGGTAAGTTGTCTATTTTCTGTGACAACACTAGTGCTATTAACATCACTAAGAATCCTGTTCAACACTCTCGAACAAAGCACATTGATCTCCGATATCATTTTATTAGGGATTTGGTTGAACAAAACATACTTGAGTTAAGCTTTGTGCCCACTGAAAATCAACTTGCTGATTTGTTCACTAAGCCTCTTGACACTGCTAGGTTTGAAATGTTGAGGAATGCCCTAGGGATATGTTCTAAGCATTAAGGCAAAATGATGACTGTCCACTATTGATTGAGAAAATTGTGATCCTAGTATCCCTTGATCACAGTCACTAGTGAAATGTACATATTTTCAGTCATGTATCTTATGTTATCATGCCTTATTCTGGACAAATAAAATTGTGTACTCATGTTTAGTCACTAAATCAAGTAACCCTACCATGCACCTTCACCTATAGCCTCTGTGGTGGCATGCCTCCTTTTGTTTTCTGTCAAATGAGATTCAGTGAAGTAGACGAACTACTTAATTTGCTCACATAGCTAATTCCCTCTTCTCAAAGTAATCAGGTCCTAGTTGTGGTGAACTTTCTAGGATTTGTAAGAAACGAGAACGGAAAATTGTATCCCATCTCTCAAAGTAATCAGGCCTTAGTTGTGGTGAACTTTCTAAGGTTTGCAAGAAACGAGCTGGTGAGTGATCTTTGCACGTAACATAAAATCATGCAGACAACTACTCGAGACTCTCTCCATGGAGCATCCTTGTTATGTTTAGTACCCTAAGAACATCTGTTCTGGGAGTTGCTGAGAAGAGTCTTGTTACATGAGTTCTATTTGTCACTAAATAAAGGAGCTCTTTGACTCCACTTAAACATGTGCTTGGGAACAATGATTCCTGCTCCTTCTTAGGAGATTTCATGAGCTTAAGTTTAGTTCTCTTACTTCACTCCTTCTCTATGTCACTAAACTCTTTTCTGAGCCCCACATCATGGTTATATTCACTTCTATCACAGGTTTACTCCTTAAGGTCTAACTATGAGTACCAATTCTTATTGTTGAGAGAATACATCATGCTTCGTACTCTGAACTATGTGCCTTCACCTACGTGATTTGTGCTCTCTGTGTTAAACTTCGCTATATTTTCTCTCCTCGATATGACCTAGGCATTCATTGCCTTAATACTTGCAAAGGAAACGATCCTCTGATATACTTGCAGATTCCCTGAATATTTTTTGACTCTTCGTTTCCTTCTTTGATGGTAATCTGACTACAATTAATTTCCATAATGATTATGCCTAAGTTGAGGGGGAGAAGCTATCTGCATGCGTATATCTAGGAAAAATAAATTGTCATAACTTCTCTCCCCATTGAGACGCTACCCAATCGGTGTGTTCCTTGGTCTTCCTTAAACCTAACTGTTCACTACATATAGCCTCTCTTGTCTCCCTCGGATTTTACTCTTGGTTGTCTCTGTGTGCAGGTTCTCTCACCCATTGCTCCCTCACCATGGTTCGCACACAGCAAACCACTCGCCTTGGAGGACATCGCCGCCTGCCTCCTCCAGAAGAAGGTCGTCAGGCCGCTGCCAGAGCCGGGATTCTCCATCCTGGCATGCACCATCCACGCAGTCGGAGCCCTCCTCCTCACCCATTTCCTTCCAGTTCATCTTCCACCGCTCCTCCTCCTGTCTCTCTGGAAAGTCTCCGTGACCAGATTATGGTGGCTGACTGGCGCATTGCTTGCCTCACGACGGACATGGACGACATGCATTCTCTTCTGGTTCGAACTCGTCATGCCCTGACCACTCTCACACAGGAGATCCGGAACATGCAGCGCCACCCTCCCGGGTTTGACGCTCCCGGTCCTTCCCATGCCATGCAGGAGCCTGTCGCACCAGAGGAAAGCTCGGATTCCATGGATGAAGAGGAATTTCTGGACACCGTCACCAAGCTTTGTGAGGAATTTGACGTGCCCTCCCATTCAAAGGGGGAGAAGTAACTTGATTTTTCTTACTTATTTCTGTTTTTAATTTTCGATGGACAAAAGTTTTTTTTGGTGTGTAAGTGCATAAGCACAGATACTCTTGGGATGCTTGCTATTATTATTCTTAAGTAATCGTATTTTGGCTACTTGGATCCGGAAAAGGATGGAAACTGATTCCTTAATCCAAGTAGCACCCTTTGTTTTGTGATTAGTGTTTATCTGTGAAACCTAACTTGCAGGACAAAAGGTGGAAAAATCATGTGTTGAATGGGAATGCCCAAAGGGGGAGATTGTAAGTACATTGGCCTATTACCATTCAACACATGATTTCCCACTACGACAAGGAAACCGGATCTTCAAGGAAACAAAGAGAAAGATCACAAGATCGGTTCTTGAAGACAAGATCGAGCCAAATCGAGTCACTGATCTTGAGGTTAATGTGTATTCATTCCATATTGGTTGGTATAAATCTAAATTGATATGCATATAGGTTGTATTGAGTCAATAATCTTTTATGCATTAAAATGGTTTTTAACATGCATATCAATTTGAGACCTTGTTAGGAAAGTGTCGATTGCACATTCAAAAACTGTTTTAAACCTTTCTATATTTATCTTAATAAATTATTAAGAAAAGATTTGATTGAGGGGGAGTCTTTCTCCCTTATAAAAAGGTTTCAAAACTAAAGTTTTCGTTAGGGTTTTTGACGGCAGAAATTGGTTTTCTCTTTGAACTTCTTGTCTTGTCCAAATCGGTTTCGAAAACCCTCTTTAATTGTTTCATGTGTTACTTTGCATAATCATTCACATTCACTCTCAAGATCAGTGATTCAATTGAGTGAAAGGAAGGTTGAAGATTGATTGCCTGGAATGTTGAATCTAGAGTTAGAATAGTTGTAAAACAAGTTAGCATTTGTTGCTAAGAAAAAGTGTTTGTTGTGAACAACACTACTTGTATTCTGTAAACTCTAGTGTTCAATATTGGATTGATTTCTCGTGTTGGCTACGTTAAAAGCCACGCAGTGAAGTTTCCTCAGTGGAGAGGTTTACACTGCGTTAGCAAATCTTCGTGTCGTGCATCATACTTTCTTTGGTTCAACCCTTGAGAAAAAGTATTTTATCTACACTGGTTCCATCTAGTATTTTCACCATGTCTACGGTGTGAAGTTTATAACAGTAGTGCATATTTGTGAGAAGGAAATGATGAGTTGTTGTTCTTGAAATAAGAAATTGGTAGAATCAGATATGGGTGTTCATGTTTCAGGGATATTGTTTGTTGTGGAGTTTGCGATTTCAGTAATTGGTTGGAAGAGGTTGGATGTCAGATTTTCATCATGAAGCACAACTACAATTATCAGTTTTGGGTTTGGGATCAATTTTGGTCTTCAATTATCAAAAAACAATTGTTTTCAATCTATATCCTTATTTATTCATTTATACTTTTAATAATGGCTCTGCTTTTAATAATGGTTTTGTTTTGGTTGTGGCTCATGGAAGCACAAATTTCCGCTTAATGTGCACATTATTTGGAGTCCAGGAGAAATTCAAGAAGTTTCCTGGGAAGTTCAACCAAAGTTCAGTTGGGAGTCCTTGAGTACAATTTCGCATCCAACTGAACAACACTACCAACTGAACTTCCTTGCACTCCCTTTTAGATTAGATCTTTACTTCAATTTCCAAAACTTTTGTCTGCTTCATTTTCAGTTTCATTAGTATCATATTAACTACCGCAGCAAGGCGCGCTGAGTTTAGGTGGTGTCTGAATAATTATTGCAATCTGAATAATTATTGCGATCTGAATTATTGATGAGTGGTTCCTAAGGAGTAGCCTTGGGAGTTTGCAAATGAGTGGTTCCTAAGGAGCAGACACATTTATTGATAAATTTTGTGTGGAGAAAATGCAACAATAACTTTCCCTCTCAGAGTTCATGTTCTGGATTTCTGGTATGTGTTTTGATTTGGGAAAGAACATTTGTTGGTTTTTTGCTTAATACATTTTCGTAATGAAGAAAATTGTTACTGATGCGGATTTTGTATGTTTGATTCAGTTTCAGGGTTGGACCTAATTTTCAAGTTTGCAACTTTATAATCCCAAAAGCCAGAAGAGATTTAGGGCTTGACATAGTCTAAAAGCCATGGGAGAAGATCATGTGTACACAAAAGATCGGAGGGTTGAATCCATTCCCGATGAGGTTCTCAAATTTTGATTTGTTTTTAGTTTTTCCCCGTTCTCTTCTTTTTACTAAAACCTGTCTTCATTTGTTTGTGTACAGCTCCTTGCATTCTCTGGCTCACACCCACTTAACAGTAATTGGCTCAGGTGATTTATATGATCTCTTATATATGCCAATGTAATTCATACGTGATCTGTATGATATAGTATTGTTTAATGATTACATCACTTTAAATGGTTAGTTGTAGTTGGAGTAACCGTATCGGAATTGCTTAGTGAGGGTGCACTTGCTATTGTTCGTTTCTTATTCTTTCCCGTTGTTTGAGTTGTACTCAACTATCTCAATTATTTTTGCACGATCAAATTGCTTTTCCACAGTGATTTCTATTCAATGTTAATGATCTATATGTCTTATCAACTTCACGTTGTTCAATACGTAATTTCTGTAGCTCTGTTTATTTGAATCAGTCATGTAGAGTTTCTAAACTGTAATACATTGCCCTAAAAAGGTTATTCCCTTTTCCTTTCCAGTTTTAATAGTGAGGTTTCTTCCCTTTTCCTTTCCCTCACAAGCTGGAATATGGGCTTTTGAACATCAAGCCTGAATGTATGGATACTTTCTTTTCCTGTTATCTATAGTCAACGTCTTAGTTTGAGTGAACAAAAACTAGAGGATCAGAGGTTTTGAGTCCACGGAGGTGCACTCTCTACAGTGATTGTATTTGTTTATGCAGATTCTGTATGCAAGCAGGTCTGCCATTACCCTGATCCTGTAACAAGGTAAACAAAATCTATTCACCTATTGAAAGATGGAAAAGACCATTTGGTTAAAGCTTTCATTTCAAAACCACATTATTTTGAATCTCTATTATAGTTTGGTTCACTATTTACCTGAGTGAGAGTGCATGGATCAGTATTATATGAGGAGTTAGATAACAAAAAGCTTCATTGATTAGCTATTTCGTATTCCACTTATGCTATTCTGTAGTGAGAGTGCATGGATCAGTATTATATGAGGAGTTAGATAACAAAAAGCTTCATTGATTAGCTATTTCGTATTCCACTTATGCTATTCTGCTCTATTTGTGCGCAAATTTTTAGGGTCACAAGTTTGAATGAATTCTATAGTTACTATACTAGAGAAGAATAGAGCTTGAAGAATGGTTTGGGTTGCTTTACTTGGCACTTTTAGACGTTTTTGTCATGCCAATTGAAGCTCTTTACTACATTTCAAAAAACAGATGAAGATCCTCTTGATCCTTTGTATTGTGTATAACAGTCTTTGGACATAAGTTCAATACAAACTTCATTTACTTCTCTTTTTAAATCTGTTTGTTCTTTTCTTTTCAGGTTTAACATTGCACCAGACTTGATGAATCAAGCAAAAGATTATTTGAACAAAACTATATATGTTTGTTATATTGTTGGCTATAGTGAGTGTTTTAGAATGCGCAAAAAAAAAAAAAAATGTATCTTCTAATGTTCCAATTATGTTTATTCGACCCAAAAGTTGTGGTTGCACAGTTGTGTGCAGTCCTGCCTTACTTTGAATGCCAATTTAGGATGGCCTGCCTTTGGAATGTTGATTTATGTGATTCTGTATTTGTCCTATCTCTATTTCTTTGTTAGTACATTTTGAATCAGAACCTCTCCTATCTGCCGCAGAGAAGGTAATGTGTGCTGAGCATTAAGTTGCGATAATAGTTACTAGGAATTTCTAATTTGGAGTAAATTGAATGAATTCTTCAAAAGTGAGATTATTTTGACAACAAATATTGGCCCAGAAATGTTAATGTTAAATTAGAAGTGCTGTATCAAGCAAACAAACCCGCGGCATTGCGCGGGCTATATCGCTAGTTGGAATTAAAGGGTTGGTGATCGATAGGAAAGAAACTGAGAAGCATCTTCTCATCCTTCATGTTCTTAGTTTTCTTTTTTATTATCATTACTCAGTTCATCCCCATTTTCTTGTTCCTTCAGTGATTGAAAACCTTTGTAGAATTACTTCCCATATATGATAATAATACAGTAAACTATAACTTAATTACTCAAAACCCCAAACAAAAAGTGACTACAACTCTGCAAGAACAACTCCAGTTTATAGCAAAAATTCAATTCCCATTTAGTTTCCTGATAGATATAAAAAAAACCAACCAAATCGAAAACACCTCATCTTGCAGGAGCTATTATTAGTACAGATCAATAATTGTGAAGGCTATACACTTCATCTGACAAAAAAAATCTGAAACACCTAAAGGGATCGATAAACAAGAAAAGCAAACATAATTGAACTAACGTAGAGGTGATGGGACCAAAGAAGCCAATAACATACCCAGACCCTTTTCGGCAACCTCTGATCAGATCACCACCGATCAAAGCATCGACGAACCATACATCTACCATCAATCCAGAATTCACTGCATCATTTACCCATACTTTCAAACTGACCGCTGGCAACCGAGCCCAGATCGACAACCTCGACGAAGACTCAAATCGGATTGTCCCGGAACATAACAGGGTACAGCCACCAAGACTATTACCTCGACCCATAATTGAAAAGAAAAGAAAAAACACCCAAACCGACTAGATTCACCGCCCAGCAAATTCCGCCCAGACGCCTAAGTGCCAGCCTAGGCCTCTTAGGCAGCCACCCAAAATCGAGCCGCCCAACACCACCGATTAGATATTAATCAAGTCAGAGACTCACCGCCCAGCCTAGGCGGCACCTAAGCGGCCTGGGTGGCCAAGTTTTAGAACACTGCTGAGCGCTCAACTAGGGTTAGCGCAGCACCCCATCCCCTTGTTTTTCTATGGAGATCTTGGCATGGAATTGTCGCGGTATCAATAATGACATCGCAGTGCAAGCTTTGAAGAGGTTGATCCAACATAAACGCCTTTCGATTATTTTCATTTGCTTTTGCCACAAAAACTCAAGCATTCAGCTAATCCAAAACAACCCCGCCGTCAACGTGTTATCCAAAGGCAACATTGACCCACCTCGAGCCGACATGCTATGGGGTGGTGCCGGCTTCACATTGTACCTGGGCTCCTAATGTGCTACTAACTCATGCATTGAAAGGCGGTGTAGTTTCCCGCACTACTAGAATTTTGGCCTTAGACATCACGACAATTACATCGGTGAGGAATTCACGCGATGGAAAAAAATATTATTAACATCGATTCCTTAAATACAGATTTCTATGCATATTACTGACATCGATTTTTAAATTAGCCGGTGACTAAACTATTTTCAAAATCTATTACTAGATCACATATAACTATTTTCTCACAAAAAAATTTGACCAAAAAAAAAATTTATAATTATAATTATGTTCAAGGCTACAATTATTGACGTAATTAATAAGGAGTAATTTATCGATCCTTTCTCCCTACTCTGATAAAAAACAAAAAACGAACAATTTTTTTTTTTTAGTAAATAAATGGGTGTGCTATCTATTGAAACCAAAAAAATCACAAGTTCAAAAATTATATGGTGGTGGTCTTTCAAAATAAATCAGAAAAGTGGGAGCCCATTACAACAAAAAAAAAAAATATTGATGGTGCACAATTATATGCTTGTAGAGAGCTAGCTTTTGTGAGACAAGAAAAAAAAAATACATTCAGTCTCATATTGATAAGCTTTCTTTTTGAAGTTGGTTGGTTTTTTTACCAATTCAAACGTAAAGCAATCTCATGTAATTGTCTGATCAAAGGGTTTCAAAGCAAAAGAGACAAGTGCGCAGGGAGGTAGGCCAAGCATTGGTTAATTAGTCTCTATGCTTATCTCTTAAGGAAGAGAAACAGTAAGCCAACAAGAAATGACGAGTTGGCCTTAACTATTAAGTTCTTTTGTTTCTTTTGAATCTATGATCCTATCCGTAAGTATTTGAACTCCCATGCAATCAAAACAGATCATGCATGAGTCGGTCAAGAGAGAAAGAAATAAAAGTCGTATGTGATCAATGCACATGAAGATTGAGTCAACTTAGTTTGAAATTTGAATGTACGCATTCAAATTTAAATAAAGGCTTATCCGATCAAAAACAGACTCCCTCATTATTGCCTACAAAAGGAGACTCTCGACATAAAAGAAAGGGAGGCAGCAGAGAAAAGGAGAAAAAAGGCTAGACAGCAGAACAAAAGAAATACAAAGAAGAGGAGACGCACGAGAGAATAAGCCACCAGAGAAAGAAAAAGAAAAGCCACAGGTATACACATGCCTTCTCTGTGATACATGCTTCTCCAATTAATCCTCGTGTGTCTTACAGCCCTTCAAGACTCTAATAGGCCGTTCATGAATGACCACAACTATTAAACTCTTCCCATGCCTGTCAAAGTGACATTGTTGCTGCCTCAAATGCTCAAGCATTGAAACAAGAGTGGTTGTTCATGAACAACCAAGTTTCATGCTCAAAACTCCTCCGAAATGGTGCTGCTCCTGCAAGAGTTATTGCATAAAATTGGTTGTTCACGAACAGCCGTTAAAGTGCTAAAAACTCCCTCCAAAATGACGCTGTCATGGTCGTCCTACCAAAACTTACGAGAACTGAGGTCGTTCATGAACACTACCAAAGTTTTCTCCATGGTCGACCGATGCTTTCAGTTGATTTTTATTTGAAGTTGTTGCTGATCATGACGCCGCAAAGTGAACAAATCTGCAGTCAAGTTGTTTTTGCACCAACAAGCCATACAAAACCCGAAGCTCACAAGCAATACCAACCAAGAAGCGTCACCCAAAATTGGCGGTGGAGTTTGGCGGTGGTGAAGTAACCAAAGCATGCAGAAGGGTTTAAATTAAAGCAATACAATTGAGTGTGGACAAACGCTTTAAAATCAATAAAAAGCATTTGTCAAATTCTTATGGATGGAAGAACATGGTCCAGATGCTCAAACGCAAAAGGAAGGATTAATTAAACTTTGCTTTGTTTTTGAAACGGTGGTCTAATAAAAAAAAGCCAAAATGTGACGAGCTTGGAGCGGTGGTGTGTGGCAAACAAGACAAATAAATGATAGGCAAGTTTAATTAAATGATCTTTTGAGGTCATGATGTGATCTGTAAGAAGACAAAAATGGGGGGCAAGCTTAATTGATTAATCAGAACAAGAATTGCTTGAGTTGGTGCTCTACGTGTTAAGCAAGAAGACAAAAGCAAGTTTAATTGTTTTAGTTTGTGAACAAAAGGTTATGAAGGAGTCTGTCGCACCAGAATTGAAAGGATGGCTAGCGCTAACTCTGCACACCAGTTGATCAACAAATTGCCACAATGAAAACTGAACCTGCAGCAACAAAAATTGGAAAGCCTCTGTCAATACGCAGTCAAGAATTCTAATTAATCAAGACCCCCCTGTGAGCCCCGGAAAAATTTATCAAGATAAGGTGAGAGTGTTTGGAATAAATTTGACGATCTCGGTAATTGTTAAAAATCTTCGGGAATAATTATTGAGATTTTTCACAAGGTGGAGTCTTCAAAATTTGGACTCTATAATGAAGTACGCGATGTGACGAGTCCGTGAGAATTTTCAGGAAAATTTTCGGACACTGGCCTATTTATTATGAATTTCCAGAGTTTAGGAATTATGGAAATTCATTTTATATAAAAAAGGAAATGTTTTGGCACGATCTGAGCCGTTGAAACATTCACCGCTTCATCTGAGCCATCCAAAATCGTTTTCCCTTAAATAAGAGAGGAGACTTGATGGACGGACTAGATCGTTCCAGAAACGAACAGAAGCATCGACCATTTCTCCAGCTCGAGACCCGCGACGGTGACCCAACCGGAACTCCAGCGTCCGGCAACGAAACGACGGCGAACCGGTCATGTTCGACGCGTCTTGTGGTCGTAGTTCTGCCTATGGTCACAAATCGTCCATGCATGGAGCGAGGAGAGAGAACGGAAGCCCGAAAGCTTCGAGTTTTCCGGCAAAGTTTCTGCAATTTCCGGCGATCTTCGGGGCTGCATGAGGTATGGAAATCGATCCTCTCGATGAGCTATACGTACCGGTATACTTAGTTTTCAGTTTTGGATGGGTTTTGACGAATTAATGTTTTGGTGGTTCGGGTACCAGCGGAGCCGCTGTCCTCCTTGGTCGTCCTTTGCTTCTGGGTTCGTCGCCGACCTCCTGGAGCATGGATTGGCATCTGTTGGAGCTCGATTCCTTGAGTGGGTTGAATTGGTGAGTGGTGGTATAGGCTGCCACCATGGTACCACCACTTGTGGTGGCAGTATGAATTTCCTTTTTGATTTTGAGAGAGATTGGGTTCTGATTTTGGTTGACAATTTTGTTGCCGGTGCCGATGGGAGACTGCAGTTAAATTTGGGTTCCAGAAAATTCAAAGCTAAGGAAAGAGAAAGTAAGAACAAAGCCAATAATTGAACTTTGGAAGGAAGGAATGATGGAACCGATAATTAAGGGTAAGGTTCTAGCACAGAATTGAATTTGGGTTTATTTACGAGTTATGGTACGCGGTGTTGACTGTTGAGTGCTTTTGTTTGACTGAACCAGAACAGGAGGAGAAAGCATACTGTTGTTTCTAGTCCAACAACCCAGCAAGAAGGAAGAGTTTAATCTAAAGATTTTACAAGGTAAGTGAGAGGTCACCTTGGATAATTATAGTTGGACCCGACTATTTGATGGGTATATTTTGGTGAAAGTAGTAGGCTACTGTAAAAGTGCAATGATGTGGTTTTGATCAATTGACAAGAGTTGTAAACTAGTTCTATTTGTAAGGTGGAATTGATATCCTAATTAAGCAAGTAGTGACAAAAATGTTAAAAGGTCATGTTGCCTTTAAAGGAATTGAAGTACCACGTTGTTCAATCCTTGGGATTAAGTGGTTTTAAATGTAGAGATTGGTTCTATCTAAAATATGTGCAGTGAGCGCAATTAAATACAAATACAAGGTTGAGCTTAATTTATAAGCTTGGACAGAGAGTCCATATATTTATTGGAAATTGGAAGCTCATCGATAGTTATTGGTAAATTTTGGTCAAACTAGGGAATGGTCGGACAATTTAATTTGTTGAGGTTTATACAATTATTTCCCTATGAAAGTGTTGTTAATATGGAATCATGTCGGAATCTAGGACTCCAGTTACCCGAGGAACGAAAGGTTCGTGACTCTCAGAGTACGTGAAGAAAAGCATTGGAATCCAGGTAGGGGACTCGGGACTCATTCGGTTAGTTGTTTTCCGTTTTGAATTAAATGTTTATGCATATTTGAGTTGCATGGTTTGGTTATTGATGGCTTGAGAGCAAGGTTTCAAATTTTGGTTTCGGTTTCGATTTCGGTACTTCAAATTTAAAGAAATTTCGGAGAAAGTTTCGATTTCGGTGGAAATTTCGGTTAAAAATAAAGAAATCACATTAATTGCATGTATAAAATGATATTTTTGAATGAAACTTTTACATAGACTAAACTAACCTATAATAAACCTATTTACAATGTAAACTCTCTAAAATTATACATAAATAATAGAATTGTGATATTTAATATGGACGAGACGACGAATAATTAACTAAAACTGTAGTAAGTTGCTAAACACTATATATAATTCTATATGTAATTATAAATGTTATGTATATTGATAATGTGAATGTGATTTACTTTTTTTTTTATGGCTGGAACCCAGTGGGAGGCTTGGCCATCACGCATTTTTCACTAATAATTAGAAAAATTCAAAGTTTGTTGTGAGAAAACTGAACTCCAAGCCTACGAAAAAGTTGAAAGACATCATTATGGTCATGGTGGTCAAAAAGCCACGCACTAAGAAAATACTAGTAAAAACTAAAAAGAACAGTAAAGCCTTCAACATACCTTCTTAATTAATAATTATATGGTGGATGATACACATGATAGAAAGAGAGTTTCTGTGTTATGAAGGAGGATTGAAAAAAAAAAAAAATCAAAATTTCATATTTTGTCAGCGAAAAGTCGAAAACTGTGAAATACGAATTTAACAGAAATTTCAGAGAAATTTCGGACAAAATTTCGGTTTGAATATTTAAATATATTTTGTGTGTGTAGATATTTCAGAAATTTAGAATTTCGCGGAAATGTACGGAAAATTTCGGTAAATTTCGGAAAACTCCTGACGGAAATGATATAGCATATGAATTTCGTTTCGGTACTTCAAATTTACGGAAATTTCGACGGAAATTTCGGCAGTTTCAGAGAAACTTAAAACCTTGCTTGAGAGTGAGTGGAACATAGCGATTCCTTGGGCTTCGATCCCCTAAACCTCCGGAGGGGCCGTATGGACGAAATGGTGTCTGACATCCTCTGAGATGTGGCACTCTTTCTAGGTGATATGGCGTAAGTGGACACTCTCACTACGCTTACCTGGTGATGATTTTATTTGAGGTAAGGCCGTGTAGTTGGTCCATGGGACTGGCCATCAGGTATTATGCATTTCTTTGAGTTTTGTGCTTTGGATTTTGAGTCCGAAAGATATTTGAAGTTTGTCGTTCTTTAAAAAAATGGTTTAACTTTTTCATACTGGGTACCGAAATTTCTATTTTGTGTGTCGGTTTTCAAACCTAGTCGGGTGAAGCCCCTATTGAGCAGCGAGGACGAAAGCTCACCCCTACAACAGTGTGGATGCAGGTACTGTGCATTGGTAACGGGATTGGAGCGGATGGAGTTGGGTGTGCGGATTTCAGTAATGTATCTCTGTGTAAACCAGGTTCCGAGTTCCAAATCCTATCCTTGTTTCTACAAGCTGTATTTCCGGAATTTGTTGAAAACTGTTTTGTTGTGTGCTTAATCCTTTATTCCTCGATTGTTTGCAACGTTAAGTATTGGACGAACATTTGAATTTAACGTTTTAGAAAGGTTTTCACCTCAAAAGAATTTAAAAGCTTCCGTTGTGTATTTTTGGGAAAAATTTATTTTGAATAAATTTGCCCAGCGAATTTCTAGAATGTAAAATTTATTTTCGGTTTATGTTTTAGAGACTCGCAGCACTGTAACGTACTCAAGCTGGTGAGGTGCAGTTTGGGGCGTTACACCCCCCCCCCCCCCCCTCGACAAGAGGTGACAAAGTTCAAGAAAGGAGGAGTACCAAGCTCTAACTCCGTGTTCCCTTCTTCAATATGGACTGAAGATGTCGATCTCCATCTCCTACTTTGGTCTCTAATTCCAGTTGTTAACCATCAAATTTGCCAAGTGATAATTGATGTTATCAGACAATATTGAAAGCTGGAGGCAAGAAATACAACTGGGTTTGATGACTGGGCTTGATTTAAGCCCGAGTAAAATACGTGGGTGCCCAGATCACTTCTTCACTTAGAGTTGACGAGGCTAAAGCCTGAGAAACAAAAATACATGGGTGTACGTATCACTTCCTTGCTCAGGCCAACCAGAAATTAAAGCCCGAGGATTAATGTGGGTGTCCAGATCACTTTAAAGCTCGAGCCCGACTAATTTGCTCGTCGACAAGGGCATAGGCAGCATAAATCCCATTTTCAAATCTTGGGCCCACTGTTAAGCTAGATACGTCAGGCCCCGGATCAAATCAACAGACACTCTACAATCTGGATGTCTACAAAAGAAATACATTTGACGGATTCAAGAAATATATACATCCGTCGAACACAAAAGTTGCTACAAAGCCAGAAATAAAAATCCTATGAACTACGGTTGGTTTGATCCCACAATGGGTACGTAGGCAATTTAGCAGCCCACTAGATGCAACCACAATTTCAAATAGAATCCCTGACTCCACCAGTTAAATTCAGCCAGTCCTAAATTGAATCACTGACTCTAGTCAAATTCTCCAAACACTAGAAATACAAATCCTCTTAACTACAATGGTTTGATCCCTTTACAGGGTATGTAGGTAATCTAGCAACCCACTAGATGCAACCGCAAGTCCAAACAAAATCTCTGACTCCCTGGTTCAATCGATTCGAATTTCTGACCTCATCAGTTAAATTCCGCTAAACACCAGGAAACGTAATAGCCTTTCCAAACAAATCCAAAATAAATCGAATCCCTAGTTCACTTACACCAAATTCGTCCAAACACTATTCTTATTCCAAAAAGCCATACCCTCCAATGGGTCATCCACTCATTGGAACTCTTGAACTACGAGTGGCTTGATCCCTCTCCAAGGATACGTAGGCAACCCATTCAAATATCAGGGTGCGGCCGCAAAAACAAACAAACAAACACACATCCACAATTGGTTTCTTCATAAATGGAATCAAAGGATGTTTTCTTGTAACAAGGGAATATAATTAAGAGACACATTCTGTCTTGAATGGGTCGAACCCGAAATAATTAAAACTCTATTCACTAAATGAATACGAGTGAAATTATGTTGGGTGACATTTACGCTCACTGTGTGCATATTTTTCCTCAACATAATTTTTGGCACGCCCAGTGGGACCCATTCTCCTTTTCATCTCCATTTATGATATAACTAATCATACTTGTTACTTGTTTGCCTCAGGATACAAGATGGCACCACAAGTTATAGTGTATTTCCAAGAGCTTAAAGCTATTGGGTCGAAGGCTAGACAAGCAACACGAGCTGGACATCATGTTTCGTTCACCATTGATCAAGCTCTACTGACAAGTAATGTTCAGAAGCTCAACCATGATGCAGAGTCATCAACACGAGCTACACACCCATTTTTTCTATTCACACACCCCCTATATTTTTCTATTATTTTAATTCAATTTGTTTTTACAAATTACCCTAACTACCCTCCCTTGCAATTCTGATTTTTTTTTTTTCTATTTGGCAAGTCAATCATCCCTAAATCCTAAACCTTTATTTTCCCACATACAAGGACTTCAAAACTCTTTGTGATTCCTTATTTTCCTGCAGGTGAGGACTAACATTGTTGACTGTGTTCAATCGTATTTTTGTTATTTTGGCCTTGCATAATATATTTTTATTATTTTTTATTGCGAGATTAGCAATTACATACTCATCATTGTGTATATACGGCTGTGGATTTTTGACTAGTTCACTATAAGATGCTTTGATTCCATGTTGATCAGTGTACTACGCTACTTTGCAACATTTAATTGAGATGTTATTGCATAGAATCTAATTGTTACATACTGAAAATAACGTTTCAAAGTCTAGGTTTTTTTTTTAATGTTGAACTTTTATTTGTGGGTGACTGTTCTTTCAATACAGTTATCTAGAATACATTATATTAAGAGTTTCATACCATTGATTATGCGTGTGTCTACATTTGTGTAGGTCCTCAAATAAGTCTTGTTCAATCATTTCATTTTGAACTATACTCCATTTTTTTTTTTTGGTACCTAGTCCCAAATTTGCAGACTAGGTTTGAAAATAGCTTATTGCCAATCTTTAAGAGACAAGAAACTCTAATAAGCTAGATGCAATAAACCCGAGACAACAAAGGAGTAAAGCATGCGTCTTACCCCTTCTACTTGTATAAAGACAAACTTTGCAATTTAAATTCAGTTAGATGAGCGTAATTACCTGGGAAGCATATTCCTTGTCTATTAACACAAGTTACCCTAACTCAAGTCATTCCACTTAACACAGGTCATTCCACTTATAGGTAAAATTTTTTTTTTGATTTATTGTATAATGATTTTTTATTCATGATTGACTTGCCAAATAGAAAAAAACAAAAAGAAAAAAGGAAAAGAGGGAGGGTAGTTAGGGTAACTTGTAAAAATAAATTGAATTAAAGTAATAAAAAAAAAGAAGGGGTGTGTGTGAATAGAGAAAATTGGTGTGTAAATAGCACCACCCTATATATATATATATATATATATATATATATATATAAAGCATTTTAAAGAAACACCATCGCAGGTTCCAATTCTTCCGTTAATAGAGTTCCAAGCACAAAAGATGGTTGAAAGGGGCTCCTGCATCTACTATACTAAAGATGAGAAATCCAAAACCAATTTCCCTCACATGATCAGCGTCCATCATAAACAGTATCATGAAACCAAACATATTTTCCGTCCTTGAACGGCGATCAAAACTTGAACCTTCGCATTTGAAATCACTTGCGAATCCTTGACTTGAAGAATCACTACATCAGTGGACAAAGTCAAATTTTTTAGGCGAGGACACGAAGCTGAAACATGTTTCAGTGCTTCTTCTGAAGCACACATAGGTAGTCTGATTTCAGTAGCACATCCTTTGCTACGATGGATGTGCTACGATTGACCATAAACTTTATGAATGCAGTGATGGAGAAGCTCTTATTAATTCAATATTCAGAAACAAATCTTTGTAAAAAGGGATCGAAAGTCCAATCTTCAGTTTAAACAATTCAACATCACAATTATAAAGACTGGTAAAAATGATGGGAAAAATGAGACTTTCCCAACATTTAGGATGGAGATTTGCTTTATGCCATGACTTGCAGACAAAAGGAACATCCATGAGCAGTGACTCTATACCACCTCTTCCAGTTGAAACTAAGAGAACAAGAAGCTTTGGAGGATGAATTCTCACTTATATTTTATTTCTTGTACAGAGGTATATTTATACAACTTCATACAACCCTAATTCTAGACGAACAAGGAAAGTAATTAATCCTGATTCTATACAATTGACATAATCCTATTCCTACGAGTATTCCTAAAATAACTTATGACTCACAACACTCCCCCTCAAGTTGGAGCATACACATCTCGAATGCCCAACTTGTTAAGTGAGTCATGAAATGCCTTGACTGATACACCCTTAGTCAGAACATCTGCTAACTGCTCCTCGGTTGGTACGAATGGGAAGGCAATCAGATTTGCATCCAACTTCTCCTTGATAAAGTGTCGGTCAACTTCCACATGCTTCGTATGGTCATGCTGCACTGGGTTATGTGAAATTTTAATAGCTGCTTTGTTATCACAAAACAATTCCATAGCTCGTTTTGGCTTGTACCCAAAATCACGCAATAAGTTACGTAACCATAACAACTCACATACTTCATGGGCCATACCTCTATATTCCGCCTCTGCACTCGACCTCGCCACCACTTTTTGCTTTTTACTTTTCCAAGTGACAAGGTTCCCTCCAACAAACGTAAAGTAACCTGAGGTCGACCTCCTATCAGTAATACAACCAGCCCAATCAGTATCAGTATAACCACTCACCTCCAGGCAATTATGTTTTGAGAACATAAGGCCCTTCCCAGGAGCTCTCTTTAGATACCGCAGGATTCGCACGACTGCATCCATATGGTCTTCACTTGGATTATGCATGAACTGACTCACCACACTCACTGCATATGCCAAATCAGGTCTAGTGTGGCCCAAATAGATTAATTTACCAACTAGCCTTTGATACCTTGCCCTATCCGTTGGGACATGATCAGGGTACTCCGCTAACAGGTGATTCTGTTCAATTGGTGTATCATCAAGCTTGCAATCTAACATGCCCGTTTATGACAATATGTCCAAAACATATTTCCATTGACATAAGAAGATGCTGCTACTCCCCCTGGCTACCTCTATCCCAAGGAAATATCTCAAGTCACCAAGGTCTTTCATTTCAAACTCCGAAGCTAACTGCTGCTGCAATCTCCTAATTTCCTCTTTATCATCACCTGTGATCACCATATCATCAACATAGATTATCAGTGCCGTTACTTTACCCTTCTGATGCTTCATGAAGAGGGTGTGATCCGAGTTGCTCTGTTTGAACCAAATCGCTTCATTGCCTGAGTAAAACGCCCAAACCATGCACGAGGGGATTGTTTCAAACCATAGAGTGATTTTTTCAATCTACACACAACATCCGTTTTTTCAGCAGTCTCATATCCAGGAGGCAGACTCATATACACTTCTTCAGCCAAGTCGCCATGTAGAAAAGCATTTTTCACATCAAGTTGCTTAAGAGGCCAATCCAAATTAGCTGCCAGAGAGAGAAGCACTCTGATAGTATTGATCTTGGCTACCGGTGCAAACATCTCATCATAATCTACACCATAAGTCTGTGTAAACCCTTTTGCTACCAATCTTGCCTTATATCTACTAACTGAGCCATCTGAATCATGTTTAATTGTGTAGACCCATTTACATCCAACTGGTCTTTTCCCTTTAGGTAACACCACAAATTCCCAAGTGTGATTCTTTTGGAGGCTTGATCACTTTGGGTCTCTTAGAGCATCCTGCACTTTGTTAGGAATAGATACAGAGGAAATCTGATGCACAAATGACTCATATGACTTGGACAACCTATGTGTAGACACATAATTAGCAACTGGGTACCTAGACTTAGCTTTCAGACTAGGTTCATATTTCTTTGGTGGTTTACCACGAGTAGAACGAGAAGGTAAAACAGACAAATTAGGTTCAGGGATTACCTCGGGTTGACCTTTTGAACCTTGGAGATTTTGGCTCGAGGGAAGAGATGAAGAAGAGGGAGAGGGTCTGTTGTACTCATTGCCACCAAAAACGATGTCGTTCTGCGTTCTGTCATTCTCCTCATGAGAAGAAACGACGTCATTCAGCTCCCCATCAACGTTCTGCTTCTCCGGCTCCCGAGCACCGTCGCCGGTCTCCTTCCCCGACGTCAGACCACCACGGCCTTCCAGCGCACGTTGTGGACCCAAAAATGGGGACTGCTCTTCTATTCACGGTCGCCTATTCAGACCCGAGGCTGTGCAGTTCCTCAGTTCTTCTGCAAACCCGCGACCAGATCGGGCAACCCAACCCAGATCGGTCCTTCCACCGTCTCCAAGCGTGGTCGGTGGAGCTCTATCGGTTGCGAGGTCTCCACCAGTTTCGGGATCTCCGACTGCGTTTCCTTCTTTTTCTCCGACTTCGCGTTCTTCTTCTCCTGCTCCCACATTTTGTCCTTCTGTTTCTTCTTTTTCTGCCTTTTTTTCTTTTTCGTCTTTTTCTGCCTTGTTTTCTTTTTCTTCTGTTTCGTTTCTTTCTTGCTCTTCTATCTCTTTGCCGTCGTGATCCTTTGTATTACCAACACTGCCACTGACCATCTCTTCAAAAAATTCGTATTGCTCCCACTGAAGAGAAGGATGCGTAGGAGAAAAATAGCAGGCATCCTAAAAAAATGTGACATCTACCGTTACATAGAATTTTTTTGTAGGAGGATGAAAACACTTGTAACCCTTCTGATGGGTTCCAAACCCAACAAAAACACACTTCAAGGCACGAGGTTCTAACTTCGAGCGTTGGTTCTTAGGAATATGAACAAAGGCAGTGCACCCAAATACTCGAGCAGGAAGATTATGGAGAGAAGGAAGAGACACATGGGACGAGAGAACCTCAAGTGGAATATGATTTTGGAGAACACTTGATGACATCCTAATGATAAGATGAGTGGCAGTAAGAACTGCTTCTCCCCATAAATACTTGGGCATATGTGCACTAAAGAGAATCAAACGGGCAACTTCAAGAAGATGACGATTCTTACGCTCAGAAACACCATTCTGTTCAGGGGTCTGGGGACATGTGGTTTGATGTATGATACCCTGTGTACGAAGATATTCCTGAAACTCGTTGCTCATGTATTCCCCCCCCCCCCCCCCCCCATTGTCAGACCGAAAGAGTTTGATCTGACCATTGTACTGGGTATGAATCATACTTTGAAAATTTTTGAAAGCTGAGAACACAGCATCCTTGGACTTGAGTAAAGCAATCCAAGAAACACGAGTACAATCATCAATAAAAGACACAAAAAAGCGCATACCAGAAGGAGTAGAATCCCGTGAGGGTCCCCATAAATCAGAATGAATCAATTCAAAAGGTACAAGACTTTTATTTGAAACACTCAGAGGGTAGCTAACTCGGTGGCTTTTGGCCAGAACACAAGTTTCACACTTAAAAGATGACTCCGAAACACCCAAAAACAAAGAGGGCACAGACTTTCTCATATTACTAAAGGAAGGATGACCGAGACGACGATGCCATAACCAGACTTCATTTAATCTCTGCTCAGAACTCTAAATCAAAGCTATTGGGGCCTTGTTCCCTGGTGTTATCCCTGCATACATCCGATCCAGATGAAACAACCTCCCCCTCAAATCTCCTCGGCCAATCAACTCCTGTGTCTAAAGATCCTGAAAAATCACATACATGGGAAAAAAGGTCACAGAGCACTGAGATTTAGTATTTAATTGAGGAACAGAAATTAAGTGGTGTGACAAATCAGGAACATGTAACACATTCCTAAGCTCTAACTTTGGTGTGACTCTAACAGTTCCTATTCCTAAGACGGGAAAGGCTTCGCCATTAGCATTAGTAACTTTGGACACTGGTGGGGTTGAGAGAGAGGTAAAGAATGATTTATTGTAAGTCATATGATCAGATGCACTAGAATCAATAATCCAAGTATCTTCCCCAACACAGTCAGAGACAAATAAAACCTTACCAAACTTACCTCTTCCAACAAAAGAGACTGAAGCATTACCTAGCTTCTGATCCTTTTCCTCCATACCCTGGTAGTCTGGGTTCTGAATTAAATTTGCAGCAGTAGTACGGCCCGATTTATTCCAGGTATTTTGTTGATTGGGATCATTCAATCGATGACACTTAGTCCTCCAATGCCCATAATTCTTGCAAAAAGTACAAAACGGTCGTGTTCCTCCTTGAGAACTTGATTATGGTCGAAGTTGTTGGGGTGGTGGTACATACTTTGACGGTGAAGGCTTGGATTGGACAGTGAGACTTGATAACTCTGAATGGATTGCTTTGGTGCTATCAAGTTGAGCCTCATCTTTGCGTATATATGCAAAGGCATCCTCAAGAGTAGGTGGAGTTCCACGTCTAAGCAACTCACCCTTTGCACTAGCATGCTTGTCGTCAAGACCATGAAGGAAGATATGCAGCCTCATTAGATCCTTCTCTTCATTGTGTAACTTAATATCATCAGCATTCTTCATCTTATTGGGATGCCTTTGATCAATTTCCAGCCATAAGCCTTTGAGGCCAGCATAGTATACCGCCACAGGCCGCCCATCCTGAGTCATCATGAATGCCTTGGTATGGAGCTCATGTATTTGTGAAAAATATGAGTCATTCAGATACAATTGCTTCAGAGTACTCCAAATTTCTGCTGCAGTTTCACACCCAATGATTAATTGTATCACCTCATCCGTCATGGCCTTGTAGAGCACAGACATCACGGCACCATTGTGAGTTTCCCACTTTGCATATCCTACATCTTCTTCATCCGGTGTCTTAATCAATCCATTCACATATCCCATCTTGTCCAGATGATACGTGCAAAAGCATTCGCCAATTTAAACCTTGAAAATGTAGAGCGTTAGTATAGAGTAAGCAGGGATCGTTCAAGCCGGGGATTGACGATGCTACATGTGAAACGAAAATAAGAGAAAATGGTATACAATACAAACGAAAATAACAAGTATGAATAGACAACAATTCGAGATTTACAAAGAATCCAAGTTATAGTTAAATTAGAAATCCATACACAACACAAATACAAGCAACAAATCCTAATTAAACTCTAACTACACAAATTCATGTATAACACAAACACATATTACTATTCACGAAAATACTATTCACGGAATTAAAGTATATTTTCAGATTATTAGTAAGTTATTTACGATTTACATGCATACTAAAAATCCTAAAATTAATTCTATTTATTTACAAATATACAAAAACATCAAGAAACATAAACAAGGGGGTTTTAAAGATTGAAATCAAAATTTTCAGAAAATAAACAAAAGAGTAAAATTGTTTTTATTTACAAAGGTGGGAAAATAAGAGTTTTCGGAAAACAAATCATCAAGAACAAATCAAGATCGACATATTCATGCATCTTTAATCTTATTAGTTACCATGGACGTTATCAACCAAGAAACAAAGATCAAAGCAACCAATGTCCCTTATTTTACTTTCCTTTACACAGTTGATCAAGCAACGCACTTAATCCAACATATTTCAAACACAGGTATCACACAATCAACGCAATTCATGATCTCATGCATTTGAATCATTAAGAACAATTGAAAGTTTGGTTAATAAACATGCAAATTCAAGTACTCAACGCAAGTCTTTTCATTACATGCATAATCTGATTTCGACCTTTGTCCAAAGCCTTTACTACTTGAGTGAATTAGGGTTACAACGCATAAACCTAATTACTAGCTCCAATTACATGCAATCATCCTAAGTTTGCAACCAAAGAACAAGAACACATAAAAGTTATCTATAAAACAAAATCAGATTATCAATCCATGAATTCGGCAACCAACAAGAATCAAACACACATAAACACATCAATCATCGAAAAGACTATCAAAATTGCATCCAAAAATCAGAAAGTTAACTCATGGTTTCGGTTTTACACAAAGAAAAACAAAAACAGAATTTCTATCTAACAAGTTACAAAACCGAGAAGAAAACATGATGAAGATGGTAAGAACAACCCTTAGACACGTCCCAAGGGTCCAAAGCAGCTCCAAGGTGGTGGCACAAGGTAAGGATCACGGCAAAGATGGAGGATGGCACGGCAAGAACTTGCAAGATGCGAAAACCTGAAACTCAATAGCAAACCGGTGAGAAACGAAATTGTGGAGAATAATGTGTAACCCCTGGACGTCTAATACACTAGGTATATATAGGAGGACGTCTCAAGGCTCTCCCAATTCGTTTCTACTTGACTTCTCTTAGTTTGTGTTGATCTAGGACTTCATTGACACAAAACAGATTTCCGGCAGAATTGACCTCAGTGAACTAAAACGGCCATAACTTCCTCTAGAAAATAGATATCGATGAGCTTTAAAATTTTCTGGAAACTAGACATCTTTATCTTTCCAACCATATAAAGATCATAATTTTCTGAGCTCTGAAAGATTTTTGGCACTCCGTTGAAGTTGACTGATCTACACAGGCAGATTTCCGAATCTGTAATGAATTCGACTTTTAAAGCACAAGTTAAGTCCAATTCGGTTTTCCTTTGCATCACATGCCTCTCACATGTCTTCCACGCCTTATTGAAGAATGAAACATCAAGAAGCTTCAAGAATCTTCAAGAATCTCACAGAAATTCCAATCCTTTTATACTTCAAATTCCAACTCCATATTTCTCTCAAAACCAAATTCAAAATGTACTCCTCTTCCATGCACGGCATATGATCTTCTTGAGACTTCTAGATGCTTCATGAACGTTCCAAGGATTTGCTAGTATGAGTAGAACTCCATATGCAAGTAGGTTTCCTAGTTGAATACAAACTTCTTTTCTGCGATTCTTCTACACTCTTCTGGAACCTTCTTGAGTAATCCTCATCCAACAGGGACTCCTTATTATACTAGGATTCCTTATCTGAGTAGAATTGGGTTTCCTTGTTCAAGTAGAACTTCTAATTTCCGCGACTTAAGAGTTTGAATCCAAGTCAGCTTCTGATTCCTACTCCAACTAGGATTCCTTTTCCTAGTCAAACTGGGAGAACTTCCATTTCTTCATTTCTTTCCATTTCTGCTCCACTTGTGCATTCCTTAGTCATTTTTGGACTTTGAGACTCCATCTTACCTGTAAAACACTAACTAAGTTAAATTGATGAAGATAAAAGAAATAACTTAGCAAAATATAGGATTTAAACATTATAAACGTCGCATTTTATGCTCCTATCACCAGACCGCAAAGATGAGCAGTCATCATCTTCTTCCAAGTACGATAATTTGTGCCATTCAGCTTGGCACCCCCAAATCCCCCTCCTGAAGATTCTTGATTCACATATACCTCCACATTCTGCACATCAGAAGTCACAATCTGCTTGGAACTTTCTTCTCCACCCATGATACCTGAACTGCAACAATCTTCTCCATTTATATTGCGGAAGCAACGAACAAAAAAACCAAGACCAAAAATCCCAGATCGGATTCTTGGCTCTAATACCAAGTTGAAACTAAGTGAACAAGAAGCTTTAGAGAACAAGAAGCTTTGGAGGATGAATTCTCACTTATATTTTATTTCTTGTACAGAGGTATATTTATTCAACTTCATACAACCCTAATTCGATTCAAGTCCTTTTTGTTATATAAAAATTAGATCTAGTCCGCGCATATTTTCTTGTTAATTGCAGTCCATTTTCTTTTTTAATAGTCTATTTTGCCCTTAGAACCAAATAAGGTAAATAACTTCAAATTCACTAATTAGATCACAATTTTAGCTCAATTTTAAATTTTAAATTCAAATTCCAAATTTACAATTCATCAATAAATAATTTTCAGACAAAGAAAACTAAATGCATTTATATAAACTCAATATACCTAAGATGTAGGTCTAATACTTATATACCTACATTATAGGATAAAAAACATTAGAACAAAAATTCAAACATTATTGCTTCATTTGTATCTATATGGTAGGTATTTAAAGTTGTATCGTAGAGATTTAATCTACCTAGACATACGAAGCAGGAAAAAAAAAACATATAATATATTCCCAATCTAATCAAAAGGTACAAATATATATATATATATATATAGAACTTATACCTAATTAAAAGATAAAATGTATGAAAGAGAAAATGTGAGATAATGAGAGAACCTTTTTTTTTTAGGGGAAAGACGACAAATTATATTAAGTGAAATTGAAAAGTACATGGAGCGATGCAAAAGCATCGAAACAAAAAACAATAAAGCATAACAAGATGCACAAACGCATCTATAAAGTTGGAAAATAATAAAGGATAGCAAGACGCGCAGGCGCATCTAAAATTAAAGGTAACCAAGTGACTTAATGTCGGACGACATCGCTGCACTGCATATGTCACGAGAGCAGTGTAAATATAGGAGTAACCGTAACCGTAACCGGTGATATGATCACCTAGAAGAGGTGATTCGCTCACCAGGAGTTCGAAAGTAACCGAGGGTGTCAACAACTCGAAAATTAGCAAATGAACTCCCAAGAACCAGAAAAAATACCAGATCAATCTGAGCAGCTGTCTCGGATCCAAGATCCGGAATTGAATACGACCCGGATCCCAAATGCGAATCCAAATTCGGCCCGAATCCAAAATCGAGTCTGACGGGTCAAACTTGACAAAGGCCCAAATCCAACTTAATCTGATCTGGGCACCCTGGCTTCATCCCGTCGACTAACCGCCCTTCCAGATCTGCCATGCCAAGCGCCATCACCCAGGCCACTAGTCGTACAGCCCCATCCGAGATCTTTCCACCCTTGGAGCCCCAAGCCAGCACCTGACTGCCTCACCGCTGTACCGCTCCTGAGCCGGAACATCACACCACCATCACCCAAGGACTGCTGCACAGTCGTTGGTCTCTGGCGTGAAATCTCTTGCCACGAACTCCCTCTGATCAGGTCTGGGAGCCAAAAACCAGAAAAGAAATCCGACTCCCGTCCACCTGAAGGCTGTGGTGAAAGCCTTCCCATCTCGATCCCCTCCCACAGCCCTACTACCAGAGATTCCAAGAGGTGACGGCCAAGATTCCAAGAAGTCGTCAAAGTCCCTGGATCCCAGATCCGGATCAGACCCAAAACCTCCGATTTCCCATTGGAAGGTTGCCAACCACCTATCCAGATGGAACGCAGCCTGGGATGCCAAGATGTAGAGATCGGAGAGAGAGGGAGCACATCGTAATCCGCCGCCTTAGCAGTAGTCAAAGACCACACCTTTGAAACACAAACTGGAAGAAAAGAAGAGACGGTTTGCACCGCACTCGAGGTATACGACACAAAAGGAGGAGCCGACATTGATCTCCATCGGAGATGGAGAAAGTTGCAAAAACGTCCCCCCATCAGGGCGGCGTTCTCTCAAACCCTAGAGAGGAGAGAAACCTTAGATATAGAGATATAGAGAAACTTGATTTTTTTTTTAAACTTGTGAAATCTTACCTATAAATAAGGCATGTAAATGTGAAATAAAAATGTCTAATCAAATTCCAGGACAAATCTTACCTATAGCACCATAATCGATTCTATATTAAAGGTAAGCAAAAACTTCTTACCAAATCCATAATAAAGGTAGCTGCGAATTGAAGATGTCATGTTAGTAAGACCTAAAAATGATATGAGAAGGGAGAAGCCACACAAACAAAATACTAATGTGAAAGAAAAAGCTAGAAATAAACAGAGAAATGAGAAGTATGTGTTGGAAATAGGATATGCATGGAACAAAAAGAGGGAAAAAACAATGATTCGGTAGAAAAAAGGAGGAAGAAGAAGAAGAAGAAGAAGACAATGTGTGATAGGCAAGATCAAAGAAGAATAATATCTTAATATATATAGATTCATCTTTTGAATTCAATCAAGAAACTAATAATATAAATTAAAGTAAACACATTAAATTTGCTAATTTTACATTAACAAGATTGCAATAATTTAGGATTCCCATTAATATATTGGCTTTTACTGTTTATTGTGCAAAATATATTATATAAGGGTATGTTAGGAATGAAAAATTTAGGTGTTGAGTCAGCAAGATAAAAAAGGAAATAAATCCAATGTGGCAGCTGAGTCATAGGACCGCGATTAATAAAAAAATTCATCCGGACTACATCTAATTTGGGCTGTGAGTTTTGGACTTAGATCTAATTAACTCTTACCAAACAATTAAAGTCCAACAGTCCAACTGATCTCTATGGTTTCAGTCTTTTCTTTGGTTTTCAATTTTGAATCTTAAAGCTTTGATTTCTTCTCCATGAAAGACTTCCATTCGTCCATCGATCACCCCTTTCAATATCTTACGGGTTCATCAGTTACTACTTACTCCCTTCTACCCATTCTTCTGCCTTTTAATTTGTATCAATAATTTCATATATATTGGAGATGTGATTACACAAACTTATGTTCTTAAGTTCTTTTGGTCGAATACTAATTTATGATGAAGAATAAAAATGACAAACCACAAATAGCAAAAAAATAAAAATAATAATAAGTATAACCACCTCCGCTCGCAAACCCATACGTGTGTGATTATTTCTAGGGCACGTTTAATTACTTGGAATGGAATGGAATGATTACGGAATAAAAACACTCATGTGTTTACTAACATATAAAAGAATCGGAATGATTCCAGGTAAAAGAATTCTTGTGTTTACTAACACATGAAGGAATCAGAATTGGTGTAGGTCCCATCTATTTATCAGGAATCGATTCCTGAATACTCAGGAATTCGATTACGAAGGGGGGAGATGGGTTTAGGAATCATTCCTCCGGAATCAATACCGATTCATTTCTTCTCTCATTCCACTTGTCTCTGATTCATGATTATTTTCCATTCCAAGTAAGTAAACGTGTCACTAGTGTATACATAAATACATTGTTTATTGTTTACATGAGTTATTTAGAAAAAAAAAAAAAAAAACTACTCATTTATTTGGGGATTAAACATGAGTTGACATAACAACTACTACCTCCCTACTCATTTGCAGTCTGATAATCTAATGCCAGCGTTTGATCTTCTTGTCAAATATTCCTGGTCCATAAGTAGAGATGAATATCTCAACGATAAAGGAAAACTGCATCCATATAAATGAGGTGATGGGAAGAAAAGCCAGCAATAGGTTTTGAATAAAAGTCTTGGAGTTTCCGTTATCACCAGTCATAATGGTGAGGGCAGAAGAAAATGCAATCATCATAGCAGAAATCGAGAGGAAAAGGGTGGAAAGACCGATCATCATTTTTGTAGGCAAAAATGTGAGGAAGTCATCTTCTGCATAACGTGACGTGAGGATTCCCAAAAATATAATTACTGAGGTCGTGGATGTCACTAATGATATAACATCTGAAATGATAAAAATCTTAAACAACTTTTTATCCATGAAAACGGGAAGACCTGTGTTACTATCGCTTCCACCAGGAACAGTGAATGCTACAGCAAACATGATGGTAACAATGAGAGCACCTACAACTGTACAAGAAGTTGCTATCCCTTTAATTGAGTCTTCTGCATCCTTCATTAATTTCTCATGACTTTTGGTAAAGAGCTCACGCGGTGTCACATCTGAAGTATTTAGAGAGTCACGCATTTCAACCGGTACAATACTCTCCACCTCCTGGATTCCAATTAATAAAAACTCAAATATTTGAGCAAGAAGTAACTAATTGATCGGGGCATAATTTGCCAATATCAATTCTTTGAGAGTGCACCACATTTTGCAAATTTAGGCTATATTGGAGATTAGAGATAGCAGAGTTAAACAAATAATTCATCTTAAGATCACCCTAATGATAGAATTGAACTGCATGACAGCATGAGTACTTACGATGACTAATAAATTAAGGTAAATTTGTCTAACCAACAAAAACGTCATCTGAAACCGAGAAAAGTTTCTTACACCGGCCGGTAAGAAAGTGTGAATTGGGATATATTTCAATACAAAACCTTAACCTAAAGATAAGCCATATATATCAATATATCATATATGTGCAGCAATATAGATGCACAGTGCATCATGCACTCGTGCACTAAACGTAGAGATTAAATGATTTTATTCGGAGCTAAACCCTCTTCTTCTTGACAACCCTAATTCCTATAACTCGAAAGCTTTATTAATAAATCAATGAAACTCAAACCAAAAACCTAATTTCTTATATATATATATATAATCTTGCTCAGGTGCGGATATCCGTACCTAAGCAAAAGGTACGGATTTCTGATTTTTATCCAGTTTTTTATCACACATTTACATTTTGACCGTTTAGTTTTTAGGTCCTAATGTATAGATCATCTCTACAAATTTTTAGCCAAATTGATGATCGTTAAGGCATCCAAAACTACAATTTACACGAACGAACCGAATCTGTCGAACCGGAACCGTTCCTATTTATTGTTGTAAATTGCAGTTTTGAATACCTTAACGATCATCAAATTGGCTGAAATTTTACAGAGATGATCTATACATTACGACCTAAAAACAGAACGGTTAAAATGTAAATGTGTGATAAAAAAGTGGGTAAAAACCGGAAATCCGTACCTAAGCAAAAGGTACGGATATCCGCACTTGAGAAGCCGTGTATGTGTATGTATGTATGTGTGTGTATATATATATACACGCGCGCGCGCGCCTTCCCAAATGAAATATGTAATTAAAGCTGAAATGTGTTCTGACTGAGACATGCTTGGACCCTATCCCATCCACATAAAAAATCCCCATAAAAAAAGGGGATGGTTGAGCATGTAGTGGCGTCAACTCTCGTGTGACTCGGAAGTTATCATTAAGGGATCTACTAGCTAACCCTACTATTGTTATATTAGACTCGGCTGAATCTTCAATCAACAAGAAGATGTGTTGCTACTTTTGGGGCCTTAAATAATGAATATATTAAAAGATACTACGAGTTCCTTCTTGAAAGCAAAGAATTCGGGTGTTGGGAAGAAAATATCTCCTAGTGGGAAGAAGGTATCTTCGGAGGGGAGAGGAGAAACTTCTCTCCTATGCTGGGAAGATGAAGAATGATGCTTGATGAGGGTCTAATTGGTTTACTAATTGAGGAGTCTCACTTGGATGTTTTACTGTAGTTTAGGTAACAAAGTTAAATTTGAGTATATGGGTTGGATTTTTTATTTATTTTTTTTTTTTTTATGAATGTTGCTATGTAAATCTTTATATTTCCTTTGTGTTCTTTGGTTGTTAGACATATACTAGTGTAATATTATACGTGGGGAATTCACTTTTATTGAGCTAAGCATGGTGGATCCCTATATGATATTATCACAATATACAATAAAGTTATTATCTTTCCTACAAAAATAAAAATAAAAATAAAAATAAAAATAAAAATAAAAATAAAAATAATAATAATAAAGGGGTTGAAATTAGCAGCCAATTTTCGCAAACCACACCCCCTCTATCCTTTTGACATGCACATGTTCAATGTAAAAACACTCATACAAAAGAGAAGACAGGAGTGTGGTTTGTAAAAAGAGGGCCCCAAAAAATTTCAATCATTAGATGGACGTAAATGATTACATGTCACAATTATAACTAAAAATATGAACCAAGAGGAATTCTTACCTTAAACCATTGCAGCTCTCTCTGCATTTGCAAATATGCACCTTGAATATGATTGAATTGCGAGAGTGGAGACAATTTCCCCGCCATATGGAGCATATTTTCGTTAGAGATCGTTACAGTACATCCCAAATTGCTTCTCTTTTCTTCACGCAGTCCATATATAAGGTTATAAATGTTAATTTGGCGGCATTCAATGGCAACATGAAATATGTTCCTTCCTTTCTTATCCTTTGCATTAATCATTCCAATCTGTCGATTTGCATTATATATTTCAGTGACAAACTGAACATTTCCTCGTTCTACAGCTCGAAAGATTGATGTTTTCACGATTTTCCATTGCTCTTCTGTAAGTTTCTCCCATTTTATCCCTTCAATGCAACGTATGAATTCAAGGATTTGCATGTGGATCAATTTCATTTCATATATGGATTTGATTCCTGTATAAATTAAGTTACAAACAATTAAAGACTTGTTGATAGTCAATTAAATAAAATGAGGAAAAGAAAATAAATGGTGTTGATTGTTGCATCACCCAAAAATTTACCGACACCCCTCATGGATCCTCTGTGTAAGTTCATGACTGCATATAAATTAAAACAAATATCAATACTTTAGCTTCTAAAGAAACACATGAGTGGCTGAAAACATAAAACCTATCAATTTTTTATGTTCTTTGATTTGCTTTACTATTAGTAGATAAATTGCATGACACTCGGTTTGAGTATATGTGTATAAAGAAGGATGTTCTAAATAAGTTCTTATGATTTTTGAAATAATTTCTCGTTATATTTTCCCTTTTGGTTTTGAATTCTTGCTAAGAAATTTGTTAGGATTTTGTGTTTAGAGATATATGGATAACCGATCAAGTTATAACTAATCAAAAATAAATTTACGCTTTTAAGATGCAACATACCTGAGCAATTGGTCGTCCACCTTGCACCATAGTGGTTGTTTGCACACACATCTTTTAGGTCTCGAGTTAATTGGACTGCCATCTGAGGATAGCTTACAACCTAATGAGTTAATTCCTGAATGCAATTTTAATAAAACAAACATATCTGACTGGTTGCGACTCCTTTGATTACCTTGATCATCTTCCGGTTTTGAAACATTTATAGATATCTCATGATGGATAGGATCAACAGGTTTCATTTGTATACCTATCAAGCAGAAAATATATCTACATAATCAATATAGAGAATCATTTTTCTATCAAATGGGAAGTAGAATAAACGAAGAAAATAAAATATATGGACTATGTGTATATGTGTTCATGCACGTATGTCTAGGCAAGGACTGCTGGGGAAGGCTTTTACGAGCTTGATCTCTACTCGTGCAAGAATTCGCCTTTTTAGGTGTATCGAGGGAGGGGGAAATTCGGTACGTAGTTTATAAAAATTAGGTCTGTGAAAATTACAACTTCCGCATCCAAACACAGCTTTAAGGAAAAATCTAGCACGGGTATGTGTGAGTATATAAAAGTTGCACAATGAAAACTAATACGTCATTATTGTGAACAAATTGGATAAGCAATTTTGGGAGGAGACGACAATATGAATTAGTAAAGAGAAATTACGCTATAAAGGTCTTATGATTTATCTATGGTTTAAGATATAGGTCTTAATTTTCTTTTCTTTTTTGGCGGAGGTAAACTTCATACTAAAATTAAGTTTGACTCAGAGGTAAAGTCACTAAATTGTAGATCGTGATTACTCTCTGATTAAATGGATAACTTGAAGTAAGAAAATGTAATACTAACTGTCATAGATCCACTGCTGCCAATATTTAAGTTGCCTTCCACTGAAGGTTGCAGACTGCATACAAGCCAATACGGACAAAGGAAACTCTCCATCGTAGTTTTCAGTAAGAGCCAAGATTGGATTATGTTTCAATATGTCCCGTGCAATATCTAAAGTAGAGTGGAAAGAATGAAGAGTTATGTAGCAATTAAAACAATGAAGGCAAAAATAATTGACTAAATGTTTTCAACCCTTACCAAACCCTTTCATACGCTTAAAACAATAGGTAAGAATTTGAGGGCCATCACGCCTGGTCTCTTTTAATAGAGCTTCATGGGGAGTGACATAATAGAGATAGCGAGCCAGTTTCCATCTGTTCCAGGAACAAGCCTCGACAACTGGAAACCAACTGTGGGGAGGATTAATGCCAATGGTGAGTACATTCTTGTTCGTTTCAACTATGCATCTAGCCACTTCTTCTGCATTTGCTGCTCCACCATAGCCTTTTCTTACAACATTGCCTAAAAGTGTGTAACCAGTGTTTATCACTTCCAGCTCTTCTTTTCTCATAAACGACAGTAACTCCTTCACAATCTTTGCATGCCCTTCCTTGGCAGCTAGGTAAAGAGCTGTGTATTGGTATCTTGGATCTCTTGCTCTTACCGCTTCGTTGATATCTAGTCCTTCTTCTTCAAGGTACTCCTTTGCCTTTGGCCAATTTCCACTCTTCACATGATTGAAGAAAGTTTCATAGCGTTTGAAGTTGTTGGTATTGTTCTCACCTGCATTTATTGTGCTTATATATGTTTTAATATGATCAGTCATTCTTATTGGTTTTCAATAGTATTGCTTTTCCCAAGTTTCATTATTTTTCAAAATTTTCTCTTTGCAGCAAACCTAGCTTGACTTCTGAAATGAAGTATCAAATTAGGAGGATTTTGAGGATACATATGAAATTTTTTACTGATTATAAATTTGATTGAAATTTTTCAAAAATAATCTATTGGAAATTTAAACAACATTCTGTTCAAATGTCGAGATGTGATCGAAAAATAGGTCTCATAAGCAATCCCTTATAATGATTTTAAAAAAGTTCCTTATAAGTCCTCCACACACTAACCTCCTTTTTATATGCTTTGCATATGTAACAATTTTTCTTTTTTTAAGATGTAGTGGCAAGTTATTTGTGGAAAGGCTAAGTTGTATACCACAATACCAAAAAATGTGTCTTCTTTCATATATGACCAAAAACATAAAATTTCATATATCAGAGATAAAAGACTAAATAGCAAACTAGAGAATAAAAAATCTATACTATAAAGCCAAAGCAAACGTTTTGGTATCAAAAGCTAGCTTGATCAAAATATGAGTTTTCTATAATACCCTTTCGAATAAAAGATAAAAATTCATATTAAATTAATAATGTTGAAACACAAAATTAAAAAATATGAACATAAAGAATTAAAGAAGTTGGTAAAATAAAACTTTTACGTTTTTTCTCTTTCAAAAATATCACCCGGTGCAATAATTGCATGGGTACGATGCTAGTAGATCTAACCCACTTTTTGTACTCTATTTTCATATTTAAATTAAACAAATAAATATAGAAAGTTAAATTGACATGATTAGAGTGACTAGTACCTTCACTTGCATTTATTTCCTCGTCTTCTTTGTGTTGGGTTTGGATTGCGCTGCGAACAGATTTTCCTTCCTCTGAAAATATATTAAAAATTCTTGAAAATTAGTACCACTAATGTAAGTGTCAAATTTATTATCAAGCAAATATAACTTTTAATTTTTCGATGGAACAAAAGCTTCCTATAGACTCATCGTTATTTTTTTAGCAAGCAAATAGAAACGTAGTTTACGATGTGGCTACATTTGTTTTCTTTTATTAAACAACAACTAATATTAAACGTAGTTTACGAAAGACTAGATCAAATCATGGTAGATAGTTTATTACATTTGGTCACGTGCTACTATATAATTTTCTATACTTTATTTACATTTTTATATTGGGAGAAAAAAATATTATAGCTCCTTTTAATATTAAACGTAGTTTACGAAAGACTAGATCAAATAATGGTAGACAGTTTATATATTACTTTATTTACATTTTTATATTGGGAGAAAAAAAATATTATAGCTCCTTTTAATGGGAAAAATCAAGCAAGCTGTAACTTTGTAGTCTCGATCATTTGCTAAATAAACTTTAACAGATAACTAGCTGTGTCTATAGAAATAATCGAATATGTTGACCAGAACAAACCTTCCTTTTCCAGAACTATATCTATGTCTGCCTTCAGTACCTTGCACTCTCTTTCCAAGATCTCCCATGCAGTTTTGGCAGTGTCAATATCACTTATCAGAGAAAACATATCACTCCCGCACGAGTTTTGGATTACATGCAGAGCTTTCGCATTCTTCATTGTCCAAGCCTCGAACCATTCCGGTTCAGAATCACAATCTTCTGGTTTAGTGGTTTCTTTGATAACGTTCCATAAACCTTCGGCCAACAAGTAGGTTTTGACCCGCATACTCCAGTGATTATAGTTATTACGATTAAGTGATTCAGGGAAGATGGAGGTATTAGCAAACATAGTACTTCCCATACTAGACCTGCCAATTGATCGAGCTAGCATCATTTTTCGTGGACAGAGATATGAAAATAACGAGAAAAAAATGGAAAACTCGAGTCATATTAAATTCGCGAAACCTAAAAGCCAGCATGCAGCTTGTAAATTTCACTACAGGCAGTATTAACGAACTTTTTATGTTTTGAATATTCTGTAAATATAAAAATGAAATCCACCAAGTAATGGAAGTACCTGTAGCATGAAGGTTGATATGAGTGTCTGACCGTTGAAGATTTGGTAAGCTTGCTGGTTAGAAATAGAGATGAATATATAAGGGGGTAGAGATCAAGAAAAATTGGAGACTGTGTGATAGGAACTCTAGCTGCTTTATTCCTGTCTTATAACTTTATGCAATTCATGTGGTTGTGGATTCTAATATAATTAAATTGGAGATTGAGTGTCACACGGGCGCTGCTTTATTCTTGGCTTATGCTTTTTTGCAATGCGTAATTACAGATTTAACGAATATTTCAATCAAGGTATTTCTCCTTTACTGATCAATGCTTGTTTGCAATTCTAACATAACGAATTTAGTTATAATTCAAGCAAGGTATTTCTCCTTTACTGATCAAGAGAATATCATTATGTTTGCAAAAAAGATCGAGAAACGAGAGGCTAAACCCTATGGCCACGTTTGGCACACCTGATTGGAATGGATTGGCGTCGATGACGGACTCGGATTGGATTGGAAATAGATTGGATTTAAATATTTCAATCTTACTTGGTGTTTAGAGAAACAGTATACTAGTTGGATTAGAAATTGGATAACTAAAAATTAAGAAAACAAGGAGCTCTGCTTAGAAGAAAAAATTCTTCGAGAGCAACAACGAGATCGATGAAAACAAAGTAACAAAAAATTCCAGATCAATATCTAATTCACAATCGATGAAAGAGAACCACCAATGAAGTATTGAGGAAACCATCGGCGGCGGCCAACATTGAATCCTGCAATCAGGAGTACGTCGCAGTCCGGCAACAATCAGATACCTTGGCAATCAGAGAAGTAGGTGGTAGGGGTGGGTTCGGTTCCGAACGGTTCCGTTTTGGGCCCAAACTAAGAACCGACCGAACCGAACTAGGACTTCGGTTCGGTTTTGCGTTTTTGAGAATTTGAAACCGAAAACTGAACCGACCCGACCAGTTCAGTTTGGTCCAATCTGGTCCCTTTTTTTTTTTTCTTTTTTTTTTTTTAGTAAAACAGATTTCTTTCTACTTCTACTCCTGCCTCTTTGGTATTTTAACTTGGGGAGTTTTTTTTGTTTCTTCAAACCTATAATAATAATCCGTAACAATGAGTTTAATTACAAGTTCACTAATGCATACTTTATATTTCAACAATAGTCTATACTCCATAGTCCATATCCATAGTTCATAACTTCATAATTAAAACTTCAAAGCTTCAAAATAAAGAATTTAGTCCAAAATTTATAAAGTCCATCAATATATGAAATGGTCAAAAAATATAGAGTCCAAAGTTTATAAAGTCCATCAAGTCATATCAACACTCCAACCTCACAAACTAAAAATGTTTAAGTACGTTCACTAAGAGATTAAACATCACAAAGTTGAATGAATGAACATCAACATATGAAGGCATGATCTCAAGCTCGGTGTTAGGTCCATAATTACCTACTAATGATTCTCCTAATCTTGCACTTTTGCTTAACCTTTGTGTTTATTTATATATATTTATTATGTTTTCCTTTTCATGCTAGGAAATGATGGAGAAGCTTGGAAATGCACTAAAAAGTCAACTTTAGCACATTTTCCTACTTCGGCTAGGAGAAACCGAGCTAGGCAAAGAAGGAGAAGTGGCAGACTAACCAAATGAACTTCAAATGAGTTGAAACTTTCCAGATCCATTCTAGACATCCTAAGAATCATTTCTTATGAAGAGTTCAAGATCTAGTTCGGAGTGGAAAGCCTTCAAAAGATCGGCACAATTTTCCGACTAAAAGACAAAAACTGCAAAACCGGACCTGTACGGATTCCGGCAGCATTTCCGGCCAAACCACGGCGAACTAAGCTCTGAAATTTTACCTGGATGATCTAAACTCATGGAGGAACATTTTGTGTGAAGAAGTTAAAGGCAAATTCCGAACTCTCGGTGGAGATTCAATTGAAGGAAGAAAGGAGACGAAAGTGCACAAACGGAGAAAAAATGGGTCAACGGTGGTCAACGCAGGATTCCGGACATTTCCGGCCGAGTTGGCCGACCAAGAACAGTTGTGGAGGACAAGGAAGAGCTGACTAGGGTTAGAGACTTTGGGTGGGAAGACTTTAGGTCTAGGTTATTTTGAAATTCAAAATTTGTAAGATGACAAATGATCTCATTCTTACACCTTACACCTTTGTCTCCTATTTATTACCTTGTTTCCTCACACAATTACCCTTCTACCCTACTTTTTCTTCTCCACCAAAATATCTATGGGCTTTCTAGGTCATTTCTATGTGGAGTCAAAAACTAGATCCACATTTTGTGCTTACTCATTTGTCATTCACATCTCACCATTGATTCCTTTTGATCTCCGCCCTTGATTTGAATTGCCTTGGCCTTTAAATAGCCCATTCTCTCTCCCCAAAACCGTTCACCCTTTTACTCCATCACTTTGCAACATCAAAATCTCTCTTTTCTCTAGTTCTAACATAGTTTCTCTCTAGCTTTTCATAGCTAGTTCATAGTTCTTTGATTTTGTGTAAGAGAGAGGTGTGTAGCCACTTGGGTTTCACCAAAACCGAAGTTTCTACACACTTTGATCAATCACTTCTCTTGTTTCTCACACATTCAAGCCTTGTTCTTACTTTGTTCTTGAGATTTTGTGGATTTGTATAGTGATTTGGGTTCTAGAAACCGAAATCCCTATACTTTGAAGCATTTCTCTTCTCATATAGCATCTAGGAGACAAGGGAGCCATCTTGTGCTTTTGGTTTGGCTCCAAAAAGAGTCAAACCCATGGGTATATCACTTGTTCTCCACTCTTTGCTCTCTTTTATTTGTTATTTATGATGTTCATGGCTTGTAGTTGTGTAAATATGAGTTGTGAGTAGTTTAATTTGGGGCTAGGGCATAGCCTTAGCCAAACTTGTGCACAAAACAATGTAATCTTTATGCTCTTTGATGTTTATGCATGTTTTGAATCTTTTGGCTACTATACTTTAATGTGTCCTAAGTGTGTTCATAGATTTATCACTTAGAAGCATGCTTTAGGAAGTTAATGAATCGGAAATATGAACTTGATAAACTCTTGATTCCGTGAGCTTATGTAGCTAAATAGGTGGTGGCTTAGCTTATTCCTACGGGAAGAACTAAGTTGCTTGAATTTCTTACCTTGAAATTAAAGCATGATGTTGTGAGTTTAGGTTCCGGAAGAATTTAGGCTCATGGCACCATAGGCCATTTATAATCCGGAAGATTTGAATGGTATAAAGGTTGTGTAATTTAGCTTTGCTTTGGAAGAGATTGTTAAATTGCATGACTAGTTCGTTTCTTGGTAGCTTCATCAAAGCACTAAGGGGGAATTTATCAAAACATGTTGTTACATTAAATTTGGGTCACATTGTGTGAATGAGTAAGGCTAGGTGCGATGCCTAAGCCTCTATTTCTCTCTTATATCAAAATCTTTATTTTTATTTGCATACTTTATTTTTGTGTACTTTTAATTTGTTCGCATAAAAATTAAAATCAATCAAGCCGTTCACTACCATAATTGTTAATACCATCCTCATAATCTTTAGCTTCCAAAGGGCTAAGGTTGTGACTTTGTAAAAAGGTAGATTACATAATTTTTCTAGGCTTTCTTGCAGTAATCTAGCTAGGGTGGAGTTTCTCTCAATCCCTTGGGTACGATACTCTACACTTTCCGTTACTAAAACTTGACCTTCTACACTTGGAAGTAAGGAACATCATACACAAATTTGCACACACTTTCATACTCAATGATGTCTCCAACACTCGGAAAGATGAAGTCTTCGACTTTGGAGGTAACATACCACTCCAACTACTCTCCACTGCAGCTCCACATGGCATCATAAGCAATTCTACATTGGCATAAGAGAATAATAAAAAGAAAAACATTAGAAGACAAATACATACAATCATATATAACATAAAAATTACAAAACTTCATTAACCCAAAAAATATTAAATAAGAAAATAGAAACAATTACCTCTTTTCACTTCTTCAGACAACTCCATCTCCTTAATGGTAGACACATGATGTAAATACACATTTTCACTTCTAAGGCAATTTTTTGTACATATCAAGGCCTCCACCATTATAGGACTTAGAGAGCGATGATAAGGATCAATAATCCTCCCACTCGTGCTAAAGGAAGATTCCGAAGCTGTGGTTGACACCTGAATAGCTAGAATCTCCTCTGCAACGTGGGCCAATATAAGATATTTACAAACTTCATTCACCCTCCACCAATTCGATCAACAAGTCAAAGTCTTCACCATCACCTTCAATAGGATCTCCAAGATACCTATCCACATCATTGTTGATGATCTCAGCTTTCTTTGCTCTTCTCCTTTGCTCCTTCTCTTTCAACCTCATTTCTAACTCCGTACAACCTTACTTGAAGAAGACACCCCCTCACTTGATGGTTGAATACAACTAACCTCACTAACACCACTTCCCCTTCTCTCTTCCTCATACACCTTGTAAATGTCATAGAAGAGATCTTTCACAATCTTTGCGTTAGTTTCCACCTTTCATCCATCTCCCCACTATGCCAAAAAATGAATCAAACGACAGTTTTTCACTGTCGTCTGATAGTGAAAATTGTTGTTGTAATACTTCTACTGTCTGATGCAGGGTATCAGACGACATCGCGAAACTGTTGTCTGAATCCAATTTAGACAAGTGCGAGCATTAACATGCATGTTGTCTGAATGCCAGAAAGGACAACATAAAACTGTGTCACCTCCGTTGTGCAAGTTATATTAAGTCGGCAGCGGTCTCAATGAAAGTAACTTTTGAAGCAAAATTGGACAAGATGTTTTCCGTAAAAACTGTTGTCCCTTTGAATGTTCTACATCATCGTTTTGAGATTAGTTGTTGTGTGAATTGGAGCAAAACAACAGAATTTTGGAGAAAGCATTGTTTATTTGGGCTTGATACTACAGAATTATCCCAAAATCTTGTACTTCCTATCCTATTAGTCTAATTCCAACAATGGTCTTTCCAATATTTTGTACTAGTTAATCAAGTTAGTCAATTGAATATGTCAAAATTCTGTTGGAGTTCTTTGTTTCATACAATAGTGGTTTGCCTATTCACTGTGGTCCTCTTTCACTTTAAACAACTTATCATCATATTTTGTTGTTGTGTTATTCATAGTTAGGCAATTGTAAGTGTTTCAAATGTATTGTAGTTAGGACATTCAGACAACAGTTTTTTAATTTCATTTTATGACATCCCATTGTTAGACAACAGTTTTTATTTGTAATGCAGTGGTCTAAGAGAATGTGACATGACATACATTCTGCTATCTGCATCTAACCAAAACCAATTGAACAACACATCTAATTGCACATCCATTGATTAAACGTAAAAGCCAATTCATCATATGAGCACTACATATCCTCGATCAGCCTGCCTACACATATATAAAGGCAAAAAATATATTGTACTTGTCTATCAATGCCACATGCATATGCCTAAACTAAGGCCAAAAACATCAAGGCCAGAAACCCTAGCCTATACTATTTGTCCAGAAACATATTGAACCTTCCCTAGCTACAAGGCCAAAAACAAAGTAGCCAAAATACCAAAACATGCATTAATACTGCACTTTTACCAACCAGATATCTATGTTGCATGATACTTCATGACGAACCTAGCCCAGTCTGACCTGACATCATCAAGATCCTTTTGGGTGTATACCAGTTCTGATCGTCGCTGCCACTGAAACAAATACAGTAGGACTTACAATGTGATCATCACAAATTCATGAAGCAACAAGAAATTGAAGTTACAAACTTAATCGCATCATCACAAACTGATGCAGCAACAAGAAAATTAAGTTATTACCAAGTCATCTTAGCTAAAATTACTAGTCTTTACCTTCAAAGAAAATTCTAGATTCTTATCATGAACTATTTCCTTCATGTACCGCATGATGAATTTCCCACAATCCTTGTCGCCTTGTTGCACCGGACTACCCTAAAAATAATACATTATAACAGCTCAATTGTGCACTAATTTAACCATAAAAAAACAAAGTAAAATTCGGAACAAGAAAATGAATACTACACATACCCCCATATTCTGCCACGTTGTTGATTTCCGGTCAGATCGATTCCTCTGAGCATTGTAAATTTTGATCCCACTTCAACAATATATATATATATATATATAACAACCCACCAATAAGTTTTAATATATCAAAGAACAAACAAACACAAAACTCATGATTCCAGCATTTTAACAAAATGATAGATGCTGAACACTTACTTTTCCACAATGATCTACCATTCTCCGCCAACTAGCCGACGCCTCAGTGGATCCATGAAGTAGATA
Organism: Rosa lucieae; assembly: GCA_024704745.1. Lineage (NCBI taxonomy): Eukaryota > Viridiplantae > Streptophyta > Magnoliopsida > Rosales > Rosaceae > Rosa > Rosa lucieae. Next base: position 36,307,745 of record CM045497.1, read on the forward strand.
ATTTCTTCCTCCGGGTTGACAACAGTTAACATCCAATGCATGCTTATTGACAATTTTATACAGATCAATTAAGTGAGCTCTAGCTTTTAGTATTTTTATATAGATACTTGACTTATAAAATGACATATTCAAGTAATTAGACAAGTTACAGAAAGTAACTTACCCTGCATTATATGGCAACATAAAAATCTGGCATTTCTTTGCATTTGTGAACCTAACTAATAAATGACACGACCTTTCCGTTGGATTTCCACATCCAAGTACTCCAATCTGATCAGGGTCCACAAAGCCAACCATGTCCGACATCTTTGCTTTCTTCAATACTTCATGCAAATAGCTGCAATAGCATAGAACCTTCATATTCAATATTTGCAATGTAGTACCATATAAATATCATGAATGATTCTAACTTACCACATATACATGCAGGTGACGCTGCCTGATAGTTCACTCATGATACACAATGCATGAATGTCTCCCTTATACATATATTGCTTCCTATTGATCCCAAATACTTCATCTATTAGCATGAAAGAGATTGTCTTCCCATTGGCTAGTGCGTTTCTCCCCCATAACCACAAGCACTTCAAAGGTGAAGGGTAATCTTTTGGCAGCTTCTTCAAGTCAATACACTCCTCTTCATCACTAGCTGTTTGCCTTTTCCTTTTCTTCGAACCCTTACCTGCGGCCTTATTTGGTTGTTTCTGTATGAAAACAGTTTAAGTTATTATTACTTTATAGACAAAAAGTACATAATGGTACTTTACCTTGTCAGTTTGGGGAGGGGATTGAAGTATGAGGTCCCTCGGCCAAGCAATATAAGTCCCAACAGCATCTTTGATAGACACTATCTCATCATTGACTGGGAATGAAAGCTTAGCTTAAGGAACAAGTGGACAAATGATCGACACTCGCACATTCCCTTCTCCCAAAGGACGACCATGAACTTTCTGATTGGCGCACTTATCATCTTGGACTTCAACAATGGTTGCAATGGCAACAAAATTGTCCACTGATCCTAAAGCCAATTTGCACTCCGACGGCTTCAATTGCTGTGTTATACAAAACAAAAATTCCAATAAAATTTATGACACACTAATTAACTAGAACAAGTTAAGTAATTAAGTTAAGCTATATTCCTCAAACATTTGAACTATGCAGTCAAGCAATTCACATCTACACTGTATACTAGTAAATAAATACCTCCTGTGTAACTTCAACCGACTTAATAGGAGCATAACAAACCTCTGTAGGAGTGTCATGAACATGCTCTATAGCAGCTGCCACTTCTATAGTAGCTGCTACTTCTATACCAGCTTCCACTTCCACCGGCAACCCCCTGCCATTTTGTTCTTCTATTTGCTCATCTATGTCATCAACTAACTCTAAGCGCTTCTTTGCAGGGTTAGCAACCTCCTCAGCCTTTTGCTTTGTGGTCTTCTCCTTCAAGTTAGAGCAACTACCTTGTCTAGAACCAAAGTCCTTGGTAAGGTGACTTGCCAGAGGGGACTCAATGGGAATGGTTGTCCCGTATAGTTTTGCTTCCACCCTCATCAGCCTCTCAACCCACACTACTAGAATTTTGTTCATAGACATCAGTCCAGAACTGATGTTAAACTAATTTTTGACCAATGTCTTAGTGGGTGTAGAGAATGATATAGACATCAGTATAAGCGCGTTTTTAACTGATGTCCCAGACAACAACCAACATCGATTCTAAAAAATAAATCGAAGTATAATCGTTATAATCATCATATTTTTGTATTTTAGGTATGTCTAATTCTTCATATTTTCACATTTTATGCTTAATAAATTATATGTCCAACAATACCTACATGAACATTTGCATCGATTTCTATTCCAGAAGCGATGTCCAGTACACTTGTAGACATCAGTTCCCATGAGTATTGTTTGTTTGTGGCCATTTTTATATGTAGGTTGCCACATTATTTTCCTAGGAACGATGTCTGTATCTTTATTCTACATCATTTTTTTATTCAGAAATTATGTTCACCTTTTGATCACACATCGGTTTGGTCCATGGTAGGTGATTTGTATGTTCATAATAGATTACGGTTTGGTGATTAGAAATCGATGTGCAGTAGTTTTGATTACATCGGTTTTGAGTTACAATTCCATATATTGATAATCATAGGACATCGATTTCATTTTTGATACTGATTTCTAATCTCTTAACTGACTTTGTTTTCCTTGGCATTACTGTTTTTTATTATGCTTTAATATATTTCACTTCATTTTGACAAGCATGATGTGCAAAGTTTGCATTTAGCTATTGCTGGGAAAAAAACTGCATTTTTTAGCATCCAAAATAAGGGGCTTTCCCATTAATTTTCTTTCCAAATTCATGATTCAACATAATTCACAAAATAAACCCCTAAACTTACAAAAGCTAGCTTGGAAACATATGAGCAACAATGTACAAAAGTTCCACAGCAAGCTTTGCTTCAAAGCCAAAACTAGCTAGCCTTACTCAGAAAACATCTTAGCAGTCACATTCCTACATCAAACTCTGTATATAATCAGCCACTTCAATGCGCACCTCGTCAATTTGATCAGGGGATGTGACACCATTGATAGGGTCAGAAAACTCTGCTACAAGTTCATCTGCAACCTGGAATACTCTAAACTCTTAGACTTACAATAAGATTTCAATGAGAACTTGTATAATCTGAAAAATTGAATGATATCTATTCCAACTTTACAAAAACATTACAAATTTCCCTTCTAGATATCTATTCCAACTTTACATGATAACACAGAAGCAATGCAAATTTTCTCTTAAAAAGATAAGAACAAAGGTTTTTGATATTTGTTCAAGACAAGCTAGAGAAACAATTGGAGAAGTGAAGCAGGTTGAAAGATTCAGAATAAAGCAAATACAAGGTAGGGAGGTTCAAAATGAATAACATTAACATATATATGGTACAATGGTAGTACAACAACGCATTTCAAATCCTCCATGTCAGGACCTACATTGATTCAAGAAAATGGATGCTTTACATTAATGTGATTCCGACTACTCCGGAAATATGTTTACCAAGGCAGAACTTTCAGTAAATCTAGAGCCTATCATTCAGTTCGAATTTTGCCCAAGCAACTAAACATATATTGCCACTTAAAAAAGAACTTATCTTTTAGCTCAGTTCATTCCCTAGTCTCAAATTGCTGATCCGTATAGCATGTGATCCAAGTACACTAATTCAATTGCTAACCCAAAAAGATTGTGCAGATCCTAAAGCATAACTCCAGGTACAACAAAGTTAAGCCAACAAATCCATAGCAAATATAAGATTTAGTCTTTTTGAAAAAAGAAAAGAAAAGAAGATTAACAGTATGAGCCCAGCTACAATTGTAAACTAAAATTTGAAGGAAAAAAAAGATTAACATACTGAAGTTCGAGCATAACAGGTCTTACAAAAGTTCGAGCAAAAAATGATTCTCATATAATGAAGTGCAGATTGATTTGTTAAAGTGAATCACCTAGATACATATTTGGGGACTTTAGCCATATTCTTTACAACAACTTTATTAGATACTGGAGTTCCGGCTTTGTTGATCACCTTCCCATCCACCAATACTTAACCTACACCATCAAACAGATATATAAAGAGTTTATAACTTCATTGCACACTTTGCTATTTTTCAATTTCCCAACCATTGAAAGAATATTAGGTTCAATTGCCTACCCAAAAAAAGCATCAGATTGTGCATACCTATTTGACAACTGAACTTAACCAAAAAGGCACAACAATAGTACAAACGCACAATAACTTCTTTCAACAAAATGTGTAACTTTCAGACCATGATCCTATTTACAACAAATAAAAATAATCATGCAGTAAATTCTGAGACCATGATGCTATTTACAACCACACATCCAGTAGATAAACACAAATGATATATCTCCTTAGTTTAAGAGTTGAATAAATAAAGAACAAAGCATGGTTGAGTTCATAAAAGGATTTTACATGCAATATTGAACTGGAGAAAAATAAAAACAGAGCAACTAATATTGCTGAAGGCCATACCTTCTGTGAAAGAAACCAGATTTCCAAGCTTATTGCGAGCAATTGAAACCGGATTTCCAAGCCTTTTGGGAGCAATTCAACCTTAGAAAACTTCACATTTTCCCAATCATCCCAACCAACAGCCCAAAACCTCTACCTGTAGAACATCACTATATAAGGAAGCAATGTTTGAGGCCTCTTCTGCTAGTTTCCCTGAAAACATAATTATCATCACATCCATCCAATACTAGATATAACTCAATCAACATAAAAATTACAAGTATGGCCCACCAAAATGGCAATAGTAAAGCTAAAACGAACCAGGTGTGAGAACATTGGCAAGATTTCGCAGAAAGCCCCTCCGAGGAAGCAAGCACATAGCAATATCACTTGCTTGAGTAGTCTTTGCCGCTGCTGCTGCAGCCTCCCCAAGACCCTTAAAAGCTTCTGTAGACGAACCAAATTGTCCAAGCCCAAACAAGCCAACCCTCTTCGAGCCAAGACCAGGAAGCCTAACAACCCTAGACTGGCCAGACTTTCCTGTGAAGTCCTCCTTAGTCAAGACCTCAGCCAACACCCCACCCAAACAGGAATCCAGCTTCTTCAATATCAGATTTTCGAATTTTGAGTTCTGATCTTTCGCCAAGTCCTTATGCGTAACACCAACACCTGCCCCTTTCCATTCCGTTACATCAATCTCTTTCATCGCAAAAGTGAGCTTCATAAATCACATTCAAATCAATACATCGCACAACGAAATCCAGTTACAATCAAATCAAATTGCTCACATATTATGTATAGATTCAATTCCACAAAACTCAATCACATAAACACAAAAATCGAATCACCACATCAAAATAGATCGATCCTTTACATATATAAAGCACAAGATCAATCAAACAACTAATAAGAACAATCATGAACAACTACAAAGTAGTTCTAGATCAGATTTTTATTTTCCTAAAATTAACACCAAAAACTAATCCAGATAACAAAATCTCTATACAAATAACACATGCATGCCAAGCAATTTTAGAATTCCAAATATTTCAGCGAAACGGAGCAGAGCAAAACCTTTGGGGCTTCAAAGACCAGAGAAATCTGAGTGAGGCCGAGAGTGGTGTGAGCAATTGTGTGAGCCATGTGCTTCTTCCCTCTCAAGGGCGTGACTGCAAAACAAAGTCACAGACTCGGCGCGTGCCTTAGTTTCATTAAAAACGAAGAAGAATATGAAGGTGAAGAAGATGAAGTGATTGCGATAAAGGAAGAAGACAATGACACGACACTGGCCACCATTAGAGTCCCATCGGTGAGGTAGTCGCTTGGAGTGTTTGGGATGACGTGGAAGAAGAGATCGAGGCAGGGGTTGCCGGTGGAGAGAAACGTGGCAGAGTCGTTCTCCGTCAGGCTCATTGGGAGGTCGTGCTTGGTTCCGACGTCATTGAAATTCGCCACCATCAGGTCCACGAAGGGTTCGCCGGTGGTGGGTTTGGAGTCGGGTCTGGATTTGGGTTGGGGTGGCGCGCGCTCTCTGTCAGGCCCATTGGGAGGTCGTGCTTGGTTCCGAAGTCATTGAAATTCGCCACCATTAGGTCCACGAAGGGTTCCCCGGTGGTGGGTTTGGATTTGGGTTGGGGTGGCGCGCGGAGCGGTGGTGGTGGGTGAGGGTTTGTGGAACTCGGGAGGACCGAGAATACTGGGAGGAGCCATGGCTCGATTTGTGTGAGCTAGCTACCTGTGAAACTAAGGAGGGAGAGAGAGGGAGATGAAGGAAGCAATGAGGAGCTCCAGAATGGGGGCGAGTTCGAGTGAGCTTAGGGTCCAGAATGGAGGTTGAGTTTGGGAAGAGATCCAGTTTGGGGTGAGTTCAGAATGAAGGAGTCGAGCGAGAGTAACATTAGGGTTTTCGATCTGTTTCTATTTGGGCGTAATTTTTTTTGTAAGTGTGAAAGTTTTGAGTTTTAGTCCCCGCTTCTTCATTTCACTTAAAAGTCTTAGCCTTTTTTGCAAAAATAGGTTCCCCCAAATTTTCGAACTAAACTTTTAACACCGGTCATTTTAAGAACTGATGTTAATGACATACATTTAAATCGGTATTTTCGTAAAACGATGTTAGATTACTTTTTTACATTGTGGGCAAGTCTGACCGATTTAAAACATGCGATGTCTATGAACAGATTTCTAGTAGTGCCATTGTGCTTTCTCTCTTGCCAAAATTTTTTCGGTCTCCTCCTCCATAAATTTCTTGCAGCCTTCCCTAATCCTCTCTTCAATAGTCTTTCTACTATGCTTAGGTAGGTTGAAATAAGACAAAGGCCTGATATTACCTCCCACACCATGTACTTTGCCATGGTGCTCAGGGATACCTAGAGCCCTAGTCAATACATCATCGCTGCGACAAGTTGTCACCTCACCATCACTCACCTAATTCTTCAACTTGTCCTAAAACAGGAAAACATTGTTAATATAAATAAGTCTATGATTTACAATTGTTTATCTTGTAATAAATCTGTGAAAATTTTAGCTTTGCTCAACTACAACACAACATAATAGTTTACTTACAATTTCAGTTGCCTTCTGCTCTACCTCAGAATCTTTGAAATTACCATGTTTATCCTGCCGTGCCTTGATCCACATTGTTGCACGGTCCAATTCCGACTTAGGGACAGATTCAGACTACAACATGATATAAATATAATTAACAATTCAACCTTTACAAAAAATCAACATGCTCGAATTATATTATCGATGAGTATACATCTTGTACTTACATAAGTATTGGCCTAAACCATAATTAGCTATAATGAGTCACACTCATACTACCGCCAGCAGCGATAAACACAATCGAGGGTGTAACCTATGGAACACCTCCAGACAGGCTATCGCATGAGCTCCAGGGTGGCCAGAGATCACCGATGACCCGCCGCCAAGCACTGCTCCGAGAGCGCCTCACTGAAGCATCAGAAGCTGGGACAGAAACATATCAGCATATTAGTCCCACATCTAAAACAAGGAAGAGATCAGTTTCTCCTCCTCCTATAAAAGGTCCACTCTTCTCTCCTCATTAATTACACATTTACTACTTACCTATCGCTATCTGTCAATACACATACATTGACTGACTTTGGCATCGGAGAAGAGAAGACCGCCAACCGCGGTCTCCCTCTGACGCCCTGTGTATTTTATTCGACAGATAATGGAAGCAACAAAAACATCACGAGTAGTGGTATGCCCCTCGGACCTGCGTTGATCAAGGTTCAGCTACCGCTAAATCTTAGACATTAATATTGGCACCGTTTGTGGGAATCCTTGAGCAAAAGGTCATCTTACCACAAAAATCACCATGACTAACGGTAGCGGAGGAATCGCCAATGAGCAAGCGGACCAGTCCGTAAACCCCTAACCCACCAACCCCGCGGTCAACGTTAACCCAGCAGTTAATGTTAACCGCGCACTCTTCAATACTCCTGTCAACCCGGGCACAGAACCCCTGCACACCCCCCAAATCCCATGAACTGAAACTACTGCGGAGGCTTGTCCAGGCGGCAGTCGCCAACCATCGGGCCAGGACCTTGCCGCTAAGTATGAGCTGGCACTGGAGAACTTCCACAAAGCAAACAGGGAGCGCGAGCAAGAACACAAGGAAAAGGCCGAAGCTCAAAAACAGGTGGCCACGCTGATGTCAAAATTTGACGAGCTAAAAAAGGCATTGGAGGCAAACGCCAACCAGACACAAAGCGAACAATCACAAAGTGCCAGGCATAGTCGACCCAGCGGTGGAAGGTTAATACCAACACCAGTCATACAGATGCAAGTACCGCTAAACCCACTTGAGTTGGCAAGATTGGGTCCTCCACCTCCACCATGTCTGATGATAGAGTAGGAGGTGGAGTCACAATCGCGCACCAACCGCAATGCAACCAGAGTAAGAACCGAGGGTAACCCGCCTGCTCCCAGGCGGGAGTTAGCTCAGAGGAACATTCAGGCATGACCCGCTGGTGACTTTACCGCCCTGATCCTGGAAACAATGCAACAACTGGAGCAAAGACTGATTCGGGCCTAGACAGGCGTCCCAGCATCAATCCTAAATCCTCTCTTTGCGTCAAGGCCAGGACCATTCACTGCTAGAATTTTGCACGCCGTCAGACCAGCATGTGCAAAAAGGCCAAAAATGGCACAATACAACGGCCCCACTGATCCTTTCATCCATATGGACACCTTCAAGAAGGTCACCAACAACAAGGGGTTCGATGACGCCACCCTCTGCCATTTATTCAACGAGACGTTAGATGGTGAGGCAATGAGCTGGTTCTTCGAGTGCCTACCGGGATCCATCGACACATTCCATGCACTATCGAATGCTTTCCTATCCCGGTTTGTCCTCTTCGCCGCTGGACATCATAATACAAGCCAGTTGTTCAAAGTCAAGCAGGGCGCAGAAGAAACATTACAAGCGTTTGTCACCAAGTGGAGAGCAGCTGCGTCTCAGTGCCACGACCTTGACAAGACGATGGCACTGGTAGCCTTCAAGCAAGGACTCCTAAAAGGACTATTTCTCTATCATCTCAACTATAATTTCCCAAACGTCGCGAATGACCACGTCATAGGTGAGGCTGTCCTCCACGCACAGGCAGAATTCATCACATATGGAGAAACCCCACCACCTCTACAAATGCCAGCAAAGTCAACTCAGCCTTCCTCCAACCAACAAGAAAACGCTAACAAAAACCCCGCCACCCCACCAACTGATAAAAAGAGGGAATGGCAAAAAAACAATTACCAGAGCAAACAACAAAAGGATCAACAATACCACAACAAGGCCAATCGCTCATTCCACGGGGATAACTATAACAAGTAGGCATAGTCCTCTCAGCGATATGCAGTGTTCACGGTCCTCACAGCTTCATACGAGGAGATATATGATCAATGCAAGGACCAAATCCCACCACCACCTCCAAGAAAATACCCGAGAGTGGGAAAACCAAGGAACACAGGCAAGTGGTGCAAATACTACGAGGACAGCGGTCACAACACCAACAGTTGCAATGCCCTTAAAACAGCAATCGAGACCCTGTATCGGGATGGCAAGCTAGAACAGTTCAAAGTGCGGCAACCACCACCAGTAGTCTCCAACATCGAGCCCATGCGCCTCATCAACACCTTCGATGGCAACGCACCCATTAGCAACATGTCTCACAAGGAAAGGAAGCGCTATGCAAGCCCAACCACCCCAAAGAAGTTTGCAACATCCGCTAAACTGCCAAAATCTGGGTGGGAGCCCATAACCTTCTCTGAGGAAGAAGAGCGCGGAGTACATCTCCCCCACAACGACCATTTTTGATCGACGCAATACTAGATAAATGGTCAGTGGGGAAAGTCCTGATTGACAGCGGATCCGCTGTCAATGTCATCTTTAACGGTTGCTATAACCAACTCTAGCGGAACAAAAACCTTCTGCAGGACCAAGAGCCGCTGCTTAGTTTCTCCGGCGACATCACACAACCACTGGGTTCTGACTACATGCACCTATCCATAGGCGCTAGCCCATGCACAGTAGAGGTACACACAGAGTTCATCGTGGTCGACTACTTCAGCTCTTACAATGCCATCATCGGCCGACCGGTACTTAACAAGTTAAAATGCATCATTGCCGGATACATGCTTCTCATGACGTTCCCTACACCCAATGGCATAGGCTGTGTTAAGGGAAGCCAACAATTAGCACGAGAGTGCTACTCAACAACAGTGACGCGGTCGATGCATCGTCATGAAATCCTAACGGTAGGAAACCATCCGACGAGAAGAAGTATGTCAAAAAGGAACTTGTTAACCTAGAAACATCCTTATAGCTCATCAGCATCGGCCGGTATCGGCTCTCAGCTCGCCCCAGAGATAGCGACGGAACTCACACAATTTCTGCGAGATAACGCCGCCTTGTTCGCATGGTCCTACGCCGACATGCCAGGCATCTCCCTTGAAATCATCATGCACAAGTTATGTATTAAACCATCTTTCTATCCAATCAAACATAAGAGAAAGGCCTTCGACGAGGAAAGATATCGTGCAATAGGGGAGGAGGTAGCAAATTTACAGGGCATTGGATTCATCCGCCAGGTCAATTATCCCCAGTGGATCTCCAACTTGGTCATGGTAAAAAAGCCCAGTGGAAAATGGCGAATGTGCGTAGACTTCAAAGATCTCAACAAGGCATGCCCTAAAGATAGTTTCCCGCTATCGTGCATTGACCAATTGGTCGACACAACTGCGGGACACGAACTACTCAGCATGATGGATGCTTTCTCTGGCTACAACCAAATCAAGATGAACCCTGGCGACCAAGAGTGCACCACCTTCACAACCGATAAAGGCTTGTATTGCTACAATGTCATGCCTTTCAGACTAAAGAACGCAGGGGCAATGTACCAGCGGTTGATGAACGCCATGTTTGCGGAGCACCTCGGCAAAATAATAGAGGTATACGTGGACAACATGCTTGTAAAGAGCATCAAAGCCAGCAAACACGTAGCAAACCTCCGCATTATATTTGCCATTCTCTTGGCTTATGGTATACACCTCACGCCTGAGAAGTGCTTCTTCGGCGTCACCGCCAGCAAGTTCCTGGGCTACATTGTTAGCGAGCGGGGCATAGAGGCTAACCTCGACAAGGTACAAGCCATCCTCAACATGAAGTCTCCAGAGTGGAAGGTACATGTACAGAGCCTTCAGGGCAAACTAACCGCACTATCTCGCTTCATCTCCAAGCTCATTGACAGGTGCCTCCCATTCTTTAAAGCCATGAAGAGGACCCACAAAAAAATAATTGATTGGATGCCGGACTGTGAGGCGGCGTTCTAGAGCCTCAAAGAATACCTAGCGGCAATCCCACTTCTCTCCATACTTGTGCAAGGTGAAGTACTGTATATATACCTCGCGGTATTCACATCAGCGGTAAGCCGCAGTATAGTACGAAGGGAAGGTCAAGAAGAGCTCCCGGAGTTCTAGGCCAGCAAGGGTATGAACGGAGCTGAGACAAGATACACCCCCCTGGAGCAGCTTGCTCTCGCACTTATCGTCGCCGCTAGACGCCTTTGACAATACTTCCAAGCCCATACAATTCATGTCCTGAAAAATCAACCGCTGAAGCAAGTAATGCAAAACCCCGAGCACTTCGGCCGCCTTAGCAAATGGGAAATCGAACTTAGCGAGTTCGACATCGAGTACAAACCAAGAACCGCTATGAAAGGCCAGGCGGTAGAGGACTTCATCGCTGAGCTCACTGAATGTCAAGATGAACCCAACTCAGGGGCAGAAGAAGGCAACACGGCCATGACAACCACCGAGGAACCAACACCCGAACCACAGTCAGAGTGGAACCTCCATTTCGATTCGGTTTTATAGGTCTCGGTTACCAAAAAGTCAGTTTACCAAATCTAAAATATCGGTTGGTATCGGTCGGTTTGGTAATTACCAAACCAAGTGGCAGCCCTAGTTGTATGACATTATTTTTATGACAAAGCAAAGAACATTACTGAACAAACCCTCTAAACAACCAAATCCTAACTCATCAAATAGTAACGCATGACTAGCAGTTAGGGGTAAAGATTTTATTCTAACTCTGAGCAGGACTGTGATGACCAGCATTGGCAATAACATCCGCTATAAGAAATTCACTCGCTTCCCTCTTCACATGCTTGAAAGAAACTGAATTGAGAAAAGTGGCCAACTTGAGAATATCTTGAACTACTGGTTTGATTCTCTAAGGAGTTTGAATGCAACCAGTTATACTTTTAACTAAAAGCTTGGAGTCACCTTCAACTTCAATATTGGAAAATCAATGCAACCGAGCAGCATGCAAGCCTGCTCTAAGAGCCATAGCCTTAGTGGTAAGGACATTAATTGAGCCTAGGTGCAGGTTAGCAGCCACTAAAATAGGTTCACTGACCTTGTGCATTCCTGACCACAAAGCCTCCTGCACTATTGTGATTCAGTAAAATTGAACCATCAAAATTTAATTTCAACAAACCAATATGTGGTGGTTGCCATTTAATTAAGTTCTAAGATAAAATTCTTATTGGAGGAGTAGAATAATCATAAAAAACAAATAACGAGATGTAGCATGAACTATTTCAATTAGAATAGGTATTTAATCTCTAAAGATAAGGTCATTACGAGTTTTCCAAAGAAAATAAGTAAGCATTAACAGAATCAGAATGTTTAAAAGATAAAAAGAAGCATTCCAATTTCCAAGTATCTAAGTCAATATTTGGAAGGGTGGTTCTAGTTGCACCTCAAAATTTGATATTTGGACCTCTATCTTTTTTCAATTATTAATACACTTTGTTTACTCATATGAAAAGACAAATAAGGACAAAGAGTGAAAAAGAAAAAAGAAAAAATATTCTTCTTATCTCCCCTATTAGTATAACATTCATTTTTTTTTTCTTCAAAATTTCCTTATATTACCTATATAACTTTATAATTTACCTAAAACAATTAAGTAAAGATAACTAATTTCTATACATGACCCCATCATTTAATACAAAAGTAAGTTCAAAACAATCTTATTTGAAGTTTTCTTAATCTAAGTTTATTGAATATTTTGGTGTAGTTGTTACTAATTAAGATCTAGGTAAACTCCTTTTAATTATATTTAATCAATATATATATATATATTGCTATAAATATTATTATCTATGTGGATGTCCATGTAAATACTCATTAGTTATATACTTTGATGTAAACCCTACCTCTATATAAAGGAGGCTAATGAGACTGAATGATAACACTTCTACTTCCTCCCAACTATTCTCTCTACTTTATAACACGTTATCAGCACGCTCTGCTATTATTTTTTGAAAACTCTATGATGATATACTAGTTTATGGTGCAACGTTGTTGCTATTAACTATAACTTATGATCTATGAGTTTATTCATGATCTATGTCATTTATGCATATCAGTTTATTTCTTAAGGTGCCATCGGTTCCTGCTTTATTTCATGATCTATGATCTATGCTTTAATCTTATATATTATCATTATAGTGCCATCGATTTAAGCTTTATATATTGATATACATATGTTTTTTTTCTCATATATGAGTATAATTGCTGAAAGTTTTGGTTGATCACGCAAATAGAATCATACCCGTTTTCCTTTCTGACAATCTCAATTTTTTTTTTGTCAATAATCATGCCTCTCTCATTTATTTTTGGTTTTGCAACCAAAACCCAACGTATTATCCCATAGGGTGCAATAGAGGCATTAGTTTTTACTTGTCTATTTAATAGCATTTTCTGGGGTTTTTTTGTCAGTATACACTCATAAGATTTTTTTGTGTGTTTCCCTTAATTGTCGTTAGGCATCAATCCTAATTCGTCATATATTTCATGATTACAAGTATTAGTATATGCCTTATGTTGTCATCTGCACATGTATTTATGAATTGATTAATATGAGAAGCAATCTTGACATGATGAGAGTGATGACCACTATTTATGTTGATTCAATTTATGGCAGGATCAATAACTCCCAAAGGCGGATCAATATTTTTTTGATATCCAGGTTATACAATCCTACGATTATGTGCATAAGTATGCTCAAAAGGTAAGGACGTATGATATGATTTTATTGCTCATAGACGGATTTCAATGACCATTGTAAATTCAATGCGATCAAAATATTTTCTTTATATGATTACACGAGGGCCTGAAGTTCCTCAAAGATTGTGTAGTGGAAAAATTGCAATATGAAGTCTCATAAATTTATACAATTACGAGGGCCAGAAGATCCTTAAAGTTATATAATCGAGTACATGAACTCACATATTTTTGATTCCCAATAATTATAAGAGGGCCAGAAGTTCCTTAAAATGTTTGGGTATTGGGGTTCCCACCTCTGCAAGACAATATGAATTTGAAGTTCAATTTTGAACAGTTGGCTAAAACTAGAAGCCACGTTCTCCACATGATAAAATTATGTTCTTCTGTGATTAGAGGAGAGAAAAAAGAAGATCATTTTTTGAAGTTAAGCAGACCAGAAGTTCGGTGTAATTTCTTCATTAATGGAACCAGAAGTTTCCACAGTTAATTTTATTGCATAGTTTATCTATTTATTTTTCTTCCCGGCAATTTTTCTATTTTGTTATGTACTTTCATTACAGTACTTATCTTTTAATTTTTTTTTGTTTTTGTTAATCTTACAGACCAGCAGTCCTATACCTCAAACATATGAATTTTGAGTGTAATATTTTTGAACCAGAAGTTCAAAATTTCATAGTAGAACCTGAAGTTCTAACATTAAAACTCAAACCCGAAGCTTTGAGTATAAAAAATAAATTAGTTAAAAGTGAACTTGAAGATTCACTTTAGTCACCTCGAGCCTGAAGTTTTGAGCATCAAATTTATTTGAACCCGAAGTTCAAATTACGAAATTTTAGAACTTGCAGTTCATAGAAAAAAAAAATATTCGAACCTGAAGCTTCGATTACACATATAATTCATTCATAGTTTATTTGACTTTATGTCAACTCGAACTAGAAGTTTCAAGTAATTTTCATATGTCGATTAATACATTCTTCTTTATGTCTGCTTAAAGCATTCCACCTTAGAATTTGAAGTTCTAATTGTGCAGACTCGAGCCTTAACTTTTGTGGATATATGGACAATTTATCGAAAAGTTTTAATCTGGTTCAACCTCAAACCTGAAGCTTTGAGGGGATTATTTTGACACCAGTTTAAAAGTAAGCAGATATTTAACCGTTGGTCTATGACGAATGAGTATGAGTATACCCCAAATTTGTGATCATGGATTTTGCAATTAAAAGAGATCAGAACCTGTAGTTTACATGAGGACTTGAAGTTCCTCAATGATCAAACTAACTAAATGACCATCTTGACAGGACCCACCCCAAAATTCCACCCTGGAATCCGAAGTGGCCCTGCGGGACCCACTTTTAAAGGAGATTTACCAAAATTCAGCATAACCTCCCTTAAAATGGACAACCCAAAAACCAGTGGAAAACAATTTTTATATCTAGTAATCCAACCGACCCAAACTCAAATTAAATACAAGTGTATATCAAATACTTCAAGTCCAAGAAACTCCAATTTTTAAGACCCTACAATCCACAAGGTTAGGTCGTAGACCTCAAATATAAATCATTACAAGTCTGGGTCATAATCCCATAGTAATCAGAGCAATTCTGGGAACATAAATTAACATAGAGTGCGGTAGGTTAAACAAGTAACCTACGAAAAGTGATGACGGAAGCGGATGCGGTCACTATGGCTCACTCCTCAACGCCGAGCGGCAACATTGAAAACTGGGCATTTGAAACCGAAGGGCCCAGGGGAAAAGTATTGAAAACACGTTAGCGTGAGTGGACAAAAATAAATAGTTCTAGACAAAATGAAATTTATACTTTCCCCATTTAATTCTTAAGAAAATTCCCGATGCATGCAATGATTAACGAAAGTAAAATAAGAAGAGTTCCATTCATGAAAACCGACTAGCCCTGCTAGTCAAAAACGATTAAAGAAAAGATTGAAACTCTCTCAATCAAGAAAATAAAACCAGCCCCGATGGCTAAAATAACTCGGACTAGCCCCGCTAGTCGAAAATAATAAAATGAGTAGGGGAAGACGATAGCCATACGAGTGAGCCTCCCAGGCTCGAGTGATAGCCTCCCAGGCTAAAGTACTCCCATTACTCCCGTAATATACCCTTACGCCACTAAGTGTAGCGATAGGATACTGGGCTTCAGAATTACTGTCACAAAGACAGTAACCAGCGCCACAAAGGCGGAGGGCTTCGGTGATCCCATCACCTCACCACAAAGGCGGAAGATCAAAGCTAGCAATGATAAGTCACCCTAAGTATGGCAAGGAAAATCCGAAAACCTCATAAATCCATAAAACTTCCCCACTCTCGTAAAAGAACTCTCATGACGTGTCCCACACGCCAAAATAACTCACATCAATAGGTATAAATATAATATAAAAAGTATAAATCCGGAAATCCCATCGGAAATAAATAAATAAGAGACGATAGGCATAACCCAATGGCATGACCCCGCACGCCATAAAAACCTTCAATTAATCAAATAACCAAATCCGTTTCCGAAATTAACCATATGCTTGAAAAGTAATACGGTAAACAATTTAACATTTCAGAAACGATATATAAATAGATAAATAAAACAATCAATAAGTAAATAAATGCATGCATCATTCTTTTGCAAATAAAAGTCCACTCACAGAGTACGGCTAATCCTGCCGTCGATCCGAACCCTCCTCGAGGGAATCCTCCTCACGTCCTATACGATATAACGTTCGTAAATCAAATATTATAGGACGGAAATTAATTTTACGAATATTATAAATTGGAATTTAAAGCATCCCCCGTTAACATCCACCTCCTAAATTTACATCGAATTCATCCGAACATCCCATTAATAATCATTCGTCGATAGACAAATTCTAGAGTGAATTTGATGGAAATTCGGCGATCGAATTCACGTAAATCAAATAACAACAATTCATACTCAATCGTAACTTCCTCCAATTTCCACCAAACTTCATGTATAAGCTTCTATAATCATTACAGAATTTATGGAACTAAAACGGTAATTAAAATGTAGTTCTACGCGCCACCACGCGCCACCCACAGTGGCGGCACGTGGGGCCCACGCGCCGGCGAACTACTAGCTCCGATGGCCACCAAATTCCGGCAACAACATCATCTCAACAGACCCAACCATTCTCTCAACTACAACACTTTCCAATTTTACCTTTAAACGCCCCAAATTGGCCAGTGCAGTAAACCCAGAAAAAACCTCTGAACCCTAGAAATGCAAATCGTTAATTCAACCTCTACAATGCAAATTGGAATGAAATATGTTAGGGGAAATGATCTCCATCAAAAACCGAACCTTCGACGTTAACTTGGTGGCCGGAGGTGGCCGGAAATGGTGGAAATCGGTGAAAAACCCCAACTGCAGCCGGAGAGGATTTTGCTTTGATCCGAGCTTTTCCGGCCAAATCGTTGAAATTCAAGGTCACCAGGGTGTTGGGAGGGAGGAGGCGCTCCTATGGTAGCCGGCTGCACGCCGGTCGGTGGCCGGAAAGTGGAGAATCGGAGGGGGAAGGGAAAAACCCGAAAGGGAGGGAAAGGAGATCGGGGAAGAAGAGAGAGAAAGAGGAAGGGTGACTTGGGGCGTTTAAAGGTAAAATTGGGGCGTTTCCGGTTTTGGAACCCTACCCTGGGTAACTTCCATATTTAACCAAACTTTTACCATGAACAGTAAATTCCGTAATTCACTCATAACTTTCACATACGAACTCCATTTTTTACTTACCACATATGCACGTGCTCGGTTTAACGTCCTCTACAACTTTCATGAAGGAAATTTTCCCAAATTTTTAACTCATAAAAAGTCAATTTTTAACCACTCCCCCCCTAAACGTTAAAATTATAACCGCAAACGGTAACCATAAAGAATTTCATGTAACTCAGTAAAAAGGGTTTATTAGATGTGGAGTGTAACACATCTAAAGTCTTTCACTCATAAGTTATGGTCATAAAGTTTAAACTCGATATTTCGAGTATATTATTTTGGCCAGAAGTTCAAAATGCATTTGATGTTAATCTACATCAGACAACAATACAATAATTGAATGTCATGTTTTAACTGTATAACACGGACCAGAAGCTTCGTGTGTATTGTATGAGATCTACCGTTCAATTCTTACAAATTTATTTTGTGTCATCTTCAAACTTATGTTTTGAGTGATTTTCAGGCAATGCAATTTTATGCATGGTGTCCAGAAAATATTATTAAAGTTTATGCTTATGAGGCTAATATAACAATCATCTCAAATCTTACATATCTAATTGATGGCTCCAGAAGAGCACACATTATTGTCCATTTGCATTCTGTGCCTCCAATATTACTAGAGATGTATAATCTCCCCATCTCATAGATCTCATTGTATAGTAAGAAAGCCGATTGACATGGCTATACCATGAAATGCCACCAGAAGTGGATCATGGCAAGAGAAAAATCAGGAGTCAATGTAAATAATGTCCTAACATCCACATATGTGAGGAAATTGTAAATTGGGTGTGTGTCGCCTATGGTACACTATATGATGGATGATTATCAAGCCACTTTCGAAAGGGCACTGGTCAAATTAAATTGCATTGACTAGTAAGAACATTGAGATCATCACACATCCTTGATGTCTTTTGCTTATAGTAAGCAACTTTAAAGCACTATTGTGCTACTCCATAGATTTATTGTATCCTCTTGAGTTCCCATTGAAACTAAATGTTTCTTAATCCGATTATCTAGGAACCTGATGTTCCTTAAGAGGTTGTTATAAATTGAAAAAAATTGAAACCTCAAGTTTCTTGGATCTCCAATTATATGAGGGCCTGAAGTCTCTCCTCTTTATGACTACACATTTAATTATATGTGACACAGAACTTGAGGTTCTCCACATAATAAAGTTAATTGTTCTTATGGATTGTAGTCTTTAACTCGAAATTATCAGTATTTCACAATTAATGTTTACTGAAGCTAAGGTAACAACCATATCAAGAGTTGTAGATCTTGATCTATGGCTCCAAATGAGCTACTATCATGTTACCGAATTTGAAATATTGTTGCATTAATTGCTTACTATATGGTTGGAGAAGACTTTATGTCATCGGATATATACTGTATCGAATTTTCTGCAGTAAATTAAGACATATTATGTCATGAACCTGAAGTTCCTTGAACCAAATACACTATTTTGGCATGACCGGTTACGTCATCTTTTGTCTACCATGTTGCATGAAATCACTTACAAGTTTGATGATTACTAATCTTACTCACAAGCAAATTGTTTATTTACATATTTACGAGTTGTCACTTTAATGAGACAATCCTCCTGCAATGAGGGGGAGAAATATTATTCCTGAAGAACAATATGAATTGGTGTGAGATATTTATCCACCGTCTCATTTTGACTTTGAGAAATATCAAAACTAGTGAATTGATAAAAGAAAGTGACAAAATTATATGCTAAATGTAAAGGCATCTACTTCGGTTAAAGTCCTTGAGACCGACCGTATTAATACAAACAATGTAGACTCCATTTGATTTGTGGGATGCAAGTGTATCCAATTGACATGGTTCTCCTGAAGAGAATGTCATTAAACAATATCACAACTCCCAATATGGCTACACATATAAAGGGTGTAAGCCATTATGAAATGATGTCTTAGTGATACAATAATAAATCAATATGGTTGATGCTAATGGACAAAACGTTTTTGACCTAAAACTTGGTTTGGGTTCGCCACCAGCCAATGAACACCTTCACTCCAAAGAAAGTGATAGATTTTTGAATGCATCTTTTGAGCATGGTCATAATAAGACAGTCTTCCCGCCATTAGGGGGAGGAAAGACTACTGTCATTTGAATAACGGAGTGAATTTGTGTGGATTGTATCCACCAGGTCTAAATTTTTAAACTCCCAAAACAGGGAATATTATACAAGTCCTATAATGCTCTATATGAGATTATAAGTAAAAAGATCCACATTCGCTACATAATTCATCTATGAGAGATGATTGTCCTAGAAGTGACAATGTATGCCCCAGAAGTGGCATGGGTACCCAATATCAATAAGTTTATTATAGCTAATGCATGCATATAAGAATGTGTGGGATCTATGATTGTTGATCATCGATGATAATTTACATTTGGTAGCTACCAGAAATCTTTAAGGGCTTTATGAATGCTATACCACGTTTCACCATGAATGTCGACAAAGTATATTATTGGCCAAATTGGAAAGAGGCAATTCCAATGAAATTGAATATTTGAAACGTGATGAAATACTTGGACCTTTAACCCTACATGGTACAAAAAAGGTATTTATCAAAAGTGAAGATAAATCACTATGACACAATGTCTATTTATAGAGACATGAGATTATGAATATCTTCCCTTATATGAATGACAATTTTCTATAAGTACAGTGTTACATATAGCTGTTATATTGACGAGAGATTTATGGCAGTTTGTCATCGTATATTATGAAGACACATTGCTAAAAGCAAAATCTCAAAAGCAAAGTGTCATAATAAGTGTATTTCTTATCAAATCCTCAAGGGATTCAAATACATGAATGATTCAAATGCAAGTCCATGAAAGGTTGAAAGAGCCTAAAACTCACTCATGGAATCAAAGAGTCTAAAGCTAGCTCATATGTACTCATTTCGTTCTAGTCAACGAGATCTAAATTTCCTTAATGAGTACTATGGCAAGACTACTATCGAATTCGAATTATGATTATAATGTTGCAACATATTCTAACTTTCTCAAAGTTATGAATTATTTATAGCTCTTGAAGAGCTTATGAGACATATCAATACACAAAGATATTGATGTGTATGGCTAGGTATGCCATGATGATTTTTCAATGTTTTAAACTATACAAAGATAAATGTATCAATTTCTTTATATTGTCTAGCTTTGTTAGTATTGCTTTAACTTTGCAGGTATGAAATTTTGTGATGAGCCCCTATATGCAAAGCACACATGGTCTTACTTTAGTGATAGAAACATCAAACTACTATACATGGTACATGTAGCTTATCGCATACATGAATGAGGCTTGCAACAATTAGGGGGAGATTCTCATCAGGGGGAGCATCCAGAAGCATGCTACTTAGGACATATGCGCGTTGTGCTCTTTTTGTCCTTCGACCAGGGTTATTTTTGTCCTACTGGGTTTTTGTTACCTGGCAAGGTTTTTAATGAGGCAACAATAAGCGCGTCCAATACCATCATTCATTAGTGGACATCCAAGGGGGAATGCTATAAATATTATTATCTATGTGGATGTCCATGTAAATACTCATTAGTTATGTACTTTGATGTAAACCCTACCTCTATATAAAGGAGGCTAATGAGACTGAATGATAACACTTCTATTTCCTCCCAACTATTCTCTCTTCATATTCTCTCTACTTTATAACATATATATATATATATATTATTTATTTGAGAACCAAAGTCTTTTCTAGAACCATCCATATTGCAAAACAAATAAAAAACTATGATCTGGATTAACTGAAAAATCTTTGTAATTGTCTACTTGTTTGGCTCCTCCAAAAATCACTTTCTCGTTCAGTCATTGAAAGTAAACCAAAAATGTAGAAAACTCACTCACAAAATTCTTCATGGTTGAATTGATAGAGATAAAAAAATAATAAATTATTGAAGATACAAATTTAATTATTCAAGGGTGTTTTGGTAAAATTAAGGAGGTGTATTTAGCATTCTAAGCATTAAAAAAAGTGAATTGTGTTTTAGGGAATCGATAATTGAAGAGAAATTGTTGTGCTTTCATTGATAATAGGAGCCTCTTTATATAGAGGATTACAAGGCATATAATCAAAGTTGTATAAGAAAAGGTAATCATACATTAATTGGATATCTCTAAGACTCTCCGAGATTATCTCTAATTCTAACCATATTTCAACTAGAGCAAGTAACCTCGAGTTTGGGCCAGACACAAAATCTGAATTTACTTGAACACTCCCCCTTGTGTCGCCCAAACGTGGTGCTCATCTCGTTACCTCATTAAAAACCTTGCCGAGTAACAAAAAACCTGTGGGACAAAAATAACATCGGTCGAAGAGGAAAAAGAGCACAACGCACTCTTCACGTTTTGAGATCAACATGTAGACATCTCCCCCTGATGTCTGTGTCTCCCCCTGATGACTACGATCATAGGCGTTTGGATAACTTCCGTAAGCCAATGCTTGCAACATGTTTCTCGAATGTGGATTTGGGCAATGACTTAGTAAACAAGTCTGCCACATTGTCTTCAGCTCGAACCTGGTTCACTCTGATCTTGAGGAGCTTCTGTTGTTGCTAATTGTAGAGGAACTTGGGTGATATGTGCTTGGTGTTATCGCCTTTGATGTAGTCTTGTTTCATTTGTTCAACTTGGGCATTATCCTCATTATTGCTGGTAGGCTCATCTGTGGTAGACTTCAGACTACAATTGTTTCGAACATGCGTAACTGTGGATCTAAGCCATATACATTCACGAACTGCTTCGTGAAGAGCAATAATCTCTGTATGGTTCGAAGAAGTAGCGACTAGGGTCTGTTTAGTAGACCTCCAAGATATCATGGTCTTACCCATGGTGAATACATAACCAATTTGGGAATGACCTTTGTGTGGGTCAGAGACGTACCCAACATCAGCAAAACCTTTCAAAACACTTATGCCCTTTTGGGATAGGGAGAGAGAACGCAGACCACTGTTGGTGGCGTTCTTGACATATGATAGGTCCGAATCCATTGTCTCTCTATAGGGATAGAACAAGCCCATATCAATCGTACCACTTAGGTATCGAAAGATATCTTTAACACTAGTCCAATTGCGTCATGTTGTTGCAGAGCTATATCTAGATAACAAGTTCACAGCGAAAGAGATGTCTGGTCTTGTGCATTAAGCTAAGTACAATAATGCGCCTATTGCACTTAGGTAGGGCACTTCTGCCTCTAGCACATCTTCGTCGTCATCTTTTGGACGGAATGGATCCTTCTTTGGATCAAGGCTACGGACGACCATTTGGGTGCTTGATGGCTTAACTTTATCAGTATTAAAACGTCTAAGCATCTTTTGGGTATAAGCTGACTGATGAATTGGACCACCATCTTCACGGTGCTCAAGTTCCAAACTAAGGCAAAGCAGTGTTCTCCCAAGATCTTTCATCTTAAACTCGGATTTTAAGTGTTCAGCGGTTTCCCTTAACTCTTTAAGGGTGCCAATTATGTTCATGTCATTAACATAAACCGCTACTATCGCAAATCCGGAACTTGTTTTTTTTTTTATTTTTATGAACACACATGGGCATAGTTCATTGTTAATATATCCCTTCCCAATCAAGTAGTCATTTAGACAGTTATACCACATATGTCCGAATTGCTTTAATCCATATTGTGAGCATTTCAACCTCATTACAAACGTGCTCCGTGGTTTAGAGCCACTTGACTTGGATAATTGAAGTCCATCTGAAACCTTCTATATCCAGATCCCCATATAGATACACAATAACTACATCCATGAGCTGTATGTTCATTTTTTCATAAACTACCAAACTGACAAGGTAGCGGAATGTAATAATGTCCATTACGGGAGAATACGTCTTCTCGTAGTCGATTCCAGGGCATTATGAGAAGCCTTGAGCTACAAGGCGAGCTTTGTACCTTACAATCTCGTTTCTCTCATTACGCTTTCTAACGAATACCCATTTATGACTGTACATACTGGGGAAGTTTTAACTAAGTTTGGCACTATCGGTTGGGCCCCATTGGTACTCCCATGTACTATGCCATGGGACGGGTTCACGACCCACCATGGCGGGGCTCATGTGGGATGCCACCCCGGGCACCCAGGGTCGGGGGCAAGGCCAGCACAGCCCATCTATTTACACAACAAGAAGGCTAATATGGCATCAGAAGAACAACCTGTGTCCCACATCGAAGATAGGGGAGACTCCTTTCCCATGCTCGAGTATAAAGACATTAGCACAACCACCTTTTACGGGTAATAACTCCTTTGTCCACTATTTGCTAGACACACATCTATTAGTTTCTCACTCAGGCATCGGAGAGGTGTAAACAGTCCAGTACGGTTTACCCCTCTAACGTTGTGTTCTTGATACAGGATTTAGGAGTTGGGTCAGTCCCCCAGACGTTATAGCATTCTGTGTGAGGTACCAGGAGAAAGCCACCAGAAACATTGGCGCGCCAGATAGGGGACTGATCATGAATGAGCCAGAAGTGGCAGGAGAGGGTAGAAGTGTCGCCTAGGCACTGATATTCTCTCCGGGAACTTCGTCAGCTGAAGCGCCAAGTGTTCAAGGAGAAATGCATGGTCTCGGATCCTTGGACCCGATAGTCCCGGATCAAGTGACTCTGGTATCGGAGTTGGAGTCTATGCGAGCTGAGATCGCAGCCTTCAGGGAACAATCCAGGATCGATCGGGAATAACAGAGTACCGATAAGGAAACAAACCGCCTTACGCAACAGAGAATGCAAGATTTGGAAGATGAAAACACATCGCTGGCCCGAGCACTGGACAGGAGGCACCAGCACAACGAGGCACTCACCCAGGCCCTGGCTAGAGCATCCCAGCTAGCAGCAGGCGTGAACGCTGCCCCGATAATCGGAGACCCCAGCATCGCCCCAGCACCTTCTACGGAGGGCGGTCAACGGATAATCCAGATACCGGTAGACTTATTCCCGGAAAACTTGATGCATCTGTCACCACCACCATTACCACAGCCAGTTCACAATATCCCACCGGTAACCGATGCAAACACAGCATTACTTGTGCAAATGAGCAACTCTTTGCATGCTCTGTAGGCAAGGGTACATGCCATAGAAAATAGAGACACCTGGAGAGCTATGACCACTTACGAGGACCGCCCGGACCCTTTCACCCAATAGGTTAGAGGAGCCATTCGAGCGAATACATCGAAACCACTGAAGATTGACTACACGGGAGTTGGAGACCCCTACCAGCATCTACAGGCTTTCCAATCGCAAACAAGCGCCAAGGGATATACGGATGAAGTGTGTTGTAATATGTTCCAGGAGACCTTGTCAGGGGAGGCTTTGAGTTGGTTCTACGAACTGCCGGTTGGTTCTGTAGGGAATTTTAAGGAGTTAGCTGACAAGTTTGTAGCTCGATTCATCTTACGAACTGATGGGATACACACACCAAAGGGCCTGTTAAAGGTCCAACAGGGAGAAGATGAAACTTTGAAGTCTTTTGTAAATCGATGGCAGGCGGCTACCTCTAAATGCCGGGACCTTAATAAGGAACTAGCTTAGCTAGATTTCAGGAGGGGCTTAAGACGCGGAGAATTTCTCTACGGGATCAACCATAATCCTCCAGCTAACTACGACGAGCTGATGGCCACTGCCATCAGACACGCCCAAGCTGAATTCGAAACGTACGGGGACACCCCCAGACCAGAGCTAAGATTTTCCACACCGGCCTCGACGGTCAGGGATGAGCCACGAAAGAGGGAGTGGGCCCATAGTCATGATAGGTCACCCCATACGTCGAACAAAAGAAGCAAAGAGTCCTCGTCCAGGTGTAACAGTTACGGGACCAATCACCCTCACCGGGAGCCGAGGGTACAGCAGGCCCCGCGGACACCACCACCACCCCGGTATGAGGTGTTCACAATCCTCAACGCTTCATACGAGACTATTTGGAACGAAAACAAGGATGAGATACCGGGACCACCCCCAAGGAAGTTCCCAAAGAGTAAACTTACCCAGTAGGATACCGGAAAATTCTGCACTTATCATGAGGATGCCGGACACAATACTAATCTCTGCGTTGCTTTAAAAAATACAATCGAGTCCCTCATCCAGAGGGGCAAGCTTCAACGATACCTACCTGCTAAGGAGATAGGAGCTGTAGACGTGTACGGCCAGATCTTTATGATCCATGGTGGGGGCCCGAAAGAGTTGCCTCCCCAGAGGAAGAAACGAAATTCTAGTTTCGGCCATCCGGAAGTTTTCAATTTCCACAAGGCCCCGCAACAAGACGGTGGCACCGGATGGACATCGGTGACATTCCTGCAGGAGGAGGAAGTCGATCTGAAGATGCCCCATGATGATCCCTTCCTAATCACGCTTCAAATGGACCATTATATAATGTCCCGGGTGCTCGTGGACACCGGGGCGTCAGTTAGCATATTATTTCGCGATGCATACAAAGCTTTGAATAGAGGAAGAGCCAAGCTGTCACAAGACAATGAGCCCCTCATTAGTTTTTCAGGAGATATCGTCTAACCACTCGGATCAGATTACCTATCGATCACGGTAGGCAAAAGTCCGAACTGTTCAACCATCAAAACAGAGTTC
This sequence comes from Rosa lucieae, assembly GCA_024704745.1. Lineage (NCBI taxonomy): Eukaryota > Viridiplantae > Streptophyta > Magnoliopsida > Rosales > Rosaceae > Rosa > Rosa lucieae. The sequence goes on from CM045497.1 coordinate 36,333,731, forward strand.
ATCATAGTGGACTGCGTTTCATCCTATAATGCTATCCTGGGTCGACCGGCACTCTGGCGTCTGAAAACCTTCATTGCAGATCACATGCTGATGATGAAAGTGCCAACCCCGGTCGGCATTGCTACGATCCGGGGTAATCAGGCCGCTGCGAGGAAATGCTATTCTTTGACTGTATCTCGCGGTAGGGGAAAGTCTGAGATGTTGCCTGTAGCTACTAACCCTCTGACGGACAGGTACGAGGATCCCAGAGATGATACCGATTCCGACGAAGAACGGCCCGGTGCCGTAGAAGACATTGAAGAGGTGGTGCTATCAGAGCAGTTCCCGGACAGGACTGTTAAGATTGGTACTAGGCTGTCTCCGGTTGTCAGGGAAGGGTTGATCTCGTTTCTCCGCTCTAACACATCTGCATTCGCCTAGTCATATGAGGACATGGCCGGTATACCAACGGAGATAGCCACGCACAATCTTAGTATTGTTCCTTACTCGACACCGGTAAGACAGAAACGAAGAGCCTTCACACACGATAAGTACCGGGCTATCCAAGTTGAAGTAAAGAAGTTGATGGCCATCAACTTTGTCAGGGAAGTAACATACCCCCGGTGGTTAGCCAACGTTGTCATGGTACCAAAGAAATCTCCGGGATCATGGCGCATGTGTGTGGACTACACAAACCTCAACCGAGTGTGCCCTAAGGATAGCTTCCCGCTCCCGCGAATCCAGCGAATTGATCAATTAATAGACTCCACTGCTGGGTACCGGTTACTCAGTTTCATGGATGCGTTCAGTGGGTACAATCAAATTCGAATGAACCCGGCAGACGAGGAGCACACTACCTTTACCACAGACAAAGGTCTCTATTGCTACCAGGTTATGCCTTTTGGGTTAAAGAATGCAGGTGCCACTTATCAGCGACTTGTCAACTTCATGTTTGAGGAAGTTATCGGTACTATCATGGAGGTATAAGTGGACGATATGCTGGTAAAAAGTCTAACTCCGGAGGATCACGTAACCAACTTGTCAATCGTCTTCACCATCATATTGCGCAATGGTATGTGGCTTAACCCACAGAAGTGCATCTTCGGGGTCGAGGTAGGAAAGTTTTTCGGATACATCATTAGCCACAGGGGAATTGAGGCCAATCCGGAGAAGGTGCAGGCTATATTAGACATGGTATCCCCAACCTATCGGAATGAGGTCCAATCTCTTACAGGCAAGGTAGCCACCCTGTCAAGATTCATCTCCAGGCTGACGGACAAGTGTACTCCTTTCTTCAAATTGCTAAAAACCCAGCACGTCGAGGTAATAGCCTGGACAGCTGAGCACGAGGCTGCTTTTCTTAGCTTGAAGGCATACTTGTCAGCGGTACCTCTACTCTACAAACCTGTTCTAGGAGAAATGCTCTACATATATCTGGCGGCATCTTCAACAGCTGTGAGCTCAGCTCTGATTAGGAAGGACTCCGATTGCGAGTACCTAGTGTATTATGCTGGAAAAGGTTACACTGGTGCAGAATCCAGGTACCCGGACATTGAAAAAATGGCACTAGCCCTCCTGGTATCGACCCGGAAGCTTAGACATTACTTCCAAGCACACTCAATTGATAGGAGCATTTTAATGCTACGTTTTAACTGCATTTCCCTACATTTCTTGCGTTATTTCCTTAATAAAACTCTGTTTAGGAAATTTTCCATTCTTTGATTGGGAAAGTTCCTATTTGTAGAAAGTTTCCATTTTTGGTAGTTTCTATTTGTCCTTCTTAGAAATGAGCAGAAATGAAGAAATGAAGCTTTCCTGGTCCAACCAGGAAACCTTGTCCAGAAAAGGAAAGCTTGCCAAAACAAGACTCTTGAGCCAACCAAGAATGGAGATCGAATTAATGAAGTGACATGGCATAAGAGAAGCTTCTTGAAGACGCTAGATGATGACATGGCATAAAGGTGGCGCATGGAGGCCCAAGAACTCTCAAGAATAATTTGGATTTTCGGCAAATGGATAAAAGCCCAAGGAATTAGGGTTTGGTGATGCATGTGAGATATTTTTGGAGATTTAAGCCATGTTGCCGTGAAACCTAAGAGGAAGAAAGAGAGTTGGCGTCAAAAATCAATCAAGATAAAGGTGATTGACGCCATACAAGGAAGGATATGTCTTGGAGATATTCTTGGAGGGTTTGATTGAGAAATTGCCGTGTAAAAGGAGAGAGAAACAAGGAAAATGACATGGAAAATCAGAATTATCAAAGAGAATTTCGGTTGAGATTTTCTAGGGTAATTTTTATGGAAAGAAAATATACTTGGAGACTTACCCTAGAGAGTTTGCCGTCCAATGCCAAGAGAAAAACAAGGGAATCAAAAGAAAACCCTAGAGAATTCGGCAAAGAGATATTCAAGGGAGAAATAAAAGGAAAAAAAAGGTGGAGACCAAGAAAAGCTCAAAAGAAGTCTAGATACATTGCTATATTCCCTAAAGGAGTTTTGGCCGAAATTAAAGTATAAAATCAGAATATATCCATGGTATTTCGGCCAAGATTATTAGGGAATTAAATGGAATTTTGTGATTGGTTGGACCACCTCATAGGGCTTATGTGGCAAGCTTGCATTGGAGGAAGGTATGTGGAATGACTACATTAATTCCGTGAGAAATTCAGAAAAGAGGACGGCTTGGAGAGCAAGGAGGCCGTGCTCCTATATATACTCTCTTATATGTGACGTTAAAAGAACCTTAGACTCTCTAGAAAACTTTAGAAAAAAAATCAGAAATTTTACTCTTGTTGCCGTGAGGTTTTCCTCTCCTTCCTCCATCCTCTAGAGCAAGCCACGAGTTCAAGCAAGGCCAAGGGAGAAGAAGAATTGCCGTGAGCATCATCATCCACCACCATTCTTGAAGCTTTCTTTCGAGATTCAAGAGACCACATCCTTAATTCGTTCATCTCATCTTCATCCACGGTGTAATCCGATTCTCCTTTGTAACCTTTGCTTTGATTTCGTTGGTTTTGTTCTAGTTGACATATGTATTTGAACAATTGTTAAATTCTGGAATTTTATGATTAATTGAGAATTTTCAGATTCATATATTGTAATTCGAGAGTTTTTTATGTGAGTTTGTTTAATTAAATTTGCGTTATAGATATCCTTTGTGTATTAATCTTATTTGGGTCGACACTTATAGAGTTTATGCATAATTGTTGCTAGGTTTAAGAACATGAAATCGACTTTTCGTTTTGTGTAAACTTGAATCAAAGTAGTAAAGGTTTTGGACAAAGATCGAATTTAATTAAAGATGACATGATTGCAATTAGGTGGACTTTTTCATACTAAGTTGCACACTTGAGTTGATAGCCTTTCTAGGTGTGTAATGCGTTAAACATGACATGATTGACTAGCTTTCTAGGGCTTGAATGCATGTTTGATAGGATTAGTCTTTGTGCTTTCACTTAGATTAATTAGCATTGAAAAGTAAAATATGGGAAATTGTTTGCTTTTAACGTTTCACATGATCAACTCCTTTCTCATGACTTAGATGAACAATATTAGGGTTTGAATCAATTTTAATCATATGTTTCAGTTTTTTATCTTTGTTCTCTCATTCCATTTGTGTTTTTATGTTTTTGCATTTTAATTTTTTTGTTAACTTAGTTTTAATTTTCAAAAATCAAAAACAAAATCCCCCCTTTTCGTAAATATGTATATAATTTGTGAATATCTTTGTGAATATTATACTTTGTTTTAATTTTAATTGTTTAATTGTTTGACAATGACAGGTGTACCCTCAATCCCCGGAATAGAACAATCCCTACTTACTTATGCTACTAACGATATTTCAGGGTTAAATTATGCGCTTGCTAAAAGCGGCATCATCAATCACCATTTTCACTAATCACCCATTGAGGCAGGTTTTGCAGAAACCAGAGACATCGGGCAGGTTAATTAAATGGGCCATCGAGCTGGGGGAGTTCGATATCAAGTACCAGTCCCGGACAGCTATTAAGGGCCAGGCAGCAGCAGATTTTATTTCCGAGTCAATTCCCTCCCATAACCCACCCCTGGAATCACCTGAACCACTAGCCCCAGATCCACCTCCGCCAAGCACTTGGCGATTATACGTTGATGGCGTGTCCAACAAGAAAACCAGTGGAGCTGGTATCCTGGTAATTAGCCCGGACGATCAAGTCTACGAGTACGCCCTCAAATTTGCCTTCAAGGCATCCAACAATGTCGCAGAGTACAAGGCACTCATAGCAGGTCTACAGATCACCCTGGAACTAGGCGTGCAGCACCTTAGTATCTTCAGTGATTCTCAGTTAGTCGTAAACCAGGTCAGCGGTAACTTTGAGGCAAAGGAGCCCCACATGTTCTCTTACCAGGCCTTAGCCTGGGCATTAGATCAGAGATTTACCTCCTACATTTTTACCCAAATACCGAGGGCAGAAAACGACAAGGCAGACGCCCTTGCTAAGCTTGCATCAACTTCTCCAAGTCCTACCTATGGGGCCACTAAGGTCGAAATACTCGAAAGACCTAGCACTTCTAAAACGGTGTTAGAAATATTTACGGTGGATCACACAGCTTCATGGATGGACCCAATTTTGAAATACATGATCGACGGCCTAACACCGGACGATAAGGTCGAGGCCAGAAGACTACAGTTAAGGTCAGCTCGATACACGATCATGAATGGCAAATTGTACAGAAGAGGCCACTGCTTTCCCAATCTGAAGTGTGTAACACCGGAGGAAGGTCACAAAATAATGAAGGACATACACGCTGGTGTATGCGGTAACCATGCCGGAGCCCGATCTCTTGCACATAAGACCCTAAGGGCAGGATATTTCTGGCCAACCATGTCGGCCCTAGCCCAAACAATATCCAGTTCTTGCCATAAGTGCCAAATGTATGCAAATATCCCAAGGGCACCGCCCATTGCTCTCTCCATCCTCCTTGCACCATGGCCGTTCTGTCAGTGGGGTTTGGACTTGATTGGTAAACTTTCCACAGCAGTGGGACAGTTCAAATAAGCCATTGTCGCTGTGGACTACCAAACAAAGTGGGTAGAAGCAGAACCTCTCGTCGCCATCACCACGGAAAAGGTCAAAAACTTCCTATGGAAGAACATCTACTGCAGGTTTGTAGTCCCGGACACCATAGTCACGGACAATGGTACCCAGTTTGACAATGATGAGTTGAGAGCTTACACAGAGAACCTGGGCACCAAGATCCTCTATGCTTCCCCGGCTCACCCCCAGACCAACGGTCAGGTCGAGGCTGTCAACAAGATAATCAAGAAAATACTGAAAAAGAAGCTTGACGAAGCCAAGGGTCTTTAGGCTGCTAAACTCCCGGAGGTGTTGTGGGCTATCAGAACCACGGCAACAGAGGCCACCGGAGAGACCCCTTTCTGCATGGCTTTCGGATTAGAAGCGGTACTCCTTATTGAAACACAAATCCAGAGTCCCCGGATCGAATACTTCGATGCGGGTACCAACTCAGAAGGCCTACACCTCGATGCTGATTTACTCGAGGAACGAAGGGATGTGGCACACATGCATAACTTGGCAAACAAGCGGAGGATAGCTCGTTATTACGATGCCAAGGTACAATCCCGGACACTGAAGTTGGGGGACTGGGTCATGAGGCAAGTCTACCCAGAGCCCCGGGGACTGGATCCATCCTGGACAGGCCCTTACGAGATCATTGAAGAGGTAGGCCCCGCAACCTTTTTCATCCGGGACATGAACGGGGTCGTTTCCAAACATCCATGGAATACCCAGCGCCTACGGTACTATTACAAGTAGCTCCGGGAGCATCTTGTCCTAGGTTTTGCTTTTTGACCATACAGCTATGGCAAGCTACCCATCGGGTACTCATTCTGTATTTAACCACCATGTGGTATTTGAATGGAAAAATGAATTATTCAGACTATTTCTAGCTTTCTTTTACCTACCCCGGACATTCCCGGACATAGCTATTGTCAGTTACTCTATTCCGGTAATAAGTGATGCAAGCAAATGCTTAAGGTACGAAATCCTAGAAATTTTAATTCCTTTCCAATTCCCATTCAAATTCAAAAATTTCCATTCACAAAAAGCCTGGACTACCAGGCACAGGAATTAGACAATTGTTCAAAACGGATAACTTCTACACAAAAAAAAAAAAAAAAAATTACTACTGCATGCCACCGGTACTCTGGGACCTACCGGCACCAGACTTGACTGCCGCCTCCTGATCTTTCTTCTTTTTCTCAAGAAGACCCCCCCTGAATTTGGCTTCATCCAGGTACCCGGCCGCCACCCACTCCTTGAACTTCATGATGACAGCCTTATCTTGAGCAGCAGTTAGCATAGCAATGAGCTCTTGGGAGGACTTGTACTCCTCCACGGCCTCGTGCCTCTCCAAGGGAAGGCGATCCTCAAGGTAGTCTGCCTTCTCCTTCCATGACATGGCAGACTCTGCAGCTTTTTTTTCAGAGTCCCGAGCACTTTTCACCTCTTCCCGCGCCTCAGAGATTTCACCCTCAAGCTCCACCATTCGTTGCTTAGCCGCGTCCATCTCGGCAATCTTGAGTCCCACTCCTTCTCCAACTTGGCCTTCTCGCCATGCAGATACTTCACCTGCCCGGAGAGATTGCTAACCTCCTCCTTCAGATGAGTATCTTCCTCGCTGGCATCAATCGCGTACACATTGAAGAGCGCCTACAAACACATCAATTAAAATATATATACAATAATAATCGGTTGCAAGGGTAAAGAAAAACCATACCCGCATCATGGATTCCCGGGCGAGACGGCGATTCTCTTTGGGTGTATTGTCCTTGGCCCGCACCCGGTCAAGGTCAATGTCCTTTAGGTCACTAAGCATGGACCGCATGAACTTTTCATCAGCAACCCCGTACTCACTCAACAGCTGCTTGATAGGCTTCTTGGGGATTACCGGAATGGCAGGAGACAACAAGCCAAGCGAAGGCGACGACTCTGGTCCCGGGTGATCTTTCTTCTACCTCTTCGCACCGGCTCCCTTAACATCCCGGCCGGTATAGGTCACCTCCTGCTTATCACTTAGATGTCGGTGCCTATGTGATCTTTTCTTCTCACCTGGAAGCAATGCCTCATCGCTCCCAGTGGAGCGAGAAGAAATAGACACGGAGACCGGTACCTTTCCCATCCCGGTATCAGCTATCGTGATGACGTCAGCAGCAGAAGGCTGCACGACTTGGGTCACGGGAGCGTCAGGATCAGGTTCCCCATATCCCGCATCAGTGATCTCTTCAATGGACCGGCTCACACCCTTCGACCCTAGGTCGACATCAAAGTAAAGGGCGTCTTCTCCCTAGCCCATCAGCATATCCATCAACTGATTATCATCCATTCTGTCCTCCTTTTTGCCTTTCCGGGGTTTCCTCTTCGGCGCTTTCACTGCAATCAGTTCCAAGGTTAGTCAAAGGTAAAAAGGGCGAGTGACGTGCAAAAATTAAAAAAAATTTAAGCCTTACCGGGGAGCCATCCTAGCCCTAGCCTATAAAGTATAGAATACAGGATGAATCAATAGGAGCTCATCTCTTTCTCTGTCCAAACAGCATATACCCGGGCTATCCTCTTCCTTTCTACCTCGGATAAAGTATAGGCCTGGTCCCCAATAGCTTGGAAGGTACCGGTCAGCTGCCACTTCTTATTTTTAATTTGCCACCGCCCCCCAACTAGAAATACTTTATTCCTCCACCTTTTGCTCATCGAGAAAGGCATGTCGGTAACTAATGGTTCGTAATCCCTAGCGGCAAATGTCACCATACCCGCACAGGACAGCTTCCTTGAGTACAAGACCCTGTGTACCGCGCGGAATTCATTTCCGGAAGGCCACCCTTGTTGGCACAAATCCCACATGGCCATCATACTATATATTTACCGAATAGCATTCGGGGTCAACTTCCCCGGTGACAGGTTCAGCATCCGCAACAGATACTGTAGGCACCGGGGCAGCGGTAGCGATAACCCTTGGTGGAACTGGTTCTCGTGCAGCACCACCCACCCCGGAGCAGGATTCGCGGCCATCTCTCCATCCTTGAGAGGCCTAAGCTCCACCGCGTCCGGTATTCCCCACTTCAGTAGCATGGCGATGATCTCCTTCATCGTCATACTTCTCCCGGGTTCGTTGCATACAGTCCCGTCCGCAAGTATATACCTAGGCTTCGGTATGCCCTCGGGGATTGCCACCGTGACTACCGGGGCCTCCGCAGATCCACCCTCGCTCTCACCCTCGGCGGACTCCTCACCGCTTTCCGAGAACACCCCAGTCGAGGATCCGGTATTCTCTGCTAATTGATCTACTTGGGCTAAGTACCGATCGATATGCACTTCAGCTTGCCTGGCAGAGGACTGGTACGACGATCCCGTATCCCCACCCCTGGTTTCTGATTCCATCCTAACTACGATACCGGAAACCTCAAAACTCGCTATATCTGGAATCAGAAGCACAAGGGTTAGCCAAACCAGATCTAAGACCATTTTGAAGCGCGGATTACTCCCCACTTCAAGCAAAACCCATAAATTCCCAGAAATTCGAAACAAAACCCAGAGCATGGAGCAAACCCAAAAATCTAAAACAAGAAGCAAAACCCACACTAGTATTGTTCGTGTTCTTTCTTTACGCAAACAACACAGAAGGAAAAACCCACAACAGAAAACATCCATGGCAGAAGCAGAAACGAGAGACCAGACAAAAATATACAAACAAGGCGAGAGATCTAACTTCTTCTTCAACAGGCGATTGACTTCTCCCTTGGCTCTCCCTTTTCCCCGCTGCAAATCTTCAAGGTTTTCTGAGTTCAAGGTTTTTCTGAGCTTTTCACAAAAGTGAAAGGGAAACAGTCAGTTTCCCTCTTAAATTCAATCTCCAAAGCATCAGGGCCGTTGAAACCGAAAAGCCCTCAACCACAGGATCGCTACACGTGTCCCACGCCTCTCCCCATTTCTCGACATTGGCAGATGAGAGGATGTGCATTTATTGCCCAACCCAGTCTGCCCCACGTGGCTGACATGCACCGCTTACCCCATCGGGTATCAGAGCCAAGTCCTCTCTTTATACCCCATCGGGTATCAGAGCCAAGTCCTCTCTTTACCCCATCGGGTATCAGAGGCTCAAATTCTCTACCCCATCGGGTATCAGAGGCTCAAATTCTCTACCCCATCGGGTATCATAGCCAAGTCCTCTCTTTACCCCATTGGGTACCGGAGGCTCAAATTCTTTACCCCATTGGGTACCGGAGGCTCAAATTCTTGACCCCATCGGGTAATAGAGCCAAGTTCTCTCTTTACTCAATTGGGTACCTGAGGCTCAAATTCTCTACCCCCATCGAGTATCAGAGCCAAGTCCTCTCTCCACCCCATCTAGTGCCGGAGACTCAACCCTCATCCTATCCCAGCTCGTAGATTACCTACCTACAGCATAACCCGATCAAGATTTCTCTTATACGGGAACTTGGGGGACTCCCTATACTAGTGCCAAACCTTGAGACAAAATAATAATAAGTCCCCACCCAAGAAACATCTTGAACGGGAACTTGGGGGACTTGTACATACTGGGGAAGTCTCAACTAAGTTTGGCACTATCGGCTGGGCCTCATCGGTACTCCCATGTACTATGCCATGGGCCGGGTTCACGACCCACCATGGCGGGGCTCATGTGGGATGCCACCCCAGGCACCCAGGGCTCGGGGCAAGGCCAGCACATCCCATCTATTTACACAACAAGAGGGCTGATATGGCATCAGAAGAACAACCTGTGTCCCACATTGAAGATAGGGGAGACTCCTTTCCCATGCTCGAGTATAAAGACATTAGCACAACCACCTTTTACGGGTAATAACTCCTTTGTCTACTATTTGCTTGACACACATCTATTAGTTTCTCACACAGGCATCGGAGAGGTGTAAACCGTCCTGTACGGTTTACCCCTCTAATGTTGTGTTCTTGATACAGGATTTAGGAGTTGGGTCGGTACCCCAGACGGTATAGCATTCTGTGTGAGGTACCTGGAGAAAGCCACCAGAAACAATGACCAACTAGTTTGGTGTTGGGCGGTATTGGCATAACTTGCCCAAATACCTTTCTTTTCGCTAGAGAATCAAGTTCTGCTTGGATTGCATCTTTCCATTTCAGCCAATCAGCTCTAAGTTGGCATTCATCTACAGAGCGTGGTTCGATGTCATCGATCTCAATAATCTCACGTGCTGCAGAGTATGTGAATACATCATCAATCATGATGGAGTTTCGTTTCCACATCCCATGTACACTAGTGTAATTTATAGAGATCTCTACGTTCTCACGGATAGGTTCTGACATTGAGGCATCTCCCAAAGATGTCTCTTGAACATAACCATAATCCGGAACATTCTCATGGGACGGATTTTGAGTATCGATGATCAAAGGATTTGTTTGTGCCTCATTCGCTCTCTTTCTAGGGCGAGTATCTTTCGAACCATTCAGTCTACCACGCTTCCTCGCCTGACCTGCGGCCATAGATGCCACATCACTGCCAATATGGGCAGTGGCGCCATCTCCTTGTACCTCAGGAGCGGCGTTAGGTCTAGTATTTGGGACGTCAATCCTTGCAGGCACGTTTGCAGCAGGTATATGTGATCTCGTCACTTTGGCAACATCAGAAAACTCATCAGGCAGAATGTCTGCTACGTTCTGGAGTCGAAAATTCGTCGCACTTCAAGTTCGGACTGTGTGGTATGGGGATCGAGATGAGACATAGTGGGGGACAGACCATGACAATTCCTGTCGTTCCCGTTGAATATCTGTGTTCTTATCTCCTCCTAACGACTGGAAGACTGTCTCATCAAAGTGACAATATGTAAATCTAGCGGTAAAGAGATTGCCTGTCAATGGTTCAAGGTAGCGGACGATAATTGGAGATTCATATCCAACATATATGCCCATTCGTCTCTGTTGACCGATCTTAATAAGCTATGGCGGAGTAATAGGTACATAAATGGCACACCCAAAAATGCGTAAGTGTAAGATATCAGGCTCGTACCTAGTCACTAGCTGTAACACAGAATAAGATTGGGTGACAGTGAGTCGTAGACGAATTACTGTCGCTGCGTGCAATATTGCATATCTCAAAGCGGAAACAGGGAGATTGGTGTGCATAACCAATGTCCGCGCTATCATTTGTAGTCGTTTGACAACGGCTTTCGTGAGACCATTTTGGGTATGAATATAGGGAATTGGATGTTCTACATCAATCCCCAGTGACATGCAATAGTCATCAAACGTTTTCAATGTAAACTCCCCAGCATTATCAAGTCGAATTGACTTAATTAGGTGGTCTGGGCAGTGAGCCCGTAGACGGATAATGTGGGCTAGGAGTTTAGCATATGCAGCATTTCGAGTGGATAACTGCGCGACATGTGACCAGCGTGTCGACGCATCAACCAATACCATAAAGTATTTAAAAGGTCTGCAAGGTGGTTGAATTGGTTCACAGATATCCCCTTGGATTCTCTGTAAGAACGGAATAAGTATTTTTGAATCCTTTGTGTAGGACGGTCTCGGTCCTAGTTTCCCTAAGGAACAGGCTTTGCAAAACGAGTGATGGGCCTTAGAAACAACCAATGAGGATTTTGGTTGGGCTTGAGCGTCAGAAGTTCTATTCGAAGCAAAATTTGTGACTACATCACCCATCATGGTGTTGGAACCATGGGAAGTGGCATTCGTAGCATCATGGCCATGGGTGGCGCCATTTATGGCGTTGTCACGCTGGACAGAAGCTGCCCTAAGGCGGCGGCGCCAGAGGCGGCTGCAACGGCGGTCACACTAAGTCTGGGAATCAATATTTGATTCTTGCTTCATTTCACTCGAAAGAATGGATGTCCGTGTGAAGTCTTTAGTATACGAATCATCATATCACAACCATGATCTCCTAGTCGGTCATGCCAAAGCTAGTATGTGTCAGAATCTAAGAGATCTTCTCTTATCACATTATTGGATTCAATAGGTTGAATTATAGTGACATAAAGTCCACTAGATTGACACATAAGCTTCTCTAAGATGCGCTTTCATCCGTAATCATTAGAGGTAATGCAAAGGAACTCTTTTCCGTTCTCAGTACGTTTCAGCATGGAATCCGTTGGCTCTGATATCTTTAAAGCTCAATAAGGTTCGATTTGCCTTAGGAGCATAAAGAGCTTCTGCGACATTAATCAAGGTGCCATTTGGCAAAAGGAATTGGGTCATTCCATGTCCTCAAACTAAACCTGATAGCCTAGCCATCGTAGTCACAGAGGAATATGTAGGCAACATCTCCGAGAATAATTGCCTATGGCGGAGAATGGTGTGCGTACTCGTACTATCCTCAAGACATTGCAGTTATCCAGAATCCATTCCTAAAAAAAAAGCTCGTAATTAAAAAGGAGTCATAATGAAAAGAACTCAAATTTTATTAAGGACTAAATTCAGTTTGCTCCTTCTAACTTTGAGGCAAATATCAGTTTGGCCCCTGATCATTTTTTTTAATCATGATGGTCCTTGCACTTTTAATTTCCATCACCGACGTCCAAATTTCAAATTTGCCTTCAAACATGACGTCACAAGCTGAGTTGGCCCCGACATGAGGGCCCACAGGAAAGGCAAAACAGACATTTCACAATGTTAATGCTCAAATCCGACGGTAGCCGGCTTCTTGCTTAACGCGGGTCCGGTGGGCGGACCGCTACTCCGAGGATTAGATGACTTCCGTTTGCTGTAACATGAGAGACAGGGCATCAGAGAGAGACCGCGCTGGGCGGTCTTCACTTCTCCGATGCCTAAGTCAGTCACTGTATATGGGCAGCAGAACAATAAATGAGTAGTAATTGCGTAATTAATGAGGAGAGAGGAGAGAACCTTTTATAGGTGAGGAAGAGGTTGATCTTCTTCTTGTTTCTGATGTGGGACTGATGTGCTTCGATTCCCAGCGTCTGGAGCTTCTGATGCCATCTTGACACGGCGCGTGGCGGCGCATCAGCGGTGATCTGGGGGGCGGTCCAGGGTTCGAGCTGTAGCCCGCCTGGCCGTGCCTTCACAGGTTACCCCTTTGGTGTGAGTCGGTACCTCTGGCGGTACCGTGAGCATGGCTCATTATAGCTAATTATGCTCGTTCTGGCACATGTAGGTACAAGTCCCCCAAGTCCCCAGTCAAGGAGGGCAATCTTGGTTGGGGAGTTGATCGGCGGTGTGAAGCGTTACTTCCGCTAGACTTGCAACAGCATAATTAGCGTCAGTGCGTTGTCAACCATGGATTTACTGAGCTAACGCTTTATACCCTTTTCGGGTGGGCCCCTGCCAGGCCCGCCAGGGAGTCCCCCACTCCCTAGCCAAGACGGACCTCCTGATGGTCAGCAAATTGTTTGTTGAGGGGAAGTTGCGCGGAGCAGAGGGTGTTGGGTAGCGAGCCCAATCTTAGTACCCAGGTGATAGGGGTCAACGTACATGTTCAGGGTCATCGTAGACTGATGACAAGTCCCCTTGTCCCGTAAGGACGATCTGAACGTAACGCCGCTTGGCGGTCGTTGTCAGAGTGAGGCGTAGCCTCGGGATTCGCAGCTGGCGGATACCCCCCGCTGGATGTAGCAGGAAACAACATCGCGTAGACGTGTTTGGTGGTAGTAAGTGAGCGGAGTTACACTCAGCAACACAGGGTTTGCAAGATGGAGGGGGTTTTTCTTGGTAGTGCCACGTGTAGCCGAGGCTGCCTCTTGCAAACTGACAAGTGCAAGTTTTCTAGCGGGGATCCGCTCATAGGAGATTTTGACAGGTGTTAAGTTAGAAGTTCCACTGGCGGGGTTTTGCTCAGCGGACTTCGACACTTGGAAGATGACAAGTGAGAAGTTCCGCTAGCGGGGTTTCGCATGCGGAGTTCGACACTTGGAAGATGACAAGTGAGAAGTTCCGCTAAAGGGGTTTTGCATAGCGGACTTCGACACTTGGAAGATGACAAGTGAGAAGTTCCGCTAGCGGGGTTTCGCATAGCGGACTTCGACACTTGGAAGATGACAAGTGAGAAGTTCCACTAGAGGGGTTTCGCATAGCGGACTTCGACACTTGGAAGATGACAAGTGAGAAGTTCCACTAGCGGGGTTTAGCATAGCGGACTTCGACACTTGGAAGATGACAAGTGAGAAGTTCCGCTAGCGGGGTTTCGCATAGCGGAATCCGCTGACGATTGGCGCCCTCCTCCCAAAAGTTGTGGCTTCTACTGGACACTTCGTCTGATGGTGTTGGACACGTGGCGAACCCCTAAAGGGTTAGCGTGCGGAGGCGTGCCTCCTCCGCCTAGCTGTCTCCTCACCATTAATGTCGAGTAATGATGGGTTCTGTAACCGAGGCGACGCCTCGATTAATCCGGATAGTAACTGTAGTTGTGGGACACGTGTACGGCTGACATTTGATGTCATTTTTCAATGGACGGCGTAGGACTGTCTGACGTTGACATAAAAGGGGGGGGGAAGTTGGCATATTTGATACTCTTCTCTAAACTTTGAACTATGCTTCATCGTCTTCAAGCTTTTTGGGTCTGAGATCGGAAAAGAGAGTTGAGGCGATATTGCCGAGTTTTTCATATGTGGAAGAACCGACGATCTCCGGCTCTGAAGACTACCGCTCACGCTGCTGTCAGAGACTCCATCATTGAGGTTGGTATTCTGACCTATATCCTTGTTTCATTGAATGCCTGCAATGGCGATTTTTTGGGTTTTGGGTGTTCCTGTGTTATGTTCTTCGTTGACGTCCCGTGAGGGTGTGAGTGGGTTTGGGGATGGGTTGCTGTAATTGACAGAATTGGGGTTTTTATGGATTTTCTAGATGGTCGAATCTGGGTTTGAGTGTGTTTGTTCTTGTTTTGGTATTATTCTAGGTTGTGTTGTTGATGTTCTTGGGCTCTGACTGATATAGGGATAAGTTAGATCCTGTGTGAGCTAACTGATTTGAGTTTTAGGGGTTTTGGGATGGCCGACGTCATAGAGATTTCGAGCAGCGAGGATTCCGGATCTGAAGTGTCGTTCAGCGCGCGGATAGAAATTTTATTGACTCGTTGCGTCCGTCTGCCCGTGCAGGAACCTCACTGCCAGAACCGCTAGAGGTTGAGCCGCTGCAGACCATTCCATGGGACGAAGTTATGGGTCGTGCATCGCGCGCGTCCGTAGAGTTCTAGGGCGGGGGAGGCCGTCGCTGCCCACACTTTGCATGAAGAGCGCCTAGAAAGTAATAGTGCCGCCAGCGGTTCCGCTGGCTGGGGAGGCGTAGAGGGGGAGGATACCGAGTTGGCGTGGGTGTTCGAGGACGGCACCCCTGTTGACGAGGCGGGAGGAGGGATGACCGCTGTTGCCGTCAACCGGCTGAAGCGAGTGTTCCGGTTGCCCGACGTGGTGAAGCTGCGTTCACCGACGGTAGAGGAGAAGGCTTCAATCCTGCCTGCGGGCCACGCAGCGGTGCACGAGGCTATATTCCTCGAGGGAGTGACATTCCCGCTGGTGTCCAACCTACAGATCCTGGTGTGCGAGTTCGGCATCGCCTTTGGGCAAGTGTGCCCCAACATGTGGCGGTTGCTGCTGGCGCTGAACTCGTTGTGGCGGTTGTCTGGTTACGAAGGACCGACCGTGGCGGAGGTACTACACTTCTACGAACTGGTGTACGTGAAGCGCCGGGGTTGTAGAGGGCAAGTAAACCTCAGTCGTCGCCAAGGAGCGCCCAAGCTGATCGATAACCTGAGGGACTCAATGTCGTACTAGCGGGGTTCCTTCTGCATTGCCACGGCAGGGTGGGAGTATCAAGCGGGGTCTAACGAGGGGGAGCCGACGTTTAGAATTAAGTCGGAGTTTCAGCACATCCGATGTTTGTCGTTTCCGCTGAACACGACTGGCGGGGTTCCTGTTTTTTTTTTTTTCTTTTCTTTTTTTTTGGTACTGATAATGGCCTCTTTTGTGCAGCGGGGTTGCGGTACAACCTGACTCATGAGGAAGAATGCCGCGTAGCACGCATCAGGGGTTGTTGGCGGAATCGCAACTTACTGGACTTCCGTCTCCTTACCGGGTGGGAGCTGCTGGTGGCTCAAAAACTGACGCGTGCCGTTGGTAAGTACTCTCTGCTGTACCGCATGTTTTGTGACGTTGCCTCATGCTGACCGGCTTGCCATTATATATTTTTGTAGAGACTCCACCGGGAAACAAGGCCCGCCGTGACGCTTTTGCGAAAGCAATGGACCGAGCTGAAATCGACAACTTCCTGGAGGCCATGTATGCTTCCGGGCTGGCGGCGCAGAAAACGGCGGTGGAACCCGAGACGCTGGCGTTGAGCCCGTCAGAGGTTCCCATGGTGCTACCAATGCCGCACCACTCTCATCTTGGTGGTGACGGGCTTCCTACCGTTCAGGCGGGGACTGGTGCGGCGAGCGAGGCGGCACAGCGGAAGGAGAGAGCGCCGGCGATACGGCGCGGGGTGCCGAAGAAAGCAGTGAGCCCAACGGAGGGTGTAACCATAGCGGGGTTGGAACCGTCGACGGGGGGTGCGAGGGTTGCCGCTGCTGGAGGTACGCGGACCCTTCAACGAAAACGCCGCCAACCTGACTCTGGAGGGGAAGAGGCAGAGGTGGAGGTCACGGGGGCCCGCGAGCAGCCTAAGAAGTCAAGGCAGGCTCTGCCCGAGGCTCCCGCTGACTTGGCTACAGCGGTGGGTACGAGCGGCTTAGACTCATTTGCCGCTTACGCCGAGTTCCTCAACGACGGTGAACGGGAGTTCCTATATCACCTCTGCGAGCGGCTGGGGTTCAGCAGCTTGGAGGGGATTGTTCGGTCGACCGCCGTCAGCGAATCGCCCTTCAGCACAGCCTTTGGGCACGTCGCCGTTGGGCTTCATGAGATGTTCCAGGCGGCGTCCAAACAGCCCCTGGTTGAGCGGGAGCTCAGGGAGGAAGTGGCGGGCCTACAGAGGGACCTGAGGAAGGCCCAGGAGAAGCCAGCTGATGTCGAGCGACGCTTAACAAAGGCCGACTGCGATCCGGCAGATGCCCGTGGCAAGCTGAACGTTGCCATTGAGCGGCACTTGGAGCAGAACGAACTGTTCGCCAAGCTGGAGCAAGACATGTCCCTGCTGCGGGATCGGGTGGCCGCTAAGGAGAAGAAAGTTGAGATCCTTCAGCGGGAGTCCGCCGCCAAACAGGCTGAGATCAAGCGGCTAGAGGGTGAAGTCGCTCGCTTGGAGGCTGAGGGGGGGCGTGCTGCGGCCGCTACTGTTAAATCATATAAGCAATCGGTGGAGTACAAGAAAGCACTGACCGAAGTAGTGAAGGCCGATGCCCTAGCTAATGTGGAGATGCTGCAGCAAAAGGGCTCCATCGACTGGGCGAAAGCTTCGATGCTGGTCGTGCAGCCATCCAAGGAAGCTCCGCCGACAACCAGTACCGTGCCCACTGCCGCCCCCACTGCCTCCCCTGGTCATGTTGAAGGAGCCCGCTCGGGTAGCGGGGAGAGTGGCGAACTTCCAGAAGGCGACTCTCAGCGGACGCCTACCCAATCCGAGGTGTCTATCGCTGGGTTCTTGGCGGCCCACACCCTGGCGGATGGCACAGTAGAGACCCCCAGTCCCACAGCCCGAGGGTCTGACCAGACGAACCGTTCACATCCACCGTAGGCTGCCAGCGGAGATGCTGAAGGTAGCGGAGCCGACCTTGCCAACCCCGCCAACCGTTGAAAGTAGGAGTAGTAAAGTTTTTTGTAGCTGCTGAGGCATAAATATTTCATGTAATTCTCTTTGGAATATAAATGAAATATTGGAACCTAAGCTCTTATAGTCTTTTTTTTTTTTTTTTGTGATGATGTGTGTACCGCTAGGGGTCTTGACAATTTTGTTTTTGGCCATGAATGAAACATTAAAGGAATTAAAATTGATCCAAGTACACAATGTAGCCGACGTAATCCGCTGACTGGCGTTGCCAGTTGCCCCCAGTGCTAGACTTGGTAACAATGGTTTGAATAATTCCTCGTTTCATTGATAGCTGTCTAAACAGCGTTTACAAAAGCTGGGTCGTACCCGTTGGGTAGCTTCCCTTAGCTAAATATTGAACAAAAAGTTAGGTAAGTCAAGATGCTCTTGGGTAGCTGTATGGCTATTTGTAGTAATACTGAAGGTGCTCGGTATTCCAGGGGTGGGTCGTTGTGACGCCATCCTTGTCCATTAAGTAGAAGGTGCTTGGGCTCACGACCTCTACAATTTTGTATGGACCTTCCCAAGTTGGGCAGAGTTTTGTTGGCGGTGGTATGACTTCTTTCATTACCCAGTCCCCCAGTTGGAGGTTGCGGGCTTTGACCCTGGCATTGTAGAAACGCGATACCCGTCGCTTGTTTTGGAGATTGCGCAAATGGGCCGCGTCTCGCTTTTCCTCTCGGAGATCCCTGTCGAGGTTAACGCCGTCGCCGTTGGTCTCTGGGCGGTAACCTTCGACCCTAGCGGTTGGTTGGGTTACCTCGATAGGCAGGACAGCCTCAGTTCCGAACATCATACAAAACGGGGTTTCACCTGTGGCAGAAGTTGGGGTTGTCCTGATGGCCCATAGAACTTCCGGGAGCTTCACCGCCCACAAACCCTTGGCCCTATCGAGCTTCTTCTGCAACAACTTCTTGATTATCTTGTTTGCCGCCTCGACCTAGCCATTGGTTTGGGGGTGAGCGACTGATGCAAAACGCATCTTGGTGCCCAAGTTGGCGGTGAAAGAGATGAGTTCCTTATTATTGAACTGCGTGCCGTTGTCTGTGATGATTGCATGTGGGACACCGTAGCGGCAGTAAATGTTCTTCCAGAGGAAGTGAATTACCTTGGCGGTAGTTATTGCCGTCAGGGGCTCTGCCTCTATCCATTTGCTGTTGTAGTCGATGGAGACAATGATGTATTTGAACTGACGTTTGGCGGTTTGGAATTTTCCCATCAAGTGCAGGCCCCACGTTGAGTGAATCCAGGGACCGACGATAACCGACAGAGGTTCCGCTGGGGCATGTGGAAGATCAGCATATTGTTGGCATTTGTGACAAGATTTTGATATCCGTCGGGCCTCATCACCAAGCGTAGGCCAAAAGTAGCCTTGTCGCATTGTGCGATTAGCCAAGGATCTGGCGCCTGAGTGATTTCCGCATTCTCCGCCATGTATTGTTGCCAGCACGACCTTTCCCTCTTCTGGGTTTAGACAGCGGAGGTTGGGGTGAGTGAATCCTTGGCGGTAAAGTTTGCTGCTCTACATGTTGTAACGGGTTGCTTTCCGCTGGAGCTGTCGCGCCTTGATCTTGTCCTCTGGCAATGTCCTGTTGCGTTTGTACTGAATAATTTCGTCCATCCAGCTAGGATTGGCCTCAATGTTAAAGATCTCCGCCAGGGTTTTTGTGATACTTGGCTTGTCCAGAGACTCTACCCTTATGTCCGCTGGACTCTGGTGTGGCTGGGCGGTTGCCAGTCTTGCCAATGAATCAGCCTTGGCATTCTTTCCCCTAGGGATTTATGTGATGGTGTGGAACTTGAATTTTTTGAGCAGCGCCTTGGCGTACCCTAAGTATGCCGCTAACTGCTGGTCCTTGGCTTGAAAGCTGTCGTTGACCTGGTTAACGACCAATTGAGAGTCGCTGAAAATGTTGACACTATCGGCCCCTGAATCAATGGCGAGGAGTAGGCCGGCGATGAGTGCTCATATTCCGCCATGTTGTTAGAAGCTTTGAAGTTGAATTTCAACGCATATTTGACTCTAAGCCCCCCTGGTCCTGTTAAGATGAATCCGGCGCCGCTGGCCTTGGAGCAAGCTAAACCGTCGACGTGTAGGTTCCAGTCTGATTGTTGGGGAGCCGGCTCATCGGCTGTCACCATTTCTGTTCCGGGCGGTACATCTGTCTTGGATTCGGGCTGACACTCGGTGAGGTCGGCAATGAAGTCTGCCACCGCCTGGCCCTTCATGGCGGTTCGTGGTTTGTAATCTATGTCGAACTGGCTAAGCTCGATGGCCCACTTGCTGAGGCGCCACGAATGTTCAGGGTTCTGCATTACTTGTCTCAGCGGTTGATTGGTTAACACATGGATTGTATGGGCTTGGAAGTACTGGCGGAGGCGTCTGGCGGCAACGATGAGTACGAGAGCAAGCTGCTCCAAGGAAGGATACCGCGTTTCTGCTCCGTTCATGCCCCTACCAGCATAGAACACCGGGAGGTCGTCCTGGCCCTCCCGCATGACTATGGCGCAGCTCACTGCAGACTGAGATACCGCTAGGTAAATGTATAGTGTTTCTCCTTGCACAAGGATGGAGAGGAGTGGAACTGCCGCCAGATATTCCTTCAGGCCTTGGAACGCCGCCTGGCACTCTGGGTTCCAATCGATGACCTTCTTGTGGGTTGTTTTAAGGACTTTGAAAAATGGTGCACACCTGTCGGTCAGTCTGGAGATGAATCGAGACAGGGAGGTTAGCTTGCCCTGGAGGCATTGGACGTGCACCTTCCATTTCGGATCTTTTAAGTTGAGGATGGCTTGCACCTTTGTCAGGGTTGGCCTCGATGCCCCGCTCACTGACAATATACCCCAGAAATTTGCTGGCGGTGACACCAAATAAACATTTTTCTGGGTTGAGGCGCATACCATAGGTCAGGAGGATGGCTACTATGATTTTTAGGTTTGCCACATGTCCGCTAGCTTTAATACTCTTAACCAACATGTCATCTACGTAGACCTCGATTATCCTGCCCAGATGTTCCGCGAACATGGCGTTTATCAGTCGCTGATAAGTTGCCCCTACGTTCTTCAAACTGAAAGGCATCACATTGTAACAGTACAGGCCTTTGTCTGTGGTGAAGGTGGTGCACTCCTGGTCGTCGGGATGCATCCTGATCTGTTTATAGCTGGAGAACGCATCCATCATGCTGAGGAGCTCGTGTCCGGCGGTTGCATTGACGAGCTGATCGATGCGGGGTAGTGGGAAGCTGTCTTTCGGGCATGCCTTGTTAAGATTTTTGAAGTCGACGCACATCCTCCACCTGCCGCTAGCCTTTTTGACCATAACCAGGTTGGAAATCCACTGGGGATAGATGACCTGGCGGATGAACCCAATGCCCTGGAGCTTGGCAACCTCTTCTCTTATAGCACGATACTTCTCCTCGTCGAAGGCTCTGCGTTTCTGTTTGATGGGGTAGAAGGATGGTTTGATGCTCAACTTGTGTGAGATGATTTCAGGGGAGATACCTGGCATGTCTGCATATGACCAGGCAAAGACCGTAGCGTTGTCACGTAGGAACTGAGTGAGCTCCGCCACCAACTCTGGGGCTAATTGAGCGCCTATGCGGACCGTCCGCTCAGGGTGCTCATCAGAGATGCTGACAACCCTTAGTGATGTTTCTGGGTTGACCGGCTCTTTCCTTACATACTTGTTTTCGTCTTCCCTAGGGTCCTCAAAAATGTTTGGTGGTGGTGCCTGACTGCCTACCGCCAGGATCTCATGGCGGCGGGTTGATTGTGCTATAGTAGTAGAATAACACTCGCGTGCCAACTGTTGACTTCCCTTGACACAGCCTGTGCCGTTGGGTGTGGGGAATTTCATGAGCAGCATGTACCCGGCGATGATGCACTTGAGTTTGTTGAGCGCTGGCCTACCGATGATGGCGTTATATGAGCTGAAACAATCGACAATTATGAACTCCGTATGTATTTCGGCCATACATGGACTAGTACCGATAACTAGCCGCAGATAGTCAGAACCCAGAGGTTGCGTGACGTCACCGGAGAAGCTGAGCAATGGTTCATGATCTTGGAGCAATTTTCTGTTCCGCTTAAGGTCGTTGTAACAACCACTGAATATGACGTTAACAGCGGACCCGTTATCAACCAGGATTCTTCCCACTAACATTTTGCTGAGAATGGCGTCGATAAAGAAAGGATCGTCATGGGGTAGATGCACTCCGCGTTCCTCCTCCTCTGAGAAGGTAATAGGCTCCCAACCAGCCCTTGGGAGTTTGGCGGATCTTTCATAGCGGATGTTGCAGACTTCCTTTGGGTGATTAGCCCGCGCATAGCGCTTTCTAGCTCTGTGAGACATGTTGGTGATTGGAGCACCTCCGTCGATGGTGTTGATGCGGCCCATGGGCTCAATGTCGGTGATCACAGGTGGCGGTTAGCGCACCTTGAACTGCTCAAGCTTGCCGTCACGGTACAAGGTCTCAATGGCCGTTTTGAGGGCGTTGCAGCTGTTGGTATTGTGACAGCTGGCTTCGTGGTATTTGCACCAACTGCCAGTGTTTCTTGGCTTTCCTGTTTTTGGGTACTTCCCCGGGGGCGGCGGTGGGATCTGATCCTTGCACTGATTGTATATTTCTTCATACGAGGGCGTGAAGACTGTGAACACTGCATACCGCTGGGAAGATTCAGTATGTT
Organism: Rosa lucieae; assembly: GCA_024704745.1. Classification (NCBI taxonomy): domain Eukaryota; kingdom Viridiplantae; phylum Streptophyta; class Magnoliopsida; order Rosales; family Rosaceae; genus Rosa; species Rosa lucieae. Next base: position 36,356,148 of record CM045497.1, read on the forward strand.
TGTTGCTGTTATCCCCATGGGATGGGCGGTTCCCCTTGTAGTGTTGATCCTTCTGTCGCTTATTTTGGTACTGGCCCTGCTGCCATTCCGGCTTTTTGTCAGTTGGTGGAGTGTTGGAGGTTTTGTTAGCGGTCCCCTGCTGACTGGAGGAGGGTTGTACTGACTTTGCCAATGCTGCTGGTGGCGATGGGGTCTCTCCATATTTGATGAATTCTGCTTGGGCATGAATGACCGCCTCACTCATGAGGTGGTCGTATACCGCATTTGGATGATTGTAGTTGAGGTGATAGAGAAACGAACCTTTGAGGAGTCCCTGCTTAAAAGCCGCCGAAGCCATTGTTTTATCGAGATCACGGCATTGAGATGTCGCCGCTTGCCACCTTGTGACGAACGCCTTCAGTGTTTCCTCTGTGCCCTGCTTGACGTTGAGCAATTGGCTTGTGTTGTGGTGCCCGGTGGACAGTAGGATGAACCGGGAAAGGAAAGCATGCGATAATGCCTGGAATGAGTCAATGGATCCCGGCGGGCTTTCGAAGAACCAATTCATTGCCTCATTGTCCAGCGTTTCACTGAACAAGTGGCACAGGGTGGCGTCATCGAATCCCTTGTTGTTGGTGACTTTCTTGAAGGTGTCCATATGGATGAAGGGATCAGTTTTACCGCTGTAATGTGACATTTTTGGAGTCTTTGCATACGCCGGTCTGACGGCCAGCAAAATTGCAGCGGTAAATGGTCCTGGCCTGGACGCGAAAAGTGGATTTGAAGTTGGTGCTGGGGTTCCTGATTCCGCTCGTATTAACCTTTGTTCCAATTGTTGCATCATTTCCAGTATTTGGGCGGTTGCATCGCCGGCGGTGTCTAGCCTGGTACTCCGCTGAACTGATCCTCGCCTGGGAGCGGGTGGGTTTCCCTCTGTTCTTGCTCGAAGTCTCGAGCGGTGAGTGTGCAGTGATGACTCTGCCTCCTGTTCCAACATTAGCTGGGGTACAGGGGGTGGCCCCATTCCCGCTAGCTCTGGTGGGTGTAGTGGGACCTGCATATTCACGACTAGTGCTGGTATCAATGCTCATGTGCCAGATCGGTTGTGCCTGCTGCTTCGTGACTGCTCACTTCGTGCCGGGTCCGCGGTTGCCTCCAGCGTTTTCTTGAGATCCTCAAAGCGGGACACAAGCGTGGCCACTTGCTATTGGGCCTCGGCCTTCTCCTTGCTTTCTTGTTCACGCTCTCTATTTGCCTTGTGAAGATCTGCCAGTGCTAGCTCATACAGAGAGGCGAGGTCTTGGCCTGGCGGGCGGCTGCTACCTGGGTTTGTCTCGCAGCCGGGGTTGACCGGGGTGGTGAATAATGCGCGGTTAATGCCTACCGCTGGGTTGGTGGGTTGGGGAATGGCGGACTGATCTGTCTGCTCGTCAGCGTCTTCCCCGCTTCCGCTAGTCACGGTGATTGTGGCGGGATGTCCTTTTGTTCAAGGATTCCCACAGACGGTAGCCGGCTTCTTGCTTAACGAGGGTCCGGTGGGCGGACCGCTACTCCGAGGATTAGATGACTTCTGTTTGCTGTAACATGAGAGACAGGGCGTCAGAAGGAGACCGCGCTGGGCTGTCTTCACTTCTCCGATGCCTAAGTCAGTCACTGTATATGGGCAGCAGAACAATAAATGAGTAGTAATTGCGTAATTAATGAGGAGAGAGGAGAGAACCTTTTATAGGTGAGGAAGAGGTTGATCTTCTTCTTGTTTCCGATGTGGGACTGATGTGCTTCGATTCCCAGCGTCTGGAGCTTCTGATGCCATCTTGACGCTGCGCGTGGCGGCGCGTCAGCGGTGATCTGGGGGGCGGTCCAGGGTTCGAGCGGTAGCCCGTTTGGCCGTGCCTTCACAGGTTACCCCCTTGGTGTGAGTCGGTACCTCTGGCGGTACCGTGAGCGTGGCTCATTATAGCTAATTATGCTTGTTCTGGCACATGTAGGTACACTGGTGCTGAGTCAGTCTGAGACTCCAGTGGGGCTACCGATGCCTCACCACTCTCACCTTGGTGCCGATGGTTCGCCAGTCGTTCAGGCTAGAACTGGCATGGACCGTGGGGCTGCCGGCTGGAGTAAGGCCTCTACTGCAACAGTGCAGCAAAAAAAAAAGAGTGCCAGCTAACCGGCGAGGGCCGCAGAAGGAGAAAGTGGTGCCGCCGGCGGAAGCAGTCACCATTGCGAGGCTGGAGCCACAGAAGGGATCGAGGCCTGGCGCCGCTGAATCCACACGGGTGGTGATTCAGAGGAGGGGTCGCCAAAATGACTCGGATGGAGAGGAGGACGGAGAAGACGTGGAGACCATCGGGGCCCGCTAGCAGAAGAGGGCAAGACTGGCTCCTCCCAATGTGCCCGTGGTCGCCGATAGGGAGGTGCAAGTGAGCGACCTGGACTCATTTGCCTAGTACGCAGAGTTCCTGACCGACCATGAGCGGGAATTTCTCTACCACCTCTGCGAGCGGCTCGTGTTCGGTGGCGTAGAGGGGATTGTGCGCTCGACTGTTGTTGATCAATCGCCCTTCAGCTCGGCCTTTGAGGTGTTCCAGGCGGCGTCGAAACAGCCTGGGGTTAAGCGGCAGCTTAGGGAGGAGATCAAGGGTCTCCAGAGGGAGCTGGGGGAGACCAAAGATAGGTTGGCGGATGTGGAGCGGCGCCTGATCAAGGCAGAATGTGATGCTGCGGATGCCAGCAGAAAGCTGGCCGTCGCCACTGAGAGGGACCTGGAGCGGAATGACCACGTCTCCAAGCTAGAACAAGATATAGCCTTGTTGTAGCATCAAGTGGCGGCTAAGGATAAGAAAGTTGAGATCATTCAGCGGGATTCTGCGGCCAAAGCCGCTAAGGTGAAGAGGCTGGAGGACGAGGTTGCTCGCCTGAGAGCTGAGGGGAACCGTGCGGCAGCCGTCACTGTGGAGGAGTTGAAGCAGTCGGCGGACTACAAGAAAGCGATGACTGAGGCGGCAAAGGCTGGTGCCGCCGCCAATGTGGAACTGCTGAACCAAAAGGGCGCCATCGACTGGGTCAAGGTGTCCCAGATCGCTGGGCCGTCAGGTCAGAACGCACCGCCAGCGAAAGGTGTGGTTCACGTTTAGGCTGAGGGTGCCCGCTCAGGTAGCGGAGAGAGCAATATGCGTTCGGAGGACTACTCTCAGCGGACCTCTTACTCACTCCGAGGTCTCCCTTGCTGGCTTTCTGGCCACCCACACCCTAGCGGATGGTACCATTATAACGCCGAGCCCTACCGCTCGTGGGTCCAATCAGACGAGTCGTCAGTCCAAGCAACAACCGCCGCCGGAGGGCAAAACTACCGCTATTTCCCCCAACATCTATGAAGATAGCTCCATAGCCTGATGCAGTGCCGCTGAGGCCTTTTTTGTATTTTGACAATATATTTAGGCGGGTAGTCCCAACCCGTAATATGCAGTTGGTTTTCTTTTGCTTCTGAGATGAATGTGTTTACCGATTGTATTGTTTGCATATTTATGGACCGCTAGAGTTTTGACTGCTGTTTTGTGACTCAATGAAACATTACAAGATTAAAATTGTTCCAAGTGCACGATGTAGCCGACGTAGTCCGCCGAACTTTGTTGGCGTTGCCCTTTAATTCTTGTGCTTAGACTTGGCGACAATGGTTTGAATAATTCCTCGTTTCATTAATAGCTGACATGTTAGAGTTTACAAAAAGCGAGGTTGTACCCGTCGGGTAGCTTCCCTTAGCTAAATATTGAGTCAAAAATTTAGCTAAGCCAAGAAGCTCTAGGGTAGCGGTATGACTATTTGTAGTAATACCGAAGGTGTTCGGTATTCCAAGGGTGGGTCGTTGGCGGTGGAATGACTTCCTTCATTACCTAGTCCCCCAGTTGAAGGTTCGGGGCTTTGACCCTGGCGTTGTAGAAATACGATACTTATTGCTTGTTTTGCAAATTATGCAAATGGGCCTTCGCCATTGGTCCCTGTCGAGGAGGTCCCTGTCGAGGTTGACGCCTTCGCCATTAGTCTCAGGGCTGTAGCCCTCGACCCTAGCGGTAGGTTGAGTTACCTCAATAGGTAGGACGACCTAGTTCCGAACATCATGCAGAATGGTGTTTCACCTTTGGCGGAAATTAGGGTAGTTCTGATGGCCCATAGAACTTCCGAAAGCTTCTCTGCCCATAAACCCTTGGAGTCGTTGAGTTTCTTTTTTAGCAGTTTCTTGACTATCTTGTTTGGTGCTTCGACTTGGCTGTTGGTTTGGGGGTGAGCCACAAATGGGAAACTCATCTTGGTGCCCAGGTTAGCGGTGAAAGATATGAGTTCCTTGTTGTTGAACTATGTGCCGTTGTCTATGATGATTGTGTGGGGGACACCATAGCAGCAATAGATGTTCTTCCAGAGGAAGTGAGTTACCTTGGTGGTAGTTATTGCAGTCAGTGGCTCCGCCTCTATCCACTTGCTGTTGTAGTAAATGGCAACAATGATGTATTTGAACTGGCCTTTGGCGGTTTGGAATTTTCCCATCAAGTCCAGGCCCCACGTGGAGTGAATCCATGGACCAATGATGATCGACAGTGGTTCCGCCGGGGCATGTGGGAGATCAGCATACTGTTGACATTTGTGGCAAGATATTCATACCCTCCTAGTGTCGTCATCGAGAGTAGGCCAAAAGTAGCCTTGTCGCATTGTACAATTGGCTAAGGATCTGGAGCTCGAGTGATTTCCACACTCCCCGGCATGTATCATTGTAAGAACAACCATTCCCTCATCTGGGGTTAGACACCGAAGGTTGGGATGGGTGAACCCCTTGCGGTAAAGCTTGCCATTCTGGATGTTGTAGCGGGTTGCTCTCCGCTTGAGTTGTCGTGCTTCGACTTTATCCGCTGGCACCCATTGCGCTTGTATTCGATGATCTCGTCCATCCAATTGGGATTGACCTCAATATTGAAGATCTCCGCTAGGATTTTTGTGATGCTTGGCCTGTCAAGACATTCCACCCTTGTGTCTGCTGGACTTTGGTGTGGCTGAGCGGTTGCTAGCCTAATCAGCCTTGGTGTTCTTTTCCCTGGGGATTTGTTTGACAGTGTGAAATTTGAATTTTTTCAGGAGCGTTTTTAACATATCCCAAGTATGCTGCTAACTGTTGGTCATTGGCCTGGAAACTGTCATTGACCTGGTTAACGACTAACTGGGAGTCGCTGAATATGTTGACACTGTCAGCCCCCGAGTCGATGGCGAGGAGTAGGCCGGCGATGAGCGCTTCATACTCCACCATGTTGTTTGAGGCTTTGAAGTTGAATTTTAAAGCGTATTCCACGTTCAGTCTCTTTGGCCCTGTCAAGATGACTCCGACGCCGCTGGCCTTGGCGCAAGTAGAGCCGTCCACGTGTAGGTTCCAGTCTGACTGCTGGGGAGCTGGTTCTTCAAAGGTTACCATTTTCGTGCTGGGTTCAACCTGTCACTCGGTGAGCTCAGCAATGAAGTCTGCCACCGCCTGGCCTTTCATGGCGGTTCTTGGTTTGTAGTCAATGTCGAACTTGCTGAGCTTGATAGCCCATTTGCTGAGACGCCCCGAGTGTTTAGGGTTTTGCATTACCTGCCTCAGCTGTTGATTTGTTAAGACATGAATTGTGTGGGCCTGAAAGTATTGGCGGAGGCGTCTAGCGGCGACAATGAGTGCGAGTGCGAGCTCCTCCAAGGGGATACTTGTTTCAGCCCTGCTCATGCCTCTGCAGGCGTGAATACAGGGAGCTCATCCTGGCCGTCTCGCCGGACAATGGCGCAGCTTACCCCTGACTGTGATACCACTAGGTATATATACAATGTCTCCCCCTGCACAGGAATAGAGAGGAGCGAAACTGCTGCCAAGTACTCTTTCAAGCTTTGGAACGCTGCCTCACAGTCTGGGTTCCAGTCGATGACCTTCTTGTGGGTTGTCTTCAAGACTTTGAAAAATGGGAGACATCTGTTAGTGAGTCTGGAGATAAACCGAGAAAGGACGGTTAGTTTGACCTAGAGGCTCTGAACGTGTTTTTTCCATTCTAGATCCTTCAAGTTGAGGATGGCTTGTACCTTGTCAGGGTTGGCCTCTATGCCCTGTTCACTGACGATGTAACCTAGAAATTTGCTGGTGGTGACGCCGAATAAGCATTTTTCTGGGTTAAGGTGCATACCGTAGGCCAAGAGAATGGCGAATATGATTCTGAGGTTTGCCACTTGTCCGCTGGCCTTTATGCTCTTTACCAACATATCGTCCACGTAGACCTCGATGATTTTGCCCAGATCTTCAGCGAACATGGCATTCATCAGCCGCTGGTAAGTTGCACCGACGTTCTTCAAGCTGAAAGGCATGACATTGTAGCAGTATAGGCCCTTGTCGATGGTGAAGAAGGTGCACTCCTGGTCACCAGGGTGCATCTTGATCTGATTATAGCAGGAGAAGGCATCCATCATGCTGAGTAGCTCGTGTCTAGCAGTTACATCGACCAGTTGGTCTATGTGAGGTAGTGGGAAGCTGTCCTTAGGGCATGCTTTGTTGAGGCCCTTGAAGTCGACACACATCCGCTACTTTCCGCTGGGTATTTTGACCATGACCAAGTTGGAAATCCACTTAGGGTAGTTGACTTGGTGGATGAATCCAATGTTCTAGAGCTTGGCAACCTCTTCCCCTATTGCAGGGTATCTCTCCTCATCAAAGGCCCTTAGCTGCTGCTTGACAGGGTAGGCGGATAGCTTGATACTCAATTTGTGTGTGATGATCTCGGGGGAGATGCCTGGCATGTCAGCGAAGGACCATGCAAAGACGGCGGCGTTGTCACGTAGAAATTGGGTGAGCTCAGTCGCTACCTCTGAGTCTAGCTGAGCGCCGATGTGAACTGTCGTCTCAGGGTGTGCATCAAAGATGCTGATAACCCTCAAAGATGTTTCTGGGTTGACAGGCTCTTTTTTGACATATTTCTTCTCGTCATCCCTAGGGTCCTCAAAGATATCTGGTGCTCGTGCAAGGTTTCCTACTATAAGGATCTCGTGGCGGCGCGTCGACCGCGACACAGTCCTTGAATAACACTCGCGTGCAAGCTGTTGACTTCTCTTCACACAGCCTGTCCCGTTCGGAGTAGGGAACTTCATGAGGAGCATGTATCCGGCGATGATGCACTTAAACTTGTTAAGTGTCGGTCGACCAATGATGGCATTGTACGAACTGAAGCAGTCCACAATGATGAACTCTGTATGGATTTCCACCATACATGGATTAGCGATGATAACTAGTCGCATGTAGTCAGAGCCCAATGGTTGTGTGATGTCACCGGAAAAGCTAAGCAATGGCTCATGATCCTGTAGTAATTTTCTATTCCGCTGCACTATTCCGTTGCAGTTTGTCGTAGTAACCGTTGAAGATGACATTTACAGCTGACCCGCTGTCGACAAAGACCCTTCCCATTGACCATTTATCTAGTATGGCGTCGATCAAGAATGGATCATCGTAGGCCAGATGTACTCCGCGATCCTCCTCCTTTGAGAAGGCAATGGGCTCCCAACCAGATTTTGGGAGTTTAGCGAACCTCTCATAGCGGATATTGCATACCTCCTTGGGGTGGTTAGCATGTGCATAGCATTTTTTTGCCCTGTGAGACATGTTGGTGATTGGAGCACCACCGTCGATGGTGTTGATGCAGCCTATGGGCTCAATGTTGCCGATCACAGGTGGTGGTTGGTGCACCTTGAATTGTTCCATCTTACCGTCTCAGTATAAGGTCTCAATGGCTGTTTTGAGGGCGTTACAATTGTTGGTATTGTGCCCGCTATCCTCGTGGTATTTGCATTACTTGCCAGTGTTTCTGGGCTTTTCCACCATTGGGTATTTTCTTGGGGGTGGTGGCGGGATCTGGTTCTTGCACTAGTCGTATATTTCCTCGTATGAGGCCGTGAGGACTGTAAACACTGCGTACCGTTGGGAGGACTTCGTCTGTTTATTACGGTTATCCCCATGCCATGAGCGGTTACCCTTATTGTAGTGTTGTTGGTCCTTCTGCCGCTTGCTCTGGAAGTTGCCATGTTGCCACTCTCTTTTCTTATCAGTTGGAGGCGTGGCAGGGGCCTTGTTAGCAGTTTCCTGATGGCTGGATGAAGGCTGAGTGGACTTTTCCTGTGTTGGCGGAGGTGGTGGGGTTTCTCCGTATGTAATGAACTCTGCCTGTGCATGTATCACAGCCTCGCTCATGACATGGTCATATGCGACATTTGGATGGTTGTAATTGAGGTGATAGAGAAATGGTCCCTTGAGGAGTCCCTGCCTGAAAGCCTCCAGCGCCATTGTCTTATCAAGATCGCAGCACTGGGACTTCGCCTCTCGCCACCTGGTGACAAACGCCTTCAATGTTTCCTCCGCCCCCTGCTTGAGGTTGAATAGCTAAGTTGTATTGTGGTGTTTGGCAGCCAATAGGATGAACCGAGAGAGGAAAGCATTTAATAGTGCATAGAACCAGTCAATGGACCCTGGTGGACACTCAAAAAACCAACTCATCACCTCACTATCCAGCGTTTCGCTGAACAAGTGGCAGAGGGTGGCGTCATCGAACCCCTTGTTATTGGTGACTTTTTTGGAAGGTGTCCATATGGACAAAGGGGTCAGTCATGCCGCTGTAATGTGACATATTTGGTGTCTTTGCGTGTGCCAGGCGGATGGCATGCAGGATCCTGGCTGTGAATGGTCCTGGTCTGGATGCGAAGAGTGGATTTGGTATTGGTACTATGACGCCTGCCTTTGCCCGGATTAGCCTTTGCTCTAGTTGTTGCATCCATTCCAGGATTAGGGCGGTTACGTCACCGGTGGGCCCCGCCTGGAGGTTCCTCTGGGCCAGCTCCCGCCTGGGGGCAAATGGATTTCCCTCAGTTCTAGCCCTGATTGCCGAGCGGTTGGTGTGTGGTTGTGACTCCGCCTCCTGCTTCAACATTAGCCTGGGCGAGGGAGGTGGGCCCATCCCCAATAGCTCTGGTGGGTTTAGCGGTACCTGCATCTATATGATTGGTCCAGGTACCAATCCGCCGGTGTTGGGTTGACTGCGTCTGGTGCTTCGCAATTGCTCGCTTTGCACTGGTTTGGCGTTTGCTTCCAGCTCCTTCTTCAGCTCATCAAATATTGACATCAGCGTGGCCATCTGCTTTTGGGCCTCGACCTTTTCTCTGCGCTCCTGCTCGCTCTTTTTATTTGTTTTGTGAAGGTCCGCCAGTGCCAGCTCATATGTAGCGGTAAGGTCTTACACCGGTGGGCGGCTGCTGCCCGACTGAGCCTCTGCAGTAGTTTAGGTTGGCGGGACCTGGGGAGTAGCCTGGGGTTTGCCGCTGGGATTGACCGATGTGTTGAATAGTGTACGATTAACGTTAACCGCTAGATTATCGTTGATCGTTGGGTTGGTGGGGTGGGGGATCCGCTTGCTCTTCAGCATTTTCCCAGCTACCGTTAGTCATGGTGGATATGGTGGGATGGCCTTTTGTTCAAGGGTTCCCACAGACGGCGCCAATGTTAATGTTTAAAATTCAATGGTAGCTAAACCTTTGTTAACGCTGGTCCAATGGGTAGACCGCTACTTGTGATACTCTCAGAGCTTTTGCTAGCTGTCAAGTAAAATACAGAGGGCGTCAGAGGGAGACCGCATTGGGCGGTCTTCTCTTCTCCAATGCCTAAGTTAGTCAATGTATTTATGTTGACAAAGTAACAGTAGGTAAGTATTAAATGCGTAATTATTGAGGAGAGAAGAGAAAACCTTTTATAGGTGAGGAAGGAGCTGATCTTCCTCATGTTTTTGATGTGGGACTGATATGCTTCAGTCCCCAGCTTCTGATGCTGTCTTGGAGCGGCTCGTGGCGGCGCGTTAGCGGTGATCTAGGGGTAAGCCAGGGCTCAGGCGGTAGCCTGCTTGGCTATGTTCCCGTATGTCACTCCTTTGGTGGAAGTCGGTACCGCTGGAGGTAGCATGAGCGTGGCTCATTATATCTAATTATGCTTGCAAATGCCTATGTAAGTACAAACTCAAACCACTAGTCCCTCGAATATGTGTAATGATAGCTCTTCGCCTCATGTAGAGCAATGATCTCTAAGTGGTTCGAGGAGGTAGCCACAAGGGTTTGCTTGGTTGATCTCCAAGATATCACCGTGTTCACAATGGTAAATACATAACCAGTTTGGGAACGACCTTTATGTGCGTCAGAGAGATACCCAACATCAGCAAAACCAACCAAAACGTCATTTGGTGTTTCGGTGTTGTAGATACCTCCCACTATGCATGGATGATTTGCTACATCAACAAGCATAAGTAACACCCTCTTTGGGACACCCATAAGCCATGATGAGGCCCAACTGAAACATGCAACCCGTAGCCCTATGTTCAAGCTACGCTACGGTATCCGAAAGTGGCAAATACGTCGCCGGGAAGCCACCTTCCCCGCCTTGCCAAGTTGCATTCACAAACATGCTTTCTAGACTAGAATAGTGATTTCTACATCCCACATCTAAGAAAATATAAAGGAGATGACTTCCTTCACCTATAAAAGGAACTCTCCTCCCACATAAACTCCATCCCATTACATCTCTTGTAATCTCTCTTGGGCCGCAAGGCCCAACACACTAGTTAAACATTCAAGTGGACATAGTGCTTAGCGGGAGACGAACCACTATACTTCTCATGTGTGTCTCTCTCTTACTCTCTCTCTCTTTATTTATCGTTAATTAGACCCCTCAGTCATAAACATTAACAGGTGTAGTGAGTGGCACTTTCGCCATCAACATTTCCTTTTGGGATTGTAGTTCCATCTGCTGTCCCTCTTGTCTCTCTGTAGGGAAAGAATAGTCCCAAGTCAATGGTTCCTTTTAGGTATTGGAAAATGTTCTTGATACCATTTCAGTGACACTGTGTTGGCGCTGAGCTAAATCTAGCTAACAAGTTCACTGAGAATGTAATGTCTGGTCGAGTACATTGGGCTAAGTACAATAATGCGCCTATTGCACTTAGATAGGGAATTTCAGCTCCCAACACCTCTTCGTCATCTTCCTTTGGACGAAATGGATCTTTCCTTGCATCCAAACTTCGACCGATCATGGGAGTGCTAGCAGGATGCGCTTTGTCCATGTTAAATCGCCTGACTTTTGGACATACGCAGACTGGTGGATTAGTATTCCACAAACTCGGTGTTCTAGTTCAAAGCCTAGACAGAATCGAGTTTTCCCAAGATCCTTCATCTCAAATTCTGATTTCAAGTAGCTCGCGGTTTCTCTTATTTCATCAAGAGTACCTATTATGTTCATATCATCGACATATATAGCTACAGTTCCAAATCCGGAACTTGTTTTCTTTATGAATATGCAGGGGCATAATTCATCGTTCTTATATCCCTTCCCAATCAAGTAGTCACTTAGACGGGTATACCATATCTGCCCGGATTGTTTCAATCCGTAAAGTGAGCGTTTCAACCTAATTGCAAACGCACTCCGTGGTTTAGAGTCACTTGACTTGGGTAATGTAAGGCCATCAGGCACTTTCTTATATATCTCTGAATCAAGATCCCCATAGAGATATGCAGTAACCACATCCATGAGCTGCATTTCCAATCCTTCATAAAATACCAAGCTAACTAAGTAGCGAAACGTTATAACGCCCATTACGAGAGAGTATGTCTCCTCGTAGACAATTCCAGGGTGTTGTGAGAAACTTTGCACCCCAAGGCGAGCCTTGTACCTCAGGACTTCATTCTTCTCATTACGCTTTTTGACAAATACCCATTTATGTCCTACAGGTTGTATACTTGGTGGGTGTTTCTGTGTGAGAATACGAGACCTAAGTATGAAGCATGACCGAGAGAGAGAGAGCGACACAAGCATGTATAGTGGTTCACCTTGCCCTTAAGGCAAGGCTTCGTCCACTTAAATATTCCCCTAGTAGTGAGGCCAAGTAGCCTTTGTAGTGATACAAGTATAGGGATCATCGATCCATCCCTTCTAGGAAGGGGAGGACTTCCTCTTATAGCTAAAGGAAATCCCCATCTAGTTTACATTTCTGATGTGAGACATAATACACATATTTACTTCTCTTGAAGGCTTTTGGAGAGCATGGGAGGGTGGCCTCCTGGCAAGATACAGGCCGACCTCCAACATGGCGAGGTAGCTCGGGTGTCGGTCTACCGGATGCATATTGTAGGCGAGACCTACCATGTCGCGGGGCCTACCTATGAGGTTGTTGCTTATGCTTGGCGGTATGTAATATAGGCGGTATGTACAAGTCCCCCAAGTCCCCAAGTAAGAGGCCCTTCTTGGTTGGGGAGTTTAAATATGATGCAGCCAAATATGAGTGGCGACCCTGTTGAACGCCATACCCATACTAATCCCCCAACTCCGTGAGCAAGAAGGGACTCTTCCGAGTATTGTGAAGTTTCCATGACAGGTTGGTGCCACGAGGCCCATCATCTAGCTAGTACCTGCAAATAAGATAGAAGTGTACAAAGAGCATATTGATTGCGCTAGGGCAATCTAGGTGACATTTGAGTCAAATGCATCGAGGTACATGAATGTTTATATGAGATGCATGTTACCCATTGTGTGTATGCACGTATTATGTAATGTTGATATACGACGTATAAGTCTAAAATGCATGTAGTTGTGATAGCATACAAAGTGCATATGATGCATAAATGTGTGATGAACACAATGACACATAATGATGTGTGAATGTTGTATGCATATGATGCACACCTGTTAGGGCCGGGAGTGTAGTTACTCGCCGAGTCCCCCAAGTCACGTAGTTAGTAAAACGGGAATTTGGACTTGAGTTCGCTCGTGTCGAGCGGGTGATTGGTTGTATGAGTTTTGTCCTATGGTCTTATTAATGAGATGTAAAAGAAATTTGATTGTTACGATCAACAATAGGTAAAAAATTTCAATATTTCCATTAATAGACCATAGGATGAAAAGTATGAGCGTGAAGCCTGATGATAGTCCCGGTCGGGTACTATCTCCACTTGTGATAAGTGGTATGTATAAGTCCCCCAATTGTATAGAACGCTCGGGAGGTGAGATGACTCAAAAGCAAGGGACTGGACCTTGGGTTACCCCTTAGGGGTACCCCTCCCGGGGCAAGGATTGGGATGCAAGGAACTGGACCTTGGCTTTTGTAAGGGAGCTACCTTTTAGTGATCCTGTTTGGATACCTCACTCGAGTAGAGGATTTATGAGGGCATGTAGGCCTCGTGTACCCGGTGAGGTGAATGAGGGTTATGGCCTCTGGTACCCGATGGGGTTGGGCTGAATCTCGTATACCTAGTGGAGTAGATAGGCTCGTGGCCTCATGTACCTGATGAGGTGAGTGAACCTGTGATCCCGTTGGGATTTGAGAGCTAGGAGTCTCGTACCCGATAGGATATTTATGGCCTTGGGCTGACTCGGATACCTAGTGGAGTAGATAGGCTCGTGGCCTCTTGTACCCGATGAGGTGAGTGAGCCCGTGATCCCGGTGGGATAGATGAGGTCTTGAGCCTCCTTTGCCCTGTGGCGTGACCCCGGGTAGAATGATGTAACCCCGTTGGGGTAACCGGTGGCATTGGGTTCCTGTACCCGGTGGCGTGGCCTCCGGTAGAATGAGGGATTTGTGCCTTCTAACCCCGTTGGAGTACCTCACATGATTGGAGGGTACCGCGCTCTGGGCAAGGATTTTAAGTGCCTCATGTTACACATTGTTAGTGTCATTTGTGTACATGTAGTAATTTAATTGACTTGTAATCAAGTTAAAGTATGACATTAATACATAGGCACAATTGATATGATATCAAAACTATCACATTTGTAAGCATATGCTTAGATTATAGAAATCATTATTGAAGCATGTAAAGCATTTGATTAGCTCAAATTTAAAAGTGTAAATGAGAACTTATTGTATTGGAGTTGTTTATATGTAGGACTCCATGTCAACTAGCGAGTACCAATAGTTTATTTGGCCTCATTTGTATAAGGGGGTACCCAGTTAGGATGATTGTACCTCACCAAAATAAATAGGTGACTAGCAGTTTGTTTATATAATTTAGATCGACTAAATATAATTTGCTTGTGTATGTATTGTGAACACGTAATGCTCGTAATATGCAAACATTAGTGTAGTCACATTTTGCACGTATTCACGCCTCAAATGTCATGGGTAAAGGACCTCACCGACATGAAAGCATGTTTGACATATCATGAAAATGGTACATTTAATTTTGGTATAGTAAACGATGGTTGATGTAATAAGAATGGGTGTATGGCACGTATTATGTGTAGTTATGTATGTAAAACAGAAACATAATTAACATATATTTGTTGATATGTGGTACCAGTAGTATGCATGTGTAAAGTTGAGATGGTTGGCTTGTATGAATTAACATATATTTGTTCCAACTAATCTGACAACATATAATAACTTAGACTTGACATGCATGTTATAGCAGCCCTTAAGCTTGTGCATGTGCACCACGTGGTGGTCTAGTTTAAAAATTTATGATGAGAGAAGATACCTATATATGGCAGCTATATTTGAACACCAATACATGATATTTGAAGACGTAGATCGATGCGTACAGAGCATGCATAAATTGCAGAAAGAGCAGCAAACAGGCATATGGGTACCGATAACTTTGAGAAATGGTAAGAGTGAGAAGACTTAGCTTTGCATGGCAGACGTATACTGCCGGGAACGATGCATAATTCTAGGATTCTGGCCACGCTCCAAGTAGAGTACCCGGAGGAGGAAGATTCCGGGCTGAGTAGATCGATGGGTTCCCGGTGGTTCTTGTATCAGAGTAGCCTGTGCTCTCCGATTGGTGTCCAAATTCCGGGTGCCCAGAGAAAATATTTTGTTGTAGCAGCGGGTATATGTGAAGACCCAGCAACCATTGGGATCAAGTGAAGGATAAACAGAAGCTAGCGGGAGATCAAGAAGCTACAGTGAGGCCATTTTGTGGTGAAGACATGAAATTGTCGCTGCCTTGCCGGGGAGATGAATAGGTGAAGATCTGGGGTGCCTAATACGATTATTGTGATTAATATATATTTTTTTTCTTAGCTGAACTTTTCTGGTACTTAGAGAGTTGGTACCGGTGGTTTGTACTCCCCGGGTTAGGGGCATGGGTGCCGGAGCTTCCAATTTGAAATGGCCCGGGTACTCCCTATTTGCTAGTACCGGAGGCTTCGATCAAGAAGCTGACCCCCGATAGAAGGGAGAAATTCCCGGTGAGCAACTGCGAGAGGGACCCAGTAAGTGTAGGTGCCGGTGGACTCGTGGTGTCGGGAGTGAGCTAGATAATGGTCATGGTGCTGTCAGAAAATAATGGTACTGGTAATGACTTGCTCCGACGGGGTCTGTAGGTAGATCCGGAGTGAGTCCCCGAGAGTTGCCGGGACGGTGTTGCTTGTAGTGGGTCACCGAGATGGTGGTGATGATGAGATGATCACCGGGGTGGGTTGGGTGTCCAATCCTTCCCGGCTGTTTAGAGCAGAACCATTCCTCGCAGGCAGCTGGTACCGGCTATCTAAAGCGGCAGCTGGTACCGGTGAGTTGACATGGTGGTCTACCAGTGCCGATGAAGGTAGGGGTACCGGTGAGGGCAGCTGGTACTATCGAAGCTCTAGTTGTCGAAAAGCTGTGCTTTTTATTTGCCTCTGATGCTCTTACGGGTTTACAGGTGAACCCGGAATTTTTTTTATGATGTATGTATGTCACAATGGCGTGTAGTTATGAATAAAAGAAACATAATTAAGTGGCCCGATAAATGTGTGCATGAGTAAGCAGTCATATTTGACCTTGCATGTTGATACGTGGTACCTGTGGTATGCTAGCGTGTGTACACCCGTAACACCCATGATGTTTCAAGTGGTAGTGAAGTTCTACACTAGGTCATGCCACTCTTAAAAGTTGTTTAATTAAAAATGCTTTAACTAGGATACTGGTGCAGTTGTTAAGAATAAGAAGATGCATGTTGGATGTCAGGCTTTTCCATAAAGATGTATATAATAATATAGGAATAGTGCATCAATGGTTGTTGGCCACAAAGTTGATAGATAAGGTTAAAGTAAAACCATGCAGTGCGTACAGGTGTTCACCGGTGCCATCACTATATTTTCACGTGAACACATGAAACTAGAATAGGTGAAGTATATGTATGGCTAGCAACAATTATGTTATTTCATAACTGACGCGCGGCGGTCATATATATAGTTGATTGATGATAATGACTCAGATATAAGCTCAATCGCATATGAGAGGGAGGAACTTATCTTTTTTTTTTTTGTAAGCTGGTCCGCTGCGGTACCACCGAGTAAAAGACACCATCTTGAGCTCCTTGACTTGTCATCAGGAGGAGGTAACAAGATGAGGCACGAGGGAACCTCCGGGGATGAGCTGCTTGGAGATGTTGTGATGGCAACATAAAAGTCCAACAGATGTTGGAAAGTCTCGTTTGGGTATGAACCCAGGCAAGAGCTGCATTGAGCTGCTCATCGAGAGGAGCTGCCGGGGAACAGAAGCAATTTGAGAGCAGCACTGTGCAGCAAGATTTCTTTGGGCTGGAGCCAAGAAGTGTGAAGGGGGCCAGTGGGTGTCGCCAGGATGGGACACCAGGACAGGACATCGGGTGTCTAGAGCAAATCTTCCCCCCCCTCCCCCCCCCCCCCCCCCCCCCCCCCCCCCCCCCCCCCCCCCCGTTTTTTTTTTTATAGAGGACATGGCAGGTGTACCCGTGGAGGCAGGGGACACCGATGAGGGTAGGGGGTACCGGTGGAGGCAGGGGGGGTACCGGTGAGCACTCGACCAAGAAGTCGTCATTGAGACTATCACCAAGACACTCAAGTTAATTGAAGCTGCTGATGCCATGAGGGGGAAGCTGTCGGGGACTCGAGTCTCCTGTGGGGAGTGGTTTTGGTGTTTATGGCCCCAAAAGAGCTGGGTTTGTCACCGGGATTAGAGGATACCGCTAGGACGAGCATGTTGAGGTAGTATCGGTGTCTGAAAATTTTGGTGAGTTACCGGGAGTTAAGGCCACCGAGACAAGCGGGTACTACCGGGATGATGACATCTCTGTGGATATTGGAAAACACCTGGTGTTCAAGCAAGGGGTTGGCTCCGGGACCGGCGTTGTTGAAGCAACACGGTGATTTGATATATGTTCTCCAGGCCGATGGAGATGAATTACCCAGAGCTAGAGTCGTGGTAAGTCACCAGGGTGGGTGTTTTGTCTCTGCCGGTAATTAATGATGACGACTCCTGAGAGTTTGCAGGTGAGGCTAGGCTCAAACAGGTCCATAAGTGAGGCCAGGGAACTCACGTGCGAGAAGTGAACAGTTGGTGTCTCCGGGACTTTGCAGGGCCGCGGGTCTGGGGTTGTTCAAGTTGCTGCATGGTTGCATGCATGCATGAGTGAGAGCTGCACGTGCAAGCAGCTACACGGCTATTCGTCTGAGGGTGTGGGGCATGCACGTACGATTCATGGAGAAGAATGGAGCTTGGGAGTAGAGTTGAGGGTGCGTACCCGCTGACTCATGGTACCCGATGGCTCATGGTACCCGAAGGATCATGTACCCGCTGGCTAGTGGTACCCTGAGTCTCATGGTACCCGAAGCCTCGTGGTACCCGAAGGATCATGTACTCGGAAGATCATGTACTCGATGACTCATTGGAGGCTTGGGGAGGGCAAGGGGTGTCCGGCATGTACCCATGTACCCGATGACCTTTTTTACCCTTACATGTAGACCCCCGTATTCTTTTTATTTTATTTATTGTGTATTTTAATTTGTCGAATAACGTAGGAAGCTACGTATCCGTATGGTACACAAGTATTCGCGCTTAGGTTAAGACTTTGAGGCCATTTAAAGGATTAAGAAATTTAGAGAAAATCCAATTTGGGTCTAGAAGAGTATTTTCAAAGTATCGAGGCTTAGGATAAGCTCGGAAAAATTTTCCCGAAAGAATTCGATGAAGTATCGGAGAAATAAGGGTGTTGAGGAGGTAATTTTCGGAGTGGGCTTGAGGAAATTAAGAGAAAAATGAAGTTGGAGCAGCCCAAGCCCATTTGGCCCAAAAGGAAGGGCAACTTAGACTTTTCACAATTAAAATTAGGGAGAGGTATAAAAGGCAACACACTCTCTCCAAACCCTAGCCTCCCTCTCATTTTCTCCATCTCCTCTCTCTCTCTACCCGGCACTCTCTCTCTCTAGCACTTCGCCGGAAATCGCCGCCGCCGCCGCACCGCCGCCGGCCGCCGCCGGTCACCGCCGTCGCCGGAACCCCTCTCCTCACCAAAATTTCCAGATTTTCTCCTCTTCCTTCCCTCTTTCCATTTCTCCAACCAAAATCATAAAATTTAGCCATTTAATCCCCCAAAAACCCTAGAACCCGAAGCTAAAATTGGGGCTTTTGTGATTTCTTCTTTCCAAGCTCAAATCAAGGTATTTTCTATCCTAATCTAGCCTATATTCCTTCGATCTATACATCTTTCTTCCTAAATCCGAGTTTTTGATTTGGGTTTGTGATTTTGTTTGCATGAACCCGATTTCTCCTTGAACCATGAAGCTAGGCTATGGGTTTGGCAAGGATTTTTGGTAAGGATCTATTCATGCAACCTTGTTTTCGAGTTTTTGGTTGAGATGTTGATTATGGACGGATTTGTAGGTGAAGAAGGCCAAGGAGGAGGTATATGACGTGATTTTTGAAGAAGAAAGGGTAAGCAATGGGTTTTGGACAAACCCTAGAATTTTTGGAATTTATTTGGTTAATTTGGTTTATGTTGAGCTTTTGTTGTTGTTGGAAAATTGTGAAAATTAGATGTTTGAGGAGGATTTAATTAGTAGAATTTTATTAGCATAATTTTCTAAGTGTTGGAATTTTGTGTTGATTATTTTGGTGAATTGTTGTTGTGTATTTTGGCCAAAAGAAAAAGAAAAGGATGAAGAAAAGGAAATGGCTTTATTTTTGAAAGAAATAAAGAAAATGAAGAAAAGAGTAAAAAGGAGGTTTTTACTGTGGTAAAGTGGTAAAAAGTGAAGAAGGTGAAAGTAAAGGTAAATTCGGTAAAAAGGAGGTAAAAGGTAAAAGTGAAAGTGTGGAGGTAAAAGTCTTGGTAAAAGTAAAAAGGTGAAAAAGGAGAAGTAAGTGGGTAAAAGTAAAAGTAAAACTTTATTTATAATTATTTATTTATTTATTTTTAATAAATAAGAATTATTTACTTATTTATTTTTAATAAATAATAAATAATGGTAAATAGAGGATTACTTGGTCAAAGTCAGAAGTCAAAGTCAAAAAGTCAAAAGTCAACTCCGAGAGTTGACCATGGTTGACCGACCTCATAAAACGTGTGGATCGACTCGACTTTGGTCGCTCGGATTGACGATAGTTTAGCGGAGCGGTAAGGACGTTTTTCCTTTTTAAGAAAGAAGTTAGTTTCCCAAATTGGTAAAGGTTGAAAGAAATAATTAATGGTCTCATTGAAATAAAAAGGATTAGTATGCGCGATTACTTTAAAGTTGATCATGATGTTTACCTAGATAATTACTTACCAACTAAGTAATGGTTTAGGAAACACGATCGTTAAGGAAGTTTAAGTGGAAAGCATCAGAGTGTGGAATACGCCGGCATATTCCAGGTAGGGTGAGCTGTCCCTTCCTTGTTAGAGGCTTTTCGATATATGTGGAATGCTCTAGTATAATATTATGTTGCCTGCAAGTATTTTTGGTTGTTCATTAGTCGATGCCTCGTGATACATGTGTTTTCAGAACTGATAATTGTTGATTGCGAAAACCGAGGCTAGACTTGCATGTTGAGATACTGTACCCTTTTGGATGTTGTGTTTGTGACCTGAAAGTGAATGGGACCTAGACGCGTAGATTCCTAGGGATCCCACGGTGTCGATAACCGTGAACCTCCGGAGGGGGGCTGTGCTCCTATGTTTGTCAAGGAAAGGTAAATATAGACAGTGAACCAGTCATAGGAGACTCAGAGCCAGGAAATGGACACTTTCGCTACTTGTAGTCACAAGGACTACAGAGTAGTTGGCTGGTTCTCGAACTCAGGACGAACCAGGTCGGTCACCGATTATTTTGGTTAAGAGGGCATGTAAGTATCTCGGAGCTCCAAATTGTGTGAAGCATGCTGCATATGATTTCCTGAAACGAAACAACTGTGATTGTTTTTGTTTGCATTTGTTTTACTTGATTTTACAAATGCGCGCAACCTATACTCTAGTAGCTATGTTTTATCTATTAGATTTCAAACCTAACTAAGGTTGGGTCGGCCCCTATTGGGCTAGCGAGGACGAAATGCTCACCCCTACATTTCAGGTTACAACGAGGTCATTCCGGACGATTTGGATTAGAGGTGGGTCGTTGGCCGAGTCCGTGTGTTGCTGTTCCTGTTGCTTGAAGTTCTTCCCATTTGGTACTCTATCGATTTACTAGCTTTTCTTTCTATGTTGAACTCTGTGAGGTCCGCCTACCTGGGAGCGCGCCTCACCCCTTGTTTTATTGTTATTGTCGAACTCCTTTCATTTCGGTTATGATGTAAGCCCTAAGGCATCACAGTGCACTTGCCACTTTATTTTGTTGCATTTTCAGACTTGTTGATTTAAATGTTGGGTTGTTGATTTTAAAGTTCCTTCTTAAAAGTTTCCTTGGTCTCCCATTTTCTAAAATTTGTGTTTTCAAAAAGGCCTTGTAGTATTAAGTTGGTAGGTCTACGGTACGTCTGCGACGTATCGGGCTCCTATTGGCTTAATATTACGGCGCTGTGGTATACCCATTCGGGTCGCCACATTACATGACTCGTGGTACCCATCCATGACTCTTGCTCAAGGTCGGAGGTGTCTTGAGCGTACATGATTGGTGGTTCCCGTACATGACCCTTGCTCAAGGTCGGAGGCTCGTTACCCACACTTAGGGACCCTCCTTCTAGCGCCAATGTTTGTGTGTGAGAATACGAGACCTAAGTATGAAGCATGACCGAGTGAGAGAGAGAGAGAGCGACACAAGAATGTATAGTGGTTCACCTTGCCCTTAAGGCAAGGCTACGTCCACTTAAAGATTCCCCTAGTAGTGAGGCCAAGTGTGATGCCCCGGAAATTCGTATTTATTTTCTGAGGATTTTTCAGAATTTAAATTGTGGGTATCAGAAGGTTTCGTGGCTCGTGGATGGAGCGGAAGTGTTTCGGGCGAATAATTATTCAGGAAGCGTCGTTTTAGGGGGCGCAAGGGTTGACTTTTTATTCGTTAGGATTCTCCGAAAACTTCCTGCACGAAAGTTGTAGTGCTGGTCGATACGAGTTCGTGGACATACGGAACGCGAGAATCGGAGTTCGTATGAAGAAGTTATGGGCTTTGGAAAAACTTTCCAATTTGGTATAAAAGGACAAAAAATTCTGGAAATTGCAAAAAAGGCCAGGTTTCCATTTTGGGAAACCCAGCTCTGATTTCTCTCTCCCTAAGCCCGAGTCGCCTCTCCATTTTCGCAGGCTTCGTTCTCCCTCCTCCGGCCACCATAGGACGCAATTCAAAGTGGGTTCTCTTCGCCTCAATCCCCTCTTGAGGTCTGTGGAAGAATTGGAGCATGAAACGAGTTATGGAGGGCGGTGCAAGGCTGAGAAGTTTGACGGCGGCGATGCTTCGAACCCAGATCGGAACTTCCGATTCCGGCCACCTTTGCTGGTGATTCTTGAGGGCTTTTGAAGCCCATAGGACGTTGATGCTTCTCCCAAAGCGGCTTGGAACGATTTCACTTGTGGAGGACGAATCGAAGCTTTGAAATTCTAGGGTTCATCGAATTTCAGATGTTGCGAGGTAAATTCCGGCCAAACGGCTATGATTTAGACTTTGTGTTAGTTATGAAAGTTTAAATTGGAGTTGAGATGAAGAACTTTGGTGTTGGGAGTTTTGTCAAATTCTGACTTTGGTCAGACTGCGGTGCCGCCACTGTGGTGGTGTTTTCCGGCGGTTTTCGGCCACCTTAGGGATAGTTTCTGTTCCTGAGTTCGATCTACTCGTCGATACGAGCATTTCGATATATTGTTTGTAATTTTTGGAGATCGTATGAGCATGTTAGGGTTTTTACGGTTTTGGACCGTTCGATGTTTCTATCCGTGAGGATTCGAGCGTCCGATCGACTTGTGGTTTCGGCATATCGATCGTAGATGTATTCTGGAGACATTGGGTGGTATCGGATGTGGTTTCGCCTCGATTGGCATCACTTTGGGGATTTTAGTTCAAAACAAGGGTTTCGGACTTAAATCGTTTGTGAATTGTTACTAAGTGGAAACCGATTGTGATTAGGTACTTGATGAAGTATTCTTGGATGATCATTTTGTGGATTGGCTGCTTTGTTCTATATTGAAGACGCAGCAGGAGTTTCGAGGTGAGTAATCTCACGATGTTCATTCACGAACGGGTTTACCATATTGTCTTGGAGTTATGGGATTAACTGTGACTATAGTGGTATTAGTGGCATTCATGAGTGGATGATCACGTATATATATATATATATATTTGCGTGATATATATATGTATTGGTGGAATCTGTGTGATGAGTTGGATGATTGCTATCTAGGTGATGACTGATGAAATTGTGTATTGAGTTGTGATTGTAGGATATCATGTGTTGAGATACCATGGGTCTAATATGACCGTCTTAAGTGAGATTTAAGATATGGTAGCTTATGTAGGAATATCTGTGTGATGAATCGATGACATCAGTATGAAGAATATTTGTGATGATTGTCATGTAAAGCTTGTGTATGAATATCTGTGTGATGAATTGATGATATCAGTATGATGAATCTTTGTGATGATTGTCATGTAAAGCTTGTGTAGAAATATCTGTGTAGCTTGTGTAGGGATATTTGTGTGATGATTGCTATCTGTGTGATGACTAGCAATGAATCTATGTGATGATCGCTATCTGTGTGATGATCGGCGGTATCTGTGTGATGATTAGTTGGATGATCCCTATCTGTGTGATGATCGGCTATATCTGTGTGATGATTAGTTGGATGATCGCTATCTGTGTGATGACCGACGATATCTGTGTGATGATTAGTAGGATGGTGACTATCTGTGTGATGATCAGTAAGATGATGGCTATGTGATGATCAGTAGGATGATGGTATCTGTGTGATGAT
Source organism: Rosa lucieae (assembly GCA_024704745.1). Taxonomy (NCBI): domain Eukaryota; kingdom Viridiplantae; phylum Streptophyta; class Magnoliopsida; order Rosales; family Rosaceae; genus Rosa; species Rosa lucieae. Next base: position 36,379,311 of record CM045497.1, read on the forward strand.
CAGTAAGATGATGGCTATCTGTGTGATCGATGAAATCTATGTGATGATCAGTGTGATGATAGCTCGGTAGCGGAGTTGAATTGTTATTAAGTTAACAAAGATCGAAAGGACTGCTGTGATGGTCGGGGCTACCTACAGACGTCAGAGTGTAGGATTACTATGATTTGAATTGCTTTACTTAGTGTGACCTCCTGAACTAAATTATATGCCGTGGTTACCATGACTTGTTTTGCTTGTTTTGAATTGTGATTGCCTTGTTTTCTTCTTGATTTGATTGATTGATGGTTTGATTTATCTTGAAAATCATAGTGGTGATGATTGTGCTCTGTGTGAGGATAGGAAGGTGATTCATTGTTTTCACCTTGATGTCATGTTGATGACAAGGTTTCCGGTGGGAAGGAAATGAGTGTGATCCTTGTGACTCACCGTTGTGCGTCAAGGGATTTTCAAACATTATCTAAGGAGGTTTTGTTTGACAGGGAATTTGTGTAATGAGATGCTAGGTTGAGAACCTGAGCATGTAGTTTAGTCACGAGTTGACCTACGTAAGCATGAGATGGAAGAGTGAAGCAGATGGCTGTAGGTGTGAGATGTACGCTTATCGTTGTTTAGGTTGGGTGACTTAAGAAATGTGTTTTGCTTTGTGGTTTTGAGTTACTCATACGGGCTTGCAAAAGCTTACCGGGTTTGTTGTGTGGCAACCCAGTACACCATTCCAACGGTGTAGGGGTTATTTCTGCAGGTCAGGTTGATCATGGCTGATGCTGAGGTAGCGTGCTTGCAGCTTAACGGTAAGAAGTCAATTTTGTGACTTTACCGTTATAAAGACTTCCGCTTGTAGTGAGCTCTGAGGAGTATTTATGTTTTATTTTGTTGTTGACAATTTAATTCGTAAGCTCGCATATTATGTGACTTTGTGGAGCGAGTCAATATTGAAATTATGGGTTCAGGGAATCAATATGTACTTGGGTTAAGTTTCTAAGTATTTTGTATTGATGACTGAACATTTCATGCATATATAATCATAGGGTTATATATCGATTTTTATTGTGTATAAAATCAGGGGCGTGACACCAAGTAGTCTTTGTAGTGATACAAGTATAGGGATCATCGATCCATCCCTTCTGGGAAGGGGAGGACTTCCTCTTATAGCTAAAGAAAATCCCCATCTAGTTTACATTTCTGATGTGGGACATAATACACATATTTACTTCTCTTACAGGCTTTTGGAGAGCATGGGAAGGTGGCCTCCTGGCAAGATACCGGCCGACCTCCAACATGGCGAGGTAGCTCGGGTGTCGGTCTACCGGATACATATTGTAGGCGGGACCTACCATGTCGCGAGGCCTACCTACGAGGTTGTTGCTTATGCTTGGAGGTATGTAATATAGGCAGTATGTACGGTGGGGTTAGCACTACCAGACCAAATACTTGTTTTTTTGCCAGAGAATCTAGTTCTACCTGGATTGCTTCTTTCCATTTAGGCCAATCTGCTCTTTGTTGACATTTTGCAACAGAGCGTGGTTCGATATCATCGTGCTCTATGATTTCTTGAGCAACGGTGTATGCAAATACATATCAATGTGTATGGAAGATCTTTCTATCAACTCATACGCACTCTCATAATCCATTGACATTTCTTTGTTCTTTGGAATCTTTTCAAACATCGGAGCGTCCTCCAGTATTGATTCATGGACATAACTATAATCAGAGACAATCTCATGAGAGGGATTCTCTACATTGATAATTAATGGATCAGTTTGTGCCTTGCTCGCCCTCTTCTTCCTTGGGTGAGTGTCAATTGAACCAAGTGGCCTCCCCCTCTTCCTTTGGGGAGCCACAGCCTCAACCACACCTCCACTAAGTGTGGTTGCAGTGCCTCTATCTGCGGCACCTTGCCCCTTGTTGGGGACTTCTAACCTTGCAGGCACATTTGCAGCTGGTATATGTGATCTCGTCACTTTTACGATATCAGTGAAGGCATCAGGCATCGAATCTGCTACATTCTGAAGATCGATTATTCTTTTCACTTCACTTTCACATTGTGAAGTGCGGGGATCAAAATGAGATAGAGTGGGGATAAACCACGACAATTCCTGTCGTTCCCTTGGAAAATCCTTTTTCCTATCTCCCCCTAACGACGGGAAGACTATCTCATCAAAGTGACAATTCGCAAATCTAGCGGTAAAGAGATCGCCTGTCAAGGGTTCCAAGTAGCGTAGAATTGTTGGATATTCGTATCCAACATAAATACTTAATCGTCTCTGGGGACCCATTTTGGTGAGCTGTGGGAGCGCAATAGGCACATATACTGCTCAACCAAATATGTGTAAGTGTGAAATGTCAGTCTCATATCCAGTTACCAACTGGTATGCAAAAAATGGTTGGCTAGTATTGGGTCTGAAACGAATAAGTAAAGCTGCGTGCAATATTGCATATATAACCCCAGGCAGATATAGGCAGGTTGGTGCGCATAACCAATGCCCAGCCACCATCTGTAGCCTTTTGATGGTGGCTTCTGCGAGACCATTTTGTATATGCACATAGGGTACAGGATGCTCTATATCGATCCCAATAGACATGCAATATTCATCAAATGCTTTTGCTGTAAACTGTCCAGCATTATTAAGCCTTATAGACTTGATAGGGTGATCAGGATGGTGAGCCCTTAAACGTATAATCTATGTTAGGAGTTTTGCAAATGCAGCATTTCTTGAGGACAATAAAGCGACATGTGACCAGCGTGTCGAAGCATCCACCAGAACCATAAAGTTCTTGAATGGTCCGCATTCTGGATGGATAGGTTCACATATATCTCCTTGTATCCTTTGTAAGAATAGAATGTTTTGTTTTGTGTCTTTAGTATAGGAAGGTCTCGATCTTGTTTTTACTAAAAAGCAGGCTTTGCAAAACGAGTGATGTGCCTTTGAAATAGTTAATAAGGCATAATGGGAGGGAGGTAGTGCTTCTAGTACTTCAAAAGGCAATGACTGCATTTGAGCAGTACTACGACCGACACCGTGCAGTGTGACGGATTTTTGTCCCATTTTATTTTTCACTCGAAAGAATGGATGTCCATATGAGTTCTTTAAAATACGAATCATCATGTCACGATTGGAGTGCCCTAGGCGGTCGTGCCAAAGCCTGTATGATTCAGTGTCCCAAATTTCATTGTTGGTGACAATATAGGATTCAATGATCAGAATCGTAGTGAGGTACAGTCCACTAGATTGACTCATAAGTTTTTCTAAAATGTGTTTCCTTCCACATTCATTAGAGGTAATATAAATGTATTCAGTTCCATTCTTACAGTATGTTTTTACATGATAACCGTTGACACGAATATCTTTGAAACTTAACAAAGTTTGATTAGCTCTTGGTGCATACAGAGCCTAAAAGGATATTTCTATTTTAGGTAGAATGATAATCTTTTCATTCAAATAATTTTTCTCTAGATGTATTGTTTTACATCTCTATAGTGCTATTTCGAACCATGTAAATATGTGTAGTAAATAAAATCGAATAATTCAGTGCTTCAGAATAAAATTCGAAATTTATTAATAAGCCAACGATAATCAAATCAAGGTCATGTTCAGAAATCTAATTCATTAAACCATTATTGAAATAAACTTTAAGACCAAGTAATAGTCTAATTAGAAATTAGGCATTATGCCTTCACAACTGTTTTGGAAAATAAAATAAAATAAACAAAGCAGATCAGTCAAAATCTGGGGCATCAGTTGACTGAGCAAGTTCTTTGTTGCCATTAAAGTCTGCAATTGTAAGGTTGACGTCTGGGTCATGGCCTCCTTCTTCCATATAGTGAGCCTCTTGTTCTTTAAACTCCCTATACCTCTTGTAATTGGCTGCTACTCTGTTGCTTGCTTGGCAGTTCTTGTACCGATGCCCAATGACTCCACACCTATAGCATGGTTCATTGCCAACTCTATCCTGTTTGACTTAAGGGTTCTTAAGTGCCCTTTGCACCTTGTTTCCATGATCACTAGGGCCAGCACCACCATCTCTGTGCCATACATTGGAAGGGCTTCCACGGCCTATATCACGACCCCCACGTCCCTTGCCACGTGGTGCATTGTTGCCACGTGGGTAGGGATCAGCACGTCCAACCCCCTTTGCATTGGGGTTCTTTCCACCTTTCACTTTGCCATAATTAGCTTCGGGAATTTTCTTTGTCCCAAGAGGCCTGGCATTGTTGTTCAAAAGAACCTCATTATGCCTTTCAGCCACGTGCAGTAGGTTGATCAGCTTATTGAATGTTGTGATTCTTTTGTTGTCATACTCCAGCCTATACTGGTTCGCGAGTATAATTGCTGAAGTAGGAAAACTAGAAAGAGTCTTCTGGATCATATCATCTCCTGTGAGTTCCTTTCCACAGAAATTTAGACGTGTCTTTAGGCGCAACATATCCTTGTTGAAGTCATTGACCCTTTTATAGTCAAGCAAAACATAGGAAACCGAAAACAAAATAAATACAAACATGGATGGAGGCTACAACAAGGATGTGATGGAGATGATGGAGCTTGCCGTAACCTCCATCCATGTTCGTATTTATTTGTTCAGTGTGTCTTAGAACGCTAGTATCTTAATCTAGAAACAATTACATGCTTTTAATTTTAAGTTTGCAACCAAATAACATAAAACACATAAAAGAAAAATTTAAGCACAAAACCAACAATCATTCATAGGCATATATTCCTTGAAATTGTAATTTGTAATCTAAAACGTTAACACATGCTTCATGGTTCGAAAATTAAAATCAACTACATATGCTTTAATCTTACAAAGTTTCGAATCCAACAAAACAAAATAAGAAGATGTTCTAAATTACAAACATGGGAAACCGAAAAAATATATATATATATATATATGAACATGGATGGGGGTTACAGCAAAGATGTGATGGAAATGATGAAGGTTGCCATAGTCTCCATCCATGTTCATATTTATTTGTTCAGGGTGTCTTAGAACGCTAGCATCTTAATCTAGAAACAATTACATGCTTTTAATTCTAAGTTTGCAACTAAAGAACGTAAAACATATAAAGGATAAATTGAAGCACAAAACCAACAATCATTCATAGGCATTTCTTGATACCCAAAGACCTGCATCTGGTCCACTTTACATCAGCTGTCGTAGCTGATTCCATTGCCAGACTATTAGAGTTTTCAGGAGTCCAAGTTCTTAGAAGTAATTCTATTAGGCCTTGGGGTTCAAGGGTAAGATCTCATCACTCTTCTACTTTTTCCATTATTTATCGTCTCAAGTAAGATTTGTGCATTGCAATTTAGACTATTACTGGAGTTCCTTCTTAGGGATCTAGGCTTGAAGAAAGAACACCTTGTTGGTTTGGAGGTGCAGTTATAGGAACAAAGATGATAAACATAAAACACATATATCTGTTATGCGATAATATAACATATATATATCTATATTTTATATGAAGTTCATAAGTTTTCTACTTGTGAATTAAGACCTAGAAAGTTAGTATCTTAATCTAGAAACAATTACATACTTTTAATTCTAAGTTTGCAACCAAAGAACATAAAACACATAAATGATAAATTGAAGTACAAAACCTACAATCATTCATAGGCATTCCTTGAAATCGTAATTTGTATTCTAAAACGTTAACACATGCTTCATGGTTCGAAAATTAAAATCAACTACATATGCTTTGATCTTAAAAAGTTTCGAATCCAACAAAACAAAATAAGAAGATGTTTTGAATTACAAACATAGGAAACCGAAAACAAAATAAATATGAACGTGGATGGAGGCTACAACAAGGATGTGATGGAGATGATGGAGCTTGCTGTAACCTCCATCTATGTTCGTATTTATTTGTTTAGGGTGTCTTAGAACGCTAGTATCTTAATCTAGAAACAATTACATGCTTTTAATTTTAAGTTTGCAACCAAATAACATAAAACACATAAAGGATAAATTTAAGCACAAAACCAACAATCATTCATAGGCATATATTCCTTGAAATCGTAATTAGTAATCTAAAACGTTAACACATGCTTCATGGTTCGAAAATTAAAATCAACGACATATGCTTTAATCTTACAAAGTTTCGAATCCAACAAAACAAAATAAAAATATATTCTAAATTACAAATATGGGAAACTGAAAACATAATTAATATGAACATAGATGGGGGCTACAGCAAGGATGTGATGGAAATGATGGAGCTTGCCATAGTCTCCATCCATGTTCATATTTATTTGTTCATGGTGTCTTAGAACGCTAGCATCTTAATCTAGAAACAATTACATGCTTTTAATTCTAAGTTTGCAACCAACGAACATAAAACACATAAAGGATAAATTGAAGCACATAACCAACAATCATTCATAGGCATTCCTTGATGGCTAAAGACCTGCATCTGGACCACTTTACATCAGCTGTCGTAGCTGATTCCATTGCCAGACTATTAGAGTTTTCAGGAGTCCAAGTTCTTAGAAGTAATTCTATTAGGCTTTGGGGTTCAAGGGTAAGTTCTCATCACTCTTTTACTTTTTCCATTATTTATCGTCTCTAGTAAGATTTGTGCATTGCAATTTAAACTATTACTGGAGTTCCTTCTTAGGGATCCAGGCTTGAAGAAAGAACACCTTGTTGGTTTGGGGGTGCAGTTATAGGAACAAAGACGATAAACATAAAACATATATATCTGTTATGCGATAATATAACATAGATATATCTATGTTTTATATGAAGTTCATAAGTTTTCCACTTGTGAATTAAGACCTAGAACGCTAGTATCTTAATCTAGAAACAATTACATGCCTTTAATTCTAAGTTTGCACCCAAAGAACATAAAACACATAAATGATAAATTGAAGTACAAAACCTACAATCATTCATAGGCATTCCTTGAAGTCGTAATTTGTATTCTAAAACGTTAACACATGCTTCATGGTTCGAAAATTAAAATCAACTACATATGCTTTGATCTTACAAAGTTTCGAATCCAACAAAACAAAATAAGAAAATGTTTTGAATTACAAACATAGGAAACCGAAAACAAAATAAATATGAACATGGATGGAGGCTACAACAAGGATGTGATGGAGATGATGGAGCTTGCCGTAACCTCCATCCATGTTCGTATTTATTTGTTCAGGGTGACTTAGAACGCTAGTATCTTAATCTAGAAACAATTACATGCTTTTAATTTTAAGTTTGCAACCAAATAACATAAAAGACGTAAATGATAAATTGAAGTACAAAACCAACAATCATTCATAGGCATATCTTCCTTGAAATCGTAATTAGTAATCTAAAACGTTAACACATGCTTCATGGTTCGAAAATTAAAATCAACTACATATGCTTTAATCTTACATAGTGAGTATTTCATATATTTCGGGTGACTGCTCTTCTTCAATTGTAACTGGAAAATGGGTATTTCTTTTGGTTTCCAGTTCTAGTGTTTTGGGGAAAAAATTGGGGGTTTGTTTATGCATTAGTTTGTGAGTTGTTTGTGAAATGATTTAGAAATAGTTGTGTTTTTTCAATGGCTGTTTCGATTTCTAGGGTTTGAATGAAAAAAATTTGGGGTTTTTTTCCGGAATTGGTTGTGGGTTGTTTGTGATCTGGTTTAGAAAGGGTTGGTTTCATGGGTTAGGAGTTATAAGGTGGAAAGGGAATTGGGAAATTTGATATTGTTTGTTGTTGCTTTCTTCAGTTCTAGTGTGTATGATATTTAAGTGAAGACTGAAATATGAGTGGTTGTTAAGAAAGTTAGGCATGATCTTTAATATTGCCAAGTTGCGGGTGAGTTAACTGGTTTTGGTTTTAATATGTTACCGAAAGTGGTGCAAAAGATGCGGTAAACTATGACTGCTTTTGTCTGTGTCTCCCATGTGCCTTGCATAATGACTTTCTGGTCTCTCATGTGTAAACAATGACTTGTTTTGTCTGTGTCTCCCTCCCATGTGTGAAGAATGACTTTAAGACCTTAAGCACACTTTACTTTTTACTTTTTGTTTATCTTGTACCTGTTTATTGAGGCATCTTTTTATTGACTGAAATGGATTATTTTTCTGGTTTACGATTACCTGGTTTAGGGTTTATGACTAATGGTTTTCACAATCTTATTGCAGCTCACCCAGACCATTTCATAGTCAAGGTGTTCCATGGAGGATGCATAAGGAATGAAAGTTATGTTGGAGGGAAAGTGAATTTTTATGATAACGTAGATAGAGATAGGATGTCACTGGTGGAGATAGATACATGGTCAATCAGCTGAATCCGGCTTATGCAGACCAAATAATAGATTATTGGTACAAAGTTGGTGATCAAGAGGACACAATGATGAAGCTAGCTGGAAACAGATTTGGATGTGGTGATAATGTGTACAGCTATACCAACCTTTAGGTTAGTGATATTGTATTTAGACTACATGGATCGCTGCATGGTGTATTCGGGGATGAAGATGATGACATTCAAGAATGGTTTCAAGGCTGGGTGTAGATTAGTGATTGGGTTGGATGGAGCACACATAAAGAGTTGTTTTGGAGGTCAACTTCTGACTGCTGTAGCTTTGGATGCTAATAACACTTTATGGTTTGTGGGATATGCAATGGTAGAGATGGAAAGTAAGGATTCTTGGATCTGGTTTCTTGAGCTGTTGGTGAAGGATTTGGATATTGACCATGAAGGAGCACGCTGGGCATTTATTTTAGATAAACAAAAAGGTTTGAAACCTGCTTTTGAGTTGATTATCCCAGCTGCCCGAATTAGATTTTGTGCAAGGCATTTGTGGACCAACTTTACCAAGCTGTTTCCTAGTAAAGTAATGAAAGATCAGATGTGGAAGTGTGCAAAGGCAACGACTTTGCCTTACTTTCAGAAAGAAATGGTAGAGATGAAGTCCCTAGATCAGGATGCCCCTATAACTGATTGACATGTATTGAGGCTGTTTTGTCTTAACCTATATTTAAATGATAATTATATGTGTATGTTTTAACATGGTGTTGATGTTGTATTCTGGCAGAACCCGAGAGGCCTCCTCAACATTGGTCTAGAGCATACTTCACAACTGGTAACGATTGTGATATCCTCATAAACAACATGTGTGAAAGCTTTAACAGCTTCATTTTGGAGTCAAGAGGCAAGCCACCTTTGACTATGTTTGAAGAGATGAGGTGGAAGTTAATGAAGAGGAATCAGATTAGAAGGGATAAAATGGAGGCCTACCATGGAAATATATGCCCCAAACCAAGGAATATTTTAGAGAAGAACATGATCAAGGCTGCAACAAACTGCATTGCAACATTCAATGGTGGTGACAGAGTAGAAGTGGAGAATATTGAGGGATCCAAGAATGTTGTGGACCTCCTTGAGAGGACATGCAGTTGTAGGAGGTGGGATTTGACTGGAATCCCATGTAAGCATGTCGTTGCTGCAATATATGGGAAGAGGGAAAACCCGGATGACTATGTGGCACCTTGCTACCTGAAGAAGACTTATTTGAGTATCTACAATCACCTAATACAGCCTGTGAATAACATGGATATGTGGTCAACAAGTGAAGATCAAGCTGTCTTACCTCCGCAATATTCAAGGCAGCTTGGGAGGCCAAAAACGAAGAGGATTAAGGATGCTTCAGAAAAAGAGATAAATTGTGGTACTAAACTTCGAAGCGTGCAAAGATCCTTGAGGTGTAGCAACTGTGGCCAAGTAGGACACAATCTGAAAACATGTCAGCGACACGTGCCACCAAAGGAAAAGAAGGCTGCTGCTCTTTCTAAGAAGAGAAAGGTGAATGGTGAAGCAGGACAAAGTTCTGAAAATCAGGTATGTTGCACAATTACATTAGCAATTTATTTTTGTTAAGTGAACTACAAATTTAAATGTTATTGATATGGTTATTGTTGCTGCAGTCCAAGAAAGGCAAAACAGGTCCCTTGACTGCAAATGAGTTGAGGCAGAAAGCTAGAGAAAGAGCTGAATATCAAAGGGTAACATTACACTCTCAACAATTGTTTATTGGTTTTGTATTTGTCTACCCTACTTAATTGATTTGCTTATCTTGTTTATGTGTGTCCAGAAAAAGATGGCTGCATTGAAGGCATCAAGGTTGGTAGCAAACATGCCTGTTTCAACAAGGGGTAGGCCTAAGCAAGCTACAAGTGCTCCAACAAGCTCACGGCCTGCAAAAGCTACGTCTGCCACCACCAATTCAAGGGCTCCACAAGCTTTTGGGAGATCAAGCAACAACGTTGCAGCACCAACAAGGTCATCTCAGAGGCTTAGACAAAACTCAGGTAAAGAACATGGAAAATAGTTGTTTAATTGGACAAAGTGTCAACCTGCCCATCATATCAATTTAGACATCCTTTTTTGTGCAACCTTTTGATGTGTCATTTGGTTGCTAGCTCTAATATTTTGATTAGATGATTAGAGCTATATTAGATGCATACTTGAACAATTAATGAGGATGTAATGCTCTAATTTTTTGTATTTGGTAAGTTAGAGCTTGGTTAATGGCATGCTAATGCTGCAAAAACTATGTAGGGCTTATGTTGCTATGGATTATTATGAGTGGAATTGGATGGTATTCAAGTGTTGGAATTGTGGAAGTGATGCTTCAAATTGTTCAATTTTTGTGCGATTCATATTTAATGTTGAAAGTGTTGAGTTCATAATTGCAATTGTTAGATTTTTTTCAAAGTTCAATTTGTGGTATTTTGGGGTTTAGTAGGAAAATAGAATCAATTTTAGAGGGATTTGATTGATGGCGAAGGGGAAAAATGAAGGAAGGGTTATTCTGGACATTTTTCCAGTGACTTGGCATGCCAAGAGCTGAGTTGGCATCTAACTTCCTGCCACGTCAGCCACTTAACGGCAGCAGTTAACGGAGATTGGACAGAATGGACCTATTGGTCAGAAATTGAGAGATGAGGGAGTAACGTGTGAAATTAAAAGCAGAGGGACTGAACTGATTTTTCCCTGAAAGTTCAGGAAGTAAACAGTATTTAACCCAAAAAAAAAATTAAAAAAAAAAATTTAAGACCTCAAAACCATTCCCAATTTTAAGATTTGATTTGTTGAGTTTGAAAATAATCATTATGTTGATTTGTTTTCCTCGAGTTAGAAATGTAATTTTGTACCAAATAAAAAATTGAATTGTTATTTTTAGGAGAGTAAAATCCGCACTCTTCATTTTATAATACATGTTTCATTATTTGGTAACTTAAATTTTACTTTTAATAACTCAAAATTTATTATTTAAAAGAGGGTAGATTGTAAAATAAAGAGTCTGAATTTCACTCCTGTATTTTTATGGGACAATGATAAAAGAGGTCATTTTAAAGTGTCTTATGATAATTCAGACACCACAAATGTCTCTATGATAATTAAGGTCACCTATTAACAATATGCCATTAAAAATAACAAAAATTACAACTCATGCCATTCCTATATATTATTGCAACTCAAGTACTATATTCAAAGCCGTTCCGGGAGCTTTTGCTTTCAAGGCCAAGAAATGGCCTGGCTCGCCTCACCAGATTCCCAAGCTCTACGTTAGCGCCAGTAACATCGAAGCTTGCTACACTCCGTGGTACACAATTTTTGTGGCGCGTTTGCTTCAACCGCCGATGATCAAAAGCCGTCTGATGATCCTTCCTCTCCATCTCTTGTCCCCCAACGACGCTCGCCACCACCGAGGAGCCTTCGACGGTCGACGTCACCAGAGATCGGAGCCAAACACACACATGAGACTCCAAAATGATCTCCTTACCAACCGGTTCGACTCTCTCCTCAATTCTCCCTAGTTTTTTCCAACTCTTAATTGTAGTGAATTGAAGGTTCTGGAACTTGGATTGGAATCAGGTACTACACCTCTTCAAGGCTGCCGCCGAGATCACCGACTCCGATCCGCAAAACGACGGATGATACGACGCCGCAGCGCTCCGTCGCTTATGTTTCTCGATCTCCGGTGTTGCGGTGGGAAAGCAACTGCGAGGATCACATTTTCAAGTGATGGCGGGAGTGGGAAGAAGAAGAAAAAGACTAGGTTTTGGTTGAAGAAGAAGAAGAAGAAGGGAGTAGAGAGATCTAGAGGTGTGGTGAGGAGCAGAAGAAAAAGAGTGGGAGAAGATTTGGTGTTTGCTTGAAGAAGAGGAAGACTGTAGCTTCCAAATGTGGATCGTCTTCTGATTCCAAAGGTTGATCTCTAAATTGTGCTTCTGATCGATTTCTGTTTGGTTGCTGTGAAAATTATGAGGAATTATACTCAGTGTGTTTCTTTTATGGTGTTTATTGCTTTTCAATTTGATATTACTTTTGTGTTTGGTCATTACTGTTTGAAACTCTTGATTAGGATGTGTCAACTTTGTGAAACTTGGATCTGATTAGGCATTCACTTGAAATTCTTGCTGTTAGAGGCTTATTCTTCATGATAATTAGGAAGAAGAACCAGAGCAGCAGCTGCAGCATAAAGAGCAGCTTCAGTAAGGTACCCTTACCTTGTTTATATATCTTAGAGCCTTATCAAGTTTCACGAACTAAATTGGAGTTAGATTACCTACTTTCTTGGTAATGAATAATGCAATGATTGACGGGAAGAATGGTTGGAAAAATTTTCAGGGTACGTGGTTGATAAATATTTTGTTCATTTTGGCAGCCTTCAATTTATATGTAACCAAGCAATTTTATTGAGAATTGGAGCTTTGCATTCTTATGGGCCTAGAAGTGAATTAAGAATGGTTTAGATATGCTTACTGTTACAGATTATGAAGCCAAATAGATTAGAATATGTCTTATGAAGTAAAAGTTACTTGGTTGACGTAATGATTAGAGATGGTTGAGTACTTGAATTGCTATTGTCTGATTATGGCAATTTCCTTACCATCATGGCTTCATGTAGAATGCTACAGACTTTTATGCTACAGATTTTTAAAGCCCTAGAAATCTAACATTATGAAAACAAAAGGAAATAAGGAAATCTAACCTTATTGTCTGATACTGAGCTATTTTTGCATTGGAGCAAGAAGTACAGTTTGCTCCATAACCTTAGCAGTGTTACTGACATTTTCCTGATGGTAATGGTTTAAATCAGGTGATGTTGGTGTGTGGGAGTTTCTTATTATTGGTAGCAGATTGTTGAATGACTTGATGCCTCTAGGTTGTCTTGAACTTTCAAGTTGTTTGGAATCAAGGAAACTGATGGTGCAGCTGCAATGTTCTCTCAACATGCTTGAACGAGATACTGGGTATGTTTTACCATTGATATCTTTTCTCTGACTGATATCTACTGACCAGATAATTGTTGCCTTTGCCAAATACAAGTCATTTATAGTAAAAAAAAAAGTTACCAAATTCAATGGTTTGTACTTTGTAGCTAGTGCGTTGGTATGTATCTAATAGTATATAGATCCATATTCTGCTTTTGATTAAGACATGTTTATGCATGAAGGGGAAATTTCTAATTTTTATGTGCTACCTGCTCTAGTTATAAGGCATGCAAGACTCTTGACAACTTTTACCAGTTTCTATGTTTGATTAGTTTGTACTAATATATAAATAATAGTGTTGGGCTTGGTGGGTTTTACTAGTTTTACATGTAAAACAAAAAAGGAAAATTATGGTTCTTCCATGTAGTATTTGAATTTGTTGTTAATAATATGAAGTTCTGTTTCTTCGTCTATCTGCTTATTTGATTGAGGTAGTAGTGCTATTGTCTCTCTTAAATGTAGGTTTACTTGCCTAGTTGTCTGTAATGAAACTTTTCTTTTATTCCTATTTGTTAATGTCACCTGACATTGTGTACTTGTCAACAAACTGAATTATTCCATTGTTAATTGCTACATTTGACAAATTTGGCAGGTGATTTCAAGTTGTTGAGTAGCTTGAAAGTTTTGTGGGTCGTAGAGTTACAGAGAGAAGTAGAGAAGCAAAGGAGCGCTAGATCAACAAGAAAATCAGAATGAGTGGAGGCGGCATGGAAGCGGTGTCGTCTAGGCCACAAGAGGCTAATGGCCAGCACAAGAGGAATTTGCTATGGGAATTTTCTTGTGGTCCAACTAGCCCTTGCTGTTGTTCTTGTATCTAGTATGAGAGATTATACTTTTGTTAGGAGACTTTGTTAATTGTTTTCACTTAGTATGGTAATTGATTTGTTACTGATGTCTACCTAGCTAGTTGATCTTTGTGTGATGTTCAGTAATGATATCTGGGTTTTGCTGAGCTTGGTATGTGTGTTTTGTTCGATTAATAAACTTGATTCTTAGTTTCATTAAAAAAAAAATGAAAAAGAACAAAAGAGGTTTGTGGGTCCACCTGGCATACCGAATCAGCCTAAAGTCATTGGCCATGTCACAGTTATGAACATGTCAATGACCATGTCATTGTTAATTTCTGGTCAAGTCACTGTTAATCTCAAGTCATTGACAAAGTCACTGCCCAAGTCACTAATAACCACAAGTCAATAGCCATGTCACTATCCATGTCATTGTCAATCCTTGTCCAAGTCACTGTTAACCTCAAGTCATTGGCAAAGTCACTGACCACGTCACTTTCAATCCCTGACCAAGTTACTGTTAATCTCAAGTCATCGGCAAAGTCACTGACCATGTCGCTGTAAATCCTTGGTCAAGTCACAGTTAAGATCAAATCACCGACAAAGATGAGCCACATCACATAATGTTAAAGAGGAAGTTGGGGGCCATGTCACGGTTATGAACAAGTCACTGTTAACCTCAAGTCACTGGTCAAGTCACTAACCATGTAACTGTCTCAAGTCACTGGTTATGTCACTGACCATGTCGCTGTAAATCATTGGTCAAGTCACAATTAAGATCAAATAACCGACAAAGATCAGCCACATCACATAATGTTAAGGAGGAAGTTGGGGGCCATGTCACAGTTATGAACAAGTCACTGTTAACCTTAAGTCACTGGTCAAGTCACTGACCATGTAACTGTCTCAAGTCACTGACCATGTAACTGTCTCAAGTCACTGATCATGTCACTGACCATGTCGCTATAAATCCTTGGTCAAGTCACAGTTAAGATCAAATCACCGACAAAGATGAGCCACATCACATAATGTTAAGGAGGAAGTTGGTTAGTGACATGGTTAGTTACTTGGTTAGTGACATGTGATTAACAGTGACTTGGCTATTAACTTGTGACTTGGCTACTGACAGTTACTTGGGTAGTGACATGGTCAGTTACTTGGTTAGTGACATGTGATTAACAGTGACTTGGCTATTAACTTGTGACTTGGTTAGTGACATGGTCAGTTACTTGGTTAGTGACATGGTTAGTTACTTGGTTAGTGACATGTGATTAACAATGACTTGGCTATTAACTTGTGACTTGACTACTGACAGTTACTCGGTTAGTGACATGGTCAGTTACTTGGTTAGTGACATGGTCAGGTTACTTGGTTAGTGACATGGTCAGTTACTTGGTTAGTGACATGGTCAGTTACTTAGTCCGTGACATGTGATTGGTTAGTGACATGGTCAGTTACTTAGTCAGTGACATGTGATTAACAGTGACTTGGCTATTAACTTGTTACTTGGCTACTGACAGTTACTTGGTTAGTGACATGGTCAGTTACTTGGTTAGTGACATGTGATTAACAGTGACTTGGCTATTAACTTGTGACTTAGCTACTGACATGGTCAGTTACTTGGTTAGTGATATGGTCAGTTACTTGGTTAGTGACATGGTCAGTTACTTAGTTAGTGACATGTGATTAACAGTGACTTGGCTATTAACTTGTTACTTGGCTACTGACAGTTACTTGGTTAGTGACATGGTCAGTTACTTAATCAAAGATAGAAGCATAGATTAATCAAACATGAATAAATCATTCCTAGATCGACACACAGACTTGAGTGATGATAAATGAGATTTAAGAAGAAATTCGAAGCTAGAAGAATAAAAAAAGGTGAAATTCTCAGTCTTACAAGAACCATGTAAAAAATGTTTCACAATGCTGATGGATAACAAAGGTAAATAAAACGAGAGCCTAGAGAAGAAGGGTCGGATTTCGGTGTTGAAAAGTGTGGAGAGCTTGAGGAACTTCACGGTGGAAGTGAGTGTGTACTACCAGCCTGAAACATGGAAGGCAGTGAGTTAATCCCAGCAGCATTTGCACTAAGAGAGTTCCCTTGTGCACCGATAGAAATACCTGACGATGCATCATCAATTAGAGACTTGACATGTCAAATCAAACAGTGAATGACCATCAGCTAAAACAAACTTGTATGATGACATGAATAAAAAACATTAATTAACTGTGAATATATAGGAGTATTATGAGGGTCCTGACTCTATAAGTAGCAGAGCTACATTTGTTATTGAACAAAGGGAATACAACAAAAGGCAGAAGGACTGCAAATGATACAAATATTGCACATATGCAGCAAGGTTGGAGTAAACATCTTTTTATTCTCCAGCTTAGTCAGCCACAGCAGCAAAACTACGAAGAACCAACAAGAGCTATAAAGTTGGAGTATAATGCCCTTCCTAAAACTATAGTGTATTATGATTATCAACTTTTAATTTTCCAAACCTTGATCAAGCACAAGGCTGGTCTGTACAATCTGCATTTCTATCATAGAAATGTGGTAAAAGAGCCACAAACCATGATTTGAAACAAACAATTATTTGCATGTGTGTGACGATCAATGAAAAAAATTATATATGTAAACAAGTGGTTTCTATATAAGTTCAAAAGAATAATTGTATTGCATTTCTAGTGCAGTATAGCTCAAAGAAATCTCTAAGTCTGTCTGCACCCTTGCTTTTAAGGCTGGTAACTGTAATGGATTTGAGACGTATGTTGTCAATTACTTAGGAAAACATGTCAACACCAGCAGTTTCTTGAAAGACAATAATACAAAGTGAAAGAAGCAAAGTTGTTCAGTCAACAACGCTTAACTGTATTATAGTCGGAGTCTACTCAAATATATTACAAGATGTTATAGAGGTTTTACCTTCTTGCATATCTAGTCTAATATTGTTTAGAGAGCACTGCAATGATCTCATGTCTTTGTTGCAGCATAATATTTAGCACTGAACCAATTTAAAGTTAGCAGAAAATAGGCTATCTAGTAATAGATGGTCTTCTTGATTTTATACTATAAAACATAATGTTATATCCAGATAGGGTAGATAGTGCTACACACACACACACACACACAGACATACAACATTGTAGTACATAATGACCACATATGAAAGACATGAGAACAATCATTTCATAGATATTTATTTTTTCTCAATTTGTAGAGTTCAGAATTCATTTAGTTACAACTGTTTTAATCACCATTGTGTCAAACTAGCGGCAGGTACTAACATTTTACCAAAAGATTTCATCATTACTTAGTCATTCAGCAGTAAATATGCTAAGATAATAAAAGTAGAATACTTTTATGAGTTCATCATACCCACTCTGGCTTCCATGACCTCCATTTGGGTCAAGAGTTAACACAGAGTACCCCACATGGTAAGTTCAGGTCATCAGGGAACTACAAACAAGGACAAATAAACACAAGAGATATGCGCTCAAGTAACGAAACATCAAAATGGAAGAAGAGAAAAGAGTACTGCCTCTGGAATAACTTCACGAAATTATGAGTGTACTCTGTAGTACAGAGAAAAAACTTTGTGCTTACTTTCAAGATCAAGATGGCAGCAAAACGTCAATACTCAATCTTTCTCCACGCTACCATTTTGGAGCAATTTTTATCTACGAGATCAAGAATTATCAAATTCTTTAGTCACTTCTCTAAAGTTATATTAAAGCAGCAAAAGTAGCAAACAATCCTGGCATTCCACTCTGTAGTCATTGCTCCCCTAGCCCTCTATACAGTGATCTAGATGATGAGAACAAAGTAATAGTAACAAAATCAGAGAAGGTACTTTGCGAATCAAGGGAAACAAAATAATGGTTTGAACCAAAGCCAATGGGTCATATTGGACTGAAAATAAAAGGGCAAAGATAATAACCAATCAGCTAAAATGGCACTTTTGAGAAATAAACAAATTGATGGCGAAACCAGAACTCTAAGAATTTAGTGGCAATAGTAACCACCATAATTCTTGAACCCAGTGTGTTGGATCATGTATGCGTACTACCTTACTGCTTCCATGAATTTAGTACACACAAGACTAAGCTTGAACAGACATAACATTACAACAATCTTTTTCACATTAACAGATGCAACTATTTTTCCATTTATCATATAATGCCGCTCTTCATATTCTGGCCTTTGGAACCTAGGAGTAATTAACTGCTCACTCTACCAGGAACATCAGTTTGAGGCAAACTTAAAACTTTTTAGGAACCAAACTTAAACTTTTCAATGGGTATCTAAAAGAAGCTTGACTTTAGATAATACAAAAAGAATCACCAAAAGAACAAAAAAAAAACACAGACATCCTTAAATGCAATAAAAGCATCCTTTGGAGAGTATGCATACGTCGTTCCACTATCCAAGACAATTCCATGCTTTTCATCAAACACCTTTGGGTAAAACTTCAAAGCCTTTCCAGCCACATGTATCTCCATCAATTCAGTATTGTAATATGGACTGTTGCCCCAAAAATAAAATGTATATGTGAGATGAAGAAAACACATTACTCAATAAAACAAACTAAATTAAAGGCATTATGAAAGTATGTACCTGCAAAAAGGATCCAAATGGGTGAGCACCATATCTCGGGGGGGTTTAATCCCACCTAGAACCATAACGCCCCTACCTACACCCATTCCTCCATAACATATAAAAATGAATCACTGATAACACCCTTATCAACAAGCTGGTCCATGACGTAAGCTAAACACGACCTAAACCCATTATGCCATCGGTACGTTGGCTGTAAAGATCACCAGCTTCAATATTCTTGCAACCAAAAACAGCATGATAGGGCACAAGTGCACTCTCATTGACAAAAGAAATGACATCCTCACAAGTGCACAATTTCTCCTGTCATCCAATGGAACATGAGTTGCCACACATAACAGATTATGAAGCACAACTATCCAAACTATTTAGATTGTTCTAATTCAACAAATGAATTTCGTAACAGCATGCCACAGGAATCATTTCAACAAGCACAAAGGAAAAACAACAGAACTTCAGTTCTCGAATAACCTTGCACAATTAATGACTCTCACAGCTAATTACCAAAGAATTAAATCAAACAAGTCCAATTTCATTCAATCCATGAAAAACTAATAACTACACAAAAATTACAGCTTTGAAAAACAAGTTCAATAATTCCCTAGACCATTTGATGCAGAAAATAATAGCAGAAGTACAGAAACATAATTTTCCGGCTCTAAACAAAAGAAATGAAGGAAACACAGCTAAACTAGTGAATCTGATTTCAAATTCTTTTGGTTCCTACCTTCTTGTCAAAAGCTTCATACTTAATTTTAATCAAGCACATTAATCGCTAAGCTCTTATTAAATGACCCTCAACCATCGTAATAATCACAAAAGTAACTAAGTTATTGACTAATTCAAGCATGGAAATGAAGCCGAACCTGATGGTTATCGCATGCTTCACAGTCAGAACAAGGCACATAAGTGACTAGTACTTCCCGTATCCACAATTAGAGCGAAAATCTGAGGCAGTGTTCCAATCCACAACCGCGTTGTGTAGTACCTGATTCCAATTCCAAGTTCCAAAACCTTCAGTTCACTACAACTACAAATACCAAAGCTGAAAAAAAAAAAAAAGCTAGGGAGAATTGAGAAGAGAATCAAACCCGTTGGTAAGGAGATCATGTAGAGCCTCATGTGCGCGTTTGGCTCCGATCTCTGGAGACGTCGACCATTGAAGGCTCGCCAGATTGCTGGCACTGCTTCAAGAACTCATCCACTGATCCCAACGATGCATCGTTCTTCGCCATTAACACTCTCGAGGTCTATAAGTGGACGACGCTCTCGGGAACGACCGCTCCATTTTCAACATTTTCCAAGCTCGAAATTGATTTCAAATCCAAATCATGTCCTGCTCCGGATGCGAAGCCACGGTAGAGAAACAGAGCTCCAGCTTCTTCAACTCGACTTCTTCTCCTCCACGCCCTTGGCTTTCTACAGCACGGCCTCTTCATCGCTGTCCTCATTGTACTGATCGTTGGACCGGAGCTTGGGTAGAGAGAGAGAGAAAGAGAGAGGATTTGAGCATCAAAGTTATAAACGTATATTAGGTTTTTAAGGGCAGAATTGGAATCAGAAATATTAAAAACTGACCTTTTTTAACATCACTTCATTATTTATAAGGATTAAATTAATATTACTAACAATTCATTATGGATCTTTTTATCATGTGGGAAACTTGGTGATCTTTTTATCATTTCACTCTCTCAAGTGACTTTTTCCATCATTTCCCTTATTTTTATTGTTCAAAATAAAATATAAAATAAAATAAAAGTTTTTAAGACCTCAAAACCATTCCCAATTTTCCATTGCAGTGCCTCCTCCCAGAAAACTCGGGTTTGGTGAATCACAAATGTTGGGAAAGGGAAGGAAAGTTTCCGGTCGCGGCGAGACCGTGGCGGCGAATCACAAATCATCAAGCACCGACTTCTCACCCGCACCACCATCACAAGAGGCGAACCGCCGTTGAAAAAGCTCCAGAAGAAGTTCACCTCCCTCTTCGTCGAGCTCGACAACTACGCCGACTGCGACAAGCTCGCCAGAGCCTTCCTTCAAGAGCTCTCCACCTTCGAGATTCCCCTCCTCAATAGCAAAGCGTTTGTGGACGCCAATCTGAGAGAGAAGCACAACTTCGATGAGCTGCGGGAGGAGATTAACCAGCAGATTCTGCATGCGCAGACCGACAGCTAAGATCGAGAGGCAGCATAAGGAGTAGTGCGAGGCCATTCGGAGGTTGATTGCTATGCAGCCGCCTCGGTCTCAGGCGCTCAAGATCATATCGGATTTGGAGAAGGAGATTGCGGCTTTGGATTCGGAGAATACTGCCAGTTCAAGGATGCTGGAGCTTCGGAAGAAGCAGTTTGCCCTGCTCTTACATGTGGTATGTTGCTGTGTTCAATTTCGTAATGGTTGATTGTGTTGTACACGCTAATAAGGTTGAGATTAGGTCTGATTGTTGTTATTGCTGTGTGTTTTCCAGGTGGATGAGTTGCAGACTACTATGGAGGAAGAGCAGAAGAGTTTAATTGAGGAGAAGGAGCAGAGAGTGGGGATGGAGGATGCAAATGGAGGACCGGAACCAATGCATGTTGATTAAGGGTGTACAATGCATCTCGGATTTATAATTGTAAGATTCTATGCGCATACATTTTATTCTATTGATACAATGGTCTCAATGTTGATTGGTATAAGAGAGTATAGTTTTGTCTCGGTTGTAGTGTGCGAGCAACTTGTAGAATCTCTTGCACATCTGGTTCAGAAGAGAATGGTGAGAACTTTCCTCATGGTACTAGCTTCTATGTAGTTCAAAGCTTTCCTTGAATGTGTAGCACTTATATACATCAAATTAGTAGAGGAACATTATGGTTTTTTCATTTAGATGATTATGAGAGTTGGAAAATGCATATATTTCAGTGTCAATGACACTCTTATGCTTTGAAATACCATGTACTGTTAGATGTTTAACTGCGAGATACTAATCTTTTCATGTAAAAAACATATATCAAATCTTTAGCAGGCTAAAAGGATTTATTCCTAATAGGGTTTAGTGCAATGGTTAGGCCCATATTTTGGCTCTGTTATCTGGGGTTCGAACCCCCTCAAGGTATCCACCTTGTTATCTGCTACAGTTCTTGCCTCTTAAAGATTGTAGGGTTTGGCTGGGGGTCCAGCTTTAAACCCACGTACTTTCTGGTGTCAATATAGACACACACACGCACACACAAACAAACAATATGACAGGCCTATAGTTGACTCCCTCTTACATCTATATCAATCTATGGGCCAGGTCCATAGTTGACTCCCTGTTACATCTAAAGTGAACTAGTTTCATCTCCACTCCCTGTTAATCTACATCTATCTCTTTCTATTATGAAGACACTAGATGTGACTCAATAATTGACTCTTATGTTGAGAGATTGGACCAAGGCCCCCTCTGGAGTTCACTAGTTAAGTTGCTTAGTTCAGTGTAACAGACGTATGCTATGTTTACTTAATAACGCATAATCCGGGACGTGTACAGTTCTAATTTATGTTCAATTGGTAACTGAAAGGCCAATAGTTGAGCCAATTCAACACAGTTGATTCGGATTAAAAAGATGTAAATTTGCCGGATCAAGGGTGTATGAATTCTGCTATAAGTTTTACAACGGGTTGGGATGTTGCGTTATGTGGAGTGCATGATGGTTCTATTGCTTTCATATCTGAGAGATGGCTTTGTAATATTTTCACCTGGGTAAAAATAATTGGGTGAGGTCGAGTTTTCTAGTTTTTACCACGTGGTTTGTTTGAGTTTTGAGACTTTAAACATACAGGATCTACATGGGCAAGGCAAGGTTAGGGCTATCACTGGTGAAATATACATGCAAGAGAGTTTCACAGGCTGTTAAGGATGTAAGAATTAAGAAGTAAGATAGAGCATGTGAGATTTGTAGTGGTTGATATGGATGTAACAAAGCCTGAAAGAAAACACCGAGACGATGGTAATCTGTGTTGTCAATTAAGTATTGTGTTTCCTTGTTTTATTTATAAGTTCGATTGGTCTCAGCATTGAATTTGTTTTGGAACTTTGTAGTTTTTACGTATTGCTCAGACTAAAATAACTTTATATCTGCATCCATTAATTCTTTGTTCTATCTGTGTTGAATTAAGAAATGATCTTCCATTAACTTGGTGGGTCCCTTGGGTCTACAAGTTTAAAGGAACCGACTTGCCACCGTTTTTTCTGTTATTCTGAAATATTATTATTATTACCTCTCTTCCATACACGAAATCAAGTCATTGAAATAAAATAATTCAAATATAAGAAACACTTTGAACTGCACTTTCCCTAATCTTGAACTGTTTTGTACAAGCTAAGCAGTGGAACCCTTTGATTTAGGTCTAATTTTTATGGTGTTCATTGTCGTAGGTGGATGAGTTGCAGAATACCACAGAGGGAGAGCAGAAGAATTTAACTGAGTAGAAAGAGCACAAGTATGCACTGGAGAAGTAGGGCTTGAAACCAATGCCTGTTGATTACAAGTGTATGAGAGCATCTCGGATTTGTAATTGTAAGATTCTATGCTCATAAGTTCTACTGATGAAATCATCTACACCTCGATTTTTAGTAACTGGCATACAAGAGAATATAAGTTTGCTGCCCTGCAGTTGTAGTAAGCAAGCAATATTTTAAAATTCATAACTTTCAAGTGATCGGTTGAATTTCTGGCACATCTGCATTAACATCTTCATATGTTGAATATAATATTGGCAAAACTTTTCTCCTGTTACTAGATGAAGTAGATGCTATAAACTTAGTTCTTGAATTCTTTGCATTTCCATTAGCAGTGTAACAATTACAGTGCATTTAGATACATAACAGGAAGCTGAAAATGCATATTTTCAGCATCAATTTTGCGCTTTCAAATGCCATATATAGGCTCATAGTACCTATCTACTTAGCTATTTGCTAAAGTTTCCTGCCTCCCAAAGATTGTAGGGTTAGGTGATTTTGAACCCTGGTATGCAATATGGTTTGGGTGATTTCTCAGTTTCAGAGAATGTTACGCTATAGGGACACTATAAAGGATTTGATTTATATTTTTTTATTTAAGTAACCCTGTTTGTATTTATATTTGATTCGCCTGTGAGGTTCCACTGTTGATTGTCCAGAATAGGTGGCGGGGAGACTTTTTTGTTAAATAACTATATTCCCCATGATAGATTTGCTTTCAGTTGAATATTTCTGGAGTATGTAAACGGTAAAGTAATAGTTAAATAGTCACGGTGATAGGTTTTGTGCGTGTTATGAGAGTGTGGCTACTTGTAAGGGGATTAACAGGACTTGTCTTATGGCTTGGGAAAATTGGGATGCAATGACATGGGGATACTTTGAGGTAGCTTTTTGTCACAATTTTTTAGTTCATGTTGTACTTTGTTTTTTCTTAATGGTTTATGGTGATATCCTTGGCCTAGTTTTTTCTTTTGTTTTTGTTTTTTGTTTTTTTTAACACGTGTGATTATTTGATGTTTGCTTCTACTACCTCCTATTCTACAAGTGGGGCCCAAGCCAAGTCAATTAGGACAGAACTACATAAAAGGTGACGGGGTCTAAACAGATACTTTTGGAAAGTCCTTACCATCTAAGCGTAGGGAAACTTATTTTAGGGATAATTGACCTTGAAAAAAAGAAGAAGTAATGACCTTTATGGTCACTCAGGACCAGACTGAAAATGCACTCATGTTTGATATCTAGTGACTCTTACCTTGATAGAATTAGGGGTCGTCAACGGGCCGGGCCGGGCCAATATCTAGTGACTCTTACCTTGATAGAAATCATAGAATCCATAAAGGTTCCTGACTAGCTGAGTCAGCTAATTAGTTTAGTTTAACATATCAGCCGTGTTTACTGAATCATTTCAAATCAGGGCTGTATACAGTTTTAATTTGTGTTCGTCTTGCATTCCAAAACTCAAAATGTAAATAGTTGAGCCAATGTATATACAGTAGGTTGATTTGGAATAAACAGAATTGCAGATTTAATGAATTGACGGTGTAAAAGATTTTACGATGCCTTGTGCATTGGGTTGAAATTTTTTCGCTTTAGGTGGGAGTATGTGATGGTTTTGTTGCTTCTGTATTTCAGTAGGATGCCTTTGTAGATCTTGCACCAGGGCAAAGATTGTTGGGCGAGTCTCAAATTTTAGTTTTCACCAAACAATTTGTTGCTTGAGTTTTAAGACTAGATAAATGGGATTTGACATGTGCAAGTCTAGGGTTGGGGTTATCAGTTGATAAAGAGGTAAGAATTGAGAAAGGGATTCCGTCTTGCAGGTTGACAAAGAGGGAAGAAACACCGAGAATCAATGGTAGTGTATCTGTTATTGATTTAATGTTTTGCTTCATTGGGTCATTTATGTGTTTGGTTTTTCTCCATTGTCTGTTATGACCCTAGCAACATATTACCCTTTAATTCTCTTCTATAGTTATGTATTTATTTCCTGTTATAACTAGGAGTAATCCTTGCTACAGTGGTGTTTGCTGGTGTTTGTGGTATCTCGGTGCTTGATAGCTGTCTCTATACTGTGATAATTCGAAATAGCCATTGTTCTGTGGTGAATGATAACCAGCCACATGTCGCTGATTCCTGATTTGTAGGAACATGAAAAGTACCGATTCAGCCAATCTTATCAAAGAAAACTAGCATTTTTACATTTCAAAGTTCCTTCTTTCTGCAATTTTATTTCTTCACAATGTAGGACTAAGGCCCTCCATATGGATAATTTTGAATGTTTCAGACAGGCACAACTTCCATATATGCGCATGAACTATAAAGTTCGGATGCACAATAGCCTTTTCTGACTCATACATGCATGAAGTATGAAGCTTTTTCTTATTGAATGTATTAATGTAACCAAATTGTTTTGTTAGTAAAGTCCAAATATGTTTGAAAAGTAAATTCTATTAATGTTCAAAAATGTTACAACAATATGGAATTACCGGTTGTGACCTCAATATCAAGACACATTCCATACAGCAGTTCTGTCACTATTAGTGCCATCTAAGATCTATATGTCCAGTTCTGTCACTATTAGTGCCATCTAAGATCTATATGTCCAGTTCTGTCACTATTAGTGCCTCGGCCATTAACTAAACTTAATGCCTATAGCCAGGGGCTACTGTGAAGAGTAACAACACTCAAGTGTCATGATGCAACTTCACCACCAACATCAAGATGAACAACCTCACCATATTCGGCATTCTGTCCAGAAATTGCTTGACCACGTTCAAGGGAATACACCATCACGTGGATAACAAAGAAAGCACAGAAACACATTGTTCCTGAGAGTACTGCCATAGAAACGGCACAACATGACCAAAACTTTAGCTTAAGACAAGGCTCCTCAGCATTTGTGTCTTTTTTTTATTTTTTATTTTTTTATATATATTATTCATGATTTGCAATAGTTATTATTTATATATCTTAAAATATCGAAATTGATCACTCAGTATTTAGTTATTTACTCATTTGACACTTAACGTACTCATTCAAAATTATTTAGCCACTTTGGGCTCCTCAACATGGCAGCCCCATGGCGAGACCCGCGCTTGACTCCACCGCCCTCACAGATTTGCTCACGGTCGCCCTGCTCTTAGCATAAGTAGGTCCCGAGTGTGACCGATCCTGCACCAACCTTAGCCAGCCCAACCGGATCGTTGTCTGCCATTCCAATCCTTTACACTGATCCCCAGAAGCACTCAACTATCCTTGATCTGCAACATTGATCTCTGCTGCCGCCAAATCCAGGTCGTTTAAGACACGGTATGTCCATGATCTTAAGCAGCTCGCTCCTTCGACCAAGTTTAGGTCTGCCTTGAGCCGACCTCTACACGGACGAATCCGGAATCACCAAACCTTGGGTCTTATCGGATCAGACCGCCAATCCATCTCATTCACAACATCCATTTCACTCCGGCGAGAAGCAAACATGGTGATAAAAGTCCTAGGGCTAGATTTGGTGGTCGCAACATAAGATCAGCGTTGGAATGCCATCAGTACGTGGCTTACGACAAAGGTTGATGCCAACCGCCATTGATGAAGCACAGAGCTCCAGAGGCTATGGTTTGGGGAGAGATGAGGCATAGGTCTTGATTGATGAGTTTACCCAAATACATTACTACTTATCTCACTCTCTATATTAAGAAGCGATATAACTAAAAGCTAAAATGAAGGACCAAGATAGAGAGCCTGCTAAAGATGGTCTAACATATTTTCTTTATCAAACGAACTAATGATTTTTGAATACCCAAATACTTTTCCATAGAACATTTATGGGGAATATTAAGAATATTAGTGATCTGATCTTTCTTTTGTCGTGGTGTTGAAGTAGAAAAATAGATAATGGACTTATGATAGTTAACGATTTAGCCAGATGCAAGTTGAATGTTGAGTAGAAGCAGCTTTAGTCAAAGCTTGAGTAAATAGTAAACAAATAATCGGCAAGGTATAAGTTAGAAATATGTAAGAGCATCTCTAACAGTAGGAATTATTTTGTAGTTAAATATAGCTAAAATTGTGAAATATAGCTATTGATTTAACAATGTTGCTCCAGCAGTAGTAGCTATTTATAAATAATATACTATATATTATCCAATCATAAACTAACATGTGGACAAAAGATGAGAGAGGAATATAACTTTTGCTTTAGCTATGCATGATTCTCTAGCTAAATATAGCTAGCCAATTTAGCTAAAGCTAAATTTAACTTAGCAATAACTAGTCTATTGGAGTTGAATTTTGCTTTAAAAATAGTTTTTTTTTTTTTGAGTGGAAGACGACAATAGAACCAACACACACACTCATGCAGTGTATCCCAGCATAGCCAGACTAATCACTGCACCGCAGACGCACGAACCATTGGGTGTTTTAACTAACCCAGGTCCCTCAAATCTGCTGGCCACCGGATGGAGCTGGGATTCGAACTCTATACCTGGGGGTTCCAGACTAGGCAGCTCCACCAACACACCACACCACGTGGTTGCTTTAAAAATAGTTATATATAGCTAAAATTTGAATTTAACTAGTATGTTGGAGATGCCCTAAATCCCATAGTTGAAGAGAGAAGTCCAATATGAGACGTCTTTTTTTTTTTCTTCTGTTTTGAGAATAATATGAGACGTCTTTTTGGTAGTCGATAAGTTAAGATTTCTTATAAAATGTTCAATACATATAAGAAAAAGGTATGAAGATAAAGGATACCATTGTCTACGTCCCTAGATGGGAAGAACCAACGTCCAAGAGTTGATATGAAACGATTTAGTATTTCTTCGTTCATTCTCATCCACTCCAAAAAAACATTACTAAAACCTTGTTTGCTGCAGATTAATTAGCCAAGGTCAAATTCAAGGAGACGCAATTGCCAAATGTAGGATTAAACAAACAAAGACTAAGCAGCTCGAACCACGCAATGGGAGGCTTTATTACATGTTTTATTGGCATGAGTAACCATATGGGACTGAAAATCAAGCCTTTTAGCAAGTTTGGTTGTAGACGATAAGGAGAGAGGGTGTTTCTTCTTTTTTCTGAATGCAAAGAAAGAGTTCCTGTGAGTATTACATGTTTAATTTAATTGAAATATGGACTCCCTACCATATTGGCATACAGAGAAATACTATTACCAATTTCCAATTTGAGGAATAATCTCTCTTTGAGATCATATACTCGTTAGATCACATGCAATATTTTCCAATTTGGGTTTAGAAGTTGTTCGTGCACACACCGAGTGTGTTCAATCCTCTTACCAAAAGAATTAAGTTGGTCCCTTTGCTGATTGAAGGTGTAGTCCACTAGGAAATCCGTTCCATTTCCAACTAGATAACTATAATTCAGGGTCAACATGCATCACTCCATCCAACAACTTAACACTAACAGCATTGTTGTAAACCGACCCAAATAAAGCACTGTTGAGACCAAAAATTTCACAAACCCAAAATAAAAAAATTTGGTTCGATGCAAAAGTGAGAGTCCAGTATCTTTAATTATCTCCAAAGCGGATAATTGTACAAGTTTGCTGTGGCCAAAGAAGGTAGAGTTCTAGTTGTCTTTAAAGTTCAAACAAAACAAGAAAAGGAAGCAACATAATCAATCATGCATGCATCACGTGGATTGTATTCAAGACCAAGTCAATATTCAAATTTAAAACCATGCATAATCTTCCCATCTTGTAAATTCAAGACCAAGTCAAGATTGCTGGAGAGATTTCAAATGATCTATCCAAGGAGGATAACAAAGGCCACGACTTGATATCACTTGAACTGGTAGCAATTAGACGACTCATTTTGTATCAAGTTTTCAAATTCAAATCCCATACTGGAAGTTGTGGATAATTCCCAGTTGCAAGTTTGAATGTGGGAGTGGTTATCATCATCTGAAGATCATTTCAAATTCAAAAATTAAGGTTAACCTGCATGATCTCTTATTCTTCTAAGTGCCTATATAAAGAGCTCTTTACATGCAACAAGGAGGAGGGAGGTAACGAAAGAGAAGCTAAAAAGAGAAAGAGGAGGAAAAAAAATAGAGAGCACAAAAGCTATAGAGCAGCTAGCAGAGAGAAACACGCAAGGGGAGAAAGAAAAAGAACAGTGAGCAAGGGAGGAGCAGCGAAAGAAAAGGAAGGGAAGAAGAGAAAAAAATAAATTGAAGCTAAGAAGAGACCGCAAGAATCGTAGTGGGTATAATTTCTTCTATTATCTACCAATTATAAGTTTCACACAAGTATTCTCTTTGTTTTGTATTATATGATTGCAGAAAGTAACATAGGTGATCATGTAAGACTATGGCCTATCCTCTCTCCAAGAG
The DNA here is from genome assembly GCA_024704745.1 of Rosa lucieae. NCBI lineage: Eukaryota > Viridiplantae > Streptophyta > Magnoliopsida > Rosales > Rosaceae > Rosa > Rosa lucieae. Next base: position 36,408,813 of record CM045497.1, read on the forward strand.
TCTCTCGTTGCTCTCATCTTCACAAATCTCACCAACGGCTTCCGAGCAAGACACAAAGTCGACATCAAGCCCTCATTCACAGCCGTGGTGTCATTCCATGCTCGCTTGTTTTTTATGCCCATTTCACGGTGCGTCCTGCATATGGGTGGCAAAAATAATCTTGTCAAGTGAAAGCCTGGGGCTGCCAGTTCACACCAAGTATAAATATGCAAAGTTCTTGGGCTCACGAAGTGAAGAAATAGCTCTGGAGGGATCTTGATGCAGCACCAAAGCTAGGACATTACTCCACCTGCATCAAATTAATCATCAGAATCATACCCCTGAAAGCAAAGTGGCTACCTTTCTACAGAAGGGTGTTTACCTTCAAACACAAGACTGTAGGGTGTTCGGCTCAATTCACCTTCAATCACAAAGACTGTAACGTGTTAAACTTGACTCACTTATGAGCACTACACTACAGAAAACAAGGTGGAGGAGTTATGGGAATTGTCTGATACTTGTAGCAAGCACACAAATGCAGAAGGCATCACGAATGCTAGAGCTGTTCCTTGTGGGCTACTCTAGCATGCATCGAGGATTGTTCTCATGCAATCAATCCTAAGACCACCTGAAAGCCACGTGATGGAGAAGAACAAAGCGGTACTTTTGTTATGAAGCTAGCTAAGAAAATCCAATCCGACTTGGACTTGGCCGAGTCGCTGAACTGAGTTAGGACTGGACGCCGAGCACAGTGACTCTGAGCAAAGAACTGATGACCAGAAATTTCCGATCTAGAATTCCAAATCCGTAGACATGGAGAGAGAGAGAGAGAGAGAGAGAGAACTCGGTTCAGGATGTCGAGCACAGCAACGCCGAGCAAAGAACTAATGACTGAAAATTTTCGATCCAGAATTCCAGATCCATAGACATGGAGAGAGAGAGAGAGAGAGCCCGCAGAGGGCGACGAAGTCGCATATGATGACGAAGCTAGCATACATTGCCGGATTCGGTCTCTGATGAGAGAAGAAATCAGTGATGGGGGAGGAGAGAGAAAAGAGATCGAAGAGGAGGGGGAGAGAGAGAGAGAGAGAGAGAGAGAGAGAGAGAGAGAGAGAGAGAGAGAGAGTCTGAGAGGAGTTAGAGGGCGACGGCGTTGCCGTATTCGGTCTCCGGTGAGAGAAGAAATAGGTGAGCGGGGAGGAGAGAGAGAGTAGATTGAAGAGGGGAGGGGGGGGGGAGAGAGAGATGAGTGTAATTTATTAATTAAAATGAGGGCAATACTGCCAATAGATGTTAGATTGGGTAAATGGGAGTGAAAAACTCTTAGTGGAGTAAATAGGCAATTTTTAGGCCAAAATTGTGTAACTGGTCACTATCCCTTGTGTTTTCTATTGACGGTTGATTGGTTTTGATGCTTCTAGTTGCTTTTGCTTGTTAGTTTTTATTTTTATGAAGCAATGTTGTGGATTGGTACATTGGTTTTTGTTATTTTCTGCCAAATTGTTTGGATAATTCATGCTCTAATATACGCAATTGAAGTATTTGTGTTGTAAACTTAACTTTCCGAGATGATTTTTCATCGTTCTGAGATTAGAATGTGGAGAGCGAAACCATATCTACTACTGAAAATTAGTGTTATTTGGAAGATCTTCTTAACATAATCATAATATCTTGGTAGCAAAAAATTTTTGATTAATTGTATAATGATGTTTAATTCATGATTGACTTTCTAAATAGAAAAAAGAAAAAAGAAAAAAGAAAAAGAAACATAATTGCAAGAGAGGGTAGTTAGGATAATTTGTAAATAAAAATTGGATTAAAGTAATATAAAAATAGAGGTGTGTGAATAGCACCAAAAATACTTCATATTATATATTTTTTTATTTTTTTATACGAATATTTTTTTTTAATTTAAAGAAAAACATAATATTAAATATATATATTTAAAATATATAATAGGATAAATTTCAGTTTAGTACCCTGTGGTTTGGAGGTAACATCATGTCAGTCCCTGCTCTTTTAATTTGATCAGCAACACCCCTGTGCTTTCAATTTCAATTAGCCATGCCCAAATTTTACTGTTCCGTCCAATTTGAACGTTAACTTTGACTGTATTGACAAAGTAAAATTTGGACGGAACAGTAAAATTTGGGCACGGCTGATTGAAATTGAAAGCACAGGGGTGTTGCTGATCAAATTGAAAGAGCAGGGACTGACATGATGTTACCCCCAAACCACAGGGTACTAAACTGAAATTAATCCTATATAATATTATATTTTTTGTTGTGTTGTGTCGGCATATATGAAAAACAATGAAATTATTGAGAAGATATGTTGGCCAAATGTAAGATATAATTTATTTTCCCGAATTTGAATGTGATTTTGTCGTCCTTGTCAAGTTCTAAGTGGTTGTCCAAATTGCGGTTTATAGTTCATCCGTCAATGGGCTTCCCATTCTACTATGATCATGAGCTTCCATCGTATGCTTTCGGTCATCCCAATTGTTCCTATTGCTGGCCATATCAAGTTTGGGTGCCCCTTCCCTCATCCCGGATATTACGAACCTCGTTCTTATTGTGGTCGGCCATGGTGCCCCCTTGAATGTATTGGATTTCTTCAAGGCAGGGGTCCATATGTTTCATATTGTTTATAACTATCCTGACTACATCCACCATCCTGAATTTCATGGGGGGTTTAGAATGCTCGATGTGGCATTTCTCTATCCCTGCGGCGCCAGTATCCCTATCTGATGCCTCCCTATCTGTTGGTGACTTCCCGGAAGACAATGCCTTTTTCTTGAAAACTTCTCGCGAGACAACCGCCGGGTGTATAACCTAGATCATGCCATTCTTCTTGAGAAGCATAAGAAGAAGAAGTCTGGTCATCATTCGATTATCATAGCCATCTGAGTTTGGGTTCGGATGACAACGACGACCATGACAAAAAGATTGGTGAGGACACAAAGTGTCAGAAGCAGACCGCAAATTCACAGCAGCACCTGCACCATTCTATCCAAGAGTCCAGCTCGCAGCATAATTACTAATGTTGGAACCCTCAGCGTTGCCTTTCATCCATCCAACCCTGCAGTTTGTTGGCCGAGAGCGCCCCATTGACAGAGTGCATGAACGTTTTGAAGCTTGTAAGAGTGGCCAACACAATGGGTACGTGTTTCTAAATCCTGGATGCGCACTGAAGGACGTTGAAAACTACCGGCCTAATTTTAAGTTTTTCATTATTTATCTGTCTCAAGTAAGATTTGCGCATTGCAGTTTGGACTATTATTCGAGTTCGTTCTTAGGGGTACCTAGGCTTAAAGGAAGAACACCTTGTTGGTTTGGAGGTGCAGTTATAGGAATAAAGATGATAAACATGAAACACATATATCTATTATGCGATAATATATGATATCTATGTTACATAGGGGTTCAACAAGTGTTTTTTTTTTTTTTTTGAAAGGAAGGGTTTGTGTTTTCTATTGAGGGTTGATTGGTTTTGATGCTTCTAGTTGCTTTTGCTGATAGGAGCATAAAATGCGACGTTAATAATGTTTAAACTCTATATTTTGCTAAGTTATTTCCTTTATCTTGATCAATTTAACTTAGTTAGTGTTTTTCAGGTAAAATGGAGTCTCAAGGTTCGAAAATGGCTAAGGAAAGCACAAAGGGCGCAGAAATGGAAAGAAATGAAGAAATGGAAGCTCTCCCAGTTTGACTAGGAAAAGAAATCCTAGTTGGAGTAGGAATCAGAAGCTGACTTGGATTCAAACTCTTAAGTCGCGGAAATTAGAAGTTCTACTTGGACAAGGAAACCCAATTCTACTCAGATAAGGAATCCTAGTGTGACAAGGAGTCCCTGTTGGATAAGGATTACTCAAGAAGGTTCCGGAAGAGTGTAGAAGAATCGCAGAAAAGAAGTTCGTATTCAACTAGGAAACCTACTTGCATATAGAGTTCAACTCATACTAGGAGACCTGTGGAAGCTAGGAGAAGTCTATGGAACATCCATGAAGCATCTAGAAGTCTCAAGAAGGTCATATGCCGTGCACATGGAAGAGGAAGTCTCAAAGAATTCGAATTACAAAGCAATGTGGAGTTTGGACTTCTTGTTGAGTAAGGATTGGAATTGCCGTGAGATTCTTGAAGGTTCTAGGGAGTTCTTGACTTTTCTACTTCAGAATAGGCATGGAAGACATGTGAGAGGCATGTTATGCAAAGGAAAACCGAATTGGACTCAACTTGTGCCTCAAAAGTCGAATTCAATACAGATTCGGAAATCTGCCTGTGCAGATCAGTCAACTTCAACGGAGTGTCAAAAATCTCTCAGAGCTCAGAAAATTATGATCTTTATATGGTTGGAAAGCTACGGATTTCTAGTTTCCAGAAATTTTTACGGTTCATCAATAGATATTTTCTAGAGGAAGTTATGTTCATTTTAGCGGACTGAGGTCAATCCTGCCGGAAATCTGTTTTGTGAGAAAGAAGTCCTAAATCAACACGAACTAAGAGAAACCAAGTAGAAACGAATTGGGAGTGCCTTGGGACGTTCTTCTATATATACCATGTGTATTAGACGTTCAGGGGTGGACACTTTTCTCCACAAATTCGATTCTCACTTGTTTGCTCTCTAGTTTCAGGTTTTCACAATCTTCAAGGAGCAAAGCCGTGCCATCACCCTCCAACACCGTGATCTTCACTTGTTGCTGTGCTAAGGAGCTGCTTTGGACCTTGGGACGTGATTAAGGGTTGTTCATATGCTCTACCATACATATAATTCAAGGTTTTGTATAATTGTTAGATGGAATTTCTGCTTTGGATTTTCTATGTGTAAACCGAATCTTTTGAGTATGCAAAACTGTTTTTGAATGCAATTTTGATGTTCTATTCAATGATTGATGTGTTTATGTGTCCTTTGTCTTGATTAATTGCCGAATGCATGGATTGTTGATTTGATTTTGTGCTTCATTACATGGAACGTTCTTGTGGTTGCAAACATAGGAAGACTTGCATGTAATTTGCTAGTAATTAGGTTTCATGCATGGTAAACCCTAATTCGAATAAGTACGTAGTAAAGGCTTGCTTTGAGTCGAAATCAGATTATGCATGTGATGATAAGTTTTGACACGGTTGGATTTGCATGTCTATTGATTCTTTCTTGAACTTAATGATTTGAAAATGGGATTTTTCAACACAGTTGCTTTGAGTGTGTGATATCGAACTTTTCAAAATAAAATTGATTTGGTGCTTTGCTATTTCGATTTGACTTAAGAAAGAAAGTTAAAAGGGGACAATGGTTGCTTTGATCTTTGTGTTCTTGGTTGATAGCTTTCCATGGTAATTAACAGAAAGATTAAGGGATGCATGAAACATTGATTCTTGAATGGTTCTTGATAAGTTGTTCTTCGAAAATTCTTCTTTTCCCACCTTTGTATAGAAACGATTTTTTTTCTTTTATTTATTTTCTGAAAATTTATACTTTGATCTTTAAAAACCCCCCTATTTTCTATCTTTTGTGTTTGTGTGAATTTGTAAATAAAATCGGTTTTAGGATTTAGTATGCATGTAAATTGTAAATAACTTGTTAATAATCTGAAAATATAATTTAATTCCGTGAATAGTGTTTTCGTGAATAGTAATATGTGTTTGTGTTATACATGGATTTGTGTAGTTAGAGTTTAACTAGGATTTGTTGTTTGTATGTGTTTGTATATGGATTTCTAATTTGACTATGACTTGTAAAATGTATTCTAGTAGGAGTAGGATTTCTAATCTAATTCTAACTTGTATTTGTATTTTCTTGTAAATTTCGACATGTTTATTTATACTTATAATTTTCGTATACTTGTATATTCTTTTCTTTAAATTTATCTCACATGTTAGCATCCTCAATCCCTGGCTCGAACGATCCCTGCTTATTCTATACTAACGATGATACTTTTCAGGGTTTAAATTGGCGATTGCTTTTGCACGTATCATTTGCTTATTAGTTTTTATTTTTATGAAGCAATGTTGTGGATTGGTACATTGGTTTTTGTTATTTTCTACCAAATTATTTGGATAATTCATGCTCTAATATAAACAATTGAAGTATTTGTGCTATAAACTTAACTTTACGAGATGATTTTTCATCGTTATGAGATTAGAATGTGGAGAGCGAAACCATATATACTACTGAAAATTAGTGTTATTTGGAAGATCTTCGTAACAGAATCATAATATCTTGGTAGCAAAACTTTTTGATTAATTGTATAATGATGTTCAATTCATGATTGACTTGCTAAATAGAAAAAAGAAAAAAAGAAAAGAAACATAATTGCAAGAGAGGGTATTAGTTAGGATAATTTGTAAATAAAAATTAGATTAAAGTAATATAAAAATAGAGGAGGTGTGTGAATAGAGAAAATGGGTGTGTGAATAGCACCACCCAAAATATAGTATATAAAGCTGATATTTACATAATCAGTAGATTCGGTATTTACCAAAACCAAACCAATTTTTTCAGTAGTTTTCGATTTAGGTTTTATCGGTCTCGATTACCAAAAAGTCGATTTACCAAACCTAAAATATCGGTTGGTATAAGTCGGTTTGGTAATTACCAAACCATGTGGCAGCCCTAGTTGTATGACACTATTTTTTTGACAAAGCAAAGAACATTACTGAACAAACCCTCTAAACAACCAAATCCTAACTCATCAAACAGTAACGCATGACTAGCAGTTAGAGGTAAATAACATGGCAATACCATGATGACCAACATTGGCAATAACATCCAAATTTAATTTCATGAGATAAAACTGAACCATCAAAATTTAATTTCAACAAACCAGTATGTGGTGGTTGCCATTTAATTAAGTTCTAAGATAAAATTCTTATTGAAGGAGTAGAATAATAAAAATAAAAAACAAATAATGAGATGTAGCATAGACTATTTCAATTAGAATAGGTATTTAATCTCTAAAGATAAGGTCATTATGAGTTTTTCCAAGAAAATAAGTAAGCATTAACAGAATTAAAATGTTTAAAAGATAAAAAAAAAACACTCCAATTTCCAAGTATCTACGTCAATATTTGGAATGGTGGTTCTAGTTAGACCTCAAAATTGAAATCAAATTTGCTCACCACCAACAGTTGGTGGTGGTGTTACCACCCTCTCAAATACTGACATGTGTAAAATAAGATAACTATAGTTAACTATAGTTAAATGTAATAATAAAAGTCTGTTTTACAATTAATTGCATCTGCCTATCTCTAATCCATCTTATTTCTTTCTCGTTTGGGTATCGATCTCTCAGTCTCATCTGCAGACTCTCTTAAGCCATCTCATGGCTGCTCACCAAATCCCCAAACCTTTAATCTCTCCAACACCACAACACCCAGAAATCCCAGAAAATATACAATTTCAGAAAGAAAAGATATTTAGGATCAGCAGTTGCATCCTACATTCCCACACCTCCACAACAGCAGGCCTTGCACAGATCTTTTTCAATTCTGCAATCCGTTGAATCAACCTTCTTCCTTGAGGCTTCCTCCACAACACCCGCAGCACTCTTGAATGTGAATTTTTGAAATTTTTTCTAAACTCCTTGTCCATGATGTCTTCATTTAGCTTGGGCTTTCTTCGATTTCAACTTCCCAACAACCCATAGAGGATCGTTCATCATTGTTCTCCATCACATCATTGCCGCCGCTGACGTCCCTGGCGGTGGCCTGAGAAGCTTTCTGATTCTTCTTTTGCTTTCTTCTTCGACAGTCATGGCTTTGGCCTTTGGGGGGGGGGGGGGGGGGGGGGACAAATCCAAGAGAAAACCCAGAAAAAATGATGATAATTAAGGATGAATGATGAAAGATGGAGATGAATGGTAAAATAAATAAAACAAGTCATAAAGAGTTAGAATGATAATAGAGGGGTTATAAAATTGGTATACATTAATTATAGGATTAATTTCAGTTTACCCCCCTTAGATTTGGGGGTGTCATCATTTCACCCCCTCTACTTTCAATTTTGAATTTTTACCCCCTAAACTTTCCAATTTCAATCAGATGTGTCCAATTTCTACTATTCCGTCCAAATTAGACGTTAAGTTTGACTTTTGAGGGCTAAAATGGTCATTTCAACATAAAAAAAATTAAATTTTTTTTTTTTTTTTGTCTTCAACCTATACACCACAAGTTATAATAGGTTTATAAAAACAAAAAAATACTCTAGGTGGTTGAAAGCTGCTCGCTGGTCTACGATATTTGTGATATATCTCCGATAAAGTGAAGAATTTTAGGATATATCCCCAATAAAGTGAAAAAATATTTGTAAAAAATAATTTTAAACTTTATCTGTAAATAAATATATGTATATCCCCAAAAAAGTGAAGAAATATCTGTGTAAAATCATTTTTGGTCTACGATATTTATGATATATCTCCAATAAATTGAAGAATTTTAGGATATATCCCCAATAAAGTGAAGAAATATCTGTAAAAAATTATTTTACACTTTATCTGTAAATATCTGTATATCCCCAATAAAGTGAAGAAATATCTGTGTAAAATCATTTTTTACAGATATTTATTTACAGATAAAGTGTAAAATTATTTTTTACAGATATTTATTCACTTTATTGGGGATATATCATAAATTCTTCACTTTATCGAAGATATGTCACAAATATCGTAGACTAGCGAGCCGCTTTCAACTACCTAGAGTATTTTTTTTGTTTTTATAAATCTATTATAACTTGTGGTGTATAGGTTGAAGACAAAAAAAAAACGAAGAAACAGAAACAGAAACAGAAACAGAAAAAACAAAAAAAACAGAATTTATTTTTATTTTTATTTTTTAATGTTGAAATGACCATTTTAGCCCTCAAAAGTCAAACTTAACGTCTAATTTGGACGGAATTGTAGAAATTGGACACGGCTGATTGAAATTAGAAAGTTTATGGGGTAAAAATTCAAAATTGAAAGTAGAGGGGGTGAAATGATGACACCCCCAAACCTCAGGGGGGTAAACTGAAATTAATCCTTAATTATAACCCCATGTAAGAAACACAATTATAAGATAGGTTATGATCATGATAAACTAGCATTTCTCTACACATGCTCTGCATGTATGTATTTTTCTTTTCAGAAAAAAAAAAGGATGAAAACAGTTATTGCAGAGAGAGGTTAGTGGGAGAGAAAAGTGGAATTTGTGGGATTTATTTTGTTTATTTTTTTAATAAAAATATAATTTGCAATTGTCATAATGGCCCTTGTGATTTAATTAATTCTCAAAGTATTTTAATGTTTTAGGGGCATTTCTGTCAAAAATTTTGATTTTGGCTAACAAAACCTATTTTCTTAATAATAGTATAGATATAAAGATTTTAATAATGTTAAATGCTTTTTTTCTCATTCTTAATTGATTGAGTTAGAGATAGTTAACAATGGTTAGATTGTTATACACGTGGCAGCTTCATATATAGTAGTGGTATCACCACTTAATTGTTTATGACTTATGGTGAGCAAATCTGCATCCCTCAAAATTTGATATGTAGACCTCCATATTTTTTCGAAGGGGAGGATTCCATTTTTTCAATTATCAATACACTTTGTCCACTCATATGAAAAGACAAATAAGGATAAAGAGAGAAAGAGAAAAAGAAAAAGAAAACAAATACTCTTCTTACTTTCCCTATTAATATAACATTTGTTGTAGAGAAACTGAATTTTAGAGGAATTTGCTGTGTATTCTCATTGATAATAGGGGCCTCTTTATATAGAGGATTACAATGCATAGAATCTCAATCATACAAGGAAAGTAATTCTACATTGATTAGGATTCTAGATCCTTCTAATTAAATCCTATTACCACTAGGTCAAGTAACCTAGAGTTTGGGCTAAACACAAATTAGGTTTTCCTTCAACACTCCCCCTTGTGTTGCCCAAACGCGGTGCTTCTCTCGTTGCCTCGTTAAAAACCTTGCCGAGTAACAAAAACCCAGTGGGACAAAAATAACCTCGGTCGAAGGGGAAAAAGAGCACAACACACCCTTCACGATTCGAGACGAACATGTAGACATCTCCCCCTGATGTCTGCACCTCCCCCTGATGACTACGATCATGGGAGTTCAGATAATTTCTGCAAGCCAATTCTTGCCACATGTTTCTCGAACGTGGTATTGGGCAATGACTTAGTAAACAAGTCTGCCTCACTATCCTCAGATCGAACCTAGTTCACTTTGATCTCGAGGAGTGTCTGTTGTTGCTGATTATGCTTGGTGTTGTCGCTGTTGATGTAGTCTTGCCTCATTTGTTCAAAACAAGTAGCATTATCCTAAATGCTCGTAGGCTCATCTGTGGTAACTTCAAACCACAGCTACTCGAACATGCGTAATTATGGATCCAATCCATATACATTCACGAACCACTTCGTGAAGAGCAATGATCTCTGCATGTTCGAAGATATAGCGACTAGGGTCTAATATGTAGACCTCCAAGATGTCACGGTCTTTTCCCATGGTGAACACTTAACCGGATTGGGAATGACCATTGTGTGGGTCAGACAGATACCCAACATCAGCAAAACCTTCCAAAACACATGTCGTTTTGGAATGGGGATAGAGAACGCAGGCCAGCGTTGGCGGCATACCTGGTGTGTGATGGGTCCGAATCCATCATCTCTTTGTAGGGATAGAACAAGCCCATATCAATCGTACATCTCAAATATCGAAAGATATCTTTTACACCAATCCAATGGCGTCGCGTTGGCGCAGAGCTATATCTAGCTAACAAGTTCATGGTAAATGAGATGTCCGGTCTTGTGCATTGAGCTAAGTACAATAATGCGCCTATTGTACTAACTAGGGCATTTCTGCCCTAGCGCATCTTCGTCATCATCCTTCGAACGAAGAGGATCCTTTTCAGGATCAAGACTACGACGATCATGGGGGTGCTTGAGGCTTGACCTTGTCAAAATGCCTAAGCATCTATCGACACGATGCTCAAGTTCCAAACCGAGACATAATCGTGTTCTCCCAAAATCCTTCATCTCAAACTTGGATTTCAAGTGTTCAGCGGTTTCCCTTAACTCTTTAAGGGCTTCTAATGAAGATCATGTCCAACATGAACCGCGATAGGATCCGAAACTTGTTATATAAACGCGTGGGCATATCCCTTCCCAATCAAGTAGTCACTTTAGTGAGCGTTTCAACCTCTTTGTAAACGCGCTCCATGGTCTAGAACCTCTTGACTTGGGTAAATGAAGTTCGCCATGAACCTTCATGTATGTTCCGTATCTAGATCCCTATAGAGATACGGAGTGACCATATTCGTAAGCTGCATGTTCAGTTATTCGGAAACTACCAAACTGACAGGGTAGTGGAGTGCAATGACATCCATTACGAGAGAATATGTCTCATCGTAGTCGATTCCAGGGCGTTTTGTGAGAAGCCTTGCGCCATAAGGCGAGATTACCATCTCTTTTTCTCATCACGCTTTCTAACGAAGACCCATTAGTCAACAGGTTTTATGTTAGGAGGTGTTGGCATCTCTAGCTCGAAAACCTTCCTCTTCGTTAGAGAATCCATCTTAACCTGGATCGCATATTTCCATTTAGGCCAAAAACTCTCTACGTTGGCATTCATTCATTCATCAACGGAGCGTGGTTCGATATCATCGGACTCAACAAACTCATGCGCAACAAAATGCGTAACTACATCATCAATTATGATGGAGTTTCTATCCCACGTCTCATGTACACTAGTGTAAGTTTCATAGAGCTCTATATTCTCAGGAATAGGTTTGACGTTGAGGCGTCCCCCAACGATAACCATAACCCGGAAGATACTCATGAGACGGATTTTGAGTCTGATGATTAAAGGATTGGAATGTGCCAAAGTATCCTTCGAACCCACGGGCCTCCCACGCATCCTAGCTGGGGCCATGGCCTGTAACGCCAGAGTGCCACTCTCTTTGGCATTGGCGCCATGCCTACCTCCGTGTAGGGTGGCGCTTACGTCCTCTCGTAGGGACGTCCTTCCTTGCAGGCATGTTTGCAGCATATTTGTGTGATCTCGTCACTTTAACAGGGATCAAGATGAGACATAGTGGGGACAGACTACGACAATTCCTGTCGTTCCTGTTGAACATTCGTGTTCTTATCTCCCCCTAACGACGGGAAGACTGTCTCATCAAAGTGACATCCGCAAATCTAGCGGTAAGGAGATCGCCTAGCAAGGGCATTTAAGTGGCGGACGATTGTTGGAAGCGCAAATCCAACGTAGTTGCCCATTCGTCTGTAAGGACCCATCATAGAGCGCTGTGGCGGCGCAATTGGCACATAAATGGCTCACTCAAATGTGCGTAAGTACAAAATACGTGTACCCAGTCACTAGCTGTAACGCATAGGTACATTGAGTGGCGTAGGTCGTAGACGAATTAGCAAGGCTGCATGCGATATCGCATCACCCCAAGCGGATGTAAGAAGATTGGTGCGCATTACCAATGTTCGGACTACCATCGTAGTCGTTTCCGCGAGACCAATTGGGTGTGTACATGGGAATGTGATGTCCAACATCAGTCCCATTGCAATATCCATCGAAAGTCTTCGATGTAAACTCTCTAGCATAGTCAAATCCAATTGACTGAATAGGATGATTCGGGGAGTGAGCCCGTTGTCACATGATATGTGCTAGGAGTGTAGCGTAAGCAGCATTTATAGGTGGACAATGGCACAACACGTGACCGCGTGTTTGCGTGTCAACCAACATCATGAAATATTTAAGCGTCCGCAAGTTGGTTGAATCAATCCACAAAATCCCTACGGATTCTTTGTAAGAACAGAATGGTATTGTCATATCCTTTGCATAGGACGGTCTCAGTCCTAATTTCCCTAAGGAATGGGCTTTGTAAAACGAGCGAGGGCCTTAGAAGCAACCAATGAGGGTTTGGTTAGGCCTAAGCGTCTGTAGCGCTATTAGAAGCAAAATGTGTGACTACATCTCCCATCATGGCGTGGGAGCCATGGAAATTAGCATGTATGGCGTCATGGCCACAAGGAGGAACAACCATGGCGTTATGCCCATGGTTGGCGCCATTTATGGCGCATCTTGCTTCATTTGCTCAAAAGATGATGTCCATGTGAAGTCTTTTGTAGACGGATCATCATATCATGACTAGGATGATCTATCCTGTCGTGACAAAGCCAATATGTGTCTAAATCCAAGAGATCTTCTCTCATAAGTTTATTGGATTTAATAGCTCGAATAGTGACATAAAGTCCACTAGAGAGACACATAAACGTCTCTAAGATGCGTCTTTGTTCGCAATCATTAGAGGTAATGCAAAGGAACTCATTTCCGTTCTCTACATGCATTTTCGCATGGAATTCGTTGGCTATTCATAGGGTACTATTTGCCCTAAGAGCGTAGAGAGTTTCTGTGACAACTGTAATCAAGGTGCCATTTGGCAAGTGGAACTTGGGCTATTCCATGTCCTTAAATTAATACTGATGGTCTAGCCATCGTAGTCACAAAGTCATATGCTCAGAATCAAAATTGAGTCATAATGAAAAGAACTCGAAATTTTATTCATAAGCCAACGAAATACATCATTGTTTCTATGATCAAAGAAAATCTAATCCAATAAAAAGGAATATGGCAATCGCCTACATCTCTTGGAAAATAAAAAGACTTAATCAAAATCGCCAATTTCTGGGTCTTGATCCTTGTAGTCTTCCACCCTTAGATCTAGATCACCATCTTGATCTCTTGTGCCATGTAATTTGCTTCCCTTGCTTCACGATACGTCTTGTATGCGTTTGCAACATTCTGGGGTGCGGTACATGTTTTAGCCCAATGTTCAGTTGATCCACATCGAAAACAAACATCATCATGGTCAGGCTCCCTTGATCGAGGCGCCATTGGGGCGCGATTTGAACGACCTATCCTTTGGTGGCGTTACCACCATGGTCGGAGGCTCCGCCTCTCTCTCTCTTCACACGTTGACCTCTACGGTTCCGTGCACGCCTCTCTTGGCGATTTCCTTCCTCTTTAGGGCGAATATATGGACCAGAACGTCCAGAAGTCCCTATCCTTAGGGTTTCGCTCCTTGCGTCCTCCATTGGGGGCGCGACTATAGTTAGACTCCGGAATAGGCTTAGTTCCCACGGGTCTAGCATTATAGTTCTTCACAAGGATATTATCGTGCTTTTCAGCTACGTTCATGGCGCCAATGAGCTCATGAAACCTTGTGATACGTCCTGCATTTACATCAATCCGATAATTCTTTGAAATCATCAATGCAGAGACGGGGAAGGTAGAGAGAGTCTTCTCGATCAACATCGTATCAGTTATGGCTTGGCCACAATACTCCATCAGAGACTTGATACGAAGAGCTTCCGAGTTATAATCAAGCACAGACTTGAAATCACAAAAGCGGAGGCTATGCCATCGCACTTCTAAATCAGGAAGCAGGGAGTCACGAACGTTGCCAAATCGCTGCTCTAGTTCTACCCATAGCTTTCTTGGGTCTTCCTCATTGAGGTATTCATTTTGGAGCGCGTCATTCATGTGCCTTGTCATGAGAATTATGGCCTTAGCTTGTTTTGCTTCAAAAGCAATAGCTTGCTCGATTGAGAGCACGTTCTGACCAGGCTCTTGGATGGTTTCCAGAATTCCATCAGCCTTAAGATGTTGGCGCACATCTCGGACCCACCTATGGTATCCTGCGCCAGTTGTCTCGAGTGGGACAAAGCTCAACTTGTTCAGGTAACTCATCCTGAAAAACAACACAAGATTAGGGTTAGTTTCGGAGCGAAAAGGCTACCACGAAAAACTATTAAATTTCTGAGCGTAGTCGCTTCCAAGAAACTAGGAATTTTCTGAGCGTAGTCGCTTCCAAGAAAATCCGATTCCAAGAGGGGTTTTGGATTAGATCGAAATAACGATGTATGTGGTCGATCGTTTTCTTCTCAACAAACTCTAAGTTTGGAGGACTCTACAAGCTCCAAGCTTGGAGTGAGCGCGAACCCCCACAGTTCGGCTTTTGGTCTCCCCTATGTAGAGAAAGGGGGGTAGAAGAAGGGATTTTGGAAGTCCCCGAGAAAAGAAGAAAAGAAATTGAAAAACTTCACAAAAACGGGAACTTTTAGAAAAATTTACCTTAAAAGATGGTCGGAAAAACCGTCGCCGGAAGTACTGTAGCAACCGGTACTGTAGCTGTAGGGAATTACTGTAGCAGCCGGTGGTACTGTGGCAGACGACACTGTAGTTGGCCGAAAAGTTATCGGAAGTACTGTAGCAGAGGTACTGTAGCTGCCCGAAAAGTTGTCCAGAAAAGCCGCCGGAAGTCAGCGGGAAAGTTGTCGGAAAAGTCGCCGGAAGTACTGTAGCATCGGCACTGTAGCAGTCGGAAGTACTGTAGCGATTACTGTAGCGGCGGATTTTTCTGGGATTTGAGGGCTACGATTATAGGGTTTCAGGGTTAGGGCTCGTGCTGATAACGTGTTGTAGAGAAACTGAATTTTAGAGGAATTTGCTGTGTATTCTCATTGATAATAGGGGCCTCTTTATATAGAGGATTACAATGCATAGAATCTCAATCATACAAGGAAAGTAATTCTACATTGATTAGGATTCTAGATCCTTCTAATTAAATCCTATTACCACTAGGTCAAGTAACCTAGAGTTTGGGCTAAACACAAATTAGGTTTTCCTTCAACAACATTCAATTTTTTTTTTCAAAATTTCCTTTTACCTATATAACTTTATGATTTACCTAAAGAGGAATGCTTAATTGTTTTTGTGTTACTGTTCATTCTTGAATGTGCTGTTTAACTGGAGAATGATCGAAGAAAATAGTATGGTTGTGTGGAATGAATTATGATTGGCATGAAAGCAATAACAGAAGCTGTTAGGATTTCGCCTAATGGGATACTGAAATGAATTATGATGAGCAGTTTTGACTCCTGTGTCCCCCAACTTGGTTGGCTTCCAATGCCCATGAAAATAAATAAATAAATAGATTCGGAGTTTGATGCTTTGGAAAACATGATGCGTGTTTTTTTCTTTTTCTTTTTTGAAATAATATGATGCGTGTTCATCTTTGGGCACATTTTAAATTTTCACCCCGGGCAGGACGGGCTCTTTCACTGTGGGTCTGTGTTGGGGTTGGGGAGTTCTGGGTGTGTGTTCAGTTCCCATAAATAGGGTTTAGTGTTAAGGTGATGTTAGTAGTATCATTTTGCATTCTAAATTAATTAATTTTGGTCCCATCAGGTGGTGGTCATCATGGATTCAAACTTGGACTCTCCATTCACAGACAAGGGGACTGTATTTTCCAAGCCTTCAAAAGATAAAGTTAACAGGAAATATCGGCTTCGTTCTCCAGTTAGTGGGTCATCTTCATCTGATGGTTAGTTTATATTTTTTTTTAATTTTGGCTTTCAGATGTAGTAGTGATCTGGACTTGCGATCTCGTATAGTGTCTCAGTAAGTTTGATTATTTCACTTGCTTCATGTCTCTTGAAATTATAATCTGATGCGTGAAATTACTAGAATACAAGCTGTATCAATTGATTGCCTTCCCTTTATGTGCTTTGTCGAAGGGAAACAAAAGTACGGTTCAGGTTGGATGCATGTTAGTAAGATTATATACCAAAATTCATGCTCATTCTGGTAATCTAGAGTAGCTCAGAACTGCATGATTGAATTTAGGTTTCTTTTCTTCCTTTTGTTTGTTTTCAGGGTTTTTGAGTTGTATTTGCAAGTTTGGTCTTGCAATTTTTTTTTCCCTTTTACTAATACTTGGAGCAGCTTAGGGTGGAACTTAACTTCTTTTATATTTTGGTGCTCATGAAGCTTTTGTGATTATTTCTCAGTATTTGCAAGTTTGGTCTTGCAATTTTTTTTCCCCTTTTACTAATACTTGGAGCAGCTTAGGGTGGAACTTAACTTCTTGTATATTTTGGTGCTCATGAAGCTTTTGTGATTATTTCTCAGGGAGTCCTGAGCATAATAACAGCTCTAGCCCAAAACTTGCAATGGGAGATCCTGGAAAAGAATGGAGGTGAAAGATGTTCTCGATGAACTGCAAATAATTCTTAATTTTTTATCACTTTTTATCTTCTAACCAAGCAAAGCAAAGGGAAGGGTTCAATCCAAAATTTAAAAATCTTCTTTTGGCGGCCTCATTTGACAGTATAACTGGAGAATTGGTTTATAGTTTTTAAATATTATTTCCTTATTTGATCTCTCTCTGCTGAATAATGCTCACTTTGGCTTTTAGATTCCATTAATCCACATGTTCAAGCAATTGAAACTTTTGCTTACCGAAATTGTCTTTCCGATTAAAGAAAAACGAGAGCTTCACTTTTAACAGTTAACCTACGAACTGTAAACCTGCAAAATATAGTACTCTAACTATGGGGGGGGGGGGGGGGGGGGGGGGGGTTTAGTCCTAGTGATTGAGATGATTTTGCCTACAGAAGTCAAACTCCGAATCTTTCCTCCTCTTGAATCTATTATCTATACCAACATTTTATCTGAAAAGTTACTTGATGACATTGGTTTCTTGGCCCTCTATTTTTTTGTATCCTTATTTGTAATTTATGGGAATTTATTGCAAAATTGCATATTCATTAAATGTTTGACCTTTAATATTGAATTGGCAGGCATGAATCCAAGTTTATCCAAAATATTGTGGAAGAGATCTCAATTCGAGTATCAAATCGGACATACTTGAAAGTTGCTAAGTATCCTGTAGGACTGGAATCTCGTGTCCGGGATATGCATGAGCAGCTTCTATGTGTTAGATGAAAATGATGTTCGCATGGTGGGAATATGGGGAATTGGAGGAATTGGTAAGACAAGACTTCTGGATGACGACGATGGCGAACTTGGGGATCTAATTGAGCTGATTTGCCTTTCATGGGACAGAGATGCTTCTATCAGACCATCCTTTGCCACCATCACATGCAGTCTGTCTGAAGAAGGATGAAAACTCAAGTCCAATTTGGTCTAAGCTTTTGATAGAAAACTCTCTCCTCTGCCTTCTCTCCTTTGCCGTTTTGAGAGTCGGCAAGTCTCCGGTTTCTCCACCCTTTGTGGTGCGCCTCCACCCTTTTGTGGTGAGTTTCCTGAGCTTGGTCTCAGTTTTAGATTTGTTTATGTCTCTTTCTCTTTCTATCTTTCATTGTTCTTGCCCAATTGTTCATCAAATTTCCAGATCTACTATCAAATCTCACATTCTCCTCCATCTCAAACACCTCACCCTCTCATCTTCATCCGAATTTTCTCTCTTTCCACAACCTCCTCTTCACTTTTAACCCTTGGTGTCTCGACAAAGACCTGTTCACTTAACTTCACACATGAAGATTGCAGCAGTACCGGCAAACCACCGAAGATTGTGGGCATCGCCGGACCAGTGGTGTTGTGATGCATGGTGGTCTCCACCTCCACGACTACCTTTACAAAGTTCTTTGTTTTGTTCTTGTTGTTCTTCTTGAGCTTGCAATTTAGGTGTGGAGAATGATGGTGGAGAGTTTACTTGGCCTCTGGATGTCAAGATTCTGTCGGGTTCAGTTGGTCGCAGTATCACCATGGCAGCCAGCCTCTGCGTTGAAGTGAAGGGTTTGGTGTTAGGTCTTGGTTTTTTTTTATATTTTGGGCTTTTGGGCTTCGGTTTTAGTTTTAGGTATGGGTTGTCTATTGGGTTTTTGGGCCTAGGACTCCTATTTTCTCTGTATTACTTTTGTAATATGTGCTTTATTTTATGAAAGTTCTATTTGACAAAAAAAAAAAGGCCTAAAATCATGGGAGCGGATTCAGTGCACTGTCAGTTTTAAAGCACTGACAGCACGTGATCACGTGCGCCGTTAGTTCAAGACGGACGTTAGTCTGTCCTTGCAATGAAATGGTGCTTGATCTAGACCCCGACCCGATCTCTCAATCGTCCATTTCCGGCCGCCGAGATGTTCCTTGACAACAAGCCAATATCGCAGAGCCCGAGCCAGGGGAGTAGCAGCGATGGATCCCCTTTCATCCCGGTGATTGTGCTCCGAGCAGGGCTGGGCCTTCGGCCGCAGCCGTCTAGCATGTCGGAATTCTTAATTGGCTTGGGTTTAGACCGGTTGCTCCACCCTTTGACCAATTGTGTGGTAAGATCGGAATATAAGATCCTCAAAAAACCATCCAAAACCCAGATTTGAATCACTTTGAACGAGGTCGAAGAATGAGCGAAGGTCACCGAACTCAGGTAAAATTAGCATATTGGTATATTTTCTGGAGCTGAAGTGACTGTCATATTCTGCATTGGTTGGTACAGTGGTAAAGGCACAATTAAACTAGCTGGGTGGCAAGGTTCAAGCCACACCTCCTGCTTTTTTACTTAAAAATTTGATTTCTATACTTTTAGTTTTCTACATCAGCCACCTAAATTATTGATAAAAAAAATTATTTCTATACTTTTATTTTTCCACATCAGCTACCTAAATTATTGAAAAAAAAAAAAAGGCTTATTTTCCCTTTCAAAAAAATAATTTTTCAACTACACAGACGTTGGCTATTAGCGTTAATATTTTTCCGCTAAATAGTTCTTTAAGAGTAACGCAATGATTTTCTCCCTAATTTTTGTAAATAAGTAGCTAAAAATAATTTAATTCTCACATCCAAAATAATGTAGTTTTTACATCTAATGGTCGGTGTCCTAAGCCTTGTATCCGTCGACAGTCTTGCTCTTTGAAGGGTAGAATTGATAAAAATTAGGTTATAAACCCATATTGGGTTGACCTAGAGGATCGGGGTGGAAACATAGACCAAATTGGATCAATTTTGGACTGAAAGCCTGAACTAATGTAATTCTCACATCTAACGGTCATTTTCCCAATCCTTGTATCCGTTAACGGTCTTGCTCTTTGAAGATTGGAGTTGGTTATAAATTCTTATTATTCGGTTGACCTAGAGCATTGGGGTTGAAAAATATATCGAATTGGATCAATTTTGGACAAAACTCCTAAACTAATGTACTTCTTACATCCAAAGGCCGTCTTCCCAAACCTTATATCTATTGATGGTCTTGCCCTTTGAAGGGTGGAGTTGATAGAAATAGGGTTATAAAGACTTGTTCGGTTAACCTAAAGGATTAGGGTCAAAACATGGACCAATTTGGATTAATTTTGGACCTAGCCGTAATCTAAACTAATGTAACTCTCACATTCAATGGTCAATGTCCCAAGCCTTGTTTGCATTGACGGTATTGCCCTTTGAAGGGTGTTGTTAATAAAATTAGGGTTATGTTTGTAATTGCCTTAAATATAGGTTAACTTTCAATTTAGATGATTGCATGAAATGCTTTTGTGTCTACTAGTGTTGTATAACTTGTATGTTGCCTAGGAAGTGATGTGTACGTTTTAAAAGCGATAGGGCAGAGGTAAATGAATTTGAAGAAATCGACCGTTGGATGAGCTTATTGGAATATTTTTATGCCTCTTGTAAAAACTTCAGAGATTTTATTTTCGTTTTGACATCGATCTATTGGTCAATTGAATATACCTTTATGACCTTATGTAATTAAATTTCTTAAGGGCAATTGAATCAAGACATACATATATGAGAAAATCGACCGTCGAATGAGGGAATTGGAATAATTTATGCTTAATTATAATCAAAATATTGTTTGTTTTCGACCATTTTGTGTAGGGGTCTATCTCTATCTTTTGAGCACGTACCAGAACTCAAGGGACATGATTATTGCGGTTAGGTATTCAAACACTAAGCTAATAAATTATTAAAGTAATTATCAACAAGTTAAAATCTACTTGAAAAGTTAATTTAACAATATATCGCGTAGACCACACTACTGATCAGTATAATAGAAGTTTTAGTTGTTTAAAAATAGTTCAACAACTTACATATTGCAGAGTAGTATTGAGCTAGTCTTTATTTATCTATTTATTCAAATTTGTGAAGCGAAATATCATTGAACAAGTTCAGTTTTGATATAAATATTTTAAGTTTTGATATAGATATTTTAAATTTGACTCAAACATATAAAAATATTATTAGTTCACAATGCATCCTCTCCATTATATTCCAGGGAGTTATTTTTTTCACAACCTTTGAATTCCACTTCTTCTCACCTGGCCACAAACAGACAGCTCCCATTACTACCTGTTTCATTTATTTTATAAAATTATTATTAAAATTATTTTATCCTGATCTGTATAAACCCAAATTCTTGAATATATATATATATATATATATCTTTATTAATTAAGTCAATTTTGTAGAGAATGGTTAAATTTTTGAAGTACCTGTAATGCCCATAGTTTATTAATATGAAGAATAACAACATTTTCATCATGAGAGGGTGAAATTGATATTAGCCATAAAACTGAAAATAACTACCCACTATCCATTTATTTTCTTTTTTGTTTTTCAATCTTTATCTATTTTCATAAATTTTCAAAAATAAACGGCCAAATGGCACGCACAGAGTGCGTGTCAAGAGGCTAGTGTATATATAAACCAATTCATTTTGGAGAAAAAAACCGTAGCTCAGATGCAAATCATGCAATGAAGGGGAGAGGGTAAAAGCCCTATTTTTCGAAGGAGACAAGACTCAGGAGACTGTATACCGGGAAAAAAAAATAAAGGAAAAAATAAATCGGTGATTGTGTCGGTGAATTTGGATTTCTAAAGGGAATTTAATTTCAGATCTCTCCTCTGTTGCGTTTCAGAGACGTGGAGGCTTACCCAGATGACAAGCTCAGTGGCCAAGTATCATGCAACTCCTTTGTTCTATCTCTTCCCCAAAAACCATTCACCTTCATCTTCATCTTCATCTTCAACCTCTCTCCCTCTCTAATTCACTTTTTCAGACCCGAAAGCTCTGATCCAGAATGGAAGAGAAGATTTGCTTTATTGTCATGGAGAGTCAAGAAGAAGGAGATACGGATGGCCGAGATTCGCGAGCCAAACAAGCGCTTCCGGATTTGGCTCGGGTCGTACTCGACTCGGGTGATGGCTGCCCCGGAGGAAGAAGATTTGTTTTAACTGTTAACGTTGAGTCCGTCAATACAAATTTATGAACAATTGACGGTGGGATCAACTGAATGGCCGAGATTGTAGGTTTTTATTATTTTAATGGGCGCGTGTAGTGCACTCGCGCCAGTGTGCATACACTGACAGTGCGTGGAATCCGTTTCCTAAAATCATACTCCTTTCCCGTTTCTCGAAAGGAAGACCAGATGCAAGTGTTTACATA
Organism: Rosa lucieae; assembly: GCA_024704745.1. Lineage (NCBI taxonomy): Eukaryota > Viridiplantae > Streptophyta > Magnoliopsida > Rosales > Rosaceae > Rosa > Rosa lucieae. Next base: position 36,431,023 of record CM045497.1, read on the forward strand.
TAATAATACGATCATTACTTTTTTGTTCGGTCACTTCCACAAGTTGACCTCCATGACAATAGATTATACACTTGTTTAAGGTTTAAAGATGACCATTGACTCGATCCAGAAAAAGGTTTTAAAATGACCAAGAAGCTAAAGTTCAATTCAGGAAAGACAATGTCAACACAATTTAAGGGACAACCGCGCGCATCATCCTCCCTTACTCATTAGATCAGTGTGGGCTTGGTTAATAGTTACCTAAAGCTCTAGAAAGGCAGCGGTCAAGCATCTCAGAGAAGCAGCAATCTCCTAATGGAGGTGAAGTTGTGGTGGAAGTTGGAAGGGAAAAGAGCAATGAACGAAAAGACTCTTCAGCTAGCCAGACCCTCACTAAGAGAAAGTCATTCACTAGGTCAGTTGTCTCCAAACCCAAGTCGAGATTCGGTGATCCATTGCCCATTATGTATGAAGAGACTAGTTCAGATCAGGCAGCTGGGGCAAATTCCCCCAATGCTTCATTCAATAGGGAGTCCCCAAATGAAATCTCATTGGATAGGACTGAATCCTCCTCTGCGAAGAATGCACCGCCTTCTCCGGGCAGAACACAAGATGAGGAAGCTGAAGAGGTTTACAAGACGGCTAATGCGAAGAATGCACCACCAACTCCAGTTATAGCAGAAGATGAGGAGGATGAAGAGATATACAACAAGGTTAACTTGAGTATAGATAAGCGTGGGAAAGTGAATAAGAAGCTCTCGGGGGAGTTGATTGTTTTTCTGTCCATTTTGGGTTGTTTAGTGGCTAGCTTGACTATCCATAAGCTAAAGGATCTTATGGTCTGGGACTTGGAGATTTGGAAATGGTGTGTGCTTGTAATGGTGGTATCATGTGGCATGTTGATGACAAATTGGGTAATGCATTTCATAGTTTTCCTGATTGAGCGCAGCTTTTTGTTTAGGAAGAATGTGTTGTATTTTGTTTACGGATTGAAGAAGAATGCTCAGATTCTCATGTGGGTGGGTCTTGTTCTTCTCACATGGCTACTCTTGATCAAACGCGGGCTTCAGCAATCAAAAGTTTCCACTAAGATTCTGGCTTACATCACGCGAAGTATTGTTGCAGTTGTTATTGGGGCATCTTTGTGGTTGTTAAAGACTTTGTTGGTTAAGATCTTAGCATCTAAATTCCAGGTGGTAACCTATTTTAGTAGAATTCAAGAATCGATATTCCATCAGTATGCTCTTCGGACACTTTCAGGACCTCCGCTTATGGAGGATGCAGAAGGCAGTATCACACTGAGTTTTACTAACAAGGCACATGCAGCAGGGAAGGAGATAGAGGTCACTGACAGGGCAAAGCTTCAAAAGATAAAGCAAGAGAAGGTTTCTTCTTTTACCATGAAGGGACTGGTGGATGTAGTAACTACTTTCGGGCTGTCCACGATGTCCCAGACATTGGACGAGAAGGAAGATCTGAATGAACAGAGAGATAAGGAGATTACCAGTGAGACGGAAGCAACTGCTGCTGGCAATGACATATTCCTTAATGTAGCTCCACATGGTGCCAAGTGAGTAAACTATCTTAATGTAGTGCTGTTTTATTTTTATTTATTTTTTGAATAATTTCTTGCCCTTTCCATACTTATGTTAAATCTTACATCTGAGTAGGTACATTGAGGAGCGGTATCTATTGAGGTTCATGATGAAGGAAGAGGTAGACCTTGTATGGCCACTGATTGACGTAGCAAAGACTGGACAAGTTGACAGAAAAACTCTAACAGAGTGGGTGGTAAGAGCTTTTAATTCATCTCTCTCGACTTCCATGTGGAGTTGTAGTTCTTATTTGGCTTCTGGTTCTGGATCATTTTTAGTGGATTTAGGGCATCAGTAATTTATAGATTTGGAGCTGTAACTTCAGTTGGTAACATATAGAAGAGGAATTTTAAGTGTTGGATTTTGTACGTTTTTCTGAAATAATCAAGTGTGAAATAGTTTGTACCCTGTAACTTTTTCCCCAGGTGAAGGTCTACACTGCTCGCAAAGCATTAGCTCATGCATTGTCTGATACCAAAGCAGTTACAGCGCAAGTCGACAATCTTGTGAGTAGCATTGTGTTGATTATCATCATCGTCGTGGGTCTTCTAGTGGTGGAAATTGCAACCACAAGCTTTTTTGTCTTCCTATCATCACAGCTCGTATTAGCGGCTTTTGCTTTTGGAAACACTTGCAAGAATGTATTTGAATCTATCATGTTTCTATTTGTGGCGCATCCATATGATGTTGGTGACTGCATTGTTTTTGAAGGCGTACCGGTACAACTCAATCTCTTACACTTATAGCATTTCCTTGAGTTTACTCGAATTTGTAACACATGGTACACCTGACAGATGATAGTTGAAGAGATGAACATCTTTACTACGGTTTTCTTGAAACTCAGTAATAACGAGAAGGTGTACTATCCAAATTCAGTTTTATCTGCAACATCGATCAGCAATTACTCCAGAAGTCCAGATATGAGAGATGTTGTAGAGTTCTCAATTGCATTAACACCTGTGGAGAAGATAGTCAATTTGAAAGAGAAAATAAAGGAGTAAGTTTTTTCTTCTGCCTTTGACAGTGAGCATTGTTCTGTACTGCTCTTTTGTGTCCTTACTCATGTATATAATTATATATATGCTCGTGCTTGTCCAGATACATCGAGGGGAAGCCTCAATATTGGCATCGAAAACACAATGTGGCGGTGATTGACATAGAAGATGTTGATAAGTTAAAGATGGCCGTCTATTGTCAACACAAAATGAACTTTCAAGATTTTGAGGAAAAGAATTTGCGTAGAGCTGAGCTAAACTTCGAATTGCTGAAAATTCTTGAAGAGCTAAACATCACAGTAATATCAGCTGTCCTCCCAAAAAGTGAATCTCACCCAAACTAAATAAGATGCGATAAGCACTTTGCTTCCTAAAGGAGGTCCAAGTCAACCTGATGTCCGGTTGGAAAATCAGTTTAATACTTTAATCAACCTCTTAAAGATTGAAGCTAGGCTAATTGGTGAGGTCTGTATGCTATGCTGTAGTCATTGCTATTGCTACATTCATTCTGTCGTGACTCAATGGTGTGCTAATAATCCATGGCTGTTGGCCTGTTGTACGTTCATACTTAATTTTCTGATACAGTCTTCATCTTGTCATAAATATGGTGACTATTTTAAGCATGTGCGTCTTTGTCCACAAGGAAATAAAGCAAAATCTTGTAGCAGTTATGTTTCTTTCAAGAAGACACGAGTTGAGGAAACAGAGTACTCTGTATTTCCTCGCTCTGTTTTACGAACAGAGAATAAAACAATAAGAATCTGGTACACCATGTTCTAATTGCTTCCGTTACAACCAGACCGATTATTAATGAAATAAAATATTACAAGAAAATATGGGTTACAAGAAAATATGGAGGACATAGAGCCAAAACCCCTTAAGCTAAAAATTAAAAGACACCCTCAATTGATGACCAAGGCTACAAAGAAAACTCAAAATTTTCAAGCAGCTGCAAAGAAATGGGAGCACATCATAGCCTTAATGTTTTTTTTTTTTTTTTTTGTATAGACACCATCACGAAAGAATATGTGCATTTTGTTGTCTATCTTGCTTACTAGACATTAAGCTAACATTGGTTTTTCTATGTTCATATTACAGGTTCTCATGGCAAAAAGAGCAAAGTAAATGAAAGCAAGTGCAAAGCTCACAAAATGAGAGTAAAGTGGTGTACTTGTGATTGTTGTTTTATTTCAAGTGTGGTTATAATTTTCATTACTTGGAAATGACAACACATTTATTTTCATTTTAGTGTTTGTATTTGAATATGGTACGATGACTCAATGGATATGTTTAACTTATTTAATGTTTTTATGAATTAATGTTAATTTCTTATTTGATTTAATAGATGCAGATATTTAATTGCTTAACTATTATTATTAATATTTATTTGTTTAATTTTGTGAAAATGGGAAAAAATAATTGTAATAATAATAAAACAAAATTAGCGTTTGTCACAGCCATTTTAGCGTCACAATTGGTATAAAATTATATAGTTTTATCTATTTATCAAAATATTTTAACAAAAATTTATAAATATATTTGCAACGGCAAGCTAACCGTAGCAACAATTTTGGTGGCAAGATTTGGCGGTTATTTTGAAAACATACACATTGCGACGACATCATAGCCGTAGCAAATACCACTACATGGGCTACCGTGATGGAAACTTTGCGACAGAAGCTTGAGTAGCAAATTGCCGTCGCAAAATAATAACGGATGCGATGACAACAGAATACCGTCGCAATTACCTTTTGCAACCGCATTTTACCATCGCAAATGGATTTTGTGACGCCACCTATTGCAACGCCAACATTTCCATAGCAAAAGGCTCAATTTTTCGTCATGAAATTTTTTTTCTGTCGCAAAAGCAATTGTTTTTAGTAGTGACGTACAGTGTGCAATCGACAAAATTAGTATTATGATTCCTATTTGTTTGAGCCCAGAAGTATTTTGGGTGGAGACTTAGGAGTGTTCAGTTCGCTGGGCCGATACTTGCAACCCTAAAAAAGAGTTTATCATTTGTATCGGGTTACAGCTTCGCTCAAACCACGATTGATAGGGAAAATGAGCCCTTATGCAACTAAAGTAGGTGAAATCAATTAGGAATCTATCATTCAATAATCCTTCTACAGCAAGGAACCACTGAGCCCGCAAGGTATAAATACAAGGGTTCTAGGGCAAAAGTCAACACATAATCTCATATAAACAGATATCAAAGCCTCCCCTGGAGCACCTCAATCTCGGTTCAACCAGAGAAGTTAAGGACCACTGTAGCACCCAAAGAAGCTAAGGACCGACTTAGCAAACCCCGTGCTTTCTCCAACTTCCCAATGATTGCTCTGCTTAGCTACAACGCTAAGTATCGATACCTATGACTCTAAAGAACACACCACAACTCCTTATCTGTAAGGCAGATAGAAGAACCTTGTGACAAGGTTGATGCACTCCTAGTCCACAAGCTTGAGCAAAAGTTAGATCCAAGACAAACCCAGACAACTCGTACCCTACGGTGCTAGCATGCCTCGCATCATCAAAAAGAGACTGTTTGCTAGCCTCCTTTGTCGAGCCAAACATTTTAGCTTGAATGATAATAATTAATGAGGATAAAATCATATGGAGGCGCAACTCTGTCGGTAAATCTACTAGTAAAAGTGCATATGCAACTCTGCTCTTTAATGACTCCATATCTCTAATAAACTTAAGTTGGTTGCCTGATTGTGGTTCAAGGAAGCTCCTTATAGTTGGACAGGTTTCTCCATCAGCAAGAGCAGAAGAGAAAATTTAAGAAGCCTAACGGCTAAGTTCACAAACCCTAGTAGTTCCTCTCCTTATGCTTTACCTAATTACCAAACAAATGGAGTGAATCAATTTTCTTTCTCAATCCATCAAATTCGTAAATCAAATGACACCTTAAAAGTCTTCATTTTCCATCACCACGGGAAGAGCAAAGAATTAATTATTCTATGAAATTCATTTCATGAACTTTGAATTTAATTGTATGTAGGGATGTCACTCGGTCGGTTCAAATCGTTATAGGTATTACCAACTTCAAAACCAAAGCTTTTGGTTTTAAAATTGAGATACCAATTACCAACCTAATTTTCGGTTTTTAATCATATCTACCAAATTCAGTATTTCGGTTTTCGATATTACCAATTTTAAAACAACTAATTCTTCGTAATATAAATTAGAATAAACAATACTAGATTTTTTCAATTTTATAGTTGTAAACTTTGTATTCATCTACTTATTATAGCTTTCTTTTACACATATGACATCAATTTTTAGCCATTTTAAATAAAATTGGGTTATTTAACCATCTTTGAAAGATACGTGTACTATTAATGTAGTATATATAGTGTGTTTCAAATCAACTGAACGATTAACAGTATATGTGTTTGGCTCCAATTTTGTTGCAGCTGGTCAACAGTCTCTTTTCTTGCGCGGGCGTGCCAGCACCGTTCGGGTGCGGTCGTCGGGGGTGTCCCTTGACCTGACTTCTTTCAAGAGATTGTGGACGAGGAGAGCACCAACCTCGTCGTGGGATTCTTTATGCCTCATGGCGAGGACTTTTGCTGAGCTTCTTGAAAATCACAATCGATACTCAATGTTGTAGATCGAGCAGAGCGAGAACCACTAGGAAGTGAGGAGAACTTGCTAAAGCGTGACTTTAGCTTGGCTGGGTTGCTAGGGCGTTACCCTTGCTTGGCTGGTTCTATAACCGTTGTGGTCGCGGCACTACCGTCGGCTCCCGAGGAGACTAGGACCGAAGTACGTTGGCAGAGGGTTTGGTGGCACTGAAAGTCGGCTTCTGAGAAGACTAGGACTAGGAGTGTGATCACCGGTAAGAGAAAGAGAAGGAGAGGAGTTGCTCTTAGAGAGGTTGCTCTAGAGAGAACTTAGATCATCTTAGAGATGTTGTTGTTGTGAATGTGTGTTTTGTGATGAATTTGTAACCTCTATTTATAGGCTACCATGCCAAAGCATTTAGCATTAAACAAATGAAAGTGGAGAACTAATTGGAGATAAGGGAGGTGGAGATGGAGCATTAATGGAGATAGAAATGATGAATTTCGGAGATAAGGAAGCACTTTCGGCTCCTTTATTCCTTCATGTATATCTCCATCAGGAACTCATATTTTGGCCATGACGTCTTCATAACAAATGTTCCACTATGAGTGTAGATCATGCTGGTAAAATTTCAGAGCTTTTAGTATAGTGGTTGGGCCGGAAATGCTGTTGGACCCCTTACAGGTCCAGTTTTCCAATTTTGCTTCTGCAGAACATTGGACTGATCTTTTGAAGGCCTTCCACTTCTATCTGGATCTTGCACTCTTCATAAGAAATGTTTCTTAGGATGTCTACAATGGATCTGCAGAGTTTCAGCCCATTTAGAGTTCATTTGGTCAGGCGGCCGCTCCTTCTGTTTAGCTCGGTTTCTCCTAGCCGAAGTAGGAAAATGTAATGAATGTACTGCTTTTGGCCACTTTTGGCTTTGTAATGAATGTACTGCTTTTGGCCGCACAACCACTTTATGAATACAATAATATTTTCTTATTTTAAATATCCGTTAGAAACCAATAATTGTGTCTCGCAAAGCCTCAAATATAGGCCCCCATAGTTGTATATTGAAAAATAACACGAACTTTTAAAATATGTTCTGCGTCAATTCGAGCCTCGCGACGAGGGTTTTGAGAAAATATTTATCTTTTGGATCCACTTGCTGGCCCCAACTCAATTCGCATTAATTAGCTGTTTGAAAACTCCACCGTGAGAAGATAATATTGAAAATGGAATAGTTACATCCTCGAAAACCGTTCGGTTCTCTCATGCGCCAATAATTCCTTCTTTTCCGAAATTTAGGGCAACTTTAATCACACTTTACTGACACTTGACTCTTCTCTTTGACCGTCCATCCAAGGGTGGACATTTGCATGCCTATATCTCCCTCCACATTATAAACCCAAATTTCCAATCCCAAAATTGTTTCACAACAGCAATCATCACTCTTCCATTCTCACATTCTCTCATCCATCATCAATGGAACCACAAAACCGGCATCCAACCGAGGATGGAGGAAGCAACACAGCAGCCAAGAGTAGTTCCTAACATGCATTGCAAGCAGAGTAATACCAGGTGGCTTCCTACTAGAGATCAGATAAGAATCCTCAAGGAGCTTTTACGATGACAGGGAGTTAAGTCCCCCACTGTAGAGCAGGTTCAGAGGATCACTCTCCAACTAAAATGGTACGGAGAGATCGAGAACAAGAACGTCTTTATTGGTTCCAGAATCAAAGGGCTCGGGAGAAACTGAAGAACAATAAGCTCACTTGGATGTTCAAGTGCCCAAGCAAAGATCAGGGCTTGTTGGTGGATCCAATAATCTCAATTTTGGGTCAACTAGTTCTGCTGGTGTTGGTGGATCCATAATGGAACAATGAGGGGACGATCACCAGGAGATTAAAACCCTTCCACTGTTTCCCATGCAAAGTGAGGACATCTTTGGCAACATGAAGACTACTTCCGATGGAGGTGGTGGTCACGGTGGTGGCTCATACATTTCCCTTGAGCTCAGCCTTTCCTGCGAGGGCAAAGCTAGAAAAAGTTTCCGGAGCCGCTGACTCGGCTTAGTAGCTTCGCGAGTGTAGGGACTTGGACTTTTTTTTTTTTTTTTTTTTTTAAATGGGCTTAGTATTGTATAGTGTTGCCCCCTAGTGTTGCTAGGCATAGCAAAGAAATGATTATGGGCCTCAAAAATAGGCCTTCATGAATGGGCTTTGCAAGAGTAGGAACACTAGAATTGCCCCCCATGTCTTATGCGAATAAACTGTCTACGACTCTCTGAGTCCCAGACATTGAGAAAGTATTCTTCAAGTATCTCCCATTGATAGGGTTATGATGGACATCTCCATCCAGGTCCTTGAGATGAAAGCTCCTTTCCCTAAGATTTTATGAATGTGTACGGGCCTTCCCATCTTGGAGTCCATTTGCCGCGACCATCTAATTTTTCGCCAAGCGGGAGAACTGCTTTCCAAACCAACTCTCCTTCGCTGTAATTCCTTCCTTGTTCGCTTGTCATAGGCTCGAGCGACTCGTTGCTTTTCCATGACCAAACTATCTAAAGCCTCCAAGCGCTTTTCGCTAGGTCTTCATGTTCCTGCCACATAGCCTGAACGTAGTCTTCTCCAATGAGATGAGTTGCTCTTGGACTCGTAATGATTGGACGTTGACTTCCAAAGGCAGGACTGCGTCATGGCCAAACATCAAAGCATAAGGTGTAGTCGCGGTGGGATTTCGCTTCGATGTGCGGTAGGCCCAAAAGAGTCTCATAAAGGGTCTCATGCCATTGTCGCGGATTAGCTTCCAACATTTTCTTCAGCAAAGTGATGATGATTTTATTGCTGGCCTCCGCTTGACCGTTAGACTGAGCATAATAAGGACTGGAATGGACGAACTGTATTCCCCATTCCTTTGCCAGTTTATCAACTTCACCACCCATGAAAGCTGCCCCCCGGTCCGAAACAAAAACTTCTGGGATACCAAATCTGCATATGATGTTCCTAAATAGGAATTGTCGCAACGTACCACCAGATGCTTCTTTCAAAGGTTCTGCTTCGACCCATTTTGTAAAGAAATCGTCGCGACGATGATGAACTTGTGCTGAAGTGATGAATGTTCTGAAACATTCAAGAAATGGCCTTTCAGTCCTTGCTTCTCTTTCTCCTTCTTCACAAATCTTCCCCTCATGAAATGACCTTTAGCCTCTAAATTTTAGGCTTTATGGCGTAATCTTAAGCCTGGGTTAGGCCTTATGGCGTAATCTTAGGCAACCCCTTGTTTCGCAATCTGGAATCTTGCAAAACAATGCCAGGCTTCAGATTGGTTTAGAAACACGAGGGGGCTCCGAGTGTGAGATCCACGATCATGCGAGATCATCTTTACAGGATCCCCACTTGGAGCAAATCGGGAAGGGAGGGAAGCCAAATTGAGGTTCGTCTTTCCTCCTCTGTTTCCTTCCTTCTGGACCCGGCCCGTGTTGTGCCCTCCAGATGGAAGAGGCTTTGGTTCTCACCTCCTTCTCCCCCTTTCTCTTCTTGATAGAATCTTGGAGGGATGAGAAGGGATGGACTCTTTGAAGGAATGGGTTCAAGCTACAGAATGGCTGTTCCTGTACTTCACGTCCAGCTAATGGTGGTTACCAAGGCTAGAGGGGGTGCAGAGACTCAAGCTGATATTCGGTTCCTTCACTCTCTGCCCCTCCAGGAGATAATGGCGCGGCTCAACCCGGCGTTGGATTCCAAAGCTGCTTCCAATTGAGGGGGCTTGGAGGCTTCATTTTCTTTTACTAGAGTCTCCCCTTCTCATGGATACTGGCGTTGGCCAAGCCTATGTTGTATTCCTCTGCCGTTTCCATGTAAAGGGGGCGCGGGGGCTCCGTTACTCTTCTTTTTCCTTCCCTGAAGTCTGCCTTCCTTGAGATAATGGCGTGGCTCAACCCGACGTTGGATTCCATAGCTACTTCCACTTGAGAAAAGATTCAGAAGATATCCGAAGATTCCTGTTTTGTATTCTAGCCACTTTTGGCTTTGTAATGAATGTACTGCTTTTGGCCGCACAACCACTTTATGAATACAATAATATTTTCTTATTTTAAATATCCGTTAGAAACCAATAATTGTGTCTCGCAAAGCCTCAAATATAGGCCCCCATAGTTGTATATTGAAAAATAACACGAACTTTTAAAATATGTTCTGCGTCAAATCGAGCCTCGCGACGAGGGTTTTGAGAAAATATTTATCTTTTGGATCCACTTGCTGGCCCCAACTCAATTCGCATTAATTAGCTGTTTGAAAACTCCACCGTGAGAAGATAATATTGAAAATGGAATAGTTACATCCTCGAAAACCGTTCGGTTCTCTCACGCGCCAATAATTCCTTCTTTTCCGAAATTTAGGGCAACTTTAATCACACTTTACTGACACTTAACTCTTCTCTTTGACCGTCCATCCAAGGGTGGACATTTGCATGCCTATATCTCCCTCCACATTATAAACCCAAATTTCCAATCCCAAAATCGTTTCATCAACAGCAACCACAAAACCGACATCCAACCGAGGATGGAGGAAGCAACACAGCAGCCAAGAGTAGTCCTAACATGCATTGCAAGCAGAGTAATACCAGGTGGCTTCCTACTAGAGATCAGATAAGAATCCTCAAGGAGCTTTACGATGACAAGGGAGTTAAGTCCCCCACTGTAGAGCAGGTTCAGAGGATCACTCTCCAACTAAAATGGTACGGAGAGATCGAGAACAAGAACGTCTTTTATTGGTTCCAGAATCAAAGGGCTCGGGAGAAACTGAAGAACAATAAGCTCACTTCGGATGTTCAAGTGCCCAAGCAAAGATCAGGGCTTGTTGGTGGATCCAATAATCTCAATTTTGGGTCAACTAGTTCTGCTGGTGTTGGTGGATCCATAATGGAACAACGAGGGGACGATCACCAGGAGATTAAAACCCTTCCACTGTTTCCCATGCAAAGTGAGGACATCTTTGGCAACATGAAGACTACTTCCGATGGAGGTGGTGGTCACGGTGGTGGCTCATACATTTCCCTTGAGCTCAGCCTTTCCTGCGAGGGCAAAGCTAGAAAAAGTTTCCGGAGCCGCTGACTCGGCTTAGTAGCTTCGCGAGTGTAGGGACTATGACTTTTTTTTTTTTTTTTTTTTTTTTAAATGGGCTTAGTATTGTATAGTGTTGCCCCCCTAGTGTTGCTAGGCATAGCGAAGAAATGATTATGGGCCTCAAAAACAGGCCTTCATGAATGGGCTTTGCAAGAGTAGGAACACTAGAATTGCCCCCCATGTCTTATGCGAATAAACTGTCTACGACTCCTCTGAGTCCCAGACATTGAGAAAGTATTTCTTCAAGTATCTCCCATTGATAGGGTTATGATGGACATCTCCATCCAGGTCCTTGAGATGAAAAGCTCCTTTCCCTAAGATTTTATGAATGATGTACGGGCCTTCCCATCTTGGAGTCCATTTGCCGCGACCATCTAATTTTTCGCCAAGCGGGAGAACTGCTTTCCAAACCAACTCTCCTTCGCTGTAATTCCTTCCCCTTGTTCGCTTGTCATAGGCTCGAGCGACTCGTTGCTTTTCCATGACCAAACTATCTAAAGCCTCCAAGCGCTTTTCGCTAAGGTCTTCATGTTCCTGCCACATAGCCTGAACGTAGTCTTCTCCAATGAGATGATGTTGCTCTTGGACTCGTAATGATTGGACGTTGACTTCCAAAGGCAGGACTGCGTCATGGCCAAACATCAAAGCATAAGGTGTAGTCGCGGTGGGATTTCGCTTCGATGTGCGGTAGGCCCAAAGAGTCTCATAAAGGGTCTCATGCCATTGTCGCGGATTAGCTTCCAACATTTTCTTCAGCAAAGTGATGATGATTTTATTGCTGGCCTCCGCTTGACCGTTAGACTGAGCATAATAAGGACTGGAATGGACGAACTGTATTCCCCATTCCTTTGCCAGTTTATCAACTTCACCACCCATGAAAGCTGCCCCCCGGTCCGAAACAAAAACTTCTGGGATACCAAATCTGCATATGATGTTCCTAAATAGGAATTGTCGCAACGTACCACCAGATGCTTCTTTCAAAGGTTCTGCTTCGACCCATTTTGTAAAGAAATCGGTCGCGACGATGATGAACTTGTGCTGAAGTGATGAATGTGGATGAATCATCCCAATTAAATCTAGCGCCCATCCTCTTGCGGGCCAAGGCTTAATAATGGGTTGCATTGGAACATTAGGGACATGCTGGACCGGCCCATGAGCTTGGCAGTCCAAACAACCTTTAGCGAATGCGATGCAATCCTTCAAGATACTGGGCCAAAAATATCCATGTCGTCTGAGCAACCATCGCATCTTTGGACCTGCTTGGTGAGCACCGCAAATGCCGGAATGAACTTCGCGCATGAGTTGTTTCGCTTCGCGACCATAAACACATCTGAAGTCTATGCCATCTTCGCCTCGTCGTCGCAGCTCGTCACCTCTAAGAAAGTAATTTAGTGCAAGAAAACGAATCTTCCTGTCGGCAGTGGGATCTGGCTGCTTGAGATAAGCGATCAAAGGGATGCGCCAATCCACGTCAATGGGTTCCAGGGTCGCGACTAAGGTATCATCTGGAGGATCTCTTCTCGCCATCCATGAAGGAAGCGTGCGACGCTCGACTTTAAGGATTCTCTCCCGCACGCCATATCTCAATGTTACCCCTGTTGCCAGTTGGGCCAACTCGTTCGCTGCAAAATTTCGCTCGCGAGGAATGTACTCTAGATGTATGTTATCAAACTGGTCCAACAGGTCTAATGCCCTGTTCCAATAAGGAACCAACGTGAAGCTATTGCATCTGAACTCGTTGCACAACTGATTGATAACCAAGAGAGAGTCGCCAAGTATTTGTACATCTCCGATTCCCATTTCCAGTAGTACTTCTAGGCCTATAATGAGGGCCTCATACTCTGCTTGGTTATTGGTACACTGGAACTCCAACTGGAAAGAGTAGGAAAATCGATCGCCGGCCGGGTTTTCCAAGACAACCCCTGCTCCTGCTAGCGTATCTGTTCTTGACCCGTCAAAATATAACACCCAAGGCTGGAGTGAGACTGTGGCTTGATAAAGCGCGGCGTACTCTGGCAAGCACGCTAAATCCGGGCGATCTAAAGTTGTGGCAGCGACCTCTAAATCTCTAACCGCGGGGACATCCAGCATAGGGTGATGTGCCAGAAAGTCTGCTATGGCTTGCCCCTTTACTGCTTTCTGTGGCACATACTGTAGCGAGAATTCTGATAATGCGAGCACCCACTTGCCAATACGGCCTCTCAAGATAGGTCGCGACAGCATATATTTGACTAGATCGGTTTGAGCAATGATGCAAGTAGTAAAGGACAACATGTAATGCCGCAACTTGCATGCTGAGAAGTATAATGTAAGACACAGCTTTTCCATTGGAGTGTACCTTGTTTCGCAATCTGTGAGTGTCCTACTGAGGTAAAAGATGGCATGTTCAACACCATTTGCATCATCCTGAGCGAGGAGGCTGCCAATGGAAGCCTCAGCTGCTGAAACATACAACTTTAATGGAAATCCCGCTCTAGGAGGAACAAGCACTGGCGGGCTCGCCAGATAGGCCTTGATTTTGTCGAAAGCCTCTTGATGTTTAGGTTCCCACACAAACTCATTCTGTCCTTGCAACTTCAACAGTGGGGAAAACGGATGGATTTTGCCTGAAGAGTTAGAAATGAATCGTCGCAAAAAGTTGATCCTACCCAGTAGTCGCTGTAACTCTTTCTTCGTTCGCGGGGGAGATGCATTGATGACCGCGTTTGCTTTATCCTCAGGGACCTCAATGCCTCTTTGATGGACAATGAATCCCAGGAAATCTCCTGCCTGAACTCCAAAAACGCACTTGGCGGGATTCATCTTGAGCTTGTGTAGCTGCATGCGCTCGAAAACTTTTCTGAGATCCGTGAAGTGATCTCCACTCTTCTTAGACTTCACGACGACGTCATCAATGTAAACCTCTAAGATCTTCCCAAGTATGTCGTGGAAGATCAGGTTCATGGCTCTCTGATATGTTGCTCCAGCATTCTTCAGTCCAAAAGGCATGACCACATATTCAAAAACTCCTGCAAACCCAGGGCAGCGGAATGCTGTCTTGTGTCTATCTTCTTCTATGACAGGAATCTGGTGATATCCCGCTGTACCATCCATGAAAGACAACAGTTCGTGCCCTGCAACTGCGTCTACCAACATGTCCGCTACAGGCATGGGGTAGACGTCTTTAGGTGTAGCCAAATTAAGGTCTCTGTAATCTACGCAGATCCTCATCTTGCCATTCTTCTTGCGAACAGGCACTATATTGGACAACCACTTATTGTACTTGGCTACCCTGATAATGCCTGACTTGTACATCTTTTCGACTTCTTCTTTGACCAGAACTTGGGTCTCCGAGTTCATTCTTCGCGGCTCTTGCTTCACAGGCCTCTTATCAGGCAGCGTTGGAAGTTGGTGGCATACCAAGTCTGATGATAGGCCTGGCATGTCCTCGTATTTTTCAGCGAAGCAGTCCTTGAATTCCAGCAAAAATTCAACGAGCCTCTGTTTCTCGCTAGGCTCTAAGTAAGTGCTGATAGCCACTTCTATAGGCTCATCAGTTGTTCCCAGATTGACCGTCCCTAACCTTCGGAGGTGTGTCATCCAATGCCGCTGGAGCAAGCTGAATCTCTTTTTCCTCCTCTTCTTGATCCGTGAACTCTTCATTAACAATTTCTAAAGTCGCGACTCGATTATAGGCCTCTGTTTCCACCAAGTATGAGGATAGCCTCTCATACAAAGAATGGAAGGCCTCTACCTCTTCCTCCATGAGTTCATGTTCCATTAATTAGCACTTGGAGATGGCACCGCATATCCAGGCCTTTCGAGGTCGTTTCTTGCGACCGCGAGCCCCCATTGTGCCAATTCCGAGGTCGTCACCCCTGTGGGGCGGCCCTTATCATCAATACCAACGACTTGTAAAGGAGAGATTGGTTCTAGGTAATACCTTGCGTCCAAGTAGTTGGCGGACACCGAAAAAGGTCGCGGGTCTGCTTTAACAATTTCTGCCTTGTCCGCGACTCTGTCCCATATGATCAGCTCCTGATGAAGGGTGGATGGGACACAATAACTCCTGTGGATCCAGTCGCGGCCCATAATTGCGCTATATGCCGCATAGCAATCTGTAACAAAGAAAGTGTAAACCCCTTCTGCTGGACCCACCTTGACTTGTAGGAAAATCAAACCCAATGTTTTGGTCACAGTCCCTGCGAAGTTCTTTAGCATAAGGGAAGTGGATTGGATCTTTTCTTTCTTGATCCCTAGTAGATGCATGGTTCTGGTAGTAATGACATTCACAGCCGCGCCGGTATCAACCATTATCTTGCTGACCTTAGTCCCATTCATTTCTGCTGTGATATACAAAGGTCGCATGTGTTGCACCATGGCGGGTGTGGGTCTTGTGAAGCTCATGAAGAAACCCTTATTGTTAGCATCTTTAGTCTCAAGGAACACTGCTTCTTTCACCTGCGTTGTTGCGGCTGAAGTGATCTGCAACTGCTGTTCTCAATCGCATCAGTTTCTACACATTCCTGCGCAGCGACTGGTAAGGCATACTTAGCAGGGAGCACATAAACCATATTGCAAGAGGTATCCACCATTTCTGTTTCGTCCATGTCATCATCAAGATTGAGCTTGGGTTCATCTGCTGGGATATCGGCGTTGAATCGTTTAACCATGAAAGCAACCAATGATTCCTCTGCAGGGATCACCACCTTGGCTTGTTCGTGCTTGTACCATGGAAACCTGGTTCAGTGATTCAAAAATTTGTTTTGCCGCTGGCATTTCCTCTGGGAGATCGACCACCAAGCTTTGAACTTTCTTCACAATTGTTGACCGATTGTCTTTGCCCCCCAGCCTGTCAAAGATGGAAGGCTCGCTATTTCTTTCTTCGCGAGATACTCTCCGCCAAACATTGACTTTACGAGCTGGCGGCGGTTCTTGCCTCGCGGGAACTAGGGACTTCTCCTGAGCGCTGCTCTTGGGGGCACGTGGCTTTTGCTCTTTGTGCCATACTTTAGGCTGCTGTTTCTGAAGTTGCGGGGAAACGAATCTCTTGGAGGCCAGTCCCTCCAATTGTCTCTGATACTCTTCTGGAGGTTTCAGTAATTGCGATGGTTTGATCAGTCCTTGATCTAGTGCTTCCAAGGTTCGCTTTGCTTCTCCAAACCTCCGCTGGAGTTTTCTCTTCCTTGAAGAGCTCATCTCCACCGCCTTGCCCTTCTTCTGTGTATACCATCTCCCTTCTTTGATGGAGGATGTTGACACTGGCGGAATGTAAGGTCTAGTCAAAACCCCTTGCTGCTTATCTACTTGCTCTTCTTCCCTCGCGGTTTTCAACTTTTTGAATAAGTTTGAGTCCCTTGGAGAAATAGTTTCTGAACCACTGTATACCCTTGGGCTGTATGGTTGGAAGTTTCTAGAGGATGATACTAACCGTATTGGCGGTAGAGATCCAAAGCGGACAGTTGGGATGTTTCCTCATCTAGGGCTTGAGTCTCACATTCTTCCTTGCACCGCGAGCATAGGACGATGGGTAAACGAGTCTTGGATTCCCGCTTCATGACTTTATCTCCAACCCTTTTCAAATCCTTAGCCGCGTGGTCTGGACTTTGATTCTGCTGATCTTTTTCACCCCATGCCACGTCCACCATGTTGATGCCGGTATCTGGGAAAGGATCTAGGTCTACCAACGCTGCTGCTGTTGTCGGTGCCTCTACTTGCAAACTACCGTTATTTAACCAGATTTGGATCTGATCCTTCAGCTTAACACAATCGGCTGTATTATGATTCCACATATTATGGAGTTTGCAGTATTTCTTCCCCCTTAGCTGCTCTGGTTTGGGAAATGGGCCGAAGTCGGTTTTCACCATCTTCGCAGCGATCATTTCATCCAAGATTTCATGCGCTTTGTTCGCGTCGTAAGTATAACTTGCGAACTCTGGTTTGGTGAAAACCACCGACTTTAGCTTCACTGGCTCTTTGCATAGCTTCAGTTGCTTTAACGTTGAAGCCTTTTTCCCGGTGAGTTCCAGGGCAGCTATCTCATCTTCTTCAGACTCATCAGCCTCTGCTGTACTAGATTCCTCACTCTTGTAATAAGGATCAAAGGAACTGGATTGATGGCTGAGTGCAGCCACAATTCGGCGTTTCCCTGGGATGTATGTCCCCTTCGAGGCATTTTTCAAAGCGTCCATCTCCCTGAGCAAGTGCTCGAAACTTCCTACTTCTGTGATCAGTTCCCCCATGGAATTGAACATGCTTCCATGCTGTTTTTTGCGTTGGCGGGGCTCTAAGCCTTTGATTGCCAATTTCACCAGTTCTTTCTCCGGCAGAATCACGTTCAACTTTCCCTTCTGGATCTGAAAGCGCTGAAGGTACATGACAGCGGATTCAGTTGGCTGCTGAGCCATCTGAGTGAGTGAAGCCAGATCTACTTCCGGCTCGATAGTCCCGAAGGTTTCCTTGAACAGCTTCTCCATCGCGGGCCAACTCGCAACTGATCCCGGTTGCAGCTTAGTGAACCAGGTGAAGGCAGACCCTGATAAAGAAGTAGCGAAGATGTTACACTTCAGATTGTCGTCGTTCTGGTACTGGCCACACTGTACTCGAAACCTAACCAAATGGGCCGCGGCATTTTCGACTTCCTCTCCCGAGAAAGTAGAGAATGTAATGTTCTTATATCCCCTAGGATAAGGTGTCTGTGTAATATGCGGTGGGAAGGGCCCTTGGTAAGCCTCCTTCAGGTTAGGCCTCTGGTTCGAAACCCTGATCATTGCTTCTACCTCCTCTCTTCTTATATATCTTGGATCAGGAGGAGGTGGGTGAACCACTGTATCATCAACTGGCCAGATCGGCGGTGGCGCCTGTGAAGCCTGATTAACCAAAGATATGCCGCCTCCATGGGTCGTTTGGTGTCGGGTTGACGTCTGCGACGTAAAACCCACTGTTGGCTGAACCTTTGTGGCTGCGGTGACCTTCGCTGGACTTTCAACCCGGTTGATAACATAATGACTTGCTAGAGGTGGATCGTGGTGCACGTATTCATCTCCATCGCTGTTATATTGGGGAAACAGGCTATGATCAACAGAAGCCCCTTCATTGATTTTCAAAGTCCTGGTCCCTTGCGTGACGAATGACGCAGCATTGTTCTTCCCACCCGTTGCCACAGTAGTCTCTTTACCTCTGACTGATACAGCAGGAACGGATGTGGCTGTACTGCTGCCGCTTGCTTTTTCTCTAGCATTTGGTGGTATGTACTTGCCAGATATGGGGGACTGACCTAGAGAGCCTAGAATGGCACTAGGATCTCCCAGTGTTTTATGTAGAACCTCTCTGGCCTGATCAAGGTCAGCCTTCTGCATGGCCACCTGGGTCACGACGCTGGATCCTTCTTTGCGAATCGTCGCGACTTCTGAAGCGATGTGTTTGCTTGCAACCAACAGCTCTTCGTGGTTCTTCTGCATTTTTTGGTTCATGCCATCCAATTGACCTTGTGTTTGTTATGCCCCTAGCTCAAGCCTCTTAACCGAGATCGTGAACTCATCAAGCCGTCGACGGTCCTCTTCAAGGGCTTTTTCAATCTTCTCATGGTATGCAGCAGAATTCTGTTGAAGGATATTAAGCCGCTCTTCTATGGTCGCATTTTCTGGAATGAGAATAGGCACAAAGTCAATAGTTGTAACTGCACTCGCGGCTACCTGGGTGATGCTAGACATATCGCCAGCCTGATTAGGCTGGGCGGCGGAAACTTTCTCGCCCTGTTGATTTCCTCCTTGTTCAGTTGACATCTCTATCGATGGAGGGTGGGGAGAAAATCTTTGGGTTACTTGTTCTTCGGAAAGACCACGACAATCTGCACGCGAGTGCAGTCTGTAACTGGAGGTCTTATGTTTCGGGCAGTTAACGTAAACCTTTTGATAAGGGTTTGCGCTTGACTTCCCAATGGCTTCTGGAAGTCTGATTTGAAAGTAGCTGAATTCAATAAGACACTGTGAACCAAGGTTTAGACTTGCGGCCCAAGTATAGTCGCCTAGACACAAATTTTCTTTTAAATCCTTTGGGCAACCTTACTGAAATGGCCAGATGGGGGAGGGCAAACAAAAGAGGCAGAATCCATTTTGGCATGAACTACTCCCACATAGTGGTTTAGGCCCAGTTGCACGCACTTCTGGATTCAATAACCTGTTATGAACGTTGTCCCATTTCTAGACACCATTTCACATAGGCTATGCTTACTAAGATGAGAAAGATCATAAGTGTGAAGACAGTTCAACAAGTGTTAATAAAAACCGCCCTTAACCTTAAGGGACCTGAACTAGGCACCAATAAGGAGTTTAGGTCAATATTAACAAAAGAGACTTCACCTATTCCGTTATGATTCACAACCCCTTACTAACCTTAATTTCTTAATAATGGTGTGATTTACAGCTCACAGTAAGTCCCACTGGGCGTGCCAAAATGTTTGGCTCCAATTTTGTTGCAGCTGGTCAACAGTCTCTTTTCTTGCGCGGGCGTGCCAGCACCGTTCGGGTGCGGTCGTCGGGGGTGTCCCTTGACCTGACTTCTTTCAAGAGATTGTGGACGAGGAGAGCACCAACCTCGTCGTGGGATTCTTTATGCCTCGTGGCGAGGACTTTTGCTGAGCTTCTTGAAAATCACAATCGATACTCAATGTTGTAGATCGAGCAGAGCGAGAACCACTAGGAAGTGAGGAGAACTTGCTAAAGCGTGACTTTAGCTTGGCTGGGTTGCTAGGGCGTTACCCTTGCTTGGCTGGTTCTATAACCGTTGTGGTCGCGGCACTACCGTCGGCTCCCGAGGAGACTAGGACCGAAGTACGTTGGCAGAGGGTTTGGTGGCACTGAAAGTCGGCTTCTGAGAAGACTAGGACTAGGAGTGTGATCACCGGTAAGAGAAAGAGAAGGAGAGGAGTTGCTCTTAGAGAGGTTGCTCTAGAGAGAACTTAGATCATCTTAGAGATGTTGTTGTTGTGAATGTGTGTTTTGTGATGAATTTGTAACCTCTATTTATAGGCTACCATGCCAAAGCATTTAGCATTAAACAAATGAAAGTGGAGCACTAATTGGAGATAAGGGAGGTGGAGATGGAGCATTAATGGAGATAGAAATGATGAATTTCGGAGATAAGGAGATAAGGAATGTTGAATTTGGGAGATAAGGAAGCACTTTCGGCTCCTTTATTCCTTCATGTATATCTCCATCAGGAACTCATATTTTGGCCGTGACGTCTTCATAACAAATGTTCCACTATGAGTGTAGATCATGCTGGTAAAATTTCAGAGCTTTTAGTATAGTGGTTGGGCCGGAAATGCTGTTGGACCCCTTACAGGTCCAGTTTTCCAATTTTGCTTCTGCAGAACATTGGACTGATCTTTTGAAGGCCTTCCACTTCTATCTGGATCTTGCACTTTTCATAAGAAATGTTTCTTAGGATGTCTACAATGGGTCTGCAGAGTTTCAGCCCATTTAGAGTTCATTTGGTCAGGCAGCCGCTCCTTCTGTTTAGCTCGGTTTCTCCTAGCCGAAGTAGGAAAATGTGCTAAAGTTGACTTTCCATTTCCATGCTTCCACAGTAGGCTTTATTTAGCCTCTAAATATATATTTCGAACTTGTCCACAATATATAGCTTGAGCCACTGACATTGGATCAATTTCTCCAAGACGTGCCTTGTCAGGCCAAAAATGCTCATTTTGGGTCCAAACAATATGTACAACTTATCTATAGAACACAAGTATAGTAAAGAAAAAAAAACACTAAGCGACCTCCCTTGCCGCACCAAAAACCCTAGCCTAACGCCAACCTCCTTGTGTCGCCGTTCTCCATCTTTTTTCAATCCCTGCTTCACCATTTCCGGATCTCTCCATGTCAAATATTGATTCTGTTACCAAAAGCTTTGCTACCTCACTTGCTATTGCTACTAATGAGGTTATGGACATCTCCTCCATGTCAAATGGAGGAGCACAGCAAAACTCCTGGTCTTATCTTCTGGCAAGGCCTCTAACACCCAAGCCAACAAATGCTGTCAACTTGAGAAGGCATTTTCGTCGAATTTGGGTGCTAAACAAGGGTTCAGCAGCGTGCTCCTGATCGGTTTCTTCTCTCCTTTGATCTTCGAGGAGATAGAAACAAGGTATTAATGGGTGGCCTGTGGAGTTTCAATCATGCTTTGGTTGTTATACAACCATATGATGGAGTGTCGTCTCTGCAATCTGTAGAGATGGAAGAGTTATTTTTTTGGGTGCGCATCACAAATATGCTGCGGGCATATGAGTAAAGGAACACTATTGCTAACGTTGCTTCTGTTGCGGGTTAATTCCTTGACCTGAATCAAAAGCTGTTTGATGCAACTAGAGAAATTAGGGTTAGGGTTTCACATGCAATTTCGAAACCATTTTTCATGCAAAAAACCCTAAAATTTGCCAAAGTGGTTGAGCAAGAGTTTCACTTCTTCTTTTGAGAATCTCGTGGGCAAATACAAAACATGCCTTTACGTGTATCATAAGGGGGATGCCTGTAAGGTTGAAGCTTCAGCGCCGGCAGGCATACCTGCTCCACCACTAGCGGCATGAAGACTTGAGCTCAATGGTCCCTTTTTAGGGTTTTGGGAAAATCAGAAGCAAGGATGGAATGTTTAAAAGATAAAAAGATAAAAAGAAGCACTCCAATTTCCAAGTATCTAAGTCAATATTTGGAATGGTGGTTCTAGTTAGACCTCAAAATTTGATATTTGGACCTCCATCATTTTTCAAATGGGAGAATTTAGTGCACCGATGTGCACTTGTACCGACATAAATGAATGGTTAAATTATATTAAATACACTCTTAGGTTATTGATAAAAATATTGATTATAAATATCAAGGGTTGAGATCATCTTATAAGTGTTGGGTCATTTGCACCGTTGGTGCATAAAATAATTTCCATTTTTTCAATTATCAATACACTTTGTCCACTCATATGAAAAGACAAATAAGGACAAAGAGAGAAAGAGAAAAAGAAAAAGAAAAAGAAAACAAATACTCTTCTTACTTTCCCTATTAATATAACATTCAATTTTTTTTCTTCAAAATTTCCTTTACTTATATACATATATAAGAGAATGTTTAAAAAAAAAAAATTTGCAGCTGCCACGTTAGTGAGCTTTGTCATTTTGTTTTTTATTTTTTTATGGGCTTTATATAAAAAAAGATGTCAAAAAAAGACTCAATATTATGGAACATGACCAAATAAATGAAAGGACAATTTTTGTTGAGAAACTTAGGAAATATAAGAAATGAAAAAAAAGTTACAGAAACAAAAGAGTCAAGGATTTTTTTTTTCATATTAATAGAGAGAATAAGGTCAAACATAAATAAAGGTAAAATAGGGAATGAAATTAGTTGTTTTTTCAAGGTAGTAAATACATAGATTGTAATCATAAATATTGAATCCATATGGCACAAGATAAGTGGGGAAGGTAGAATGAGAAATGTTGGAGGGGAAAATTGCTAGCATTCCTCTTACCTAAAACAGTTAAGTAAAGATAACTAATTTCTATACATGGCTCCTTCATTTAATATAAAAGTAAATTCATAACAATCTGATTTGAAGTTTTCTTAATCTAAATTTATTGAATATTTTGGTGTAGTTATTACTAATTAAGATCCAGGTAAACTCCTTTTAATTAGATTTAATCAATATATATATATATATTTATATTATTTATTTGAGAACCAAAGTTTTTTCTAGAACCATCCATATTGCAAAACAAACAAAAAACTATGATCTTGGGGGGGGGGGAGGGACGAGGGTAGTTCCAATTTACAGGAGGATCGGATTTGGAAGTTTGTGTGGAGTTTACAGGTCCCAACTGCTGACAGGGTCTTTTTTTGGCGTGCAATTCATGACATCCTGCCTTTTGTGTGTGTGTGTGGGGGGGGGGGGGGGGGGGGACGAGGGTAGTTCCAATTTACAGGAGGATCGGATTTGGAAGTTTGTGTGGAGTTTACAGGTCCCAACTGCTGCCAGGGTCTTTTTTTGGCGTGCAATTCATGACATCCTGCCTTTTGTGTGTGTGTGTGTGGGGGGGGGGGGGGGGGGACGAGGGTAGTTCCAATTTACAGGAGGACCTGATTAGGAAGTTTGTGTGGAGTTTACAGGTCCTAACTGCTGCCAGGGTCTTTTTTTGGCGTGCAGTTCATGACATCCTGCCTTGTGCTTATAATTTACATCGAAGACATCTACTCTCTTCTCCGGTCTGTTCCCGCTGCAAGTTAGCTTCAAAAACTATTATTCATGCCTTGTGGTCTTGCTCTAAAGATAAAGAGGTTTGGCTGCTCTCTCCTTTCCGTACTGTTGTGGGTGGATGGAAAACGGGTTCCTTTAGAGAATTATTCAGGTTTGCTATTTCTATTCTCTCCAAATCTGAATTGGCGTATGTTATAATGTTTTGTCGACACATTTGGCAAGCACGGAATGAAGAAATTTTTCACAGTAAGTACCTGCTCCTTGTTACTGTTCCTTTCTCCCAACTCCAAGCCTCACTAGCTGAGTGGATTTCAACACACACTCAGGCTCCTCATCATTCAAATTCAGTGGCTGTTCTAAATAGATGGGTTAAACCAAATTTCCCGTTCCTCAAGTTGAATGTGGATGCTGCGTTAGATGAGTTACATAGGGTTAGAGGTATGGGAGCGGTGCTTCGCAATGAAAGGGGTGAACTCATGATAGCTGTTTCTGAGGGTTTTCGAGGCAGATTTGGTGTCAAGGCAGCGGAGACTTATGCTGTAGCTTTGGGTGTGCAGGTGCTATACCAATCAGGTTTCCACACTTCTCATCTTATCCTAGAATCGGATGCTCTATCAGTCATCAATGATCTTGGTAAGGCTACGGATGATTGGTCTGTGAAGGAATGTTAATTGAGGAGGTGAAGAACATGTTTTCTCTATTTTCTTCTGTTCTATGTAATTATTGCCCTCATAAATGTAATCAGGCAGCACATGCTTTAGCTAAAAACACGCTTTTGTTTCCTGCATTTCAAGTTTGGGTAGAGGAATGACCACCATGCTTTAGCTAAAAATACGCTTTTGTTTCATGCATTTCAAGTTTGGGTAGAGGAATGACCACAATGGCTCTCCGATGTACTTCAAAAGGATGTATCTATATGATTTAGTATCAATAAAAGTTCTCTTCACAGAAAAAAAAAAAAAAAAATAGAATCTCCCTATTTGGAAAAGATTGTGTAAAAAAATGGAAATAAAACACAAATAATAGAAACGACGTCGCAGGAGTAGAGGATATATAGAACTTCCACTGACTCTAAAGACGCAAATGTGTAATGCTTTGTTTGAGCGGGTGAAACCCCAAAATCATCGAAGCCGGCACTCCTTCCCCAAATCCACACCTTCAATCTTCCCCTCTCTCTATTGTAAGTACTCTTCTGTTTTCCTGTTTTGGTTGATTACTGGAATTTGGGGATTATTATTTTAGGGTTCAAATTCTCAATTGGGTCACTGTTGTTAGGGTTTAGGGTTATTGCTTTCACTCTTTCTTCTCAGCTTCTCTATCTATTTCTAGGCTCTAGCTAAGCAGATTACTTCACAAGATTGGAAGAATTGCAAATATCATTATCAATGCTTAATTGTTTTGGTGTTACTGTTCATTCTTGAATGTGCTGTTTAATGGTTGTGTGGAATGGATTATGATTGGCATGAAAGCAATAACAGAAGCTGTTAGGATTTCGCCTAATGGGATACTGAAATGAATTATGATGAGCAGTTTTGACTCCTGTGTCCCCCAACTTGGTTGGCTTCCAATGCCCATGAAAATAAATAGATTCGGAGTTTGATGCTTTGGAAAACGTGATGCGTGTTTTTTTCTTTTTCTTTTTTGAAATAATATGATGCGTGTTCATCTTTGGGCACATTTTAAATTTTCACCCCGGGCAGGACGGGCTCTCTCTCTGTGGGTCTGTGTTGGGGTTGGGGAATTCTGGGTGTGTGTTCAGTTCCCATAAATAGGTTTAGTGTTAAGGTGATGTTAGTTATCATTTTGCATTCTAACCTAATTAATTTTGGTCCCATCAGGTGGTGGTCATCATGGACTCAAACTTGGACTCTCCATTCACAGACAAGGGGACTGCATTTTCCAAGCCTTCAAAAGATAAAGTTAAAAGGAATTATCGGCGTCGTTCGCCAGTTAGTGGGTCATCTTCATCTGATGGTTAGTTTATATATATTTTTTTAAATTTTTTTATTTTGGCTTTCAGATGTAGTAGTGATCTGGACTTGCGATCTCGTATAGTGTCTCAGTAAGTTTGATGATTTCACTTGCTTCATGTCTCTTGAAATTATAATCTGATGCGTGAAATTACTAGAATACAAGCTGTATCAATTGATTGCCTTCCCTTTATGTGCTTTGTCGAAGGGAAACAAAAGTATGGTTCAGGTTAATTGGATGCATGTTAGTAAGAATATATACCAAAATTCATGCTCATTCGGGTAATCTAGAGTAGCTCAGAACTGCATGATTGAATTTAGGTTTCTTTTCTTCCTTTTGTTTGTTTTTCAGGGTTTTTGAGTTGTATTTGCAAGTTTGGTCTTGCAATTTTTTTTTTCCCCTTTTACTAATACTTGGAGCAGCTTAGGGTGGAACTTAACTTCTTGTATATTTTGGTGCTCATGAAGCTTTTGTGATTATTTCTCAGGGAGTCCTGAGCATAATGACAGCTCTAGCCCAAAACTTGCAATGGGAGATCCTGGAAAAGTCTCTGAACATCAACCAAGAAGGATAGATGATTGGAGAGAATTAAATAGGGATTCAGAGAGGAGCTATTGTGGAAGAAGCAGTGATTCGTACAGGCATTCTGATAGGCAGTCCAGAAATTCGAAGGGCTACTATGGGCAGGCTGACTACATCAAAAACGACAAGCATGCAGATGATGAAGAAAGAACTAATCAGAAGTTATCTTCTCGTTCGGATAGGGAATCAAGGGGCAGTGCTCATTTTGATAATGTTAGGTCAAGAGACTATTCACGACATTTTGACAAAAATTCTCATGATAAATATGATGGTTCTGAACATAGGAGCAAGGGCAAAGAGAGAGGAACTAAATTTCTTGAGTACCAGAAATATAAAGATGACTCATTGTCAGAAAGAGTTGGATCTGGTAGAAGTCATGGACATGTCGAAGATATGGAAAGGGAGAGAGATAGGCATAAAGTTGACAGAGATTCTCAGGATGAGAAAAGAGATCATCGTAGGAGTTCGGGATATTTTAGAAGTGAACGAAATCTCTCCTATGAAGAATCGAGGGGGCATTGCAGTGGCTCAATTTCCAGGAGAGATGATAGTAAACATCGCGAGAGTGAAGGTTATAAGAGTGATTTGAAGGACATGGATGATGAAAAGCTTGCGAGAGATCAAAGGAAGAAATATGATGATATCGAAACTAAGAGGAGCAAGGACCGAGTCATTAAAGAACCAACAGAGCGTTCTGAGAATGAAGATAAATTTAGGAGTGAAGATCAAGAATCTGCTGCGAAACGAGCAAAATTTTTTAACCTGGAGAAGGGCATTGCTGGTCGGAAAGATGGTAATGGTTTGTTTATGTTTTCAAATATAATTTTGAGTTCTTCAAAAATACTTATTCATGTCTGTTGTCAAATAACTTTACACTTTGAATAGTTTCCAAGTTCACAACTACATCTGATGGAAGAGAGTCGTCAAGTTCCAAGCAAGTTCAAGATGGTAAAATGGAGAATGACATAAATGTTGCAAAAGTTGCTGCAATGAAAGCTGCTGAATTGGGTAAGTGATGCATTTATTTAATTGTAGTCTCAATCTCACTGGACAGAATTCGTGATATTATTTGGTTGCTATAAATTATTCTAAGATACACACACATGCTCGCACACAACGTCATAGCTTTATTAAGCGTAGTTAAAATGGGGTTGCTAAGACAAGTAGTTTGTAGATCTCTTTGCTACAAGGGATTGAAACCTTAAAATGAAGTCTTTAATCCTGGTGTGGGAGTTTTTCAATCTTTATATTTGGTGGTCGATGGTTACTAACTCCGTTTATCTTCGTTTAGTGGCCATATAGGACCTAAGTTGGGGTCGTTCATTTCATATGTTAGATGATATGAAGGGTTGACAAGCATCTCTTTCATTTCTACTTAGTTTGACAGATCAAACAGCTGTGACAAGTCCTTATGCATATGTTTATTATATTTTATAATAAACTGAAATGCAAGCATTTAGTCTCTTGATAAAGCCAAAATATGTATTTATATCTCGTTAAATATCTTTTTATCAATAGGGTACTGCTTCTCAAAGTGTGTGTGTGTAATGTATCATTAGGGTATCATGTTAAGTTGTTTGGCCCTACTCTGAAGCCCTCTTGCGAAAGAAGGAAATGAGAGATGATATATGAAAGTTACTCTAATGGAGGAAACTCTTTAGTGCAAGATAGGAAACTGTTTGTGCTAAACAAACTCTGTGCTCATATGGAAATTTATATTTTACTGTCACATTCTTTCAAAATGCTGCAAAAATGGAATAAACGTTGTATAGTGGAATGTGTCCCTACAGAGTTGATGAAGCCTGCTAGAATAGTGTTACCTGGCATAGCATATGCAATGGGTATGCGTTACGCTTGTTTCTAGTGTACCCATTACATTTCAATTTATATAATTAATAATCATACTCAAAACTAATATTTATATTGTACTTACTAGTGTTTTAGTAATTAATTAATTTTTTGGTCAATTTATTTTATGTAGTAAATGGGTCAGAAGTTCAAATCTTCACTTTCTTGCAAACACTCCATACTCTGAACAAAAGAACATACCCTGTCTCTGTAGAAACACAAAGTTTCTTGGTAAAACCATTCATCTCCCTTTTATTGGCTTTCAGATTCACAGTCAGAGGTCGAAGAACAATTTCTTTTTTCTCCCATTGATGTAACAGAGGCGTATAATTTCCCCTTGCACATCTGAAATTTTGCTCTTCTCCATGATTCCTACCTGGTCTTCGATATCTGTTCGAAGCACTTAAAAGATATTTAAAAATTTAGCTAACTTGATTGCTCACGACCTGCATTTCTGGGCTTGTGATTAATAATGGGGTACGTCATGTGGGGGAGCTAATTAGGTAACACTAGCTAGATTCCTACCCATCTTTCTAATTGTCATAATCATATGTAGGTGTAACATGCAACCTTTATTGAATAACCAGGCATAGATTCAGCAACTTTAACCTCCCTTAGTATTAAAAATAATTCTAACACAATCAGGAACTGGGTATAGACTCCGGCTACAGAGTAGATCCAGTGACTTTAACCTCCCTTGCTTACTCAGTCTAAAAGTTCTTTTGCATATTTACAGTTAATAGGAACCTTGCTGGTGCGGGTCCTGTGGGTTGCATGACTGCTGACCAAAAGAAAAAGCTGCTGTGGGGCAACAAAAAGAACACAACTGCAGAAGAGGTACCTCATGGTTTATCATTATTGTTTGTTCTTTAACATAACAAAAGTTGCAATTCTAGCAATCAGGGATTTTGTTGTCACTAACAATTATTACATGAACAGATTACTATGATCTTTAAGGAGGCCAATAGCCAAAATAAACTATTGACCAAACTGTCAAATTACCCTGCCACTAGAAACATTTGGAAAACATGCCTTACTTTCTAAAATATGCCAACATCCCATTAATCATCAAATTTATAGGTTTACCTTCTTATTTATAGTAAGAAAAAGACATGTTGGGCACGCTGTAAGTTTTCAAGGGCAAACATATCAGTTCAAGTTATAAAAGTCATTTCTTTATTTTGTATTCATGTTTTTATTGAATATTCTTCTTTTCTTTTGGCTGCACAGCAGTATTTTAACTATATTCAATTGGGATGGACTTCTTTGCCTTCACGTGGTAAACACATGTTTTTCTTTAAACAGAAAAAAGATGAATAGACTTGGCCAATTTTTTCAAACATGAGGTGGTAGATTTTCAAATTTGTTCAAAAGTGGTTGAATTGACAATTTGAACGTAACTGTAAGCAATTTGGCTTTTATGCCTATCTGTGAATAACTTTTCTTATTGCACAAGATATAATATGTTTCTCAACATAAGTTTTGTATTGCTTGTTGGTTCTCATCAGTAGAAAAAGCAATGAGAACAATTGGGGGGGGGGGGGGGGGAAGGCGTGCTCTGTTGAGAAAATGTGCTATATGCCTGAAGTTTCTTATGTTCTATAGATGATAGATTTTTTCTTTGGTGGTCAATATATTTGGTTTATCGTGCTTGTTTTGAGGTCTAGCTTCTTCTTATTAAGATATTGATGCCCTTCATGTTGACAGGCTGGTCACCGTTGGGACACGGCTTTGTTCCCTGACCGGGAAAGACAAGAAAAATTCAAAAAACTCATGGTAAATTTCTGTTTCTCTTAATTGTATGTATTTGTCAGCACAATTACATTTAAGAAAACCTTTCTTTTTTGTTCCTAAATGACTGGCTTACATCCTAGAATTCCTTCACCTACTAACACAATTTTAGAGTCTGAGGTTGCCTTGGTGCCTATGGCCAATTGTAGGGTGTAAAAGGCGAATTGAAGGTGGAGCACAACCCCGACAACCAAGAGGGTACCAATCTTCTCAGAGCCGAGAAGCAGAAGGAACTCCAGCAGGATTTGGAGAAGCAGTATACAGCTGGACTGCGAAGAAGAGATGGCCGCACTGTTGGTTTAGGTCTTTAAGCATTCTAAGATTCTATTGTACTGTGAAAACATTGGGATATTCTGTATTACTCTTGTGCCAGAGCTATGCTTTTCACCTTTGTATTGGTCTCACTATGGACCCGAGATTCATTTTTCGTATTGTTTTCCAACCATCTGAATTCTTGTCTTCATTTTTGTGTCGGATTTGTTTTACTCACCGTCTTCCAGCAATCTAGCAGCCTGCTCAACATTATTTTATTTCACTTTTACGAACCTATAATTCGCTTGATCATAGTCAAAATGGCAATACGGACTCGGAGCAGTTTTAGCAGTATCAATTCACACTGCAACTCTGCATCTGTGGCAGTGTTCCCTTTTATCTTGTCCTTTTTCTAGCAATCTATTTGGGGTGGGCATTATGGACCAGAAACGCGGTACTGCAATCCAGCAATCCAAACGGTGACAAACCGCACCGAACCTGAACAAACCGCATTGACCCCCTGGAATACGGTGCGGATTCAGGTTTTGAGGTCTTGACTCGCCCGATTTAAACCACACCGACCTGCATTTTATTTTATTTATTTGAACCCTCCCTTTGTTATAAAGTATTGACTTACTTTGTAGAGAGTAAGAAATATATAAAGAGAGATGAGGGGAAAATGGAGAAGTATTTTATTCAGTCTTAGAGGCCTCGGTAGGGTTTACATGATAAGTGTTCAGACTATTGAGATATTACATATAGGTCCCTAACTAATAACGTGGACAGCCACATAAGAATTAATATTTACAACACTCTCCCTTGGATGTCCACCAATTGATGATGGTGTTGGACGCGCTTACTGTTGCCTCGTTAAAAACCTTGCTAGGTAACAAAAACCCAGTGGGATAAAAATAACCCTGGTCGAAGGACAAAAAGAGCACAACGCGCATATGTCTTAGGTAGCATGTTTCTTGATGCTCCCCCTGATTGAAATGTCCCCCTGATCTTTGCATGCATCGCTTGATAGCTTTGAGAGTCGTCTCAATCCAATCCCTTCCACTAACTTTTGGAAAGTGCACTTAGGTAGAGATTTGGTGAATAAATCAGCCAAGTTTTCATCTGATCGAATTTGCTTCACTGTATTTCTTGATTCTTTTGAAGCTCATGGGTGTGGAAGAACTTTGGTGCAATATGCTTAGTCTTGTCACCTTTGATGAATCCTTCTTTAATCTGAGCAATACAAGCAGCATTGTCTTCATACATGACTGTTGGATTGTCAGTTACTGAAGGTAAATCACAAGTGCTTCGAATATGGTGAATCATGGATCTTAACCAAAAACAGTCTTGGCCAGCTTCATATAATGCAATTATTTCTGAATGATTAGAGGAAGTTGCCACAAGTGTTTGCTTAGATGATCGCCATGAAATTGCCGTGTCTCCACAAGTAAAAACATATCCTGTTTGAGAGCGACCTCTATGCGGATCAGAGAGATATCATGCATCAGCATATCCAACAATCGTGGGATTATCAATAGATTTATTTGTATAGAATAAACCCATATTTTTTGTACCACGAAAGTAGCGTAAAATGTCTTTTACGCCTTTCCAATGGCGTGATGTTGGAGCAGAGCTATATCTTGCCAACACACTAACTGCAAATGCAATGTCTGGTCTTGTACATTATACCAAATAAAGTAGGGCTCCAATAGCACTAAGATATGGTACTTCTGGACCAAGGATAATTTCGTCATCTTGTCTTGGACGAAATGGATCTTTCATAGTGTCAAGACTCCGAACAACCATTGGGGTACTCAGTGGGTGAGCCTTTTCCATACCAAATCTCTTCAGAATTTTTTCAGTATAAGCAGATTGATGGACAAGAATCCCACTATCCAAATGCTCAATCTGCAGCCCAAGGCAATACCTTGTTTTTCAAAGGTCTTTCATTTCAAATTCTTTCTTTAAAGATCAGGGGGAGATTTCAATCAGGGGGAGCATTAAGAAACATGCTACCTAGGACATATGCGAGTTGTGCTCTTTTTGTCCTTCGACCAGTGTTATTTTTATTCCATTGGGTTTTTGTTACCTGGCAAGGTTTTTAACAAGGCAACAGTAAGCGCGTCCAACACCATCATCAATTGGTGGACATCCAAGGGGGAGTGTTGTAAATATTAATTCTTATGTGGCTGTCCACGTTATTAGTTAGGGACCTACATGTAATATCTCAATAGTCTGAACACTTATCATGCAAACCCTACCTCTATATAAGGGAGGCCTCTGAGACTGAATAACATACTTCTTTTATTGAACTTCCAAACTAGAGAGAAAAATACAACTAATGAAAACATCCAATATAGAGACCAAAGCAAAGGGAAATATGACTAATGTGAGGAAAACATAAAAGAAAAAGTGCCTAAGCATAGGCTGACAACTAGTTGTCGTCAAGGACTCCACCAGTAGTCATATCATCAAAATTGCTTCCATTGTTCGCAAAAAAATCTGAGACATCAAGTGGAGTAATGTCCAATTGCTCAGATGAATCCCAAGGGTCAGAGTGGTCAATGTAGTTTGTTTCCACATTTTTCTTTTTCAAGGAAGCTTTGTAGAGTGCCACCAAATGGTCTTCTGCAAGACAGGTGCGAGCCCAGTGGCTTTTACCACCACATCTAAGACAAACATTGTCTTCATTTTTATAAGTTTTGATTATCTGACCATTTCCTTTAGTAATCTTGGCATTGTTCTTTGAGCCCAACTGCTGGTTGTAGCCCCCACAAGCTTGACCATTTTGTCGTCCCTTACCATGTCTATGACCACGATTACGGGGTTTGCCATGCCTTCTACCACGTCTATTGCCATGACCACTAGTAAAAGTAGCATTCGCTTCTGGGCATGGTTGTGATCCTGTAGGGCGAGACTGATGGTTTTTCATTAAGAGCTCATTGTTTTGCTCAGCCACCAGAAGACAAGAGATGAGATCAGAATATTTGGTGAATCCTCTTTCTCTGTATTGCTGCTGTAAGACCATATTTGAGGCATGAAAAATGGAGAAGGTCTTTTCAAGCATCATGGCCTGAGTTACAGTTTCTCCACAAAGATTCATTTGGGAGGTGATCATAAACATGGCGGAATTATAATCTATCATAGAACTGTAATCTTGAAGGCACAGATGCGTCCATTCATAACGTGCCCTACGGAGCACAACAGTCTTTTGGTGAGCGAACTTATTTGCCAAACCTGTCCATAGCTCAAGTGGGTCTTTGACAGTTAAGTACTCGTCCTTCAATCCTTGATGGAGATGGTGACGCAGAAAAATCATGGCCTTAGCTTTATTCTGCGGGGACGCTAAGTTTCCTTCCTTGATTGTAGGCCCAAGATTTTGGGCTTCGAGATGAATCTCGGCATCAAGGGCCCAAGACAGGTAGTTCTTGCCAGAGATGTCAAGGGCGACAAAATCCAATTTTGCCAAATTCGTCATCTTCCTGCCATAATGAAGATGAGGTATGTTTGGATCCATATATAGTGTTAGAACTACAGTTTCTTAACAAATAAGCAATTAGTGTCGAAACTTTAGGTTTGAAAAATAAAATGAACGTTGGATCGCAATTATATGTACGAAACTTCAGGTTTGTGTTCTTATGATTAGAACTTCAAGTTCTAAAATTTCGTATTTTTGAACTTCGG
The DNA here is from genome assembly GCA_024704745.1 of Rosa lucieae. Classification (NCBI taxonomy): domain Eukaryota; kingdom Viridiplantae; phylum Streptophyta; class Magnoliopsida; order Rosales; family Rosaceae; genus Rosa; species Rosa lucieae. The sequence continues at coordinate 36,464,616 of CM045497.1, forward strand.
GTTCAAACAAATATGTACTCGAAACTTCTGGCTCTAGTAGCAGTAGTGAAACTTCAGGTTCACTTGTATTATGAATATTAAGTATGCTTAATTGATAAAACATATGAGATAAATTTAATTAAATAAATATCAAATAGGCGATAAGGAATGAAACAGCAAAGATATATGCATTACGTTAATAATATATATCTTATATGTGACAACATTAGAGATAATCATGCAATAGAGATAATCATGCACATGTATCACAGCAAACATGGACATCTATGAATATAAGAATACATAGGCCATCAGAAGATATGTTGATTAATTGAATCAAGATTGCATGGCATTAGTATGGTGATGACGTGAAACATATTTGCAAAGCTCAGTGCACCAGTAAAGTAAACAAATGGGAATTCTAAAGAGAATGAACTCATAGATCACGTTTTATAGTTTAAGGCAACGACGTTGCACCATAAAACATCTGGATCATCATAGAGTAAGAATAGAAGAACAAATCGTGCTGATAACGTGTTATAAAGTATTGACTTACTTTGTAGAGAGTAAGAAATATATAAAGAGAGATGAGGGGAAAATGGAGAAGTATGTTATTCAGTCTCAGAGGCCTCCCTTATATAGAGGTAGGGTTTACATGATAAGTGTTCAGATTATTGAGATATTACATATAGGTCCCTAATTAATAGCGTGGACATCCACATAAGAATTAATATTTACAACACCCTTTTCATTTTTCTTTATTCCCTGCTTTGAATAATTATTACATCTTAACAACAGTTATGAAAGGTTGATCTCTCCTTTTGCTAAGTTTCATAGTTTCTTAGCCGAAAGTTATGTGTATAGAAGGCTGTTGTGCTAGTACTTTAGTAGCCAGTTGTTATAGAATGTATTAGGTGTTTGGACAAATAGAAATGGCTTGAAGCTTGGAAATTTTTACAAGTCATGTAGCAGAATGAAGCAATTTTACAAATTGGGTTTGGCCTTTTGGGCCTCATTTTCTGGACTTAATCTAGTCTAACCTGAAACCGAACCACACTGCACTGAAAAATTGTGTAATTGAATTAATCGATCTAGCCAATTTGAAATGAGGTTGCGGTTTGGAATATGGCCCAACCGAACGAAGTGGTTTAGTTGCGGTTTGAGCTTCAAACCGCATCACACGCACCGTGCCCACCCCTACTGAATTTATTAACGTCCTCTGTTTCTTTCTTTCCTTATTCTTCGTTGTTTTTTTTTTTTTCGGCTCATCTTCCTCCGTGGGATTGAAGTTGAAAGGATGTCTATTTATCTTTTAAATTTGTCTGTTTTACTTGGCAATGAAAGGGAAACGAAGCCGCTCATATGAGTATGATTAGGTGAAGGAGGTGAAGAGGAATTGGCGAATAACTGCAAGTCTGCAACTGCTATTCTTACAAAAAAAAGTATAGTTTTGGAAGCTATTGATTTTTCTTCATTCTTTGGCAGTGTCATGTTTTTAGTCAACTGCCAATCTGGAGGTATGACAGATTTTGTTTTCTAAATTTTTAAATCTGGGTATAGAAATGATTAATTGAGGTAAGTTCTGGTCCATAGACGATAATATTTAAGATCATATTTGATACTCGAGTACAAAATTGAAAAAGCCCCTGTGAAATTTAATTATTCCAACAACAAATGAAAAGTGGTCCAAGTGTTACTGTTCAAGGCCTTAGAACAATCCATGACTCAAAGAGCGACATTGAAAGCATCATTAGATGAAAGAAAACAAACAATGCCATGCCCTGTATGTCTTTTTCTGATGAATGGAATTTTCACATAAAACATCACGCCGTCTGTATCTTTCATTTCATTGTGAAAGGCACGTATCCTATTCCAATGTGTTTTTCTTTGTTTTAAGCTCCCTCTCATTTTTGGCGTGTTGAGCAATTAAGATTATTGTCTGGAGGAGTTGGAGTTTGGTGGGAGTTTGGCCCATAATCGGTTGGGGGGCACATATTTACTTCTTCATCTTGTGACACACATTTGGGATTACAACACCAGAAGTTGACACCCACCAACCACATTGCCCTACATCACAATATTAGAGGACAACCCACTTTCGGTTCATACATCATCAATTGTAGTTGCCCCGTTTTATGGGTAACTTTTAATAAAAGTATTATGGGTAAGCTGATCAAACTTGGGTTATCCACCTAATCTATGATGTATTACCACCCATTAGGCCATCTTCTTTCTTATAATTTTCAAGAATCTTGTCAGCTATATTTTAATTGATGGGTTCAATGTATCGACACATAAGGAGAGTAGTCACAACCTAATCTATCTCTTCAATTGATATATCGATACATTTATATACTGTACACACGAATCATTTTCGATTGGAATAGCCTCTGAAAAAAGCTAAAACAGACAGCTGCCCTTCCCCTGTCCGTACACTTTTGTCTTTAATAGCTTCTGGTGTGGTGGGTTTTCACTGTTTGTGGATGCCCTTGGCTTTGCATTTAAGGTGAAGGTGAAGGTGAAGGTGGTGGACTCGCAGTGGTGGTAATAGCAACTGCTATTAAAACTAAACTTGGGGGGAGGAGCAGAGCAATCAAAGCTTGTCGGTTGCAGTGTTTACAAAAATACAGATATGCCGATATAGATGTGTCAAGGATCATCCATCTATCTCTGCCTTGGTTAATTGAGGCCCATTTGGCTTAACTATCTAGCTTCCCAACTTCCCATTCCATTGGTTCGTCTTTGTCTGTCAGATTCATGAAAAACAGAGAACACTAACCATTTCTTATCTTATTCTTTCTATTTATATATTTAACCCTTCTCCTCCTCTTTCCTAATCAGTCAAATTCTCATTTGGTGCCAAGAGTAGTTCACCTTTCCACTCAATCCAATGCTCTATCTCCTAATATCTTGTGTCTCCTTCATCCTTGTTTCCAAGTCCTTCACCAACAAGCAACCATGGCAGCAGGGTAAGCTCAAGTTGTTTTCAATTGGGCCATCAAATTTCCTAGTGTCCTGGTTCCAGAACAGTAGGCTTTATACAGGTTTATTCCAACCCATTACCTTCCAAGTTAAACAAATGATGGCCAAGTCTTCTAGTTCAAGATTAGTTGTGGAGAATGTGGATCAGGAACAACAAGCTGGCCATGTTTCTTTATTGGATTTGCCTGATTTGACATTGGAGTGCATTCTTGAAAGGCTTTCCCCATCTGGGTTATGCAATATGGCTGGAGTTTGTACTTCTATGAGGGATAGGTGTACAAGTGACCATTTTTGGAAGAAGCATATGAAGCAGAAATGGGGTAAACTGATTCGGGCTGCTGCTTATAGAGAATGGGAATTGCAGCATATGGCTATAGCAAGAAGAAGAAACAGCCAGTCTGATCAAACCAAGAAGAAAAGTGTACTTGACTCCCTTTCTGGGTTTTTACCTTTTCGTTCATGGGTGATCAGACCAAAATCACAAAGTTTCAGGGTGAAGAGTACTGGTGCTACTACTTTGCCGGTTGATTCCATCATGTCCTTATATCTTTCTCTTGAAAGAGGGGACTTCTGGTTCCCAGCTCAGGTCTATAACCGTGAGGTATAATAGCTTCTTCTCATTTTTACTCTGCTATTTAATCCTGCTAGCTAATCATTTTTGCTGCTAGCTAATCATACTGTTGGTTTTGACTGTGTTACTAATTTGCATTCAACTTCAATTTGCTGTTACAGTAGTACCCCAAAAATTGAATAGAAACTTGTATCATGTATTTCCTGCAGAACGGTAATGTAGGCTTTATGCTGTCTTGTTATGATGCACAACTGAGCTATGATTCGGGAACAGACACATTTCAAGCAAGGTATAACAACAGTGGTGACCTAGCCTTAGTCGGTTTTATGAATTTTCTTCTAGTCTCGGAAGTCTTACAGGCAAAGTTGTTGTTTAAGACTTGAGACTGAACATAGATATGTATATGCTTGAAATCAAACGGACTCTGAATTGCAGGTATTCACCTTATGGGAGGAGGACAAATGAGGAACTTATACCATGGGATAGACTAAGAGCTGCTCCAGTTGATACTCCCTCACATATGCTTCATGTCTCTGATTGTTTACATGACTTAAAACCTGGTGATCATATCGAAATCCAATGGAGAAGAAGCAAGGAATTCCCTTATGGTATATTTCCAAATCCCATCTTCACTGAAAACATCAGATCAAGTAGTAGCATGGGGGTCAATTATTTGTTAAATATTTTCATTCTTCTGCAACTCTTTTTAAGTGCTTCATGCTTAATGGGTGTTAAATGTTTGTCCACCAGGCAATTAATCTATATATGTTTATATTGAGGCTTCAATATTTGCATACAACTAGAGCTAAAATTGACATTTAATGTATTATAGGTTGGTGGTATGGTGTCATTGGCCACTTCGACCTGTGCGATGGGAATGAGAATCACTGCCATTGTCACTGCAATGGTGAGAAATTCTATTCTGTTTCTGCAATTCTCCTGATTTTTTTTTTCGATTCTGTTTTCTGGGAACAACATAAACCTTTTTCAGTCAATAAGTAATGTACAAGCTCTGATTTGAAACAACAATCAAATAAGTAGGTTCAGTGCCATTACCGTCTACATAAATCTATTCGTATTTAGGAACAGTTTGGTTTGATGGAGTTGTGAGTCAGCATGAGTTTTCCTTTCACATGTCTAGCACTAGTTTGGACATACACTTCCAAAAGCTCCACTTTTCTCAAAATTTTAGCAATAGCAACAGAATAAGTGAATAATATATAGCTTTTCACTACGGATTCATGCCTTGCCTTGTTTATCCGACTCATGATATGCTGCACTAATATTTTTCAACTACTATGAAATCCATTTCCACATAAAAATAGCAAATTGGCTTTCATAGACAAGTGTGCAGTTATTACTTTGTGTGTTTTTGTGTTTATGCCTCCCAAGAGAATCACCTGCAATTTCATTTCTATTTGGAAGCAAGATGCATATATGGCTGTGTTCATGAATGGCTGTATTTAATATGTATGGTATTGGTGCTTTCATTTGAATTAGATCTCCTTACAACCAGAATTGTGCTTTGCTAAATTCATTCTTGACATATCAGGACAGCTACATGTTGCTTCTACTTTCCAGTTTTTTTATAAGTATCTATATCCCTTTAGCTAGTGAAGGGAGTGGTTTGCATTATATTGTTTTGCTTATAAGCAGCATCTCATAAGAACTACTGCTGACAGATATAGTAGTACTGGAGTTCAGTCAATATACCCCTGGCTCGCGATGGAGACAAATGATGATAAACCGAAAAGATCACCGAGAAGAAGGAAACGAGGCAGATGGTTTCTATGGAGGAATTAGAAAGCTTTACAATGCAGAGGAAATTGCAAAATGGAAGCTCCTATGGCCTAACCAAGTCCTGGAATAACTATTTCCACTCTCATTCATGATTGATTCCTAAATAAATATTGAGAATGCTTTTGTTTTCACTATTGAATTGTGATTGTAAAGCTTATAGTCAGGGACATTGGATCAATTTGGAAATTGTTGGGGTAGCTTAAACTTTTGTAGATCAACGTCCAATGAAATAGTCATTTTTAGAGGAACAAGCTAATACCCTGATGAATTTGTTCACAGGTAGAGAAAATTGCCAATTGTAAATACAGGTAAGTTTAGTTTTTTTTTTCCTTCTCTTTTCTTATGTGTTTCTATATTTCTTTTTACGGAAATAATCTCATTAAAAAAGGATGTTGATATTAACACACCTTAAATCTCTATTCACACACCCTTTCTCATTTTTATTCTTTGAATTCACATTTATTTAGGTGAAATGTCTTAACTAATCTACTTTTGCAATTTTCTTTCCTATTCTCTATTCAATTGTCCTGTTCTATCTTCACACCAAAATCCCTCAAATTTAGAAGACATGTAATGCTATCGCATTTGTTCATTTTTGTTTCTAATCAATCACTCGTTCATTTTTTATTCTAATCTTATCATTTTGCTTCAACAAAATTTGATCATTTTTTTCTAAATCGTGGTTTGGTTGACAAAGAGAATGAACTTGTTGAGATACAACAAGAACCACTAATGGAGGTTGAGGTTCAACTTGAAGCCATAGATTTAGAAAATAATTGATCAAAATTTAGATTCACACCTTAGGGTTCTAGGTTCGTGATTGTACATTTGCATATTCTAACTCTCCATAAATTCACACCCTAGCTAGTGAAAGGAATTCAATCCTTGTGGGTTCGATAATCTTTCTTAAATCTCTATACTTTACTTATATCCCTTATATTTGAAGGTGACTATTTGGCTAACATAAGGCGCATGTCAGCTTTTGTTCAGTGAAAAAGCCGACTCTCCCAATAGTATCTCGTCTTGATAAAATATGGGTCGTAGTTGGCCACGTCACGCATCATAAGGTCAAAGACCCAAGGTTTCATTCTATATCACCTACAAAATATGTTTGGTTCATACTTGCAAGGATCTGTGAAGTATAAAGCTTTGAGTCGTCAATTCATAAGCTCTCAATCTATGTGGTGGTATACTTAAGACCCTTCAAAGAACCACCTCATTGTGATTCCTCATCTTCCAAAGTTTGGATTTGCAAGGTAGCAGCAGACATCACCATGGATCTTCGACAGTTTATCGTGATGATATCTTCTTGTTCTTTCATCAAGCAATTTGTCAATCGATTCATTGCAGAAACTGTTCAAGAAAATTAAAAGGAAAATAATACGAGAATTTGTAGGATTTGGATATGACAAGTGTTTGTGAATTTGTGAGAGATGAGGGTGACAATGACTACATATTTATGTACGGATTGAAAGGATATCATCAGATAAGATGTAACACTTGACGGATGAAATATAAACCGTCATTTGGACAGCCACTTAGAGTTTGACAAGTGGTGACAAAATCACATCCAAATTCGGGAAAAGAAATTATATATTACATTTGGCCAACATATCTTCTCAATAATTTCATTTTTTGTCATATATGCCGAAACAACACAACAACAAAATATAATATGAAATAATTTTTAAAAAAATTATTAAATGATGAAAATGTTGTGAACATTATATATATGTAGTTGTCCACTATAAATACTCATTAGTTATGTCTTTAAGATATAAATATTACTCATATATAAAGGGGTATAATGAGAATGAAACACACACTTGACCTCCTTCATATTCTGTTTATCTCTTCTATCTCTCTACGTTCTCGTATTCTAACCAACATAAGTTTCTAGTTTATAACACGTTATCAGCACGCATTTGCTCTTTTTTTTTTCTTCTTCTTCCTCGAACTCCATGATGATCCGCAAACCTATGGTGCAACATAGTTGCATAAGACCAAGGCTAACTATTTATGAGTTTTTCTCTCATTCTCAACAAATTACTTCATATGTAACATAGATATCATATATTATCGCATAGCAGATATATATGTTTTATGTTTATCATCTTTGTTCCTATAATTGCACCCCCAAACGAACAAGATGTTATTACTTTAAGCCTAGGTACCCCTAAGAACGAACACCAATAATAGTCCAAACTGCAATGCACAAATCTTACTTGAGACATATAAATAATGGAAAACTTAAAAATTAGGTTGGTAGTTTTCAACGTCCTTCAGCGCGCATCCTGGATTTAGAAACACATACTCATTGTGTTGGCCACTCTTACAAGCTTTCCTAAAGTTCATGCACCCTGTCAATAGGGCGCTCTCGGCCAACAAACTGCGGGGTTGGATGGATGAAATGCGACGCTGAGGGTTCCAGGCATTAATAATTATGTTGCGAGCTAGATTCTTGGATAGAACGGTGCTGGTGTTGGTGCTGCTTTGAAGAAATCCAGTACAGTCGAGGATAGTTATAAATAATATTAAAAAATGGACTCCTGTCTTGAAGAAATCCAGTACATTCGAGGGGGCACTATGGCCGACCATAGTAAGAACGATGTCCATAATATCCGGAATGAGGGAAGGGGCGCTGAACTTGATATGGCCGGCAATAGGGACAATTGAAATGACCAAATGGATACTGTGGAAGCTCATGATCGTAGTAAAATGGGAAACCTATTGAGGATGGCCAGCTTCACTTTCTAGGGTTTCACTTCCTAAGTTTTTAGCCTTTATAAAGGGAGGTATACGACAAGGATTTCTAAATTGTGACTCGTCTCACATGTTTAAAGTATACGGCTAGGAACATGTCCCTTGTTATACCCGAAAGGGATGCAAGGAGAGAAATTGGTTAATTAATTTAACATCATTCATATTGAAATGCATCAATACTTACAAGAAATGTTAGTGATAGACAATCTAAATCCTAATAGCCACGCATCATAATGTCAAGGACCCAACGTTGCATTCTTTGTCGCCTACAAAATATGTTTGGTTTATACCTGCAAGAATATGTGAAGTATAAAGCTTTGAGTCGTCAATCAATAAGCTCTCAATCTATGGGGCAGTATACTTAAGATCTTTCGAAGAATCATCCCATTGTGATTCCTCATCTTCAAGAATTTGGATTTGCAAGGCAGTGGCAGATATCATCATGGATCTTCGAAGGTTTATCGTGATGGTATCTTCTTAATCTTTCATTAACCAATTTGTCAATCGATTCATTACATAAATTGTTCAAGAAAATTAAAAGGAAAATAATATGAGAATTTGTAGGATTTGGAAATGACAAGCATTTGTGAATTTGTGAGAGATGAGGGTGATAATGACTTCATATCTATGTATGGATTGAAAGGATATTATCAGATAAGATATGACACATGATGGATGAAATATAAACCGAAATTTAGACATCTACTTAGAGTCTGACAAGTGGTGACAAAATCACATCCAAATTCGGGAAAAGAAATTATATCTTACATTTGGTCAACATATCTTCTCAATAATTTCATTTTTTGTCATATATGCCAACACAACACAACAACAAAATATATTATGAAATAATTTTTTTTTAAATTATTAAATGATAAAAATGTTGTAAATGTTGTAAATATTTGTGGATAATCATGTAAATAGATGATGAGTAATAGGTGCCTATCCCTATAGATTGGTGATTGATAGGTTGTAATTGTAGGAGTGATTGGATTGTAATTAAGCATTACCCTTTTGTGCACACCATGTAGTCCTATATAAGGCTCCTCATGGTGAGATGAATAAGACACACAATCTGATTCTCTGTGTCCAAACTCTCTCTCTCTCTTAGAAATTTTTCTGTTTTACAACACGTTATCAGCACGAAGCTCTAACCCAAGCTCTAGCCAGAAAAAAAAAATCCCCCTGCTGCAGCCTGTTTACACGCCCCGAAACCTCTTGATCGGGACCTCAGATCAAAATCTTTCCTTCACCAAAGTTGTTCGTCTCTGCGTCTTCTCTCTGACCTCAAAATTTCAGCCATATTAGAGTCGTTTTGAGACCTGTACACCATTTGAAGTGGCAGCTGTTCAGAAGAGAATCTGCTCCTTGCTCACGACTAGCTCTAAGATTTGGATCGAATAGCTTTGAGATTCGGGATTTCCTACCAGAAGAGGCGAATAGTTCTTGGATTGGCTGAGAAGACAACCTTCTCAGTTCTGCACACATAAACTGAAGATTTATCCATCCTTCATCAAGTAATGTTTTCCAAAACTAATTTTATATTTATGCTTCTTGCTTATTGAGCCTATTGATTGAATATGAAAAATCACCATAATGCATGAACCCTACCAAATCCTACATGATTTATTTACGTGGTATATGTATTTGTATATATTTGTTCATGTGTTTGGGATTGTTTGATTGGAAAACAAAAGAGAAAAATTTATGGACTGCAACTATATATCTGTAGTACTTGGTCCAGTAGTACCAAATCAATATCAGTAACATCAATTCAACAAGAAAAAAAAAAACAGATTATGCAGTTGCTGGGATTCGAACCCAGCTAAAATAGGTACCAACTCAACATGTTGTCCGCTGTACCACTATGGCAAGTTAGTATGTGTTAACACTAATTAGTATTAATTCTGCCAGAAGCAGATTTGAGGCCAATTAATTGGTGATTGATCAACCTGTGATTTGATTTTGATTGATTTTATCCAAAGCAATTACCATTGTAATTTATGCTCATTACCACAATCACTTCATTATCACATTGAGACAATTCTGAATTATTGCCTGAATTATGATAGAAGAATTATGGGCTTAAATTTTGGTTACACAAATTTGAATCTGCCATTATAATTCTTTATGCTAGAAGCATTATGGGCTAAATTATTACGCGATTATTACATAAATATTGTACCAGAAGCATTTGCTAAATTTATTACCTGTACGTAATGCCAGAAGCATTAATGGGATTTGAACCCATTTCCTTAGGTATATAACCGCTACATTAATTTATTTATGTTACGATTTAATAACGTATATTGAATTTGGTTTTGTTATAATTGTGAATATTAATAGAGGCCGAGCCAGAAGCTCAGGCCCAAGTTGCAAGGCCAGAATAGCAGCTCACTACATGTTACCATGACAAAAGTTATGAATCTTCTCAAAGTAGGCTCATCCAGTTGGATGCGATGTCTAGGTAAGGTTCAAATGAGGCTGTGTACTTAAGTGAGCCTCGCTCCACCTAAACCTCATCCTTCCTTACCTGGTCGTATTCAATTGGAGTTACCGAAAGGGTTGAGTAATAACTTTTCATTCCTTAGCAGATTAGCCTGAGCCCAGCAGGCCCACTCTCCCTCTGCAGGACCTAGCAGCCCAGCAGGCCTCACATACTCTTTGACTAGCGCATGAAAGCCTAGGTCATGAGCCCGCAGACTAAGCCCGATAGGCTTCACTATCAAGCCCACTCCTTTGGTCCATCAGAATCAAATAAAAGGAAAAATGATTTGATATTGTAAATAGATTCACCATATTTAATATGTGTAATTAATTGCCAGAAGCATTTATTCACATAATTGTGTGATAATTAATCTGTTATATTACTAGCATGCAATTAATATCTCAATTGATTTGTGATTTCCATTTAGCCAATTTGTGAGATATTATTACAATTTGCTCTATTCAATATCATTTTGTTACTTGCCAAATTTTCGTATTAGAATATATGTGTAGAAAATGCAGGTATCTGATGAACCAGTAGTTCATACATAAATCGAACTTGTAGTTTCGATAATGCCATTTAAGAAACTTGAAGTTTCCTTCATAAATTCACCACACATGATAAAACCAGTAGATTTTACATGTCTAATCCGATTTTTCATACCATGTTATAGAACCTGAAGTTCTCATTACTTGCTTATGGATGATATTACCCAAAGCACTAATATTATTTGTTCATTTCCTGTAAGAAATGTCAAATCTCAACATGTTTGACTTTGTTGCATTGGAGGTCTCCAGAAGAAACTATCTAAAGTGAAATCAAGATGTGAAAATTCATCTGACTGCAAAGAAGATGAGATCAACAATCGATATTGACAATGTCGTCACTGAGGCTTTTAAGGCAAGTGCCATAATGTTCATAAAGAAACATATGGAGAGAGCACTCTAAGTTAAGTGCTCGATTAAGAGGATACACAGACTCTTTGGGTTGCTCTGGAAGCAAGGTTTTAAGTTTCTCCGAAACTGCCGAAATTTCCGTCGAAATTTCCGTAAATTTGAAGTACCGAAACGAAATTCATATGCTATATCATTTCCGTCAGGAGTTTTCCGAAATTTTCCGAAATTTTCCGTACATTTCCGCGAAATTCTAAATTTCCGAAATATCTACACACACAAAATATATTTAAATATTCAAACCGAAATTTTGTCCGAAATTTCTCTGAAATTTCTGTTAAATTCGTATTTCACAGTTTTCGACTTTTCGCTGACAAAATATGAAATTTTGATTTTTTTTTTTTTTCAATCCTCCTTCATAACACAGAAACTCTCTTTCTATCATGTGTATCATCCACCATATAATTATTAATTAAGAAGGTATGTTGAAGGCTTTACTGTTCTTTTTAGTTTTTACTAGTATTTTCTTAGTGCGTGGCTTTTTGACCACCATGACCATAATGATGTCTTTTAACTTTTTCATAGGCTTGGAGTTCAGTTTTCTCACAACAAACTTTGAATTTTTCTAATTATTAGTGAAAAAGGCGTGATGGCCAAGCCTCCCACTGGGTTCCAGCCATAAAAAAAAAAAAAAAAGTAAATCACATTCACATTATCAATATACATAACATTTATAATTACGTATAGAATTATAGATAGTGTTTAGCAACTTACTACAGTTTTAGTTAATTACTCGTCGTCTCGTCCATATTAAATATCACAATTCTATTATTTATGTATAATTTTAGAGAGTTTACATTGTAAATAGGTTTATTATAGGTTAGTTTAGTCTATGTAAAAGTTTCATTCAAAAATATCATTTTATACATGCAATTAATGTGATTTCTTTATTTTTAACCGAAATTTCCACCGAAATCGAAACTTTCTCCGAAATTTCTTTAAATTTGAAGTACCGAAATCGAAACCGAAACCGAAATTTGAAACCTTGTCTGGAAGAGCACTTTCACCATCAGATGACCATTTTCTTGCTTGAAGCAAGACATGATTGGCAGAACAAAATAACCCATATGACCATCAGCCACGTGGCCAAGTCCCAAAAGGCCAAGGTGCATGTAATCCAGCTCCACGTGGCCAAGGCCCACGTTGTAGGAACCGTGATGCCCTAACTCAACAAGCTTGAGTTGAAAGGAACACTGGTCCGGCCCTTCGCCACCAGAATCAACATGATCTTTGTTATCGATGTGGAGGAATTGACTGTTGGTCCCGCACCTGTTGTGCGATAGCCGAAGCAGTAGATGAGTATTACGCCGGTCGCGGAACTCAAAATACCAACTTTATTAAAGGGTCATTTTCTATTGATTCCACACTAGAGATCATGGATTTTCAGGCAGTTATTGAACATACCGAATACCGAGATTAGAACTCGAAGACATGGGTATAATTGGCCCCTTGTGCCATATCTATTTCATCTTAATGAATGAAACATTTCGGATTTTGGTGATTTATGTTTTCAATTATTTTGGATTATAGAAATGTGGTTATGTTCGAATATATTTAATTCAATAAACTTATTCATACATGTGATCCATTGAATTAAATAAATGAATAGGCATATTCTGTGGGGAAGTTTGTTGTCTGGTTAAAAGTGCTATTACGCACACCATACTCCCAGATCAGAGATATTTTTCAAACTTATTGTCTATTCATACCTCTGTGACAGCCATATCAGGGCAATCCAACCTGATAGAGGGCTATGGCAAAGCCTACTTTATGTTGTCCAATGGTACTGAACCTACCATTAATGAGGCCTTATAATCTCCACGTTCCAGAAGAACGTTATTGAGTATTAAGAATATTTGAACCAACGGTTATCACACTGAAACCACTGAGAAAAATGCGTGAAATATCTTTGTATAACCTCCGAGTGTGCAACCAGAAGCATGCATTGGAGAAATTGAAATCTGTTAGCTAGAAGCTAACTAATTCAAGCAACTACTTGTTATGGCATGACCTTTTGGGACACCCAGGTCAAAGTATGATGCACTGTATCCTCAACTCATCGTAGGTGCAACCCCTTCTGAATAAGGGTCCTGTATATAATGACACACTATGCCATACTCGTTAAGAATATTTAATACTAGACCATCATATGCAAAGACTAGTACATACACCACCATTTTTCTGCACAGAATGCAAGGGAAATTTGTGGACATATCCAACCACCATGTGGACCTGTTAAATATTAATGGTTTTGGTTGATGTATCGACAAAGTGATCACATGTTACACTACTGTCCAAGAAAATACGCTTTTGCTAAACTCTCGCCCAGATCATGAAATTGAGGGTTCACCACTCGGATTATCCCATAAAGTCCATAAGACTTGATAATACCGGAGAGTTTACATCGAAGTCTTTCGATGATTATTGCATATCCCTTGGGATTGATGCTGAACATATAGTTCCCTATGTTCACACCCAAGATGGTCTCGCAAATAGAATCTTGGTAATGCGCACCAAGCTCCTAGTTTTTGTGTGGGGCTATGCAATCTTGCATGCAGCTATGTTGGTCCCGTTGAGGCCCACTGCTACCCAACCTTACTCCGCGTTACAGTTGGTGACTGGGTACGAACCTGATGTTTCGCACTTACGCGCATTTGGTATGCAGTCCTCGTGCCAATTGTGCCGTCACAACGTACAAAATTGGGTCCTCAACAAAGGATGGGCATACATGTCGATTATGAATCCCATCCATTATGTGCTCTTTAGAGCCCTTGACAGGCGATCTCTTTACCGCTAGATTTGCGGATTGTCACTTTGATGAGACAGTCTTCCCGCCGTTAGGGGGAGATAAGAACGTTACCGTTCCTGATGAACGACGTGAATTGACGTGGAATGTCCCCACTATGTCTCATCTTGATCCCCGAACCGCACAATGTGATAATGAAGTGCGGAGAATTCTAGATCTACAGAGTGTAGCCCAAAATATGCCAGACGTTTTCTCTGATCTAGCTAAAGTGACGAGATCATATATACCTGCTGCAAATGTGCCTGCAAGGATAGACGTCCCTGTAGGATGTGTCGTCCCAGATGGACGAGGTACGACCATGGCGGCTAACCAGTCATATGTCCCTGCCCAGAAGTGAGGTAGACCATTAGGTTCGAAGGATTCTTATCCCCAGAAGAGGGTAAACTTGGCACAAACGAATCCTCTTGACATCGCAATCTCAAACCGATTCATCTCACGAGATAAATCCGGATTATGGGTATGTCCTAGAAGAGACTATGTTGGGGGACGCTCCAACATTTGAACCCACTCCCGAGAATAGAGAAATCTCGGTAAATTTAGTGAGATTTGGAATTGGAATGAGATCATCATCGATGATATATTAGTATTTGCGGTGGCCACCGAAAATATAATAAGCGATGACCTCGAACCTTGCTTTGTTGATCAATATCAATGAAAAGACGACTGGCTAACAAGGAAATAAGCAATACAGGTCAAAATAGATTCCTTGACAAAGAGAAAGGTGTTTGGACCTGTTGTTCCTACACCTCCCCATGTTAAACCCGTAGAATTTAAATGGGTATTTGTAAGGAAGCGTAATGAGAAAAACGAGATTGTGATACACAAGACTCGTCTAGTGGCGCAATAATTTTCTCAACGCCCTGTGGTTGATTACGAGGAGACGTATTCTCCCGTAATGGACGTCATAACGTTCCACTACCTTTTCAGTTTGGTAGTTTCCGAAAAACTGAATATGCAGCTTATGAATGTGGTCACAGCTTATCTCTATGGGGATCACGACACAGAGATATACATAAAAGTTCCAGAAGGACTTAATATACCCGATGCAAATAGTTCTAGACCACGGAACACGCTCTTCATTAGTTTTGAGGCGTTCACTTTATGGATTGAAACAATCCAGACGGAGGTGGTATAACCGTCTAAGTGAATATTTAATCGGGATGGGATATGTGAATAATAAACTATGCCCATGCGTGTTTATTAAGGAAACAAGTTCCTAGTTTGGAATTGTGGCGGTCTATGTCAATGACATGAATTTGATCGATACTCCTGAAGAGATCAAGGAAACCGCAAAGCACCTGAAGTTGGAATTTGAGATGAAAGGCCTTGGGAGAACAAATTATTGTCTCGACCTGGAGCCCGAGCACAGTGCAGATGAAATTTTGGTCCATCAACCAAATTACATCCAGAAGATGTTAAGATGCTTTAATGAGGATAAAAGCAAGCACACCCATGGTCGTCTGAAGTCTAGAGAGAACCGTATCGTCCTGCAGATGATAACGAAGAGATATTGGTGCCAGAAGTCCCATATCTAAGTGCAATAGGCGCATTATTGTACTTGGCTTAATGCCATAGACAGGACATCTCATTCGATGTGAACTTGTTAGCTAGATATAGCTCTGCGCCAACACGCGGCCACTGGAATGGCATAAAAGACATTTTTCGCTACCTTAGAGGTACGACGGATATGGGCTTATTCTATCCCTATGCATCAAGGAATGGATCAAACCCCCTTGATCCTCAGAATGATGCTCGCCTTGTTGGATATGCTGATATAGACTATCTATCAGACCCGCACAAGGCATGTTCCCAATGGTTATGTCTTTACCATTGGGAATACTGCAATTTCTTGGAGGTCTACGAAATAGACACTTGTTGCTACCTCTTCGAATCATGCTGAGATACTAGCTCTTCACGAAGTAGTATGTGAATGTACATGGCTAAAAGCCGTTACAAAGCATGTTCGAAGCACATGTGGACTGCATTCCACTACTGATGAACCAACCATTATCTACGAGGATAATGCTGCTTACATAGAGCAGATAAAGATGAGTTTCATCAAAGGAGACAACACCAAACATATTGTATCAAAGTTCTCCTTTAATTAGCAATAACAAGAGCATCAGAAGATTGAAGTTAAGCATATTTGATTTGAAGACAATTGTGCAGACCTCTTTACCAAGTCACTACCAAAGTCTACATTCCAGAAGCATGTTCAAGGTATTGGTCTACGTAAACTATCTGAATGACCACACATGTAATTTTCAGGGGGAGTCGAAATCAGGGGGAGTATCTTGAAGCATACTCACTTGACCATCATGTACTCTTTTTGTCCTTCGTCCAGGGTTATTTTGTCCCACTGGGTTTTGTTACCTGGCAAGGTTTTAACGAGGCACATCTTTAGCATGGTCACCCCAATTATAGTACATCCTGAAGATGCTTTGATTTGATATATATGCATTTGCTCATCTTTTCCCTTCGACCACGGGTTTCTCCCACTGGGTTTACCGGGCAAGGTTTTGGTGTAGCAACTCTAATGCATCCCTCTCGTAGACATACTACCTACTTATGGTGCTGATAAGAAGACTTCACCTATCTCTAAAGCTGTGATACTGCCACTCCACACTCAAGCGCGTTGTGCTCTTTTTCTCCTTCGACCAAGATTGTTTTTTTTCCCACAGGGTTTTTATTACTTGGCAAGGTTTTTTTTGACGAGGCAACTTAGAAGCGCTCAGCCTATGCAACACTATTGACATGGAATATCCAAGGGGGAGTGTTGTAAATATTTGTGGATAATCATGTAAATAGATGATGAGTAATAGGTGCCTATCCCTATAGATTGGTGATTGATAGGTTGTAATTGTAGGAGTGATTGGATTGTAATTAAGCATTACCCTTTTGTGCACACCATGTAGTCCTATATAAGGCTCCTCATGGTGAGATGAATAAGACACACAATCTGATTCTCTGTGTCCAAACTCTCTCTCTCTCTCAGAAATTTTTCTGTTTTACAACAGTAAATATTATATATATGTGGCTGTCCACTATAAATACTCATTAGTTATGTCCTGATGATGTAAATATTACTCCTATATAAAGGGGTATAATGAGAATGAAACACACAATTTACCTCCTTCATGTTCTGTTTCTCTCTTCTTTCTCTCTATGTTCTCTTATTTTAGCCAACGTAAGTTTCTAGTTTATGACACGTTATCAGCACACATTTGCTTTTATTTGTTTTTCTTCTTCCTCGAACTCTATGATGATCCGCAAACCTATGGTGCAACATAGCTGCATATGACCAAGGCTAACTATCTATGAGTTTCTCTCTCATTCTCAACAAATTAGTTCATATATAACATAGATAATATATGTTATTTGTTTTTTGTTTATCATCTTTGTTCCTATAACTGCACCCCCAAACCAACAAGGTGTTCTTCCTTTAAGCCTAGGTACCCCTAAGAACGAACTCCAATAATAGTCCAAACTGCAATGCACAAATCTTATTTGAGACAGATAAATAATGGAAAACTAAAAAATTAGGCCGGTAGTTTTCAACGTCCTTCAGTGCGCATCCCAAATTTAGCAACACGTACCCATTGTGTTGGCCACGCTTGGTTCATGCACTCTGTCAATAGGGCGCTCTCGGCCAACAAACTGCGGGGTTGAATGAATGAAAGGCGACGCTGAGGGTTCCAGGTATTGGAAATTATGTTGCGAGCTGGATTCTTGGACAGAACGGTGCTGGTGCTGCTTTGAATCTGCGATGTCCTTCTGACACTTTGTGTCATCACCGATCTTTTTGTCATGGCCGCAGGGATAGAGAAACGCCACAACGAGCACTCGAAACCCCCCACAAAATTCGAGATGGTGGATGTAGCCAGGACAACCAAAAAATGGTAAGAACTTATTACCAGCATAAAGCCACGTCTAACGAAAAGTACAAAACAATAAATCAAAATAGATAAATAAATTGAAAAATAAATTGGGCCTAGAGCCAAAGCCCAGGTCCATATGTTACCAAGCCCAAGCCTAAAAAGAGAATTGCAAAAGGCACAACGCAGCACTCTCGTCCTGCTACTGACAGTTCTACCGCCGCCACCTTGATGCCGTGCAAGGGCATCTATACTATATTTAAGAGGAGAAATTGTAAGCTAAAACAGAAAAAATATACCAAAATAACTTTAATATATTAACAAAGTTTTTTTTTTGAGTAAAATGAGGTCAACCTTTATTGAAGATGGGAGACATTACATTACAATAGTTTCTGCTGCAATTGCAACCAGTAAAAAACTAGGTGTAGAAGAAAAAGTAGAAACCTGCCGTAGAGTCTTAGCATAATCTACTAGAAGATGAGCTACCAAATTGGCAGCCCTCTTAGTGTGAATGACTTTCACATTTGAATATGGGCACAACTTGACCACAATATCATCATAGATCCTCCCCAATACAAAAGTATTCGAAGCTAGAGGGCTAGCAACTTGTCTCTGCACAAGTAAAGAATCACTTTCAATGATCACCGGCATCATGTAATGCTCCAGAACAAAATTTACAGCAGCTTGACATGCCAAAGCCTCTGCATGCTTTGCTGAGACAAGATTCCGAAGTGGACTAGCACCCCCTGCTATCCAAGTTCCCACAGAATCACGTATTACAAACCCTAGTCCTCCCAGCCTTGTTCCAAGATTGAAACAGCCATCAATATTGACCTTCAGGACCCCCATTGGGGGATGAATCCATTTCATCACTCTTATTCTCTGCTTGGTACCCCTTATGGGCATATTAACAGCCCGAAATTCTGCTAGTCTAGTACTAGAACTCAAAGCAACATCACAAGCTTGAGACGTTTTCTGTTTCCAAACTCTATTGTTCCTTTCTTTCCAAATACTCCAAAGCAAATACATAAGATCTTCGAAAGCCTGCTTGGACATATTTTTTCCGCAAAAATTCAACCATCCTACCTCATCAAGAGCATCAGTTTGTGAATCAAAGCAAACTTGACATAATTCTCCATGAGTGTGTAACACTTGCCTAGTACAGTGGCAATTACGACATAAATGAATAGTAGTCTCTAACTCACTGTCACACAACACACATGTATAAGACTCCAATGGCACATGTTTGGACACCAATCTTTCCAGTGAAGGAAGGATATCGTTGCACACCTTCCACACACGCACTTTAGCAGAAGTGGGAATAACCCCCTTCCAAATTTTCTTCCAAAAATCTCCATGAACTAGTACAGTACTAGGCCTTCGAGACGAAGAAATCCCAAATAAGTATCTATAGGTTGTTTTAACAGAAAATGACTCGTCACCTTGCAGCCTCCAGACACACCAGTTTGTTACTACCCTATCACTTAGAGGAATTCTCAATATAGCTTCCGCCTCATCAAGAGAAAACATTCTTCGAATCAAACCTTCATTCCAAGCAGAAGAATCAAATAGAAGTTCACTAACCTTGAAATTAAGACTCACACTTCCAGGAAGTACCGTCGGAGTGTAATTTGGAAGGCCAGGGACCCAAGGGTCCAAACACGCCCATACCTGCTCTCCATTACCAATCTACCAGTAAGAACCTTGAATGATCAGATCCCTAGTAGAGAAAATGCTCCTCTAAGAATATGATGGAATAGCATGTGGCTCAGCTGTCCAAAACGTTCCTGTAGGATAATACTTAGCTTTATAAATCCTAGCAGTAAGAGATGAAGGATTATCAATGATCCTCCAAGCTTGTTTTGCTAGCATCGCAGAATTAAACTTTGTAAGACTTCAGAACCCTAAGCCTCCTTCTTCTTTAGGGTTACATAAAGCATCCCATGACTTCCAATGTATTTTCCTTTTATCAAGAGTGCTCCCCCACCAAAACCTTGCACACATTTGCTCCAAGTCCTCACAGAAACATTTAGTAAGCTGAAAAACACTCATAGCATAGGTTGGTAAAGCTTGAGCAACCACCCTAATTAGAATATCCTTCCCAGCTCCACTCAATAATTTGCTTTGCCAATTCTTTAGTTTCGTGGCCAAATTATCTTTGATATATTGAAGGGTTGCTGTTTTTTTCCGGCCTACATAGGTTGGAAGCCCCAAGTATTTCTCATGAGACTCAACTATCTCCACTCCCAAGAGACTGGAAACCTCCTCCTGCATCCCCTCAGATACATTCTTGTTGAACACCACAGAACTTTTATAAAAGTTAACCAACTGTCCTGAAGCCCTACCATAAGTCTCAATCACATCCTGAATCTGATAACAATCTTCCAAAGAGGCATTAGCATATAACATGCTATCATCAGCAAATAATAAATGGTTCACCGGGGGGCTTCTCCACACACTTGAATGCCATTAAGCATACCTTCCCGTTGTTTTTGTTGTAACAAAGCTGAAAAACCTTCAGCTCCAATAAGAAATAAATAAGGTGACAAAGGGTCTCCTTGTCTTAACCCTCGAGATGGAACCACGATTCCTCTAGGCTTACCTCGAACCAAGAATGAGTACCTAACAGTAGTTACACATGCCATAACCATATCAATCCACCTTTGAGGACAACCGAACCAGTTCATCACCATTCTTAGGAACACCCACTCCATTCTATCATATGCTTTACTAAGATCCAATTTCAAAGCCATGAGCCGTTCAGCTCATTCTCTCTTATTATGCACCAAATGAGCCATTTCATTAGCAACAAGGATATTGTCAGTAATTAAACGGCTTGGAACAAAAGCACTCTGAAATGGTGATAAGATAGCAGGTAAAAGAATCTTTAACCTATTGGCAATAGCTTTTGAGCAGAGCTTATAAATCACATTGCATAAAGCAATAGGTCGAAGATCAGACATATGTTCCGGGTTATTCACCTTTGGGATAAGACATATATGTGTAAAATTAATCTGCTTAAGAAACTGACTAGTATGAAGAAAGCTTTGAACTGCTTCTGTCACCTCCTCACCAATAGTCTCCCAATAATGTTGAAAGAACAATGGTGGCATAACATCCGGACCAGGTGATTTTGTGGGATACATCTGAAACAAGGCATACTTTATTTCTTTTGCCGAATAAGGCAAACATAACTGCTCCTTCATCTCTTGAGAAACACAAGGTTGGATGGCCTCAAAATCAAGGTCAGAAGCTGCAAACATTTTAGAAAAATACGAGGTCACAATCCTTTCCATCCCATCATCATCCTCACACCAGACCCCATTCTCATCATACAGGCCTTGAATTAGGTTTTTCCTCTTCTTATTCGCTGCCTTCCTATGGAAGAATCCAATATTGCGATCACCTTCCTTCAACCAAGTCACTTTAGACCTTTGCTTCCAGAAAGCCTCCTCTTGAGAAAGTAGATTCTGCAGACGATGCATTAAGTCTTTTTTTTTTTCTCTCTGTACAATGTCATCGATCTTCCTATCCATGAGCTCTCAAGTCGTGCTCTAATACCAAGCATAGATTGCTGCCTAGCCCGAAAGGTACACTTCTGCCACTTATCAAGCTCCATTCTCGTGTGAGCAATTTTTTGTGCAACCCTGAACAATGGAGCTCCAGTGACATCTGTATACCAGGAATCTTGCACCAAAGAAGCACACTCGGGATGTTGACGCCAGAACGCTTCAAACTTAAATCTGTGATACCTTTGACGTGTGAGAATTGGTATCGTACTTGCCCTCAACAAAATAGGGATGTGATCTGAATCACTAGGAGGTAGGTGTACCAGTTTAGCATAACCAAAGATGTCACACCAAGAGGGGGTATAAATTGCCTGATCCAGGCGGAGTTTTGTATCTGCATTCCACCACGTTGATGCAGTACCCTAAAATCCAAGATCCAACAAATCTCCATAACCTAGTGCATCGCGAAACCCTCGCATCTGCCTTTCAGCCCTAGCCGGACCATCAAACTTCTCCCCATTATTAAGGATCTCGTTAAAATCGTCAATCACCACCCAAGGAAGCGAATCAAGATCAGACAATTCTCTAAGCAGCCGCCATGATCTGTCACGTTCGACCGTTCTGGAATAACCATAGAAACCGGTTAGCCTCCAATTTGGATCACCCGGATTGCCCAGTATCACCATATCCATGTGGTGTGCAGAAGTCATACCCATCTGGATCTTCACATCGTCATTCCAGAAAATAGCCAATCCTCCAGACTGACCATCACTCAAGACAGTCTCAGCATGCGCAAACCCTAGCGCCAACTGCAAAGCATTGAAATCACGTTGTCTGCTGATCTTGGTTTCACACAGGAAAACTATTTGAGTCCGATTTTGAGAGATCAAATCTTTCAACGCCCTAGTTGTGGTGTCATTACAGATGCCTCTGCAATTCCAACTAATTATATCCATGTCCATGGCAATTTGTAGCTTGCTTTCCAGAAATCTAGAAAAGTAACCCTAGCAGAGAACGGCTAGGTCAGAGTATTCCTATCACGACACTTAATATTTGTGCCTTATATATTAACAGAGTTTACTACTCGTCTACTCATAAAATAGATAAGGATAAGTCAAATTATTAAAAAAACAAAATTAAAAAAAGGGAAAGTACGTGAAAAAAAGTCAAAAACTATTCACTTCCATGAAAATTGATAGTCTTTCATGGTACTCCCAATTTAAAAAAAAAAAAAAAAAAAAAACATAATAATAAGTGTGTGTAGTTATTATAATTTTCAACTGGCAATTCATATCACTCAAGTAAGAGAGTGAACTAGGGTCAAGCTTATCATAAAAACAGAGATCAACCCATGACACAAATAATTAACTGGCATCAAACAATTTATGTAACCATGGAGGTCCAACCTCCTTAAAGTACCCAGACTCAACTATAATGCCATCTCCACTAGTAGGTTTAAAGTCCAAACTTTAAACTCTTAGACTTCCAAAATCCATCTCTAATGGGAGGTTAGGTCTAGGACTCTAGTCTACCACACTAGTAGGAACTGAAATCGTTTATCGTTTTCATGTAACCAAATTTTGTTACATGAAAACGAGAGGCCTTTCGAAAAGGCCGAGAGGCTTTTCGAGAGGATGAAGGAGTTGGGGTATGTGGAAGGGGTTGACGCTTTATTTTAGGATGTGTGAGAGTGCAAAGGTAGATGTTTTAGTGAAAGAGATGGAAGATAGAGGAATTGGTCATAACAGCTACACATTGCGGGTTTTGTTGGGTTCGTATGCAGCGAATTGTGATGTGGAGCGGATGGAGAAGGTTATGATGCTGATGGAAGAAGATGGAGTGGTCAAAATGGACTGGAATGGTTATGTTTTTGCGGCGGATGCTTTTCGGAAGGCTGGACAGGTGGAGAGGGCATTGACATTGCTGGGGACAGCGGAGCAGAAAATCCGTGGCAAGGATGAAAGGAGAATTGCTTACGAGCACCTGATCACATTATATGCTGCTGCTGGTGATAAAAGGCAGGTCTTTCGAATTTGGGGGTTGTACAGAAAGTTGAGGAGGTTCTCCAATAGGGGGTATCATTGTATGATAAGTTCGTTGGTTAAATTGGATGACATTGGTGGTGCCGAGAGGATTTGTAGGGAATGGGAGTCTGGATTCAAGTATTTTGATGGTAAAATACCAAGATTGTTGATCAATGCTTACTGCAGTAAAGGTCTTTTCCAGAAGGCCAAATCATATGTACAGAGGCTTGCAGAGAGTGGAAAGGAGGATGTAAGCACATGGTTGGCTTTGGCTGAGGGATTCTGTTGTTATGGTCGTGTATCAGAGGCAGTGGAAACGATGAGAAAGGCAGCAAGCTTGCCATGTCGACCAGGGTGGAGGATCCATCATTCGACTTTGGTTGGCTGTCTTGATTACTTGAAAGAGAAGGGAGATGTGGAAGGAGCTCATGAGTTGATGAGATTATTGAGAGAAAAGGGTCATCTACGAGCAGACCTGTGTGATAAATTGGAGAACTATATCCATGGGGAAACCCAGATTAAGTCCTTGATATCAGGTCAAGAGGAAAATCATATGGAGGGGCTTGATGGAATTCAGGATGGAGAGGCATCTGATAGTGGAGCTCAACAATGGGGGTAGCAGCTAAATATAGATCTATGAAGGTGAATATCTATAATATAGCACCTTCTATTTTGTAATGCTTCAGGTGACTTGGTAATTGTTAGTTGCATCTAATTTCCTTTCACTGACATAGTGTATGGTTAATGGTTTCTGGTGTTAGTAATTAACTATGGATTGGAGATGCCTCCTTGAAATCTCTCAGACGCAATGTACCACTAATATCTTGGAAGAAAGTGACATGGAACTCTTGTATTTGTATTTCCTAAGCATAGCTCCGAAAAAACATAATAGTATACCTCTTTTTACAGTCTACTGTCACTTTTATTTTTGCTGCTTGCCCCTTTAACAGAACGTTTGCAATAGGTGCTCTCTTCGAGCATCCTACAACGCGGCACTAGCAAGTAGCAACCCCTTTAGTCATTTGGCCTGAAGCCAACACAATGAAACTATTCCTTCTTTTGGCCTTGGTGAGCATGCTTTGGTTGTTGGAAGACTTGGCCTCTCTTTGGGTCTTATATACTCTTTCCACTTTATTGTATCCTAATTCCCGCTTTCATAGATGTCCTGGACCCATGTTTCTTATTCTTTGAGTGCCCTTATTCTGATGCTTCAATTGTGGTCATGTTTGGGATGCTGCTTCTTGGAAAGACAGGTCCTTTAGTCCCGCTATCTTGAAACTCCGCTGTTATCAATGTGATTGGAAGGAGAGAGATTTTATAATTTCTAACAGTGCTTCTACCTACCTTCTGTTACTTTATATGTGATTTGCACTGCCATTCCTTGCTGTTTATGCTCTATCCTCCAATACTGCTCTTGCTTTTTTGATGTTTGGATATACTCTATAGATTGTTTCAGTTGTTTGACCTTGTTTCATTAGTTCTGTTGGCTTCTGGCTCTTTGGCCATGGTTGTCTAGTGATCGATTCATTCGTCTGGTTACCAACACATCTGGGTAATGTCTTGAAAAGATGTTCATTTTTTTCTCATATAAAGCGGATGAGGGTGTGACCAGTTAGTTATAGGCTTGCAGCGGTTAAAATTTACACACATCCAACGACAACAGAAGGAACAAAGTAACTGAGCAAAAATGAGCAGCTGAGCACAAAGAAGTTAGTTTGTTCCTTCTGTTATCGTTGGAGTTGGTTGCTTAAAACCGCACAAAAGAAGTTAGTTGCTTTTGGGTCTATTTAATCGACCTGGACCCTTCAAACTTGAGCCGAAGTACAAGCAGAACTATCTAAGTATCAAAATGTAGTACAAGCATAACTGTCTAACTATCAAAATATTATAATCACCGGGGCCGGCAAACAATTCAAACCAAATACTTGCTTACAATCAAGTCTTTATTATATTAGAAAGTTTTTCAGCCTCGTAACTAGTAAGACTGGCAACATAGAAGAACACGAAGAAAGATGTGACCTTCCAAATACCAATAGAGAAAACAACTGTCAGACCAAAGCATAAGTAATGCCTCAATAATTTATATATGTAGACGTTAATCGCAAAGAGGTCTCATTGGACGACTTGTTTTTTCAGTATTAACTAAGCTACAGTAACCCTCATTCTGTTTTTTAGTATATATATAATTAGTAGTATTCATCATTCATGGGTTTAGATTAATACTGCAAATGTGTTTTGTTATAAGTATATGATTACAAGGTCCAGAGTCCAAGGATAAAATAATCATCTGGTACTTACCTTTACAGTTGAGGCTGCAGTTTCTGGTTCAGTAACTTTGCAATGGCGCTGTTTATCTTAATCATCGTGGCACTGCTGCTATCTGTTTTTGTGTTTTCGGCCTTCTTTGTGCTGCAATCTTGGACTTCATCACCAAAAAGCATGGTCGGAATCCCGGGCAGCTTGGGCTGGCCTATTGTTGGTGAGAGCTTCTCATTTATATCAGAGTTTTCAAGTCCATCTGGTATATACAGCTTCATGAACAAGAGGCAGCAGAGGTAAACAATTAAACCACTTCATTTCATTCATTAAAAGCAACTTATTTTGATTTTTCTATACATTGCATGTTATATTTTCAGGTATGGAAAAGTGTTCAAGACCTTTGTATTGGGTAGATTCACTGTGTTCATGACCGGAAGAGAAGCAAGCAAGATGCTGTTAGCAGGAAGAGACGGAATGGTTAGCTTAAACTTGTTTTACACGGGACAGCAGGTGCTAGGTCCAACCAGCTTGCTACAAACCACCGGAGAAGAGCACAAGCGGCTTAGACGGCTGATTGCTGAGCCCCTATCAGTTGATGGCCTGAAAAAATATTTTCAGTTCATCAATAAGCTGGCAATTGAAACATTAGAAGATTGGCCTGGCCGAACTGTTTTGGTCCTTGAAGAAGCTTCTACAGTTAAGTATTTGTTACCAAGTCAAATAGCAAATTTCCTAGTCTAAAGTTTAACTCAGGGAATGAAAGTTAATAGACTGTTAAATTGTATTTGCAGTTCACTCTCCAAGTTATTGGTAACATGATCATGAGCTTGGAGCCTGCTGGTGAAGAACAGGAGAAATTCCGAGCCAATTTTAAACTCATCTCTTCCTCCTTTGCATCCTTGCCATTCAAAATCCCTGGAACAGCTTTTCATTCTGGTATTCAGGTATCACTTTTTCATAAACCATCGATGTTAGACAATGTCAAACATATTGCTGACATGTTGGTTGTTCCACTTTGTCAGGCACGGGATAGGATGTATGCGATGTTAGACTCAGTAATTTCTAAAAGGAGAAGTGGAGAAGGATTCCAACAAGATTTCTTGGAATCACTGATAATGAAACATAGCAAAGTAGCAGGCAGCGAAGATGATAAGGATAAACTCACTGACAAACAATTGAAAGACAATGTATTAACTCTGCTGGTTGCAGGTCACGATACCACGACTGCTGCTCTTACATGGCTCATTAAATTCCTTGGAGAGAATCCTGCTGTTCTGGAACAACTAAGAGTAATATATCCGAGTGTCATGGCTTGGTTTTAACTGATGAAGTTTGATTTGGACTTGAGACTGAAAACTGATTGCTGACTTACAGGATGAGCATCAACAAATTCAAGCAAACCGAGGTAATGGAGCTGATCTAACATGGTCTGAAGTTAACAATATGCCTTACACTGCCAAGGTAAACAATGCATGTACTCAAATCTTATAGCTTTGTGTAATAATTTTTCAATTGAAAACTTAACTGTTTTGCATTGTTGATCAAGCTCAGGTAATCAATGAAACTCTTCGGAGAGCCACTATTTTACCTTGGTTTTCAAGAAAGGCTGCCCAGAATTTTGAGATTGATGGTACAGCACTGTCTCCCCACACCAGATAACAAAAGCCATGTTTACTGCACCAGTTTGACTATGTAATTAATTCTAAGACCTTTTTCCACTATTGCAGGATATAATATAGAGAAAGGTTGGTCTGTTAACTTGGATGTTGTCTCTATTCATCATGATCCAGAAGTCTTTCCTGATCCTCAAAAGTTTGATCCCTCCAGGTTTGATGTAAGCACTTCCTACACCATACCTTTTAACTTTGATACAACTCTCTGAAACCAGTGCATTGAGAAGTAATTGTTGAACAAAATACAGGAACCCCTAAAGCCTTTTAGCTTTCTTGGATTTGGTAGCGGACAACGTATGTGCCCTGGAATCAATCTGGCCAAACTTGAAATCTCAGTTTTCATCCATCACCTAGTCTGCAAATACAAGTAAGATGAAGAGAGGAACTGTGAGAAATTTGTTCTAAAATACAAAGAAAGTAACAGAGCTGCAGAGTATAAGTCAACTAAAATGTATTTAAGAAACCTATGTGTGGAAGTTATTCATATGATCTGCAGAATTATTTTAAGGACGACTGTGTCACTATCTGAGCGTGTCAACTATTCATCTAACAAGATATATTGTTCCAACCTTAATTCTGATTCTGGATTTTTATGAACTATTACAGGTGGAAGCCTCTGGAGAAAGATGACTCAGTCCAGCCAACACTAGTAAGAATGCCAAAAAACAAGTATCCGATTGTAGCCGAGCCACTTTAATGCATTTGCTTTGAAGCAAATTGCAAGGCACTGAGCACAAGTATCGAGTTCTTTCCTTCTGTGTATATATAGTTGGCACTTGGCCGCAAAATAAATCCTTGGGAAATAATTTTCTTTATATAGTTACAGCAAATAGTTCCTTTATAAGGATAATAATTTGATCACGAATAATGTTGAGGGTTGCAGTTGATGGTAAGTTTAACAAGTCAATAAAACCTCTAGAAACCCTTATTCAATTCTGATTATGAATTATGTTGATGGTTGCAGTCATTGATAATTGCATTCCAGATACTTCTTTTCAACAAGTTCAAAAGATTAAGGCTCACCTTCTTGCTTCTGTGGAAACAATTGATATCAAAGTCCAGCCAAACATTGATATCAAACTCACTCAATGACACATCATTTATGTGAGATATGTTTCTCTTGGTCATAAATAAGTTAAATAACGTCCCAAGTCCTGTCAAGTTATCTTTGTATTTCTCTAATATACCGTTTTTTCTTAGACCTCGTATCTGTTTCTATTCCGCTCCACTCAAGTTTCAAAGTTTCTCCTATAATCTGTGTTACCTGATGTTAACAAAAATTAACGATCATCTGCAAGTATGCAAACATATCCTAGTAGTACTGATCCATCTGGAATCCCAGGAGTAGCTCATGATGCATCAATGCAACTCGAGAATTAGTTAGCATTATTTAGTTTGTGGAGAACTGTTAGTATATACATCATGATAGTTCATCTGGAATGTATTGACATTCATGCTAATAACATGTACAAATTCAAGACAGAAAATCAAAGAAACTCCTAGCCTCTAAGGAGCATATTTTATGGTTCCATCTATGGTAGAGTCCATCATAAACATATACAGAAATGATATAGAAACGTTCGGGGCTAGCTCTGCACTGATAGCGGTCGATGTGCCCCAGTCTAGTCCTAGGTTTTATTTTTTTTTTCTTCTCAAATAACCATTCTCTTTGCTTAGTCATAATCGAATAGGATTCTTCTTGTGAGTACTCCAAAACCTTTCTTGAAGAACTAGGTCTTAAGTGTTGTCTTGTGTACTTACGGTTCCTATACCAGCCAAACCACATGACATGAGAAAGATGGCAGGTAAGACAGGATAATTTGATAGGACTATTGGCGTGGTTAAAGAACTAAATATACTTGACTGTAGAAAACGCATTGAGAAATGCTACTAACTAACCGTACATGTCTGGAAGACTAAATAATAAAACTATCGCAGCTTTCCCACTTCTTCAGTACTAGGCTATCCTGGCGGAGTTCCCAAATGCAAGTGAGTACAGCTGCCAGCTGCAATAGCAAGCAGCATTACAATTAGTGCACAGTGGGGTTTCTTGGTGAAGAAGCCTGATAAAAACCAGCAAAAAAAAATCTCAAGGCTGAGGGTAGTGAGTATGAAGTTCCAGTCTGCTGATGAAGTAGCCTACAAATAAAGCGAAAAGAAATAAGTGCAGTTCAAAACTGAAGGGATATATTATGAAATGGAATATGCTGTTTGACTATGGTCAGAAGTTTTGAGCATTACATCTTTAGTGCCCTTTCGCTCCTCATGGTCATTGATGTCCTCACTGACACAGTGACACCAATGCTAATGATCTCCTACTGGACACTGACATTGCTGATGTCCACATCTACAGGTTGCTCAGTAATCTTCTTCTACAATAGAAAACATATATGTCTTCGAAACTACATGGTTTAACTTGGATGTTCTCTTACACACCAGACATTTTCCACTATTGCATGTTACAAAATAGAGAAAAGAGCTTTTATTAACTTGGATGTTGTCTCCATTCACCATGATCCGGCTGTCTTTCCCAATCCTCAAAACCTTTTAGCTCTGTTATTGCTGATCTCCAAAACTATTACGCTGGAAACTAAAAATACAGGATAACTGTATATGAGAAACCGAAGTTTGAAAGTTTGCATATGATCTAGAAAACTGTGTTGGAAGTATAGGATGTAGTAAATATGCACCTTTTACCCAGAACCTTGTTTCTCTTTATAGGCTTATGACTGTGCAAACAATAATAGGATGATGATGCTAAATATCACAGCAGAAAACCACAGCACACAAACACAGAATTTTATAGAGGTTCGACAAAAACTTTGTCTACGTCCTCTGTGTGATCTCTCTTGAGAATCACTAGCACTATGGAGAATAACAACTTGATTACAAGTACTTATTGAAATCCCTATGCTAATCCCCAACCTCTTTGCTAGATCTCTCTATCACCCTTAGCTCTCCCTGCCCCTGTGTTTATATGTAGCTGAGAACTCTCTAAGATCTCTCTTTGATCTCTTCTCTGATCTGAGGACACATTATATGAGCTCCCTGCAGCCCTATTTATAGATTATAGGTGCTGGTTACAAACATGTCACATTAGGATTCCTAAAACTATTAGAACAAGGAAAGAGAGCTAGCTTTCCTATTCCTAACTAGAATAGAACTTACTTTCCAGGTCTAAATCTATAGGAATAACTCTTCCTATTCCAAAACCCATTAGGATACCAGAAGAATTCCTGTGAGCACTAATCTTCACTTACCCATCTGGTTTTGCCTTGAATCCTAATCAATTTAGGCATATCAACGAGCCAAATTCACAACAATCTCCACCTTGGTGAGTTGATACCAAACTGATTGCTGCAACCTCAGGATATCTTGTACTTCTTGAAGTAATCCTGAAACCTTCAAGAACCTTCACCTTGCAAGACTCTTCTTGCCTCAACACACCTCAAGTGAGGAGGTGCTCCACCTCAATCTCATGCTGTAAGATTGAGCAGGTTCAAGTAACACTTGAACTCCTCCATGGCAATGGTCCTGGTCAAACAATCTGAGACATTCTCCCTTGAATGAACTTTCTCAGTTGTTATCTTCCTTGAGATGACCCAATCTTCGCTGCGATGATCATGAACATCAACATGTTTCGTCTCTGCTTGAAACACTTGATTCCTTGTCAAATTGATGACCCTATTCTTCACCACAACTTCTTGTTGAATTCCAAACTCACTTATTAATCCATTAAGCCATAATGCCTCTGCGGAAGCTTCTGTTAGTACCATGCAATCTACTTCAGTGGTAGACAACGTCGTAGCTGATTCTTTAGTTGCTCTACAACTCATAAACCTTCACCACAAGTAAAAACATAACTTGTTGCAGGTCTTGTCTTGTCTATGTCTCCTGCCAAATCTGAACCCTTAGGACCAGCAATGCATGCTTGTTCTTGTTGTCTTTCAAACACAGATTCATGCTCCTTCGTGTCTCTAAGTAAACAGAATCCACTTCACTGCTTGCCAGTGCCATCTGCCCGGATTCACCATATACTTTGACACAATGCTCAATGCTTGAGCTAAACCTGGTCTTGTGCAGATTCTAGCGTACATAAGACATTCCACTACTCTTGCATAAGACACATTCATCATCTCATCTAACTCCTTCGTAGATGATCTCTGCACACTCAACTGGAAGTGTGCTACTGGTGGAGTAGACACGGGTTCATAAAACAGCCATATTTTTCCCGCTTCTCTGTCCCTCCTTATCTTCACTCCTAGGATCTGTTGTGCAGTTTCTAGATCCTTTATGTCGAATTCCTTCCCTAGTTGTGTCTTTAACTTTGAAATTCTAGACATATCCTGACATGTAGTCAACACGTCACCTAAATAAAGTAGCAATAGTAAAACCATACTATCCTTGAACACATGATGATAAACGCAGCTATCCACTGGTGAGATTTGGTCATAATCGACCTTTACTTTCTGCGAATACTCCTTGGCCAATACCCGAGCTTTGAATCTCATGGCTTCCTCATCATGCATTCCTTCCTTTTTCCTATAAACCCACTTACAGCCAACCTGATTTCTTTCTTTGGGCTTAGGAACCGACTCCTGAACCAAGTCCTTCTGCATGGACTTCTTCATCTGTTCTAACATATCTCCCATCCAACTTTCCCGTACATCATTTGCTATAGCTTCCTGATACGTGGTTGGATCTTCTGGACTGAAACTTAGAGCATACTTGTCCAATGCTATGCTTCTCTGGAACTCCTGCCCAAGTGACTGACGAACCGAGTCGTAGGTTCGCAGTGCTAATTGCTCCACCTGAGCTTGTATTAATGACTGTTGTTGTTGCTCTAAGACTTCTTCCTCGATAACCCCTTTATCATGCTCCACTTGCTCAATTTGCTCCACCTGAGCTGGAGTTTCTTCCATGATCCCTTTGGTTAGAGGAACTTCGGTTGCTTTCTCTACAACATCAGTCTTCTTCTTCACCTCACTTGTCTTGACTTCATTGAACGACATTGTCTCCTCATCAAAAATGACATGTCTACTTAGAACCCTTTTCTTGCTTACAATATCCCATAACTTGTAGCCCTTTACTCCTTTCTCAACACCGAGAAATATGCACTTGCGTGACTTTGGCTTGAGTTTGGTTTGCTCATTGTTGGAAATATGAGCATATGCACTACTACCAAACACCCTTAAGTTAGAGTAGTCAACTGGTTCTCCAGACCATACCTCCTCTGCACACTTGAAGTCCAAGACTTTTGATGGTGACCGATTAACCAAGTAACACGCATGGTTAACTGCATCTGCCCAAAACGTGTCCGGTAATCCTGCATGCAGCCGCATGCTTCTTTCTCTCTCCAATAGAGTTTTATTCATCCTTCTAGCAGCTCTGTTTTGTTGGAGATTCTCCTTCACCGTGAAGTGTCTCGTGATTCTTTCATCCTTGCAAAATTGTAAGAACCTTTTCATTCTATATTCACTGCCACCGTTACTTCTCAAATACTTGATTTTTCTACCTGTTAGATTTTCTACTTCTGTTTTCCACTCCTTGAACTTGGTGAAAACCTCGGATTTCTCCCTCATAAAGTAGACCCAAATCTTCCTCGAAAAATCATCTAGAAAAGTAACAAAGTACTTGAAGCCTCCCATAGACCTTACTAGTGCCGGGCCCCATACATCTGAGTGAATATAATCCAGCAATCCTTTGCTTTTGTTCTCACAATTTGCTAACTTGAATGCCACCTTCTGCTTCCCAAGAGTACAATCCTTGCAGAAGTTCAGTTTGCAAACACTGACACCTTCTAGCTTACCTTTCTTGTGGAGTTCTTGCATTCCTCTTTGACTCATGTGCCCAAGGCGATGATGCCATAGCTCAGTCTTGTCTTTTACCTCAGTAGACATTGCAACTCCACCTATTATTGTAGTCCCTTGAAGCTTGTATAAGTTGTTAGGTTGAATGTCGCCCTTCATCACAACAAGTGATCCCTTGAGAACTTTGAGTCTTCCCTCTTCAGAGCGATACCTATATCCGGCCTTGTCCAAAGTACCCAAAGATATCAAGTTCTTCCTTAACTTAGGAATATATCTGACATTCTCCAGTGTTCTAACAACTCCATCATGCATTCTGATTTTCACTGATCCAATACCTAGGATCCTACACGATGAGTCATCTCCCCTAAAAACTCCACTGCTACTGTCCTCAATGTGTCAAACCATTCTCGGATTGCACACATGTGGAATGTACAACCGGTATCCAAAATCCAATTTCTGAAAGCATTGGAGCTAGCTGCTACCACAAGGAGCTCACCGTCATCTTTTTCTTGATTGATGACTACATTGGCTGTGTTTGAATTCCCTGCCATCGCCTTTGCTCTCATCTTCCCTTCTTTGCAGTTTCTTTTCAAGTGGTCGGCAGCACCACATTTGAAGCAACCTTTCTTGTATTTTTCCTTGGATTTTGATGTACCCTTGTTACCAAATTTATCCTTCTTACTCGTCAACTGACCTGTCTCCTTGCCTTTGACATGAAGGCCTCCTTGAGAGCTTTTGGTCTCCCTACTCATCTTAAAATAAGATTGAATAGCTTCGGTAATCTCATCGTACTTGAGAGAATCCTTACCGGAAACGAGTCTGGTGATGAAGTGCTTGAATGAAGCTGGTAAAGATCTTAGCAGCATAAGTGCTTTCTCCTCATCTTTATACCTCACATCCACCTTTGATAAATTGGCAACACAAATCTGAATTTTATTCAGATGATCCTGCAATCCCCGCCTTCTTCCATCCGAAGACTATAGAGTTCGTCTTTCAAGAAGAGTTTATCCGCGTCAACCTCTTTGACATTGTCCAATGTCTTACTGCTGTCCATATTCTCACCAATATGAACCTTACCCGCATAAACCTTCTCGAGATAATCCCAGGTTTCTTTGCTGTTCATATTCTCACCGGCACTAGCCAATACATGAACCAATACATGATCAGCAAGATGTAGCTCTATAAAGCTCTTTGCCTTCTTGTCCATCTTCTGCCAAACCTTGTCTGCCATATCAGCTGCCTTATTCTCTATCCCGAGAATAGCCTCATACAAACCTTGTAGAATCAGGACACTTTTCATCTTCCTCTGCCATAATGTGAAGTTATCCTTCCCATTCAACATAATGGGCATCACATTGCTGCCTGCATCTGCCTTGTCATCTGCCATCTTAGAAACACCTTGAGCCTAAGCTTGATACCACTTTGTAGTAAATATGCACCTTTTACCCAGAACCTTGTTTCTCTTTATAGGCTTATGACTGTGCAAACAATAATAGGATGATGATGCTAAATATCACAGCAGAAAACCACAGCACACAACACAGAATTTTATAGAGGTTCGACAAAAACTTTGTCTACGTCCTCTGTGTGATCTCTCTTGAGAATCACTAGCACTATGGAGAATAACAACTTGATTACAAGTACTTATTGAAATCCCTATGCTAATCCCCAACCTCTTTGCTAGATCTCTCTATCACCCTTGGCTCTCCCTGCCCCTGTGTTTATATGTAGCTGAGAACTCTCTGAGATCTCTCTTTGATCTCTTCTCTGATCTGAGGACACATTATATGAGCTCCCTGCAGCCCTATTTATAGATTATAGGTGCTGGTTACAAACATGTCACATTAGGATTCCTAAAACTATTAGAACAAGGAAAGAGAGCTAGCTTTCCTATTCCTAACTAGAATAGAACTTACTTTCCAGGTCTAAATCTATAGGAATAACTCTTCCTATTCCAAAACCCATTAGGATACCAGAAGAATTCCTGTGAGCACTAATCTTCACTTACCCATCTGGTTTTGCCTTGAATCCTAATCAATTTAGGCATATCAACGAGCCAAATTCACAACATAGGAACAGTGGTCAATGTTGGCTGCTGCCTACAGCTTCTACATGTTCTTCCTTAAGCTATTGTAAGCTATACATAGCTAGGCAGATTTCTTTGAGGGCATACCATAGACAAAGCTTTAATGCTTTGTCTGGTATTTGGTTGTAAGGTGCCTATATAAGGCCACCATATTATCATCTCAATATCAGAAATAAGATCAAGAGGAATGATATTCTTCCTCTCATATTTTATCACTTTGTGAGGTTAACTGTAACTATCTGAGCAAGTCAATTCTTCACATAAGAATGATTGATTATTCCAACCTGAATTCTGATTCTGTGATTTTTACTAACCGTTATGGGTTGAGGCCTCTGGGGAAAGAAGATTCAATCCAGCCAACGCTAGCTAAGTAAGAATGCAGAAAACCATGTATCCCATTGTGGTCAAGCCACTTTAAAATATTTGCTTTGAAGAAAATCACAAGGCACTGAGCAACACTACACAACTATCAAAATCTGGGAAATATTCTGCTTTTGTGTGTGTATGGTCAATTCTGCATTCCAATTGATATCAAAATCCAGCCAAACATTGATAAACTTAATCACACTTTCTCAAGTTCTCAAACTTAATTGTATATTATGCACAGAATATAGGTCATTCAAAGAAAGTTGCACGCATACCAAGGCATAAACACTTGGGTCTTTGAGAATTCATTAGGAAAGTGCATGGTGCTGCAGATATTCATGCTGACAAATCATAGATCCAACCTTAGGGAGGAAAATTAAAGTCTTCTGTGTACAATCAAACTGCCATTAACTTCTTTTGCTAGGAAATTTCTTCATCTCTTCATTTGAAAAGTGAAACATCATTCTCATTAGTGCATAATGCAGGGGAGACTTACTTGGGAGGAAGCAAAATCTAACATATTTTTCTTTTAGTCGTAAATAATTTGTAAGTCGTATGTGACCCTTACACTGATTCACCAACTGTTCCAGGCATAATCTCTGTTTAGCAAGCAGGGTCGTAGCATCCGCCAGCTAAAGAACTTCCAACTATCTCAGCTTCCTTCAATTTCATCAGGCAGCTAAAGAACTTTCAACTATCTCAGCTAGGTTCAATACATCGCACCAATAAGAATGTAATAAAAGTTTATGGTTCACGATTCACCGACTACTATGATCATTGGACTAAATTAAACCAAGGGAAAGTATCAAATATGGCATGCCGCAAATTCTGGGAAAAATGTACCAAAAGCTTCTTTCTTTCATATCTGGCACTATTTGGACAAGAATTGTCTACCTTACCCTTAACAATCGATTCCATATCCAAAAACTTCATAACTGAGTGTAAGGATTTCAAATTTAAACAAGTTGTTCAACAGTGAAGTAACTTCAAACTATAATAAGGTATTCTCTTAGTTTAGAGAGGGATGTCGAAATTTTTGCAGATGACATGAGACGACATGAAGTTCCACTTTGTCAAAGGAATAGAAACTCACACAATCTTCCTCCACATGACAAAACTTCAAAGGAGTGCTACCAAATTGTCTCTCAAGGGCTTCAAGGTCTGGTTTGGAAGGTGGATGGCCCCTAAGAGAAGGGAAGTCGATATTTAAATATTACTAGATA
The DNA here is from genome assembly GCA_024704745.1 of Rosa lucieae. NCBI lineage: Eukaryota > Viridiplantae > Streptophyta > Magnoliopsida > Rosales > Rosaceae > Rosa > Rosa lucieae. The sequence goes on from CM045497.1 coordinate 36,501,783, forward strand.
AGTATGAGATACTAAGACCATTGTATAAAAAGTAAAAGGAACAACCTGTTAATTATTCGGACTATCTGTGTAATGTGCTGTGCAAATTAGGAATAAAAATTTAGAAAAACAATTGCATCTAGATATAAATTTGGTTAAATTATAGGGGTTCGACAAATATAGGTACCTAGTAAAACAGAGCACAAAATTTGGATCACCGGGAGAGGATTTCTTGAACTTGCTGTTTGGAAGATAAATATCAAAAACTGCCCTCACTTCATTAATCTGTATCCCATTGAACAATCCATTGACAGACCTAATCTCTTCAGCTTCAGGACAAACTTGAGAAGAAACAGATTCACAATTTGTCTTGACACCCTTCCTAGACCAAGGAATACCATGTCTCGCAACAATGTAACCAAGGTATCTGAGTTGCCTATAAGCTCTAAATTCCTCCAACAAGAACTCATTCTTTCCATCTGAAACCTTCATATATATATCTTCCAAGGAAATACTAGTATCACTACCATCCAAGAGAAGCAAAGCCCCTATTTCAACCAAATACCTATAAAAGGATTGTTACAATGTACTAATAGTTCAGTATCATGACATGCAAGGAAGGGCCTGAAGGTAGTGAATAATATTAGAACTTTCATGTACACAAAGCACCTACTAAATATATTTGACAATCCCAAATTTTTCTTTAGGGCAGGTCAATTGTAGCTTACATTAAAATTTCGGTGACCTCATAATGATAACTACAACAAAAACCATTGAAAAGGAAAGATTTCATGAGACAACTAAAAGGCCACATACACCATGGAAGTTTGAAAGGCAAAACTTTAAGCTATAAACAAAAAGTTCAAAATTTAATCTCTCAGTAAGTCAATGAAATCAGTTGTATGAAGAATGAACAAGTCCAGTTCTTTTCAGTCAAATCTATATCCCCTATTTTTCATAAAGTTTAAAATTCTAGTAATTTACCAGAGAATCCCACCAAAAAAAAAAAAAAGGATGTAAACAACCCAAGAATCACAACAGAAAGAAGTTCTCTTTTCACTTACAAAACTTCCTCAATGGAGATATAGAGCTTGCCATTACGAGAGATTCCCATGGTCCTCCAAATTCTACCCTTTGGAAATACGATAGCCATGCCCATCTCATCATCCCAGTAAGCCTTGGATACACTAGACCTCCTGCAAAAGATCCCAGAAAGCTCAATATGTGAGCATATATAAAACTCTCCTGTAACTTTTTCACTAAGATGGTCAGTTTAAGAGTACCAATAGTTGAAGATAATGATCAATCTTGAAGTACTGATTTAAGTAAAAACCCAACCTGGGTTGCATCTTGGATGTGGCACAAGAAGCATAGTGGTTTTCCTCTTCTTCTTCTTCTTCTTCTTCATCATAGTCATTGGTATACTCTTCATCTAAACATTCTTCATGCATAATCATTAATTTTTCAGCTACCTGTGAAGATTGAAAGTAAATGTATAAAGTACAAAATCAAGCAAAGCAATAGAAAAAGATTGGAACGCTGATATCCAAAAATAGCCCCATACAAGCAAGAACATGAAGTACTTAACATAAATAAAATCAGATGAAATTGGTATCCTAAATTTCCAATCAGGGAACACATGCAAGTAAAATGTTGTGCAATTGGAGATACAGATGAGAATCAGCTGGTGACAGCTGATAGAGTTGATGGATTACATTAAGGTCCACCATGAGACTACAGAATGTTCTTGCAAATTGTGGCCCATACCAGATAAGCAGTAATTACAAATCCATAGGTTAATCATACTATAGCAACGCCAATTGAATTAATCCGATTGCTAATGGTCAGGCACACATGTAAGAACACACACAGATTTACAAACCTATGTATTCACTTCAGTACTTATCCATAGAGAATTACTGAGTTTCCCCACTAGAAGCATAACATGTAAAATTCTCCAATGTATATATGAATCCATTAAAACACAATCAGGTGCTCAATCTTTAATGTTACAAATTAGAGTACCAAATGCATACCTCCTCATCCCTTCCATCGTCTGCCATAGTGTTGAGAGAGAGCTCATCATCATTCAAGATATGTTCAGAATCATCTCTGTCATGAGGTTCTGAGCCTGAGGAATGAACAGAGTAAACAGATTCTCTAACAACAATAATGGCTACAATGTCGACATTGTTGAAAAATAAGCGAGTGTCAGCTGAGAGATTTAAGGTGAGTGGAATTTAAAGTACCAGTAGAGTGAGTACAGCAGGAGAATATATTGGCACCAAATTGCTTCAATTTGGTTCCGTTCTCACTTTCAACTAATCTATCATCATCACGGCATTGTTCTGGCTTCCATCTTGTGACTGTACGCTCTTCAACAGTACATCTCTCCAGACATGATTGGGAGTCCACACTATGACCATTTCTGCTGATATAAAGAACTAACAATGTCTTTGCAACACCTCCACAAAGACGAGTAGTACAATGAATATCTAACCACTCCGTCAGTCGCTTATTTCCATCACTATGTTCCTCTGACAATACAATCACAGCATATTCAGAGTGAACTAGAGCTGGATGATGGCGGTAGGCAACAAAGTCCACACCATATTTAACTCCTGACCTGACAACCCAGTTTTTCATTCTAAGATGAGAATAAGCCTTGTACAAATAGGGGAACGATGCTCTTCTGGATTCCATGCACTTCCATATCTGGTTATCATTCTTGGAGCACTTATCTTCAACTATCTCGAGGCATTTTAGAGAATGGCATAGGTAAAAGGCCTCTTCCATACACAACTGAAACCAGTGCTTATTCTCCATCACTCTAACACCAAAGCAAGCAGATTCAAGAAGATTAGCTTGTTCTGCTATCACTTCAACAAGCACGCTGCTCCCACATAGAAACCCTCGAGAACTCAATCCGATTAGAGAAGACTGAAGCTGCAGTACTATCTTTGACATGGGTTGTGCAAGAGCTTTCGCTTTAGACCGAGATTTAGCTTCAGAGCTATTTCCTTTCCACCTAGGCCCCATTAGATTCTACAAGAAAACATAAACCACTAAAACATTTTAGGATTCACAGCAAAAAAAAAAAAAAAAATACCTGAGGTGGAAGGAATGACAGCGGCAGAAGGGACTACCGCAGTGGTGGAAGGAGAGGGCGACGGCGGCTGAGTGAGAAGGGTGCGCGCCAGCTGTCCACTGCAATTTTTTTTTTTTTTTTTGGATAGATGGGGCCAAAAGGGCCGAAAGTACAAATCAGATAAACCCTCGAGACTGCGCAGGTACTTTTTTTATTTATGGTTTTTATATCTGTAAAATTAGCATTTATATCTCGACTTTCTACTTACTTTTAAAAATAAGCATTTATGTTCTTTTATTGATTTGCTTGCTAGAACTCATAATTGCCTTGGTGTTGCTTTGATCACAGCTTATAATCTTTGGAAATTAAGGAACTATTTAATTTTCAGGAAGATTACTTGTTCCTCTGCCAATGTTCATTCTTCTCTTCTCTTAAGAGCAAATGCATCCATGAACCAAGGGCAATTGCTGATTTGCCAATCAAATTGTTACTACCAAATCCACTGTACATCCCAAATTGGCAATTGCCTCTAGCTTATACAATACACCAATGAAAGGCAATTTGTCCGCCAATCTACTATTCACACTTCAAATTTGAATAATTCATTAAACTTATATTTTAATTAACTATACAATTAATAATTAGATTAATCATACAATGTTAATTTAATAAAAAATAATACATAAGTTTTAAAAACAAATAAAATTATATATCAAGTATAAATAATTAAATATCGTTCCCTGAAAAAAAAAAGTTATCGTTATGATAAAAAAAAAAAAATATATATATATATATATATGTATGACAATTGATAAGATTATCGACCAATCTTCATTTACCATGTGTCGACTTTAGATACTTTTTTCTTACAAAAAAATATATATGATTTCTGATAAGATAATCGCCCAATCTTCATTGGACACGTGTCAACGTCAGATATCGTTATATTCTGAAAATATATCTATGATATGTGATAAGATTTTCAACCTATATAAACGTGACAGGTGTACTTATCCTAACTTTTTATCTTTCAATTTTGGTAATAAATAAGCTTCAGACTCCATTCTCTGCTCACACATTCCTCTCATTCTACACCTGCATTTCTTTTGAAATCTATCATCCATCTCATTTCTCCTTTTTCTGATGGAAGATTTGAACAAATGGTTGTTAGAAAGGGAGCATGAAAATATGGAAGAGCTCGAGCGGATTTAAGCTACAAACTCTCAAGCGGCTGCAATGGTGGCGCAATATCAATTATCGGAGACACTTAGAGAGTGTGGTTCAAGACCTGGCAGTGCCCCAAATGTCGAAAGACATAGAGAAGTCCGAGGTCATTTTCTCCTGCAGGATTATTTTGTTGAACGTCCAGTTTACGACGAAGCAGGCTTTCGAAGGAGGTACAGAATGCAAACACATGTCTTCCAACGCATAATGGAGGATCTTTGCAACCTCGATAGTTTTTTGGGGCAAAAATCAGATGTCACTGGAAAAATGGGATTGCGTCCCGAACAAAAAATGACAGGTGCCCTGAGAATGCTTGCTTACGGTGCAGCTGTTGATCAATTAATGTGATGAAATCACTAGAATGGGAGCTTCTACGGCGCTGAAATGTCTGAAGAAGTTCTATAGACAAGTCGAGTTTCTTTACGCTGGGTGGTTCCTTCGTCCTCCAAATCCTGCTGACTTACATAGGCTTCTCAATAGAGGACAACACCGTGGGTTTCCAGGCATGATCGGAAGCATCGATTGCATGCATTGGGAATGGAAGAATTGCCCAACTGGCTGGGCTGGAGCTTTCTCGGGTCGAAAGGGTAGACGAACTATTATTCTTGAAGCAGTGGCGTCTTACGATACGCATATATGGCATGCTTTCTTTGGAACTCCTGGAGCTCAAAATGACCTCAACGTTCTTGGTGCATCTAATGTGTTTGAGCGTGTCATAGGTGGAACTGCTCCTCTGGCTGAGTTTGAGGTCAATAACAAAAGGTACACTAATGGTTATTACCTTGCTGATGGAATATACCCGAGGTGGTCAACTTTTGTCAAAACAATATCGAATCCCAGAACAGAAGAGGAGAAACACTTTTGCAAAAAACAAGAGGTTTACCGCAAAGATGTGGAAAGGTGTTTTGGTATCCTCTAATCTCGATGGGCCATACTGCGTCATGGTGCTAGTTTGTTTAAACTGGAGGATCTTCGAGCCATCATGATAAGTTGTATCATTCTTCATAACATGATTGTGGAGGATGAGTTTGTTGAGGAAGAATTTGCGGAGCATGAAGAAGCTAATCTAATGAATCCAGCAATGGCAACCGTCTATGATCGGCCTGTGCATCCTGATACTGGAGAGGCTATTCCTTTCGAACCAGTGGGGAGAGATGGACAAAATCTTCCTTCATTCATGGATAGTGAATTTCAGGTAGAGTCAGCCTACCTCCACAAATGCCTACAAGATGATTTGGTTATGCATAACTGGAACATGGATGGTAATTGAGTATGAACCACCTACAATTTATTAATTAGATTTGAATAAATGGTGGTTTGTAATTTTAAATCATGTATTCTATGTTTGTGTGCTTTATTAATATGTTTGGTTTTCTTTGTAATTTTAACCCATGTTTATCTATCTTTGAGAATAAAGTTTGGTTTGACATTAATAGATATTGTCATTGCAGTTACAAACTTGAATTACTATTGTTATTGTTATGTTTATAATTTAATTTATTCAAAGCAAAAAAAAAACTATTTCATAAAATTAAAATTACATAAGTGAAATTTAAATTACATTAAAAAATAAAACTTGATTTCCTAAACAACATTTAAATTTAGTCGAATTGGGGTATGTAGCAACCACTACTACCACCATCGGACATTGTTTTTGCTACGATATCACCCTTCTTCTTTTTCCACCAAGCCTTTGATTGTGGTGTCATGGAATTAGTATCCATGGCCATAATTCTTGCATCTTCTTTTGCCTCTTCAAATTCAAATACCTTCTTTGTGTGAGAGGTCATTTCTTCATTTCTTTTCTTCACTAGCTCAACAGAAGCTTGGGTTGATTCGGCCATGGCTTGAATAGCAAGAGCCATACTTTCAGCTGCATCTTGCGCCTTCTTTCCTTTCTTCTTTGCTTCTTTGGCTCTCTTTTGTCCCATTGGTCTTGGCATGGAGCTTGATGGTGTCTCCAAAACGATATCATCATCCAACTCAATTGGAGACTCATTTTTGGAGGCAGTAGCTGTCGAATATGATGTCGGTGGTTGAGGATTAGATGGTGGATCAACAAAATACGGGTGGTACTTAACTTCTCCCAACATTCAAATTTATCAAATTTCTTGGGATATTTTTTCATGAAGATCCCTTGAGTTTGATTCATCTAAACAATGACAATGAAGCAATAAAAATCAACCAATAGAAATAAAATATTTGTAAGAGACAAATTTAACTTAAAAACATAAATAATAATAATAATAATAATATAACAATTAATAGTATTGGGGGAAAAATCAATACCTCGTCCATCTTATTGGTGCCGCTATCTATACGATTACGGGAGGTCATTTGTGCATTGTGCCAATATTTGAGAATTTTTTTCAACGTTCGAAACTGAGATTGGAGAGCTTGAGAAGTTCGGCTTGTAGGTGGACCTTGCCAATTTTGCACATAATCAGCATGAACCTTTTCCCATAACTTGGAGGAGGTTATATGTTTTCCGGTGATCGGGCACACAGTCTTACGTGCCCATGAATCACACAATTGAATTTGCTCGTCGGTAGACCAATTGGTACCCGAATCTCCTATTGTTGGATATAATTGAAAGAAATGAAGAGAAGATTGATGGAGGAAGAAGATGGAGAGGTAAAATTATTGAAAATTTTGGTGTGAGAAATTAAGGTGAGGAACTAGGTATTTATAGAATTTTTGAAAAAAAAATTCTGATTATTTTTTTTACCCCATTCAGATTATTTTTTAGGTTTGAAAAAATCTTATCGTTGTCAATTAATTGCAGCCATTGGATCACATGATCCAACAGCCATAATTAAGTGACCGTTGCACAAAGGACAATTAAAAAAAAAAAAAAAACAGCCGTTGGCAGCAGCCCATGTAGGTGTGGAGCCCACCACCAACGGTCAGGCAATCCATTTGCTGATCCTTGGTCATCCAACTGCCTGGACAGGTGGGGCCCCCAAAAAACTGCAAATCAGTCAGGCAATTTATTGCCGCTGCATTCCACTTTTCCTTCTTTCTCTCCAATTGGTCATCCAATTGGTATGCTGGTGCATTTGCTCTAAGCGCAGTTTTCCTTCTGTTATTAAATAGAAACCTCCCTCTGAAGGCTACTTAAAACTCAACCTTGATAGTTCTGTACGGGCCACTTCAACTGCAGCAGCGGGTTTTGTTTTTCGAAACTCAGCTGGGGATCCAGTCTTAGCAGCAAGCAATAATGTGGGCTCTCAAGATGTACGAGCAGCCTTGCAGGCAGCTCGGCTTCATGGTCTTACCAACACTGAAGTTAAAGGCGATTCCAAGATCCTCATTGATAGTCTTAATGGTATAAATTCTGTTCCATGGAAAATCAAGCAGTTGGTTTTGGACGTCAAAGTTCTTGACAGATTTGTCATAGTCTCTTTGTTTCAACGTACTCATAGAGAAGCCATCTTCTTGGCAGATGCTATCGCTGATAGGAGCATTTTAATGCGATGTTTTAATAGTTATTTCCCCATATTTTGCTTAGTTATTTCCTTTACTTAATCAATTTTAATTTAGTTTCTATTTTCTAGGTACATTGAATAAATGGAGAAGAAATGAGCTTAAAGGCAGAAGGGATGCAGAAATGAGCTGAAATGAAGAAATGGAGTTTTCCTGGTCCGACTAGGAATCCTGATGAGGCTAGGAAACCTGAAGGCATTAGGAGACTACATGGCTTGAAGATGACGTGGGAGATATTATGGGAGATTAAATCTGATTTTTGCCATGGGAAATCATGAAGATAACGTGAAAAATCAAGGAGAATATCAAGGGAGAGTTTCAAGGGATTGTGCAACAAGAAAAAGCTCAAAACAAGTCCAGATTCGTTCCTTAATTCCCTCAAGATATGTTGGCTGAAATTAGAGAATAAAATCTGCAATTTTAATGTGGAAATCAAGAGAAAATCAAGGGGAGGATGTTAAGGATAAAGCCATGGAGAGATTTAAGGGAGAAAAGGTCCAAAATGAGTCCGGATACATTGTCTAGGTTCATGCCTAGATATTTGGCCGAAAATTAAGAGAAAAATCAGATAAAATCTTGGGAAAATCAGCAATAATATATTTGGAAAGATTAGGGATTGATTTTGGAGCTTCCTGATTGGTTGAATGACATGGCAGAGCTGACGTGGCATTAATTCATTGGTTGGAGCTGTGTGGTGCAACCAGAAAATTCCTTGGAAATTAAATTCATGAAGCCTTGCCTTCCCCTATATAAACCCCCCTATGCTAGATGTTCTAACACCATCACCAACAAGAACAACACCACAACACACCTCTTCATTCAGAAAAATTCTCTCCATTCTCTAGTTGCAAAGTTCTGCGTTTTCAAGCAAGGAGAGGAAGAAGAAGAAGGAGCCGTGAAGATCATATCCTCCATCATCCACCTTGAAGGCTTGCTTCCAAGATTCAAGATCCAATCATCTAGCTCTCCATCTCCATCTCCACTCACGGTGTAATTCGTTCCTTTTCCTTGTAACCTTTTTGGTTTCCTTGTTTGATTTCGTATGAACTTGTTTCTAGTTAACCTAACGTTTAGGGCAAAGTTTAAGCCCAATTTCTATGTTTAAATAAAGTTTTCGAATTCTATAATTGTGATTCTAAGTTGCTTATGTGAGTTTGTTCGATTAAATTTGCTTTACAGAAAACTTTTATATGTTTATCTTATTTGGGTCAACACTTATAGGATTTGCATGTAATTGGTGCTAGGTTTAAGAACATGAATCAACTTTTTGCTTTGTGTAACTTGAATCAAAAGTAGTAAAGGTTCTGGACAAGAATCGAATTTAATTGAAGAGGATTGCAATTAGGTGGACTTTTCCATAACTAAGTTGTACACTTGAGTTGATAGTCTTTCTCTATGTGTAATGCGTTAAACATGTTATGATTAACTAGCTTTCTAGTGCTTGAATGCATGTTTGATAGGATTGATCTAGGTGCTTTCGCTTAGGTTAATTAGCATTGAAAAGTAAAATATGGGAAATCATTTGCTTTCGAATGTTTCACATGATCAACTCCTTTCTCATGACTTGGAAGAACAATTATAGGGTTTGAATCGAATTTGATTACATGGAATTGGTTTTGATCTTTGTTCCTTGCGTTCCACCCTTGTATATATGTTTTTACGTTTTCTTTATTTTATTTATTTTAATTTTAATTTTAAGAATCCTAATCCCCCCTTATTTGTGTTTACTTGTATATATTTCTTTTCTTTGTTTTATTTTTGTAAATAATACTTTTTACTTTTATTAATTAATTAATTGTTTTTGCAATTACAGGTGTACCCTCAATCCCCGGAATAGAACGATCCCTATTTACTTATACTACTAACGATATTTTCAGGGTTAAATTATGCGCTTGCTTTTAGCGTATCAATCGCCAACACTAGTCATGGTTCCCAACCTCAGAGATGGTCACTACTACAAAAAGGGCCTAAGGGGACATATAACATGTGTGCCTTTTGATACCTATAGGGACAAATATGTGTTCCCATTGAGCTATAGAGACACATATCATATATGTGCCTATTGCTAGTGTTCTTATTGCTAAATGGCATACATATCTCATATCTCATGTGTCCCCAAATAACACAATGGGGCCCTTAAACTACAATAGACTACCAATACAATATATTTGTACAAATACAATACATTTGTACAAATACTACACACCAATTGGGGACACTTTCAGCATATGTGCCTATTACTTTTCTTTTTCTTTTTCTTTTTTTCCCCCACGACAAATTCAATACCCAGGTAAAACAAAATTCAATTATTAAATAAAAATAAACAAGACCAGATAATAATCAAAATGTCATAGCCTTTTTCATTAAACAACTCTAAGGTTCACATATCCAGCAATACATAAACAAACCCCAATTCTCTCCCAAAAACTACTAAACTCTAAGTAAACCCAATGGAGCTGATGTTCTCAGTTCGAATTGCCATGGCTTTCCACAGTTAGGTACTTCAATGAATGTATGATCAGCCATACAATTTCCATGATTCCTCATAGCTGTCTCTGGAAGTTCCTGCACATTTTTGATATGTTAATCAGCTTGATATGCAATAAAAAAATATATAAAAAAATAAGAATCAGCTGCTCCAAATTGAAACCACATAATAGAATATGCTTCGTCTTACACACAAAGAAGAAATATAAGAAAGTAATACTAGATGTATTGAATGCCACTGCTAACCTACAATATAATCTTGACAGAGGAAGAAATCAAAATATTCTTTTGCTGCACCTGCTACTAGACTTGGTTGAGCATGCAGAGATTATCAAGCCTCCCTGAGAAAACAAATTCTTTTGCTGTAGAGATTATCAGCAAGCCTTCCAGCATGTTACACATCTACCATAAACTGAACTATAGTGAACTTAAATAAAGAGACTGCCAACCAAGCTACAAACTAATGAGAATAAACACAAGAGTATTGAACAAAGCCCCAAATTATAAATCCAAGAGTAAACACAAAGAATAATCACACCCTAAAGTGATACATGACTATTGTTATTATAATTATAACTCCTAGCATTATATGTTTGGGACACTTGCAAAAGATTGAAGATTGAGATAAGGGAATAGATAAGAAATAATTTGGAGAGATTAAGTCATCATGAAAGAATTCCAATGTTGATTCCCTTTGTCATTGCTCATTAACTCTAGCTCTACAAATTAGTCATGAATTTTGAAATGTGTAATCGGAATTGAAGTTTTCAGGCAAAACATTATATATTTCTGAATCATAATTGAGTCTGCTGGTTACCTTTCCAATAGAGCCTTCAAACAAAAACATGGAGAAATCAAAGTCGTTTGTTGCTTCCTTCAACTCTTCAAGTGAAAAAAATCGACATACTGGGGCACCATGTGTCTCTAATTTCGCTGCTTGAGATATATATATATATATATATATATATATGATATCCTACACACAGTAGAACAGAACGTCAGGTACTAAAACAAAATACAGTCTGTATTCATAGACATTAAAACACGAACTTGAAGTTGTGCATTGTGAATTTGTGATAAAAAATTTTAAAACATGAAGTTGAAGTAGTTCAGAACCTTCCCTTCAAACTTTTCCAATAAATACCCCAAATTCCGAACTGCAGCACAAACAAAACCCCTAAAACATGAAAACCCATATCAGTTCAAAACCAAAGTTTTCAAATCACCAAAAATCAGAACCAACCTTGAAACTCTCCCAATTAATCGCTCAAATCCCAAACTCCATCACAAACTGAACTCAGACCAACTTCTTCTCTTCTTCTTTCGATGCCATCAAGCCAGCGCCATCGGCTGTGATGGAGGAGACTTCGCTGTCAACGCCTGGGCTTCGCTCTGCTAAATCAAAAAGAACTTGTTCATCTAGTAGACTTCGATCCAAAGGAAAAGAATAGGGAACAAAAACCGCGGTAGAGTCCGGAATGATCTAGATTGGGAATTCGGAGAAGGGGGAGGGGAGGAATTGATTTTAGATCTACTCTCTCTCTCTCTCTCTCTCTCTCTAGAGAGGCGAGAGAGAAAAACAAGCTACATTTGCTCCTAAACACTTAGCCTCATGAGATGGGAAAGGTTTTCCCTTGGTTGTTGACTATGAGAGAGAGATTGTTAGATGGAAAATACGTATTTGCAAGTATGAAGAATTTTTTTCTATTACTTTCTTATTATAAAATTAATTGTTTATAACAAAATATTGTACTTAATGGGTTCCTTCTGACATTTTCTTTTTGGGGACACATAATCTGTGCCTTATCCTTGCAATGGGCACACATATAGATATATGTCCCTTTTCATCATTTTAAGGCACACATACAACAACTGTCCCCATTTTATGTGTCCCCTTAGGCCATATTTGTAGTGGTGGGTATTGCGCTCTTTCTCTTTATTCTAGTCAAGCATTTCTGTTTGATAGTGTAGGAACAGGTTATTTGCTTGATTTTTGTTTGTAGTTTGCTCTTTACTCATAGAAAAAAAAAACTTACTTTTATAAATATCCAATATACTGATATCCTTAGAATGCCCTAAGCTTGAACTAAAATTAGAATTATCCCTGTGACCAAAATTGGGATACAACTAGAATGGGAGATTTTTTTTTTTTAACATAATTGCCCAAAAGCTAATATGTCCAAATTTAACACAAAATTAAAGATTTGCTTGAACAAATTACCAAACAACTTTGTCAAAATATCTGATCAAGTATAGTTATATCGAGGGCCCTTCCATTAAGGGAGTGTTTTTTTTAGCCAATTTAAGAGATTTTTTGTGGGACTCACTTTTTGACCACATTTTGACATCTTGACCGTTCAATTTTAAGTCTATGAATATATCACTCATGCAATTTTCAAACAAATTGATAATCGTTAATGTACTAAACTAGATCAAATCAATGGAAGAAGTGAATCTGTCCAACCTGAACTGTTCATGTTCATAATAATAAATCACGTTTTTAAATACACAAATAATCATTAATTTGGTTGAAAATTTGCAAAAGTGATCTACTCAAATACACCTAAAAACCAAACAATAGAGATGTCAATTGAATATTTTCTTTGAAGTTCTAATCTGTATCAGACAAGTGAGGAAACCGCATCAAAAACACTAGCTAGTGTACTTCTTTTCATCATGTCTTCGACGCATTAAATAATTGTTGTAAGGTTCATCCACACGCGAAGTGGAAGAAATGTAGTTCGGTGATGAAGGAAAGAATGATAATTAACATGCTTTGGCAAATGATAAAAACTCGTGCGCTTTCTCTAATCATTTTAGCCGTGCATTTTTGAAAAATTAAAAGATATTGCTTACTTTCCTAGCAGCTTTCATGGAAGAGTCACCAGAACCTAAAGTAGTTAACGATAGAGTCGTCAATGAAGTTTTAGTGTGGGGGAGAAAAAAAGTCTGTTTGTTTTCTTACTGACAGCAAACTCCAGGCATAGCTTGCTAGCTTTTCATTGAGCATGAAAATAATGTCTAATTGTGACAGAATTAATTAGCATTACATAGTGTGTGAAGAACTTTGTATCTCATGATTCAACATATATATCGATCTTCATCTGAATTCGATCTGAAATGTATATGCGACAGATATTCGTGCTAATTAATAAAGTTAAATTATGAAATGGAAATGAAGAAATATTTGTGAGTGATGAATTTTCTGATATGAAATGTGGTATATTGTTATACATTTTCTTCTCCAAATGGAAGGGTATATATAGGAGCACAAACTACCTATAGCTAGGTGTGAAAGGAATACACTAAGTCATACAATGTGGATGTATTAACATTTAAGATTTTACTGTCAAGATTTTGCTGCAGATTTTGCAGCATGACTCACAAGTCAACACCCCCCCTCAAGTTGGGGCATAAACGTCACAAACACCCAACTTGCCTAGTGAGTCATGAAACAACTTGCTAGATAGAGTTTTGGTAAGTATATCCGCTAATTGCTCCTCAGTTGGAACAAAAGTAAAGGAGATTAACTTTGCATCCAGCTTTTCCTTAATGAAGTGTCGATCAACTTCCACATGTTTCGTTCGGTCATGTTGCACATGATTTTGTGATATGTCAATAGCTACTTTGTTATCACAATACAGTTGCATTGCTGACTTAGTCTTAAAACCCAAATCTCGAAGTAAATTTCGTAGCCACAGAAGTTCACACACTCCATGTGCCATACCTCTATATTCAGCTTCAGCACTTGACCTTGCAACAACCTTTTGCTTCTTACTTCTCCAGGTAAAAAGATTTCCTCCCACAAAGGTGAAGTACCCAAATGTAGACTTCCTATCTGTGATACAACCAGCCTAATCTGCATATGTATACCCACTAATATAGAGGTGCTGATATTTAGAAAACATTAAACCTTTTCTTGGTGCTGACTTTAAGTATCTCAAGATTCTTACAACTGCCTCCATATGCCGTTCACTTGGATTGTGCATAAATTGACTCACAACACTAACTGCTTAAGAAACATCAGGTCTAGTGTGTGACAAATAAATCAGACTTCCCACCAACCTCTAGTATCTTGGTTTGTCAGTTGGAACCTGATAAGGATATTCTACTAGTTTGTGATTTTGCTCGATTGGAGTGTTAATCGGAGAACAATGGAACATGCATGTCTCTGCCAAGAGATCCAACACATACTTTTGTTGACATAAGAAGATGGCATCTCTCCCCCTTCCTACCTCAATCCCCAAGAAATACTTCAAGTCTCCCAGATTCTTCATCTCAAACTCAGATGCCAACTTCTTCTGAAGCCTTCCAATTTCCACCAAGTCATCCCCTGTTATCACCATATCATCCACATATATAATAAGCACAGTTACCTTTCCCTTTTGGTGCTCTTGAGTGCAATCATTGATAAATAAGACAAAATAACGCATTCAAGAAATAGTGGGTTCTCTAGAAGGTCCCCGCACATCAGAGTGAATAATCTCAAAAGGAGTACACTTTTATTGGAAACACTTGAAGGATAACAAGCACGATGACTCTTAGAAAGAACACAAGTTTCACAACATAAAGTAGACTCATTTATCCCAATAAACTAAGAGGGCATGGTTTTCTTTTCATATTGATAAAAGAAGGATGCCTAAGACGGCGATGCCGCAACCATACCTCACTAATTTGACCAGAAGTTGTTGTTAAAATAGCTCGGGTTGTCTTTGTTGGGTTCTCTCCACTATACATGCAATCAAGATGGAACAGTTTCCCCCTCAAATATCCACGACCAATTATTTCCCTAGTGAGAAGATCCTGAAAAATGGCATACATAGGGAAGAATGTTGCCGAGCACTTAGACTGAGCATTTAATTGTGGTACATATATTAAATGATGAGATAAAGCTGGAACATATAAAACATTATAGAGTTCTAAAGCAGGACTCCAATTGTACCTATCCCCATTACAGGGAAAGACTAACCATTAGCATTTATAACACTAGATACTGGCGGGGGTGACAAATTGGAAAAAGGGAATTTGTCATAAGTCATATGATCTGAGGCATCTGAATCAATTATCCAAGTATCCCCACCAATAAAGTCAGAAATCTGTAAAGCAACACCAACCTTACCTCAATTTCTATGAACAACCAATGTAGAGATCTTACCATCAGATTTTAAATTATTAAAGTAGCCAGGTGGGTAGCCAACTAATTTGTAACATGTTGCTTTGGTGTGTCCAAAGTTCTTGCAGTAGTTGCAAAACAATTGAGAGTATGCTATGGTGAAAGACTTGATTATGCAGCGGAATTGAGACAGAAGATGCATCGACTGATCAAGAGAGATTGATCGACTGGTCAGAAAACCACAGGAAACCTTCTGAAAGATAGAAAAACAATCCTAACGTTTAGATTAGAGAAAGGAACAGTGATCTAACCTCACAGTGTGAGGAAAGAACAATGAAGTAAAATATATATATATATATATATATATATATATATATAAAGAAACAAAGTCCTCTTGGATATTTGCTCTGATACCAAGTTAAATTATGAAATGGAAATGAAGAAATATTTGTAAGCGATGAATTTTCTGATATGAAATGTGGGGTATATTGTTATACATTTTCTTCTCCAAACGGAGGGGTATATATAGGAGCACAAACTACATATAGCTAGGTGTGAAAGGAAATACACCAAGTCATACATTGTGGCTGTATTAACATATATTCAAGATTTTACTGTCAAGATTGTCAACATTTTTGCTGCATGACTCACAAGTCAACAAATAACATGTACAAACTTCATCAGGAGGATATCAAACTCCTCTCAGCAGGCATTTCTGACATAATTAAATTTATGGTAGGATTCTGTCAATGCTAGACTCAATTACAAACAAATACAGACATTAATGAAAGAGAAACAGCTCTTCACTAATGGCGGATTATGTGCCCTCATCTAGTCCTTTGTTTTTCTCAAAATAAGAAACATTCTCTTTAATTAATTGCTCGCTCACAATTGTGTAATATGGTTGATATATCTTGAAAAGATTGAAAACTGTGAATTTTTTATTTTATTTTTTTATTTCTAAAGCAATCTAGGTTGGTGTTAACAAGTGTTAAAACTTGGAGTATCCAATCTTTATCAGAGTTTATTTCTGTGAGTATAAAAAATGGACTACTGTCTTGGATCAATTCACCGTCTTCATGACTGCGAAAAAAGAAGCAAGATGTTCTTAATTAGCAGGAAAACATGGAATGGTTAGCATAAACCTGTTCTAAGCTAGTTCCAACCAGTCTGTTCCAAAGTCCAAACCACTGGTGAAGGGGTCACCACAGGCTTAGACAGCTGATTGCTGTGTCCCTATAAGTTGAAGGCCCTAAAAAGTAGTTCCATTGATCAATACTCTGCCAATTGATACGTCAAGGGACCGGTCGAACTGTTTTGGCTCCCAAAGAAGCTTCTACATTTTTGGTATTGGTTAACAAGCAGTCAAATAGAAAATTTCGTAATTTAAACTCTAGCAGTACTGTTTCCAGGGACACAGTTTACAGTCATTTGATGTTTTTGCAGTGAGTAGCTCTCTAAGCGACTGGCAACATTTGGAGCCAGCTTGTTTCGAGGAAATTTAAGCTGGTCTCTTCATCCTTTCCATCCTACATAACTTGCCGCTTTCAATTAGTTCCATGGAAAGCTTTTAATTGTGCTGTCCAGGTACCAGTTAATAATTATGTTTCACAATCAGTCGTCACTAATTGCTTTTTAAATATAGGAAGGGAATTGATAAAGTGATGTTTTATTTTTTCATGCAATGGATAGGATTAGGATGTACAACATGCTAGGCTAGCTGATAATCTTAAGAGGATAGATCATCCAACAGAAATTCTTGGAATCACTAAGAATGAAATATAGCAAGTTGTTGTTTTTATTTTTTTATGAAGATGAAACACAGCAAGTTACCAGGCAGTGAAAGTGATAAACTCACTGATGAACAACTGAACAAAATCACCCCATGCCACTTTCTATCAAATCAAGCATCTCCAAGGCATTGTCATGAATATGAAACATATGTTTTCCAAAACTAGAGAGATTTCTTAATGAGGAGTTTGGGAGAATTACCAGCAAAGTCACACCCATCTACTATGTCGATTACTTGCTCCTTATTCTTTCCCTTATGGCAACATGAAATGCTCAGAAAAATTCTCTTCTCCATTTCTCATCTAGTCCATACTTCCATCTCACTTAGTCTGATATTATTTCAAAAATTATTGTATTCTGTTTTTCCAATGCCTTATGTCATGCATCTTGACCTCTCTTATACAATGAATATGGAAAAATTAAGAGCTAATGGGAGCTTTGGCAAAGTTCATGATCTAAGAACTCAGATAGCACCAGATAATATTCTTCAGGCAGCTGTTCTCTTGCTGATAAATTTTATCTATACCATTTGCACTTGGCAAGAAATTATCTCTACTTGCTATGGTGGTTATTCTGAAAAGCAAACCAGCTGTTTCGTCCTACCTAGTTCCAGCTCGTTTAACTGATTCACAATATCAAGAATAACGAGGAGCTTTTCATAAAGTTTTTTTTTATCCCAATGTGACGCAGTCGGAAAGATCACCTAAACACAAGCAATAAACCTAAAATAAAGATTCTGGAGTCCACCTAATCTCAATTTGATTGATAATTTGATAAAAGATAGTTATGCAACTGTTTAAGGTTGCTTATATATGAGAAAAGAAACCCTAGGGCGACTAACAATGAAATCCTAAAGCCCACGGGTAAAAACGAAAACAATCCAAAATAGACTAGAAAACCAAAATTCATAAAAAATAGAAAAACGCAGTTTTGAGGCCCTAAACGATCCCGAAAGCCAGAAAAAGCCCATAGCTTGTGGCAAAGCAATGAGTCTTGTTTCTGGCGCAATTCCCTTTCCGAAAAGCTATGGCGCGCCCCAATCGGACAGGCTACTAGTACCTTTTCGTTTTCCTCCTTTTGCACAATTAAACTGTTCCTCGAATCGGGCTGCCATCCGTTCTACATCAGTCTCCTCGACCTTCGAAGAACTCGACCCAGAGTTCTCTTCAGGATAAAGAACCGCATCTTCACGAAACTCATGCAGATCAGCCACATTAAAGGTGTTAGAAATGCCCATGGAATCAGGAAGGGCAACAACATAAGCATTGCCGTTGATCTTCCTCAGCACCTTAAAAGAACCATATTTTTTGGGCTTCAGCTTGTTGTAGGTACCAACAGGAAATCGCTCCTTCCTCAGAAACACCATCACGTCATCACCCTCTTGGAACACTTTAACTCGTCGGTGCTTGTCAGCTGTAGCTTTATACTTGGCATTAGTTTCTTCCAGCTTGGCCTTAACTGCTTCTCTAACATCCTACATATCTCTAGCCATACCCTCAGCAGCAGTACTAACACCAGAAACTTTAGAAAGCTTCACCAAATCAACCACATGTCGAGGCACAGCAGTATAAACCAATGAGAATGGTGACTTCCCTATTGCACTATGCACAGCACTGTTATAAGCAAACTCCACCTGTGGCAAAGCATAATCCCACTGTTTGGGCCTATCTCCACAAACACTCCGAACCATGTTACCCAAAGTGCTGTTAGTAACCTCTGTCTGCCCATCAGTTTGAGGATGAGCTGTGCTACTACGATTCAAAGCCATTCCAAACATTCTCCACAATGTAATCCAAAAGTGACTAAGAAACTTCGTCTCTCTATCAGAAGTAATGGACTTGGGCACTCCATGTAAACGAACCACTTCCTTGAAAAACAGTTTGGCTATATTGGACGCATCAGCAGTCTTTTTACAAGCTATAAAATGTGCCATCTTGGAGAATCTGTCAACCACCACAAACACAAAATCCACACCCTTTGGGTACGGGGTAATCCCAACACAAAGTCCATAGCAAGATCCTGCCAAATATCTTCAGGAACTGGTAAAGGTAGATAAAGACCTGTATTTTGGGACTGACCTTTAGAAACCTGGCAGGTGTAGCACTTCCTCACAATAGCTCCTACATCCTTCTTCAGCTGTGGCCAGAAATACCTCTCCTCAAGGCTAGCAATAGTTTTGTCACGGCCTAAGTGTCCACTCAAACCCCCTCCATGCAAATCTCTAATCAATTTCTCCCTTAATGAGGAACTAGGAATACAAAGCCGATTGCCTGTGAATAAATAACCATCACGCACCTTGGAAATCTGCAACTGCATGATTGCTACTGCACTTGGCCCAAATTTCCTTAAAATCAACATCTTCCTCATATAAGTTCTTTAAAAGATCAAAACCCACAACCTCCTGAGCTATAGTGACCAACAAGGAAGCTCTCCTACTCAAAGCATCTGCCACCCTATTAAGAGTACCAGATTTATGTTGAATCACAAAAGGAAATTTCTGCAGAAAACTCACCCATCTTGCATGCATCTTGTTTACAGTTTTCTGACTGCTAAGGTACTTCAAGGCCTGATGATCAGTGAACAGTACAAACTCTCTCTGAATAAGGTAGTGCTCCCATTGCTTCAATGCCCGGAACACTGCATAAAATTCCTGATCATAAGTACTCCACTTTTGTCGAGCTTCACTTAGCTTTTCACTAAAGAACGCTACTGGTTTCTTTTCTTGTGACAACACAGCACCTACTCCCACGCCACTAGCATCACACTCCACCTCAAAGACCTTGTCGAAATTGGGAAGAGCAAGAACTGGTGCAGTACAAAGTCTCTCCTTAATGAAGGCAAAGCTCTTCTCCTGCTCTTCTCCCCACTGGAATTTGCCTTTCTTCAAACATTCAGTAATAGGAGCAGTAATGGTACTGAAATTCCTCACAAATCTCCTATAGAAAGTAGCTAAACCATGAAAGCTCCACACTTCAGAAACTGTTTTTGGAGCTGGCCATTCTCTTATAGCTCGTACATTCTCTTCGTCAACCTAAATGCCTTCCTCTCCAACCACAAAACCCAGAAACAACAGTTTACTAGTGCAGAAAGTACACTTTTTTCAGGTTAATGTACAGTTTATTTTTCTGTAAGGCACCTAAAACCTGCCTCAAATGTACCAGAAGTTCTGCTTTGGTTCTACTATATATCAGTATATCATCAAAATACACCACAACAAAAGAACCAATAAAAGGACGAAGAACCTAATTCATAAGCCTCATAAAGGTGCTAGGTGCATTAGACATCCCGAATGGCATCACCATCCACTCATATAAGCCATCATTGCTCTTAAAGGCTGTCTTCCACTCATCTCCTGGCTTGATTCGAATCTGATGGTAACCACTTCGAAGATCTATCTTGGTAAACACCTTGGAACCCTCCAGCTCATCAAGCATGTCCTCTAAACGAGGGATAGGAAACCTATACTTCACAGTGATCTTATTTATAGCCCTGCTATCAACACACATCTGCCACTGATTACCCTTCTTAGGAACAAGGAGGACTGGAACTGCACAAGGACTCATACTTTCACGAATGAACCCTTTCTTCAGCAAGTCTTCAATATGCTCCCTCAAAATCTCATTCTCTTTAGGACTCATGCGGTAATGGGGTAGATTTGGCAATCTAGCTCCAGGAACCAAATCAATCTGATGCTGAATGTTTCGCATAGGTGGTAACTCATTGGGCAGCTCATCTGAAATCAGCTCTTCAAACTCTCCCAACATATTCTTCACTTCCTTAGGAATCATCATCTCTTCCTTTTCTGCAGTCAACAACCCTTTAATCACCACTGGACAAATAACTTCAGATTCTTTAAAGGCTTCCTCCATCTCGAATTCACTGCTAGACAAAGTTAGAAAACTCTCCCCTTTCTTCACACCAGATCTCTCAAATTGATAAATAGGGGCCATGGCAATTTTATGACTATTCCACATAAACATCATCACATTATCTCTGCCTTTGTATGTCACATCCACATCATATTGCCACGGTCGCCCAAATAAAATATGACAAGCATCCATATCAATAATATCACATAGAACTTCATTTTTATAATGCTTACCAATGGACACCGGTACTTTACAGGAATCAGCAACTCGAACTTGTGGACCTTTCTTGACCCACCCCAGAGAATAAGGTGTATCATGAGGCTGCATAGGAAACTACAAATACTCCACCAACTTCTTGGCTACAAAATTTTCGCAGCTCCCATTATCCACAATTAGATTGCGCACTTTGTTATTAATGGAACAAAGTGATATGAAAATATTGCGCCGCTGCCCATCTTCCTTAGGAGATAATAAGATCCTCTGCAAAACAATATTAACCTTCTCAGGAGATTCCTCCACTGCAATCTCAACCCCATCATATTCATCACCCCTTCCAACTTCTTCTTCATCTTCATCATAATCTTCTATAAGGGTAGATTGTCTCCTCTCAGGACACACATTAGACCTATGCCCATGTTTGTTGCACCTATAGCAGACATCTGTTGTAGGCCTAGCATAAGGATTGGTAAGCCTCTGGTTTGGGGCCCTATTTGGAGCACTACTAGAACTGCTAGAACTGCCAGTCCATTTAGAAGGAGGATTGGAAACCCTAGAAGCACTTCCTGTATTCTGCTGTAGGGCTTTACCCTTGTCAGTTGAAGTGTTTACCAAATCTGTGCTCCTTTGGTAGTTATATCTCTAGAAAGATGAAGCTCGTGAAGGTTTCTCTAACAACTCTGCCTTCAATGCTAGATTCGAAGCTTCTGCCACAGTCCACACAGTTTGCAACCCAATTTTCTCCTGAATGCTTTTGTTCAACCCACTAATATAGCGAGCCACCTTCTGACCTTCAGTTTCTCCTAGTTCATTGCACTCAGAATAGCATAAGAACTTAGCAGTGTACTCAGCAACGGTCCTCGTACCTTGGATGCATTCAATATACAACCTGTACAGAATCTGCTCATAATCATCCGGCAAGAATCTCTCCATCATAAGTTGCTTCATTCTTCGCCATGTTTTAACTCCCTACTTTCTTTGCTTCTTTCGGGTATTCTGCAGCTTATCCCACCAAACTGCAGCAATACTCTTTAATCGCCAGGCAACATGCTTAACTTGCTTGTTGTCAGGCACCTCCATAATCTCAAAGAACCTGTCCACCTGAAGCTGCCAATCCAAATAATCTTCCACACCCAAGTTGCCAGAAAATAAAGGGATCTCAGCTTTGACTTTGTAATCCTGATCAGCTTGTCCTTGTTGTTCAGGTTGCACAATTTCTTTTTCAGAACCAGATTCTGAATTATTATCAACAACTTCACCACGCGGAGTCCTAGCTCGTTGGCCTCATTCCCCACCTCTATTCCGATTGTTGTTGTTGTTGTTGTTGTTATTGTTATTGTTGTTGTTCCTCTCTCCCAACAGTCCACGAATCTCTCTAATTTGATTATTCACCGAGTTGAAGGCAGCGGTAAATGTTGCTGTAAGAGCTTCAATATCTGCTTTCGTAACTTCACCCATTGCTACTAAGGAAAATAAAAGAGACAGGAAAGACTTGCTCTAATACCACCTGACGCAGTCGGAAAGATCACCTAAGGCTTACAAGCAAAAAACCTAAAATAAAGATTCTGGAGTCCACCAGAGATAAAAGAGAATAATCTCAATTTGATTGATAATTTGATAAAAGATAGTTCTGCAACCGTTTAAGGTTGCTTATACATGAGAAAAGAAACCCTAGGGCGACTAACAATGAAACCCTAAAGCCCACGGGTAAAAACAAAAACAATCCAAAATAGACTAGAAAACCAAAATTCATAAAAAATAGAAAAACGCAGTTTTGAGGCCCTAAACGATCCCGAAAGCCCGAAAAAGCCCACAGCTCATGGCAATGCAATGAGTCTTGTTTCTGGCGCGATTCCCTTTCTGGAAAGCTATGGCGCGCCCCAATCGGACACCGAGCTCATTTGTGGCTACTAGTACCTTTTCGTTTTCCTCCTTTTGCACGATCAAACTGTTCCTCGAATCGGGCTGCCATCCGTTCTGCATCACAATGGTTCCCGTATTAACATCCGAAACCTGAATAAAGTTTTCTTCCACACAGAGAAAAGAAGGTGCTTATATATGTAGATGAAGGAGGCCATGCTGTTGTCATTGCAAGTATGCCTCATCTCAATACTCAATATCCGGTTCATAATTTGAGGCGCTGATTATCTGGTTTGGTTCATTATTCATCAGTGCTAGAGGTTTCTTTTCCAACTGGTACAGTTAGCCTTGGCAGGACATAGTTTCATTGGAAATTTTGTTTTTATGTAAGAATATCACAGGAAATAGTTTCTTTAATCATGGAAACTTTGATTTAACATAAGATTATGGAAGGTGTAAAATTCTGGTCAAACAATAACCACTATAGATACTACAAAATAATCTACCTTCATCTGCTGTGATAAACATTCGATGAAGATTTGGATTCTAATGGTTCTGTAAATTTTTTCCCTTTTTTTCAGAGCTTTGGTTGCAGGAACAAAAGAAAGCCGGCCAATAGTTCAGCCTCCAAAATAATGGAAACTAAGAAATTAGACTGTTATCACTATATATTTTAGTCTATGTTCAAGGGATATTCTTTTTCTGCTCCGTCGCACTGTCTTATATAGCCAAATAAAGAAGAAAGAACACTTGAACATAGCATCAGAACCATATAAAAAAAAAAAAAAATCAACTATTGATGATATTTAAATAGTCAGGCATACGCCAAAAGATAATCAGCTTGTCACTGGCCAACTTAACTATGTAAAAGAAGAGAACCGTAATTCCTGTATAGCACTTGGCTACTTTCCAGAAACTGTTGATTTTATGCAATTCAGCAATTGATCGGATCATATATTTGCCTTCTATTTCAGAGCAATCAATGTTATAAATCAGAAAGAAACTCCACATTTTTTGCGCTTTTATCTTTGGATTTTATTTCAGAGAAATCAATGTCATAAAACAGAGAACAAATACTTGAGAGTTAAGAGAATCCTGATATATTCTACCTAAAACCTTATGAACCAAAACAAATCATCACTCCAAGCTGCAGGACAAAAGCTATTTATACTTTCAGCATAATAATAGAAAAAATTACTTCTATAATCAGAAGCCTATCTGCAAGCTGTGAAAAAGTGCTATTGTTGCTCAACACTGATTGGCTACAAACAGAAACTAAAACCCACAACACATGGATAAGCAGTAACTTCTTTCCCATATCTACACTTCAGTTGTTCTCACATTAGTCTTTGTCTAGGGATTTAGGTCCAACAGTCTGACCATGGTTTCGATTTCTATTTAGTCTTGAACCGGCCAAACACAAAAGAAAGATGGTAGGTAAAAGGGATAGTTTTATGGGACTATCAGCATGCCAAGAGAAGTAAGCATATTGAGTTATGGAGCATATACACTGAGAAATTCCCCCAATTAGTCCATAAATGTCAGGGAGAGTACCAAAAGGCGTGCTTTCGTGGGGGTCTGGATAATAATACCACCATAGCTTTCCAAACTTCTTCAATACTACTTTTTCATTGATGCCCTTGTGAATGAGCTCCCAAATGCAAACAAACATAGCTGCAATAGCAAACAGCACACCAAATAGTGCATAGTGTGGCTTGCTTGGGGAGGAAGCCTGATCAAAAGCAGCTGACAAAATCTCTAGGCCAAGGTTAGTGAGTAGAAAGATCCACTCGACTGGAGTAGCCTACAATTTTATAAAATAAAGAGATTATTAAAACTGTAAATTAACTATGATTCTGAGTTCTGAGTTTTGAGTTTTGACCATTGCATCCGTAATTTTCTTTGGCTTGTCATGGTCACGGTTCTGCTGGGGGGAACCAATGCTAGCTAATGCGACCTGCATATATTGAATTGTACTTAAGTAGTACATTTAAGTTGCTTGAAAATCGCTTCATCACTATGCAGACATAAGGCTGCATCATGAAGTATATTCAATATACAACTTGAAATAAGGTGTTTATCTGAAATGAACATTGTTTGCATCAGGATCTACAAACAGTTCTATTTTCTTTCAGTCAAAAATCAATTCTTACCAAGTGTGTGGACTCTAAGAATGTGTATGTAGGATGTAGTTTTTCCTTTGGACTTTGTCTAAAATGTAGTTTGTTCCACAGTGCTTCCGTAATTTCTTCGATAACCTCTACTTCATTCCTAACACACCATGAAAAAGAAACAACTAATATTCATCAGTCGGTATTTTTTCTCTATAAAGCCAGTAAACAAGTACCTATTCATTCGGTTACACAACCGCTAAACCTCAAAAGCATAACCATTTAGAGAATATGACAACAATGTATATCGAGCTAATAAGATATGATTAATGTACAGCCTTTACCTGTCATTGGAAGTCCATCCAGCAAAATTGCACACCTTGGTTAAAGCATCTCTCCAAGCTTCAACCTTTGCCAAGTCATCGTGAAACCTTTTTAAGTGCTCGTCAAAGGCTTTCCCAAAACTATCCTTTTGCTTCTGAACATGGGAGAGATTCACATCATGAAAGATGGGCAGAATCCGGTTCCTATCTTTCATGCACTGGAGAATTTTTGTAAGTTCATTCAGGCGCTGGGGTGAAGAAGCATAGTTTTGCGAGAGAACAACAATTGCAAACCTCGATTCTTCGATCGCACCGAAGAGCTCCAGAGGGGTAGTTGTGTTTCTTCCAAAGAAAGTAAAAATACGTCGAGACTGCAACTTGTGGTATAAGTGGGATGAGAAGATGTTTTCATGGTCGCAACTCAAGAAGACATCGAAAGTCCATAGATTAGTTGCAGGAATAGATACGGCTAATGGACTAGGTAAGGATCTTTGCTTGTTCAACACCATTGCAAACCAACTGGTTGTTGCACTTGCAGGAGCTAGAGCAATTTGGCCAAATGCTTACAATTCTTTTTTTTTTTTTTTTTGAAAGGGGTTTGGAACCCAGCCAAGCTGGGAGGCTCATCCCCACGCCCGTCTTATTGAATTAAAAACTATGCATCGAGGGGGACGTAGAGCCTTGACCTAATTACAAAAATCCTCATAGAGGACATCCTGAATAATAACAGGAGCCTCCTCTAACCATACATCATTAAGAAAATTTGAACTAGCAAGATGAGCTAATCGATTAGCTACACCATTTGCTTCCCGGAAGACATGAGAGATCTTAATTGAGTGTAATGATGTCAAATATGACTTACAATCATCAATAATGCGCCCAACATCAGATCGGTCCTCCAAATTCTGATTCAATGCAGCCACCATCAGTGAGCAATCACTCTCAAGTATGAATTCGTCCCATTCTTGGTAAATAGCCAGGAGAAGACCTGCCCGGCAGGCCTCTGCCTCCATATGGAAAGCAGAAAGGACATTAGGAAAATACCGCGCCATAGCTGCCATGCACGAACCTTTGTCATCACGTATCACTACACCAATACCACCATCACCAAACTCGGGCCTGTAACTGCCATCTATGTTGATCTTAAGTCTACCCGTAGGAGGGTTTTCCCACTTAGCTCGTGTCCTTCCCGACTTCTTCTGCCGTGTTGGGTGGACTTGTTGATACTCACTAAGAAACTTGGACGACCATTGTACAGCATTGTACGCATTGAAGACATTACCATTCCAGACCAAGTTGTTTCGCTCTGTCCATATAACCCACAAGTAGACAAAGAAAAGGTTACGGTGGTGCTCAGTAATTACATCAATTACATTCTTCACCCATTCTTCCAAACTTGCAGCCATAACTTCAACAACTTTCAAGCCCAGCTCTCCAAGAGCCCAAAAGCATGCAATATAGCTACAATCTCTAAAGAGATGTAGGCCATGCTCACCAGCACCATGACAAAAGACGCACTCAAAGTCTGGGAGTGCCACCTTTTTGCGTAGCTCATGCTTTGTGGGAAGAATGCCTTTTATCAATCTCCAAATAAACATCCAAACTTTGGGAGGAATCCGAGCATGCCAAACAAGCTTCCAATATTTTCCATTTAAACCAACTGGACCAGTAGAACATGATGCACGTTCAGTAGCACCATCCACAATTCTAGCAACATGGTAACCACTTTTAACATCATACATACCCTTTTTATCATGATGCCAGACCCACCTATCCACTGGGCTCCGCAAACTAAGAGGAATACTTGCTATCAAATTCACCTCCAGAGGCATGAAAAGCTCCTGTAACAGGAACATATTCCACTCATTCTCCTCTTGATCAATAAGCTCAGCCACCCGAAGTGTCTCCAAACCCTCCATAGGCGTTGTGATGGGTCTGAAGGAATAGGGTAAAGGCAACCATGGGTCTGTCCACACTGCAATCTGACTACCATTTCCCACCTGTAGCCTAAGTCCCTTACGTAGTAATTCCCTTCCAAACAAAATACTCTTCCAGGCATAAGAAGACCCACTACTTGCCTCAGCTTCCATGAAATCACAATTCGGAAAATACTTCACCTTGTATAGTCTTGCTAACAAAGAGTTAGGGTTTTGGATGATTCTCCAACCTTGCTTCGCAAGTAGAGCTTGATTGAACTGCACCATGTTTCGGAAACCAAGCCCACCTTCAGCCTTTGGTACACACAACTTCTCCCAAGCAAGCCAATGTATCTTTTTATCATTACTTTTATCTCCCCACCAAAACTGTGCCATCAGACTATGCATCTCCAAGCACAAATGTTTTGGTAGTTCAAAACAGCTCATAACCTAGGTTGGAATAGATTGCGCAACCGCTTTGATCATGATCTCCTTGCCAGCAGCACTTAAAGTCTTCGCTCTCCAACCCTAAGTGCGTTTTCTAACCTTTTCTGATAGGAAATTAAAAGCCTCGGATTTGGAATAGCTAATTTTCGTAGGTAAACCCAAGTACTTGTCATGTTTATCCACACGCAGAACCCTAAGACTTGCAGCCAGCTCATCTTGCTTTTCTCTTTTGACATTCTTACTAAAGGAAACACAACTCTTGTCAAAGTTTATCATCTGACCAGACGCTTTTTCGTATTGCTCAAACAATCTCTTTAGAACATCACATTCATCTGTTTCTGCCTTGAAGAAAATGAAGGAGTCATCAGCAAAGAAAAGATGAGAAATAGGGGGTGCACCTGTGCAAATTCTTACGCCATGAATGCTGCCCATGTCTTCTGCCTTTAGGATCAACCTGGATAAAGTCTCCGCACAAAGAAGAAAAAGATAGGGCGAGATGGAGTCTCCTTGCCTTAGCCCCCGGGATGGGACCACACGTCCCCTAGGAGTCCCGTTCACTATAAAAGAATAGGAGACAGTCGTCACACATCGCATCACCCAACCACGCCATTTAGGGCAAAAACCAAGCTGCTGCATAACCCTATCCAAGAAACCCCACTCAACTCAATCATAGGCTTTGCTCATGTCGAGTTTTAAAGCCCCGTAGCCAACATGTCCTCTTCTCCTCCTCTTCAAGAAATGAGAGATCTCGAAAGCAGCTAGAGAATTATCAGAGATAAGCCTCCCAGGTACGAATGCACTTTGATAAGGTGAAATAAGATCCTGTAGCAGTGGCTTCAGCCTATTTGCGAGCACTTTGGAGCCAATCTTGTATATCACGTTGCACAAACTAATCGGTCTTAGTTGATTGACATGTTCCGGAGCCTTGACTTTTGGGATAAGAGTAACATTCGTGCAATTAATCTGACTTATCATCCCATCTGATTCCACAAAGCAACGCACCGCCATAGTGACATCATTACCAACAAGGTGCCAGAAATGTTGGTAAAAGCATGGTGCAAATCCATCAGGGCCAGGTGCCTTGGCTGGATGCATCTGTTTGAGCGCCATGTAAACTTCATCGAATGTGATATCCCCAGCCAAAGTATTGTTCATCTCATCATTAATAAAACACGGAAGCACCGACGCAACATCATCCATTCTTGCCTGTTGGGACGAAGTGAAGAGTGTACGATAATAATTTAGTACAATGTTTTCTATCTCACCATCAGCTGTACACCAAGTGCCATTCTCATCTAATAACCCTTTAATTCTATTTTTCTTCCTTCGGTTACTTGCACGTTGATGAAAGAAACGTGTGTTCAAATCACCTTCAGAAAGCCAAAATACCTTCGCCCTTTGTTTCCAAAAATCTTGCTCTTTCAACAGTAACTCATTTAACCGATCTTCTAAGGCAATTCTTGCAGAATCCGGTGGAGAAGAAATAGCGGAATCATAGAACACCACAAGCTTCTCTTGAATGTACTTAATATCCTTCTTTATGGAGCCATAACGGACCTCACTCCATTCCATAAGACCCCTTCGTGTTTCTTTTATTTTATGACAAATAGTAGAAAAAGGATCAACCCCACCCACACTACTCCATCCTTGTTCCACTACCTTGCTGCACTCATCATCACGAAGCCACAATTCTTCAAATTTAAACCATTTCTTCCTCTTCTTCTTTCTCTGTGGTCTGCACTCTCGCACTTCCAAGAAAATGGGAAGGTGATCGGACTTGTTGGGTAATAGGTGAGTAACCCGGGAGATCGGAAACATGTCATACCAACCTGGAGTAACCAGGAACCTATCCAACCTGGTCTTTATGATCTCCCCACCCCGTTTTCCTCTCCACGTGAAACTCGGGCCAGAGAAACCAATATCCTTGAAGGAGAAGACCTCCACAACATCTCGAAAACCTTCCATTTGTCTAACACTTCTCAGGGAACCACCCTCCTTTTCCCTGTTGCAAATGATTTCATTAAAATCTCCCCCAATCACCCAAGGCAAAGAGCTCTGGATCCCAAGAGTTTTAATGAGTGACCATGTTTTATGCCTGTCTTCCACTCTCGGACAGCCGTAGATGCCCGTAAACCTCCATTGCTTCTGACTGGAGGCTTCACCAACAACCACATCGATATGATTATCCGAATAACTGCGAAGAGAAACTGCCAAATCTTCCTTCCATAAGAGACACAGACCCCCAGACCTCCCAATCCTCTTACCTTTCTTCTTCTTTATTACTTTACAAGGAACTGAGAAAGCATTACGCCAACCCAATTTTACTCGAATATCGACCATCTCCGCCATAGTACATTTAGTTTCCGACAAAAAAATTAAATCGGGATGAATTTGGGACACAAGTCCCTGGAGTCCTCGAACTGTCCAAGGGTTCCCAAGCCCTTGGCAGTTCCATGATAAAACATTCATGACTCGTGATGGGTCGAATCCGGACCCATCACGGAGGAACGTTCGAGAGTACGTCCAGAACTCAAAGTTAACCTTCGACCTGTGGAGCTAGAATTCTTCCCAACAAGAAAACCCTTACTACCAGATTTCTTGGAACTTTCTAGAACCTTCCTTGCTGGCCTACTAACTGCAGGGGACAGACCGGCCTGTTTCTGGCCCCCCTAGGTTTCTTCATATGGGCTTCAGCTCCACTATCAACCGCGGCCCTCACTGAACTGTTTTTTTTAGGCCCAGGCCCAGACTTCGACGTGGTTGAATTAGAGTGACTCACACCATCCATCCCAATCAACGCCTTTCCACTAGCTTTCCCGCTTAATCCTTTCAAATCAGGATCTGTACAATCCCGCTTATTACTAGGGATCCACGCAGGGAGAATCTCCTCTTTCGCTGACTGCTTTCGCATTGAATTCAGATCCCCAATCATGGGATTTCCTCCTTCCATTGACTGCACCAACAAAGATTGCACAATCACTGCACAAAAATTACCAGTCTCCCCCAAATTAGCACATTCCATAACAGGTACTTCCGTAAGTCCACCATCCTCCGCCGTCCCCAAACTACTCCGTCGCCCCTCCACCCTTCTTTTCTTCTTTTCCGGCGCACCCATGTCTTTCACCACAGCATCCTCCAGTACAATATCCATGTCATTCTCATCTCGCGGTTCCGGATGTTCAGAATCGGCTTCCCATTCATCCCGAGATCTAATCAGGCCAATGGTTGGGAACTCAGGTGCCGTCATGGACCAACCTTTCTTCGTAGCCGGAAAGAGACCAAACCTAGTACCTCCTCCACCGGAAGCGTTTCCTGTCTCTTCCTCTCTCTCCTGTTCTTGCTTTGCCAGCCATGCCTCCTTCTTTTCTGCATTTAGGAGGATGTCGTAAGTTGGTTCAGTAATCTCCCCGGACAACCTTTTAGTGCAGCTGAAACCGGTATGTGAAATCAGACCACAATATAGGCAGAAGTGTGGTAATCGCTCGTATTCCAGTTCAAACAGCGAACTCGCTGACCATGTTGCATGTGGGATGCTAATTCCCTTACTTAAGGGCTTTCCGATATCAATACCAACACGTACCCGGAGATACCTGCCCAGGCAACTTCCGTTCCTGTCCTTCCCTGTTCGCACATAGGTACCCACTGCATCACCAATGCCTTTTCCAGTATCTTCATCCATATACAATGGTGGGATGCCCCTTATCCTGAGCCAGAAATACTGAGTTTGCAAGGAAACCCTAAGAGGATCCGTCTTACCATCTGTCACTGCAATCGCAAAAAGAGCCTTTTCAAAAGACCAAGGAGCTCTCGTAACAACCCACTTTAAATCAAATTCATAAGAAAAAGAGAACAAAATTCTACGACTTCCCTCGATTTGGCAAACAACAAGTCTGGCTCGATCTGACGGAGCCGCGTCCGTAATCCACAGACCCCGCATGGTGCTTATCAGTGAGTCCATGCGATATTGTTTGTCAGTCAACAATTCACCGACCAAGAAGAACTTTTTTGGCTGCTGCTTGAACCTTTTTTGGGGGAGGACCACCTCTACCGCATCTGCTTCTGTGAGAGCCATTTTACGAACAAAACCTCCAATCACCTCCTCCATCATGCAAAAGAATTGAGAAAACAGATTCCACCCTTCAGAGATGATGGGAGGGAACCAGAACATAAGTAAAATCTCCCCACCGTCACGAAGGACACCGCCGCCTCACACCAACGAGGCTGAAACCCTAACTCTCAGTTGCATACGCTAGAGAGAGAAGAGAACGTTCAATTTTTTAGCCATTATCTTTTTTGTTCTTATGTATGCTTACAATTCTTTCTCTAGTCGCAATTATTGGTCACTGGTTGGGGCGCCCACACGGTTCTGACTTTCTTAGATTTTTTTTTTTTTTTTTTTGAAATGGGGACCAATTAAGCTGCCCCAAAGCTAGCCCAAAAGGCTGAACTTAGTACCTACTAATAAGTCCGATGGATATGCCTAAACAGACAATAAAAAAAGGAAACTTAATTTCTCACTAGGCTCAACAAGAGCCAATATAAGAAAATTAACCCTTGTAAAACAATTGAAACAAAGGCCTAAAAAATAAGCCCAATCCAATACAGAAAACCTAGCTACCAAGTAGTTCCGATCCGTACTGGATATTCGATGCCAATCAAAGTCCATAACACAAATCATATGAAATCCAACAACCCAAGGGATAAGATCCCTCAAAACAACACCATACCCTCCACCATAGAGACCCATACCAAGAAAGCTTCATGGCTGCCGAAGGAGGACCGAGAACCAGAACCATGGAGAATGGGGGGTGATGAACCCATGCGTGAGCACCCATACTCACCTAGGTAAGTGTCTTGCACTTTATCATAGCAACCACCATAGCTTTCATGGAGTTTGGGAGTGAAAAGGGAAGAACTATTTTGGGGTTGGATAAACATTGATCTGGAAAGATGTGGGATTGATTGACAGAGAGAAAGAAAGAAAGAAAATAAAATATGTGGAACAAGGTCCTCCCGATCTGAACAAAGCCAAAGAAGAACTAGACATAGCCAGCGATAACCATAAAGGGAGCAAAAACACCACAAAGGTGAGAGAAGAACAGTAATCTTTAGGATGCTAGCTAAAAGGGAAGGAGTGACCTCCCCCAACTCTTAAGCCTTCAATCTAGATCCTGTAGGATCAAGATTTGGGCAAAAGAGAAGGGGGAGGGGGGAGTTTCTTCTCAGATCTACTTTCTCTCTCTACTGTTTAGAGAGAGAGAGTCTCAGGGTTCTGACCATTTTCAAGAATTCCTTTTTAACCCAGTAGTCAATGGCGGAGCCTCATTGTTGCTTGAGATGGCCATGGCCCCTCCAAGCTTCCACATGGTTATATATAATTGGCTAAAAATTTTCATTTTTTATACATAAATTGTCGTAAAAATTGATGATTCGCCCCTCCAAATCATGTCAACTATATTAATGGCCTCCCCAATTCTGGCATTCTAGTTCCGCCACTGCCAGTAGTTAGCTCTACATTTCAAGTCCAATCTTCAATATTTTTATTTCTTAAGGCAACACATTAAGACTAGTAAAGCAAATAATCAACTAATGAACTGATAAAGTTATTGGCACTAATCCAAGTGAAGTTTGTTCTTCATAAGTAAACCAATCAAGCAACAAATGAAACATGATGTAATAAGGGTCATCCCGAAATGAAACGAGGTGAAATATTAGAAAGACATTTTAAACTCTCTATAAGAGATATATATGTACAACTTTTTATAAGAGATCTGTTTATAGTCAATAAATTGGTATTCAGTTGTACGCAACTGTTGTTGGATTTAAGACAGAAAATATTGAGAATTCAGCTGATCACATGAGTAAGATTGACCTTAACTGTATCGTTATGTATAATTTTAATCTTATTATCTACCGATAAAAATATATATATGCATAGATCATGAAATCCATAGTGTTCTTGCAAATAAAGTGATAACTGACATTAATGGAAATGTGATAGGAGCATAAAATGTGACGTTTATAATGTTTAAGCCCTATATTTTGCTAAGTTATTTCCTTTATCTTGATCAATTTAACTTAGTTAGTGTTTTTATAGGTAAAATGCAGTCTCAAAGTCCAGAAATGACTAAGGAAGGCACAAGTGGCACATAATTGGAAAGAAATGAAGAAATGGAAGTTCTCTCAGTTTGACTGGGAAAATGAATCCCAGTTGGAGTAGGAGTCTGAAGCTGACTTGGACTAGGAGTTCTACTTGGACAAGAAAACCAAATTCTACTCAGATAAGGAATCCTAGTGTGATAAGCAGTCTCTGTTGGATAAGGATTACTCAAGAAGGTTCCGGAAGAGTGTAGAAGAATCGCAGAGAAGAAGTTCGTATTTGACTAGGAAACCTACTTGCGTATGGAGTTCTACTCATACTAGGAGACCTGTGGATACTAGGAGAAGCCCATGGAACGTCTAAGAACTGTCTAGAAGACTCAAGAAGGATCACATGCCGTGCACATGGAGAGGAGTACACTTTGGATTCGGTTTTGAGAGAAATATGGAGTTGGAATTCGAAGTGGAAAAGGATTGAGAATTTCCGTGATATTCTTAAAGCTTCTTGAAGTTTCTTGATGTCAATTCTTCAATTAAGGCCTGGAAGACATGTGAGAGGCATGTGACGGCAAAGGAAAACCTAATTGGACACAAGTTAAGCTTTAAAGTCAAATTCATTACAGATTCGGAAATCTGCCTGTGCAGATCAGTCAACTTCAATGGAGTGCCAAAAATATCTCCGAGCTCAGAAAATTATGATATTTATATGGTTGGAAAGATACGGATGTCTAGTTTCCAGATATTTTTACATTTTATCGATATCTATTTTCTAGAGGAAGTTATGGCCGTTTTAGTACACTGGGGTCAATTCTGCTGGAAATCTGTTTTGTGTCAACGAAGTCCTAAATCAACAAGAACTTGGAGAAGTCAAGTAGAAATGAATTGGGAGAGCCTTGGGACGTCCTCCTATATATACCTAGTGTATTTGAGCTCATAGTTTAAGGTTAACACTTTTTCTCCACAATTTCGATTTCTCACTTGTGCTCTTGAGTTTTCAGGTTTTCGCATCTTCAAGTTCCAAGCCGTGCCATCCTCCATCCTTGCCGTGAATTTCACCTTGTGCCACCACCTTGGAGCTTCTTTGGGTCTTTGGGACGTGACTAAGGGTTGTTCATACCACCTTCCTTATGTCTTCTTCACAGTTTAGTGTTCTTGTAGTTAGATTTTTTGTTCTTGATTTTCTTTGTGTAAAACCAAAACCATGAGTATGTAAAA
Organism: Rosa lucieae; assembly: GCA_024704745.1. NCBI lineage: Eukaryota > Viridiplantae > Streptophyta > Magnoliopsida > Rosales > Rosaceae > Rosa > Rosa lucieae. Next base: position 36,537,007 of record CM045497.1, read on the forward strand.
CTGATTTTTGAATTCGATTTTGATGTTCTTTTCAATATTTGATTCGTTTATGTGTCTTTGATTCTTGTTAATTGCCGAATATATGGAATGATAATCTGATTTTGTTTTATAGAAAACTTTTATGTGTTCTTGTTCTTTGGTTCTAAACTTAGGATGATTGCATGTAATTGGAGCTAGTAATTAGGTTAACGCTTCGTGACCCTAATTCAATATGGTAGTAAAGGCTTTGTACAAAGGTCAAAATCAGATTATGCATCTAATGAAGAGACTTGCTTCGAGTACTTGAATTTGCATGTTTATTGACTAAACTTTCACTTGCTCTTAATGATTCGAATGCATGAGATCATGAGTTGCTTCAATTATGTCATACTTGTTTTCGGAATATATTGTTTAGGCGCTTCGTTTGATCAATTGTGTAAAGGGAAGTCAAATAAGGGACATTGGTTGCTTATATCTTAGTTTCTTGGGTTGATATCATTCCATGGTCGTAACTAATAAGATGAAAGATTGCATGAATGAATTGATCTTGATTAGTTCTTGATAAATTGTCTTTAGAAAATTCTTCTTTTCCCACCTATGTATAAAAAACGTTTTCATTCTTTATTGTTTTTTGAAAATTTATGTTTTGATCTTTAAAACCCCCCTTTTTCTTTACGTTTTCTTGTTTGTATATGTGTAAAATTCGATTTAGGTTTTTAGAAGTGTATGTAAACCGTAAATACCAAGTTAATAATCTGAAAATAATGTAAATAATTATTTAGGAATTAAGTTTTGCCGAAATATACCTTAGGTGTTTTCTGGAATTATTTTGGTGGTTTCCTAATGTGAATATGACTTGTAAAATGTTTATAAGTAGGAGTAGGATTTCTAAAACCCATTCTAACTTGTATTTCTTTGTTTGTTTATGGTTGCTCTCCAGCTCTTTGTTGTTTCAAGATTTATGCATGCTTGTACTTTTTTTTTTTTTTAAGTGAAATAAGGGCTAACTCCTCGCCCTTATTCGAAATTTTATTAATAGAAAGAGAAAGTACAGAGGGAAGGAGGGGACTAGGCCAAAACCCCTTCCAAGAGAGTACAGTACAAGAAAAAACTAATAACGAACAGAACTAACAATCTTTGAGCAAAAAGAAGGAACTAAAATCAAGAAGCACAAACTAACTCTAACAACAAAATCAAGAGAACCTATAATTAACTGTTGAATTAAGATCCCTCCCATATTCTGCAGAAAAAGAGCGAGGCAGTGTTCTCCACCAAACTGCTCCCTCATGCATTGCACCATATCTGGCAAGCTTGTCAGCTAAAGCATTCCCTTCCCGATAAATGTGTGAGATCCGGAAAGTTAATTGAGTAGTTAGATTCAGACAGTTTAACCTTTGAACACGCAATCTCCATGGAATTAGACTAGGTGATCTGAAGTAAGCAAGCACTAAAACAGAGTTTGTTTCTAATCAAATATGAGTCCAACGACGAACCAAAGCGACCTGGACAGCTTCAATGACGGCTAGGATCTCTGCATCAATAGCGCTTGGAACCACAACCTTATTAGAGAAACCACCCAAAAAAAAAAACTTCTAATTTTCATGTAAACTAGTACATGTGCTTGTAAATTTCGCATGAATTTCATATTCCTTTCTTTAATTTTGTTTCACATGTTAGCACCCTCAATCCCCGGTTTAGAATGATACTTTTTGCTCTATACTAATGATGATTCTTTTCAGGGTTTAAATTGGTTAATGTTTTTGCACGTATCAAAATATTAACGTAATGAAAATGATACGGGTTTAACATAATTAATCTAATCATATGTATCTCCCTTCGACAAAATATAGGTCAACCACAACATATGGCCTAATGATTGAGCATCCAATTTGGGAACCCCTTAACCCGCGTTCAATCCACGAAGTTGTTGTTTGTGGTAAGGGGGGAAGCATTCTGACAAAATTTGCTGACTGTGGATTAACATATCAAAACACAAAATCCTTATTCAAACTATACGGCGTCAATAAAATACAAATATTAGTGGCAAAACTAACTCTTAAAATTTAAGTGGGCGGGCTTGAGCTACAGGAGCTATGTCAAGCTGGCTAAGCTACTAGGTGGCTCACTAGCTCCGCCTTAAGATTCACGGAGAAAGATGCTCCCCATAATGTTTACAAACATCGCCACAATTACAGATCAAAATGACAAAAGAAACACAAAGCAGGGCTCTGAATGGTTTGAGCCATCTGATACAGTGGCGCACGGGTATCCAAATAACTTTTCAACAGTTCAACATGACTGCTACACGGCGACAGATATAACATTCAAGGGGCATTTCTTTACTAATCCATTCCAAAGCAAATTATATCCCTCTGCTCATCCCAATCCTCACTAGCACCATCTTGATCATCTATGCTTGGAAAAGAAGAACTCCATTTGAAATGCCTCAAGGAATCAGGAAGATATTTGGAGATTAGAGGAAGGCTCATCCTCAAATTGTGAATTTTGAGAAACCTCAGATTGCTCATCTTGGAGAAGGCTTTAGGATTCAAGCGATCTTCTATCATTGTTGATTGATGATCATCAGGCAAGTTTAAGAGTATGCCTTCAATTGCTTCTGTTACCTAACAATCAAGAACAAGGATGGGTTAATTCCATAATCAAAAATGTCCAATGCAGAAGTAATATCCAAGTTTTAGTGTATAGATCTGAAATACTTCTCACCTTATTGTATGTTAATACTTCCATGATATCTTTTTGATGCCACAACCGACTGCGTCGACCTGGCTCCATAGGACACTCTTTACGAACAATATGCAATCCCAAGTCTTGGATCAGGTCATGCATCTCCACACAGTACGTTGTTATTTGAAATTGTTAAGAAAGATTTCTCCACGAGAGCATTTAACACCGCATGAGCACCAACAAAGTTGGAACCTAATATTTTAATCACTCGCTTCTTTTGTTCACCCCTAAAGAAACATGCAACATCAAGAAATATTCTCCTCTGTCCTGTTTAGTCCATCATAGCCCAACTTGAGCAGAGAAAGGCACCTGCCTAATTCAAAAGCAGAAACTCTTAGTTCAACCAATGTCCACTCCCATATATCCAGGGCTTTTATTATATAAAAAGATCTCACAATTTTAAGAGCTAATGAATGGCCCATGCAAAGGTCGACGAAACAGTAGGACAATTTGATATAAGCTTCTATAGGTTCATCTCTGTGAAAGGCACTCTGACTAAAGAGTCGAAGCGCTTCATCAGCCATTCGCAGCTGAAGCTTTTATACTGCATCTACGCATTTCAGGCTCAGCAAATATTCATCTCCAGTTGTAATGATGATTCTGCTTCCCTTACCAAACCAGTCTGCCTTTCCGGCCAAGGTTTCTAGTTGCTCCTTCTGATTCACATCCTTCCGATTCACATCATCAAGAATAAGAAGAACCTTATTATTCTGCAAACTATGCTCAACCATACTGATTGCCGTAAGAACATCAAATACTTCTACAAAGTTTTCCTTCAAGATTTAGGAAAGAAGCTGGTTTTGCAAATGAACAAGACTCTGTTTCTCAGAAACTTCTTTGACATTTGCAAGAAAGCAGCTAACTTGGAAATTATGGGAAACTCTCTCATACACTAATCTAGCAAGAGTCGTCTTACCGATCCCGACCATACCCCATATCCCTAAAAAACAAACATCATCAGCCTCCGGTTCTAAGAGCCGAATAAATTTCTTTAGTTCAGAATCCATCCCAACCAACTTCTCTGTGGAACCTAACAAGGTGATAGCAGGATGTACTTTATTCTGCACTTGTTCCACTATTTCATCGATAAGCTCTGCCTCAGAGCCATAATCTTTTGAAGTCCACCCAACGAAATTAGCCAGTTTTGTTAAAGCATCTCTCCAAAGTTGCACCTTGTCTACCTTAATTCTTTGTTCATGCTTTACCATGGCTTCTGCAAAAGTCCCCAATTGATGTCGGACATGGGAGGGATCCACATCATAAAAAACCGGCAAAACTGTATTCCTAGCTTCCATGCATTCAAGAATCTTCAACAGTTCATCCAAGCACCAGGTGGATGAAGCAAAGTTTGGCGACATGACAATGATGGCAGTCTTTGATTCTTCTATTGCAATCAGGAGCTTCTCAGAGATAGGTATTCCTTTTTGAGGTTCTTCGTCGTCTTTGAAAACATCAAATTTGTGCCACCGCAGTTTCTGGTATAAACGCTCTGTAAAACCCTCACGGGTGTCGATACCCCTGAAACTCAGAAACACATCGTATGTGCGTGGAGGAGTAGACGTGAAGGCCATTGGAAAGTGGTTTCAGTATACCTGTTACCAACACTCCGTCAATAACAATAAATACAGGCAATTTTCAAGTTTCTGAAATCTGTAACAACACGCATGATTTTGCAGCTTAATTCCTAAGGTTGATCCAATCTGAATGACTACATACTCACCAAGGATCAAAACAGTCAAAATAATGCAAACTGTTAATAGTAACGCACATTGGTAAAATTCCAAATTATTCTACAATTACCTAGATTTAGTCTAGAACTAAATTGATCTAGATAAATCTAAAAATGATCTATAATTACATCACGACTGTAGCAAGTATCTAGAATTATCGGTGTGTTGTATTATTATTATACAGCAGGATACTAACGAATGGAGATCGAAGAGCAGGATACTAACGAATGAATCGGTGTGTTGTATTATACAGCACAAGAACAACTGCAAAACGCGTCGACGTCGTGTGTACTCAAAGACCTCTGAAATAAAGTAAAATCAAGAAGGGACTAGGATACTTGGTCGATTGCATTGTTACTTTTAGACAACGTACTGGCTAGAGATTCCTCTCAACAAACTTTTTTTTTTTCTGTTTACTTCTCTCTCTCTCTCTCTCTCTCTCTCTCTCTCTCCCTCCCTCCTTTTGATATGAAGGTTACAAAGAGTTACATACAAACACCTCTAGGGCACCCACATCCTAAACGATTAAATAGTACAGCTCTTGATACACTTGGAGGTAGAGAATTTGCCCATACTTTTTTCCTTTTTCTTGTTTCTTTTTTATGAGAGCAGTCATTATATGACAAATTTTTCTTACATTCAAGGGAAAGCAGAATCATCACTACCATTTTGCTCATCTAGGTCAGTCAGTTTCCCTCTTCTGTCCTTCAGATTTTACATTTTGATCGGTGTTTGTATATGATCCCACGGAAATATGCTCTTTAATGTATTTATCTTAAAAACAAAAATCATCTCTACCATAATTACTCCTTTATTTATCCAAACTAGTAGGGCCCACACCCTATGCGTGTGGGAGATATGATATGGTGTGGTGTTTCTTTAATCTTTCCTCAATGTTTATAGAAATTTCTTTTTATTTTATTTTATTTTTATTCTATTTATGAATTGATATTATTGTCAATATTTACACTATAAGTATTGACATGATCATCAGTTGAGTGTAACAGTATGCCTTTTATTGCTTCTGTTCCCTATTAAACCCAGGTACAAAAGCCAATATTTACCAGTAATTACTACTGCACCAAATTTTTACCATGTAGTTTCCAAAGTCATTTTCCAAGCCAATATATCATATGTGGTTTGGTGTCAGTTCATCTGTCAGCAATCAGCGTAAGGTTTTCCCGGAAACTATTTCAATGGGGAACAATAATTGAATAAACCCTAAAGCCTTTTAGCTTGTTGGATTTGGTAGTGCCCTGGAATTAATCTTGACAAACTCAATACCCTGATGACTCTGATCAATGATGTTTTTGATTGCTAATTAGTCTTGAACCAGCCAAACACAAAAGAAAGATGGCAGGTAAAAGGGATAGTTTTATGGGACTATCAGCATGCCAAGAGAAGTAAATGTATTGAGCTGTGGAGCATATGCACTGAGTGATGCCTCCAATTAATCCATAAATGTCAGGGAGAGTACCAAAAGGCATGCTATTGTGGGGATGTGGATAATAATACCACCAGAGCTTTTCCGAACTTGTTCAATACTACTCTATTCTTTATGCCCTGTAAATGATCTCCCAAATCCAAGTGAACAAGGCTGCAATAGAAAACAGCATACCAAATACTGCATAGTGTGGCTTAATTACTTGAGGAGGAAGCCTGATCAAAAGCAGCTGACTCTCAAGGCCAAGGTTAGTGATAAAAAAAGTTCCACTCTACTGAAGTAGCCTACAATATTTTAAAGTAAAGAGATCAATTATTAAACAAAACATGCAATAAAAATGTTGGTTAACTATAATTCTTAGTTTTTACCGTCATATCTGTAATGTGTATTGGATGGTTATGGTCACGGTAGACAGCACTAATGCTAGTGAATGCGACCTGCATATGTCAAACTGTAGTTAAGAAATACATCTATGTTGCTTCTAATTCCCTTCTACAATTTGCAAACAGAGGACTGTACCTTGAAGTACATTTGATATGTAAATTGTAACCAAGTGTGATAACATTATTTGGATCAGTTAAAAACGGTTTTATTTCATTCAAGTCTAAAGTAAATTCTTACCAAGTTGTGTGTGGATGTTGGATGCAGTTTTTCCATTGGACTGAGTCTAGAATGTAGTTTGTTCCACAGTGCTTCAGTAATTTCTTCTATAACCTGTACTTCATTCCTATCATCAAGAAAAGGAAACAATGAATGCTTAGATCATCAGTTGGTCTTTTGTAGCTAAAAGCCTGTAAATACAACTGCTCAACCCTCAAAAGCATACACTGTTGGCGAATACGCCAACAATGTATATCGAGCTAACACATCAGCTCATGATTTACGACCTTTACGTATCATTGGAAGTCCATCCAGCAAAATTGCACACTTTGGTCAAAGCATCTCTCCAGGCTTGAACCTTTTCCAAATCATCCTGAAACCTTTCTTCATGCTTGTCAAATGCTTTCTCAAAAGTCCCTCTTTGTTTTTGGACATGGAATAGATTAACATCATGAAATATTGGCAGAATCCTGTTCCTATCTTTCATGCATTCAAGAATTTTTGAAAGTTTATTCAAGCGCTGGGGTGAAGAAGCATAGTTTTGCAAGAGAACAATAACGGCAAACCTCAGTTCTTAGATTGCACAAAAGAGCTCAAGAGTTGTGTTTACTGCACCTAGTAATACTCCACGAAGTTTGACCATGTGGTTTCCAAGTCATTTTCGAAGCCAATATTATATGGTTTGGTGGAAGTTCTGCATATATCAGCAATCAGCAATAGTTTTTGTGTCCTGAAACTATTTCTTTGGGAAATAATAATTGAATGAAATACCGGAATCCCTAGCTAAAGCCTGTTAGCTTTGTTGGATTTGGTAACAGATAAAATATGTGCCTGGAATCGGTCTTGCCAAACTCGAAATCTAGGGTTCATTCACTTGGTGTGCAAAACCGCAAATACAAGAAAGACAAAGCAAGAACTTTTATCTTTCTTAATTATTAAAGAATGAAATTAACAGCTACGAGCAGAAGGCAACTAAAAATTAAATGCCCCTTAGACATTGTCTATAAGAAATCAACGTTGCATATCAGTTAACAGCAACCAAATCATCTGCCAAATTGCTCCACTGTTGCAAGAATTGTTGATGAGATGCAAATGACATCTATATAGATATGCATGCTTTAACAAAAGATTATGGAAGGTGTACATAATGTCAATCTATAACCGCTATAAATGCATCAAAATATGCCATCTCTACCTTCAAAGGCTCAAACATTAATCTGCTTTGTTAATAGGTTCCTTGAATGTTTGGAGTTTAGCGGTTGTCTGACATGATATATGTAGGCATATTTGGAGTAGTCTAGTTGCAAGAACAAGCAAAGCCAATAGTAGAGCCTCCAAAACATAATGGAAACCAGGTAACTCTAGTGATACACACTTCCTGGTTTACATTTCCTGGAGTTAATTTTTGCAAAAGAAAGCTGAAGCTTCCTTTGGTAAAAGTTTCTTACATGTCACATATATAAGCCAGGGGGAGAAGACGGATAATAACTCTTATAACAAAGATGAATGAAATCATTCCATACTACCAACCCAAAGAAGTACGACCTCTCTGAGATATACGGTTTATGCCGGAAAGGTATGAAGTTGGACTAATTTGGAAACATTGGGCAATTTATCTCAGGTGAATACAAACCAGAAGATAATCTTACTGATATCCATGGCGAACGACCTCCACTCCAGCCCCCTTGCTTAATGAAATGGTTATGTGAAAGAAAAGGAACTGTAATCCTGAATAGTACTTTCCAATGATCCAACTGTGAGTTCTTTTGCAATTGGTTGGATCATAAAACCAAATCATCACTTCAGTCCATATGGCAAAACCTATTCGTATTTTCTAGCATAATACAGTAGAACAAATCATGTATATAATCATAAGGCTATCATCATTAGGCTGGTGTAAATTGCTATAGTTACTTGATACTAGCAGTGTAAAACTCATTTAGGCTACAAACATAAACTGAAATTCGCAACAGATGGATACAAATAATTATATGCCCGTATCTACCTCATCAGTTGTTCCCAAAAAACCATCACCAAGGTTCATTCAATCACAATTACGTACTCTTTGTCTTGGCATCTACTTACAATGTTGATCAGACTAATGGTTTTGATTCCTATTTAGTCTTGAACCAGCCAAACAGAAAAGAAAGATTGCTGGTAAAAGTGAGAGTTTTATGGGACTATCAGCATGCCAAGAGAAGTAAATGTATTGAGTTATAGAGCATATGCACTGAGCGATGCTTCCAATTAATCCGTAAATCTCAGGGAGAGTACCGAAAGGCATGATATTGTGGGGATGTGGATAATAAAACCACCAGAGCATTCCGAACTTCTTCAATACTACTCTATTCTTTATGCCCTTGTAAATGAGCTCCCAAATGCAAGTGAACAAGGCTGCAATAGAAAACAGCATACCAAATAGTGCATAGTGTGGCTTACTTGACGAGGAAGCCTGATCAAAAGCAGCTGACAAAATCTCTAGGCCAAGGTTAGTAATCAAAAACTTCCACTCTACTGAAGTAGCCTACAATAGTATAAAGTAAAGAGATCAATTAGTTTTGAAAAAAAATGCAATATAAAAAATGTTGGTTAACTACAATTCGGAGTTTTTACCGTCACATCTGTAATGTTTATTGGATGGTTATGGTCACGGTGGTCCTCATTAACACTAATGCTAGTGAATGCGACCTGCATATGTCGAACTTTAGTTAAGAAATACATCTATGTTGCTTCTAATTCCCTTCTACAATTTGCAAACAGAGGACTGTATCTTGAAGAACGTTTGATATGTAACTTGTAACCAAGTGTGATAACGTTATTTGGATCAGTTAAAAACAGTTTTATTTCATTCAAGTCTAAAGCAAATTCTTACCAAGTTGTGTGTGGATGTTGGGTGCAGCTTTTCGGTTGGACTGAGTCTAGAATGTAGTTTGTTCCACAGTGCTTCAGTAATTTCTTCTATAACCTGTACTTCATTCCTACCATCAAGAAAAGGAAATAATGAATGCTCAGATCATCTGTTGGTCTATCTTTGGTAGCTAAAAGCCTGTAAATACAACTGCTCATCAACTCATATATGTCAATAATGTATATCAAGCTAACTCATCAACTCATAATTTACAACCGTTACCTATCATTGGTAGTCCATCCAGCAAAATTGCACACTTGGGTTAAAGCATCTCTCCAGGCTTGAACCTTTTCCAAGTCATCCTGAAACCTTTCTTCATGCTTTTCAAATGCTTTCTCAAAAGCCCCTTTTTGTTTTTGGACATGGAACAGATTAACATCACGAAACACCGGCAGAATCCTGTTCCTATCTTTCATGCACTCCAGAATTTTGGAAAGTTCATTCAAGCGCTGGGGCGAAGAAGCATAGTTTTGCGAGAGAACAACAATGGCAAATTTCGATTCTTCGATCGCACCAAAGAGCTCAAGAGGAGTTGCGTTTCTTTGCAATTGTTGGCCATCCTGGAAAGTACTAATTCCTCGAGACTGCAATTTGTGGTACAAGTGGGAGGAGAAGGTGTCTTCATACTCGCAACTTAGGAAGACATCACACGCCCGAGAAGTAAAAGGAATAGATATCCGTAATGGAATAGATGCTCTTCGCTTCTTCAACACCATCGGGGGAACCAGCAATTTTGCCCAACCGCCCCAGTTCTTAAAAAGTTAAAAGTCATGTCTTTGGGACCACACGGTTTCTATATGCCTTTACGTCCCCATCTTTATTTCTGTGTCTAGGAGTCAAATTTACACTCTCTATCTTACAAGAGAGCGTTTGCTGACCACCCGAGGTGGGTATCCAACTGGGTGATAACAGTGCGTGCACAGCACGCGGCGTTTGTCTAACGCGACCCAAAAACTGTGAGAGGTTCAGTTAAAACTCATTTTACTGCGGCTGTCATCAACACAATTCCGAATACCATCACGTCGAAACCGGTATGCCATCATGGACGCCAACCGGTCATCAAAAATCAACCCCATTTCCGTACATTCCGATCACAACCTCTCTTGCACGGGGGACGGTTTCACTTTCTCTCTTGCAGGGGGGAAAGAGAGAATGCCCAGGTTTGTATCCCACCGCCCAAGTCGTGGAATTAACTTGACCAAGCACCGATTAGTGTTCTAGGACGACGATCATCATCGGAAATGAACCCAGAACAGCCACGTCGGCATCCGAAACCAACCAACACGATTGATCCAAACTTGATCGAATTCGAAAAATGATTATACAACGACGTAGACTACGACGAGAGGAATATTTTTAAATGATTTTTGACGGCTGTGATGAAGAGGTTGTTAATTTTAATGGCCTAGATTTCCCCACAATAATTCTTTTTATTTAAAAGAATTTCCATAATCCCTAAATTTCATAAATTCATAATAAATAGCTCGGCTATCCAAATAATTCCCCGAAAATTCCTACAAACTCGTTGTACCGTGTACTTAATTATTGCATCCTTAAATTGAAGATTCCACTTTGTGAAAATTTTAAAAAATAGTCTCGAACATCTTATTAATTTTTGATATCGTAACGACGTAACTTATCTCAACTTAACTCTTACCTCGATAAATTTTTCTTCAAAAAATTGTAGCCTAATTTAGAACCGACAACATTGGTGCAGTGGCCAAGGCACAATGTAGGCGTGGGCTGTTCACCCTCGTTCGGTTTTGCTTTTTTGTTAATTTATTTATTTATTTTTTGTTCCATTTTATTTTTATTTTGTTACCTTAAATTTTTTTATTGCCCAAAAAATTTGTTGCTTACTGTCAGAACATGAAATAAAAATAAAGGAAAATGAATTGTCGAATTAATTTTTTAAATGGATGTTGACCTTTCATTATTTTTTTCTAATCTATTAGTTTAGATTTTAAAACAACTAACCATGAAGATTTTGGCTTGCGGGTCTTTGTACATGCATAATAGCGCTGGACCTTACGAAAATGATCATAAAAAGCGCACTAATATTGGAAAATTTTGTTTTAGTGCTAGTGATTTTAAAGTCACTATGATTGACCTAATAGATAATAAATATTGGGATATAGGTAACTTTGTCTGACCTCATAGATAGAAATAGAAACGATGAAGAAATTCGCTCAAATTTTTAGGTCATACATAAAATAGTACAATACTCTGATCCAACGTTCAGGGAGTTTGAAAGTGTTCCAACGCATTGATTTGATCTGAGCCATACATATAATCTTCATTTATTTTAATTTTAAGGGCTCTGATCAAGCAACGGACAAACAGAAGGCTTAAAAGCAATAGCGTGGATTTTCTTTTTCCTTAATTTAATGTTTAAAATTTTGAAACATTAAAAAAATTGTAATAAATAGTTCGGGTGTTGGAAAAATTCTCCAAAAATTCTCACGAACTCCGCGCATCGCGCAATTTATCATCAAATGTATGTGCGGATATAAGGGTTGAACGTTTTGACCTTTGTCAAAGCAACGGCGAACCGAGTTAATTTTTACATAGTATCTAAGACTACGTGGTAAATATATTGGTAATGTCAAATTTATCAATTTCAATTTTTTGGATCGCACAAAATCTTTATATGCCTACTAATGTGGTCTAACTTGTTTATTAGTTATATGAAAAAGTATATCTTCCATAACCAACAAGGTGGAGGAAATAGAATTTATCAAAGTCGACCGTTGGATATTATCATGACAAGAAGAAATGGTTATGGTCAAAATTTCAGCTATTTTTGTCTGCGTTTATGACTCGATCTGATAGGTCAACCACAAACCCTAAATACCACATAAAACTAATATGCTCATAACCGCTCATTCTCAACTTCTTTTTTCGGTCTATCAGCTCTCACACTCTCGTGGGTATGAGGAATATCAACAAACATCAAATTTTCAGGAAGTTTATCTCCTCGTGACTCAGATCCCCTTAGGGAAGTATAAGCGTATAAATGGTTGACCACTTTGTTTGATATCGAAATGACGGCGAATCGGGTTATTTTTTTTACATAGTACCTATTAATACGCTATAAATATATGGGTAGTGTTAAATTTATTTATTTTCAGTTTTAATTTTTTTATCGCAAAAAATCTTTATATGCCTACTATTGCGGTCTAACTCGTTTATTAGTTGTATAAAAAATATATATACATTCCATGAGCAACAAGGTAGAGGAAATAGAATTTATCAAAATCGACCGTTAGATATAGGCCTGTCAACAGTGCGGTCACGGGCGGGTTACGGGCGGACTTAACGGGTTGGCGGTCTTAACGGGTTATAACGGGTTGAGCCCGATGGGTTCGCGGGTTACCTGTTGGAACACGTTAAGACCGCTAAGGTTTTTTTTTTTTTTTTTTTAATTTTAAAATTCTTTTCTAATCAATTACCCACTAAAACCCGTTAACACCTGTTAACAATAAATTGGTCATTGAAACCGGTTAAGACCGGCTAACATAAAAATGAATTTATTATTATTATTTTTTTGCATTTTTTTAAACTCTTTTTCACACCCATTATCTATTAAAACCCTTCTCAAAAATAATATATAAATTTTTTTTTTTTTTTAAACCCTCTTCCAACCCATTACCCATTAAAACTCTTTTTCATTGTTGATTTTCATTAAATTGAACTATCAAAAGTTAATACATATTGGGCTCACAATTCTCAATTTTTTTTTTTCTCTTCTAACCGGGCTCGATGGGTTCCGTCGGGCAGCCCGTTTCCGCTCGTTAACTAACGGGTTGTTAACAGGTTGACAGCCCATTAACACGTTAAGTTATCGAACCGAAATAAATGAGTTTTTAGCGGGCGGTTATTGGGCGGTTAACTGGTCATCGGCTAAATTGCCAGGCCTACTTGATACTTCAATTTGTGGTACAAGTGGTCGGAGAAAATGTCTTCATGGTCGCAACTTCGGAAGACATCACGCCACCATACAGAAGTAAGATGAGGAATAGATATCCGTAAGAGAAAAATTCAGTTACCGTCCCCAAACTATTCTGCCAAGGCCAATTTGATACCCGAACTCTCAAAAGTATCAATGTGATACCTAAAGACCTAAATTGGCATCAACGTGATACTTTCGTCCAAATTTCTGACGGCGCCGTTTGTTTGCTGACGTGGCAAGCACGTGGGTCCAAAAAAAAGTGAAATGACCCATTTACCCTTTTTTTTTTGGAGAAAAATTCAGCTACCGTCCCCAAACTATTCTGCCAAGGCCAATTTGATACCCGAACTCTCAAAAGTATCAATGTGATACCCAAAGACCTAAATTGGCATCAACGTGATACTTCCGTTCAAAATTTCTGACGGCGCCGTTTGTTTACTGATGTGGCAAGCACGTGAGTCCCAAAAAAAAGTGAAATGACCCATTTACCCAAATCGAGCAATTGACAATGTGTGGGAGAAGCCAAAGGTACCAAGTACCAGCTGGCAAGTCTTTTTCTTGATCTAATTGTGCTCAATTGCTCTCTGGGTTGGTTTTGCTTTTTTGGTTTATGCTGGGTTTGTTTTTAGTTCTTATATACATGAATTCATGTTATATGTTGCTTTGGCCTTATGATTGTGATTTTGATCGGAGTATTTGGTATATGTTGTTACTGACGTGACGGCGGCAGTGGAAGAGGAGGATGCTGAGGTTGTGGCGGTGGAGGAGGGGGTTTGATGAATGGAGGTTCTATTAGCGAATGGGTGACGGTCTTTGCGAAGAAAGAAGATGGTTGGTGGAGCTAAGGTTCACCAAAATTTGGTGCGCAGCGAACCAGTTTTCCAGTTGGTTGCCCCGGAAGAGGAAAGTTGTTGAGAGGAGAAGAAGGAAATCGGTTTTGGCAGAGAAGAAGACATGGGTGTCTCTGGGTGCCCAGAGCAGTTTTCTGGGTGCAGAAAGATTTGATTTTTTTTTTTGTTAATCGTGTCACCCAACTTTCGTTTTGGGTCTGTCTGCTGGGAGTTGAATGCGAAGAACATGGATTTATAGCAGGAATTGGAGAGGATGATGGCAACGTTGGTGATGGTTTGGGCGGAGGGGAAGGAGATGAGAGAGAGGAGGAGAGAGAGAAGAAGAAGAGGACTGAGTTTGAAGAAGAAGCTGAAGCCATTTTTCTTTGATTCTTGGGTGGAGGAGAAGGAGCAGAGCTTGCGGTGGTTTGGCTAGAACAAAATCCCAGAAGAAGAAGAAGAAGAAGAAGAAGAATGAAAAGAAAAAAAATGCTCCTATCATTTAATAGGATTGATCTAGCTGCTTTCACTTAGGTTAATTAGTAAAGGAAAGTAAAATATGGGAAATCATTTGCTTCAAATGTTTCACCTGATCGACTTCTTTCTCATGACTTAGATGATCAATTATAGGATTTGAATTGAGTTTAATCATATAGAATTGGTTTTGATCTTTGTTTCTTACATTTCATCCTTGTATATATGTTTTTATATTTTCTTTATTTCATTTAATTTTAATTTTCAATTTTATAAATCTTAAAATCCCCTTATTTGTGTTTACTTGTATATATTTATATTCTTTATTTTATTTTTGTAAATAATACTTTTCTTTATTTGTTTACACAATTACAGGTGTACCCTCAATCCTCGGTTAGAACGATCCCTACTTATTCTATACTAACGATGACATTTTACAGGGTTAAATTACGTGCTCATTTTGTGCGTGTCAATTTTTGGCGCCGTTGTCGGGGATTGACGCTCATTTTGTGCGTGTCAGCAAACAGATGACGCCGTTAGAGATTTTTGAACGAAGTATCACTTCGATGTCAAAATACGTCTTTAGGTATCACATTGATACTTTTGAGAGTTCGGGTATCAAATTGGTCTTAGCAGCATAGTTTGGGGATGGTAGCTGAAATTTTCTTTTTTTGAGGAATTAACAAAAAAAAGAGGGTAAAAAGTCGATTTTGCCCTTTTTTTGGACCCACGTGCTTGCCACGTCAGCAAACAAACGGCGCCGTCAGAAATTTTGGACGGAAGTATCACGTTGATGCCAATTTAGGTCTTTAGGTATCACATTGATACTTTTAAGAGTTCGGGTATCAAATTGGCCTTGGCAAAATAGTTTGGGGACGGTAACTGAATTTTTCTCTATCCGTAATGGAATTGATACTCTTCGCTTTTTCAACACCATCGGAAACTTGCAATTTTGCCCAACCGCCCAAGTAGGGCTGCACGCGGATTGGATTGGATCGGTTTTGACTCCAAACCGTCTCTATACCAAAGTAAACGGTTTAGACATTTTAGACAACCGGTCATCAAAGAAAATAAACTTAATCCGATCCAATCCAATCCATTTAAAGATGGTTTGGTTCGGTCGGTAAGGCGGTTTTAACCTATATAGCATTGACGTTTTGTTTACGAAAAATTCATAGTAAAAATACTAAAACTCAATCTCAATAATAAAAATTTAATAATCAAAATCCAAAACTAACATTCAAAGAACAAAATCCAAATTAGTTTCAAAATGATTCACTTATTTGGGTTTTAAGACTTTTGGGTCTAGGATTCAATACGGTAGTATATCATTTTGAGAATCAAAATATAATTGGAGATTTATAACTTACTTATAAAAGACTACCCACAAATATATATATATATATATATATATATTATGTATATAAATTTAAATTTTTTTCCTATTATATTTAATACAAACCGGTCGCTTCGGTTTCACGGTTTAAGTAAAAGAAAAACCAAACCAAGCCAATTCATAAACGGTTTGGTTCGGTATTGAACCGGCTTTCATATTTTGACGCTAAAAACCTTAATCAAACCATATTTACCGGTCGGTTTCAACCGATTTAGCCGGTTTGTACCATGTTTTGCACACCCCTACGCCCAAGTGCTTCTAAGTCGAGTCCTTGGGATCCACACGTTAACCTAATATCAGCGACGCCTTTACGATCTTCTGTCCCCAAAACCGTGTCTCCTTCCCTGTCCTTGAATCAAAATTCGACACCTGTCAATTATGTTAACAGGCTTGACTCCGTTAACATTTATCATTTATTTTATGTTTTTGTAAAAAACAAAAAGATTCTGAGTTTCACTCTCCGTCGAGGGAACTTGATGAGGAGAGGCCATGGCTGCAGCGGTAACCACATGGCTACTCAGCTGATATGAAATTTCAAAAGTTGTTAATGCCCATGAGAGATGCTAACCCTTGATGATTATGTATAATTTACCGATCTTGATGCATTTTTAAATTGAGAAATTCATAATAATATCTTGAAAAGTGAAGGCCTCTTTTTGCATTCTGGTTTTCGATTCCTTCGGTCAAATATTCTGTTTTCAGTTCTGTTTATATAAAAGCCTTTGAATCTTGATTCTTAATCGGATAAACTTGCTTGATCTCAATAGTTAATATGATATGGGAAATGGGATCCATGGATCTTAATATGTATTCTTCGATTTGTATCTGGATAGTTCAAAGAGGGTTTGTGATGAGTAGGTGCATACCTGAAGGGATTGAGAACAGAATCCTTCAATCCGCTACTTAACACTATTTGTTGTTTTTTCTTTTCTGGGAGAGACAGATGATTTCCTCCGCTTCAGATTATCGACGAGTGGCATTCATTTCCAAATTCTTTCATTTAAAGAACAGAAGCCTTCAATTCAATTGATTTGCAGATCTGGAGGTGAATTTGTCATTTTTTTTTTTTTTAAGAGGATCGAATTCGGTTTCATTTTTTTTATTCAAAGATGATGATTTTGTTTAACTCCGTTAAGTAGCTGTTAAGCTGGATGATGTGGAAGACACGTGTCGACAATTTGGTTGGAGACACGGAAGGAGACGTCAAAAATGGGGATGATAAAACTTTATATAAAAGATAAAATTTAAGTTATTAAAAAATGAAATATGATATGTGAATTGTAAAATAAGGAGTGTGGGTTTCACTCTCCTTGTGTTTTTGTCAGCAAAAGCAAATAAATTTTAGTAGTTGACAATGATAAATTGCCAAAATGGAAATGTGAATTTAGGTCTCATTTGATTCACGGAAATAAAAGTAATTTCTTTGTTTTTTCCATAAAAAAAAAATTTGAAATTTATCAAGAACTTTTCATTCCGATGATGTACATTAACAAAGTTATCAAGGAAGTTTATAAAAAATTTGTAATTAATTCAATAAAATAATATTTTGTGAGTAATAAATGCAATGAAAGAATGGGGGAAAGTGATTCATTTGGTGTTTGGAAGAAACCACTTTCTCATTTATTTTCTTTTCCTTCTAGAAAATATTTCTTTTCTTTTGCATCCCAAAAGCAACAAATGAACAAGTCTCCCTTTACTTTCCGTGAATCAAACATGATCTTACTGTAAATAAAGGGCAGAAAGCGCAGTATTTACGCAATTGTTTATTATACATATTTCACTTCCACAAAAAATATTTCACTTCTGTAGCCCCATCTTGATCATATGTGCTTCAGTATAAGCTAGGTAGCTTCAGACAGACTTGCATCCCTTCCATTTGATTGAGTACAACTCCATTTGAAATGTCTAATAAGATAAGCTAATGGATGAAATACACCATTTGTTCACGAAACTCATGAGTAACATTAGTCTTCCTAAGGAAACCCTAAATGCCCAGACTTGCATCCCTTCCATTTGATTGAGTACAACTCCATTTGAAATGTCTAATAAGATAAGCTAATGGATGAAATACACCATTTGTTCACGAAACTCATGAGTAACATTAGTCTTCCTAATGAAACCCTAAATGCCCAAAGTCCGGTTTTTTTCCGCTTCAATATCTGATCTCTCCTGGTGGAGCCTCGACCGCTGCTGGCCTCCGACCTAGCCATCGTCGGACGGGTATTCGATTCAATTTGGTCCAAGGATCATCGATAAGTGGTGCGCTTCGGATAGTTTCCGGATAGCTTAGCCTTGGTTTTTTCTGGCTGCATCTCCACCGGTGGTGTGGGTGTGTTCATCAAGACAAGCAGTATTTCAAATGGCGTGTTTGGCGTGTTTTTGGTGTGAGTTGTGGCGACGTGAGGCCCGGCGGTTTGGGCCGAAGCGTGTGGGAGTCGCAGATGTGTAGATTGGCGCGGCACGGGTCGAGCAGCGCTGCTGGGATTATGGCGTACGACATGTCATCTGAAGCATTGGCTTGTGGCGTACGACATGTTGTCGAGGTTGATGGGCTGGGGCCAGACCAGCTTGATGGGCTCTGAAGTTGAACTAGGGCCTGCTCTTTTTGGGCTAGGGTTGTTGCCCTAGGCCTTTACTATGTTTTAGCTTGTCTTTTACAATAATTTCCTTATTTTAGGAACCTAAGCACAAATGTGCACCCAATATCTCTTTATCGTCCTTGGAGTAGTACCGAAGGAGGATATCCGTTGTCTCTACGTATTTGATTGTACAATGAGTAGGAATATATGTACGTACCACTTGTAGGTACTACCACTAACTTCTTGTCTGTCTTTAAATGACAGCGAAAGGGTATGTAATAGCCTATTCTAACTTGTGATAAATATATTATCCCGCCCCGTGTCATTACTCAAAAAACTTTAGTCTTCCTAAGTAAACCAGCATATATAGGCTGTGATTTTATATAATTGAAGTGTCTTCCATAGAGGATAGTACAGCAGCCACAAGGGAGTGAAGGGACCTCAAGCGCAGCAAGGTTGAAGTGTCTTTACTAAGTAATATGTTTTTGTACCCCCTAAACTTAGCATTTAAATCTCAACCTCCAATTTTCTTATTTTTTTAGATACTCAATATATTAAAATGCCCTAAACTTGAACCAATATTAGAGTTCTCCCATGACCATCAAAGAAACAAAGTTCAAATCAATTGTTTATCGGAGGGCAAGGAAGAGACGTGGTCTGGTGATTTCTCCCAAGGATTATTCCACTATGTACAGGCGTACAGCTACTGAAAGTTCTGTAATTCATTTTGATCAACTCAACTTGTAAAGCAAGCATTGGATACCCTAAACCCTATTTGGTGTTCTTAATTACACATTCTTGATTTTAAACTAGGTACTGAATTATCTAGTATTGTATTTCAAATGTAGTTTTACCACTTTATGCAATTTTTTCCTATGCTGCAGCGTGTGTAATATGGTTGATATATCTTGAAAAGATTGAAAACTGTGAATTTTTTATTTTATTTTTTTATTTCTAAAGCAATCTAGGTTGGTGTTAACAAGTGTTAAAACTTGGAGTATCAAATCTTTATCAGAGTTTATTTCTGTGAGGGACTACTGTCTTGGATCAATTCACCGTCTTCATGACTGCGAGAAAAGAAGCAAGATGTTCTTAATTAGCAGGAAAACATGGAATGGTTAGCATAAACCTGGTCTAAGCTAGTTCCAACCAGTCTGTTCCAAAGTCCAAACCACTGGTGAAGGGGTCACCACAGGCTTAGACAGCTGATTGCTGTGTCCCTATAAGTTGAAGGCCCTAAAAAGTAGTTCCATTGATCAATACTCTGGCAATTGATACGTCAAGGGACCGGTCGAACTGTTTTGGCTCCCAAAGAAGCTTCTACATTTTTGGTATTGGTTAACAAGTCAAATAGAAAATTTCGTAATTTAAACTCTAGCAGTACTGTTTCCAGGGACACAGTTTACAGTCTTATGATGTTTTTGCAGTGAGTAGCTCTCTAAGTGACTGGCAACATGGATAATAATAAGCTTGGAGCCAGCTGGTTTCGAGGAAATTTAAGCTGGTCTCTTCATCCTTTCCATCCTACATAACTTGCCGCTTTCAATTAGTTCCATGGAAAGCTTTTAATTGTGCTGTTCACGTACCAGTTAATAATTATGATTCACAATCAGTCGTCACTAATTGCTTTTTAAATATAGGAAGGGAATTGATAAAGTGATGTTTTATTTTTTCATGCAATGGATAGGATTTACAACATGCTAGGCTTGCTGATAATCTTAAGAGGATAGATCATCCAACAGAAATTCTTGGAATCACTAAGAATGAAACATAGCAAGTTGTTGTTGTTGTTTTTATTTTTATTTTTTATGAAGATGAAACACAGCAAGTTACCAGGCAGTGAAAGTGATAAACTCACTGATGAACAACTGAACAAAATCACCCCATGCCACTTTCTATCAAATCAAGCATCTCCAAGGCATTGTCATGAATATGAAACATATGTTTTCCAAAACTAGAGAGATTTCTTAATGAGGAGTTTGGGAGAATTACCAGCAAAGTCACACCCATCTACTATGTCGATTACTTGCTCCTTGTTCTTTCACTTATGGCAACATGAAATGGTCAGAAAAGTTCTCTTCTCCATTTCTCATCTAGTCCATACTTCCATCTCACTTAGTCTGATATTATTTCAAAAATTATTGTATTCTGTTTTTCCAATGCCTTATGTCATGCATCCTCTTGACCTCTCTTATACAATGAATATGGAAAAATTAAGAGCTAATGGGAGCTTTGGCAAAGTTCATGATCTAAGAACTCAGATAGCACCAGATAATATTCTTCAGGCAGCTGTTCTCTTGCTGATATATTTTATTTATACCATTTGCACTTGGCAAGAAATTATCTCTACTTGCTATGGTGGTTATTCTGAAAAGCAAACCAGTTGTTTCGTCCTACCTAGTTCCAGCTCGTTTAACTGATTCACAATATCAAGAATAACGAGGAGCTTTTCATAAAGTTTTTATTTTTATCCCAATGGTTCCCGTATTAACATCCGAAACCTGAATAAATTTTTCTTCCACACAGAGAAAAGAAGGTGCTTATATATGTAGATGAAGGAGGCCATGCTGTTGTCATTGCAAGTATGCCTCATCTCAATACTCAATATCCGGTTCATAATTTGAGGCGCTGATTATCTGGTTTGGTTCATTATTCATCAGTGCTAGAGGTTTCCAACTGGTACAGTTAGCCTTGGCAGGACATATTCATTGGAAATTTTGTTTTATGTAAGAATATCACAGGAAATAGTTTCTTTAATCATGGAAACTTTGATTTAACATAAGAATATAAGATTATGGAAGGTGTAAAATTCTGGTCAAACAATAACCACTATAGATACTACAAAATAATCTACCTTCATCTGCTGTGATAAACATTCGATGAAGATTTGGATTCTAATGGTTCTGTAAATTTTTTCCCTTTTTTCAGAGCTTTGGTTGCAGGAACAAAAGAAAGCCGGCCAATAGTTCAGCCTCCAAAATAATGCAAACTAAGAAATTAGACTGTTATCATCGCACTGTCTTATATAGCCAAAGGGAGAAAGAACACTTGAACATAGCATCAGAACCATATAAAAATAATAATAATAAAAAAATCAACTATTGATGATATTTAATTAGTCAGGCATACGCCAAAAGATAATCAGCTTGTCACTGGCCAACTTAACTATGTAAAAGAAGAGAACCGTAATTCCTGTATAGTACATTGGCTACTTTCCAGAAACTGTTGATTTTATGCAATTCAGCAATTGATCGGATCATATATTTGCCTTCTATTTCAGAGCAATCAATGTTATAAATCAGAAAGAAACTCCACATTTTTTGCGCTTTTATCTTTGGATTTTATTTCAGAGAAGTCAATGTCATAAAACAGATAACAAATACTTGAGAGTTAAGAGAATCCTGATATATTCTACCTAAAACCTTATGAACCAAAACAAATCATCACTTCAAGCTGCAGGACAAAAACTATTTATACTTTCAGCATAATAATAGAAAAAATTACTTCTATAATCAGAAGCCTATCTGCAAGCTGTGAAAACGTGCTATTGTTGCTCAACACTGATTGGCTACAAACAGAAACTAAAACCCACAACACATGGATAAGCAGTAACTTCTTTCCCATATCTACAGTTCAGTTGTTCTCACATTAGTCTTTGCCTAGGGATTTAGGTCCAACAGTCTGACCATGGTTTCGATTTCTATTTAGTCTTGAACCGGCCAAACACAAAAGAAAGATGGCAGGTAAAATGGATAGTTTTATGGGACTATCAGCATGCCAAGAGAAGTAAACATATTGAATTATGGAGCATATGCACTGAGAAATTCCTCCAATTAGTCCATAAATGTCAGGGAGAGTACCAAAAGGCGTGCTTTCGTGGGGGTCTGGATAATAATACCCCCATAGCTTTTCAAACTTCTTCAATACTACTTTTTCATTGATGCCCTTGTGAATGAGCTCCCAAATGCAAACAAACATAGCTGTAATAGCAAACAGCATACCAAATAGTGCATAGTGTGGCTTACTTGGGGAGGAAGCCTGATATATATTGAATTGTACTTAAGTAGTACATTTAAGTTGCTTGAAAATCGCTTCAACACTATGCAGACATAAGGCTGCATCATGAAGTATATTCAATATACAACTTGAAATAAGGTGTTTATCTGAAACGAACATTGTTTGCATCAGGATCTACAAACAGTTCTATTTTCTTTCAGTCAAAAATCAATTCTTACCAATTGTGTGGGCTCTAAGAATGTGTAAGTAGGATGTAGTTTTTCCTTTGGACTTTGTCTGAAGTGTAGTTTGTTCCACAGTGCTTCCGTAATTTATTCGATAACCTCTACTTCATTCCTTTTTTTTGTTTTTTTTTGTTTTGAAAGAAACTGTAAGCATTTTATTAATGGTTCAAATGGTTACTCTCATGGAGTAGTACATCAGCAATACAACTAGGAGTATGGGAGAGCCAAGTCTCATTCTGATGTGACTCAAATCCAATGCTAGCAATACGATGAGCCACCTTGTTACATGTTCGAGGAGCATACTTGATTTGCACATCTGGCATGCTATGTAATAGCATCAGAATATCATCTATAATGCTGCCTAAGTCTGTGAGTCCAGCTTCAGTGCATGAGATATCTTGGACTGCAGCAAGACAATCCGTCTCTACTTCATTCCTAACACACCTTGAAAAAGAAACAACTAATATTATTCTCAAAAAAAAGAAACAAGTAATTAATATTCATCAGTCGGTCTTTTTTCTCTAAACCTAGGTTCCCGCTTAGCTTCTAGGGTTTCTGGATATGCCGTACGCAGCGGAGAAGAAGAAGACGACAAGCCTTCTTTGTGACAATGTACATCCTGATTTGGAACTGTCAAGGAATAGTGAATAGCAGAACTCGTCATGCACTCAAACTTCTCATCCAGAAGCACCAGCCACATGTAGTTTTTCTCAGTGAAACCCATTGTACCAAACAACAACACCAAACTCTTCCCAAGGCGGTAGGGCTACCAAATATTGCCCACTTTGATCGTGTTGACCGATCCGGTGGTCTTGCACTTGTGTGGGACGATACCTGTCTGTTTCTGTAAGGACAGTGAATTACTTCTATATCGATGCCGACGTGAAGGGGCCGTCGGATGTTTAATGGCGTTTTACGGGTTTTTACGGCCACCCTGAAACGGGACAACGCCATTTATCTTGGGATCCCCTTCGTTCCTTGGCTTGTGGGTCGTCGGAGAAGTGAGTGGTTGCAGGTGATTTTAATGAAATTCTAGAGCTAGGGGAGAAATCTGGTGGGAGAATTCGGAGTCTCCAACAAATGGGCGATTTCCGTCAGGCCCTTCTGGATTGCAATCTTGCAGACTTAGGGGCTGCAGGGGGACCCTGTACTTGGAGTGATACCCATACAAAAGAGCGTCTTGATAGGGGAGTTTGCTCATCTGCCTGGCTTTCAGAGTTTGGCTTCTCCAGGATTGTTAATCTGCCTCCAAGCAGATCTGATCATGTGCCTTTGCTGTTGGAAGTAAGGAAGGAACAACCGGTGAATGTAAGTGGTCGACGGAGATTTAGGTTTGAAGAGATGTGGTGTTCCCATGAATTCTTTGCCCAAGCAGTAGAGGAAGCATGGGCAATGCCTCAAGATGGCGGACCGATGGTTCAACTTTGTCGGCAAGTTAAAGATACAGGAAGCTTTCTCTTAGCCTAGGATCAGACCACTTTTAAGGGGCGCAGGGAAGAATTGGAGGTAGTACGTAGGCAGTTAGATGTGCTTCTCCAGAAACCATTTGATTCTGCTGATCACGTTGAAAAGCTTCGATTATCCCAACGTTTGAATGAATTAATGTCTATGGATGAAACCTTTTGGAGCCAATGATCTCGAGCCATTTGGCTTAAGGAAGGGGATAGGAATTCTAAGTTCTTTCATAAGCGTGCCTCAAATCGCAAACAGAAAAACAAAATCAAAGGTTTGTTCGACCACAATAGGGTGTGGCAGGAGACCTCAGGAGGAGTTGAAGCAGTGGTGATGAGATATTTTCAGCAACTCTTTGCTAGACAGGAGCCGGACCTGGAAGCTCGATCAGGAACTGGTTTTACAGACTTTGAGCCCTAGAGTTACGGATGGTATGAACCATTCTCTGTTGGCTCCATATAGTGCTGAAGAAGTGAAGCAGGCCCTCTTTCAGATGCATCCCTCTAAGGCACCTGGCCCAGATGGTATGTCACCCTTCTTTTTCCAGCAATATTGGGATCTAGTAGGGGTGGAAGTTAGTAGAGCAGTTATCTCTTTCTTGACTACAAAAGAGATGCCTCATGACTTAAACTTCACTCATGTGGTGCTTATTCCAAAGGTGAAGGAAGTTCAGTATATGTCCCAATTGTGCCCAATTGCTTTGTGCAATGTTATTTATAAAATAGCTTCAATAGTTTTGGCTAACAGGCTTAAGACTTTTCTCCCGGAAATTATTTCCCCACAGCAGAGTGCATTTGTCCTAGACAGATTGATTTCAGACAATACTTTGGTTGCATCTGAGTTAGCCCATTATATGTATCATCTGCATAAAGGGCACGAAGGTTTTATGGCTCTTAAATTGGATATCAGTAAGGCTTATGACAGGTTGGAATGGGACTTTTTGCAGAAGATCATGCTTAAAATGGGGTTTGCTGCACTATGGGTGGACCTCATATTGTTTTGTCACTCTACTGTCAGGTATTCTTTCTTAATTAATGGTCTCCCGAAAGGTTTTGTTACACCACACCGTGGGCTACGTCAAGGCGATCCTATTTCGCCATATCTTTTCCTAATTGTTGCAGAAGGACTTTCTACTCTTATCTCTCAGTATGTTGCTAGCGGTCAATGGCAAGGGTTGCGCATATGTGATGGGGCTCCTTCTATCAGTCATCTTCTATTTGCTGATGATAGTATGCTCTATTCTAATGCTTCTCCCCAGGATTGTATTGTGATTCGGAACATTCTAAATATCTATGAACGGGCATCGGGGCAACAGATCAATCTACAGAAGAGTAATGTGGTCTTTAGTGGTAATGTTCTTCCCCATTTGAGACAATCGATGACTGATACTCTTGGAGTTCAGTTAGTGGAGAAACATGAGAGATACTTAGGGATTCCAACCCTTGTGGGACGTTCCAAGCATAACACCTTTGCTTACATCAAAGACAATTTGTCTTAAAAACTCACTGGTTGGCGTTCTAAATTGTTGAGTGCAGCTGGGCGTGAGGTTCTGATTGAGGTAATTGCTCAGGCCATGCCTCTCTATACTATGAACTGCTACTTGCTTCCTCAGAATTTAATTCAAGAGCTCCACCAACTTTGTGCCCAATTTTGGTGGGGAAGCTCGGATGAGAAGAAATGTATGCATTGGCGTGCTTGGGATGAGCTTTGTAAACCTAAAGCTATGGGAAGTATGGGTTTTCGACATCTATTTGCCTTCAACTTAGCCATGCTGGCTAAGCAGGGGTAGAGGATCATCCAAAACACACAACCATTACCTTCTAGACTGCTGAAGGCAATTTACTTCCCTCATTGTAACTTTTGGGAAGCAGATTTGGGTTCCTCTCCCTCGTATGCATGGTGGAGTATAGTACAAGGCCGAGATATTTTACGGGCTGGAATTCGAAGGCATATCGGGGATGGTAGTTCTACTAACATTTGGACTGATCCCTGGCTGTTGGGTGAAGACTTGCAGCCTTTCTATAATTCAAGGGTTCAGCTAGTCTCTAAGCTACTATCTTCTCCAGGTTTGTGGAATCAGGCTTTACTTTCTGAGTTGTTTCCTCCGGACATTGTTCAAAAATTTTTAGCTTTGCCTCTTAGTGTCTGGGTTCATGATGATCGCTGGATTTGGACTGGTGATAAGAAGGGTGTCTTCACTGTTATATCAACGTACCATTTGGCAAGGAGTAGAGTCTTGGACGAGTCTCCAGGACCACCCAATCCTAGTGCCATGTTTTGGAAACAACTCTGGAAGGCTCCTGTTCCCGGTAAAGTTAAGATTTGTGTTTGGAGAGCGGCTTCAAATACTCTTCCCACACGCAATAGGCTCAGTGAACGTGGAATTGACATAGATACCCAATGTCCTTTCTGTGAGGAAGAAGTTGAATCGCCTCTTCATGCTCTTAGTGATTGCAGCCATGCAGCTTTGTTTTTTCAATTGGCTCCAGTTCAGTCTTCAGCTTTGGCCTCAAGTATTTTTGATTGGTTAGCCTCCTCCTTTTCTCAATCTTCCACTACTTTTGCTACATTGCTGATGCTTATTTGGGCTATATGGAGAAATCAGAATGCAAAAGTGTGGGATGGAGATGTCAAAACGGCCTCAGAAGCTGTCCTAATTACTTTAGGTTGGTGCGAGCAATATAAGACAACTCATACTGGAGTTCGAGTCCCGAGTCCGGTGAGGAATGAGTCGTGGAAGAAACCTCCGGTAGGTTTGGTCAAGCTTAATGTTAATGCTGCCTTTGATAGTGCTATGGGGCATACTGGCGTTTGGGGGGGGGGGGGGGGTCTTTTGAGACTTTAATGGTTCTTGTCTTGGAGGATTCCGGCACTCCGTCAGGTTCTCAAACTCAGCGAGGCATGGAGAGCTTCTTGCCTTGTTGCATGGGATCGAACTAGCCATTGTCCATCACTTTGTTCCATTGATGGTGGAAACGGATTGCCAAGATTTGGTCAACGCCATTGGGACTGCTAGTTTGGATTGATCCGAGTTAGGTTTTCTGATGCATTATTTAAAGGATTTGTTGAGGGCTGCTTCTTCTGCCCAGGTTTGCTATGTCCACCGAAGTGCAAACAGGGTTGCCCATACTCTAGCTCAAGAAGCCAAATTTGGTTCTTTCTCATTGAGTTTCTTTCATGTTTCTCCTCCAAGTGTGGAGGATGTTATAATCTCTGAGTGTAATGACATTTGACGTCAATGAAGTTTATTCATTCCCCTAAAAAAAAAAAAGTACCTGTTCATGATTAATTTTATGATTAATGTACAGCCTTTACCTGTCATTGGAATTCCATCCAGCAAAGTTGCACACTTTGGTTAAAGCATCTCTCCAAGCTTAAACCTTTGCCAAGTCATCGTGAAACCTTTTTAAGTGCTCATCAAAGGCTTTCCCAAAGCTATCCTTTCGCTTTTGAACATGGGAGAGATTCACATCATGAAAGATGGGCAGAATCCTGTTCCTATCTTTCATGCACTCGAGAATTTTTGTAAGTTCATTCAGGCGCTCGGGTGAAGAAGCATAATTTTGCGAGCGAACAACAATGGCAAACCTGGATTCTTCGATCGCACCAAAGAGCTCCAGAGGAGTAGTTGTGTTTCTTCCAAAGAAAGTAAAAATTCGCCGAGACTGCAACTTGTGGTATAAGTGGGATGAGAAGATGTTTTCATGGTCACAACTCAAGAAGCCATCGAAAGTCCATAGATTAGTTGCAGGAATAGATACGGCTAATGGACTAGGTAAGGATCTTTGCTTGTTCAACACCATTGCAAACAAACTGGTGGTTGCACTTGCTGGAGAGCAATTTGGCCAAATGCTTACAAGTCTTTCTCTAGTCGCAATTATTGGTCACTGGTTGGGGGGCCCACACGGTTCTAACTTTCCTAGTCAGCTCTGCCTTCTAGGTCTTTGATGTAAGACGAGATTTTAGCCAATTTCAACAAAAAATCTCGAAAAGAAAGAAGCGTCTTCACATTAAGAAAAATAATTTGAATATTGGAAATTGGTATTCAAATAGGCTTCTTAATGATAAAATTAATCATAAATTACTATTTTGGATATATCGGGATTCTCAAGCAAAATCTTGGTTGGGATTCCAATTACATATTTGTGTAATATTTTTTAGTATCTAGGATTCTATTTCAGATTTTTATTTAATTAGGTTTCCTAGTTTTAGTAATAAATTGTTCTTTTTGTTTTCTAGTTGTATTAGGTTTATACTATGTGCTCTATATAAAGCACCTCTTAGATTGTAATTTTCATTCAAGTTATCAATAAAAAACTAAATATTAAAAAAGTTTCTCTATGTTTCTTGCGGCTGTTCCCGTAATTGCTAGTGGATTCTAGCTCATCTCATATGGCTCTTGACGCTTGACGGAGCCTCTTGCTATTGTGTTCACGCTTCCCGCATCATTTGGTATCAGAGCGGGTATCGCCCCACTCCTTAGGAGACGACGATCCAAGGGAGAAGTTCACTACTGCCAACCTTAACGACGTTGGTCGTAGAGTATCTATCAAAGAAAGTTTTGTTAAAGAGGAACATACTGAGGGATTTTCCCTAGGACGACCTCATCAATCCAAAAAAAAAAAAAAAACATGGAACGTTGGATATTCACAACACCGGATTACGACGACTTCCGAACTACATGTATCACCAAAGACAAGGTATGCTCTATAATAATTGACAGTGGTCTATGAGAGAACTTTGTAGCAAACAAAGTTGTGGATTATTTTCAATTACCAACAGTGAAGCTGAGGGATCCATATTGGATTCCATTTGAAGAGGATGAATATGCATAAGTAACAGAGGTTTGTAAAGTTCCTGTCTCTATGGGAAAATTTTATAAAGAAGAGATTATTTGTCATGTGATTGACATGGATGACACTAATGTGCTTTTTGGAAGACCATGGCATGAAAGCGTCAAAGGTGGTTATTGCAAAGACAATACATATTTATTTAGATGAGAGTCGCACAAAATTAAAATCAAGCCTGGAAGGAAAAACATCAAGAATGACTATCCTAAGGTGTGTGAAAAGGAAC
Organism: Rosa lucieae; assembly: GCA_024704745.1. NCBI lineage: Eukaryota > Viridiplantae > Streptophyta > Magnoliopsida > Rosales > Rosaceae > Rosa > Rosa lucieae. The sequence goes on from CM045497.1 coordinate 36,566,413, forward strand.
ATGAAGAAGCCACTTTGAAGATTGAAGAGAAACTCATTAAGGACAAGGAAGTTGATTCATTCATCACATCGATATCCATGTCATGCATGCCTAATTGTGTTCAAGATCAACCCAAGGAGAAGTCAATGCCCATTCCTTTTCAAGTAGAGGAGTTCAAGTTTCAAGATGCTTATTCTAAACTTGTCTACGGTATTGGATTCATGGTGATACATTTTAATTTCGAGAATATTGAAGTTGATGGCTTATCATGTTTTATTCCTACTAATGATCGAGCTACATACAAGAGAAACTCGAGGTCGAGTTCTTTTCAAGTGGAGGAGACTGATGTAGGATGAGATTTTAGCCAATTTCAACAAAAAATCTCGAAAAGAAAGAAGCGTCTTCACATTAAGAAGAATAATTTGAATATTGGAAATTGGTATTCAAATAGGCTTCTTAATGATGAAATTAATCATAAATTACTATTTTGGATATATCGGGATTCTCGAGCAAAATCTTGGTTGGGATTCCAATTACATATTTGCGTAATATTCTTTAGTATCTAGGATTATATTTCTGATTTTTATTTAATTAGGTTTCGTAGTTTTAGTCTATAATAAATTGTTCTTTTTGTTTTCTAGTTGTATTAGGTTTATGCTATGTGCTCTATATAAAGCACCTCTTAGATTGTAATTTTCATTCAAGTTATCAATAATTTAGGAGAAGTTTCTCTATGTTTCTTGCGGCTGTGCCTATAATTGCTAGTGGATTCTAAATCATCTCATATGGCTTTCGACGCTTGACGGAGCCTCTTGCTATCGTGTTCACACTTCCCGCATCAGTCTTCTCAAAAAAAAAAAAACAAACAAACAAACCTCTGCCTTTCAGGTCCAATCTTCAATATATTTATTTTTAAGGCAACAAATTAAGACTAGTAAAGCAACTAATAAATTGATAAAGTTATTGGCGCGAATCCAAGTGAAGTTTGTTCTTCATAAGTAAAGCAATCAAGCAACAAATGAAGTATGATGTAATCAGGGCTGTCCCAAAATAAAATGAGGCGAAATATTAGAAAGACATTCTTGACTCTTTATAAGAGATCTATCCATTGTGTACAACTCTTCATAAGAGATCTGTTCATAGTCAGTTAATTGGTATTCAGTTGTGTACAACTGTTGTTAGATTTAAGACATGAAATATTGAGAATTCAGCTGACCACATGAGTAAGACTGACGTTAACTATATCGTTATGTATAATTTTACTCTTATTATTTATCGATAAAAATGTATATGCATAGATCATGTAATCCATATGTGTGAAGTTTGAACTTCACCAAGTGTTCTTGCAAATAAAATGATAGTTGACATTAATGAAAATGTTAACGTAATGAAAACTAAACAGGTTTTATGTAATTAATCTAATCATACATACCTCCCTTCACAATATAGGTCAACCACAATACATGGCCTAATGGTTGAGCATCCAAGTTGGGAACCCCTCAACCCGCATTCAATCCTTGTTGTGAAATTGTTGCTTGTGGCAAAGAGGGAAGAAGCATTCTGATAAAATCTACTGAGTGTGGATTAATCCTTGGTTAAAAGTTTTGGGATATAGCAGGTCTCAATTCATTAAAAATAATAATAATAATAAATAAATAATAATAATAATAAAAACAACCCATAGGTCAAATGACCCATCTCGAATACATATCAAACACAAAATCCCTATTCAAACTATACTGCGGCAATTATTATTATTTACTATATACTAAAGGAGAGATACTGTTCATCTAACAGTGATTTGGCTCGAAGTGGAGTGACGCTTTTGCCCTTCTGTTTCCTCTCAATTACAGTTTGCCATTGCTTTTTTGCATGCTGGTTGGTTTCCGCGAGGTCAGGAAGGATCGAGAGAGCTCGAGCGAGTGCAGGTGTGTTTCTATGCTTTTTTTGAAAAAAGGAGATATTCAGGATCGAGGACATAGGAAGAAGAAGAGGGGAAAGAAGTGGAACAGAGGGAGAGAAGAAGAAAGGAGGAGGATAAGGAAATAAGAAGACCCTCTTGGGTTAGGGAAGGCTCGATCAGACGTAGCGATAACAAGTGCATCCATCAACCTCTCGGATACGAACGTTGGGCTGATAACAAGTAGGAAAAGTTGGTTTACACAGTTTGATATGAAATTTGGGATTTTGAATTGTGGATTTGATGTAAGTTTTCTAATTTTGATTGTAGACTGGTGGGGTAGGAAAAAGTAGAGGAAAGATCCAAGGTTTTGGTTGCTGCTACAAAAGATCCAAGTAGAGGAAGCTTTCAATAGAAGAAGAGGTATGTGTTTGATTTGGGTTGTTTTCCTTTGGGTGACTTTTTTGTTTTTGAATTTTGTGTGTTTGTATAATGAGTTGTGAATTAAGGTGATTTGGGGAATTGAGGAATTGAGGAGGACCACTCTATGAGGGGAATATCTGAATAAAGGGATCATATCTAGCTAGAATGAGCGAGTATTCTTTTGATAACTGAATCTACTCCGAGAAAGAATCCTTTAGTGGTAGAATGTTTGAAAAGATAAGGAGGAGAAGAATGAGGTCATCTTTGAACCAATGGGAATTATGAAATCTTTTTGCTTAAAAGAGGACATATATGATGATTGACATAATCAATCTGGCATTGAACAATTGAAATTGAATCTAAAACTAAACTTTGGTAGAATTCCATGATAGAGTATATATGTTCGGATGCACAAAGACTAAGTTTGTTAAAACAATTAAACAATTTTATCTCTTGGAGCTGCAATTAATAAGATCTCTCTGTACTTGGTCAATTGTAATATGATGTGCACCATCATTTTATGTATACAAGTTATGCTTTGAATTTCGGTTTCGAGCAGATAATTATTCCATTATGTAGTGGAGATATGAATGGTGAGAACTAAAGGTATAGATTAGTCTAGGTTTAGGGTTTTGTTGTTATACATTTGATGCTCGGGTTGGACTGAAAGTGAGTAAGAGAGGAAGGTCAGTCTCTTTCTCATCAGATTGGTTTCAAGAAGACAAAGAACAATTACTTTTTTTTTTTTTTTTTTTGTCGGATTGATTGATTGGGAATTCGGTTCCTTAATTTCACCACAAAGTATTAATCTTTTTGTTGGAGTGATTGATTGGGAATTGGGTTTTGCAGCATTGTGTAGGCTTTATTTATTCAGTTTCATTTTGAGTTTAGTTGCTTTCTTCCTGTGCTTAGCTTCTGGGATGATGTTCAGAATTACAGTTTAATGGTGGTTTGTTTGTTTTGGAGAGCTGATATTTATTTTGTTTTGATTCTGTAGGTTCTATGCAAAGGAGTATTTCGATTGTTCTTCTGCGTATCTGTTGTTTTGTATTGGTTTGGTGTTCTATTGTTATTCAGGTATGGAATCAATATCTCATTGCTGGTATCTATAATTAGCATTGGTTGAACTTAAACAATACACTGAGGAGTGATTATTAGTATGGTTATTACAGATAAAGGGATTTATTGGTTATTTAGCAATTTTTGGTTTCTTATTGATTTTTGTGAGTTAGTATAGAAGATTTCATTACTTAATTGGATGAGTTGACATATTCTATAAGTTCAAATCTGTGACTATGGTCAGTATGTATTTAATTTAGGATATATATATATATGTTATGTTTTTGCATTATTATGCATATAGCTGTAATAGGTAATTGTTTATTTCTGTTTTACAGATATCCGAAACAGTGAGCTGTCGAAATTTCCAGGTTTTTCAATTCAGGTACAAAATTTACAATTGTTTGTTATTACAATTGCAAGTGTTAATTTCTGTGTAAACAGACCTTAGTTTTATGTGAAGTTGTTTATTGTTGCTTTGTATGAAAGTTGAGATTGTTCTGCTGTTAGGTTACAGAAGGAGTTTGTTATTAAGTTATAGTTAATCTCTTTATTCTCAATCTGTTAGATTTAACTAATGTTTTCAATACAATGATGGCACCGAAGGCTGTATCAAGGGGAACAAAAAGAATGTTAGGATATGGTGATGTTGAGGGCCATGATCATCAAGAGAAAATTCAGAAAACCTGCAGTACTCAAAACTCTGTTGGAACAATAACTGAATACGATGGCAATGAATTCGTGAGGTCAGATCAAGGAGATCAAAGAGGTGGAAAACAGGTACACATTTCTCATGCATTTTGAAATGTTAATTTGTATGAATAGTTTAGTTATAAAAAAAAAAAAAAACTGTTGTGTGTTTACAGATATAAATTAATTGATATTATTTGAATTTTGATTATAGTATCTCATGTACAAACTGCTAAAGCATCAAACAGTTTGCGTGAAGATGACGGACAAAACTCTACTATAGTTGTGTGCAGAGATTCATTAGTTGGTACAGCCTCAACTATTCATAATGCAATTACAGAAGGTAAATTTTATAGAGACTTAATTCCAACAATAATTTCTGGTACATACACTAAAGGAAGGTTTTCCTTATGAATGGTGGATTGTTGGTTTTGCCCCTACCTCATCTATGTTCTTATGAATTGCCCCTGCCTACTCTTTTGCGTAATTACCCTGTCCGGGTGTTACATAAACCCTGGGAAAGCCTCTGTTTCTTTTTCTTTTCTTCTGCAGCTTTCAAGTTTTGAGCTGCTTAACCAAAATAGAGCTCGCAGCGATGAAGACCGAGATGACGGCGTTTGAAATCGACCTGGTTAATCTCATGGTTGTTGACCTTCATCATCAATTTCCCTCCAACCCTTCTTCAAGGTTTGTTTGATTTTTTTTTTTTTATTGTTTTGATTTTTGTATGGTACTGGGTTTTCTGCGTTTTTGCTTCCCATAACTTACATAAAAATGGTTACTGTGCCCAAAGTTCATATCTTTCAAGCTTAATCAACAACTATGGAACTGAGTTTTACTTTTTTCCCTAATTTTTGTTAAAGTTTGGATTTTTATCAATATGAACTGTTTGAATAGTACGGCATTGGTTTTGAGTAGGATTTTGATATTGAAATTGATACTCTGCTCATAGGCTAGCATGTAGGCTCTGCACCATTGAAAATGTCTAGAGGAGTTTGGTTGTTCAATTTCATGTGGGATGGTTTTGTTCAGTGAGTAATTTTGTTATTTTTATTGAATTTTAGGGAGGAATTAATGAATGAATGTATTGCAAGAGGAACTGAGTTAGTTCAAGCTATTGCGAATAATCTTTTCAATTTGCCTTCGACTAGGGACTCTTTGCTTCGTCTACGGCTAGGAATTTCCATAGAAGCTTTTGTGCATTGATACTTTTTGTGCGCATCACTTTGGCACTTGAGAAGTTGAACTTATTTTTGCTTCTTCAGACTTCTTACATTCTCTAAAAACAAACTATATAAAGAACATCATTCAAACATGTGGTCTGAATTCTTCATTTAAGAGACAAAGAGAAGAAAAACAATTTATCTATAACTTTTCTTTCTGAATAAAAGTCTTGATAAACAATGGCTTTTGAATACAGTTATGGCACCAAAGATCAGGACAGTAAGGAAAAAAAGAGTCTTACAAGGTGATCATGCTGTAAGTCATGATAGTCAAAGGGATATGCGTGCGAGAAATGTGTAACGATTGGATTTTTGCTGCCGCTGTAACTGAAAGTACTTTCCCCTGGGAAATGGTAACTTGATAACCTTTTTATCTACATTCTATGACTTAAGAAGAAAGGAAAAGAATTCTACTGGATATAGCTGATGCGCTTGAATTTTGTTTATGCATTTTCTTAATGAATCTTGCTTATTATACTTGGCAGATCACACGTCTTGCAAACAACATTTGTGTACTTGCAAACATGGAAGATCCAATTGGCCGACTTTTCAAGAAACACTTAGGTGAGGTGGGGTCTATAAGAATAGAGATTCTGGCTTTTGATATTCTGAAACAAGAATACCCTATAGTATGGACATGTGTGATAGACAATCTATAATCTTTACTGAGTATCTGTTGCTATGTTGTCATCCTGAGGTTCATATTAGACTCATATATCACCATAATTTGTTGTTCTGCTAATTCTTAAATTGCCAGTTACTAACATATTAAATTGTGGAATCTTAAATCTGCAGTGGGTTTTTGGAATGGGTGGTGGGAGACCGTCAAGAGCAAATTGGAGGTACAAGCCATACTAGAGATGTGCCTCGCAATTTGTATTAGATCTTTTGTAAAAATTGTCCTGGAGGGTTTGTTAATTGAATTTTATATCTATTCTTGGTTATAATATTTTCTTCATCTTCTAAATTTCTTCATTTCAAACAGTTTCAATTGTTATTAAGAGTGAGTAAATCAAATTGTTATGATCTACATGAGCACATTACTCACTACACCTCACAATGCAGATTAATATTTTCTCAACTATGTAATGCATTTAAATTTTTTTATCAAAAACCATCTTGCTAGAATGCATTACTACAACTATATAAACCCGCAGCAGCGCGCGGGAACTGTTTCTAGTATTTACTATATACTAAAGGAGAGATACTGTTCATATAACAGTGATTTGGCTCGAAGTGGAGTGACACTTTTGCCCTTCTGTTTCCTCTCAATTACAGTTTGCCATTGCTTTTTTGCATGCTGGTTGGTTTCCGCGAGGTCAGGAAGGATCGAGAGAGCTCGAGCGAGTGCAGGTGTGTTTCTATGCTTTTTTTGAAAAAAAGAGATATTCAGGATCGAGGACATAGGAAGAAGAAGAGGGGAAAGAAGCGGAACAGAGGGAGAGAAGAAGAAAGGAGGAGGATAAGGAAATAAGAAGACCCTCTTGGGTTAGGGAAGGCTCGATCAGACGTAGCGATAACAAGTGCATCCATCAACCTCTCGGATACGAACGTTGGGCTGATAACAAGTAGGAAAAGTTGGTTTACACAGTTTGATATGAAATTTGGGATTTTGAATTGTGGATTTGATGTAAGTTTTCTAATTTTGATTGTAGATTGGTGGGGTAGGAAAAAGTAGAGGAAAGATCCAAGGTTTTGGTTGCTGCTACAAAAGATCCAAGTAGAGGAAGCTTTCAATAGAAGAAGAGGTATGTGTTTGATTTGGGTTGTTTTCCTTTGGGTGACTTTTTTGTTTTTGAATTTTGTGTGTTTGTATAATGAGTTGTGAATTAAGGTGATTTGGGGAATTGAGGAATTGAGGAGGACCACTCTATGAGGGGAATATCTGAATAAAGGGATCATATCTAGCTAGAATGAGCGAGTATTCTTTTGATAACTGAATCTACTCCGAGAAAGAATCCTTTAGTGGTAGAATGTTTGAAAAGATAAGGAGGAGAAGAATGAGGTCATCTTTGAACCAATGGGAATTATGAAATCTTTTTGCTTAAAAGAGGAGATATATGATGCTGGACATAATCAATCTGGTATTGAACAATTGAAATTGAATCTAAAACTAAACTTTGGTAGAATTCCATGATAGAGTATATATGTTCGGATGCACAAAGACTAAGTTTGTTAAAACAATTAAACAATTTTATCTCTTGGAGCTGCAATTAATAAGATCTCTCTGTACTTGGTCAATTGTAATATGATGTGCACCATCATTTTATGTATACAAGTTATGCTTTGAATTTCGGTTTCGAGCAGATAATTATTCCATTATGTAGTGGAGATATGAATGGTGAGAACTAAAGGTATAGATTAGTCTAGGTTTAGGGTTTTGTTGTTATACATTTGATGCTCAGGTTGGACTGAAAGTGAGTAAGAGAGGAAGGTCAGTCTCTTTCTCATCAGATTGGTTTCAAGAAGACAAAGAACAATTACTTTTTTTTTTTTTTGTCGGATTGATTGATTGGGAATTCGGTTCCTTAATTTCACCACAAAGTATTAATCTTTTTGTTGGAGTGATTGATTGGGAATTGGGTTTTGCAGCATTGTGTAGGCTTTATTTATTCAGTTTCATTTTGAGTTTAGTTGCCTTCTTCCTGTGCTTAGCTTCTGGGATGATGTTCAGAATTACAGTTTAATGGTGGTTTGTTTGTTTTGGAGAGCTGATATTTATTTTGTTTTGATTCTGTAGGTTCTATGCAAAGGAGTATTTCGATTGTTCTTCTGCGTATCTGTTGTTTTGTATTGGTTTGGTGTTCTATTGTTATTCAGGTATGGAATCAATATCTCATTGCTGGTATCTATAATTAGCATTGGTTGAACTTAAACAATACACTGAGGAGTGATTATTAGTATGGTTATTACAGATAAAGGGATTTATTGGTTATTTAGCAATTTTTGGTTTCTTATTGATTTTTGTGAGTTAGTATAGAAGATTTCATTACTTAATTTGATGAGTTGACATATTCTATAAGTTCAAATCTGTGACTATGGTCAGTATGTATTTAATTTAGGATATATAATATATATGTTATGTTTTTGCATTATTATGCATATAGCTGTAATAGGTAATTGTTTATTTCTGTTTTACAGATATCTGAAACAGTGAGCTGTCGAAATTTCCAGGTTTTTCAATTCAGGTACAAAATTTACAATTGTTTGTTATTACAATTGCAAGTGTTAATTTCTGTGTAAACAGACCTTAGTTTTATGTGAAGTTGTTTATTGTTGCTTTGTATGAAAGTTGAGATTGTTCTGCTGTTAGGTTACAGAAGGAGTTAGTTATTAAGTTATAGTTAATCTCTTTATTCTCAATCTGTTAGATTGAACTAATGTTTTCAATACAGTGATGGCACCGAAGGCTGTATCAAGGGGAACAAAAAGAATGTTAGGATATGGTGATGTTGAGGGCCATGATCATCAAGAGAAAATTCAACAAACCTGCAGTACTCAAAACTCTGTTGGAACAATAACCGAATCCGATGGCAATGAATTCGTGAGGTCAGATCAAGGAGATCAAAGAGGTGGAAAACAGGTACACATTTCTCATGCATTTTGAAATGTTAATTTGTATGAATAGTTTAGTTATTAAAAAAAAAAAAAAAAACTGTTGTGTGTTTACAGATATAAATTAATTGATATTATTTGAATTTTGATTATAGTATCTCATGTACAAACTGCTAAAGCATCAAACAGTTTGCGTGAAGATGACCAAAGCTCTACTATAGTTGTGTGCAGAGATTCATTAGTTGGTACAGCCTCAACTATTCATAATGCAATTACAGAAGGTAAATTTTATAGAGACTTAATTCCAACAATAATTTCTGGTACATACACTAAAGGAAGGTTTTCCTTATGAATGGTGGATTGTTGGTTTTGCCCCTACCTCATCTCTGTTCTTACGAATTGCCCCTGCCTACTCTTTTGCGTAATTACCCTGTCCGGGTGTTACATAAACCCTGGGAAAGCCTCTGTTTCTTTTTCTTTTCTTCTGCAGCTTTCAAGTTTTGAGCTGCTTAACCAAAACAGAGCTCGCAGCGATGTAGACCGAGATGACGGCGTTTGAAATCGACCTGGATCTCATCGCTGTTGACCTTCATCATCAATTTCCCTCCAACCCTTCTTCAAGGTTTGTTTGATTTTTTTTTTTTTTTTATTGTTTTGATTTTTGTATGGTACTGGGTTTTCTGCGTTTTTGCTTCCCATAACTTATATAAAAATGGTTACTGTGCCCAAAGTTCATATCTTTCAAGCTTAATCAACAACTATGGAACTGAGTTTTACTTTTTTCCCTAATTTTTGTTAAAGTTTGGATTTTTATCAATATGAACTGTTTGAATAGTACGGCATTGGTTTTGAGTAGGATTTTGATATTGAAATTGTATTCTGCTCATAGGCTAGCATGTAGGCTCTGCACCATTGAAAATGTCTAGAGGAGTTTGGTTGTTCAATTTCATGTGGGATGGTTTTGTTCAGTGAGTAATTTTGTTATTTTTATTGAATTTTAGGGAGGAATTAATGAAGGAATGTATTGCAAGAGGAACTAAGTTAGTTCAAGCTATTGTGAATAATCTTTTCAATTTGCCTTCGACTAGGGACTCTTTGCTTCGTCTACGGCTAGGAATTTCATAGAAGCTTTTGTGCATTGATACTTTGTGCGCATCACTTTGGCACTTGAGAAGTTGAACTTATTTTTGCTTCTTCAGACTTCTTACATTCTCTAAAAACAAACTATATAAAGAACATCACTCAAACATGTGGTCTGAATTCTTCATTTAAGAGACAAAGAGAAGAAAAACAATTTATCTATAACTTTTCTTTCTGAATAAAAGTCTTGATAAACAATGGCTTTTGAATACAGTTATGACACCAAAGATCAGGACAGTAAGGAAAAAAAGAGTCTTACAAGGTGATCATGTTGTAAGTCATGATAGTCAAAGGGATATGCGTGCGAGAAATGTGTAACGATTGGATTTTTGCTGCCGCTGTAACTGAAAGTACTTTCCCCTGGGAAATGGTAACTTGATAACCTTTTTATCTACATTCTATGACTTAAGAAGAAAGGAAAAGAATTCTACTGGATATAGCTGATGCGCTTGAATTTTGTTTATGCATTTTCTTAATGAATCTTGCTTATTATACTTGGCAGATCACACGTCTTGCAAACAACATTTGTGTACTTGCAAACATGGAAGATCCAATTGGCCGACTTTTCAAGAAACACTTAGGTGAGGTGGGGTCTATAAGAATAGAGATTCTGGCTTTTGATATTCTGAAACAAGAATACCCTATAGTATGGACATGTGTGATAGACAATCTATAATCTTTACTGAGTATCTGTTGCTATGTTGTCATCCTGAGGTTCGTATTAGACTCATATATCACCATAATTTGTTGTTCTGCTAATTCTTAAATTGCCAGTTACTAACATATTACATTGTGGAATCTTAAATCTGCAGTGGGTTTTTGGAATGGGTGGTGGGAGACCGTCAAGAGCAAATTGGAGGTACAAGCCATACTAGAGATGTGCCTCGCAATTTGTATTAGATCTTTTGTAAAAATTGTCATGGAGGGTTTGTTAATTGAATTTTATACCTATTCTTGGTTATAATATTTTCTTCATCTTCTAAATTTCTTCATTTCAAACAGTTTCAATTGTTATTAAGAGTGAGTAAATCAAATTGTTATGATCTACATGAGCACATTACTCACTACACCTCACAATGCAGATTAATATTTTCTCAACTATGTAATGCATTTAAATTTTTTATCAAAAACCATCTTGCTAGAATGCATTACTACAACTATATCGACCCGCAGCAGCGCGCGGGAACTGTTTCTAGTTATTATACATACATCTAAAGCAGAAAGCCAGAAATCCCTGTTCATAAGACTGTTCATTTTAGTGAACAGTAAACTGACGCTTTTGCCCTTTTTTTTGTTCTGAATTACAGTTTGTCATTTTTTTTTGCATTCTGGTTGGTTTGGTTGGTTTCCACATGGCTCTGTTTGCGTGCTCCACGAAGAGAGAGATCAAGAAGGCTCGAGAGACCCAGCCAGGTGAAGAAGCACTATGCCAAAAACATTATCAGACGACAGATGGAAACCGTTGTGGGATATGGAGAGCCACCGTTGTAGACCGAGCCGCTGTCTGATGAAAATTCAGACAACGGTGAAACACAGTTGTCTGATAAACATACAGACAACGTGTATGTGTTAAACGTGTTGTGTGATACTTGACAGATGGCTCGGCAGGTGCCATGCGCAGCTGCGGTGCTGCCTTCAGACAACAGAACTTGTTTAAGTCCGTTGTTTGTTAAGCTTTTCAGACAACGGAGCTCTAGTGTTTTCTGTTGTGTGAGAGTTAATTACAAGACTTTACTTTTTCAAAGAACCATTGTCTGATGTATGAGAAATCTGTTGTATGATCAAATGGAAATAAAATTTGATGCAAACCATCAAATGAACTAGCAGTACTTTAACCCATACTTTAAACTTCAAAATACATTGGATCCACCAAGATATATACATTCGTATTAGTCATTGTTCCACAAAGTCATGAATCAGTGACACTTTATTGTCTTACATTGCATCAGAGACAAACACATAAGTGTGCTAGAAATGGATACAGTGATTATTGGACTATTTATGATTGCTTGCCCACTTCGCCCACTACTAATGCTTGCTCCTGCTGCCCCTCTTTTCTTTCTTCTACTTCTGCCACCACTGATGTAATATGCCTGCTCCTGCTGCTCCTCTCTTCTTTATTCTACTTCTGCCACCACTGATGTAATGTTAGTTAACAAGCCAAGGGAAGGAAACCTTTAAAAAATTGACTTGAGAGAATAAATTAACTTCTTTGCAATTGAATAATCTACAACCACAAACAAAAAACAACAACTTATTTCAAGAGGCAGCATGCAATATTCCCACATCAAAAGCCACACTACACATGAGTTGCTACAAGCAAGAAGTTGCAGAAAAAGAAAAAAGAAAAAGACTTGCATCTACATCTCTTAATGCAAGCCCCACTTTGGAAGGCAGGTGATCTTTCAAAACACAAACTGTGGGAGAATCAGTTTAGTAGCTTTAACATTTGAATATTCACATTGCTGCACAATATTCCTGAAACAATAATTTAAAGAGGCTAAGAGTACATGACTACAATATTTGCAAAATAGTATGAAAGAAATTACAAGCTAATAACCAATGTAGAATATATTAGACTTCAAACTCTGAACAGACATATCAAGAAGGACGCAAGTACGCAACCAAACTCAGGAAATTTAAAAAGAGAAGTGAATCTCACGTGAACTAGAAGAGGAATAAAAATTTCTGTAAAATTCAGTTAGAAACTTGTTTACTAGAATAAGTTATGTAAACTGTAAACTGGGTTACATATAGCATCCAAAGTTTCCCATATGCTAGTAATAAGTCAGTAAAAAGAGGGGTAAAAAGTTCGTCAGGCTTAACCTGAAATGACAGAAATGCAAAGTCTTAAATTCGTTTGGGTAAAAACTACTCATCACATGATGATAAACATCTATATTTCAAACATAACTTTATGTGTATTAATAGTAACCTCTGCAAATGTTCCACCAGCATGACTTCAAGAAGATCAACACATGCCATGCAGTCCTCAGTCAACAATTTTGAAGCCTGTGGTGTAAATGTTGCTACTGGTGCTGGAAGAAGAAGAGGTGGAAGAAGAAGAGAGAAAATAAAAAAATTTGGCAGCTCTGAGTTTGGCCTCTGAGTTTGGCATATCATATAACAAAACTCTTTTAAAAAAAGACATAAGGAAGAAGAAGCGGGGAAGGTTGCAGAGGAGATGGAGGGAGGTTTCTGGAGAAGAGATCCCCACAGACCTATGGCCATATTTATTCTTCGGCAATATGCCCCTTGATATATAAGCTTGGTACATGTATCACAGGATGAGAGCAAGTAAGCAGTGACGTCCTATGGGTTAATCAAGAGCTGTGGATCATGACAGTCAAAGTTTCTATTAGAATCAACATTCATATTGAGTCGTACATTAAACATAACAGATAAAGGGATTTAACCAAATTCCAACTTCTTCTTTATCTAAATAAAATTATCATTGTTGCCATCGAAGATTGAAGAACCAAAATATGGAGGAAATGCTAATTGCTTATAATTGAGAATCAATAGGATTTGTAACTATAAATAGACATGAGAGAGAGTTCATTATTAAAGGAATAAGAACGGTACCCTTCCAATATCCACCATCAGTGCCCATCCTGGCTCCCTGAAGACTTGATTCCAATGCTAATAGATTTCCCCAAAGTATTTTCTCTCCTATTGAACAAGGACACAGAATATAATCAGGACCATGAAAGATATATACAACTAAATGCAAAGAGTATTATTACTAATACCCTCATCATGTCTCAATAGGTAATGCATTAGAACTTGTATCTAGGCTTTCAAGTTTCAAATCCAATAGCAAAAAGGAGAAAACAGGAAGCAGATTATTTAACTAGATCACACAGAGCTTTCAATTTCATTGAGTGAGACTACTAAAACATGACCATTATTCCCAATTTCATTTCGTTTAGTCTTCATTACCAAAAATCCCTCATAATCAAGCATATGACCAAGTCAAAATCGTTATCCAGCAAAATACTCAAACCTATTCCTTCCTTTCATTATTATCAATTCCCAGTTGCAAACCAAACCAATCAAAACAGGGTCAAAAAGTCAAGACCTCCATAAAAATTTGACAAAAACAAACAAATAATTCCACAATATAACCAAATTTCACATACATCGTCAATAAAGATTCTCACGCTAACACCATACCGCCAGATCCGTAATCACATCCAAAAATTAAATACCATAATAATGCAGAACGCTAAAAGAGAAAACACTGTTTGGATTCCCAGAAAAATTCCAAAATGCAGCAAAAGAAAAAATAGGTGGATCAAACTAACAAAAGGTGCAAGCTTAACTCCAATATATACCAATTCAGCCAATTTCAATTCTTTCTTCACCAATATATACCGAGCTTCCCCTCTCATACTATTCACTAGCTTCTCCAAACGTTCCAACTCCCCACATTCATTCCGGGGAACATATAGGAAAATAAAAGGTGAACATTCAGAACTAAGGCCAAATGGTTTCAGAGAACTATAAACGCAAAAAGATAACTTCAATTGCTTAAACTAAGAAGCTCAAAAGACCTTTACCTCTCTCTGGTTTTGCTTTCGCTTTTCGTTTTGCTTCTCTTAGATTTCACTCTAGATTTGGGGATCAAATGGCGCTTCAGTTGTGCCCCATCTTTGATTCCGAGTTCTGTCAGCATTCAATCTTTTCCATCAGGTGACCTGCAGTTGACAAAAAAAAAAAAACAGTAAAATTTAAGAAAGATCATGACAGATGTATCAAGTACGAGTCTGGACCAAACCTAAATCACATTGCTCAAGCATATACAGAACACCCATCAAAAATGCCTCTCTTCCCTCTGCTGGTAAAGCTTGTGTTTATACATAAGCCTCTGAAACCTTCACCAAAATTACCCGAACAGAAAATTACACCAATCGAAATCAACGCTTAAAAACCATAACAAAATTACACCAATCGAAATCAACGCTTAAAAACCATAACCCTAAGTGAAGAACAAGCAATTCCAACTTACAGAGTCTGAGCATCGGTGGTGAGGCCGGAGAGGCAGAGGAAGAGCCTATCGCTGACTCTGTAAATCTTCGAATTAAGGGACACAGTCAGAGCGTTTGGCCTTCTTCTCTCCTTCAGCACTGCCGAACTCATCACTACCGCTTCTTCTTTATAGTCTTGACTAGTGTGAATCGGAATCGAAAGTCAGGAAATTTCAGAGCCGGCAACGTCGATTCAGGGTGCAACTGAGCCGTCATCATCGTGGTTGTGTTAGGTTAACCGACAAAGCTGGAAGCAGCGAACATAAGCTGGTTGATCTCCGTCGGAGGCGGCGAAAGGTGGAGAGGGAGCTCGAGTTTGTCGTCGAAAGGATTCAGAGCTTCATCAATTTCTTCAACTTTGTTGGGGTCTAGGTTTCTTCGGCTCTCTCGGAGCTTTAGATTCCGCCGGAGAATGGAGGAGGAAGGATTGTGATGGTGAAGAGGAGGAGGAGCGAGTTTGGGGAGGAGGAGGTCGATGGGTTAAGAATGAAAATTAGGGTTTGAGCACGCTTTCTCTCGGGGTCGGGTCTAATTTTTTTTCGAAGTGTGAAAGTTTCGTTCCCCGCTCTTATCGAATCTTCTTGCTTGAGCGCCGCCGTCTTGGATGCACCAGCGACTAACTCGTGAGATCTATTAGAGGTTTCGAAGACCCAGCCTTCACATTCCTTGATGAGCTTCTTCTTCCCAGTATGCAGAATCAGCAGATCGAAGAACCTCCTAATTTTTTCAGTATGAAGAACCCTAATCTCAAGTCGAGATAGCAAAGAGAGGAGAATTACACGCCTCTTCAAATTCGAAAATCGGAAATCGAAGAAAAGAGGGGTTAGGGTTTGCGACTCAAAGAACCGCAGAGAGGGGAGTGAAATCAGAGAGAGAGGAAGTGTGGAAATTTCTTTTGCTGAAATATATGTATCTAGAAGAAGATGGGTTTCAAGAAGAAGATGGGTTTGATTCTTTTAAGAGAAGAAGACGGGTTCCACTTTCAGAAGCTAGAAGAACATGGGTTTTACGGCTTTTCGCAAAGACCAGCTAAGTGGGAGACAGTGTGGCCGTGTGGGAGACATAAATGAATTTTGGTTTGTATAATCAAGTCAGACAACACATAAATGAATTTTGGTTGTATGATGGTCTATACTTGAAACTTAGGGACGACCTAACAAGCAAATCTCCCGCCTAGTGCGAATCACATACAAACGCACTTCTCCTGCCTAGGATTGTCATCTCGCATTCACACAACAAAAATAGGTCATTCTGTTGTAGGAGCTTACATTCATGTACCAGCATTTCACCCAAAAATTGGTCTTTTTGGGGCTGGGCTAATCACTCTCATTTTGGAGTACATCTGATTTTCTTCCAAACTTGCACAACGGAAACAAAAAAATGCGTTGTATGTTATTTTGCAACTTACTCTCATACAACATATACAACAATACTGTTGTGCAAGGTGAGTCAAAATTTCGACCAAAATTTGAGCAAGGTGAGGGGGAATTTTTTTTTACATTCAGACAACAGACAAATCCTTAAAACTGTTGTACAATCATCTTGGACCCAAAAAAATTGATGTACGACCTCCTTATACAACGCCAATCTCATTAAACCTGTTGTGTGAAGCAGTTTCAGTTATCACACAACGGAAATTTTTTTTTCGTTGTCTAAAAAGTGTAGTGTGATGCAGTTTTTGGCATAGTGAAGGATCGAGACTCGGGAGTGTGAGGTGTGTTTCTTAGCTTTCTGCAAAGAGAGAGAAAGCACAGTCGAAACAGTCGAAGCCTCTATTGACCGTAGCCGTGGAACCCAGATAACTCTCTTCACTGTTTCACAGTATCAGGTGCATCGATCAAGCTCGCAGATACGAAGGTTGTTGGGCTGATAACTGATAACGAGTTGTAAAGGTTTGGTTTACAGAGTTTATGTGCCGGATTTGATATACAATTTGGGATTTTGAATGATCGATTTGATGTAGTATTTCAGATTTTGATCATAGATCGCCGGCATGGGAAGAAGAAGAGGAGAGATTCAAGATTTTGGTGGCCTTTTGGAGCAAGGTTTGGGTTTGTTTCGGAAGGTTTGGGAGGAAGCTTTCAATAGGTATGTCTTTGATTTTTTTTTTTTTCAGTCGTGGAAAATTGTGGTTTTCAGTGAGGTTTTTGTGTTTGAATTTTATGTATTTGTATATTAAAATGTGAATGAAGGTGATTTCGGTTTAAGCTTTGGTTTGAATGGAGATGAGAGTGATGATGGTTTTGTTATTGTGTTTGATTGAACCGGAAAAGGGTAGCTGCCAATAGTAGAGGTTGTTTTTAAACCAACAACACTCTGCTCTCCATTGTCTCTGCTTATGCATCATTAGAAACTTAATGTGCGAAGTACTAAAGCTCCCAACCAAAGACTTTTTTCTTTTTCTTTCTTTCTTTTTCTAAAACCTTCAAAACAACATACCAATTATTTCAGACCAAAATTCATGGCTGAAATGTTATGTTAACTTGCACAATATTCATATAAAACAGAAGAGAAAATATAACCTCTGACATTGCTGAAATTGTATCATAAGTACTCAACAACCAAGATATCAACCTTAGCACAAATAGATGCATGTTTCTTTCCAACAGAGGCAGCCTTTTTCTCCAGAGCATCCACCTTTCCCAACACCTGTAATATCATATCATAAACAGTCAAGTAGGGGCAATTGAAATTAACTATACATATCACTCAAGATGTAGAAACAATCGGAAAACTAATTTGAGAAACATAAATCAAAACTGCATTCAAAAGTCAAAAATTGAAACATCAAAATACATACATAACTCATATCTGTACTACAGTTATAGGATGTGGTAATGTGGTATATTAATCACTTTGACTAATTTTTGTTTATCATGAGTCTTTAAGATTCCTGATTTACATAAACATAGATTGCCCATGATTTTCTTAGGTAGCTGTTCATAATTTCCATCCCCGAGAGTTACTTCAATAAGAGATTGAGCAAAGGGTGAAGATACTTTTAATTGGAAAAGTTATCCGAATAAGTCCTCAACATAACTAATATTTCCTGTAACTTTAAGGCACTACACTACTACCTGATTCTTCTTTAAAGAGTCGTCCATGCGCTGCCAGTTGTATGATACTAATGAAACTAATGAAAATGAAGCATACAAAAGTTTTGGAAATTGAAGTAAAGATCTAATCTAAGAGGGAGTGCAAGGAGTCTGCAAGGAAGTTCAGGCAAAATTCAGTTGGTAGTGTTGTTCAGTTGGATGCAAAATTGTACTCAAGGACTCCCAACTGAACTTTGGTTGAACTTCCCTGGAAACTTCATGAATTTCTACTGGACTCCAAATAATGTGCACGTTACGCAGAAATTTGTGCTTCCGTGAGCCACAACCAAACAAAACCATTATTAAAGTGAAGTGTGTTTTTGGTTTTAATGTATTAGTGAAAATAATGATAAAATTGATAGTAACATAGAGTGATTGGTTGTTATGGTCATACATATAATGAGTGCCCTTTTTTTTTCTTTCAATATTCCTGTAATATTTTCATTCAATTGATGTAGTTGTGTTTCATTATTTTCATATAAGTAACATCTGCTCTTTTCATCATAAACCAAAGATCTATATTGTTGGTTATTGATTGTCTGTATTGTTCTTTGAAATTAGGTTGCAGAAAACAAAAGAAGTGTTGCTGGGTTTTGGGTTTCAGTGATTGATTTGGAGTGGTTGAAGGTAAGGTTTTGATTTTCAATTGTTAACTGTATGTAATATTGAAAATAATGATAAAATTGATAGTAATATAGAGCGATTGGTTGTTATGGATATGAGTAGGGATTGAAGGTTTGAAGGTCGTGTTTTTGTTTTTGTTTCTGCTGGGTTACACATATAATCAGTGTCGTTTTTTTTGGTTCAATATTGCTGTAATTTTCTCATTCAATTGATGTAGTTGTGCTTTATTATTTTCATATAACTAAGATTCTGAATAAAGCCAATGGTCTATATTGTTGGTTATTGATTGTTTGTATTGTTTTTTGAAATTGGGTTGCAGAAAACAGAAGAAGTGTTGCTGGTTTGGGATTTCAGTGATTGAAGGTAAGTTTTTGATTTTCGGTCTGTACCAGAGTGATTGACATCCAAGAAGTGTTTGAATAGTTGGATATTGGATTTGTTAAACAAGACTCAATTAGATTGTGCAGACTCCTTGCACTCCCTCTTAGATTAGATATTTACTTCAATTTCCAAAACTTTTGTCTGCTTCACTTTCAGTTTCATTAGTATCATATTAACTCCCGCAGCAAAGCGCGGGAAACTGTATCTAGTACATACATCTAAAGCAGAAAGCCAGAAAGCCCTGTTCATAAGGCCTGTTCATTGTTGTGAACAGTAAACTGACGCTTTTGCCCCTATGTTTCTCCTTAATTACAGTTTGCCATTGCTTTTTGCACTCTGATTGGTTTGGTTGGTTTCCACGTGGCTCTGTTTGCTTGCTCCACGAAGAGAGAGATCAAGAAGGATCGAGAGCGTGCAGGTGTGTTTCTTTGCTTTCCGGAGAGAGAGACAGAGGAGTTATTCAGGATCGAGAGAGTGCAGGTTTGTTTCTAGAGAAAGCACAGTCGAGAGAGAGAGAGAGAGAGAGAGAGAGAGAGAGAGAGAGATCGGAGGCAAATTCTCACGTCATCATTTGAGATCGAAGGTTAGTTTCTCTCCTTCAAGTTTCAACCTTTGTTGCTTTGGATCGGTCGTCGTATCATTTGTTTAGATTTTGGTGAAAGACGTATGAGATTGAATAAAGTTACTGTGATTAATGAATCAATTCACATTTTGGTTTGAGGTGAGTTGGTTGCTGACTAGAGTTTTATTTTTTGCTTAGTTTTTTTTCAGGTAAATTGTAGTGTTTGATCATTTGAAAATTTTGATTGATTCTGGGGTCTAGAGTATTCAAATGTTTTTCGTTGTTGTTGGAAGTATCTGGGGTTCTAATTTGATAAGAACTTATTGAGGTATTATTGGGTTTTGATTTGGGAAGGAAGGAAGGAATGTACTCAATGTAAAGTTTCAGTTACCCATGTGTGTTATGCTGCTGTTTGATTTAGTTTTCTAATCTATCAATTTTGGTTTATGCTTTAGAAGTGTAATCTGGTATGTCTCAAAGTAAATGCCTCCAAGCATAAGATAGGAAGGTTAGCCTTACATTATAGAGTCCAAAACAAAAATGAGTAAATCAAATAAACTTCAAAACAATATCAGGTATGTTTCAAATGGTCTAGGAGAAAAAGGCAATGTGCTCTTCTAGAACATGGCTAAAAGAAAGTGATTAAGTAAAAAAGCAAAGAAGCAAAACGTGTAATTTTGTTCATTCTTATTCATCTAGGGAATTATTTGGTTTTGTTAATCGAAGTTCATAGTTCATATATGAAATTTCGTTTTTTTGTGTAGCCTCTGTTCTAGCTTTTGAATAATTGCAAGAACAACAGGTTTTTTTAACGATGTTAGACAGAAAGAGTAAAGTAAAACAAATGAAAGAGATCTGGTTCTTAATCTCATTTGGGCAGCCAATCATACGGTTATTTCACTAATGTTGAAAGATTTTAGTTTTCGTTATCCTGTATGGAATGAATACAGGGGAAAATACTTTCGTCATTGCATATTTTATCTTTCGCAGGATTCAAAAGAGAAAAGTTTTTTGGTCGAGCTTTTGTGTAAAAGTAGTTAAATTCACAGAAAATTGAATGCAAATGGTTTGATTTTCAGTTGCAAAGAAATTTATAGTGGAATTCAACTTCGTATTGATGCTTTGAACTGTGATTTTGGAGGTTAGTGTGTCTGTGCTTAAAGGAAGCAACTTCTTTGCTGTTTGAGTGAATTAGAATTTGGGTAAGTTGCTATGTGTAATCATAGTGCATTATGTTTTCACTATTGAACTACATACTACAAATTGAATTTAAATGTATATTTGGACTGCTATTTAACAGTTAAATTCTGTGAAATTCTAGGATAAGAGCAGTTCTAAATTCTTCTATATCATGAATGTATGTAGAGATTGTTCCCTACCCATTCCACTTCAATTTTCACCTTTTGCTGCTATTGTTTTATTAACTTTTGTGTAGTTCAGCCTGGCCAAGTTTATGGATATCCACAGAATATGAATAGACGGAGATACTGTCATGAGGCCAATAACATATATTACAACATTAATAAAGTTTATGGCCCATGTCATGTAGCCATGTCAATGTTGTATTTGAAAAAGTAGATCTACTACTAATGATCAGGTATCACTATAACCCTTATGAAATGGATCTGATAAGAGTACAAGGTAAAAAGACACAACTGCTACAGCAATAGCGTGAACAGTTGAGAACCCCCTGTACAGAAGGGGGAAAAAGGCATCAATACTTAAGTTAATAGGAATATCATAAAACTCAGTCTTTACTGTGGTAAAAGACTATGCACATATACATTTGCGGAAGATATTTACCGGTTGTTCCATTCAACTTTTTCTGCTTTGCTCAATTTCTAATATTCCTTGAAGCTATGAGGGCTAATAAGATTTGTTAATTTGTAAAATTTCATCAAGATCAAAATCCACACTGATATATCAAGCCTCCATTTCTCTATGTTGGTTTTGCAGGTGAGACTTACTCTTGAAGAACCTAAAGCTGAAACCAGAGGCTTTGAAAATCCAATTTTGAAGGTCTGGTATTGATTCCATTCTCACTCTGTTCACTAGGTTTCAGTTCCAACATACTTTTCCTCCAAAATTTTACTTTGATTCTCTATACACGACTTCATTTATGTACATATTGACTGTTTGGATTTTTTTTTTCTTTTTCCTTCGTCTTGAGTTTATGAAGATGTTGGTTTAGTTTTCACCCAAATGAGAGAAAGATTTGATGCTAGGATGCTCCATATTCTCATACTATGTGCTGGAGAGAGCTGAAGATTTGGAATTTGTTGGGTTTTGTTGACTATAGGAGTGGAAACAAAACACTGCTTTGACTCTTCCTTTGTATTAGTATTTTGCTGGGGTTTCTTTTTTTAACCAAATATTGTGTAAGTGATTAACCACAGAAAACAATGAAATCTATGCACATTGTCCTCTTTTCTCTTTTGCCAAGAATGTTATCGCTTAGTGTTGGTTGAGTTCCAATTCCATCATTTTTACTTTGCAATTCATGTCATATTGTATCATCATATCTGTATCATGTAAGTTAAAGCTGGCCTTTGATTTTTGAAAAGCAAAAGCATATGTCATTTTCTTTGAAATGCATGTATGCTCGGTAACTTTGGCATTCATGATTGTTTTCATCCATATTAATTAGCTGTAAATTTTGTCTAATGTGTTTCAATGAAATAATGAATTGTGGTAAAAAAAAATGAACAGTTTGTGTCTCTTCACAAAAACACTATTATGATTAATGTAATATATGGTATGTTATCAGTTTGATCGATAATAAAGTCATTTTCATTTATATTTTTCATTATTGTAAATTTTTATTACCAAACAACAAATTCCGCAGCAAAGCGCGGGTACCATTGCTAGTTATACATACATCTAAAGCAGAAAGCCAGAAAGCCCTGTTCATAAGGCCTGTTCATTTAAGTGAACAGTAAACTGACGCTTTTGGCCTTTGTTTTGTTCTCAATTACAGTTTGCCATTGCTTTTTGCACTCTGATCGGTTTGGTTGGTTTCCACGTGGCTCTGTTTGCTTGCTCCATGAAGAGAGAGATCAAGAAGGATCGAGAGAGCCAGACAGGTCAAGAAGGATCGAGAGAGAGGAGTTATTCAGGATCGAGAGAGTGCAGGTTTGTTTCTTTGATTGGAATTTAATTGGTTCTGATTTTGCATGTCTTCAGATTGTCAGATACTGTAATCAGTTTCCCAGGTTTCACGCTTTGTGCAGGTATTCTGTTTATTTTTTATTTTTTTCCGGCAGTTTGTGTTTAATCTGGATTTTGTGCATATTGAAGGGGGAGAGGTTTGGACTGGAAACAAAGAAAACGACGTATCTTGGTATTATTGCTGGTGTGGCTGCTCTGGTTTTTGGATTCAACAAGTTACCTGAAGTGGGTTGGACGGCGAAGAGGGTCTCATCACTGAACGGTACTGTTAATCTCAGGTTGAAGGTAAGGTTTTGATTTTCAATTGTTAACTGTATGTATTATTGAAAATAATGATAAAATTGATAGCAACATACAGCGATTGGTTGTTATGGATATGAGTAAGGATTGAAGGTTTTGAAGGTCGTGTTTTGTTTTTGTTTCCGCTGGGTTACACATATAATCAGTGCCCTTTTTTTTTGTTCAATATTGCTGTAATTTTTTCATTCAATTGATGTTGTTGTGCTTCATTATTTTCATATAACTAAGATTCTGAATAAAGCCAAGGATCTATATTGTTGGTTATTGATTGTTTGTATTGTTTTTTGAAATTGGGTTGCAGAAAACAGAAGAAGCATTGCTGGGTTTGGGATTTCAATGATTGATTGGGAGAGGTTGAAGATAAGGTTTTGATTTTCGGTCTGCACCAGAGTGATTGACATCAAAGAAGAAAGGTTTTGACTGTGCTTCATCATTTTAATATAAGTAAAATGTCCTTTTTTCATTGTAAACCAAAGAACTATAATCATCTTGAGATGTAATGCATTTGTAGGTAGATGAGAAGTATATTATCTTTTTGGTTAGGTGTCTGTTTTCTGTTTCTGAATTGGTTTTTTTTTTTTTTAGTATTAATGTTTTGTTCAACCTTTAAAGCAAGAGAAAATTAATATAGACAAACGAGAAATTTCGGTCATCTAGAAACTTTGTTTTGTTGTCTATGTGTGTTATTTAATTGATGGTCTACGTGCGTTTTGTGAAACATAGATATCTGTTTCTTACATTGGAATTTTCGTCATTTGTTTTTGTTGGTTTTATTTATTTATTTATTAACTTGGATCTATTTAGGGTGCTGATTAGATAGTTTTCTAAATTGTCAGTGGGCAAGCATACACTCAATAATATATATGAATAATCAGTGGGTTCTCTAAATGATCTATTTTTTTATTCTAACTGGACTTGACCTTAGATTTTGAGTATACGTTTGATATCTTCAGTATTTCTTCTATTTTTGGGTATTAACGTTCTTATGCCTCAATTTTTCATTAAAGCCAATCTAACTATGTTTTTAATTTCCACAGAATTTTATCATTAAATACTTGCCAAGGCTGTAGCGCATTTCTTTCGATTGAAGTTTCTGGTCATAACTTGGTCAGAGTAGGTAAGGTTCTCTGCTATTTTTTATTTGTTATGAGAATGTTGACCTTGATGATGAGAAACATGACATAGTTTTGGTGCAGATGAGTATGCCAGGCATTTAGGAAACATTCTTGATTTTTTTGAGTGGTGATCACTATGTATGCTAAATTGATTCAATACTTGAAAATTACAACTACTTTAATGCCTACAAGTTTGAAACCCTTCCTCTCAAATCGACCTATGATTTCTGAAATCTGGAATAAAAAAATTAGGGTATTGTGCAGAGCCTACTTCCTTACTTTCTGATGCAGCAAGTAAAATTGAAAGAGAAGCTGTTGGACTTGGTTGTGGTACTTGAATCAGATGAAGTAGTTTTGATCATTGATGTAGTATGATTCTTGAGATAAAGGCAAATAGCAAGTAGTGTACTATGAAAGTCATCTAAAATTTTCAATTTACAAATAAAGTTTGTTAATGTGTTCTATGTGATATATGGAATATATAATACCAGAAATGATTTTGATAGTAGCTTTGTTCCAATTTTTGTGTAATGGTGCCATATCTTGCCATACTTATATCAAGTGGTATTATGGATGGGATCGGTACATTGTATTCAAGCTTGCATTCTGATTTAGGTGAGCCATCCAAATCATTATATGAGATCGTAAATACCCTACCAAAAGTTTAGTTTAAGTAACAAAGCAAAGAAGTGTAAATTTACACAATAATTACTGTTACAGTTCTGATATCTATTTGTTCTTCCTGTTTCAGGAGTTCTATGTGTACTTATTGTATCTCCTCTGATGTGAGTTTGAATGTTGGTCATGAAGTCTTTATTTTGTTTGATTTATTGATTGCTGTACATTTATCTATGGATAGAGATTTTGAATGCAATAGTTACTCAAGGAATACTTTGAGTTACTGGAATTGATGTGTATTTGTCATTCAGCTTATAATGATAACTTAACTAATATATCAACTTGGTTCAACTTTTGAAGGTTCAAGTAGGAGAATCAGGCTTCTTTTTTTTCAAAACTTCGTTTGCTTTTGTAGTGATCGAATGATGTAATTGAGCTGAATAGGATCATAGTGCTACCGCATTAAGGACTGTAGCTCACTCATTGTTCTCGATGTATCATAGCCTCATTTGCATTTTCATTCATAAAATCCTCTTTCTCTCTAAATATCTGTTCTTCATACAAATCTTTTACTCAGTGGCATAAGTTGTCCATGAGTTCTCTTTATTTCTCGGATAGAATCCCAAATATCACGGATAATACAATCAGCTAGGTAATCCCAAAACCATGTATAACCATGATCGTTTGATTATATCTGCAAATAAATGAAAGTGATAAAACTTATTATCATAGATTTTCTACTTTTAAGCTTTTTATCAATTTTATGTCCCATATAAAGAATGGAAGTGTAAAATCAACTATTGTATCTGTGCATTAGCTTACTGTGGTTTAAACATGACTTTATTAGTCAAAATATTGTTAATTGTAAGATCAACTATCATATCTGTGCATTAGCTTACTGTGGTTTAAACATGACTTTATTAGTCAAAATATTGTTAATTGTAAGATCAACTATCATATCTGTGCATTAGCTTACTATGGTTTGCAATCTTTTCAGCTTTTATGAAAAGATTGGATGTATTAGAGCTGCAATTTGATAATTTGTAATAGAACTGCAATCTGTAGATTGTAATCTTTTCAGCTCTATTTCTTCATTTTGTAATAGAGCTGCAATTTGATTATTTTTTTGAAAACAATTTTTCAGTTTTCAATATTTATTAAAAAGATTCTTGATTGTACCGGTAAGAGCTCTTAGCCTATTATTTCTATATAAGTGCATATTCTATTCACATGTGTGTGTGTGTGTCTGTATGTATATGTTCTCCTTTCCTTTAATTGACAGCGATTTTCCTATCCTTCGGTTTCGGATCATGTGTGTATCATATCTACTCAGTTTAGATTGTGAGTTGCTAACTATTTTTGTATGAATATCCTAGCTCCTAGAGACAGCACTTGAAGAATGCAGTCATGATTTGGATTCGGCTATCAGAAGTTTGAATAAGCTACGCTTAAGTTCTGTTGCAAATAAATCTGGTACAGCCTCAGAAACAAGTGTTTAACCCCATGCACAAGGTATGCATAGTTTTTAATTTTTTATTTATTTTAATTTTATTTTTTTGGACATCCTGAACTTGGACCTTACTGATGGAGGTAACCATATTGTTTTTAATTTTTATGTGTCTTTGGTTTAGTACAATGTTTTTTTTTTTTTTTCTAAGTGCAACTTTCATAAAGAGAGTTAATTTGTTGTCTTGCTTATGTAACATTTGTTTTCATCTTGCATAAAGAACCAGTATGATTTTCTTTTTGATAGTGAGTCTACAAGATTGTGCTCATCTTGATACCAGTTGTCACACTAAATGAGTCTTATTACTTTGTTTCAGGTGCGCTAGCAGCAAATGGAGAAGCTTCTGGTAATGAAGATCTATCAGGTCAAAAGAACCTGCTCACGCAAGAAGTTTCCTACCTTCATATGTAAGAAACTTTCTTGGTAGCAGATCTGATCCATGGTATAGCTGCATGTAAAATTATTGCAAATAGGTACAATCCATGATCAAGTGAATTGAAATTCTGTATGTACAGTCCATGGATCTGCAGATGAGTCCACTTCAGTTGAAGATGCATTTGAGTCTGCCAATGAATTAGATCAGTGCTAAACCCCCATTGTAGAAACTTGATACCACCTTGGTTAAAATACCAGGTATTGCCTGAATCTCTCTTTACGATTGAAATATCAGTTTTGTAATATGTAAAATTATAATTGTATTATATTATGTAGATCAAGATTTGAGGGGCAAAAAAAAAAAAAAAAATTATACCCGCAGCATCGCGCGGGAGAATTTTCTAGTACAATATACTAAAGGCCAGTTACTGTTACTACTGTTCATAAGGGACCGAAAAGATGGTTTTGTACCTGTTTTTTTTGTAATCACAGCGTAGCCATTCGCGTCAGGCTCGCCTTTTTTTCTTCTTTCGCCTTCCTCCACTCTCTCAAATTCAGAAGAATTTTTTAAGTCAGAAACGGCTCCAACTCTGTTTTCACGATCCAAAAGATAGAAAAAAAAATCCAATTCCAGACAACTCTGATCGTCTTCTTCAGCTTACAAGGGACGCCAATCTATTTCTCTCTCTTCTCCGATCGTCTTTTGATTGGTTTGCTTTTTGATGTGATTAGAAACTAGAACTTGAACAGAAGCTTGAGTTTTCGGGTTTCCAAAATAAATTACTGTCGACTTCAATCTATCATATCATACCCATCTTTTCTTCTGTTATTTCCAATCAAAACTCGTTTCAAAAGAGAGTCGAGCAGACAAGGTAGACTTAGAAAAACTTTGGATCGTTTAGAGCTTTTACCTTCTTCGGCTTTTCTGAAAAATCTGATCACTCTGAACTTCTGTTCTGGGTCTCTTTAATTTGAGATATAAAGGTTGGGCTGAAAGCAAATAGGAAGGGTTTCGTTCTCAAAGCTTTTGAATTATTGATTTGTTGTAGCATTTTCCATTGTGATTGTAGGTTGCTGGGGTACGAAAGAGAAGAGGAGAGATCCAGGATTGTGGTCGACCTGTGGAGGAAGGTTTGGGTTTGTTTTTTGAATTTGGATTTGGTTTTTATCACAATGATTGACATTAAAGGGTGAAAATTTCGGTTGTGCTTTTGGTTTTTAAACTTGAAATGTTTTTTATTGAATTGTTCATATGTTCAGTTTGGTTTCTTTATTTTGTAGTGTTCAGTGAGTCTAGAGGTTGTACTATTGAAGGGGTGGGGATTTGGAGTGCAGACAAAGAGAAGAGGTATCATAAGCAATTGTTTCTTTGCTGGTTTGCAAGTTTAGAAGTTTGGAGCTGGGTTTGAGCCAATTTGTTTTTTATACCAATATGTTTGTAGTTTTTTTTTTTTATACCAATTTGTGGTCAATTATTATAACGTTTGAAGGTGTTTTGCTGTTTAGAAGGTCAACTCAGATATTGCTCTGCATATAGCTTCAAATTAGTTATCCAGCTTTGTTAACCAAAATTGATAATTTATTGTTTGTAGCTGTAATGCTTAATTTGTGTTTGGTTCCACAGGCAACTCTCTCATTCATATAGCGTACTTTAAGAGTTTAAGAGTTGTCATGGATCCTTAATAGCATGTACCATCAGAATATAAGTGCTCTGAGACACTGGAGAATAAAATAGTCAAAGCAATGTCTATCGCTGAGAATGATCTTTTTTAACTTTGATCTTTTTGTTTGTTCTTTGAGTTTGATCTTTTTCTTCATTTTTTAATTGCTGCATTTATCTGCTTTGTTTTCTTTTTCTATCTTGATTTTCAAATTATCTTCATAATGAATGAATGCATCCATTTTTTTTCCAAGTTCACAAGTACATATATTTCTTTATAATGTTTTCAATACATATATGTAGGGGGCAATATATTGGTCTCGAATAGTTTATTGATTTCAAGAAGAACATATCAAAAATGAAATTGCATAGAAATAGGTTCAAAGGTGGCTGATTTGTTGATACTTTTTAATGTAAGTACACGGTGTTTGATAAGTAGAATATCAATTAGTTCAGTTGTTAATTTTTTACTTTTTTTGTTTTTTTTTTCCCCTCCCCTGTAAAGGAGGCTGATAGTATTGAAAAGGTCAAGATCATTAGATAAACAATGAAACAGAAACATTAGATACTTTGTATACTTTGTATCTAATGTTTGTGAATGCGGTACCTTGCCTTTTACGTTCGATGGCTAGAGGGTGCTATTTTCTTGGTGAGTGGTTTGTTCTTTCCTATTTTTTGATTTTTTGAGTGGATTCCACTTATGGTAATGTATTGCTTCATCTCATACCCTCACTTTATAATTCTGTATTAGCAATCGAAGAAGACAATGCTCTAGCTCTTGCTATAATTCCCTATTAGATTGAGAAAAATTTGTCAAACACGCCATTGTGGAATTTAATGATCAACCATTTTACCTTGCAGGGACTAAGATTGGTAGAACTTCAAAATGGCGATAATACACTGAACCTCAGGAGAGATCCAAGATTTTGGTAAATTTTTGGAGGAAGCTTTAGCTTTGTTTCAGAAGAAGTGGCTGCTAAATTTCAGTTATCTAAAATTCTGCTCTTGACTGAGTTTTTTCTTTCTAAATTTTGTGTATTAGTATATTAACATGTGAATGAAAATAATTTGGCTTTAAGTTTCAATTTGAATGGAGATCAAACTAATGATGTCCCCTGTCACTAAGGTCTACTTTAGCTTAATCAAAACTTTTAATTCATTGATAACACTAAATCCCGCGGCAAAGCGCGGGTAACATTTGTAGTAAAATACAAATATTAGTGGCTACTAGGTAGCTCACTAGCTCCGCCTTAAGATACATGGAGACATGCTCCCCATAGTACTGTCTACAAACATCAACACAATTACAGATCAAAATGACTAAAAGGAAACACAAAGCATGGCTCTGAATAGTTTGAGCCATCTGATACAAAGGTGCCCGGGCATCCAAATAACTTTTCAACAGTTCAACATGACTGCTACACTGCGACAAATATAATGAATGTAACAAGGACATTTCTTTACTAATCCATTCCGAAGCAAAATATCCTATTCCATCTGCTCATCCCAATCCTCACTAGCACCATCTTGATCATCTATGCTTGGACAAGAACCACTCCATTCGAAATGCCTCAAGGAATCAGGAAGATATTTGGAGATTAGAGGAAGGCTCATCATCCTCAAATTGTGAATTTTGAGAAACCTCAGATTGCTCATCTTGGAGAAGACTTTAGGATTCAAGCGATCTCCTATCATTGTTGATTCATGATCTTCAGGCAAGTTCAAAAGTATGCCTTCAATTGCTTCTGTACCCTAATAATTAAGAACAAGAATAAGTTAATTCCACAGTAAAAAGTTCCAGTGCAGTAATATCCAAGTTAAGTGTATGTTTCTGAAATGCTTCTCACCTCATCGGATGCGAGTACTTCCATAATTTCTTTTTGATGCCACAGCCGACTGCGTCGACCAGGCTTCGTAAGACACTCTTCACGAACAATTTTCCGTCCCAATTCTTGGATCAAGTCATGCATCTCCACACAGTTCTTATGTGAAGTTAAGAAAAATTTCTCCTCGAGAGCGTTTACCATCACATGAGCACCAACAAAGTTGGAACTTAGTATCTGAATCACTCGCTCCCGTTGTTCACCCCTAAAGAAACATGCGACATCCAGAAAAATTCTCTTCTCTTTCCTGTTTAGTCCATCATAACCCACTTTGAGCACAGAAAAAATGCTGTGATCACTATTAATGTTTGCGAGTTTAACCAATGTACTATGCCATATATCTAGACCTTTACCATATAAAAAGGAACCCAAAATTTTAAGAGCTAATGAATGGCCCTGGCAATAATTGACGAAACAGTTGGACAATTCGATATAAGCTTCTTCCGGTTCATCTCTGTGAAAGGCTTTCTGACTAAAGAGTCTAAGTGCTCCATCCATTGGTTGCGTGGCAAGCTCACATATTGTACCATCTACCCCATAACGATGCAGCAAATAACAGTTTCTAGTTGTAACGATGATTCTGCTTCCCTTACCAAACCAGTCCTTCTTTCCGGCCACCATTTCTAGTTGCTCATTACAATCCACATCATCAAGAATAAGAAGAACCTTATTATTCTGAAAACTATTCTTAATCATACTGGTTGCTGTATGAACATCGAATACTTCTACAAATTTTTCCTTCAAGATTTTGGAAAGAAGCCGGTTTTGCAAATGAATAAGACTCTGTTTCTCAGAAATTTCTTCAAATTTTTCCTTCTTGACATTTGCAAGAAAGCAGCTAACTTGGAAATTATGCGAAACTCTCTCATACACTAATCTAGCAAGAGTCGTCTTACCGATCCCGCCCATACCCCATATCCCTAAAAAGCGAACATCATCAGCCTCCGGTTCTAAGAGCCGAATAAAATTCTTCAGTTCAGAATCCATCCCAACCAACTTCTCTGTGGAACCTAACAAGGTGATAGCAGGATGTACCTTATTCTGCACTTGTTCCACTATTTCATCCATAAGCTCTTCCTCAGAGCCATAATCTTTTGAAGTCCACCCAACGAAATTAGCCAATTTTGTTAAAGCGTCTCTCCAAAGTCGCACCTTGTCTTCTTTTCTTTGTTCATGCTTAACCATGGCTTCTGAAAAAGTCCCCAACCGATGTCGGACATGGGAGGGATCCACATCATAAAAAACTGGAAAAACTGCGTTCCTAGCTTCCATGCATTCAAGAATCTTTAACAGTTCATCCAGACACCAGGTGGATGAAGCAAAGTTTGGCGAGATGACAATGATTGCAGTCTTTGATTCTTCTATTGCAGTCAGGAGCTTCTCAGAGATAGGCATTCCTTTTTGAGGTTCTTTGTTGTCTTTGAAAACAACGATATTGCGCCACCGTAGTTTCTGGTATAAACGCTCTGTAAAACCCTCACGGGTGTCGATACCCCTGAAACTCAGAAACACGTCGTATGTGCGTGGAGGAGTAGACGTGAAGCCCATTTGAAAGTGGTTTCAATATACCGGCCTGTTACCAACACTTGGTCAATAACAATAAATGCAGGCAATTACCAAGTTTCTGAAATCTGTAACAACACGCATGATTTTGCAGCTTAATTCCTAAGGTTGATCTATATAATCTGAATGACTACATACTCACCAAGGATCAAAACAGTCAAAATAATGCAAACTGTTGATAGTAATGCACATTGGTAAAATTCCAAATGATTGTACAATAACC
This sequence comes from Rosa lucieae, assembly GCA_024704745.1. Lineage (NCBI taxonomy): Eukaryota > Viridiplantae > Streptophyta > Magnoliopsida > Rosales > Rosaceae > Rosa > Rosa lucieae. The sequence goes on from CM045497.1 coordinate 36,598,486, forward strand.
TAGGTTTAGTCTAGAACTAAATTGAACTAGATAAATCTAGAAATGATCTAGAATTATCACGACTGTAGCAAGTATCTAGAATTATAATGTACTTAACCAAATTGTATAATGGTCCAGAAATGTTTACAATTTGTGGTTAAAAATTAACCACAAAATTCTGCTATGTCAGGTTAACACCTAACAACATTCACGTACGTGCTCTTGCTAATGAATCGAGCAAAGTAATCAAGTAAGCAATAATACAATCTAAAGTTAAGTATTGCGGTCTCTCCTCTGTTTCAGTCCCTTCTCCTCTGTTTTAATTACAGAGTGTCCAAAACACTCTAAACACCAAGTCGTAATCCAAGTCCTAAACCTCTCGATCACAAGTTCTACCAGTGCTATCAATTCTAACACAAACAATATTGTGATAAAAGGAAGAGAAAATGGAAAAGAAAATCGTACCTTGATTGAGAACTCAGGAGTAGAAACAATGGAGATCGAAGAGCAGGATACTAACGAATGAATCGGTGTGTTGTATTATACAGCACAAGATCTGCTGCAAAACGCGTCGTGTGTACTCAAAGACCTCTGAAATAAAGTCAAATCAAGATGGGACGAAGAAACTGGGTCGATGCTAGAGATTCCTCTCAATAAAGTCAATGACTAGTAGGGCCCGCACCCTGCGTGTGTGTGTCAGATATAGTGGGTGTTTCTTTCCTGCATGTTTTATAGAAATTTTCTTTCTATTTATATTTATATTTATATTCTATTTTGTGAATTGATATTAGGAAGGTTCTATTCAGATCTCTCAAATTGTATTTGCACATTCATTCAATTTTTTTCTCAAAATTTTCCAATTTTAGCCCTCATTGGTGTTTCTCTCTACACCTTCTTTCTTTTCAATTTGCACTAGCCCTTTCTACCTTCAGCAGCCAATTTGAAACTGTTAGAAAACTAATTCACAAATTGCTATATCTAAAAGTAAATATAGAGTTAAAATACCAGATTGGGAAAAGGAAGCAAAACTTTACAGATTGTGATCGAGGCAAGAACTTGGTTCTATCCCCTTAAGACGAAATTGTCTCCTCGTCGGTGCTTGAAGGGTTATCGGCAAACGTCTCCCAAGAGTACAACAATCAAACTCTCCCCCAGAAGAAGCACTACAATCTCAAGGATCAACGAACGCAAATTGTGTTTTTCTCTCTCAATCTCTTAAACTCTAATTGTGATATGCAGAAAGTTTTTGAATACGATGCAAAAGTTGGATTTCAAGTGGTGGATTGCTTCTCTTTATATAGGAGTCTGATGCATCTATTTGAAAGGACATACCTTTCTGCATAGCAACTTCTACGTTGCTTTTAGTTTGAAAGGTTGTAACCTTTAGATAGAATGATAAGTTACTTCTTCCATATATATCAGAATTATTAATTTGAATTTTCATTCAAATTAATTTAATCTTTGAATTAAATTTACTAACAAAAACTACTCCCGTCAAGACCAGATCGCGTGGCCCTTATTACCTTTAATCCTTTATCATGGCCGCTACGAAGAAATTGGTTCCCTTTTTTTCTATTGAAAAATAATAATAATAATAAACAGGAAAAGAAGAAAATCTCTTTGTACTGTGGTGTTTGAAATGAAAATGTTTGATTGAAACTTGATGGAACCAACTGAAAATTTAACTAGAGAAGAAGAGATGATGATAAATCAGTTGGTCCTCTAGAGATGACTGATTCATTTAATTAATTGGTCTTTTACAACTTACACAAAAATGAAATTGGGTAGCTGGTGGTGTGTGAAATGAAGACTACCGTACTGACATCTCTACCTCCTCAACTCATTACCACGTTGTTCCTCCATCCTTGTCAACTCCCTCATCCTTCTTAACTTTCTAAAAACTTTCAACCATTTTCATCTATCTGCTCCATTGCTCCTATCTTTCATTCTTGTCTTCATTGGTCCTTTTTTTTTTCCTTAAGGGCAAAATAGGATTTAAAAAATTATCAAAAAATAGGGAGGTCAACACACCAATTTGAGAGGTATGAATAGAACCTCGCTTAATATTATTGTCAATATTTACATGACTATAAATATTGACATGATCATCAGTTAAGTGTAACAGCATGCCTTGTATTCTATGAAGCATGGATACTTCAAAAATCTGACTATGGTGTATCGTATCCGTATCGGATATGGATATGGGTACTATACGCACTGGATACGTATCTAAGACCTTAAAAACGTATCATTGACTATGTAGCATCAGTTGACTTTGTTGATACGTCTTGGATACGGTTTGACATAATTTTGGATACGTTTTGGGGTATTTTGGATAATTTCTTATCAATTTAAACCTGATACACATGAAGCCGCACTGAGCTTCGATCAGATTCAGTTCTCTCTTCGCATCTCTAACTCTCTGTGAGTTGCTTCTTCGCGGCGTCCCTCTCTGTTTGTTGCTTCTTCCCGAGTTCGCACTTCGCAGCTAGTGGGTAATCACTGGGTATGTTCAGATCGAAATCTTGAAGCTAGTGGGTATGTTCAGTTTGAAAGCTTGAAGCTTTAATATCTGTGGGTTGAAGGCTTGAAGGTTGAAGCCTTGAAGGTCGAGTTCTCTGAAGACTATCTTCGCATCTCTGTTCGTTGCTTCTTTGAGCCGCGCCTCACGGCTTTTTCATAGAACAAACGATGAGGATGGGTATGTTCTGAATTGAAAGCCTTGAAGGTTGAAGCTGATCTGTGGGAGTGTGGGTTGAAGGGTTGAAGCTTGAAGAGTTGAAGGTTGTTCTGTCACTTCTGTGGGCTATTATTAAAGGTATGTTTAGATTTGTCCAACATCTTATATCAATTATAGTGAGTAGGCTAGTAGGTTTGGAATCAATTACGTTTTGGAGTATGAATTATCCTTATATCACATCTTGGAGTATGAATTATCCTTATATCACATGTTGGAGTATGGTTTGTTATTAATGGAATACATGAATGGTGAATTAAGTCTTGGCAAGTTGGCAGCAACCATCTAGTTTGCCAACCTCAATGGATACGGTTAATGGAGGCATTCTTGAGGTTGCCAACCTCTCTCTTGATGAACCGGAATTGGACGGTGTAATCTTTGATGATGAGGATGAAGTTGATTGAAGTTGTGCAAGTTTTGGAAGCTTGTTTGTGCTTGAACTTAGTTTTAATTTATGTTGCTTGAACTATTTGTTAAGTAATTTGATCCTTTGACTTATGTTTTGTTTGATTGTTTGAATATTATGTCTTTCAATTGTTTGTTTCATTGCAATTCCATCATTTTATATGCAATATTCATCAAATATATTTATTAACACTATATCAAGTGCATCATTGAAACAATTTCAATCAACATCATTAAAAAAATATATATATTTTACATATTATTTTATAAATGTGTCCAAAACGTATCGTATCCTGTTAATTTTTTGAAAAAAAACGTATCCACGTATCGTATCGTATCGCACCCCTTACCATGTACCCGTGTCAGTGCATCATAGCTTGTATTGCTTCTGTTCCCTAATACACCCAGGTACAAAAGCCAATATTTACTAGTAATAACTACTGCACCAAGTTTTTACCATGTAGTTTCCAAGTCATTTTCCAAGCCAATGTATCATATGTGGTTTGGTGTGAGTTCATCTGTCAGCAATCAGCGTTAGGTTTTTCCTGAAACTATATCAATGGGGAACAATAATTGAATAAACCCTAAAGCCTTTTAGCTTGTTGGATTTGGTAATAGTGCCCTGGAATTAATCTTAACAAACTCAATACCCTGATGACTCTAATCAATGATGTTTTTGATTGCTAATTAGTCTTGAACCAGCCAAACACAAAAGAAAGATGGCAGGTAAAAGGGATGGTTTTATGGGACTATCATCATGCCAAGAGAAGTAAATGTATTGAGTTGTGGAGCATATGCACTGAGTGATGCCCCAATTAATCCGAAAATGTCAGGGAGAGTACCAAAAGGCATGCTATTGTGGGGATGTGGATAATAATACCACCAGAGCTTTCCGAACTTCTTCAATACTAATCTATTCTTTATGCAATGAGCTCCCAAAAAACCATCACCAAGGTTCATTCAATCACAATTACGTACTCTTTGTCTTGGCATCTACTTACAATGTTGATCAGACTAATGGTTTTGATTCCTATTTAGTCTTGAACCAGCCAAACAGAAAAGAAAGATTGCTGGTAAAAGTGAGAGTTTTATGGGACTATCAGCATGCCAAGAGAAGTAAATGTATTGAGTTGTAGAGCATATGCACTGAGCGATGCTTCCAATTAATCCGTAAATCTCAGGGAGAGTACCGAAAGGCATGCTATTGTGGGGATGTGGATAATAAAACCACCAGAGCTTTCCGAACTTCTTCAATACTACTCTATTCTTTATGCCCTTGTAAATGAGCTCCCAAATGCAAGTGAACAAGGCTGCAATAGAAAAAAGCATACCAAACAGTGCATAGTGTGGCTTACTTGACGAGGAAGCCTGATCAAAAGCAGCTGACAAAATCTCTAGGCCAAGGTTAGTGATCAAAAAGTTCCACTCTACTGAAGAAGGCTACAATAGTTTAAAGTAAAGAGATCAATGATTAAACAAAATATGCAATAAAAATGTCGGTTAACTATAATTCTGAGTTTGTACCGTCATATCTGTAATGTGTATTGGATGGTTATGGTCACGGTAGTCCTCATTAACACTAATGCTAGTGAATGCGACCTGCAAATGTCGAATTGTAGTTAAGAAATACATCTATGTTGCTTTTAATTCCCTTCTACAATTTGCAAACAGAGGACTGTATCTTGAAGAACATTTGATATATGTAACTTGTAACTAAGTGTGATAACATTATTTGGATCAGTTAAAAACATTTCTATTTCATTCAAGTCTAAAGTAAATTCTTACCAAGTTGTGTGTGGATGTCGGCTGCAGTTTTTCCGTTGGACTGATTCTTGAATGTAGTTTGTTCCACAGTGCTTCAGTAATTTCTTCTATAACCTGTACTTCATTCCTACCATCAAGAAAAGGAAACAATGAATGCTCAGATCATCAGTTGGTCTAAAAGCCTGTAAAAGCATACGCTGTCGGCGAATACGCCAACAATGTATGTCAAGCTAACACATCAACTCATAATTTACAACTGTTACCTATCATTGGTAGTCCATCCAGCGAAATTGCACACTTGGGTTAAAGCATCTCTCCAGGCTTGAACCTTTTCCAAGTCATCCAGAAACCTTTCTTCATGCTTGTCAAATGCTTTCTCAAAAGCCCCTTTTTGTTTTTGGACATGGAACAGATTAACATCATGAAATACCGGCAGAATCCTGTTCCGATCTTTCATGCACTCTAGAATTTTTAAAAGTTCATTCAAGCGCCGGGGCGAAGAAGCATAGTTTTGCGAGAGAACAATAACTGCAAACATCGATTCTTCGATTGCACCAAAGAGCTCAAGAGGAGTTGTGTTTCTTTGCAAGCATCCTTGGCCATCCTGGAAAATACTAATTCCTCGAGACTGCAATTTGTAGTACAAGTGGTTGGAGAAGATGTCTTCATGCTCGCAACTTAGGAAGACATCACACGCCCATAGAGAATTAAAAGGAATAGATATCCGTAATGGAATAGACACACTGTGCTTGTTCAACACCATCTGAAACCTACAATTTTGCCCAACTGCCCAAGTGCTTCAAAAGTTAGAAGCCAAGTCTTTGGGACCCACACGTTTTCTATTAGATTATCAACGATGCCTTTACGTACGTACACATTCTTTACTTTTGCGTTTGGTAAGACAAAATTTAAATTATTAAAAAATAAAATATGAAGTATGAATCGTAAAATAAAGAGTGTGGATTTCACTATTTTTGTGTTTTTGTCAGCAAAAGTAAATAAGTTTGAGTAGTTGATGATGACAATTTGTGAACTTAGGCCTAGTTTGATTCACGGAAAGAAAAGTAATTTCTTTGTCTTTTCTATGGGAAATGAATTGAAATTTCTAAAGAACTTTTCATTCCGATATTTGATAACATTAGGAAATTTATCAGGAAAGTTTATAAAAAGTTTGTAATCAATGCAATGAAATAATGTTTTGTTAGTAATAAATGCAATAAAAGAATGAGGGAAAGTGATTCATTTGGTATTTGGAATGAACCACTTTCTCCCTTATTTTCCTTTCCTTTAGGAAAATATTTATGTCATTTTGCTTTCCAAACGCAAGAAATGAACAAATTTCTTTTTACTTTCTGTGAACCAAATGTGGCCTAACCGTAAACAAATGAGAGAGAAAGAGAGAGAGAGAGCAGTATTTACGCAATGGTTTATTATACATATTTCACTTCAACAGAAAATATTTCACTTCTGTATCCCCATCATGATCATTTGTCCTCAGCATAAGGTAGCTTCAGACCGACCTGCATCCCTTCCATCTGATTGAGTACAGCTCCATTTGATATGTCTAAACAAATTAGGGAGATATCTGGAGATTAGAGGAAGGCTCATCCTCAAAGTTTGAACTATGAGAAATCTTAGATTTCACATCTTAGAGAAGGCTTGAGGATTCAAGGCAAAGTACTGCCATCATTGATCAACCAACATATGCAAGTTTAAGAACAAACTGCCATCATTGCATGCCTACACATATCATATGGCAACTTTATGGGCTATGAACTTTAGAGGAGCCGGATCGAGAAGTAAATGTATTGATGAGTTATGGATCACATATATGCACCGAAAGAAACTCCTATTAATATCCATAAATGTCAGGCAATAACAATACAAATGCTATTGTGAGGATATAGATACAAATACCACTAGAGCTTTCCGAACTTCTCCAATACTCTATTCTTTGTGCCCTTTGTAAATGACCTTCCAAATGTAATTGGAGAGTGCTGCCCTAGAATATAGCATATATACAAAATAGTGTGTGGTTTACTTGAGGAGGAAGACTGATCAAAAGCAGATAAAAAATCTCGAGGCCCGTGATAATGATTAGAAAGATCCACTCTAATGAAGTAGCCTAAGATCAACAGCTTTCTCTAATCTCGTCAGCTTTCTCAGTTGGTGTTGTGTGAAACTGCATAAGAACAAAGTAAAAGGGTTGGATTACAGCCCATGCTTCCTTCCTTATAGATTTCCTGGTGGGAAGAAAAAAGAACATAGAATTATTACTTTTAGTAATAATATCACCACCATAATCCATCAGCGTTGTGGATCCAATATATATTCAAGCTTATGAAAGCAAAACAAAAAACATAATTCTGAGTTGAGTAATTTCCACCGTAATCAGATTCCATGATTTCCACAACAAATAAAAGAGCAATAAAGACCAAGCAACATTATCAATCCATGCCACCTTCAAGCTGGTGCAGCTTGCAATTGGGGATGCTCAAACTATTTTAAAAGCATCTGGCAAGGAGATTTATAAAGAATCTACTATCAAATTAAGGGCACAATTGTGTAACTGAATCAAAATCTTGCATTATGCGCAACAAGTAATAGTTGAACCACTATAAAGCACTCCCCTGGTACAGCAAGATTCTTGACAGTTTCTAAGAGAGCAGGAATCAGAGGACAAGGAAGGAATCATAAGAACAAAGGGAGAAACACCTACTGAAACAATACTAAGAACTACAAAATGCAGGAGTTAAATAGAACAAAGTACTACAATACAACAACAGCACAGTGCTAAAATAAATGAATCACTTGTGCTTCCCGCAAAGACAATTCTGAGTCCCTACATCAGCTGCAATACAAGGAGGCTGAACTTTCTCATCCTTGTACCAAGTTGAGCGTTTTTCAACTAGTTCGTTTAAGAAATCATCCAATTTATCAATGTTCACACTTGGCATCACCACAACATGTGCAATGTTTCCTTGGCAAGCCAACTGCCACCTACGGACAAACTCCTCATCTTGAGGCCTCTCAAATACAACCGTGCTACTTAGCTCATTCAGCATGGCACTGATCCCAGCATCACGAAGACGGTCCTTCAAGTAGTGAGCATTTCGAAGACACTTCTGAACTTCTTTTTGGAACCCTTTGTAACCTTTTCTGTTGAGGGTGTACCATAGGAAAATAGGAGCATGACCATTCCTGCTTCCCATGATTGTCGCATCCCTTGAAGCAAGGTATTCTACATTATTTGAAAGGACATTAATGTGCTCCAGCCTTGTTATCTGAACACCACAAGGCATCGGACATCCTACAAACTTGTGACCAGAAACGCTCACACTTCCAATGGGCTTCTTGAAAGAAACTTTTGGTGCCTGCTCACAACCAAACATAGTGAGCAACAGAATAAAGCAACGCAGAAAAGAAAAATGCGCATATTATAGTGAGAAAGCAACAGAAAAAAACTCTTAAGATGTTCCTGTTATTCAGAATAAATGCTCTGTCTAGCATCCTCAAGATTTTTTTTTTTTCAGTGCTCCATGCTGATCTGTCACCTACCACTCACTAGCTAAAAATCCAAGCCAGCTCCAATCTCATTCTTGGCTAACAGAGTCGGAGTAAAGTTTCCACATTTATTCACTTCAGGATCCACTTCATGCATTGTCTAGACTCATTAATTTCGAATCAAAGATTACATTGTCATTCATTTAGATCACTATGAAGGAAATATTATCATTTAAATGACAACAATGAATTACTATAGTCAAATATAGTGTGGCAATCTGATAACCATGGCATTTTTAGGTAAACTGCAACACTTAAATTCTGAATAATTCATGTTCAATTGGCAAAAGAAAATCCTATATGAAAAACCTGAGGACCAAATCCCCAATTATGGAACCAAAAGGTTTAAAATGGGTGTAATAAGATTCCTATGCATGAGAAGAGTTGAAATTAGATGACTTACAAGTTTGACAAAAGGCATCATGAGTCCGAATAAGGCTCCATCGCAGTGAATGTAGAACCGATCACGATTGAATCCACACTCTTCAAGGGTTTTTATGACGAGATCCAGATCGTCAACAGCTCCTTTAACAGTTGTTCCTGCAAATTGCAATGCATCCAACTCAACTCACTGAACTAACCAACCAAAAAAAAAAAACCAGGATGCTGTGCATAATGAGCGATGAATATGCATTTGCCTCAACTCTTACACTTACCTATGTTAACATTAATGATAGCTGGTTTGTCCTTGTTAGCAAGAAGCTTAGCTCTAAAATCGGCGCAATCAATCTCACCAGACATCAGAGTGTCAACCTTTACGCATTCCATTCTATACATTCTTGCCGCTTTAAATATCGAATAATGCGTATCCCTCGAAGCATACAGAATCCCATCCGGAAGCACTTCTCTCCTGCAAGAAATGAATCAACCACACATCCACCTCTTTTGTTTAGCCATAACTAGCTCAATCCTTCATCCATTCCAAATCACAAAAAAAAAAAGAACAGAATCGTAGACTTACCCTACTAAAACTCCATGAAGATTTCCTTCGGTACCGCAATTGGTGATGTAACCCCAGTACTCATTCTTCTCAATCTCCCACAACCGAGCAAACCAATCAAGAACACCGACCTCAAACTGTCTCGAATGGACTCCATAGTTGCTCTCAATAAACGGATCACCTAGATTGTTGATGGAGAAATGCTGCAGCTGACTCAGAGCTCCATAGTCAAAGTCCAGATTATAAGGATACCCTGCATTTCACCCCCAAAATTTCAAGATTCAATTCAATTTTGAACCCCAAAAATCACACAAATTCCAAACACGACGAAGTTTTAATACCTAGATGGTGCTTGGTCCTCTCAATCAGAGTCTTGCGGTAGCGAGCGAGGACGCCGGCCATGTAGGCGTCCTTATCGCCGGTGAACTCGTCGTTGGCGTCGGGCTCGGTGACTTCGAGGCACGTGGTGTGCACGTTCCGGCCGAGGACGATCTCTCTCTTCCGGCCCTTGAGATCCTCGGCGACCTTTCCGATCAGATCGCCGTTGGAGTCGCCGGTGACGACGGGAGGGAGAGGCTCGGCGACGACGGAGGTGGGGTCGAAATCCTCGGAGAGAATGTCGACCATGGCAACAACGCCATTGTCAATCTCCATGAATGAAATGGAATCTGGAAGTGGAAAACTTGAGAGGGAGAGAGAAGAGGAGGGTTGGGAAGAAGAGAAGGAAATAGAGAGGGGAGAAGTGTGGGGGGTATTTATAGTGTGGAAATTTTTAAGCTGGGTTTAACACGTAGTCGTAATAACAAGTCAAATATTCCACATACTTTTCTGAATTTCCAAATCAGATCTTGTCCGGACACGAATGGTGTAAGAAGGGAAGAAATTATTTTGGTTATGAAAATGAGAGGAGAGAATCAATCATTAGAATATGTCGGACCGACTCTTCTTTTTATCATCATACAGTAGTAATTGAATTACATATACTTTGAGACTTGTTTTTAATGTATTGTTAAGTAATGAATCACATCATGTTCTTCTATGCACCGGTAGTGTCAGTGAACCAACAGATCCAGCAAATTCCAGCGTTGATATCTATAGGCAACTCTCGTTTTTAATAATAATAAAATGTACTTGATGTTATCTTGCGATCTATTTTTGTTGATACAAGAGCACTTCGATGTCCTAAATACTAGTCTCTCTCATGAATGACATTTTATCTAAAAAAAAAAAAAAATCAGGAGTGAGATAGCAATACACCTTGATTACGTTAGCGAATTAGAAACACACCAATCCAGTCAGTATATGAATCAAGGTCCACGAGGGTAACACAGCAAAGCAAGACTAATTCCCTGTCGCAGATGTACAAACCCAAAAGCCCTTCAAACCTACTGGCCACAAACCAATGAGAGTTTGACATAGAGGTTTCATACTAGGCCGCTCGACCAACCTAATCACATCAGGTGATTGATTATCTACACTTACGACTTGATTTTAGACTCAATTTTAAGTAATTAATGACCTTACATTCACTTAAGACTTGCTTTCAATTTTTATCTACTTTGTATATCACCAACGGAAAAAGTATATAATGCATATGTAAAAGGAGGTGAATATATTCTTATTTATAAAAGTTATGTTCTTGTCTCTAAAAAGCTATTCATGTATAATTTTTCTTAGAAAAATAGCTACTATTTCAAGTGAAATTGTTTGCGGGGACAATTTGGAAGTGTCTAAGTGCTGGTTTGATACCTTGTATTTTTTATTGTTGTAATTTGGTGGTGAAATATTTAAAATTTTCTAATTGCTCTACATTCATATATATGTATACAACAAATTTTCAGCAAATCTTACCACTAAAAATTTGATAATACCATATGCTATGGTGCATGATATAAGTTTCTTTTTGTTTTTCATTTCTTTCCATCTAACTCCTTCTTTTGGCGAAGTAATTCTAACAATACTGAGGTGTTATATCTTATATGATGAAGTTTACACTGAATTTAAAAATTTGAAAAAGAAAAACAAAGGTTAGGGATGCATAGAGAAAATAATGAATAAGAGGATATTGATAATCTCTATTGTCTCTTATGATTAATAATAGATGTAGAGGTCGACAAATGGTTTGCTTAGAGCAAGTCCACCGGGCTCCTTCTTGTCCGGGCTCCATCTCAATTTTGTACCCAAGTCACCAAACAATCACAATGGCGTTGGTGGCCATCATCTCTTCATCATCTTCATCCATAGACCATCTAATTTTATCCCACAACATATTTATTGAAACGAGGGAAATTAAGGAAATATGTAATGCTAGAGATAAGAAAAATGTGAAGGTTTGTTAAGCTCGGATGGTGTGTATATGTAGTGCAAAGATTATGTCTATTTATTGAAATTTTTCATACAGATAAAAGTGTCGGTGAATTTTCATTCTTTTCAAAAAAATTGTTGATGGTGTACATGTGATAAAAGTGTCAGTGGAGTTTTCAATTTTTCACTCTTTTCAAAAACCGTATAGATGGCGTACATGTGATAAAAGTGTCGGTGGAGTTAAAAAAAAATGTCGGTGGACATATAATTTCTTTACCCATAAAAAAAATTTTGGTTGCATATCCAAAATGTTCATCAATACTATTTATTTATATCATACATTTCTCATTTACACTAAAAAAATTAATAAAATATTCAATGAACAGTAGCTGACTGGTGACCCGGACCCAACTAGTGGAAACAAAGGTCTAGTGGCAGTTAACAGTTTCATATCCTGGTGACCCAACGAGTGAACTTGTTCTTATAAGAGAAGGAAAAATGTGATTATTTTGTCATAAAAAAATGTGAATATTCATAATCAGGAGAGAGAAGGAATCGATTTCTGTCGTTTTGTGCAGATATTTGTGATGTTAATTGGCTAGTAGGACCATCAGTGTCACATGGAAACAGAAAGCAAGAAAGAACAAGATTGATTTTCCCTACCTTCAAGCCTTAATTTAAAAAAAAAAAAAAAGATTTTTGTCCATTTACCCCATTTCTAGAGATTTTTTTCCCACTTACCCCATTAAGTTTTTTAAATTCCCTCTTATCCAAAATTCTCTAAGGAGGTCTTCCCTAATATCCCATTAAGATTTTTTTTTTTAAAAAAAAATACCATTTTTCCCTCACCTCTTTCTTACTTAGAGAGAGAGAGAAACCATAGGAGACTTCGCCAAAGCCGGTCACCGGCCGTCGGATTTCGATCACCTGTCGCCGCCCGCCGGAGGTCCCAAAAGAGGTCGTCGGAGATCTCATAGGTCGCCGGAAAGGTTTATTGCCCCAATAGAAGTATACTGGCCCCCAATAGACGTCTATTACCCCCCAATAAAACTTTCGGTTGCCGGAATATAAACTAGTCTCTCTAAAATTAGACAAATAAAACTTTGATTAAAGAAAAAAAACAGATTACTATCAATTCAGAACGTTTATCTATTGGGCAGATTACCAAAAAAAAAATTTGTTAATCGTTTTACCCAAAATATATATATATATATATATATTTGATTTGGGCACCCAGAAAAATGATTTGGGCACCCATTTTCTCTTCTCCTTCTGGTTGCAGACCCGGCGCCGAAGTCGTCTTCAAGCCGCCACACTAGAGCTGCACGACTCTGACCTACATGAAGTCTCCGCCTGCTGCATGATCCATGGCGCCGCCTCACGACGACCGCCGGCTAAATATTAAAACTAAAGAAAATTACACCTAACTACACCCGTTAGCGCTCATTAAGGAACTAACAAGCATAGCTCCCTAAAAGAATAGAGAATTATTAAAAATAAGCAACAAAAAACTATTTAAAACCCTAGTAGCCAAAAATAGCACAAGGCCCAAGGAGAAGATAGCCCAGAGCCAACAGGATGGGCCCAAACCGGATCCCAATTCACCACCTCCCAGCACAAGTGCACTCCCCACTGCCGCCTCCACCTACTATCCTCTGCCATCGCCGCCACGCCGCATAGACTGCAACACGCCGTCATGACTCCATCACAACGCAGACATCTCCGCAACTCAGTGTAATAGGCCAAATCCATTCGGAGTTGAAAAAAGCCAAATGCACTCGGAGTTTGAAGATAGCTTCCTCGATACCACTCTGCCGTCGCCACTGCAGCCTGGAGCATAATTGGATCGATCACCAATCCAACCTTAACTCCAGTCATCGCCCTTGCGTTGATGGCAAACCCAATCTTACTGTCGAGAAGCTTCGAACCAGATCAAGAGAGACCCAGTAATTACCTCCAAAACCATCAAATTCAGAAGCCATGTCAAATGAAAGTGCCTGTCCGACAGCCAGCACAGCAACAATGCAGCTGTGTCGGCGCTACCATTCGCCCTTGCTGAACAGAAACAGTGTGGAGATTGAGTCTCTCTTTCGCAGCGCTAAGGCTGAGAGAAAGAGAGAGAGAGAGAGAGCTAGAGAGATAGGGTTTTCTAATTAGAGGTGTTATATCTTATATGATGAAGTTTACAATAAATTTAAAATTTCCAAAAAGAAAATAATGAATAAAAGGATATTGATAATCTCTATTGCCTCAACGTATCTTGTGATTATTAATCACATGGAGAGGTCCACAAATGGTTTGCTTATAGGAGAAGGAAAAATGTGAATATTCAGAATCAGCAGAATATATAATTTCGTCGTTTTGTGCAGATATTTGTGAAATTAATTGGGGTAGTAGGACCATCCAATCCTGGAGTGTCACGTGGGAACGGAAAGTAAGAAAGAACAAGATTGATTTTCTCTTCCTTCAACCCTTAATTAAAAAATAAAAATATTTTTTCTTTCTGATAGGGCCAAACATTATGTTATAATTTATTAATTATAAATTGTTAAAGTAATGTGCACTTGCCCTTGATTCTTGGGAAAATAAATAAGATACTAATATTTATTGTTATAATCTACAGCCCATGATTTTTTTTTTTTAATGTAATGTGGAGAGCTAGGGAGTTTTGAGAGGATTAAAAAAGAGTTCCATTTGTATTTGGGTTGCCGAGAGCGGTCACCGTCGCGTCTGGTGGTGGATGGTGGTTGTCTAAATTAATTGACGAGGGGCTTAGGTGCATGACGTGGATCGATCCCTACATTACCGAATCTAATGGATCGAGCTTGCAATTATATGATGTGGTGGCTAGTACGTGAGCCAAATGATACTGTAGCCAACGCCTCTCACCTAGACCGTGATACCCAATGCTGAAACAACCATTGTAGTTCACCAATGAAGAAAATTATGTGTAGGGACAGTAGGGTGATAATCATGTTCCTCCTCGGCATGAGCAAACCAACAATACTTTAGGTAAGGAACCTGCATGTGCATTAAAAGAAGAATCTAATACAAAAAATTAAAGATGATATTGGTATGTGGGTAGATTCTTTGAAACTAATTTCTTCAGTTTTTTTTTTTTTTTTTTTTGAATAAAAGAAGTCATCCCATTATGTAATTCAGCAAGCAGTATAAAAAAGATTCACTCCTATGAGGTCAACAGAAAGAACCGTTCCGTAGAAACTATACTACAAAACCACCCCTAACTAAAAGAGCAAACAAACTAGTAATCTCCTAATACACCCACCTTTTTGGATTAAGCCCAAAACAAAGAAAAGTAGAGCCCCGAAGAAGATTAAAAAACCCCAATGGGGACGACGAGGTCTCTCTTTTCTTTGCGATCTCTCCCGCTCAATGCAAGAAAAAAATAGGTCCATCATTCACAAAAAGAATGAAGGCCCAAAACTAAATTAAAATTTAAAGACAAAGTAACTGCCAGGCCCAAAACAAAACCCTAGCAGCCCAATACCAGGCCCAACCAAAACACCTAGGGTAAACCCTAGATGAGAATGCATTCCAACCGCTGCGGTCATACACCACTCACCGGAATACGTCGCCTGCGCTACCACCACCATTGATAGCATCCTCCTTAAGGCCGCCACCCATACCAGCAAGCAGCCTGGATAGGAATGGACCCAATTCCAGCAGAGGATAACGAGTCCCACCACCATACTCAAAACCCAATTCCAGCCTGACATCCTCTACCGGCAAAGAAAAATCAAGAACACCATCGGTCCCTTTGTCCTCCATAAGAACCGACTGATCCCAGCCATGCCAGAGAGCGCCACCATCAACCGGAAAACTCAGTATCTCCAACGGCCTCAGACACCAAGCGCCACCATTTGTGTCACCCACGATCATACCTCTGTAGATCTGGTCAAACACCAGATCACCTTTACCTCCCCCATCAGAAGCTTGAGAGAGAAAATTAGGTAGGTTTCGATGGGGAGGCCCGTCTTCATCACCACAGTTTGGACCATAGAAGGAGGCAAAGCCATCCAACTAGATCGTAAGTACACGGCCTCCACCAGCAGAGAAAGGAGGCGAAGGGGAGAACTCTCTTTCGAGAGGCATGATGAACTACACTATTTCTTTGCATTTTAATTTCTTCCTTTAAAAAACATTTTACTTCTTCAACTACACATTCTTTTCATTCTACTATTGATTTTGTTTCTTGTGTATCCCCTTGTATTTCAGCAGAAGATAATGCTTCATTGTTAGCTCCAATTACTATGATGGAAGTTTATAATGCGGTCCATAGCATTGGACCTTTCTTAAAGCACCAGGTCTTGATGGCATTCATGCCATCTTCTATCACTCTTTTTGGAAACAAGTTAAGGATTCTCTATTTCATTTGGTTTCTTCTTTCTTTTCTTCGAATTTGGATCTTAGTTTAATAAATCAAACTAACATTGTTCTTATTCCAAAAACCGAGGCTCCTGCGATAGTCAACCATTATAGACCTATTAGCTTATGTAATGTTTCTTACAAGATTATCTCTAAAGTTATTATTCATCGGCTATGACCTCTTTTAAATAAATGCATTTCTCAGAATCAAGGTGCCTGTGCCCCTGCCAGATCAATTCAAGATAATATTCTTATTGCTCATGAGTTATTCGCTATGTTTAATAAAAAGAAGGGTAAACAAGGTTCTATGGCTCTTAAGTTAGATCTACAGAAAGCTTATGATAACCTTAATTGGGACTATCTTACTGCTGGCCTCTCAGCTTTTGGTTTTGCTCCTACTTAGATTAATATTATTAAATCTTGTATTACTTCTATTTCTTTTTTTTATTATGCTTAATGGTTCTCCTGAGGGTAATTTTCACCCAAACAGAGGCCTTAGCAAGGAGATCATCTCTCCTTATCTTTTTATTCTAGCTATAGAACCTTTCATTAGACACCTTAATCTATTGACACGTTCTCCTGGAAATCACGTTGGTATTTTATCTTCTAAACATGGTGTCAAAATTTCTAATCTCATGTTTGCAGATGATTGTTTAATCTTTGCTAAAGTTTCTCATTCTGCAACTGCTAATATAGCTCAGATTCTAGCCAGATTTTCAGAAGTTTCTAGACAACAAATAAATTGTAATAAGTCCATTATTTACTTTTCCTCCAATGTTTCTAATGTCGTTAAACGGGATATATCTGCTATGTTAGGCATTAATCATAAATCTTTGATTGGCAAATATCTCGGAATTCATAACATTATTTTTTGGAATGATTTTATCAATATGTCTGATTTACTTTTGAAAATGCAGAAAAAGTTTGCTGGTTGGAAAGTTGGTTGAACTAGTCCATAAAATCCACACAGATTCTATGTACGTAAGAACATAATGAGTATGTTCATATCCTTTGCATAGGACAGTCTCAGTCTTAATTTCCCTAAGAATGGGCTTTGTAAAACGAGCGAGAGGCCTTAGAAGCAACCAATGAGAATTTTGGTTGGGCATGAGCGTCTGAAACGCTATTTGAAGCAAAGTTGGTGATTGTAGCATCTCCTGAGGAGCCATCACCATAATGGACCCCATCCATAGTGTCATGGATATGGACTGTGCCAGCCCTAGGCTGGTGTTGGACGGCGGCGGTGCTAGAGGCAGCGGAGGAGGTCACACTTAGTCCAGGAATCAACTTTTGATTCTTGTTTCATTTCGCTCAAAAGAATGGATGTCAATGTGAAGTTTTTAGTAGACGGATCATCATATCATGACTAGGATGACCTATCATGTCGTGACAATGCCAATATGTGTCTAAATCCAAGAGATCTTTTCTCATAACTTTATTGGATTTAATAGCTCGAATAGTGACATAGAGTCCACTAGAGAGACATATAAACTTCTCTAAGATGCGCCTTTGTTCGTAGTCATTAAAGGATATTGCAAAGGAACTTATTTTCGTTCTCTACATGCGTTCCCGCATGGAAGCCGTTGGCTCGAATAGCTCAACAGGGTTTGATTCGCCCCAGAAGCGTAGAGAGTTTTTGTGATAATAATCAAGGTGCCATTTGACAAATGGAATTTGGGCTATTCCGCATGTCCTTGAACTAATCATGATGGTCGAGCCATCGTAGTCACAAAGGAATATGCTCAGAATTAAAATGGAGTCATAATGAAAAGAATTCAAAATTTTATTCATAACTCAGCGGTGTACATCATTGTCTCTTAACCATTAAGAGAATCTAATCCAAATGTTAGCTAATGCAAAACAATGGTAGTCATTTGACTTCTTTCGGTAACTCCAAAATAAATATGACCAGGTGAGTAGAGAAATGTCGTTGGAGCAAGACTCACTTAAGTACCACTTATCTCAAAACCTTCCTAGACATCATACTCATTTTGGATGAGCCTATGTAAAGAAAAACTAAATCAATGGCGTTTACTACAAAGTATATGGCAATTGCCTATTACATCTCTTGGAAAAATAAAAACTTAAACAGAATTGGCGATCTATTGATCCCAGCCAGATTTGAAGTCTTCAATCCTTTACTCTAAATCATCTTCTTAATCTTCTTGTTCCACATAGTGAACGTCTCTTGCTTCACAATATGCTTTATAGGCGGTGACAATTTCTTCACGAGCTCTACAAATATGTGCCTAATGACAGGATACTCCACATCAGGAACATTCATCTCTGTGCTCAGACTCTATTAATTGAGGCGCTTTGAAAGCATCATTTGGATGACTCTTAGTGTCGGTGGTGCCACCAACATGGCCAGAAGCTTTACCTCCCTCTCTCTTTCCACATTGACCTCTTCGGTTCCGTGTCCTCTTATTTTTGCGGTTACCTTCCTCATTAGAGCGAAAATATGGACCAGAATGTCCAGAATTGTCCCTAGATTTAGGGTTTCACTTTTGGCGCCCACCCTTAGGGGCGCAACTATAATTGGCCTCCGGAATATGCTCTGTTCCAACCGGTCTCAAATTATAGTTCTTCACAAGAATATTGTTATGCTTTTTAGCGACATTCATAGCTCCAATGAGCTCATGAAACCTTATGATCCATCATGCAGTAACATCGATTCGATAGTTCTTAGCAACCATTAGTGCAGAGATGGGGAAGGTAGAGAGAGTCCTCTCAATCAACATCTCATCTGTGGTATCTTTTCCACAGAATTCCATTAAGGATTTGATGTGAAGTTCTTCCGAGTTGTAGTCAATAACTGACTTGAAATCATAGAAGCGGAGGCTATGCTATCTCACTTCTACTTCATTAAGCAGGAAGTCATGGTCGTTACCAAATCTTTCCCAGTAAGACCCACAGCCTTCTGGGGTCTTCTTCCTTCATATACTCATACAGGAGCGAATCATCCATATGACGAGTCATTAGGATGATTGCTTTTGCCTTATTTGCCTCCAAGGCTGCTCTATTTGCTTCTAAAGCTTGAGCTTGCTCAACAGTTAGCACGTCCTGGCTAGGCTCGAGAATCTTATCCAGGATTTCATCGGTCTTGAGATGCTGACAGACATTAGGACCCACTTGTGATATTCAGAGACAATTGTTCCCAATGGAGCGAAGCCCAGTTTATTCAGGTTACTAATCCTGAAAGAGAACAAGAAAAATGTTAGTTTCGGAGAGGAAAAAGCTACCACAAAAACATATAAAATTTCTAAGCGTAGTTGCTCCCAAGAAATTATGAATTTCCGAGCCCAATTGCTTTCAAGAAATTAGGGATTTTTGAGCTTAGTCGCTTCCCAGAAATCCGATTCCGAGAGGTATTGGATTAGATCAAAACAATGACGTAAGTGGTCGATCATAAATTTTCTACAAACTCTAAATTTGGAGATCTCAACAAGCTCCAAGCTTGGAGTGAGCACGAACCTCCACAGTTCGGCTTTTGGTCTCCTCTATGAAGAAGAAAGGGGGGTAGAAGAAGAGAGGTTGCGAGTCCCCAAGGAAAAAAAGAGAAGAACAAAAAAAAAACTTCAAAAACTGGAACTTTTAGTAAAAAATACCTTGAAATAGTGATCGGAAAGTAGCCGGAAAAGTGGTCGGAGGTTGGTTGCCCTTCTCCCCTTTTTTTCTTGTTGCTTTGGCCCAGGCCTATTGAGGCCTTGACTTCTTCTTCTGTCTTTGACTGAGGGTGGGCAGCAGGCCTTTTTTTTTGTTTTCTTTCTTCTGGCCGAGCCTTCCTCCTAACTTGGGTCGCGTGCCTCTTTCTTTTCTTTCTGGGTTGAGGTTTCTTTTCTTCTTCTGCCAGTTTTTCTGTATGAGGTTTAGTCATTGTGGCAGCCGATTCAATAACTTCTAGACCGGTTTTTAGGGTTCTGCTTCAGTTCCTGAATCTTGGGATCAAGATGCTACTGCTGGCAAAATTTGGTAGCAATCGGAGGTCTAGAAAGTAGTGAACTTGTGGAGTATTTGCTGCCGGTGGTTTGGAGCTTCTGGTGGCCGGTTCGGTAGGTTTTTTGTCTGTTCTGGTTGTTCTTCCTCTAGTTCTGGACTCCTGGTGTCGAGGGCTTCAAGAAGTACCGGGGGGGGGGGGGGGGGACTGAAAGGGCTTCAAGGTTTTGTATTCGGATCTATAGTTTTGGCTATTAGGTTTTAAGGTTAGGGTGTCGTGTTGATAACGTGTTTTAGGAAAACGAAATTGGGAGAGAATTGAGTTGTGCTTTCATTGATAATAGGGAGGATTACAAACATAGAATCAGAGTTGTACATGGAAACATAATCGTACATTGATTGGATATCTACTAAGATTCTCCGAGAATATCTCTAATATATACCCTATTATAACTAGGGAAAGTAATATAGAGTTTGGGTCAGACACATACTCTGGATTTACTTGAACAACAATTTAATAAGGATGAGCTTCAATCCTATTTTAATCTCATATGATTACTAAACACTTCTTTTCATCCACATTATTTTTCTAGCTCATTGATTTCTTTTGTTATAAGGATGTTGATCAATACTACAAAAACAACTTTTATTATCGGTTTGTAAAGTGAAAGATTTATGTAAATTGAAGCTCAACATTATAAATTGAAACCACAAACTTACTTCATCTTAAGGTGGTGAAAGGAAGACAATCCAATATGGTAATTTTATTTGCTCTTTTGTGCTTTATTAAAGACACAATAACTGAGGCAGGAGATTTCAAGAATGAGAGTGAGGCTAAGTGAGTTGGAGGAGGAACATTTGTATATGAAACAAGGAGATGGATAAAATAGGAAATGGAAAAACTTCCTTCACCCAAAAAGTATAAGCCAAAAAAAAAATATGTGCAAGAACATAATTTGGAGGGGCCAAAGGCATGAGTGTTGCATGTTTTGTATGAGAAAGTTTGTATTTTCTTATTACAGACTTAAGAACAAGTAGCATTTCTTAAAGACACCAAATGCGGTGGCGTCTGAGATTAAGACTGCTTAATTTGAGACAAGTGAGAAGCTTTGTTCATCCTTATTGGAAAAATGGAATTTTCTCCAAAGACAAATTGATGAACATATTATTTGCTTGTGTTAAAAAAAAGTAACTGAGCTCGTTGCCTTACTGCATTAGTCGGTAGCACGAATGGCAAGAGGTGATTGTTGCTTCTTTTTATGAGACAATTGAAGAAGCAAAGAAAGAGCTCAAACAACGAAAGAGAGAGGTCGAAGGGGCCACATCCGCATCTTTGAAGTTTTAAGAGAAAATGCCTGTTTGACTCTAATAGCCAAGAATTTGTGCACCTCAATAAAGTGGCCATGATACATACCCCAAAAAATATTACAAACTTTCAATACCAAATGACGTAGCATATGCCATGTCATCGGCTTTTGTTTTGAAAATTGGTGAGGTGGATATAATTTATTAAGGATTAATTTCAGTTTACCCCCTTGAGGTTTGGGGGTGTTATCATTTCACCCCCTGAACTTTCCAATTTTTGTCTTCCGTGCCCAATTTCTCATTTTCCGTCCAAATTGGACGTTAAGACTGACTATTTGACCCACTTTGAGGCTAAAATGGTCATTTCAAGGTAAAAAAAAAAACCCAAAATAAAAAATAAAAAAACCTTTCTCCTTCACTTTCGGTCTCTCTCTCTCTCTCTCTCTCTCACATATCTGCATCTCCAAATCTATCTCTCTCTCTCAACACCTCCCTCACGCGCCTTGCCGCCGCCAACTCCTCTAACCCCTCCCCTTCCTTCGAGTCCACCTCCACCTTCCTCTCCTGCTTCTCCATCTCCAAGTCCTCCGTCAACTCCCAACTCGCCCAGTGCCGACTCACCGATCCTACTCACCTCAAACCCTTCCTCGACCAAATCTTCGCCTCCATCTCCGACCTCAAGAAGCTCGTCGCCAAGAACTCCTACTTCTTCCCCTCATACAAAGTTCGATCGTCGCTGAAAACGATCTCCTATCTGAGGTGAGTAAAAGTAAAAGACACCCAGAGGAGTAGGAAGTGTTGGGAGAATCGTATGAATTAGAAGAGTCTAGAGTTGGTTAGTTAAGTTCAAGTCTCTCTCTCTATTTATCTCTGCAGAAAGCGAACAAGTAAAAGTAAGAAGAGAGTTTGAGTCGCAGGGAAGCATCGCCGATCTGTTATGTTCTGCTCTGTTCTTCAATTTCTAATCTTTACTAGGATTGATTGCTAATCAGTGTTTTTTGCTTGCCAATTTGGACTCTGGAGCCTGGAATCTCATCTGTTTATCTGTTTTGGGTGATTTGGGATTGGGTTTCTGGGGTTTTGTTCTTTGGTGGGTTGTGAATTTGGTTTATTGGGTTTTGATATTAGTTATTTCTGCGCTGAGATTTTCTGTGGATTATAGAAAGGTTGGAACTGGGTAAGGGTTTTGTTCGTCAATAAATTTGATTTTTTGCATTTGTTATCTTCTAATGATTATGATTTTGTTACTACTGCGTTTTCTGTGAATCGAGTGATTGAGCCTTTAGGAAATTGTGTGCCTTTAGTTTCTGGGATTGTATGCCCTCTTCATAATTGTTCAGTTCTTTTAAGCGTTCACTTATTAGGATTCGGGTGAATGACGTACTGGGAATGTTGCAATTAGCAAATTTGTTGTTTCTTATTCCATTTCTTGAGTATGATGAAAATGACAATTCATGAGTCTTTGTTTTTGATTCCATTTCTTTTCATTCGCAAATTTGCAATTGGAGATTATGATGGGAATGTTGCAAGTTCAGTCTCGGAGCAGTTTTCCCAACTAAAATGAATGTCGAGGCTGGTTCTGGTGGCAATGCTTTATCTTTTGAGCTCATGGATCATGGTCGTTGCCGGCACGATGGTGGTAAGCGGAGCATGGAGCGCAACGGTGACAATGGGAGAAGAAATGGTTTTAGGGAGAGAGAGGTCGAAACTGTTTTTTTTTTTTTTCCTTTTTCTAAATTTTGAATTGACCATTTTAGCTCTCAAAGTGGGCCTCATTATCGGACTTAACGTCCAATTTGGACGGAAAATGAGACATAGGGCACGGAAGACAAAAATTAGAAAGTTCAAGGGGTAAAAAAGTGAAATTGAGAGTTTGGGGGGTGAAATGATGACACCCCCAAACTTCAGGGGGGTAAACTGAAATTAATCCATTTATTAATTATATTGTTTTTTTTTTTGGGTCGAAGGTAGCATCAATTAAAAAGGCCCAAGGCCAAACAACAGTACAAGGGACACAGCCCAATACAGACGAACAAAGCATGATTCGCATAGTCAACTGCCAGAACAAGCAAGACTAGAGAAATCAAGAAGAAAAAGAACAACTGAAAACCTAAAACAAAAGAAAAAAAGAAGGAAAAAAAGCAACAAAGCCCATAAAAGGGAAACACCACAAATCTTCCTCAGCCGCCACAAATCCAGCACCACCAAAGTCCACCATGGCAGTCCTAGCTGAATTCGTACATGGAACTCCAAAATTGCAGCTCGTAAGGAGACCCCTACACCAAAGCCCGATCAAAATAACCCTGAAAATGGAAAAACAGAAGAAAAAAGAGGATCTAAACACAGATATATCCTCTTCCCCACAGTACAAATTTGCACCATAACATGAGATTTGCAGCCACAACTTTGAGAACAAATCTAGGCAAACGAAACCCAAATCAGGAGGAGCCAAGAGACCCCGAAAATAGAACATAGAAGGAGGTGGTGCATGCACCCGAGCCAAAGCTCTACCTATCTTCCGATTGAGATGCGAGAAATCGCATTTGAGAGAAGCCACTGCAAGAACCAAGCCATGGTATCGATTTGAAATGGAATAGAAGAAATCCAGGCAACAAGATCTGGAGATGAGACATGGTGGGTAAGAGCAACTCCAACAGCTTCCCTATAATTTTTGTATTATAGAGAAGCAAAAGTCAAACCTTTAGCCTATTTTTGTTCTCCAACTCCAACAGATTCCCTGGTTTAGGGTAATCTATAAAATCTCCATATTCTTCTTTAAAATTTTGGAGTTTACTGTAAATATAGGGAATTTGGTTTTCTCTCTCCTCACTTTCCCTAAAATAGAGATAGTTATAGGGAATCTGTTGGAGCAAATGAGGCTTATTTTTCCCTAAAGTAGAGAAAAATCAAAATATAGGGAATCTGTTGGAGTTGCTCTAAGAGAAAGTGATGGGTGGTGAGGAATCAGATAGAGAAAATTTGGGGCTAAAGTTCTGTTAGTGCAGTGTTTAATTGATTGGCATTTCCTACGCACAACAACCAAGAGTCATGTTTTCTTGTAATACCTTTCTACTATTGGATCCTTGAAAGAATGGAATGCTTCAAGCTTCATGTACCACTCTCATCAATCAACTATGTCTTGCATACATGTACATGCTTGTAAAGTGGTTAGGACTGAACTTGCCTTTAAATCCTATTATAGGATGCGATCCTCTTTTCAATCCTACTGTACTGATCTGCGAATTTTCAGATGATTTTATCCAAAACATTCAAACTTTCTTAAAGTGGTTTATGGGCTTTTCTAAATGGTAATTCTATTTTAATCCGTGATTTTTACAAGACGTCATGAAGCCCATGTACATCAGAAACCCTAGCTCGTACTCTCCTATATATATGTTTCTCTTAGGGTTGTTCAAGGGTGGAATATATCAGAATATTTGGTCGTTGCCTTCTTGAGAGTTTTCTGCCTTTATCTTCAGAAAACATTGAGCTAAAGTTTCATGTGACAATCCTTCATAAGCTGTTCCTTGTTTAGCTCTTGAAGGATTATCAAATCCCAAGCTTTTTCTGTAAAAAAAGTTTTCTGGTTTTATGCTTCATGTGTGTTGGTAGTTCATGGATGATTTGTGCCTTGAGGTGATTGACAACCGAGGTGAGAGTTGTGCCATCTCAAGATTGACAAAGGAGAACAAGTTCGCTGATCTGAAAGTAGCAAAGACAAGAAGACACAGTTGCCCACTAGATTGGTTCTAGTAGATGAGTTGTGTAAGATCTTTATGTACTTTCCTATTCATATAGTGGATTGTTCACCGGCATAGTGCCCGCAGTTGTTTACCTCTTTGGAGGGTTTTACTGCGTCAACAGATCTTGTGTTATGTGTGATGATTTTACTTTGGATGGTTTGGCGAATTGAATAAAACATAACATCATCAAAGATCTGTAGTTTCGATTAGGATTCAAGTTATAGTGCAATCCTGTATTAGGATGCGAATAGGCCTGCACTCATAAGACTAATTCCTAAAGTTGTTGACATACTGATAAGTTTCGTTAGTTGGGAAATACATATATCCATTATGTAATTACAAGTTCAGAAAGAAAATTGGGGCAAGATAGAAGGAGAAGAGAGGGAGACCGAAGGAGAAAAAAAGAGAAGAAACAAGAGGCAGAAGCCCCAAATATGAGACATAGCTCAGGGAAGCACCAATAAAGGGTGAGCAGTGCCACCGACTCTCAAGGGCACGGAGTGGGTTTCAGAGAGAGAGAGAAAAATCTACAATTAATTATGTTGTTTAGATAACCAAAACCACCGACATCCTCCGCTTTGAAGCAGTTTGCTCTTCTTGGAAGTTAGCTGCAAATCTTATGTTGCTTCCCCATATTACAATCCCTTGCCTCAAACTCCATGACTCGGGCTTTGCAATGATCAAGAAGACAATAGTTGCCGATTCTTTAGTCTTGAGGAGAAAATGATTTACACCATCAAGAACGTGTTTGAAGGCTTCCATTTGAAATTGTTGGTGGTTTGTTTAGATAACCACGAGGCTACCCCCATTGACAATTTACTAGTAATGATATGTGAAATTGATTCATGTTTCGTATCATTGGAAAAATAAAACCAGGGACCTAATCAATATTAAAGTGCAGCTAGTGCTTCAATCAAAATCCAATCAATAAAAAACTCACCAGAAATTTCAAACAGAGAGAACTTACGAAGAGAAAGGGGACCTGGAAATGATAAGATGGCAATCACAAAGTTAGTGCAGATGGAGAGAGTCCAGGAAGTAAACTGAAATATTTATTATGAGGAAGACGTGCTGTTAAATAGTTGGTTTATAGAATAGGTGGGAAAGAGAAGGTCTATCTATTTAAAGGGTTGAGATTGAAATCTTTCATGGCGGCTGAAATCTTTCACTGATATGGTGGGGGTGGAGGAGAATCTCAGAAAATGGTGAAGGGAATAGATTTTAACTTTTAATTTAGACTAAATGTAATACGAACTATAAAATAAAAATAGTTAAATTCCACCTCATGTATATCTATTCAAGGCAAAATGCTGATATGTCTGCTGCCACATCATTTGGGATCTAAATTTTTTATAAAAATTTGAGATCTCAAGCATTTTCCTATGTGATTTTATTTTTTTAATATTTTCACTTACAAATTGTAAATTGTTACAGAACTCACAAATTTTCTTTGAACACCCTTAACATATTAACCTGCGTCACTTTAGGCCCAAATCAGCTCTTTGTTTTTTTGAAAGGGCCCAAATAAGCTTTCAAAATACAAGAAAGGAAAAGTTAGGACTTAGGACCAATCCAAATACGGTTTTTTTTTTTTTTTTTTGGGGTCAAAATCCAAATACTTAAAACCCTAACTCTTCTGTCTCTCTCTCTCCATTTATTCGCTCTCCCTGGTTCCCTTCCTTCCTGGCTTTACTCTGCAACCATAAATATTAGGGCTTCTGATTCACAGGTAATTTTCCCCAAGATTTCTTCCTTTTCTTCTTCTTCTTCTTCTCTTTCCCATACTTTGTTTCAGATGATCGGTACCCAATTTGAATGCTTGAAAATTCGTTCTTCTGAATATGTTCAACAATACATTCTTGTAGTATTTTAGGGTTCGCTGCGATTGCAATTCGTAGATAACTAAGCAACGAACCAGTGCACAACCAAACATCAAAGCAAAAAATTACTATCTTGTGTAATTACGCGAAGAAATTTTAGTGCCAAGAGCTTTGGCTCAGCTGTAATTGAGATTGGTACCTAAAGGTTATAGCTTCTGAGTCTCCATGTATTGAAAATCAAGTCCCACGTCTTTGATTTTGGAAAATTTTTAGTTGTTTCTCCATTTGAAGGGAATTGATGAATGTGTTTATGTTATACTGCGCATGTTGGTTTTAGTGTTCTGGTGTCTTGACAATGTTCCCTCGGATTTGAGGCCAGCTTGAGTGTGTTCTTGTAGGTTTTTTGCATAAACTTTTGTGTTAATGTCGAGAAAAATTTAACATGTACTTTCATGTGTGCTAGTATTTTCTAGTTTAATACCATCATCTATGAGCTACAAGAAGACCTAATTTGAGAGCTTTGTTATTGTTTTTGCTCTTTTCTTTCTTATTATTAGTTGTGCTTCGTTATCTGGTTTGTGGATTCTTGCAATTTAACATATTCCTTTGTGCAATTGCATCTTGTTGTTTTGAAAATTACTCAAATGTTTACTGTAGTTGATTTGGAAAACACTTCTACAACTTTTTTTTTTCCCAATCAGTCATGCTCCTATAGAGCTGTATTGATTTGCGGTATGGTCTCAGACCCTAGAAAATGTCAAAAATATTGATGCTTTTGGTTGGATGAGGTGATTGTTTGATGTTGAAAGGTTGTGTTCTGATGATCTTGTTTGCTGAACTGTAGGAAGCTGAGTGATATTTTGCAGAGCAAGGTCGTGCTTGGGGATTAGAAAAGAGGCTTTTTAACCAATTAACAATGGCTGATGATGATTACAATGAGATGGATATTGGGTCTCTTTCTCTCTCTCTCTCTCTCTCTGACACACACACACACACACACACACCTTCCCTCCCCCATATGTCTGAGTGCCAAATTTATGCATGGTTAATACAAATGTGTTTCTGGGTTTAAAGAACCTTCATAAGTGACTCGATGAAAATTTCTTTATACAGATATGAGGATGAGCCCGTGGAGCCAGAGATTGAAGTAAGCTGTTGTTACTCTTTCTATTTTCTTTTTTTAATTTTCTAACAAAAGTCAAATAGTGAGGAAAGTTGCTAAGAATAATGATCAATGGTCAGGAAGGTGCAGAGGAGGATGTGGATAACAATGATGATCTTGCTGGAGATGCCATTGAAACTGATGACAAGGAAGAACAAGTACCAGTGGAACGGCCTCGCAAAACATCAAAATTTATGACCAAATATGAACGGGCTAGAATCTTGGGTACCCGTGCTGTACAAATTAGGTAATTTTTAAACTTTTATTAGTCTGAAATTATGTTGATTGGTTTTGGCCGACCCTTTACCAAATCTAATTTTTGGATGAGCAGCATGAATGCCCCTGTGATGGTTGAGTTGGAGGGTGAGACTGACCCACTTGAGGTATAAGATTCTCCCATGCCTATTCTGGATGCCCACAATTATTGTTTATGTGGTTCCTTTATCTGCTTTATCCCTTTGTAAATGCATACATCGACTTTTCACCCTGCCAGTACTGAAATTTACTTCTCTTGGTTAAATACCATATTGTCAATTTAATTCTTGCAGCTCCTTTTGGATATGTTACTTTGCTGCTTTACTATCACTAGCACAAACAAGAGATTCTACTTTGGGTTTTCATTTATTGTTTTCTTTATACTCTTCAAATTCGAGTATCATGTAAAAGTGAAGAATGATAAAAACTTATGTTGCAATTATATCAGAAGTCAAACGTTTTAGATTGCTTAAGTTGCATAATGCCATCAAGACCAGAAATGGTGTGTTGTCAGTATGTGCATTATCTTGATAGTGCATGAGAGCATCTACTAATAGTATGGTGTAGACTTAAAACAAACAGTAAATCATTGCAGCAATATACAAACATTTCTGTTTGTTTATAGAGAACAAGTTAACATCTTATGTTTTGTTAACTATTGTCAGTCTCTTTCTATTAAAGGCAGTTTTACAATTCAAAAAAGAGATCGTATGATGTGCTTTTTCGTTTATATGCTCTTTTTTCTTTCTTCTGGTGGCTGATGTTTTCTAGCTGAAAGAAATTATCGTTTCTGTAGAGGATTATGTTTCTTTGAGTTGCAAATATGGTATGGCTTATAATCTGACTTGTGAGTCCTGTTAAAGAAAAAAAAAAAAAAAAAAGGAACACCAACCTGTGAGAGCTCCAAGTGCCATATGTTAGTGCATTGTAATGTAAATGCTGTTTCCATATTCTACGCAAGTATAATCTTCTCGAGTTTTGAATTGCATAGATTGCTATGAAGGAGCTTCGTGAGCGGAAGATACCCTTTACCATCCGCCGCTACTTGCCTGATGGAAGGTGAGATTCTGATTGTAGTTTTGCTGCAGTTCAAGTATTGAGTTTTGCTTAAGTAGCTGTTTTACAACTTTGAAAAGTATGGAGTGGAGGGTAGTAAATTCTCTGTAACTTGTAATTTCACGTGTTTTTGATAAACAAGTTTATTGGTGTATAATTTTCAGTTATGAAGATTGGGGAGTTGATGAACTGATTG
This sequence comes from Rosa lucieae, assembly GCA_024704745.1. Lineage (NCBI taxonomy): Eukaryota > Viridiplantae > Streptophyta > Magnoliopsida > Rosales > Rosaceae > Rosa > Rosa lucieae. Next base: position 36,628,038 of record CM045497.1, read on the forward strand.
TGGAAGATTCCTGGAAGAGGCAGGTGGGAGGTAATTGATCAGATTAATACAAGCAAGGAAAATGTTTTGTGCTCAATCTTGTTTGGAGGATCTTGCTTATGTCATTTTGTGTTTTGGCACTGGCCCTATGAACTACATGTCAAAGCACTATTATGTCAGTATGTTTGAAACGTTGGTGTATGCTGCTTTTATGTCCAATATGTGCTAGGTTGGCAGTTGAATAGTGGGTATTATTGAATCTATATGCATGTACACAAAATGCAAACCAATTGCTTTGGCTCAGGGCAAGCTTTCATAGATCTTGAGCATTGACCAAGGAAACAAATATAATGTGTAGCAAATAAGGTTCCCATTCAAGGGCATAAAAAACACTAATGTTTATATGTAATGGGTTCCCTCTGAATGTGTTTCACTGAACGACAATGTGCGAGGGTGGTTTCTGGCTTTGGTATTTGAGTCCAATTCTGCAATTCTGAAGATTGGGACTCGGACAGTTCTAGGTTCGAGTGAGTAAAACAAGCAATCTGGTATTGGTGCTTCCTGTATTGACTCTCATCCTCATTAGCATCCATTTTCAACAAGACGAATAATTAGTCCAACTCAAGATTCTATATTAATTATTTATCTCCACCCGTCATTTCTTTATATCAGGGATGTTGGAACCCAAAATCTCAATGATCTGAAATTGCTATTGTTGGTTTTACAAATTACGAGGCCAAATCTCATTGGTTAGTAATTCTCAAAAGTTGTTGAAAAAAAGAAGAAGAACAAGTTATGGATAACAATCCCTTTTCAATAAAAAAACAATGTAAGCTCTATAGTAACTGTTGTGCTAAGTTGATTTGGGAGTAAATCGATCAAGAATCCTTTAAAAACTATTCCACTATCATTGCGAGCTTGAGCATTGAACCCCTACCCCGTTCCATCAACATTCAGCTTGAATCACATGCTTAAGCAATCTTTGTACTACATCACATATACGGCATTAGTTAAATTTGAGGAATGAGCAGACCCTCTAAGCCTTAAAAGAGAAGTCTGATTTATGTAAGAGTGTATGTGGAGACTTGCCCTAATCCTTCCTCTTTTACCTAACTAAATAATAAGCTTTCTCCATCTCCATATATATAACGAACGTTGAAAAGAACTATTACAGTGGACTAATATTTTGTTGTTCAACAAATGCATACATAATACTACCATACGTCCTAATAACATGAAACATGCAATGCATGCATATATACATAATACATTTCTATGGGTAACATACTAAGTTACTAACATTCAACAAGTCTTGTTCTTCCCCCCTTTCAAGCAAAATACTAATCATTCTTTGCCCAAGGAAATTGTGTCATGCATGTATCATGCTTCTACCGTTTAAGGAGCTAGCGAGCTTCTAGCTTAGCTAGTTTAAACTCGATCTTTTCTTGTTTGAAGAAAAATTTACAACATAGATGAGCTGAATACTAGGTAACAGGATATATATGCAATATGTTTATACATGTGGAACGTTGAAGATATTTCCAGGGGTAGGTAAAGGTTTATATCAATTCCAAATGTACATACATGAATCACATATCGATAAATATATTAATTATTAGATTTTTAGGTCTCCATGAGTAAAACACTTATGAAAATTTTCAGTCAAATTGATAATCGATTATTAAATCATTCATAATCGTGATTTACTCTTATGAACGTGAATGGTTTAGGTTGAAAAGATTGACTTTTCTATTGATTTGATTTAGTTTGATACCTTAATGATGATCAATTAAGCTGAAAATATACAAGTGATATACTTCTTGAGGCCTAAAATTTAATGATTAATATGCCGATATGTGATTAAAAAATGGGTTCCACAAGCGATCTCTTAAAATTGTTAAAAAACGAATCCCTTACTCTAAAAGAGCATACATATGTAGCATTTTCATATGTTCAAACAGTGGGAGAAACCCTAACCTTTCGATCCAGACGCACCGGATCATTGATGGAGAGAACAAGCCTGACCCGAGCTTCCCCATGACGAAGAGCCAAACGATCCACTTCCAAGACCTCTCCAATCGTCCCTCCCACCAAACTGACTGTGGGTTCAGTCAAGATACCCGGTGGGATGCCCTGAAGCACAACCCAGATCCAGACGAAATTGAGCTTCACCTCAGCAATCTCCGAAAAGCCATCATAGTCATTCAGCAAAATCATAGCCCGTTGAAATCCCCATGGACCTCCCTTTTTCACACTCGCAACATCACGTTCATGAGTGAACGTAAAAAGAAATTGATCACCCCAGGGTTGGACCTCCACCGTCCTCGTCAGCCTCCACATGGATCGAACCACACTCCGGAACGAATCCAAAACCACCGCCCTACAAGTGTTGAGTTTCCCCACCAAGTAAAACCGGCGAGCAAGAAATTCCTTTCCCGGAACCCTAAGGTTCCCCAGGTCCGCCTGTTCTTCACCCTCTCTGAGCGACAACTTGGTCGCTAGCCTGGCAGTCATGGAGGCAATAGCAGCAGACATGAAGCGGGACGCCACACAACTCAAAATACTAGAAAACCCTGACCCTAGCAGAGCGAGAGAGAGGGGGAGCAACTACGCTTCCGGTATGAGCAACTGTTGGGACATTGCAGACTATGCGCCCTTTTGAATCATGGTGGGCAGCAATGTCTTAGGGAGGATGAATCGGAAACTGACACTGTTGTGGAGGAAGGCTCGCAGCAGGTTTCGGGGATGGCTCTCCCAGGCATTGTGTTTAGGGCTAACTCTCAGCCCTCTCTCTCCTTGCCTTCGACAGTCAAAGTTCCTAACTTATTGAAGAAGAAACAAGTGAATATTAGTCTTATCCAGGAGCTAGTGGCTTTGCTTGGGTCTGAGAACGCAACTGTTTTTGGAACAGTTGTGGGGGTGCGCCGCCCTAGGGAGGAGGTGGACACTGAGGATGGTAAGCGGGCTAAACATAGCCTAGCTCTTGTCCCGGCAACTTTGCAACCAGAAAACCTTAGTTTGGAATTCTCATCAGATGGCTTGGTGGAGGTGAAGGTGACGACGCCTCCCAAAGTGTATAAGAAGAAAGGTCGGCCTAGGGGACAACGTAACAAGATTAAGCATGTAGTGTCTGTGAGTAGAGGCTCTTCCATGGCCTCAATCGAGGAAGGTCCTGGCAGCATGCCTAAGGGAGAGGCAGCTTTGCTTGGTTCCCAGTCCGAGTAGGAGAAGATCCTCTATGCCAACTAGGGGGTGATGGGGCCTCATTGGTTCTGGAGACGTACACCAGAAGGGTCTTAGGCATCAAAGAAATCAAGAAGGTGTCACACTTTGGGAGTCATAGGGTTCGTGCTTTTTTAGTTTATTGCTTTTGCTGGTAGTTTCTTTGTTTTGGATTTTAGTTTTTTTTGGATTTTCTTTGAGTTTCAGTTTATCTGATGAGCATGCATTGTAATATGAGAGGTGGTTTGTACCCTTCATGCTTGACTGAGTGAGGTCGTCATGATTTTACATCAATGAATTAGTCTTTCGTTTTCCTAAAAAAAAAAAAAAGTCCCCTACGTGGTGAAGCAAATCCATCTAATGCATTTGTCTCGCCTAAATACATTAAAAAGTTTTGATTTAGTTGATTTTTTTTATTTACATGTGGATGCTAAAACATGTGCGGATAGTCGAAATCAAACTCTGTAATGGTCTCAAATGCAATCATTCAAGTTGAACAAAAATTAAATGAATATATAAGATATCTTCGATGGTTATCTTGATAAGATTTAATTGGCATCTTATTCATATATAGAGTCCATTTTTCATGTGTCCAATAGTTGGGTATACCTGCTTGTGAAATTTCAGGTCATATCTACCCAGGATTTCGACAAAAAATTATTCCCTTTTATGAAAAACTCTCATAGAGTAAGTCATATATATCTCTATAGAGTGCACTTGTGGACCTTTAGTTGATATAAACAAAAGAGAATTTGATCGAGATCGACGAATTTAATTTAGCTTTCCATGTATGTGTAAATCCATTAAAATTTATAATAGTAGGCTAGTCGCTAATATGAATTTTTTGTGTCTGACCTGTTGGCAGCATGTGTTCTTGCGTGCATGAGTGGAAGAGCAGCTGGCAGCTGCATATGCGTTTTTCTTATGGCCATTTCAAGTTTTGAAACTATGATCTATCGATCGAGACGGCTAAAGCCTAGTGCTATTTGTGTTGGGGCATTTTGGTTTTTGTTTTATATATAGAGCATTTTCAATGGGAGAATTCTTAAGTTCATTCAATTCATCTCGTTCACCTCCTTATGCTTTGAACTGTTAATTTGATAAGTTAACTCAACACCACTTACTTCTTCCTAAAAAAATTACTCACAAACACCGAATGCATTTCTGTTAAGTTGAAACAAACGCCGATGTTGAGTGAAGACCTAACTTAACAGTTTAACCTAGCTAGCTCAGTGGAACTTTGAATTTGGCAAGAAAATTGAAAATCCTTGAGAAGGGAGGTTTAACATTAATTGGTTGCAGATAATAAATACTTGTACAGATATGAGAAACAAAACATGCATGTGAAAGATGGTAGCTAGGATTAGGACTAACTTTGTTTTTCACCATTGTCATGACTTGTGGTCCAACATTGGTGCTTTAATTTAGTTTCTCGTGGTGCAATAATTCAAAGAGGAAAAGATGCCCACGTAATTGAAGAATAGTGTTGCTCTACCTAGCTTGGTGTATAAATAGGCCCTTAACTTGCTGCAAACGGGGTACACAGAAATTCGATCTTAAATTTTAATCTTTCATAGAGAAGAGTAGTCCTTCGAGTTCAAAACGTACGTAGGATTATTTTTCTTTCTAGCTAGCTTAATTAGTAGAGAAAGGCTCCTATCTCTATGTATCGTTACAACTTTACACTTTTGGTTGGTTAATTTTCAGTGCGTGTGTGTGTGTGAGATAGTTTGAGCAATTAGGGACGGTACTCATCTGTTTTGACAACTTATCAATTATATTTCTGACATACTCTCTTAATCCTTGTAGAAAGATTGATGGTGACATTTAAGTATTATGGATTTATGGATACCCATTTGCTGTCTCTATGATATTATTGCATGCATTTTCAAAATACGTACAATATTTGAGTAGCTATACATGCATGCGTGAGGTTCTTTAATTTTCCCAGCTACTGCTTCATTCATGAAATATCAGGGTTGAGTTCATAAAAATGATTTGAAAAGAAAAGAAAAGAAAAATAAAACAATAAAATTAGCCAATTGATTTTAGTTGAGCTGAGCATTTTGATTGTATAAATAAGCATAATATACAGAAAAACTACTTTACTGTTCTCCTAAATTCTATAGCTCAATACTGATTCTTTGTATTTGCAGAAAGAGAGTGGTAGACGAAATGGCTAGCCAGTTGGCAATTCATCGATTGAACAAGTTCCTCAGGTATACCTAGCTACATACTTATTCTGTACATTATGGATAAGCCTAGCAGAGCCACAAGCATTTTGGATAACTGAAGTATTTTCATGGTCTTAGAAACCGAATGGTGACCCAAATGTCTTTGTGGTCAATCTCCTCTTAGATCTGAACCAAATGGTGATGATATTGAGCGAGATTAATCTCTGATCATTAAACTAGTAAAATCGGTAAAATACTAAAGTACTGGTTTGGCATTTTTAACTACATATATATGATCGCGTGCAGTGAGAAGGAGGACTTGGATGAAGTGGCTGCTGCCAAAATTGACAAACTAATTGCTGAGCTGCAAACGCCCGGTGATCATTTTGATCCGGTTCAAACGATTGTAAATGGGTTCATGGACTTCAAGATCCACAAATTCGAGTAAGATGCCACTATATATATGTATACATGCGTGTGTGTGTGTATATGTATACATATATGTGTAATACACACACACACACACAATATATATATAAATACATACATATATACATACAATACACACACTGAGGCCGGATCAGAAGAAGAAGTCTGCAAAGATGCAAAAGTGCGGACATCCATCCTCAGGCCTCGATCAGGCGTCGACGGCGGTGCTGCTCTTGCCAGACGGAGATCACGGGCATCTTGGACGGCATCACCATCAAGATGAAGGCCAAGGTAATCAAGGTTGAAGGTCCGGATGGCAAGCTAGCTCGTCACCCGAAACTTCAAGCACCATCAAGGTTGACTTCGAACTCGTAGCAGACGAGTCCACCGGCAAAAAGAGGCTTAAGATCGAGGCCTGATCTCCGTCTGGCAAGAGCAGCACCGCCATCGACGCCTGATCGAGGCCTGAGGATGGACGTCCGCACTTCTGATCCTCCGTGTGTGCGTGCGTGTGTGTGTATATATTATCTTGAACCATATAGATACTTTCTGATCTCTAGCTAAAATACCTTCCTTTTTGTGCTTATCTTGCAGCAAATATCCATGTCTGTTCGACAAGCTTGCCTTAGGACAAAGCCCCAAAGTATGAAACTAGCAGCGCTTTACTAGTAGATTAAGCCAGACTTAATAATCTGATTGAAGCCATCAACAACTTGATTAATGTTTAAATATACTTGAATGCAGTTTCTGGTGTTCGCATGCTCAGACTCTCGAGTGAGCCCCTCTATTATCCTTAACTTTAAACCTGGGGAGGCCTTCATGGTTCGCAACATTGCTAACTTGGTTCCTACATTTAGCCAGGTAGTTACTTTAGCATCTAAATCAGTCAAGTTATCAATCATTCTAATAAAATTTTGGAAGCCAAACCCGGTAGGATTTTTTATGTCGAAAGCCGGCCCCCTATAAAGGGATTTTCAGTCCTTTGCGAGCTACCTGAATAAAAAATAAAAAAAATAAAAACTTTTGGTTAGAAGGGGAATTTGATTGCTAATAAGTTATCTTTATAGTATTAATCGCAGAGAAGGCTACTCTATATGTATGTATTAATCTTAATTTGTTGTATGTATTTCACAGCTAAGATACTCGGGAACTGGAGCAATTATAGAATATGCCGTCACACAACTCAAGGTGAAAATGGCAAAAGGACTTTATATCTATTGATTATGCATGTTATCAAAATATATATTGATGTGTGCTGACAATAAGAAGAAAATTCTATAGGTAGAAAACATTTTGGTTATTGGGCATAGTAAATGTGGTGGGATACAGAGGCTTATGGAACATCCAGAAGATGGCAGTGTTCCCTTGTAAGGCTCTTTGATCACGGATCTAGCAATCTTGTTTATCATAGTAATATTCCTCGACGACAACTTTGTTAATGGTATCTAATTTTGGGTTCACCGATCTGATTGAAATTTGCAGCGACTTCATAGATGACTGGGTTAAAATTGCCCAGGATGCCAAGGATAAAGTTAAAGCAGAGGGAGGAGGACATGAGGCTTGTGCTAGGGTAAGATACCCTTCTAAAATGAAACTCTTTAATTATACTGCTACGGTATTACCTCATCTTGGCTTAATTACCATCCATAACTGAAACAAATTTTTGCAGGAAGCTGTAAATGTCTCTCTGGAAAACCTGCTAACTTATCCTTACGTTCATAAGGAGGTATCGGAAAGAAAAATAGCACTTAGAGGTGGTTACTATGACTTCGTCAATGGAGTTTTCGAGCTCTGGGAGAAACACGAATCTCACATTTCACCCCCCATGATCATTCCGCCTCCACAATTAAGGATGTGAAGTACGTAGTTGAACTACCGGAAATTCAATCTCTTGCATAATAAGCATTATACGTACCTTGCTACGTACGTAGTTGCAGTTCAATTACCGTATTACGTGTGTATTTGCCACTTTGAATTTCTGTTTTATTTTTTATTTTTTTTATTTGAAGTGAATAAGTGACACTAAAATAAAGCAAATGAGCCCCTGGCTAGACTAGCAGTACTGCTTCATAATTGTATGTCATGGTTTTAAATTTGTGGCAATGTTTATGTAATATTGTTCCTTGTAGTTCAACTACAGGAAATTCAGTATATATGTATTTATGCATCCTCTTTGTTAGAAGGAATTTGTGGCATCTCTATTGTTAAAAGACAAACTCAAACAACAAATTCTCTTGGGTCTTATATATACAGGAGTCAACATATAATATACTAGTCTTTATTGACACATGCGATCGCATGTGTTAAACAGTTTTTGTTTTTATTTTTATTTAGAAAAAAAATTACATCGGTAAGATGTGGGCAGTTATATCTGTAGATAGTGGGATTGAATATATGTGGGATGAGAAGTTATCATTTCCTACTTTTTCTGAATTTTTGTTTTCATTTATATTTTATTTTTTACCATAATACCCCTCATATATTAAAGACTATTTTAAATTAAACTATAGTTTAAGGATATTTACGTTATTTCATACCCACTTTGACTAACAAAGTGGGTCCTCTTAATAATAGTATAGATATGTAATATGGGAGAGTCCTAGCTTCAACAGCATAGTGCGAGTGTGTTAGCCAATAGATTGACACGTGTCCCCTGACAACATAAACATAATTTGTTTTTCTTTCAATTTCTTGTCTTTTTTTACCCCTATTGCTCTATTCTATTGTTTTTCCTCTTCTCCTCCTCTGTAGAAATTTTTTTTTTCTTTCCTCTCTCTTATTTGGTAGATTGAACACTAAAAAAAATGAAATATTGTGAAAAATCAGGTTTTTCAATAGCTCCACATCACTTTTGAGAAATTCGCATCGTCATGTTTGAACTTTTGGTAATTTAGGTTTTTGGGTTATGAGTCATTTGTGAATACCAAGTTATTCAAAAGCCCTATTCCCCCAAATCAATTCTCGGATTTTAGTTTTTGAATGCTCTATCACCCAACACCATATTTGGCCACAAACGGTTTCAATTTGCAACAACAGGTTGTGAAGAATGAGAATCTACAAATGCCACAGGAAAAAAGACAAAAAAAAAGAAGGAAGAATAAGAATCTTGGTGTGGTAACTATGGATCATAATCTTGCATGAAGTAAGGCAGATTATGGTGGTGATTTGATTAGCACATCAGTTTTCTTGTGCGTTTGGTGGAAAATGAAAACGATTTACAGAAGAGGAGGAAGAAAGGAGAATAGTTCAGCAGGGGCAAAAAAGACAATATAAATTTAAACAAAATTTAAACGATTTTATTTATGTGTCAGTGTGTAGGCAAACACAACCGCATTATATATGCAGTTGAAGTTAGCAGTTGTATGATATCTATATTATTATTAAGAGAAGAGGTTTTGTTAACCAAAAGGGTAAAAATTTTATATGGTACCTGAACTATCACGAAATGCACTTTTTGGTACCTACAAAATCAAATACAAGATTGAACACACATGGATAGCCTAAACTTACAAATTTATCAATTAACATATTGCCTTCTCCCAAGATATGTTGAGAAGAAATGTTATTGAAACATGGGGGACAAATGGTTGATATATGAAAGCATAGTCATGATTTCTTTTCCAAATTAACTTTTTTTTTTTTTTAACAGGAATATGCAGGTTGGCCAAGATCAACGACTGTTCATTCATAAAACCTATGGCGAGATAAACCCATTTCTTGTTTGAGGTAGTATGTTGGTACAAGTTTTTTTGTCATATTGGCATTCCCATACAAAAATGATATGTTGTTTTACAAATGTTGTTAAGGGAAAATATCTTGGTTCAATGCTTATTTATTTAGAAAAGATATTCCCTTGGTTGTTAACGTGGTGTATTGTAATCCTAAGTTTTCTAGGATTTGATATTTTATTTGGTCAATGTTTAATCACCAAGATACTTTCCTATTAGAAGTCTATTAGGGTTGGCGTTATATATATATATATATATAGGATGCAAACTACACGCGCAGCCAACTCGTAGGAATGCAAGAATAATTGAGAGTCTTACTTGATATTTTGTGGTGATAAAAATCCTAAACACTTGTTCCTTGGTTAAGTGTTATAGGTCAGTTGCTCATGCATATGGAGTTACTTGTGATCTGAAGAGTTGCTGTGAAGCAAAAAAAGGAAAAATCGAAGAACAATCAAGTGAAGAAGGAGTTCGAGATTGAAGACAAACTACATATTAGTTTTGTCTATTCATTGTAGCCGCGCTAGTGCTATTTGAAGTTATAAAGAACATATCCTTCATCATAATTCAATTGTTCTTATTTTTGGGTTCTCAAGAGTAAGAGCCCCGCAGTGTTTTTAATTTCATATTTGAGATTTTCACTGTGTAACCAAAAATCTGGAGTTTGGTTCGTTATCTCTGATTTCTGCCCAGTAGGGATTGATCCGTATACTGCAATCCCCATTTTCCAGAAAACGTATTCTGTCCTTGTATTTTCACTTGGTATCAGAGCGGGTTCTAAAGGTTTTTAGTTGATCCGTGGTCAAGGATGAAACGTGAATATAACAGAGCCTCTAGTTCGATAAATTGCCCTCCTTTGTTTGATGGTGAAGATTACTCACAATGGAAGATCATGATGAGGGTTTTTCTCTACTCTCAAGATTAAAACATGTGGAATATAGTTGAGAATGGATGGGAACACCCAACCAAGGCAGAAGAATCAAAGAAAGTAGAAGGGTCCTCTGCAAGGGTTCTTAAACCTAGAAAGGAATGGACAGAAGAGGAAGTTCGTGATAGAACTTGTGACTTTAAGGGAAGGAATTCACTATTCACAGCTTTGTCCAAGAAGGAGAGGATGAGAATTAGCCACTGTGACACAGCCAAACAAGCTTGGGATCTACTTCAGGTTACTTATGAGGGAAACAAGAAGGTTAGAGGTCAGAAACTTTAAAGACTCTTATTGGAATTTGAGAACATGACCATGGGGGAAGAAGAATCAATTGATGATTTTCACGCTCGACTTCTCAATGTGACAAACCAATGCCGTAGCCTTGATGATCCTTTTGAGGAGCACCGAATAGTCAAGAAATTTCTCAGGGCTCTTCCTTCAAAATTTCAAGCCAAACAAATTGCCATAGAGGAGACTCAAGACCTGGACACCTATTCTCTTGACAAACTGATAGGTAATCTCAAAACCTTTGAGATGAGGATCAAGCCCGAGAAAAAGGTAAAAAATATTGCTTTCTCTTCTGTTAAAAAGAAAGATGATGTTGATGATGATTATGTGGATTTATCGTTGTTGACAAAAGAGTTCAAAAATTTTCTGAAAAACAAAAACTCCTTTGGAAACTCTTCAAAAAAATTTCCTAATAAACCTAAATACTTTGAGCGTGGTGGAATTGGACATCTTGCTGTCGATTGTGGTAACAAGAAGTATAATTCACGTGGTAACAAGGCTTTAAAGACCACATGAAGTGATAGTGATGAAGAGGTAAATCTTGCTCTTACTTCCTCTTTTAATTCTGATTTATCTGATGTTTCTGATTTAGAAAATGACACTTTTGATGAAGAAACAAATGTAAAATGCAAGCAATTGTATAATGCCTCAAGAATTGTTCTTAAGAAAAATAATAAACTTGAAGAGGAAATTGAATTCTTAAGGGGTGAGAAAGAGAAGATTGAGAAAAGATTTGAAATATCCTTGAAAGAATGGGAAGATGAGCGTACTGATCTTGTTGCTAAGATAAATGTTTTGCAGGGTAAGGTCAAGTCTCAAAATTGGGACAAGGAGCATGATGAGATTACTAACAAAATCAAAGTTTTGCAGGTTGAAATTAAGGTTCAATCTTCCTTAAATGTGTTTCTAACCCTTGAGAATGAGAAATTGCAGGAAGAATTATTGAGGGTCAAGGAAAGCTTTAACAAATTCTCCATTGGATCTGAAAAAGTCTCTAAGATGATGGGAATTGGCAAAGCTCATGGCAATAAAGAAGGATTAGGATATAATGGTGAATCTTGCAAACCAGTGGCTTTTGTAAAAAGTAAGGGAGGTGGGAGTTCTTCAAGTCAGTCACAAAGTTCTTTTGAAAATGGGTCTGGTTCCAAGTTGCTTGCAAAATCAGAACCACGTGTGGCTCACCAAACACTTCAAAAAAGCTCCTCGGTAAGTCCTGACAAACTTTGTTAGCCCAGGTATATTCACAACCCTAAAAACTTCATTCCTACTTGTCATTATTGTGGAAAATTAGGACACATATGTCCTAGGTGCAATATGCTTCGCAGGGATACTCAAAATCAGAGGAAAATGTTGAGAATTAACTCACCTGCCTCATTGCAAGATGAGTTGAAAGAGGGTCTGAATCTGATCGCCAGGATTGCAAAGGTGGCTTAAATCCCCGTGGATCTGGAAACAAAAACAAAGCAGAAGCAAATCTGGATTAAAAAAAGGTTCAAATAATCATTTTTCTGCTCATACAGATAATCTTGATAATATGCTTGAGCTTGGTTTTGTTCCTACTGAACATAAATTGGCTAATTCTTTTTCTAAGCCGTTAGACAGAACTCAATTTGAATCACTTAGAAGCACCGTTGGTGGATGCTCTAAGTATTGATACTCTCACTTCATTTGATCCATTTTGCATGCATTCATGGTGTATGTCTTCATGATAGTATATGTGCATTTTCTTTACGTTTCTGCATTGTTAGGTTCAGTTTCTGGAAATTCAGGATTGAAAAATAGTGGTTTGTATCCCCGAGTGTCTGACAGATTGTTTTGAACTTAGATTGACAAGGGCCATACTCTTTTCCTTAAATCTGTGTGTAATGAAGTGCCTAGCATGTTTTGAATTTGCTCTTGCATCACTCTGTAATTGTGAGGTTGAACAACATATTCTCTATCACTTTGAATCCTCACATGCACACATACTCTAAGTGGTGGTAAGTCATATTTGTTGGTTGGCCTGTTCTCAATTCTCATGTTCGAAATTATTCTTTATTTTTGCTGCTCCTTAAAAAAAAAAATGATTTATGGAGCATGGCCAGGCTATTCCCAAAGTAAATAGGCCTCGGTCGTGACGAACGATATGAGGATTGGGCAGAAACGAGAATGGTTTGGTCACCCCGGTGGATTGTGAAACTATTGACTCGAGTAGATGTGCTCTTTGAGATGTCCTTGTTACATCTAGTACCCTAAAGTCATCTGACTTGGGAGCTGCTAGTATAATACTCGTTACACGGGTCGTAGTCTTCTTGAGCAAAAATGTTACTTTGTGTGCAAGGCAAAAAGAAAAAATTCAAACTCATGCCCACATGGTGTTATAAGGGGGAATAAAGTTTATGTGCTTAAATGTGTTTCATATGTGAGCCTTGCTTTTCAGGTTTCCACAAATATTACACACCTCATCTTGAGATATGTTCACTCTTCACAACAAGAGGTATAGAATACTCGATCACCCTCTATCTTACCTTGTGATTGTCGGAATAAATTTACTCGTGTGAACTTATTTTGTTGCACTCTTGTTTATGGTTAAGTGGTATTGCTCTTGTTGGAAAAGCTATGCGAATTCAATCTGTTCTTAGCATTTGGATACAAACCCATTCATTGTGTGTTTGCATTTCATTCTTGCATATTTCATAACATGATCACACTTAGGGGGAGTATTAATGCTTGGATTATCTTCCTCTGATTGTTTCGACTTGGGCTAGTGTCTACTAAGCAACATCTCTTTGTGCTTCCGCTACATAAGTTGCGTTTGTCATTCCTATTCAAAAAGGGGGAGAAATATGGTGTTAAATATGATGTTAAATGTGTTGTGTGATCTGTTGGATTTACATGCTTTGTTTAATCAATGGTAACATTATTCTATCTTGTGTATTTTCACAATATGTGTGTGATAAGTGTTTCAGGATTGACAGGTGTGTTCACAAGTGAAAGTTCTCAAGTACCTGTTGAGGGGGAGCTTTCATTCGGTAAAATTGTTTTGTATAGGAATGCCAAAGGGGGAGATTGTTGGTACAAGTGTTTTTGTCATATTGGCATTCCCATACAAAAATGATATGTTGTTTTACAAATGTTGTTAAGGGAAAATATCTTGGTTCAATGCTTATTTGTTTAGAAAAGATATTCCCTTGGTTGTTAACGTGGTGTATTGTAATCCTAAGTCTTCTAGGATTTGATATTTTATTTGGTCAATGTCTAATCACCAAGATACTTTCCTATTAGAAGTCTATTAGGGCTGGCGTTGCTTCTTCACATATATATAGGATGCAAACTACACGCGCAGCCAACTCGTAGGAACGCAAGAATAATTGAGAGTCTTGCTTGATATTGTGTGGTGATAAAAATCCTAAACATTTGTCCTTGGTTAAGTGTTATAGGTCAGTTGCTCATGCGTATGGAGTTACTTGTGATATGAAGGGTTGCTGTGAAGCAAGAAAAGGAAAAATCGAAGAACAATCAAGTGAAGAAGGAGTTCGAGATTGAAGACAAACTGCATATTAGTTTTGTCTATTCATTGTAGCCGCGCTAGTGCTATTTGAAGTTGTAAAGAACATATCCTTCATCATAATTCAATTGTTCTTATTTTTGGGTTCTCAAGAGTAAGAGTCCCGCAGTGTTTTTAATCTCATATTTGAGATTTTCACTGTGTAACCAAAAATCTGGAGTTTGGTTCGTTATCTCTGATTTCTACCCAGTAGGGATTGATCCGTATACTGCAATCCCCATTTTCCAGAAAACGTATTCTGTCCTTATATTTTCATAGTAATTTAGTTCACAATGTTGAGTCCAATAATTGACTAAAAACCTCTTCTGCTTCATGTTTTCATGTGGAAAAACTCTTTCTTTTAGACCATTTTTCTACAGGATTTTGGTTAGAATCTCTCAAAGTAGATTATATATTCATAGATATTTATATATTTTCTTTTACTTTACAAGGATTCCTCAATAAGACACTTCAAGGATAAACAATTAATCTTCTCACAAAATGAAGATTTGCAAATTTAATTTGTATTCCGCACTGTTATTAAACCTTGGTTTGAAACCTTCGATGATGGGGCTGAGAGAATACTTGCTACTTTATAGCTCGAAACTAAGATTTCCTATGTGTGATTGCTGAGTATCAATTTTCAGCAATGCAAAACAAACCTGATGAAAGCAAAATTCATTTATTGCTTCATAAACCCAACACTACTGGTTTCCTTGCTGATTATATCAGATCCAATGATCATATGCATGCATGGTTTCTCTTGTCATAGTTCACGATCTTTGTCCAAACCAATGATATGATTGAAAATCTATGTATGGTTGTATATATAAGTAGAAAACTAAAGACACCGATTTGCCTAGAAAAATAAGTAGAAAACTAAAAGCTTTGATGACATATATATCCATTTGACCATATTTAATTATGTAAATGTTTATCTCTTACTTCTCTTCAACCTTTCTTTGAGGGTTGTTTATAGTACTTGGATGTTTATTATACACTCATTTTACATCTAATTGAACTAAAATTACAATTTAGTTTAACCAAATTTACAACATTGACAACAAAAATTATCACATTTGTTTTACACATTTACATATAATTGAACTAAGTTACCACATCAACAACAATTTGTTCATAAACTTGTAAAAATATCGTAGGTGGAGTAATTACCTCTCATAGAACTAAAATTCCCCAAAAAATAACTCTATTTACCACAATGACAACAAAATTGTTGTCAGATCTGTAAATGAGTGTATCACATATATGCAGGTATCGTAGAATTTCCCCTTTCTTTTGAAACTTCCCACTTTCAAAAGTAGACCATCACAAGTTACTTGAAAAGACTACTTGATGCTCAACAAAGTAGCAGTGTCATAAAACTCGATCATAAACGTGTTCATGTAATATTTTCTTGTTCATTATTATTATAACTAGTATCTGAAACCTTGTCAATGTCATATTGAACATAAAATGTTGAAATTAAAAACATTGAGGCCATTAAAGGAAGCCGCCTCTATTGATCCTACATTAACAGGGAAGTGGTCAAACTTGCTAGAGTATTGATTATCATGAAATGGTCATTTCAATTTTTAAATGAGTAAATTTCTTCTATGGTACCTGAGCCCCAGAGGTATGGCCAATTGAACACTTAGATACCTACTAGTCTTCAAAAGGGGACAATTTGATACCTGAACTGAGGTTCTATTTTGGTACTTCTGTTAAATGTTCAATTAAATGTAAGGATAAAATTAACATTTAGAATATACGTATAAAAAAAAAATAAAAAAACATGAGTTTTGTGGGTTGATGGTCGTTTTTCATCATTTTATGGGTATGAATTAATGCTGTTTTTTTTTAGTAAAAGATAGAACTAATTTATTGATCATTTGAAATATGGTTACAATCAAAGATTAGAACATCACTAAGCAGTTCAGGAACAACATCATTCCAATCTAGTCGCTAAGCAGTTCAGGAACAACATCATTCCAATCTAGCTTATCATTAGACTCATAAGCTTCACTTATATGTCTATGTGCCACTGCATTTGCAGTTCGAAGAGTGTGAGAAATAGAGACTCCAATCCTACCCTCCAGCCACATTCTAATATTATCAATGATGCTACCATGCTCCAAGTTTTGATAATCATCCATCTAAATTTCTGAAACAGCCACAAGACAGTCTGTTTCCACACAACATTCTGTAATCTGCCTTTCTTGCAGCAACTGTAAACCAACTTTCAGAGCTAATAATTCCACATGTTTAGCAGTTGCGAGAAAACTAACCTAGTGGCTGCCTTTGCTAATGCAGCTTCCCTGATCATTCCGGACACCCCCTACTCCTCCTTCATACCTGTTAGGTAGAAAAGCCCCATCCACATTTAGTTTTAGTTGTCCCAGCTGTGAAGGAGACCAACGTACTCTTTTATGGACTTTAGCACTCTTTGTTGGTGGACAGTGAGCCTACTGAAATTCATAATACCATGCCATTGTACTACACATGATATCATGTGCAGTCTAAGCCTTGTTTGACCACAAGGTATTATGATAGGAGCATAATGTGCGAAATTTATATTAATATTTTCTTGCATTTTGTCACTCTATTTCTCTTAATAGAAAGTATTTTAATGTTTGTTTTATTGTTTTAGGATTCTTGTGGAGTAAAGGAGAAAAGACGCATGAAAGGCGAAATCAGGAAATCTGCCTATGCAGATCAGTCAATTTAGACAGAAAACTAAGAGCATATCAGAACGAACCAAATAATGATCTTTATATTGTTGAAAAGCCTCAGATGTCTAGTTTCCACAGCTTTTTACGATTTGTCGATATCATTTTTCTGGAAGAAGTTATGGCCGATTTAGTATAAGAAGGTCAAGCTGCGCGTGAATCTGGTTTTTGACCGGAATTTATATTTACATGAACATTCTAGAGTCTATAACGTCCAAAGGCTTCCCCAATCATACTTGGATACGAATTGGAGATGATGACTAAATCTTGATGACATGGAATTATTTTATTGGCTTGAAAGTAATTAAATTGTGCATCAATCGAAGGAAACCTCAAGCAAATTACAAGCAGAGTTGAATAAGGAAACTAGGGTTATGTATCTCCTATATAAAGAGCCTCTGCAACACAATGAGAAGAACTGCAGCCTTCACCTTCTCTTATGTCTCTCTTTCTTATTCATCCGCCCTCCATCTGTTTCCTTTTCTCTATTTTTATTATACTGTGATAATGTATAACTAAATTACTTTTGTTAGGGGCGAGGTTTGAAGCCCTAAGACATGGTTTTGACATTGTTTTGATTCTTAGTTTTGAAACTACTTTGTTGTGAATTTGTTTATTTAGTTTTGGTTTACAGATAACTTTTGCATGTTTATGTTTTTTAAATGCGCACATAAAATATTATGATCATGTGAGTGGGGCTAGAAATAGGTATTTTAATCTCCTAAACGGTTAATAATGCTTGTTTCAATGGTAGTAAAACATATAGGACAATAGGTGAAACTAAATAAAAAGGATTGCATGCTAGGTAGGCGTTCCACACTAGTTTTGCATACTTGTTTCGATCAAACTTCCACATATGCTTAATGCTTAGAATAAATTGTTGATAGGATAGCATTCTATACCTTGATTGTTTATTCTAAAGGCTTAGTAATGGTGCGTTCATCTTGCTTAAGTAATCTAGGGAAGTAATAAGAACTAATGCAGTGCGTTCACAGTTTGTTCTTGATTGAAACCTTTTCACGACTTGGTAATTGAAAGTAGGATGATAAATTTGTCTTGAGCATGTTTTGGTGGTGGATTTCCGAATCTCTAACATCTTCATTCATATCATTGTAAATCCCGCATTGTTTTTATGTTTTACTTTAATTTTATGTGTTACAAAACCTAAAACCCTCCTTGTTGCGATTTCATGTTCACTCATTCTTTCATTATTTTCGTATATACTTATATTCATACTTTGATTTTTTATTTATTATGTAATTACTTGTGTACATTAAATCCCCAGCTTCAACGATCCTTACTTATTCTATACTACAACTATAATTTTGCAAGGTTAAGTTGAGCGTCTATTTTTGGCGTATCATATTATCTCTATTTTTCTAGATACCCCAAATCAACATAAGCAATTTCTGAAACTCCTCAGTCTTAAGATTGATTACCTGCTCAAGCATCCATTCCTTAAAATTAAAAATGGAAGAGACAAAAGCATTAAGATGGAAGGGAGCACCTGAGATAATACTTTTGCAATGGGGCACGCACAGAACACATGGCCAACATCTTCATATGGATGGGAGTAGGATACACATTTTAACTCACCTTGATAACCCTTAGTGACAAGTTTGACTCTAGTTGGTAATAGGCTTTGACAAGCCCTCCAAGCACAATTTAACACTTTTTTCGGCACCTCAGAATTTCAGAGTGTAGGTACAAGTTTTGATAAACTTGGTGTGTTGGCATTCCCATACAAAACGGGAAAGTATCTTTGCAGTTTAATGGGTTAATATTCCTCATTTAAAGATATTTTTCTGTTTGTCAAATTGTGTTATTGATTTCCTAAGTATTTTTAGGATTTGGTGGATATCTTGTATTAAAAGTTCCTTTCCTAATTAAAGTCTAATTAGGGTAGAATCTTGGGGCATTGAGCAGCTGCGTTGGTCAAATATATATTCAGAGAGATGCACGGCCAGAAGCAAGAACTACAGACGCAAGAATATTGGTAGAGTCTTGCATGTTTGCTTGAGATTGAGTCTTCACAAAGAGTAAAAACACTTGGTCCATGTATAAGTGTTATTGATTGTGTCTTCATATGCATAAAAACTCTCTTGAGATCAGTAGAGAGACGGGGAAGAAAGAAGAGAGAGATTTGGTGATCATTCAAGTGAAGGAGTTCTAGAAGGAAGACAAACTTTGTGTTAGCTTTTGTCTAAACATTGTAGCCGAGCTAGTGTTATTCAAGTTTGTAAAAGAACATATCCTTTTTAATATGATGATTTTTATTTTGGGTTCTCAAGAATAAGAATCCTGCAATGTTTTTAATCTCATATTTGAGTTTTTCACTGCGTAACTGAAATCTGGTGTTCTGTTTGTTATTTTGGTTTATGTTACCCAGTAAGGATTGATCTGTGCACTGCAATCCCCATTTTCTAGAAAACACATTATGCCCTTGTATTTTCACAGAGTCTGTTCCCCAAGAGTTTGTACGAGTCTCCATTTGAAGTGGAAGAAAGAACATTATTCATGACCAAATTTTTTGCCAACCAATAAGCAGTTTTGACTTAATAGAAGCATTTTTTTCTCTGGCTTCCAAATAAGTCTGTCCTCCAGTACTCTAGTGCTTATTAGGGTACTCAATATCTTTTGAGCTATATCCTGTGGAAATAAACTATGGACAGTAGGTGCAATCCATGATCTGGTGGTACTATTGATGAGTTCAGTAACTTTCACAAACTCGCATTGATTTTGCTTTCTGATCAAAAAATTAGGACAATCAGGAATCCACTTATCACTCCAAATATTTACTTGTGATCCATCCCCAATCTTCCACTGTACCCCTGCAACTAAAATCGGTCTGCTTTATTATACTACGCCATGAGAAAGATAGTTGAGCCCCAACATTAGCATCCCAAAAAGAACAGTATGGATGATTCCTTGCTTTAAAAGTCCGAGCAACAAGCGAATTGGAATTTTTAAGCAACCTCCATCCTTGCTTTGCAAGCATTGAGAGATTGTAAGCATACAAGTTTTTGAAACCTAAACATCCCTCCTGCTTAGTTAATTAAAGTCTCTCCCAACTTCTCCAATGGATCTTCTTCTTATTTTCATCATCACCCTAAAAGAAGCCTGCACAAAGCTGGTGTATGTCATCACATAATGCTTTTGGTAATAAATAACAATTCATGGCATACAAAGGCATGGTTTGTGACAGGACCCGCCCCGGATTTCACCTTGAAATCCAAAGTGGCCCTGCGGGGCCCACCTTAGAAGAAATTCTACCAAAAATTTGGCGGAACTCCCTCTAAAAGTGGACTACCCAAAAACCTGTAGAAAGACATTTACACTTCTAAAATAATCCATCCTTATTCTTCTGGAGCCACTCTGCTCCCTATATCACAACATCTCCCATTTCACAAACAATTATGAACTTTAGAATATAAATCTCAAGAGTTATCAGAGCAATCTATTTCTTAGGCGTACAAGAAGGTAGAATACAAGATAAACGACCAATACTTTTATAATGTGGAAGCTATGACAGCTATGCCTCAACCCCAAGTACGCTCGACCTCAAGCTAAACTGGCCTACAAACTGGGCATTTAAATCCGAAGGGCCCAGGGGAAAACATTTAAAAACCGTTAGAGTGAGTGGACGAAAAATAAGTACTTTCGAATGTATAAGTAAAACTTAATGCTTTCTTAAGTTATTCTCTAAAATCTCGCATGCAGTAACAATCTTGGAAAAATACTTTTAATCATCATCTTTACTGCAATCTCTTAAAATCTCATCCTCAATCCTTTTTAAAACATCATTTTCAAGAGGTTTGTTTGATGACTAGAAAGGACTGCTGTCTAGTCATCTCATGCCATCTGGGAGGGACTGCCACCCAGAAGACGCATCGGAAAGGACTGCCAACCGGAACAGGAGGCAGTGGATAGAAGGGACTACCAACTAACTACCTCATGTCATCTGGAAGGAACTGCCAACCAGATGACGCATCGGATGGGACTGCCAGCCGGGCTGTAGTCTGGAAGGGACTGCCAACCGGACTGTAGTCTGGAAGGGACTGCCAACCAGACTATTACCTAGAATGGACTGCCAACTAGGTAATGCATGCATGCGCTGACTGATAGCCTCCTCAATAAACTGGAAACAACCTCTTTCAATTACTTGCTTTCGGAAAGAAACTCGCTATTACTTCAATAAAACATTAAAAATTCACCGAAAGCATAACTCAGGATTATCTCGCTAAAACAAACCTCAATATCTCAATAAATCCTCGAAAGCATCCTCGAAAGTAAATCAATAAATGCTTTCGAAAAGAAAACTCAATCTAACTTCAAGGCTGATAAGTGCGGAGCTCAAAGCTCAATAAATCTCGATAATTCAATCATGCTCAAATATTTGCTAAATCCTTCGTACTCGTATATCTTCATAAAAACTGATATTCGAAATCAATAATTCTCATAATATTTTCTGAATCAGTCACTTCCCGAAAATCATTCCTCAACTCAATAACTCATGAATGACTATCTCAAAAATCTACTAAAAGCCCTCGGGAAGGAATTTCAATACTAATCTCGTAATTCATAAATAAATCTCGATAAATCAACGCTCAATAAACCATAAAACTCAATAATTCAAAACATAATTAAATCTTAATTGGAAGAAAATAATAATACTGCATGCACAATTAATTTAAATAAATGTCCACTCACAGTATTGTTTAGGCGACCATGCATATGAGTTCCTTCGTCGAACAATAGCTCGGTACGTCGCCCTGTACACAATTATTTTCCGTGAATTACTATTCAACAATCAAATACGATTCTCAAAATCAAATCCTCATAAATCATCTCTCCACTTCTTCTTTGATTCAACCCAAATTTTACATCTAATACCAATTCGTTATCTTAAAGGTTCCAGGTCAGAACCAAGAGATATCCGACGGTCGGATTCTCGTAAATCGATAATCGAAATCCTAAATTCCCAGAAATTCATAATCAATTAAAAACTTCTCCAATTCCAACCAAATTCACATATTCAACCTCTACAAAAATTATAGGATTTAACTAGCTAAAAAAAAACATAATATAAATCACTGTTCATACACCGCACTATTCACCGTCGCACTATTCATGCGGTGACACTGTTCATGCACGGCAAACTCCTCCTCCGGCCACCAAATTTCATCCACAGCATCATCTCAACATTTCCAATAACTTTCTCAACTGTGACAAAGGCAGAAAATACCTTGAAGTAGCCGAACAATTAAGCACTCCGAAGTACAGTGAAATTTTCCAATTATGCTTTCTTCCTCCATGCTTCGATCTGGGTTATGAAACTTGGCGAGCATGAAGAGTGGCTCAAGGCGCTTCTAATGGACCTGGGTTTATGACCGGAGGTGGCCGGAAATCGGCGTTGACCAATTCGCTACAGTAAAAATGTTGGCTTCGATCTCCACATTTCCGGCCAAATCGTCGTAAACAACTCCCACATGCGTGATAAGGAGGAGGAGACGAGTCTATCAATGCTCGCAGCTCGCCATTTGGTGGCCTAGAGGTGGTGGAAGAGAGAGTTGCAGAAGAGAGAAAGAGAGAGTTGCAGAAGAGAGACTGAGAGAGCACGGGGGAAGGAGAGAGAAAAGAAAGAAAAGTTACCCGGCCACAGTAACTTTTCAAATTTATACCAATCTACCATAAACAGTAACTTTCTTATTTCGCTTATAACTTTCGCATACGAACTCCGATTTTTACGTACCACATATGCACGCACTTGGTTTAATGTCTTCTACAACTTTCATGAAGAACATAAGCACTTTGTATATGCACGCACTTTCTTATTTCACTGAAGTAGCTCATTTTTACAGAGACAGGAGGACGGTTTCTTCTCCTTAAAGTTGGACATTTCTAAAGCTTAAGATAGATTAGAGTGGGGCTTCTTAAAGGCCATGCTTCTGCAGTTGGGTTTTGCAGCCAAATGGGTTGATATTATCATGCAGGGAGTTACTTCAGTACAGTATTCTATCTTGTTGAATGGTCAACCTCCTGATGTTATTTACCCTACTAGAGGCATAAGACAAGGTGATCCGTCATCACCTTATCTTTTTGTCTTATGTGCAGAGGGGTTATTATCTCTTATATCTACTTTTGTGGACAGACAAATCATTCAAGGCTTAAAAATGAGTCCTGAATCCCCTGTATTGCATCACCTATTCTTTGCAGATGATAGCTTCATTTTTGGGGCTGCCACAGAGTTTGAGTATAAAAAGTATATGAATTGGCTTTTGGACAAAAGATAAATGATCAAAACAGCGGAGCCGCTTTCAGCAAAAATGTGCATCCTAGTGTACAGATCAAACTTGCAGCAGTCTTGCAATCAGTAAGGTGCAGGAGCACGATAGATATCTTGGCCTGCCTATGAGGGTGGGAAAATCCAAGACTGCAATCTTTGCATACATCAAAGAAAAGTTGACAAAAAAGCTCATGGATGGAATTCCAAATTGTTAAGTTCGGCAGTCAAGGAGGTTCTCATCAAAGCTGTGGCACAAACTGTAATGTCCCGAACCTAAATTAACCAGTTTACGAGTCTTTCGTTGGGTAAACGACATTTACATTTACTTTTTTGCTCTGTTTCGACATTTTGGGGGGCCCTAAAAGTTGACTTTTTGTTCGGGTCAAAATTTGAGAAAATCGGCCTTGTGGGGATTGAAAACCCCTCTCCAGCCTCTCATTTGTGAATTTGCTAGCCCATGTCTATATACTTCCCACAAACCCCATATCATGGAGATCACATTCAGTCATTGTTTGTCTAAATAAATTCTTAGGCGCCATTGCTCGGAGAATCCCTATAGATTTTTCATTGTTGCTCATAATTTCATTGAAATCTCCTGCCATTAGCCAAGGAAGAGAGCATGGGTCAGCAGCTAGGGCTTTGATGAGCATGTGCAAAACCATATATGCCCGTGAACCTCCAAATTTCTTGTGAGCCAAGTTGTCCAATTTCTACATCAATATGATTAGGACTATACGTCTTCAAACTTACCTGCGTTTCTGCCTTCCATAATAGTGCCACACCACGAGACTCATCTTCATAAGGATAGTTGATACATCCGGTAAAGCCCAGATCAACCCTAATGGACTCAAGCAGGCTTGGTTGCGCAGGAGTCTGTGAAAGGAAAATTAAGCTAGGGTTTTTCGCCTGCACCATATTCACCAAAGCTCTTTGAGTTTCATGGTTCATGATGCCACGACAATTCCACACAAGGATGTTAATCTGCATCATGATGCTGAATAGAAAGGCCACACGTCGGTGGCTTGACCGCAGTGGCTAGGGTTTCACCACTTCGCGTATAAATGATTAATGCATTTGGGTTATGTTGAAGATAAAATAATCAAATTTTATGTTTAAGAAATCTAGTCATTGTGATTTGAACACCCACGAGACTATATATATAATAGTCTCGTGGAGTAAATTTTTTTAAACATAAAATTCAATTACGAAAAGCATTAATTCATGCTCATTTGCTCCCAAAGGACCCAGAAAATGATAAAGACCTAGGGCTGATGGTTGGTACCCACAAATCTCATGTTTTTTTTTTTTGGTGAATTTTATCCTTACATTTAACTGAAAAAATAACAGACGTACCAAAAGGTCAAACGAAGCCAAACTTCAGGTATCAAATTGTCCTCTATTGAAAACTATGTACCAAATTGTCTAATTGGCCATGGTCATGCCTTAGATACCATAGAAGAGATTTACCCTTTTTAAATTTGTATCCGACTTGTCATTTGCTTTCTTCACAAAAGCTTTGGCCAAATCAAGTAGAGTGATACCTTTATGCAATTTTTTTTTCTCAAACAATTACTTTTATTGAAAAGAAAATATTACAAACAACATACACCCAACAACATCAACATAGGCCCAAAAAACCCAAAACAAACAAATAGAAACAAACACAAGCTGAAACACAAGGTCAGTCACATCACTACGAACAACCATCAACAGGAAGACCATAGCCGCTGCACCGCTGCAAAGAAACAAGCAACAAACGCCATCCAGATCAAGAGGTCGAGGAAGAAACCCAAGACAATTTCAATGTACCCATCCACCGAATTCCAGAGAGCAATACTCTCATCACTTTCACCATATCAAAAAATTTCTACCGAGAAGACAACCCAAGAAACTAGTAAAACAACTACCTCCATAGAGCTCGGTTGAAAGGAACAGGTGAGATCCGGCAAAGGATTGAAGAGACAGGTATCGAAAGGGTACACAGTCTCTTGTTGCATCACCAAGTGCACAAGTGGGAAGATCCCACTATGAAGTTTGAACAAGGCTCTGAAGATCAAAGCAACAGACCATTGCAGAAAGATTAAACAACCAGATGAAGAGTGAACAATCTAGAAAAAAAGAAAGTCAGGAACAAGGGATGAAAGACAGGAAAGGGGGAAAGGGGGAAAAAGACAGAGGGAAAACATACAACCAAAGGCAAAAAACAGGAAAGGGGAAAAAGAGGCAGTGAGCCCCAGATCGAAGACTAACCCCGGGCAAAATCGCCCATGGAGGGCGAGGAATGACGCCATTGACTCTCAAGGTGTCGAGAAAAAGTAAACCCACTGATAGAGGAATTGAAAATGCTAGTGTTGTAATATTTTTAAAGAAAAAAAAAAAAGAATCCACTCATGCAATTGTTAGTTTAGCTTAAATTAAGTGGGACTTAGATCAATGAGCTACATTAGCTATGTATAAAAATATTGAAGATCACGATGATAAATTTTGGTTTTTTTTTTTGGGGTACCTATTCATATATGTAATGACCGAGTTCCAATTAGAAAAAGAAATAATTTCATTTAACCACTTGGTAGTTTACATAGAAAACAGCTTTAGTTCATTGCACTTCTAATTTCATCATTAATGTGTTTAAGTTGATACTGTTTGATGGCATCTCAATCGTCATGGAAAATATTGGACAAAGAGTGGTTATTGGCTGGCTTTGAAAATTGAGAGGGAATGGATGAGATTAGGGAGGCGACTCCTGTGATATAGGATTATTGGAGACATCTATGGAAGCTTAAACTACCTCCAAAGATGTAACATTTTTTGTGGCTGTGTTCTATGGGTTTCTTACCATGCAAAGCATCTTTATTTAGAATGAGGATAGTTCAGGATGCGGTATGTCAGCGATGTCAACAAGGTAAGGAAACGCCCTAGCACGCAACTTGGAGTTGTCTGTATTGTGTTGCGGTGCTTTAGAGGGTGGGGCTAAGCTGCATCCAAGTCAGTCTACTGTTTTCCCTTCTTTAATTCAACATGCTGCTATGAGTGTCTTGTTGGAGGATGAATTAACAATTAAGGTTCTTCATAATAATTTTGTGAGTTAATTGGAAAGATCGAGCAGAATGCTATTGCATGGAGAGCAACCAAAATCAAGCCAAGTGTTATCTGAAATGGCCGCTGCAGTATGGCAGGGCATACTTTCGATGGAAGCAATGAGTGTGGTTAATAGTGGTGTCGGTGGTAGTGTGGTTCGGAGGACTGGACGGATGTGGGCCCCTCCCTCTTCTGATTTTATTAAAATGAATTGTGATGGCTCGGTCTTCCCCTGAAGGTGCTCATGTGGGAGTTAGCGTTGTCTAAAGTCTTTTAGGGATGAGGGGTTATTTGGTTAGGGCGGTGGGACTGAGATTGAGGTTTAATGTTGCACCACGTACTGCTGAGTTGTTTGCAATTAAGGTTGGCTTGGATTTTTTTTTTTAGAATGGCTGGTTAAATGTGGTAGTGGAGTGTGATTGCATGGAAGCTGTTAATTTATTTTCTAGGGAGGAATATTATTTATCAAGTGATGGAGTTGCAGACTGGGAAATCTGTAAGCTAATGGATAGGCTTCATATCCCAAGTATTGCTTTTGTTCCTAGAAAGTTAAATAGGGCAACTCATGTGGTTGCTCAATATGTAGCCCGGCTTAGTTGGTTAGGGTTGGGCCTAATTGGCTCACGTAAGTCATTGATGATGATAGTCTCGTCATTAGTGAAAATAATGGTAGGGAAGTGTGTAGTGGAGCTACCTCTACATCTGATTCTTCCTTGATGCAATTTGCTTTAGTTTTTAATAAAACTTCTCATCTCAAAAAAAAAAAAAAAAAAATTAATAATAAGGGAAATTCGTCTGAACTTTTCTAGACTATTAATTTTCGTACCTAAACTTTGAAAAATGTCACAATGGTACCTGAAGTTTTGGCCCCGATCCAATTTCCATACTTGGAAACAGTAAAATCGTCTACGGTGTTAAATTTTGAGGGGTAAATCTGGAACTTCAAGAGATCTCGATTCGAATGAACACTTTTCCCCCAAATTGGGTCATTGCCTTTGGCATACGAGTCAAACTCTTTCTCTCCTTCACCCGAATCTTATCTTCAGTGAGTCAGAGATATTCGATTCTCTGAGTGATAGAAGAGAATCGTTCAGTCCCCGTACACCAGATCTGGATCTGGAATCAAATCCGACATGGCAAAATATTGGCGATACTTTCATCTGGATGGGGAGTGAGACCACTATTCAGGTAAAACTACAGTGAAAAGAAATGGTCCCCATTCCAAAAGCTTTTCCTTGTCTTCTTTATACTCGATTGGGATAGAAATGAATAGGAAAGTAACAGAACTGGTTAACAAAGTAGCTTTGTTTTAGGGTTTCGAAGATGTTGGTTGTTTTTTGTTTGGCTTTTGTCTGCATATGCATTCTTTATACATTTTGTCTGTGTTATGTCGGGAGTGAGGTAGAAGAGTTTGTTAAATTACCTTGTTTTATGGTTTGGGGTTGGGTTGGTGGGTGTATTAAATCCGCAGCTACTGGGCTGGAATTCATGTGATGGAGTTAATTGATGGGTGAAATTGGTTGTTGGGTGGGTTAATACCTTTAGGGTTTAGGGTGTTGAGTGGCAGACTGGTGGTTTTGTGGGTTTAGGGTTGTTAGGTCCAAATTTTGGGTTTTCATCTTACAATGCACACTGTAATTTTTGAATCCCAGCTTAATATGATTATTTTGTGAAATGCAGTAGATGTGTTTACCATGAAAATTCACCATGGAGGGAGGTTTTATAGTCAGAAGGGCTGTAATGGGGAGTATAGAGGGGGGGGATGTGGTCTATGTGGATGGTGTAGACGCTGATAAGGTGTCTTATACTGGGTTAAATTATTGGGCTCATGACCTGGGTTATCAGGCAGGTCCAATAGGGTATTGGTTTAGGGTTCCAGGCAGTGAAGATGGCACAGGGTACTTGCCAATTGTGACTGATAAGGATGCAATTGATATGTGCAAATTTGTACCTCAGACAACCAAGATGCTGGAAATGTACATTGTGTGCTTAGCAGAAAGGAAGGTGTTTACTGAAGATGAATTAGGTGTGTTTCAGGAGGATCTGGATCATATTGGCTTCATTGGCCATTATATTGAAGATATAGAAGATGGCCCAAATATTATCGACCTTCAAGATGACAGTGTTGGTCCTGATGTAGGGTTTGAATATGGGGATGGGCATTTTCCTTTTGGAGAAGATTTTGGATCAACTGATGATGAAGAATAGCATGATGGTTTAGGGTCAGATAGGGAGGTTAATGTTGATGGTGATGCAGAAAGGGAAGTTGGGACTGATGGGCAAGATAGGGAAGTTAGGACTGATGGGCCAGATAGGGAAACTGGGCCATCTGGTCCACATAATGAAACTGGGCCAGAAAGTGGTGTTGGGCCAACTGGGGCATATAGGAAAACTGGGCCAACTGGGCCACCTAGAGAAACTGGGCAAACATCGACAGCTACACATGGGCCAAATGCAAGAGTGACACTGAAATCTAAGAAGAGGACCATAGACAAAGGGAAAAGGCCTGCAGTTGAAGAAGAAGCAGTGAAGAAGACTAAGAAACAAACTGCTAAGACCAAGAAAGGAAATGCAAAAAGGTATTCAACAAGGTCTGCTGGGGAGTGTTCTACAACAGTTAACAAGCAGTCTGACGAGGTAGTTGACTCGGACAGTTCAATGGATTCAGATGACCCTGATTTTGATGGGATAGTGGACTCAGACTATGAGGACATCAGTTCAGAGGATGATCAACAGTTCAACAACAATGTTAATGGTGACACTGGGTTAGCATAAGAGTATGTCAAAATGGGGTTCGAGGGAGCTATTTCTGAAGATGATTTGGAAGGTTCAGATGGTGAAGGCAGTTTACATGGATCTTCTGATGAGGGTGAGGATCGAGGCAGGTTTGCAGTGAAGTGCAGAAGAAGGTACTCTAATTAGAGGGAGTTCAACAGGAAATCTGACATGAGGAGGCCTCCATTTGAACTCGGGATGACTTTTCCTAATTCTAGGGAGTTCAAGAGTGTAATTAGGAAGCACTCTGTGCAGACTAAGAAGGAGCTTAGGTTTCAGACTGTATGCGTTACTTCAAAGGATTGCCCATGGAGGATATATGCCAGTTCCACCGACCTCGACAATCCTACCATCTACATAAAAGGCCTGCAGCTTGAGCACAAGTGCTGTTCTTTGGCAGGAAAAGTGTATCACATGCATGCACCATTCCTGGCTGAGGAGTACATGGAATTTTTTTTGAATGATCTGAATTAGTCAACAGAAGGTATACAAAATGCAGTCAACAAGGACTTCGGAATGGAAGTGGGATACCAAATGGCTTACAGAGCCAAGGTGTAGGAAACTAAGAAGGCTCAAGGAAGTTATGCAGACCAGTACAACCTCTTAGAAAGCTGTGCACATGAATTGAAGAAAAGGAACCCAGGGACCTCAGTTTGGATAGCCACTGAGTTGGATGGGGAGTTGACTAGGTTTAAAAGAATATATATTTGCATCGAGGCTCTGAAGAAAGGTTAGAAGGAGGGGTGCAGGCCCATAATAGGGCTGGATGGTTGTCACCTCAAGGGTGTGCATAAGGGACAGCTTTTATCTGCAGTAGGAATAGACGGGAACAATGGTATATATCCCATTGCATGGGCAATAGCAGAAGTTGAAAGCAGAGAATCTTGGCAGTGGTTTCTGGAATTTCTGAAGGAAGACTTGGATATACATCACTCAAGTCACTACTCATTCATGAGTGATAAGCATAAAGGACTTGAGCAAGTAATAAAGGATCTGTTTCCAGACTCCCAACATCGACATTGTGTCAGACACCTGCATAACAATTTCAAGAATGATGGCCATAGAGGGTTGGAGTTGAAGCAGAAGATATGGGCAGTGGCTAGAGCTTGTACAATGGAAGACATGAAGAAGAGTTCAGTAGGAGCATGGCAGTGGTGCTTGGATAGGTCTGCTATACACTGGTCCAAGTCTCATTTTCATGAGAAATTCAAGTGTGATGTTCTGCTCAATAACCATAGTGAAAGCTTCAATAAAAGCATTCTAGAGGCAAGGACGAAATCTATTCTCCCATGCTTGGAAGATATCAGAATGGCCGTAATGTTGAGGTTGGCAAACAGGAGACAAAGTGGGCCAAATTGGAGGTGTAGAGTTGGCCCCATGGTGGAGAAACAATTGAAGAAACAAGCAGACTTGGCTGCTGATTATAGACCAAGGGAGTCAAGTGACCTCAGGTTTGAAATTCAAGGAAGAGGGCTGGGCTGTGCAAGTGAGGTGGTGGCACAACATTCTGTGGCTTTAGATATGAAGTCTTGTACCTGTAAGAGATGGGATATTTCTGGTCTTCCTTGTGGCCAGGCCATAGCTGCAATATACTCAAAGGGAAGGTCCCTAGATGAGTATGTCGATGTCTACTTTACAAAGGAGAGATACATGAAGGCATATGAGCCAATCATGTACCCAATAACTGGAGTGCAAGAGTGGGAGATGATAAACAGGCCTATTGCCCCACCTCTTTATAGGAGACAGCCTGGGAGACCTAAGATGGCTAGAAACAAAGAAGCAGGTCAGTGTTCATTCTAATGCATGGTCTATGTTCGTTTATGGTGATACCTGTAATCAGTTGTTTCTAAATGCTCAAAACTTTCAATTTTGTCTTGTTTGGTTTTAGGTGAAGTAGAACCACAAGCTGGATTAACCAAGCTGCCCAAAGTTTATTATACTCAAGTTAAATGTGGCATCTGTAAGAAGAAAGGCCACAATAGGAGGACATGTCTCAGCAGAAATCAGGTAATTTTATTGGTTGTCCATGGAGCTATTTATGTTAGGTTTAATACATTAATTTTGTGTGTATGTTGTAATGTAGGCTCCAAATGATAATGACCAGTCTGAGCCCCAACATGAGGAGGTTGAACATCAGGCTGTGCAGTAGGAGGTTCAAAATGAGGGGGTGCCAACTGATAATGTGCAGCAGGAGGTTCAAGTTGAGGAAAGCATTCTAGCATCTGATTCTATGCCTTTTATGCAGTCACAACAATCCACCAATGGAAACTGGGCAACACAGGTATATTTTTTTCCCACTTCTGCAAGCAAACTTTGTTCTAAGCTGTGCTATTATGGAAATATGCTGATTAGTTTAGTTGGCAATTTTAATGTAATGCAGTCGAGTCAAGCTCCATAGAGTTCCTCATCTAGGCTTGGGTTCACACACAGGACGTTCAAATCCCTTGCACACAGAAAACCAAAGACTCAGAACATCTGAATAGAGTATTCTAGTGGAAATATATGAAGGGCCTAATCTGTAGTGAACTTTTTGTTTTTGTTGGGATTATGACTTTTTCAATAGCTTTGGATACATTGAAACTATTTTCAGGCAATTTTTGTTGGCAATTGCTTATGTTCATGACGATAGCACTAATTTGCTTGCTTGATTGAAAATTATGTAATGAATGATCCCTTTTGTTGTGCCCAATATGAGTATCAGCTTACATTTACACCTGTCAACAAATTGGCAGGGTCAACTTTCAATTTTTGTTATAGTCAACTGAGCAATTGGCCAATGACAATACACATTTGGCGCTAAATAATGAATTCGTAGTTCATACTTATCAAAATGGCGAGATCTCTTGAAGTTCCAGATTTACCCCTCAAAATTTAACGCCGTAGACGATTTTACTTTTTCTAGGTATGGAAATTGGGTCGGGGCCAAAACTTCAGGTACCATTGTGACATTTTTCAAAGTTTAGGTACGAATATTAATAGTCTGAAAAAGTTCAGACACTGTTTGGACGAATTTCCCTAATAATAATAATAATAATAATAATAATAAAATTGATACCAATTTATTAATGGGCAAATGTTATAATTAGTCCACGTGGTTCGGAGCCATAGTTATTCTTACCTTGTGGTTTCAAAATATCTAATTCTAATTTTGTGATTTGTGAAAGTAATTAATCTTGGTCCAATAGTTAACTTTCATTCAACTTTGTCAATAAAAGATGAATGTGCACATCATGTGATGGGTAAATATCTTTTTTTTGTTTTTCCTTAACTTTTAGAAAGGAAAAAAGTCTCCCCAAGAAGCCTGGAAGCTTTTGAAAATTCAAGCAAAGGTTTTGATCCGCATTCTTGCAATTAATTGCGCTGATGAAATATTGTTGGCTAGACAATGGCTCATAAATAAGAAAAATCTGACAAAGGGCCTTATGACCTAGGATAAAATTCCCTAATGATAATTGATCTATAGGTTGCTACTAGAATAAAGACCATGTATATGTGTTATTTATTGTGATTTATACTGGGTGCAAACCATTGGATATACATCTAACAGTGATCGAGCATACTTTCTTTAGTCAATTACTAACTAGATGAACATGCTTGCATTAAGCATTTAGCAATCTTGAGAGATCAAAAGGTCAATTTTTTTTAATTATTTATTAAAGACTAAAAGGTCAAATTTGCCATCTTTAATATTTGGGTTTTAGCTCCAACAAAGTCGGAGTAAAAACTTTGGGTTTCTTCGTGCGGTGGTTTCTCTCGCCCGGGGGACGAAGGCTCTACCTAGTCAGAGTATGGTGGCTGCAGCCAGGCAGGGATATAGTTGCTTTGGGGGTGATGTCGTGCAGGATTTCTTTTGCTTCCGTCTGGTGACGATAGCGGTTCATTGAGCACGATGGTGGACGGGGAGACAAGAATTCAACGGCTGGGCTTCTCTAATTTTGATGCGTGGTGGCTATGGCTGGTGGAGCAGTGATTAGTGTCGATGGTCAGTTGACCATGGATGGGGATAGTGGTGTGTTGGTGATAGTCAGGCCCTATGGAAAAGGGTTTATGGCTGGGTGAGTAGAGGGGGGTGGCGGCCTGGAGATGAGAAGATCAGCTGGGCAATTCTTGGTTCTCTGATGATTGCTTTTTGGCCGGTGTTGAAGCTTTGGGGAAAGGAAGGAGAGGGTTGCGGCTGGTTCTTATTCTTTATTGGGGTTTTAGTTTTTGTTAGGGTTTTTTGGTTAGGGTTAATAAGTCCCCACTCTCTTGAGCTGGGGTTGGTTTATTTTGTGGTGCCATTGTTATTACGAGATTTTACTGAGAATCTCAGGTAAATTTAGTCTAAGTAGCCTTGAAAATTGGTGTATTGTAGTCTCTAGCAGCTCATGGTACCTGTAACTGTCTTCGCTTGGGGTTTTGGTCTATGTCCCCCCCCCCTCCCAATGTATGGTTTCGGTGAATGAATGAAAGTTAATTTTTTTTAAAAGTAGTCGAATTTGTCAATATAATTTTCAAAATTAACATAATTCTGATAAAAGACCTCATTCTTTGTTTCACACGTGCCGGCATCCCCAAACAGAAAACGAAGTCTTTTCTTTTCTTTTCTTTTTTTTGAAACGAAACGAAGTCTTTTCATTACAAGCAAAGACTTTCCCCTCTGTGTCTCTCTTTCTGTCTCTGCATATCCCGATCCAGTTGTCTCCTCCTCCGGCGGCCCACCACCATGGAGTCTCTCCCACAAGACTCCCTCCACCACATCTTCTCCCTCCTCCCCCTCCCTCAGATCATGATCTGCCGCTCCGTCAGCAAGCACCTCCACCAAGTCCTCACCTCCCCCTCCTTCATCCACCTCATCTCCACCCACTCTCCTCCCCTCCGCCTCCTCGCCCTCCGCCCTCCCCACCACCGCCACCACCACCTCTCCTCCCCTCCCTCCCTCCACGTCTTCGACCCCGACCTCCGCCGCTGGCTCCGCTTCCCCCTCGATTTCCTCCCCTTCCGCTCCCCCCACCCCGTCGCCTCCTCCTCCGGCCTCCTCTACCTCTGGGCCGACTCCCCCGACTCCACCAAGTCCCTCGTCGTCTGCAACCCTCTCACCCGCCGCTTCCTCACCTTGCCTCAGCTCGGCTCCGCCTGGTCAAGGCACGGCTCCGTCCTCGTTGACTCCGCCACCCGCGTCATGGTCCTCACCGAGCTCGCCGCGCTTTACTTCTCCGGCGGCGCCGGCAACCACTGGCTCAAATTCTCTTCCAATCTTCCGTCCAAGCCCCGCAGCCCGATCCTCGTGGCCGACTCGGTCTTCGCGCTCTGCGACGTCGGCTCGCCGTGGAGGAGCCAGTGGAAGCTCTTCGCGTGCACCATTTCGAAGCTCAGGAGCTCGCAGACGTGGGCGAGGCTCGAGAAGCAGGAGTGGGGGGACGTGTTCGACATTTTGAAACGGCCTCGTTTGGTCCGCGGAAATGGGAGCAAGATCTTGATGGTTGGGGGGTTGAAGTCCTCGTTTTCGCTAAACTCGGCGTGCTCGACGATTCTGATACTGAGGCTGGATTTGGATAGCTGGGAGTGGGACGAGGCGGGCCGAATGCCGGTGGATATGTTCAAGTGTTTTCAGGAGTGTAGCAAGTTCAAGGTGTTTGGTGGCGGCGACAGGGTTTGTTTTTCGGCCAAGAGATTGGGCAAGTTGGCTTTGTGGGACAATTGTCCGGGGAAGGCAGAGTGGCGGTGGATTGATGGCGTTCCCGGAAGTGGCGATGGGCTTTGCAGGGGGTTTGTTTTCGAGGCCAGGCTCACCACAGTGCCTTGATCAGTTGAGTGAAGGTTTCAGCTTGTGATGCCGGTTAGAGGTTGGTACTTGTTCACTGAAAAACACTCCAATGTTGTTGTATTATTATCATTGAATTCGCGAACCTGCTGTATTGTTATTTGAATTTCTTAATGCTAATCTACAGAATTCTATGTCTCAGCAAATGGCCTTATGTATTTTGCTTCTCTTTTCTCTGCGATTAAGTTGGTGAATGATCTATCTGTAGCTATGTGAAACATTAATTCAACTAAATAAGATGATAATGGAAGAAGAAATGCGTATTGGTAAAAATATGACAATAGGAAAAGCTAAGTCAAACGTTTACTCTACTTTTGTTCAATGTGTCTACATAGTGATTAATCCTTTGGTGTCCCTGTATATTTTTTTACTCACTGTCTATGCACTCAAAAAACTGATAGTGCATGATTGTGGGCTTGTTCCTTAGTTTCAACTAAGGCGGGATGCATTAAGGCCTCAATCGGTTCACAGAAAAGAAAGTACTTCCTTTATCTTTCCCATGAGAAGGGAAATGAAAATTCCCAAGAATTTTCTGTTCCGGTGATTGGTAACATTAAGAAAGTTATCAAAAAAACTTGTAATAATAGAATAAGATAATGTGTTGTGAGTAATAAATGCATGGAAAAGAACGCGGGGGGGGGGGGGGGGGGGAAATTATTTCCTTTCCTTTTATATCCCAAACGCAAGAAAGGAACTAGTCTCATTTTCTGATGCTTACTTTTTGTGAACCAAACGTGACCTAAGTCTTTGTTGGTCACTTTCTTCTAACTTCTTAGATGACATTTATTTGATTTTTTTTTGGTTATTAGTACCCTATAAAAATTATCCCACTTATCCCAAGAACATATTTTTATTCCCACTAAACCCAATTTGAAGCAAAATGACTATTCTACCCTCAACTTAATTACTAAACTACAGTCACTGCCAAACTCTCTTTCTCTCATTCCACCGGTGTACGATCTCTTTCTCCTCCCTCTCTGTCTCTGTCTCTCCAACGATGTCGGCATGTCTAGGACCAAGCCTCAATCCGCCATGGCCTACACGTCGTCAGCGCTGGCAGTCGATGGCAAATCGACCGAGTTCATGCAACCGTGAAGGTGCAGCCAGCGATCATTTGCAGCCCAGAAGCCGGCGATCGTCATGAGGCGGCGCCATGGATCGTGCAGCCGACGGCGACTTCCTGCAGCTCCAATAAGTCAAGTTGAAGACACTGCTGAAGATGATTCCGGACCCGGGTTTGCAACCGGAAGGAGAAGATGAAGTGGGTGCCTAGATCATTTTTCTAGGTGCCCAAATTTTATTTTTTTTTGGTAAAATGAGTGCAGAATTTTATTTTATTTTTTGGTAAAATGGGGCAGAAGGCCCAGTAAGAAAGAAAGAAAGAAAAAAAAACTTATTGGGAAGCAATAAATGTTTTGAATTGATGTAATCTCCTCGTTTTTTTCCTTAATCAAAATTTTATTTGCCTCATTTTACGAGATTAATTCTCATTCCGGCGACCGAAAGTTCTATTAGGGGCAATAGATGTCTATTGGGGGCCGATACAGGTTTATTCAGGGGGCAATAAACCTCTCCGGCCCCATATGAGATCTACAACAACTCTTTGAAGACTTTCGGCGGGGTTTCATAAACCTCTATTGCCCTCCCAATAGACATCTATTTGGGGGCAATAAACCTTTCCGACGACCTATGAGATATCTGATGACCTTTTTGGGGACCTCCGGCGAGGTTTCTAGAGAAGTACGGTGGGCAAAGGTCGGTGACCAGATTTCGGTGAAAGTTGGCTGGAATACAGTGACGGGAATCCGGCGGCCGGTGAACAGGCTCCGGCGAAGTCTCCTATGGAGTCTCTCTCTCTCTACGTAACAAAGAGGTGAAGGTAAAATAGTGTAAAAAAAAAAAAAAATTAATGGGGTATTAGGGAAGACTTCCTTAAAGTGTTTTGGGTAAGGGGGAATTAAAAAAACTTAATAAGGTAAGTGAGAAAAATAGCATTATGTTGCTTTCTCTTTCTGTAGTTTGCTGTTGTTTTCATTTACCATTCTGTGCTACAAGTTTACAATAAGATTTCTGACTGATCTGGCTATAACTGTTCGACACACTTTAGTAAACAAGAAGGTAATGAAAGGGGAGCTTAGGGGAAGTTTCTTGTCCCTTGGGACACATAACTGATGCCTTTTTAGTATTTGATCATATTTTTATACTTTTAATGATGAATGTACTATGCTAATATATCAAAAATTATGGATTGGAGCTTCAGTTCTTGGCGGGTCAGTTTAAGTATGCATTACTACTTTGCCTGTGGCAATTAGTTAGAAGCTAACGACATGCAAACCATTTATGGTTCCTATTGGTTATACCATCAAGAGCAAAAAAGTGGGTCAAGTTGATGTAAGCATCATATTATTGGTTATACCATCAAGAGCAAATAGCATTTCTATTTGGAGGGGGAACAAGTAACAGGAATGAATTGTACCTCTTAGTCTCTCTTATTGTGAAGTAATTATTGGGACTGACAGGAGTACAATGGCTAAAATCTGTATACTTTGGTTTTTCGTGAATGTGAAACTTCTAGGAAGATGTCTGGAATCCATGCGCAAATGGTAAGAGCATTCAAAATGGGATCTCTTTATTCTGATGCTTGGCTTTAAATGTTGGCTGAAAACTTTTATTGCTCTAATTTAAGGTTTTTTTTTTTTTTTTATTTTTTGAACTGATTGTGAGTTTATGACTACTGTCTTATTGTTTCCATTCTTCATTCATGTACTTGATGTACCACTGAAAGGATTAGGACCCTGTACAATGGATTTTCCATCAGAATTTCTGCTTATGAGCTGATAATCCATTCTGATATCAGCGCATTTGTTTGGTTTGTCGTTTTTCTGCACTATGTTTAGGTCCTTGCTTTGAGATTAATTTTTGCAAGTAAAAGGGGTACAGCACCAGTCTACCACACCTTTCGGAATTAGGGTATGACATACTCAAGGTTCCCAACTTCTGACGTGGTTATATTACAAGCCACCGATCCAACATTCTATGCATCTCGCATAAGCTGGATCTTCTTTCTTTTGGCAAAAGTTCATTGGGATAATCTTTACAGATTGTTATGAATGAATACCGATGGCTAGGTTAGGTGAATCTATTGCGCCATTTTGTTTCCTCAACTTTAATTGTTAGTTGCTGTTGTTCATTGGGATAAGCTGTTCATAGGGACTCATTCTCATGCTAGTTATAAAAAAGGAGTACTCAATTAGGACCCCAGCAGCTCAATGTATCCAACTGTGCTTACTTTGGTTTATATTTATGCTATGAGGATTTTAGGTGTTGTCTAGAGATGTAATTTGGGGTTTCACTTTTGCTGATCTTACAATTTGAAGCATCCTATATTGAGTTGCAGTCTTTCTGCTTCTTCAAACCGATGGAATGAAGTCATGAAGCCATTTGTAGATTTGAGTTATAGTTGTGATTTTTTCACTTCAGTTGGATCTCAGGTTCAATGAGTCTCCCACATAAGACTCTAATTAGTCTGTCATAGTAATCCAACTTACACACTCGATCGGGCACACCATGCAGGTGAGCTGGTGAAGACCTTGTTACTTACTCTCAAATGGCATGGTCCAATTTCTGAACTGTTCTCAAGGACTAGTTAAGGTACACCGTACGCAGTACTGGCCAAGCAAAAGTTAGAACCTGATTATCTGTTCAAAAGGCTTACATATGCGTTTGTATTCGGCCTGGCTATCTGAGCCTGCTGAACATTTTTTTCTTCAACTAGTTACCACTTGGATTACTTTCGGGTTTGGAAGTCTCCGTTCTTTTGTTATACTGATGTCATTCTTTTATTTATGAAAGCTAGCTACTATAATCCCCATTTGGAAGTCTCATGTCAGTTCATCACCATTACTTGTTGATTTCTAGCTCTTCATTCGTTACGTTAACTATTTTTTGTGCACAAAGTTGCAACAAAACTCAAACTCAGCCTCTGCACCAATTCTCTGGTCATCGCTTCATCCACCCCTTTGCTCCACTTTGTGATTATGAAACTTTTGCCGTTTCCACTTTTGGACTTTTGTTTTGCCTTCCATCATATCATCTTTTGAGATTCTGAAGTCACGGAGAGTCCTGCCGGACCCAGTTCCGCCATCATGAGATGTGCAGAAATCATGATAGGACCCAGTTTTCACCAAAGTTTTCGCCCTAATTCAGTGAACGGCAATGGAATGGAGAAGGGTACCCCTCCGAATCCATTTGGAAATTCTATATGATATCCATCAATATACATCAACTAGGTTCCATTTCTGGGTTTTGAAGGTGACATATTCTATCAAATCAGTTGGGGTTGCAGGCAGAGACTTGTGACCAAAAAAGGAGCAGAGATACTGATATGTAACGATTTAGCTCAATTTAGTGGTCGATTACATTTTTTTTTCTTCGATCGAGATTATACAGTTTCTCAAATGCTTCATGCGCTCATAGACTAATCCGTATCTGGAAATCATGTCAAAACGGTTAATTTGTCTTGACCACCAAGTATAGATTGAGATTTAACTCCTATTAGCATTGGCGGGTTTTGAAACCGGGTGTAAGAGTTCCACACCTGGAAGCTCTTACCAACTCGACCACCTGTAATGGTTTGGTAGTCGATTACCTAGACAACTTTGAACTGTTGATGGGTATGGATCAACTACTGTCGTGCATGAGCGATTGATGCTAACAGTTCGTGTGGGAAACAAACATCGATTATTCGGTGCATGTTAACATTGCACCACTAGTATGTGATCCCTCCCCTTTGAACATTATGGGCACAACATTTTGCTTTTTCCCCTCCCCTTTTTTTTTTTTTTTTTTTTTGAGGGCAACGGAAGACTAATCCATTGATCGAAATCATGACAACCTCACTCGGTCAAGCATGAGGGGTACAAACACCCCCCATATTACAATGCGAGCTCATAAGAGTTCTGAAACCAAAAGGAAATCCAAAAAAACTAAAATTCAAAAGAAAACTACTAGCCAAAGCAAATAAAGAAACAAAACAAAACTGCGAGATCCTACATCATCGAGCACGAGACACTTCCTTAACCGCTTTGACGCCTAAGACCCTACTTGGTGTACATCGCCGCCATCAAGCAAGACACGTCACTCGCCCGAAGATGGAAGGGCTCGTCTCCTACCCGGATTGGGAAACAGGCTTAGCCAGCCCATTAGGCTTCTCAGGCATGCCAACAGAACCACCATCAAAGGGCCCCGACTCCATAGACCCAGAGTCATCCACGGTGGCTGACACCGATGCCGCTTTGACTTTGTTTCGCGAACCCCGAGGCCTGCCCTTCTTCTTGTAGACCTTAGGGCCTTGAGACAGCTTCCCACCTACCAAACCTGCATCAGAAAACTCGAACCCAAGATTTTCCGGTTGCAGGGTTACCGGCGCCAAAGTCAAGCCATGCTTGGCTCGCTTACCATCCGCAGGAGCATCCTCAGCCCTGGGCCGGCGCATCCCCACCACTTGAGTTTGGGTGGAGGTACCCTCAGTACCAGACAACGCAAGCGCAGGAAGCTCACGAATCTGTACCGGTTTCTTCTTCGACAAGCCAGGGACCTTGAAAGTAGAGATCAATGGAGAAGAGATGGAGGGCTGAACGTTTGCCCTAAAGACAAGGGCTGGAACGATCGGTCCACCAGCCGTTTGTGATCCCTACTCCGCCCCAGCATCAGCTGCCAACTCGTCCACCCTAGGGCATCGTTGGCCACCATGATTCAACATAGCACAGGAGTGGCAGCGCCCAAGGAGCCTTTCATACCTGAATCTTAGGGTTAGGACGTCAGAGGGAGAAACCCTAACCCTACGGTCGAGACGCACCGGATCATGGATAGATAGAACAAGCCTAACCTGAGCATCGCCCCTACGCAGCGCCGGACGATCCACCTCCAGCACCTCGCCAATTGTCCCACCAACCAACCGGACGGTAGGTTCTGTCAAAATACCCGGAGGTATGCCATCAAGTGTAACCCAGATCCAAACAAAATCCAACCTCACTGCAGAGAGCTCCGAAAACCCATCGTAGTCATTCAGGAGAATCATGGCACGTTGGAAGCCCCACGGTCCTCCCTTCTTTACTCTAGCAACATCCCTGTCATGGGTGAATGTAAACAGAAAACGGTCACCCCTTGGTTGTACCTCCACGGTTCCAGTCAACCTCCACATAGATCTTACCGCGCTCCGGAATGAATCCAGCATCAGCCCCCTGCAAGTATTGAGCCTTCCTACCAAATAGAAATTTCGAGCCAAAAACTCTTTCCCCTGAACTTGGAGATTCCCCAAATCAACTGGTTCTTCTCCCTCCTTGAGTGACAGTTTAGTCGCAAGTCTGGCAGTCATGGATGCGATCGCTGCAGCCATGAAAGTAAGACGCCGCACAACGTTATATACTCGAAACCCTAACCCTAGCAGAGCAGAGAGAGAGGAGAGTAAAAGTCGCGGTATTTAGAATTTTTTCCCCTCCCCTTTTAGTTTGCCGTTTACGTTAGTTAGTGTAACATTGCATATGAAGGTTCCAAAACACCTGATTGATGAAGTCACTAGTGCTCTGTGTGCTGAAAGATACATGCACTTTGTCAATCTATCCCATTGATTGGCACATTTTTTTGGCAGAACACCTTTCGCTTTTAATGGTGTTAATTCAAGGCCAAAATTTTAGTGTTGTGAATATCTCAGACACTTAGAAGTAAATTAGAGTTAAAAACAATTTTCTACTGCCCCGGGCCGTCTCAAGCCACCAGCTCCCGGGGGCCTCTAGAGCATCTGTATATTTGTTATAAATTGTATATATACATGTTGTTTGCTTATACAAACAAGAAATTGTGCGCTTCTCTAGCGGAAGTGAAGGCAGTCTGTGTATGGTTCGAATTTCACTTCTTCTTCTATTTTTTTAATTTTTTCAATCAGTGTAGGGCCTTAAAATCAAACCACTCTCACCCCTAGTTTCACCCTTTTGTTTTAGGGAATCAGAAATTGAGAGAAATTCGCTGTATCTTCTCATTGATAATAGGGGCCTCTTTATATAGAGGATTACAATGTATAGAATCTCAATCATACAAGGAAAGTAATCGTACATTGAATAGGAATCTAGATCCTTCTAATTTAACCCTATTACCACTAGGTCAAGTAACCTAGAGTTTGGGCCAAACACAAATTAGGGTTTACTTGAACACTCCCTCTTGTGTTGCCCAAATGCGGTGCTTCTCTCGTTGCCTCGTTAAAAACCTTGCCGAGTAACAAAACCCAGTGGGACAAAAATAACCTCGGTCGAAGGGAGAAAAGAGCACAACACACCCTTCACGTTTCGAGGTGAACATGTAGACATCTCCCCTGATGTCTGCGTCTCCCCCTGATGACTACGATCATGGGAGTTCAGATAATTTCCGCAAGCCAATTCTTTCCACATGTTTCTCAAACGTGGATTTGGGCAATGACTTAGTAAACAAGTTTGCCACATTATCCTCAGATCGAACCTAGTTCACTTGGTATTTAAGGAGAGTCTGTTGTTGCTGATTATGCTTGGTATTGTCGCTTTTGATGTAGCCTTGCTTCATTTGTTCAAAATGAACAGCATTATCCTAAATGCTCGTAGGCTCATCTTGTAGTAGACTTCAAACCACAATTGTTCGAACATGAATGATTATGGATCCAATCCATAAACATTCACGAACCACTTCGTGAAGAGCAATAATCTCTACATGGTTAGAAGATATAGCGACTACGGTCTATTCTGTAGACCTCCAAGATCTCACGGTCTTTTTCCATCGTGAACACTTAACCAGTTTGGGAGCGACCTTTGTGTGGGTCAGAGAGGTACCCAGCATCAGCAAAACCTTCCAAAACACTTATATCGTTTTGGGCTGGGGATAGAGAACGCAGGCCAGCATTGGCGGCATTTCTGGTGTGTGATGGGTCCGAATCCATCTTCTCTCTGTAGGGATAGAACAAGCCCATATCAATCGTACATCTCAAGTATTGAAAGATATCTTTTACACCAATCAAAATGGCGTCGCGTTGGGGCAGAGCTATACCTTAGCTAACAAGTTCACTGCAAACAAGATGTCCGGTCCTGTGCATTGAGCTAAGTACAATAATGCGCCTATTGTACTCAAGTAAAGAACTTCTGCCTCTAGCACATCTTCGTCATCATCCTTCAGACGAAGAGGGTCCTTTTTAGGATCAAGACTACGGACGATCATGGGGGTGCTTGAAGGTTTGACCTTGTCAAAATACCTAAGCATCTATCGATACGATGTTCAGGTTCCAAACTGAGACATAATCGTATTCTCCCATAATCCTTCATCTCAAAATCGGATTTCAAGTGTTCAGCGGTTTCCCTTAACTCTTGAAGGGCTTCTAATGAAAATCATGTCCAACATGAACTGCGATGGAATCCAAAACTTGTTATGGAAACGAGTGGGCATATCCCTTCCCAATCAGATAGTCATTTTAGCGAGCGTTTCAACCTCTTTGTAAACGCGCTCCGTGGTCTAGAGCCACTTGACTTGGGTAAATGAAGTTCACCATGAACCTTCATGTATATTCCTTATCTAGATCCCTATAGAGATATGTAGTAACCACCTTTGTAAGCTACATGTTCACTTATTCAAA
The DNA here is from genome assembly GCA_024704745.1 of Rosa lucieae. Classification (NCBI taxonomy): domain Eukaryota; kingdom Viridiplantae; phylum Streptophyta; class Magnoliopsida; order Rosales; family Rosaceae; genus Rosa; species Rosa lucieae. The sequence continues at coordinate 36,671,627 of CM045497.1, forward strand.
AACTACCAAACTGACAGGGTAGGGGAGTGCAATGACATCCATTACGAGAGAATATGTCTCATCGTAGTCGATTTCAGGGCGTTTTATGAGAAGCCTTGCGCCATAAGGCGAGATTACCATATTTTTTTCTTACTACGCTTTCTAACGAAGACCTATTAGTCAACAGGTTTTATGTTAGGAGGTGTTGGCATCATTAGCTCGAAAACCTTCCTCTTCGTTAGAGAATCCATCTTAACCTGGATCGCATCTTTCCATTTAGGCTAAATTTCTCTGCGTTGGCATTCACTCATCAACGGAGCGTGGATCGATATCATCTGACTCAACAAACTCATGCGCAACGAAATGCACAACTACATCATCAATTATGATGGAGTTTCTATCCCACGTCTCATGTACACTAGTGTTAGTTTCATAGAGCTCTATATTCTCGGGAATAGGTTCTGACGCTGAGGCGTCCCTCAACGATAACCATAACTTGGAAGATTCTCATGAGACGGATTTTGAGTGTCGATGATCAAAAGATTGGAATGTGCCAAAGTGTCCTTCGAACCTACGGGCCTCCCACGCATCCTAGCTGGGGCCATGGCCTGTAACGCCAGAGTGCCACTCTCTTTGGCGTTGGCGCCATGCCTACCTCCTTGTAGGGTGGCGCTACGTCCTCTCATAGGGACATCCTTCCTTGCAGGCTTGTTTGCAGCATATTTGTGTGATCTCGTCACTTTAACAGGGATCGAGATGAGACATAGTAGGGACAGGCCACGACAATTCCTTTCGTTCCTGTTGAACATTCGTGTTCTTATCTCCCCCGAACAACTGGAAGACAGTCTCATCAAAGTGACAACCCGCAAATCTAGCGGTAATGAGATTGCCTTCCAAGGGCATTAAGTGGCGGACGATTATTGGAGTCTCAAATACAACGTAGTTGCCCATTCGTCTGTAAGGACCCATCATAGAGCTCTATAGCGGCGCAATTGGCACATAAATGGCTCACTCAAATATGCGTAAGTACAATACTTATACCCAGTCACTAGCTGTAACGCAGAGGTACATTGAGTGGCGGTGGGTCGTAGACGAATTAGCATAGCTGCATGCGATATTGCATCACCCCAAGCGGATATAAGGAGATTAGTGCGCATTACCAATGTCCGGACTACCATCGTAGTCTTTTCCGCAAGACCATTTGGGTGTGTACATGGGAATGTGATGTCCAACATCAGTCCCATTGCAATATCCATCGAAAGTCTTTCAATGTAAATTCTCTAGCATAGTCAAATCCAATTGACTGAATAGGATGATCTAGGGAGTGAGCTCGTTGTCATATGATATGTGCTAGGAGTGTAGTATAAGCAGCATTTATAGGTGGACAATGGCACAACACGTGACCAGCGTGTTTGCGTGTCAACCAACATCATGAAATATTTAAGCGTCCGCAAGTTGGTTGAATCAATCCACAGAATCCCCATGGATTCTATGTAAGAACAGAATGAGTATGTTCATTTCGTTTGCATAGTACGGTCTTAGTCCTAATTTCCTAAACGAACAGGCTTTGTAAAACGAGTGAGAGACTTTAGAAGCAACCAATGAGTATTTCGGTTAGGCCTGAGCGACTGAAACGCTATTTGAAGCAAGTTTGTGATTGCAGCATCACCTGGGGCGCCATCACCATGATGGACTCTATCCATGGTGTCATGGATAGGGACTGGGCCAGCCCCAGGCTGGTGGTGGACCGAGGCGGTGCCCTAGGCAGCAGCGTCGGTCACACTTAGTCTAGAAATCAACTTTTGATTCATGCTTCGTTTCGCTCGAAAGAAAAGATGTCAATGTGAAGTCTTTAGTAAACGGATCAACATATCATGACCAAGATGACCTATCCTGTCGTGACAAAGCCAATATGTGTCTAAATCCAAGAGATCTTCTCTCATAACTTTATTGGATTAATAGCTCTAATAGTGACATAGAATTCACTAGAATACACATAAACTTCTCTAAGATGCGCCTTTGTTCGCAATCATTAGAGGTATTGCAAAGGAACTCATTTCCGTTCTCTACATGAGTTTTCGCATGGAATCCGTCGGCTATTCATAGGTGTGATTCGCCCTAGAAGCGTAGAGAGTTTCTGTGACAGTAATTAAGGTGTCATTTGGCAAGTGGAACTTGGGCTATTCCATGTCCTTGAATTAATACTGATGGCCCAGCCATCATAGTCACAAAAGTCATATGCTCGTAATCAAAATGGAGTCATAAAGAACTCGAAATTTTATTCATAAGCCAACGGAGTTACATCATTATCTCTTTGACTAAACAAAATGTAATCCAAAATGATAGCTAATGCAAAGCAATGGTAGTCGTCTAACTTCTTTCGGTAATTCCAAAATAAATGTGACCAGGTGAATAGAGAGATGTCGGTGGAGTAAGGCTCACTTAAGTACCACTAATCTCATAACCTTCCTAGACATCACACTTACTTTGAGTGAGCCTACTTTGAAGACAAGCTAAACCATTGGCATTTACTACAAAAATATATGGCAATTGCCTATTACATCTCTTGGAAACATAAAGACTTAAACAGAATTGGCGATCTATTGATCCCAGCCAGATTTGTAGTCTTCTTCTTGATCTTCTTGTTCCATATAGTGAGCTTCTCTTGCTTCACAATATGCTTTGTAGGCGGTGACAATTTCTTCACGAGCTCTACAAATGTCTGCCCAATGATCAGACACTCCACATCGAGAACATACATCTCTTTGCTCAAACTTTGTTGATTGAGGCGCTATGAAAGCGTCATTTAGATGGCTCTTAGTGTTGGTGGCGCCGCCGGTTCTGGATTCCTGGAGTTAAGAGCTTCAAGGTGGGTGGCGAATGTTTGTGGGATTTGAAGGCTACTAATTTAGGGTTTCAGGGTTAGGGCTTCGTGCTGATAACGTGTTTTAGGGAATCAGAAATTGAGAGAAATTCACTGTATCTTCTCATTCATAATAGGGGCCTCTTTATATAGAGGATTACAATGTATAGAATCTCAATCATACAAGGAAAGTAATCGTATATTGAATAGGAATCTAGATCCTTCTAATTTAACCCTATTACCACTAGGTCAAGTAACCTAGAGTTTGGGTCAAACACAAATTAGGGTTTACTTGAACACCTTTCAGTTTTTATTTTTATTTTTCTTGGATCCCGTGGCCCAGCCCACTTTTTTTCTTTTTTTCCTTTTTGATATGAACTTTTCCTTTCCTTTTTCCATAAGAATAACTATTCCCTTTCTTTCTTCGTATGGAAAACTGACCCAAATTAAACTTAATTTGTACTTTTGCAACTAAAAATGCTAGCCGAGCAAGATTTCAGTGATACTTTGTAAATTTAAAGGCGTGATGGCCTAGCTTCTCACTGTGTTCCAGTCATAAAAAAAATTGGGTTTAACTAGTTTTGCAATTCAAAAATTTATTTGGTGTTAGAGGGAAGTGATTCATTTGGTGTTTGGAAGAAACCACTTCCCCTTATTTTCCCTTCCTTTAGGTAGTTATTTCCTTTAATTTCCTTTTATATCCCAAACGCAAGAAAGGAACAAGTTTCCTTTCTTGATGCATACTTTCCACGAACCAAACGTGGCTTAAGTCCTTGTTGGTCACTTTCTTCTAACTTCTTAGATGACATTTATTTGAAATTTTTTTTTTTTGGTTATTAGTACTCTGTATTACCCAAATAAAAAAATGGGGGAAATGATCATTTACCCAATTTTAGAGTTAATTAACCCCACTTGCCCAAATACTATAAGAGATTGCCCACTTACCCAAACACTCTAAGAGATTATTTCCCTAATACCCAATTAATTATTTTTTTTATTCTTTTTTATTTATTTTTGAGACTTTTTTTCCCTTTCCTTGTTTCTCACTTAGAGAGAGAAGTCATCGGAGACCTTGCCGGACTCCCGTGACCAATGGCCGGCCGCCTACTCTGGTGACCGGAACCCTGCAACCGGTCACCGGAATCCCTAATCCAGCTACCAGATTCCGGCGTCTGAATTTATTGCCCCCTAATAATACCAGTAACCATATTATTGCCTCCCAATAATCATATTATTGTCTCTCAATAATCATATTATTGCCTCCCAATAATCATATTATTGCCTCTCAATAATCATATTATTGCCTCCCAATAATCATATTATTGCCTCCAATAATCATATTATTGCCCCTCAATAATATTATTATTGCTCCTGAACAACAGCTTTTGCTCCTGCTGCTCCTCCGGCTCCACCGCCAAACATATAAAGATGTTTAAGCATCTTCCCACCACGTCGTCACCAATTTTGTGGGCTTCCCAAAGTACCAGGCCCAGATCATCATCATCAACGCCAACAAAAACGAAACAAGTGCAGCACCATCCCTCCCATTTCTTCAACAATGAAATCTCTTCTCTATCTACACTCTCTTTCTCTCACCTCCATCTCCACTGCCAGACCTCAACACCTCACTTCAAACTCCCGGCCAATCACGGAACTATCGCCGTGATTATATCAGGGAGGGCGAAAAAAGAAGAAGGAACTGATGTCGTCGCCTCAAAGACCACGGAGGAGCTGGCCGGTCTTGACCCCGAGGAGGGCAAACACTAACAGACCTCCGACATCATCTAAGAGAGACCCGGTGTTGGGAGACGAGCTCGAGGGAGTCATGGCGCAGACGACGATGTCTGGCTCTGAGACGGAAACGAACTCGGTCAACCGACCCCGGAATCGCTGATCGAAATCTGAGGCAAAAGGATTACGCGTCTAATCGCCGCTGGGTCTGATCGAATTCAGTCGCCTGTGATTTATGAATTAGAGGACCTCGGGCTCAGAGACATGGACAAGTGGAGATCCGATGGGCTGATGTCATGGTTTCAGTCACCGAAGGCCTGGATTGAACGCCGGATTTCAGTTGCAGAGAGAGGTCGTCGTCCAAGTTAGGAGAAGAGAGAGAGTGGCAAGCTTGTAGTTTTATAATAAGTTTCGTCCAAAACAGTCCTTGTATTTTTAAATGGGGTAAGTGGGCATGCTAATCTCTTAATGGAGTAAATGGGTTCATGTCGACTCAAATTTGGGTATTTGGTCAATACCCCAATAAAAAAAATGGTCTTTGACACAAAGTACCAAAATGAGCAAAATTATCTCACTTACCCCAGCAACAAATTTTTATTCCCACTAAAAATGACTATTCTACTCTGAACTTAATTACTAAACTACAGCCACTGCCACACTCTCTCTCGCTCATCCCACCGGTGTACCATCAAGAGCAAAAAAGTGGGTCAAGTTGATGTAAGCATCATATTATTGGTTATACCATCAAGAGCAAATAGCATTTCTATTGGGAGGGGGAACAAGTAACAGCAATGAATTGTACCTCTTAGTCTCTATTATTATGAAGTAATTATTGGGACTGACGGGAGTACAATGGCTAAAATCTGTATACTTTGGTTTTTCGTGAATGTGAAACTTCTAGGAAGATGTCTGGAATCCATTGCACAAATGGTTAAGAGCATTCAAAATGGGATCTCTTTATTCTGATGCTTGGCTTCAAATGTTGGCTGAAAACTTTTATTGCTCTAATTTAAGGTTTTTTTTATGATTATATTTTGAACTGATTGTGAGTTTATGACTACGGTCTTATTGTTTCCATTCTTCATTCATGTACTTGATGTACCACTGAAAGGATTAGGACCCTGTACAATGGATTTTCCATCAGAATTTCTGCTTATGAGCTGATAATCCATTCTGATATCAGCGCATTTGTTTGGTTTGTCGTTTTTCTGCACTATGTTTAGGTCCTTGCTTTGAGATTAATTTTTGCAAGTAAAAGGGGTACAGCACCAGTCTACCACACCTTTCGGAATTAGGGTATGACATACTCAAGGTTCCCAGCTTCTGACGTGGTTATATTACAAGCCACCGATCCAGCATTCTATGCATCTCGCCTAAGCTGGATCTTCTTTCTTTTGGCAAAAGTTCATTGGGCTAATCTATACAGATTGTTATGAATGAATACAGATGGCTAGGTTAGGTGAATCTATAGCGCCATTTTGTTTCCTCAACTTTAATTGTTAGTTGCTGTTGTTCATTGTGATAAGCTGTTCATAGGGACTCATTCTCATGCTAGTTATAAAAAAGGAGTACTCGATTAGGACCCCAGCAGCTCAATGTATCCAACTGTGCTTACTTTGGTTTATATTTATGCTATGAGGATTTTAGGTGTTGTCTAGAGATGTAATTTGGGGTTTCACTTTTGCTGATCTTACAATTTGAAGCATCCTATATTGAGTTGCAGTCTTTCTGCTTCTTCAAACCGATGGAATGAAGTCATGAAGCCATTTGTAGATTTGAGTTATAGTTGTGATTTTTTCACTTCAGTTGGATCTCAGGTTCAATGAGTCTCCCACATAAGACTCTAATTAGTCTGTCATAGTAATCCAACTTAAACACTCGATCGGGCACACCATGCAGGTGAGCTGGTGAGGACCTTGTTACTTACTCTGAAATGGCATGGTCCAATTTCTGAACTGTTCTCAAGGACTAGTAAAGGTACACTCGGGCACACCATGCAGGTGAGCTGGTGAAGACCTTGTTACTTACTCTCAAATGGCATGGCCCAATTTCTGAACTGTTCTCAAGGACTAGTAAAGGTACACCGTACACAGTATTTTTCATGTTTCCCAGTTTGGAAAGATCCTGATACTGGCCAAACAAAAGTTAGAACCTGATTAGCTGTTCAAAAAGCTTACATATGCTTTTGTATTTGGCCTGGCTATCTGAGCTTGCTGATCATTTTTTTCTTCAACTAGTTACCACTTGGATTACTTTCGGGTTTGGAAGTCTCCGTTCTTTTGTTATACTGAGGTCATTCTTTTATTTATGAAAGCTAGCTACTATAATCCCCATTTGGAAGTCTCAAGTCAGTTCATCACCATTACTCGTTGATTTCTAGCTCTTCATTCGTTACGTTAACTATTTTTTGTGCACAAAGTTGCAACAAAACTCAAACTCAGCCTCTGCACCAATTCTCTGGTCATTGCTTCATCTACCCCTTTGCTCCACTTTGTGATTATGAAACTTTTGCCGTTTCCACTTTTGGACTTTTGTTTTGCCTTCCATCATATCATCTTTTGAGATTCTGAAGTCACGGAGAGTCGACTCCTACCGGACCCAGTTCCGCCATCATGAGATGTGCAGAAATCATAGTAGGACCCAGTTTTCGCCCTAATTCAGTGAACGACGTCAATGGAATGGAGAAGGGGACCCCTCCGAATCCATATGGAAATTCTATATGATATCCATCAATATACATAAACGAGGTTCCATTTCTGGGTTTTGAAGGTGACATACTCTATCAAATCAGTTGGGGTTGCAACTTGCAAGCAGAGACTTGTGACCAAAAAAGAAGCAGAGATACTGATATATAACGATATAGCTCAAGTTAGTGGTCGATTACTAGGACCCAGTTTTCACCAAAGTTTTCGCCCTAATTCAGTGAACGTCAATGGAATGGAGAAGGGACCCCTTCGAATCCATTTGGAAATTCTATATGATATCCATCAATATACATAAACTAGGTTCCATTTCTGGGTTTTGGAGGTGACATATTCTATCAAATCAGTTGGGGTTGCAACTTGCAAGCAGAGACTTGTGACCAAAAAAGAAGCAGAGATACTGATATATAACGATTTAGCTCAAATTAGTGGTCGATTACATTTTTTTTTTCTTTTTCTTTTGATCGAGATTACACTGTTTCTTAAAAGCTTCATATGCTCAGAGATTAATCCGTATCGAGAAATCATGTCAAAACGCTTAATTTCTCCTGACCACTAAGTATAGATTGAGATTTAACTCCAATCTACATTGGCGGGATTCGAAACCGGGTTTAAGAGTTCCATATCTGGAGGATCTTGCCAACTCGACCACCTGTAGTGGTTTAGTGGTCGATTACATAGACAGCTTTGAACTGTTGATAGGTATGGATCAACTGCATGCTTAAAAATATCAAAATTATCTAACTAAACATGCTCAAAAGTTCTAATTATAAATAATGAAATATACCATAGTATTAAAATAAATAAAAGAGAACATACTTGGTTGCGAGAAAGTAAAACAATCCTATCGCACGCGCTTGTTGATGTAGGCGTGCGTAGCGATTTATTTTTTGAGCTTCTGCTGGGCCTACTGATTTGGGCTGGCCCCTTTACTTTGGGCCGAGTTTTTTTTTTTTCTTTCTGGGCCGCGGGGCCTTTTTTCTATGGGCCGGGTCCCCCTCTATTTTCTTTTCTCTTTTTTTTTTCTTTCTTTTTTTTTTGACAATTGGGCAGCACTTTTTTTTGTAGGCCCGCTTTTTCTTTTGTTGGGCCTTTTTTTCAGATTGGGTCAACAGCCCAAAATGGACCCGAATCTGGATTCTTTTTCTTTCTTTGCTTTTCTGCGTCTTCTTCTTCGGGTCTGCAGCAGATGGATGGTTTGCAGATGGGTTGTGTATGTAGGCGTGGAAGTGTGCAAGAGGTCGGACGCAGCTGGGCTGCGGGGAAGCGAGGCCGGACGCGGCTGGGCTACAGGGAGGCGAGGTCGGGCGCTGCTGGGCCGCTACGACTGGATCGCTATGATATGTAGGTGTTGCAAGAGGCGAGGCTGGGAAAGGGTGTGCTCACGGGCGGGATCTGCACAGGCTCGTGTGTTGCAGGCTGCGTGGGGCAGCGGGCTGAGGTGCCGGGATCACTGTGCTGCTGCGACGGGATCACTGGGATGCTGCAGGGACGGGACCGGATCTACTGCAGGGCGCTCTGGGAGGGGAGGAAACGGCTAGGCTAGGCAGCTGCAAGGCTGGTTGCTGCAGGTGTGGCCTGTGGGCTGGAGGCCAGTGAAGGGTGATTGAGGCCGTTCTATGCTGGGAATTTTTTATTTTTTTTTTAATGTTTTTGGGTAGCGGCAGAAAAGAAAAAGTGTTTTCTTTTAGGCTTTTTTTTCAAAGCGAGGGCTTTTTTTCTCTTGGCTATTTGCTCTGAGCGTGCTGATAACGTGTTAAAGTAAAATGACAATTGGAATAGTCTGCTCATTTCATTTCATAATCCCTTTATATAAGGATAAAATTACAACGGAAATATCAATTACATTAAATACATTGAATGCTGATTGATCTATAATTGTGATGATTGATGGTAATTGCTGATTCCTTGATTTCCTCTCCGTTAGTCGCTTTGACGAAGGCACACAATGTGTTTTTCCTTTAACAAATATATATATTTTTTTTTAATTTTGAAAAGACCTCATTTAAGGCGCGCAGGGTGTGCCTTAAATAGTAATTCAGTCACTCTTTACAGCATGCATGGGTATGCCTTAAATAGGAGGTCTTTTACAGCGTACAACGTGGGTCGCAAATGACCTCAATAACATTAGTGGAACCACTTTTACGGCGCGTTAATTGTTCTTTTATGACTCATTTGCGCGTCTTAAAAGACATGTGGTCTTTAACTGCACGAGTTTTTACAGCCTGTTTTGTGCACCGTAAAAGCCTTTTTACTGCGCACTTGGTGGGTTGTAAAAGACTATTTTTGGAGTAGTGTTCATGTCTCATGCTGAAAATGAATCTTCACCTCGAGGAAAGAATCAAGGCGGCCAGGGCCCAAGGAAAGATTCTGGGAGGCCAGGGCTCGAGGAAATATTCGAAACAGCCAAAGAATGGAAATTTCCTCTTAGGACGAATGTCGTCCAAAGAGAAAATTTGGGGACATTGTGGGAGTAGCATAGTTCGAAAAAACGCTAGGCGCTAGTCGGGCGGTGACCCAGGGACTAGCACCCAGAGGCCTAGGCGGGAGTCTAGGTGGGGACTAGGCGGTTTTTAATCTTTTAATTTTTAAGTTAATTTTATGACATATAATTAATTAATTATATAAATAAAAATGTTTAAAGACCAACAATAAATTAATAACATGTAAAATTAGACAAAATTAGTCCCCTTCATCTACTTAAACTGGACGTCTCATCTATAATTAGACCTTAAATCCTAATTAGCCCAATGCAAATCAGAGCCACCCATCTTCCCTTCAACCCTACCAAGCCAAAAAAGCAAAAATTAACACTGCAACACACCGCCACAACCTTAAACATTCTCTCAGTCGAAAGCTCATACCTTTTCACTTTTTCAGTGCCTTCTGTTGATTTCAATCTCCAACGTCTTCACCTTAAGCAACCCAAGACCCCATATCACAAATAAAGCAAACCCAATCCATATTCTTTCCCTCATCTTAAAGTTTCAATCTTTCAGTCCTCTCTTTGAAATTTCAAATACCTAGAAACCAAAATCAAAATCCAATTCGTGTTTCTTCATTTCTGTGCTACCCAATTCACCAAGTTCTGATCTGCTATTTTGGTGTTTCTGGAAATCGAGCTATGAATTCCCAACCTTCAAATGTGGTGGGTGTTTGAGCAAATTAGTGGTTTAGATTCACAAAACATCATCGCAAACCTCGCAGTTCTCGTCTCCTCCAAAGACATCCAGAACGACGATCCACCGCATCCCCCCGCCTCCTCCAAGAAAGCCTCTGCGATGAGAAAGTTCTTGAAAAAAAAAAAAAAAAAAAAGCAGATCCGCCTACTCCGCCCAGACGACTAGGCCGATTAATCTCCCACCCAAGCCCAAAACCCAGGCTGCCTACCTCACCGACTTGGCCTTACTCGCGGCGGTCACCTGCCGCCCACCGCCTAGGCGGCGCCTAAGCTGGCTAGGCAGCCGAGTTTTAGAACACTGGGGAGTAGTCAACTTTTGCTGGACCCGCAATTAAGGCGATTAACTTCGTAGTTAGTATATCGTTAAATTTCAGTTATGAATGCGGTGATTATTACGGCCTACGTGAGTGCGGCGATTATTACGGCCTTAACCATGATAATAACTGCGCAATGAGTGATCGTCGTAAATGAGTCATGATTAACCGTCATTAATGCAGCAATGATTATCATCATAAATGAGCAAGTTAATGCGACCATAAAAGCATGAATAATGGCTGCTTGTCCCCCAAGTAAGTCCTCGCCTATATAAAGACCGCCCAACGTCAAGGTAAACCATCCAATTCTTATTCTTCTTACTACACTACTCAGAAACGTACTGACTTAGGTATCAGAGGGTTTTCTGCAGGTACCCCCTCCTCCTCAAGCCGATGGTCAAACTCTGAGTCAACACTCAAAGGAAGCTTCTAGATCGTTCCCGATCTGCTCCCGCTCCAGTCTGCATTCATTGGTGAGTCAATATCCTCTATGGAATTTTTCGTCACCAACAACCTATATAACTATTGAGCCACATTTTGAGGAAAAAAATAAAAATAATGCATTTCTTTTTGTTAAACAAAATAAGGCATTTTTAGGTCCATTTGGCCCTATTTGAAGGCCGCCCGACCTAGCCCTTTCGGCCCTAGCGGTTCAGGCCTTTCGGGCATGTAAGGATTAACATATTTAAATCCTGGCCCGGCCCTAAATTTTGTTAACTTTGACTAGACCCGACCCGACTGTAAGCCCTAAAATTTAGGGTAGGGTCAGGCTAGGACCCCTACCTAAATTAGCTAATTTTCAGTTCGCATCTTTCTCTTTCTTTCTTTTTTTTGTCAAGCAAAATATTGATTTCAAGTCTTACCTTGTTTGTCTATGAAATGAGTTCCACAACAAAGAGTCTACGAGCAAAACTTGAATTATATTGACCTAATTTATAAATAAATGTCTTCAACCCTCAATTTGAGCCGTAGTTTACATATCCTAAAGATTGGCTGAACTAATACACTTTCATTTCAAGCAATTTAGTATCCAAATTAAAAACCAAACATTTGCATATATATATGTCTATATTTTCCTTGTTAGTTTTCATGCTGAGCAACTATAGTAGGTTACCAAAGTTATGAACTTCTCACTAATCTCTTGGATTTGACTTCCTTTCTTACAAATGCTTTCCATGCTAGAACGTACATGTGTACCACTTGCACTGCATGTTTATGCATAATTTCATTTCTTCTCTCTTCTATCTCTATTGATATATCTTTGTGTTATCATGATGTTGTGTAGTGACTATTTTGGAAGTTAGGGTTCATATTAGCCCAATGACAACGATGTACACCAACTTTTATGATTGATGAATCCAAATTTGTCATTAAATATGCTTATGTCTAATTGCTATATTTATGGGTAAGAATTTGATCAAATTTTACTTATGTGTTGTTGGTGATGAAAAATTCCAATTGAATTTTGACTTACCCGAATAAACCCAGATTGGAGCGGGAGCGGACTATGAACAATCGAGAAGCTTCCTTTGATCGCTGACCTAATATTTGACTGTTGACTTTGGAGTTCGACCATTGACTCAAAGATAAGGGGGGTACTTGCAGAAAACTCTTTGATGCCTAAGCCAGTAACTTTCTTGGTCAAATGTAGTGAACTAGTTGGAGATGATATGTGTTACCTGACTGTTGAGCCCCCTATTTATAGGTGAATACTTACTTGGGCGGCATGTCGTCATCATTACCTCATTTATGGATGTCATCATTATCGCACTTAATTATGACTATCATCATTACCGCACTTATGATTGTTATTATTGCGCACTTATTACTGTTACCGTTTCCGCATTTATAACTGCAATGATTGTCATACTTATAGCTATAATCATTGTCGCATTTATAGCCAAAATCATTATAGCATTTATGGCGGAGTCATTTGCTGTAATTGTGGGTCCAAAATGGTTCACCACCCCCACAATGCCCTCAAATTTTCTCTTTGGACACTCGTCCTAAGAGTAAATTTCTAAAGCCCAACTCTGACCTAAGCCTGGCTCGAATTTGCCCTTTCTATTAACCTCGTACAATCTCCTTCTCCCTCTAGCCTCAATGGGTTTTTCACCTCAAACATCGATAGGGTCGTCACTTGGAGGTGGGGTTGTCATCTTGACGAGTTTGAGCATTAGTCGTGGACACCTCCTTGAGCATGAGCGTTGGCCCCCTTTGAGTGTGTCGTTGTCTTCCATAACTATGACCGCTAGTCTCTTGAGTATTAGAAACCTGTCGAAAAGACCCTTTAAACATACTTTCCTATCGTGCCCATAATATCCTTAAGGGTAAGGTATAAGCCGCGGTAAAATTCAGATAGAGCACAAAGGTAACTGTCCTACTTAAGAAACCAGCTCTTACGAATCAAAGCAATTGTCCTACTTGAGGAACCAGTTTCGAAGCATTAAAGTAATTGTCTTACTCAAGGAACCAGCTCATACGAATCAAATGTAACTGTCCTACTCGAGGAACCGGTTTCTACGAATCAAACGCAACTGTCCTACTCGAGGAACCAGTTTCAAACCATTAAGGCAACTATCTTTCTCGAGGACCTAGCTCATACGAATCAAAGGAACTGTCCTACTCGAGGAACCAGCTCCTACGAATCAAAGGAATTGTCCTACTCGAGGAACCAGCTCCTACGAATCAAATGCAACTGGCCTACTCGAGGAATCAGTCATACAAATTAAGGTGACTATCCTACTCGAGGAACTAGTCTCAGTGATATTATTCATGAGAGACATACAAAATACATAATTTCGATAGTCTTTTCAATAAGACACTAACATGCGCAAAAATCGCTAATCACTTTTAATTTTCTTACCTGATTTTTATGAGTCGTACCAATCTTTTTGTCAAAATGAAGTCATAATATTATTGTTCCTTCTCCATTACTCGAGATGAATTTTGGGATGTGGACTTTTATACGAGCCCTCTAGTTGCCTTGATTTATGTCATTTTATGCTAAAGGACTTTACCAACCTTCATTATTGCAAGAATTGCTGGTCGCATCCCTTTGCACTTCTATATTCTGTGCCCCCTTCCCTCATGGAGTGGACAATATCGTCTTCTCTCATCCTCGTCACTAGTCTCCGGTTAGGGGATCGGCTTCTCAAATATTCCTTTGTGGCTTTTGTATATGGACATGGGGTGAATCATAAACCATTTTTCAAGGGAATAATCTCGAGGTATCCCTCCACTAAGACAACTATCACTTTGAACGTCCTTAGGTTATTCCATTCGACCTCTCTCAAGGCGACAATAACAATAACATAGGCCTCTTGTGCCTCCTTTGCCCTCTCGATTTGGATTTCACCTTTGACCCTGGTAACAATAATGCCTATGTCTCTTAGTGGGTTGCGCAACAGATTCTCGTATAGGGGCGTACCTGGAAGGACTCATTCTCGGAACAGGATTACTGCACACTGAGGTTCATAGTCGACTTGTTTCATCTATGCTTTGAATATCTCAAAGAATTGTCCTATTTTCTCTCATACTTGTTGCTTGGTGTTGAACAAGATCGCCATATCTTTCTTTCACTTGCGACTACAAAAATACTGAGAGATGAAAATTCGGCTCAACATATCGAAATACGAGATTGATTGAGGTTTGAGATACTGGAACCACATCAACGTAGGTCCTGTGAGATTAGAGGGGAAGAGTTTATACATCAACTTTTTCTCAGTTGTCTCGATGGAAATCTGTTGTTTTTAACTCTTGATGTGGTCGACGGGGCCAGTAGTCTCGTCATACTTTTGGAACACGGGGCCTACCCGCTTACATTCGTTGATCAGTGTCTCCATTGCCTAGCTCCACTCATCATTTCCTGCCCTCTTGAGACATCCTACACCTATTTTTTCGTTTGGTCCTCCATTCAACGTTCATCTCAGCCCCTCGACCTAGGTGTCACCTAATTCACCATTGATGACGCTGTTGGTACATGCATTGGGTATTCTGTTGGCATGGCGAGTGTGGCTAATATCATTGTCCAACAAGTCACTATCGAGTTGTAAAATCCTTTCAAGCTTCTTTCGTCAGCAGGCCTTGTGATCCTGCTTTTCCCTCTAGAGTTGCTCGAGTTCTCACCTCAGCCTTTGCGTCTCGTCCACTGGAGGCAAGTTCAGATCTCCACTTGGATTCGGCGCAAGTCCATTCTGGGCTTGGATTTCATCACTTCCAGTTCTTAGTGACAGAAATGAGATTTCCTAAGGTGCAGCTCCCACCATTATTTTTTAGGGAAAAGTGTTCCCACATACGGCGCCACTTGTTGGTGATGAAAAATTCTGAGATTGAATTTTGACTCACCAAGAAATATAGACTGGAGAAAAAGTTGACCAGGAACAATCGAGAAGCTTCCATTGATAGCTAACTTGATGTTTGGCTGTTGACTTTGGAGTTCGACTGTCGGCTTGAAGAGGAGAGGGTACATGTAGAAAACCCTCCGATATCTAAATCAGTAAATTTCTTAGTTGAATGTAGTAAATTAGTTGGAGATGAGATGTGTTACTTGTCTATCGAGCCCCCTATGTATATGTGAATGCTTACTTGGGCGGTATGTCGTCATCATTACCCCATTTATGACTGTAATCATTACCACATTTATGACTATCATCGCACTTAGGATTGTAATCATTGCGCACTTATTGCTTTAACTGTTTCTGTATTTATAACTGCAATGATTAATGTACTTATAGCCGCAATCATTGCCGCATTCATAGCCGAAAGCATTACAACCTTTATGGTTGAGTCATTTGTCTTAATTGTAGGTCCAAAATGGTTGACCACCCCCACATATTGGCAATCTTGACATGATTCTAGTTAGTGATTCTTTTAGATTCCATAAGCAATGATCTGTGCAAGTTAGGTTATTTCCGTAGTATGCATCGTTTCGTCAACTGAGTCCTTTTTTCTAAAGCATTATGCCTCTAATTAATGTTGATTAATGACTTGAATTGACAATTAGAAAATCATCTTGACTCATAAAATGGCTAGATCAATATCCCATAAGTAATATTAGGTTCATGGCTAATAAAATGGCTTGGATACAAAATTTGGCTCACATTCAAAGTTGCATGCATTAATAGACAAATTCACTCCATTCACTACTAGCAAAAGCCTCATAGAATATATAATTTTTTCTGTATCTTTTGCTTCAAACGTTAGATACGGTGCAGCCACGGAATGAAAAAGAGTATTTTCTATCGCAGGTTCCACTAACCAAAAGATACGGTTAAGTTATTAGTAGCTATGTTTTTTTGGGACCCACCTCATTTATTTATTTATTTTACTCTTTCTTTTTCAAACTGCCATTAATCTTGATTTTAATTTATTTTTAATTTTAATTTGTTGTGTTCTTTTTATTTATATTTTATATTTTTTAGAATATATTGTTTTCTCTTCAAACGTATTATAATTCGTATTTCTTTTATTCTTTTTACTTAATTATATAAGAAGATGGTTTTGTGTTATACTCCGTATTTATTTTTATTCCTTTGCGTAGTTATACTGTAATACGATTTCCAAAGTCCGACAATAACTCGCCGCCGTCTTCAAACACCAAATCATCACTCTTCTTCTTTTTCTCTCTCTTCTTCTTTTTCTCTCTCTTCCTTTGTCTTTCTCCTCATAGTACTCACACAAGATTTGCAATCCATTTTCATTCACAATTAAGGTCACAACATATGAAAATAGGAAATGGAGAAAGAAATCAGACATCAACCCACCATGGATGATTGATCATGCAAGCCAATCTGATGCCGCTAAATCTCAAACTAATCTGTAGACAATAATTCGATTAACATTTATATGATTATTGATTGCATCTGAAGATAAAGAAATCAAAATTGAATTTACATGGTTGTAATAATACCTGGTGATGAAGGAGATTGCAGCTAGCCTTGCCTCCCAAATCAACTTGTAAATCAAGAGTGATAGATATGTTCTTTGGTTTAGGATGAAAGAACTCGGAAGCATTGTACAGATAAATCTCTCATGCAAAAGATAGGAAAAAATAACGCACTACATATATCTAAAGTTAAGTAACCTAAATGGATTATACATCTTTCGGTGGATATATATTAGATAAACATTAAACAAACATTTGGTTAAATGTGGATATATATTAGATTAACATTAAATAAACATTTTTGGTTTAAGAATACATACATTAATTAGTTTTTCATTAACAAGAAAAGCTTATCAAATAAATGTGGATTTCGATGGGAAAAAATAATAAAATAAAAATGTGAATATTGTTATAATTTTCAGTGGGAAAGACATGTTTGTAATAACAGTGTGCAAACAAAACATATGATTAAGGGCGTGATCTATCAATTTATATATATATATATATATATATATATGTTCAAGTAAAACCCTAATTTGTGTTTGGCCCAAACTCTAGGTTACTTGACCTAGTGGTAATAGAGTTTAATATAGAATAATCTAGAGATTATCTTTCCTTGTATGATTCAGACTCTATGTCTTGTAATCCTCTATATAAAGAGACCCCTATTATCAATGAGAATACACAGTAATTTTCTCTCAATTTCTTATTCCCTAAAACACGTTATCAGCACCACGCTCTAACCTTGAAACCCTAAATTAGTAGCCTTCAAATTCCAGATACTGCCGCCGCCCACCTTGAAGATCCAAATTCCAGGAAGCCAGAATCAGAGGTGGCACCTTCAGAACCAGCCCCCGGAAATACCGAAAGCCTCTCTGCCCGGTTCGAAGCCTTCCTCCTTGCCTCATGCTGCCATACTCCACCAGAAGCTGCACCTTGACCCCAGATCCGTGGAACAGGAAATATCTTTCCCTGAATCGGCCAGAAGACTTCCAGACTGGCCATCAGAAGCGCTGCACCTCCGAACCGCCGCCTGCATCAACCTGCCCTGCTCTGCCTCAGCCCAAAAACAAAACTGAAGTAGCCCGACCCAGCAGAAGAAACCCAGCTCTCAGCCCAAAAGCAGTCCCCAGCCCTCAGCCCAGAAGCAGAAGAAGTCCAGCCCAGAGCCATGTTAGCATCCATGCAGGCACCCAGTCAGCGTCCAATCAGCCTGCCACGTCAGCATCTCGATCAACCGCCGATCAACCTTTTTTCGGCGTCTTTTCCTGCCAATTTTTCCGGTCAAGATTTCCAGCAATTTTTCAAGGTAAACTTTTCTAAAAGTTCCCGTTTTTATTACTTTTCTCTTCTTTTTCTCGGGGACTTCCAACCTCCATTCTTCTACCCCCATTTCTTCTTCATAGGGGAGACCAAAAGCTGAACTGTGGGGGTTCGTGCTCATTCCAAGCTTGGAGCTTGTAGAATCCTCCAAACTTAGAGTTTGTTGAGTAGAAAAACGATAGACCACGTACATCATTGTTTCGATCTAATCTAAAACCCCTCTTGGAATCGGATTTTCCTGGAAGCGACTACGCTCAGAAAATCTCTAATTTCTTGGAAGCGACTACGCTCAGAAATTTAATAGTTTTTCGTGGTAGCCTTTTTCGCTCCGAAACTAACCCTATTTTCTTGTTGTTTTTCAGGATGAGTAACCTGAACAAGTTGAGCTTCGCTCCACTAGAGACAACAAGCGCAAGATACCACAAGTGCGTTCGTGATGTGCGCGAACATTTTAAGGCTGATGGGATCCTCAGTACTATCCAAGAGCCAAGTCAGGACGTGATTACTCCTCAACAAGCTGCTGCTTTTGAAGCAAATAGAGCTACGAGAGAGGCTAATGAAGCAAAAGCCATCATTCTCATGACAAGGCACATGAATGACGTGCTCCAAAATGAGTACCTCAATGAGGAAGACCCAAGAAAGCTATGGGTAGAACTTTAGCAGCGTTTTGGCAACTTCTGTGATTCCCTGCTTCCAGACTTAGAAGTGAGATGGCATAGCCTCCGCTTCTGTGATTTCAAGTCTGTACTTGACTACAATTCTGAAGCATTTAGCATCAAGTCTTTGATGGAATTCTGTGGACAGAAAATCACTGATACGATGTTGATCGAGAAGACTCTCTCCACCTTCCCCATCTCTGCATTGATGGTAGCAAACAACTATCGGATTGATGACAATGCTAGACCCATCACAAGATTTCATGAGCTAATTGGTGCCATGAACGTAGCTGAAAAGCACAACAACATACTTGTGAAGAACTATAACTCTAGACCCGTGGGAACCAAGTCAATTCTGGAGTCTAATTATAGTCGCGCCTCCAAGGGAGGACGCAAGGAGTGAAACCCTAAGAATATGGATAATTCTGGACGTTCTGGTCCATATTCTCGCCCCAAAGAGGAAGGAAACCGTCAAGATAGGCGTACATGGAACCATGGAGAAGAACATGTGAAGAGAGAGAGGTCAAGCCTCCGGTTATGGTGGTGACGCCACCAAAGGCAATAACCGTCCTCAAAGGGCTCCTAAAGTACCTCGATCAAGGGAACCTGACTATGCTTGTCTCAGGTGTGGACTACCAGGACATTGGGCAAGGGCGTGTAAAGTATCCCAAAATGTTGCAAACGCATACAAGATGTATCGTGAACAAAGGGAGGCAAATTACATGGAACAAGAAGATCAAGATGGCGATCTCGATCTAAGGGTGGAAGACTACAAGGATCAAGACTAGAAACTGGCTATTTTGATTAAGTCTTTTTATTTTCCAAGAGATGTAGGCAATTGCCATATTATTTTGTAGTAGATGCCAATGGTATTAGTCTTTCTTCAAAGTAGGCGTACTCAATGTAAGTGTGATGTCTAGGAAGATTTTGAGATAAGTGGTACTTAAGCGAGCTTTGCTCTACCGACATCTCTCTACTCACATGGTCACATTTGCATTAGAATTACCGAAAGGAGTTAGACGACTACCATTGTTTTGCATTAGCTAGTTTATTGGATTAGATTTTCTTTGGTTAAAGAAATGATGATGTAATTCCGTTTGGCTTATTAATAAAAGTTTAGTTCTTTTCTTTATGACTCTTTTTTAATTATGAGCTTTTCTTTTAGGAATGGATGAACTACAATGTCTTGCGGGTAGTGCGACTATGCACACCATTCTACGCTATAGGCAATTATTCTTAGAGATGTTGCCTACATATTTCTCTGTGACTACGATGGCTGGGCCATCAGGTTTAGTTCAAGGACATGGAATGGCCCAATTCCTATTGCCAAATGGCACATTGATTAAAGTCACTGAAGCTCTCTACGCTTCTAAGGCAAATCGAACCTTATTGAGCTTCAAAGATATAAGAGCCAACAGATTCCATGCTGAAATGCATAATGAGAACGGAAAAGAGTTCATTTGCAATACCTCTAATGATTGCGGACGGAAGTGCATCTTAGAGAAACTTATCTGTCAATCTAGTGGATTTTATGTCACTACAATTCGACCAATTGAATCCAATAATGTCATAAGAAAAGATCTCTTAGATTCTGACATATACTGGCTTTGGCATGATTAACTAGGGCATCTTGGTCGTGATATGATGCTCCATATACTAAAGACTTCACACGGACATCCATTATTCAGAGTGAGAAGAAGCAAGAATCGAAAGTTGATTCCTGGACTTAGCAAGACCACAACAATTGCAGCATCTGGCACTACAGCCGTCTTGTGACGCCATTGGGCCGCCCAAATCCCATGTGATAACGCCATTAATGGCGCCAAACATGAGTATGACGCCATGGTTGTTCCTCCCAATGGCCATGATCCATACATACTAATGCCCATGGCTCCAACACCATGTTGGGAGATGTAGTCACACATTTTGCTTCTAGTAGCGCTACAGACGCTCAGGCCAAACCAAAATCCTCATTGGTTGTTTCTAAGGCCCCTCGCTCATTTTGCAAAGCCTATTCCTTAGGGAAATTATGACCGAGACCGTCCTACGCAAAGGATCCTAAAATACTCATTCTGTTCTTAGAGAGAATCCAAGGGGATATCTGTGGACCAATTCAATCATCATGTGGACCTTTCAAATACTTTATGGTATTGGTTGATGCGTCGACACGCTGGTCACATGTCGCGCTGTTGTCCACTAGAAATGCTGCTTATGTTAAACTCCTCGCCCAAATTATCCGTCTACGGGCTCACTACCCTGACCATCCTATTAAGTCAATTCGACTTGATAATGCTGGGGAGTTTACATCGAAAACGTTTGATGACTATTGCATGTCACTGGGGATTGATGTAGAGCAACCAGTTCCCCATGTTCATACCCAAAACGATCTCGCAGAAGCCGCTATCAAACAACTACAGATGATAGCAAGGACATTGGTTATGCACACCAATCTCCATGTTTCTGCTTGGGGATATGCAATATTGCATGCAGCGACGCTAATTCATCTACGACCCACTGCAACCCAATCTTACTCTGCGTTACAGCTAATGACTGGGTACGAGCCTGATATCTTGCACTTACGCATTTTTGGGTGTGCTATTTATGTGCCTATTACGCCGCCACAGCGTACTAAAATGGGTCAACAATGACGAATGGGCATTTATGTTGGCTATGAATCTCCAACTATCGTCCTCTATCTTGAACCCTTGACAGGCGATCTCTTTACCGCTAGATTTGCGGATTGTCACTTTGATGAGACAGTCTTCCCATCATTAGGGGGAGATAAGAACACAGATGTTCAACAGGAACTACAGGAATTGTGGTGGTTTGTCCCCACTATGTCTCATCTCAATCCCCGTACCACACAGTCCTAACTTGAAGTGCGAAGAATAATCGAGCTCCAGAACGTAGCAGATACTCTGTCTGATGCGTTTTCTGATGTTGCCAAAGTGACGAGATCACACATACCTGCTGCAAACGTGCCTGCAAGGATTGATGTCCCGAATACTGGACATCACGCCACTCCTGTGACACCAGGAGATGGCGCCATTGCCCAGTATGGCAATGATGTGGCGTCTATGGCCGCAGGTCTCGCAAGGAATTGTGGTAGACAAATCGGTTCGAAGGATACTCGCCCTAGAAAGAGAGCGAATGAGGCACAAACAAATCATTTGATCATCGATACTCAAAATCCGTCCCATGAGAATGTTCCAAATTATGGTTATGTCCAAGAGACATCATTGGGGGACACCTCAATGTTAGAACCTATCCCTGAGAACGTAGAGATCTCTGTGAATTACACTAGTGTACATGAGACGTGGGAAAGAAGCTCAATCATCATTGATGATGTATTCTCTTATTCAGTGGCCCGTGAGAATATTGAGACTGATGATATCGAACCACGCTCCGTTGATGAATGCCAACGTAGAGCTGATTGGCCAAAATGGAAAGATGCGATCCAGGTAGAACTTGATTCTTTAGCGAAAAGAAAGGTATTTGGAAAAATCGTGCCAATACAGCCCAACACCAAACCAGTTGGTCACAAATGGGTATTTGTTAGAAAGCGTAATGAGAGAAACGAGATTGTAAGATACAAAGCTTGCCTTGTGGAGCAAGGCTTCTCACAACGCCTTGGAATCGACTACGAGGAGACATATTCTCCCGTAATGGACGTAATAATGTTCCGCTACCTTGTCAGTTTGATAGTTTCCAAAAAACTAAACATGCAGCTTATGGAAGTGGTTATTGCGTATCTATATGAGGATCTAGATACAGAGATATACATGAAGATTCCAGATGGAATTCAGCTACCCAAATCAAGTGGCTGTAAATCACAAAGCGCGTTTGCGATTAGATTGAAACGCTCACTAAATGGATTGAAACAATCCGGACGGATGTGGTATAACCGTCTAAGTGACTACGTACTTGACTGGAAAGGGATATGTCAACAATGAACTATGCCCATGTGTGTTCATAAAAAAGACAAGTTCCGGATTTGCAATAGTAGCGGTTTATGTCGATAACATGAACATAATTGGCACCCTTAAAGAGTTAAGGGAAACCGCTGAACACTTGAAATCCGAGTTTGAGATGAAAGATCTTGGGAAAACATGGTTTTGCCTCGGTTTGGAACTTAAGACCGTAGAGATGGTATCCTGATTCATTAATCAGCTTATACCCAAAAGATGCTTAGGCGTTTCAACACTGACAAGATTAAGCCTTCAAGCACCTCAATGTTCATCCGTAGTCTTGATCCAAAGAAGGATCCATTTCGTCCAAAAGATGACGATGAAGAAGTGCTTGAGGCAGAAATGCCCTACCTAAGTGCAATAGGCCCATTATTGTATTTAGCACAATGCACAAGACCAGACATCTCATTCGCTGTGAACTTGCTAGTTAGATATAGCTCTGTGCCAACACAACGCCATTGAACTGGTGTTAAAGATATCTTCGATACCTAAGTGGTACGATCGATATGGGCTTGTTCTATCCCTACAGAGATAAGATGGATTCGGACCCATCAAGTGCCAGGGGCGCCACACATAGTGGACTGCATTCCCTCTCCCCATCCCAAAACGATATAAGTGTTTTGGAAGGTTTTGCTGATGCTGGGTACCTCTCTGACCCACATAAAGGTCACTCTCAAACTGGTTATGTTTTCACCATGGGAAAGACCACGATATCTTGGAGGTCTACAAAGCAGACCTTAGTCGCTACCTCTTTGAATCATGCAGAGATTATTGTTTTTCACGAAGCAGTTCATGAATGTATATGGTTTCGATCCATAGTTACGCATGTTCGAAGCAATTGTGGTCTGAACTCTCCCACAGATGAGCCAACGAGCATTTATGAGGATAATACTGCTTGCATTGAACAAATGAAGAAGGCTACATCAAAGGCGACAACACCAATCATATATCGCCTAAATTCTTCTACAATAAGCAACAACAGAAGCTCTTCAAGATCAAAGTGAACCAGGTTCGATCTGAGGACAATGTGGCAGACTTGTTTGTTAAGTCATTGCCCAAATTCACGTTCGAGAAACATGTGGCAAGAATTGGCTTGCGTAAATTATCTGAACTCTCATGATCGTAGTCATTAGGGGGAGGTGCAAACATCAGGGGGAGATGTTTACATGTTCGTCTCGAGGCGTGAAAAGTGTGTTATGCTCTTTTTCCCTTTCGACCGAAGTTATTTTTGTCCCACTGAGTTTTTGTTACCTGGCAAGGTTTTTAACGAGGCAACGAGAGAAGCACCACGTTTGGGCAACACAAGGGGGAGTGTTCAAGTAAAACCCTAATTTGTGTTTGGTCTAAACTCTAGGTTACTTGACCTACTGGTAATAAAGTTTAATATAGAATAATCTAGAGATTATCTTTCCTTGTATGATTCAGACTCTATGTCTTGTAATCCTCTATATAAAGAGGCCTCTATTATCAATGAGAATACACAACAATTTTATCTCAATTTCTGATTCCCTAAAACAATATATATATATATATATATATATATTTAAATGTTATTGACTCTATATTTTTTTAATATACATACTGATATTGATATCTAATAAGGTCATACATTCTCATATACCAATTCTATCATCTCACTTGTCACAATTATTTGTATCTATTAAAGAAATGAAACTGAAAATAAAAAAGAGTGACATTTGCTCTATCAAAATATACCAGTACAAAAGTGTGTTAAATAGGGGTGTGGCTATTGGCTCATTTTCTAGTAGTAGTGATTGAATTGGCTACTAAAGACCCTAGGCTCCGGATCTTAATTCAAAAGTACCCTATTCACATTTGAACAAGCAAACCGTACTTTTTTTTTCTTTTTCTGCCAAGATAAAGAAACTTTATTAAATATGAAACAAGGAGTACAACAAAAGGCCCAAGTAAAAGTCCAACTAAACAAAGAGAAGGACCCACACAACAACACAATTTCAACTCTCTGTACTTTGCTTTCAACTCACTTACATTTCAAGCAATTTCGATGATGGCAACCCTCAATAAACCAGAAGAGGACCATAGGTGGATGGTGCACAAAATGCTGATCGGTAATGTTGCTGGTTGGAGAAAGATTGCCTATACAGAAAATATACGGATTGTAGAATGAAAAAGGAAGACAGAGCACCAATTTTTTCTTGTACTAGTAAAATTTGAAATAATTAGATGTTGTATAATAAATAAAGGAGAGTGAAATCCACACTCTCAATTTTATAATCCGACAAATATATAAGTTACTAAAAATAGAAAGATGGAGTGTGGATTATAAAATATAGAGTGTAAATTTTATTTCCTTAAACAAAATATAATAAATAACCTTTTTATCAAACACGAAAATACAATTACAAACTAGATCCCCTAAGAATATCATACAAGCTTATTCAAAAAAAAAAAAAAAGGAATATCATACAAGCTCTGATCAAAACGTAACAAATACTGACCATTGGAAGAGAAATTATTACACCTTATACAATTTCGATACAAGTACTAACAATGATTGTTTACCATATTAGTTTATCTAAGAAAGACTGAAAATTTTGGTAAAACTGGTCTTAAGTAATTGATTGTTTATTCTTCTCAAAATAAAAAATTGATTGTTTATTCTATTTTATTTTTACTACAGATATCTATAAGTTTATATTGTTTTACACATCGGCAAAAAAAAAAATTGTCACTAAAAGAGAAAAAAAGAATATTGGAATAAGGATTGCGTCCAACCTTAATTATTTGAGGGCTTTAATTATTTTGTCAAACAAGCTACTTCCAACCCCGTGTCCTAACTGTTCATCGCTTCATCTCCATTAAACACTGCCACGTGTTTCGGTTCATGGTGATTGTGCACAACACCTCGTCATCATATCACAGCCCGTTCCGGCATTCTCACATGCCTACTGTAGCGTGATCGACCTCATTTATTGCATGACCTGCGTACAACAAACTCCACCCAAACCCGTAATTTCGCCCAAAACCGATGGCATTTCCCCCTAACTACCTTTTTATAATTATGTTTTTTGCCCCCACAAATTTTGAATCCCTATCCACTCCGCTATAATAATGATATCATAAATAAAAAATAAAAATAAGAAAAAAAAAAACTGAAAATAGAAAATGAAGTCCGGCGAGGTCACTCTCTTTCTCCTTTCTATCTCTACTTTCCTGACACATTCTCTTCCCCTTTTACGACTTCAAACTTCGTCTCCTCTCTCTCCTCTTCTCTGCAACAGTAATTTCTCTGACGAAACTGCCCCTGTAGTTGTTCACTGACTTCCGGACCCCGTCCGCTTCTCCTCCAGATTCTTCTAGCGACAGTCGAAGATTCTCTGTGCTGATCAGACGAGTTTTCTCTCATGGCGAAACTGGCGACGAGTTGAGGTGGTATGGATTTGACTGAAGGCGTCGGAGAGAGCTCGTCGCCGCCGAGAAGCTTTGTTAGCTTCAATAACTACGATGTGAGGAACGATGTCTATAATCGATTGGTGGAGAATCGTCATCTTCAGGCTCTGACTCAACCGGACTTCCGTGAGCAGTTGGACGCTCACTTCAATCGCTTGCCTGCTAGGTATTCCAATTGCATCCATCAATCTTTTGTTCGATGAATTTTGAATTGTTTCGTGAGCTCAAAAGCAATTTCAAGTACGAATGTTGATGAACTGTTAAGCGTGTTGATGGTAATTCATATATGATATGCATTCAGAGTAGCTTTGAAATTGTTTAGGTGTTTCGGCACATATAAGTGTGTGTAAGCTGACAAGTGTTATGCTCATTTTAGTGCGTTTGGATTTTGAGCTGGTAATGTTGTTAGTTTTGTATTTTCGGTTTATAGTAGTGGAAAAGCCACTCGTTGAGTATGTGAATAGTGTAATTGTATACATATCCTCTATGTGTTTTATAGGAGATTACTTAAATTTAGTCGCGCATTCTGTTATTTGACAAAGTTGTTTGTTGGACAGTTATGGGCTTGACGTTAACATGGACAGAGTGGAAGATGTTTTGATACATCAAAAGCTTCTAACATTGGCAAAGGACCCGGAGAAACGGCCTGTTTATCATACCCGATTCTTGGAGGTATTACATATGATCTGGTTCAGCATCTTATGTCTGAAATTTTGTGGTCAACTATAATTTCTTTAATTTCTGGTACCAAACCAAGTATTAGTTTGTGTCCTGTTATCCAAACCAAGTATTAGCTTGTGTTGTGTTATGAAAACCAAGTTCTCAGATCGTCTGCATTGAATGGTGATGGAAATGGTATGATTGAGAAATGTTTATTCTGAAGTGAACAATGGCTTGCTTGTATATATATGGTAACCTGTTTTCACTACATATTGATATTGGATATACTTCATACTGCTTGCGTAAGAATTTACCTAAATTATTTAATGCCTTTATGTACGCTCACTTCAATTACTCTTTTCTCTTCCGCCTTTGGCTTTTCCATCTTTTATGGGTCTTTTGTGTATTTCTTGTCAGAGTATCTCTACGGGGACAGATGATGATGAGGATGAACAATTCACTAGTAATGTTTCAACCTCAAGGCTATCATGTAACGAAATCAATGAAGTAGCTGCGCAGCCACATGATAGGTATTATTTCTGTGCAGTCTTTCTCTGGACACTGTCAGTTCCATACCATATTTACTCTTTTAACAGTTTTGGTCTTGGATATTAATTGTTGCTGTCATTTCTTTGTTTTTGTCTTGGTCACTTCTTTCCATAGAACTAGGAATTGTGCTGTTGACTTTGAACCTTGCTCTAGGCTCGGAGACCTAAATTTGGATGTTAGAAAGAATGCTAAGGATGTCGATGAAAGAGATGTGCTGGAGAGTTTTCCCAGAAGGTACTCAACAAGTTTTTTTTCTTCTTTGGTTGCCAAACTTTCTGTTTCCCTGTAATTCTTAAAAGGCTAAAGACTAACTATTATTCATGAAGACAAGAATGTTCTTTTCTGTACGAAGGTGCCATGTGATGCTTTAATTCTCATCTGTTTATTAATATGTTAATACAGGTTTGCTATTCTGTATACACTTTGTTGTGTTGATAAAATTTTGTTTCTGATTTGAAAAGAAATTTTTCATCAATATGGTATAAAGAAAACAATACACAGCAGAGCAACTGATAAATCATAACAATGACCGTTTCCTATCCTTTTTAATATATCTTCAGATGTCTTTAGTTCTTGAACAAATTTTATTTTTCTCTCATGTGTTATTGATAAACATGCTTGTCCATATATGATAGAGCTGTATACCTTGTTGTCCATATATGCCTGCATACCATATACATACCTGCATACTATATACATTCCTGCATACCATATATGTCCACATATGCCTGGTAGAACAGACGACCAGAACCAAGCAGACTTTATTTTCTACTCCTTCATGATTGATAAATGCGCGCGCGCGCACACACACACACACACACACGGTATATACCTATGTATAAATAGTTTTGTATATTCATTTATGAAATTATATGACATAATTATGTATGAATTACTAGCTAAGGGCTGATTGCTTTATGGAGTTTTTTTACATCGGCTCTATATTTTGATTGTCCAGTGAATGTGGTTTAGAGCTGAACTTTGGCCATAAAACTAATAGCATTACATTTATGGTTATCATCCATGCTGAAATTAAGCTGACCATTGGGATGTATGATGCAGGCAAGATATATCACATATGCTCACTCATGAAGTAATTTTTTCATCCATTGACAAGCCTAAGCTTCTTAGCCAGGTACTAGTCAGAGGCTTAAGTTATTTATTTGTTAAATCTGTATTCGTACCTGGAGTTTTTTATGTATTTCATTTCAAAATTTTTAATTTGGCAGACTTATAGTCAATTTGTGGTCTGTCTTTGGTAGTTTTCGCTATGCTTGTGTCAGTCAATGTAGGCGAGGAAAATGCTTCCTCTTCTAGCTGGATTGGGCCTGGTCCTTCTCTTTAACTTGTGTATACATAAAGCCGGAGTTATCATTCCTTTTTTGCATTAGTATTTAAAAGAGGATTCTTTTAAATATTGCATTATTTGAGAGTATTTCTTTACTTTTGCGGTCCTGCACATATAGAAACTCCTTCAATGTCTCGAAAAAGGGGAAAACTAATAATGTTATAGGCTTTTTTATCCATTTCCCATCATTTTGTTGCTTCTTTACACATCCATTACATTGTGTCGACTAAGTAGTTCTAATGTAGCCCCAATTGGGATAGAAAATAGAATTGAGGGGAGGAAATGAAAGAAATGGGATAAGAAAGAGATAGGGATTCAGGAAGAATATCAGAGGATGAGGGATAACCAAGATTCAAGCAACAATAATTTTGTCAATTCATTCAAGTCTGTCAGTGATGATTACAGTGCTCAAATTTAGAGAGCTCCACCTAAGATTCAAAGGAACAACAAAAAAAAAAAGAAAAAGAAAGAAGAGAAACCCTACATAGAGGACTAAGATATCCGCACCCTAAATAACAATTGTAAAGAGGATACGTCAAATATATCTGTTTTGGCATCATTCTCCGTCGGTGGCAAAAACTCTTGACTGTCAAGTGAAGTGAGGCGATATTGTCGTCTAGCCAACATTAAAGGGGTTCCAGCTGTAAATTGTGTTCAATCACATTGTCAAGATCAATGCCATGGGTCTGTTCAAGACTTGCAGCTGGAATGAGTATAAAAGTAAAATCAATTTGGAGAGTACGCCCAAAAGAAGGTGGATTGTGTTGCACCGTTGACTTATGAAGTTTGTAAGCTCCAATGTTCGTTACGCCATAGGAGAGACCTGTGACCAGTAAATCCTTGAATGGGATATACAGATTCTTGGTCAGAGTAGCTTGCTGTATTAAAGCGAGGCAGCTTTAGGGTAGGATTGGACATAGGTCCAACAATAGGAACCAGTTCAGTTGCGACAAATTGGACAATGGTCAGAAGTCACAATTGGGACTTCTGAAACTGGTCTATATGTCAAAGTAAGATCTATTTCATCAGAGGAGGGGAAATAATGAGAAGGAATAAGCATGAGAAAGGGATATCTGTAGGGAGGCAGCATGAAGATCAGAGAGAGGGACAACAACGGTTGAAGCAACGTTGACTTTTAGTCATTTATTCATTCCAAGTGTGCGGTTAACAATTACAATGTTCGACTCGGTAGATTTCTATTTAGTTAAAGTACTAAAATAGATGTACCCTAGATTATAATTACAACATAAAATACATCAATATATGCTGTCCTGCATTATCCTCTATTGGTGATAAGAACTCAACTCCTGTCAAGTGACGTGAGGCTGTAAAATTGTCGTTTAGCTAATATCACAGGGGTGCCCGAGTTTCAATATTGTGGAATGTTTTGGTAATCCATCACATCCTCCTGGTGACGTCATTAAAGCATTTCTTAACCAAGTATAAAAGTAAAGAAGTTTGGAAAGTGTACAAAAGGTGGGTAAATGACTTGCAGCAACAGGTGTTGACCTATGACGTCCATAACTTCAAATTGCACTGTAGGAGGAATCTTTGCAACCATGGGATCAATAGGTTATTGGTCTGCAGTAGCTTGCTCTACTAAAGAGCGACCTCTTGGCTAAGACGTAGGAGGACTTGGCTTGGCTAGACATAGGATGGGACCTATAGGTCCAAGAATAGGAACAATCCTGCTGTAATAATTTGGCGATAGTGGAAAGCATCTGAGCCTTGATAGTTGCAGACAGCTTGGCAAATATGTCAGTCATTTCTATGTGAAACAATTCTTTAAGAGTATGTATGAGGGTATGCTGTTTTTCACGTTTTTTGTATTAATTTATTCTTGTGATCTGTACAGTTTCTATAATGGGGTTGTGTTTTGACAACTTATCAATGAGTTTGTTTCTTGTTGGGAGATAAAACGTTGTTCATGTAAAGGTCTTTTATGTAGTGGCATTCATGTCTTGTTTCCTCTTGATAGTTATCTGTTCTCTTTCAATACAAAACCCTTGAATATTATAGACACTTTGAAGACTTTTGCATCAAGAAGTTTTCTATTTTTAGTAAATCTTGGATTTGTCAATATGTAACCTCCACATTCTGCAAAACTGGCAACTGATTTTTAGGATTGCAACACTCATTTTCTTTTTCCCTTTTTTGTTCCTTTTTGATAGTAGTATTCTTTTAATGAAACTAACTCACCACCTTTCAGTCATATTATATATTGCTTATGTTGAGAACCCTTAGTGAATTGCAAAATTTCATTTCAAGAGCAAACACCTTTCTAACAGATGTCATTTTCCTCTAGCTTTCTGCATTGCTTTCGGATATAGGCCTTAACATCCGCGAAGCACATGTCTTCTCGACCACTGATGGCTACTCCTTAGATGTATTTGTGGTGGATGGATGGCCTGTTGAGGTACTTTCTCACTGTTTGATGTGTTTTTCATTGTACACTGTCAGCTCTGTATCTTGAAATTGTTTCATCTTACTTTGCTATGTTATAATCATTGCCAAATTGGTAATAAAGGTCTTCCCGTGAAGGAAGAGTTCTGTTTTGTTGGTTATGGTTTTTGTTGTACTGCTGTTGGTGTTATATTACTGTAACAGATTGTTTGTTGTGATTTTGTATGCATTGCGACCTTTTTGAGTCAGTTTTTTTAATCCATTTTTGAAGCTGCACCGGCATGAAGTACTCGTAATGGTTGTTCCATAAGATAGACTTATCCATAATCTTTGTGTTGTGAAAATTAAGTTCTATGAAATTTGTTAGTTTAATCGAGCTGAAGATTATCCAAGGGAAATGTCTTTCTAATATATTAAGGGGCAGTGCAATTATATTTCTTTTATGACAGGGATCTGTGCTGAGTCCAAATGTTGCTGACTTTGCAATCTTGTGGTCAGGATACAGATGGTTTAAATGAAGCTATTGAAAAAGCAATTGCTAGAAGTGAGGTAAACATTGTCAAATTGTAAAACTTCTGGATGCTGTTCCATTTCATTCTTTGACTGTTTCAGGTAGTGCTATATGAATCTCTTTTTGCGAAAAAAAAGTGGTTCATCTTGGATGAGTGGGACAACTGTTTTTTATTATAATTGTTCTAAAATATGAAATAGTGCACATTTGTTTATACTAACCTGAATAGAGGTTAATAAAGAGCTTATATCCTTCAGTTACTGTTTCCTCCATACCTTCTGATAACTGGTCCTCTTATTTGTACTTTACCCTTGTAACTTTTGGAGTATATGGAGAGGAATGAGAGTATATAGGGTAATTGTCAGATGTCTGTTCTTGATAGGACATTTTATTATTCTTCTCAAGTCACTTGGTGTATGATATGGGATGTTATCCTAGAGTCTCTCTCTCTCTCTCTCTGGGTTTTGTCAAGGATAATTGAATCTATCTGTCTAGTAGTGTTAGAAGCAGCTGTTTCCCCTGCTTTTTAGAAATTGTTTGCTGTCATATTCTGATATCTGTAGAGCACTTTAAATAGGAGTCCTGTGTAATCTTCTGCTTGATTAAATTGATTATAGAAAAGCTGTAAACTGTAATTTATAGATGTTATTTAATAACGTAGGGATCATGGTCAAGATCTTCACATTCTCATTCATCTGGAGTGAAAGCGATAGTGGCACAAGAAAAACCTGGAAGCTGGGAAATAGACAGGAGACTATTGAAATAGGAGAGAGAATTGCATCTGGATCCTGTGGAGATTTGTAAGATAGGTTTTGTTGCTGGCCAGCTTTATTCTTTTATGTTCTCTGTTGATCAACTATCACTCCTGTTCATTCACAGGCACCGTGGAATTTATCTTGGTCAAGATGTTGCTGTTAAGATTCTACGATCTGAGCATTTGAATGCTGCTCTAGAGGATGAGTTTGCTCAAGAAGTGGCCATTTTAAGGTAAGTTCTATGGTTACGCCGTTCTACCCTGACATGCAATTAACAGGGATATAGCACTTTCCAGTTTTGGTGTATTAATTTGTTCTTCCTCACTAGTAAACATGTTTTCCTACTGGAAGAAGATAACAGTTCTAAAATTTCATTGAATCCCTTTTTCTTCTCGCGAACCACGGGAGTCCTAAATCTCATCAAGTTTTGGTGGTTAGAGGAATATAGTCATATTTAGTTTCTCCCAAACATTGAGAAAACTGAGGTCCTTTCTTGGGCTGTATTTTCAAGTAAAAGAAACACCTGTGTTTGTTTGTTTTTTTTTTTTTCTTTCTTCTTTCTTTGGTTTTTTTTTTGTTTGTTTTTTTTTGTTTTAAGACTAGAGTCAAAGCTGTGTATCTGCATTACACCGCTTTCTTACATCTCCAAGATGTTGCCACATAAGTATATCGACTTCTTAGAATTACTTTCCTATTAGAGAAGAAAATAATTTCATTTTGAATTCAGGTAAGATAAGATCTGAAATTAGTATGACCAGTGCATTGTAAAATGTTTGAGACACATATGACCTATCTATGCTGTTTCTTCGGATACAATTTGATCTCCACCCAATGAATAAAGATATAATTATAGGGTCCCGTCCCCGTACTCAGTTCATACCCTAACCATTGTTGCTTAGCTTCCTTGGATTTAAATTCAAGGGTGGAGAATAATGAGGTAGGTGGAATGAATTTATGCCTCATCATTCTTCACCATTGGATTTAGATCCTAGGCACTGAGTACGGAATCAATTGAATATGTGAACGTAGAGTATAACTATATAGGTACTTTGTTTGAAGGGAAGCCTTTGTAAGAGGTTGAGGATCCGAGAAAATGCTTCATGTTTTCTACATTTTTAAGGACAGCAAAACAGATGGTCAAATAGTCTAGTGGATGGGTGTGTGAATGGATTGGATGTTGATGTGAATAGATGGATTTGTCTCTTTGCACAATCGTTATTATCTGACCATGCTAACAAAGTAAGTTAGGACAAGATATGCATTTGAGCTGATCAGGTCCTATTTTCTAAATTATATTATTTATTCTAAATTGGTTGTGAAAATATACGGGAAAAATTAAATGCAATAAAGTATCATAGAACGTTACTTAATATGAGTGAAACCATTGGATATCAATGGATTTAGTTATCAATAATCCATCAGATTATCAGATTTGATCGGATTAGGCTGATCCAATCCGTTAACAGGTGATAGGGTACATGATGCTTTGGAAGAATATGCAAGTGTATCAACAGAATTGAACAAAGAAGCTAGTCATTTGGCAAATCACTTTTCTTCATTAATACCAGAGCTATTACTATTGTCAAAGAATTAATTCTTCCATAACTGCATTTAACGCATAAAGGTTGCCAAGTAATTGGAATTCATAAGTAATCTAATGCATATCTCTCTGAGAACTGGATACAATTCTGAATGCCTTTTAATATTTAAACTCATGCCTATGTTTCTTGTGTGGCTGTATGTTGTTTTTCAGTCATTCTATTTTTGGTCAAGTTGTTATACTTATGGCTGTAAAGTCGGCTGAAATTAAATGTCACATTGACATATTTTTCATCGGTAAATCTCTCACACAGAGTTATATATACATATAATATTAATAACAAGTCAATTGCGGATTGCAGAGAGGTCCATCACAGAAATGTTGTGCGTTTTATTGGGGCATGCACAAAGTCCCCACATTTATGCATAGTGACAGGTACAGAATTCTTCTAATTGTTGCCTCCAGTTTTTAAATGTTGCACTTTTCACGGTTTATTTCATGCTGTCACTTGGGGATGTCTTCGAAAGCAGTGCACTTGAGATTTAGAAAAACATGAGGTGTGAAACATATTTTCTTTTTATTAGGCTTAGAATTGTAATTTTCATGAGAAAAGGACCAACCAAAAAAAGAAAAGATTAAGTGAGGAGGAGACATCAAATTTCACGACAACTTTCACCAACACAAATCAAGCCAACAACAAATTTCTAAGTCTCCAAAAAGCAACCACTATAGATAGGGTATCGGCAATAGTTGAGTACAGTTATTCTCCAAGTATGTTGCATTCAAGGAGATTTCTTTTGTGATCTATATTCGATCTTCTTTGAGCTAGTGAGCTGTTTGGATGTCATGCCTATTAGCTCTCCCCAATGAGTCGATTAATTTGTCGCTCATATAGCTTATGGCCTCATGTTAGACGGTATAAAACTTCATGGTGATTGAGCTCCTAGATAAGTAGTTCCTGAACTCATCTAGTTATTTCCTTCAATCTTCTCCTCTAACAGTTATTTTATTCAGTCAATGATTCAGGTAACAAAACCTTATAATTCACTTGTTTTGTCTGCCTATAAATTTTGAGATTATCTTGATTCAGTCAATAGTCTACATACTTCAGTAAGAATGTAAACAGGTTCAGTGTGATTTTAGGTTTGGCGTTTTAGTTATCAATTCAAAAGGTTGTGTTGGTCGTGTGATTTTAGATTCTATTCGGTTCTTTGATTGTAAACATGTTTATCTGTATTATGTTTGGTAGTTTATAGCTATTCCCTTTTTAGTTATCATGTCGCAATAAGTCATTCATCACCTGTTAAGTTAGAATGGTACCGAGGCATAGAACAGATTCCATTTCAGGTTCAATGTATGAATTTAGAAGGCTTCTATTTGACAGCAAGGCTAACTAGTTAAAAAGGAAATATAAAATACCAGATGGTATGTGCTTTAAACAAGTAGATTCTAGATTAATTGGGATAGGTTTGAAATAACTATGTACCACATCATTTTTAACTCATGTATTTCTTCTTTCTCCTTAAATTCAGATCCAGGTTTGATGGATTTTAATAGTCTGAAGCAATTATAATTAAATGAATCCTTGTATTGGAAATAACTTCTCCCAAGTGGGCCATAGCCCATAGGTTATCTGGTCTGGGAAATTTTGTGTTTAAATAGGCCTAGTTTGGGTGAGTAAATTATTTAAAAAGCTTCTTAACAAATAAGTTCATCAGCAAAAGGTGTTTGGTAAAGTCCAATAATGTGCCAATAGTTTAACAGTGTGACAGCAGCTTATAAAAGCTGGTCAGAGCCTACTTCCATAGCTTAAAGCTACAATTGTTTAAGTACAGCTATACCAAACTGGGCCCAAGGGAATTACCTCCAAAAAGTGCTTTTTAGATTCTGCTGCTTAAGCACACTGAAAATGAAATTTAAATAGTGTACATTTGTTTGTGGAATTGTATGGTGTTCCCAGCCTACCTGTTCTAAGTATGTTGACTGACTCTTTGCTTCAAACTATTGTAATTTGGTTGACTTTGAAAATATTATTTTTTGTTTGAGTATCCATTCTTTTAGTTTAATTATGGTAATAAACATGAGACCTTATATATTGTTGCTGGCAGAGTACATGCCTGGTGGAAGTCTCTATGATTATTTGCACAAGAGTCGTAATGTCTTGAAGCTTTCTGAACTGCTAAAGTTTGCAATTCATGTCTGCAAAGGAATGGAGTATTTGCATCATAATGATATAATCCATAGGGATTTGAAGACAGCAAATCTGCTAATGGACACTAACAATGTAAGAATTAAAGATTATTGTTTTGCTTCTTCTGCAGCTTCACATTCATAATGGTAGAGTTTTGCTGATTTACAGCTAGAATGATTTTCTAGATTTTAGGTGAATGAAAGCAGTTTAACATTTTCAACCAAAAGAAAAAATAAAGCAGTTTAACTTCTAACCAGACCAGTGCCTGAAGAATTGGAACCTTGTAACGTGCTTCGCACTGTGACAATGATCCTGGAAGTAGAAATAAATTCATATTATCATCTGTCTATGTTATAGATATTGGTTTTTCTTGAATTTTGGGAGAGATTATCCCGGTCAATTATTTCCCACTGGTATTGACATCCACTTTGCTTGAATCATTCTAGTTGTCCGTTTAATTTCCCCCTTTGTTACCCTTAACCAAAGAAATAAGGTATCCAATTGGATATTTATTGCATGTCTAATAGGAACTATCCCAGCATAGCTTACCATATTGGAGTCTTGGATAATTAGCATTCTGAATGATGTCATTCAGACTACCATTGCAAATTTATTCTATTAGCAGTATATTTAAAAATTTGGTAATCCATTGATCTTAAACTTCATAATATGTTTCCCATATAATCTGATTTGTCTGTCAGGTTTTCTTTTAAGGATAATGATCTGTTAACAATGCATCTGTTACCCAAACAACTATTCAGCCTGAGATGAGAAAATGTTCTCCATATTGTCAATAATAGTTCAAAACTTTCTTGAGTTTCCTTTAGGTTGTAAAGGTGGCGGATTTTGGTGTGCTCGGTTCCAAACCCAAGGGGGAGTAATGACTGCAGAGACGGGAACCTATAGATGGATGGCACCTGAGGTCTGATTCTGCTGAATTTAAATTCTATTTTTTCAGTTTTCAAATCTATTAGATGTAAGATTTTCTGTATTATATTGTCGTTATGGAAGTTCCAATTTTCAATCTCTTGACTTTCTGGTTTTGCATTTATACATTGTACTGTTAGTGCTTCAATAGGAAGCGAAAGCGTACACTTTTTTGTCTTATTGTTTTCCTAAATTTCAACAACTTATTGTTTTCATACACTAAAAACAACTTATTGTTTTTATACATTTTGCAAGGTTATCAATCATCAACCATATGATCAGAAAGCAGATGTGTTCAGTTTCGCCATTGTTCTTTGGGAGCTGGTGACAGCCAAAGTATGCGTTGCAAAAGCACTCTCCTCTCTTTCTATGTGTGTGCATGGGCACCCACATGTTTGTGTGAGGATATAGAGTATATTTACCAGTAAATGATTTTGGTGTTGCAGGTTCCATATGATACAATGACTCCATTACAAGCTGCCTTGGGAGTTAGACAGGTTTATGGTTTAATCTGAATATATATTTTTTATGTATGCGAGGGCACATACACATGTTTTGACATAAGCCATAATACCATGGTTGAACTTGAGAACTTTAAGATGGATAGATGTTACAGAAACATATACATGGGTATCCTTTCCTCTATTTACCTCTTTTCCCTCTCTTTCTAATTTTTTGAAATGATATACTTGATGCACATCAAGATTGTTTGCCAAGTGCTTCTAAATTTTCATCGTCTTCATTTCCTCCAGCCAATAAATACAAATAGGGTGACCCACCATACACCTTCACAAGACCTTGGCGTTCTACCACCTGAACACATCATGCACTCTTCCGTCCAGAAAAAAGAGCAATCATGGACAGGAACCAACTGAGAATCCCCTCCCTATTTAACTTCAACTCTAGACTTGTACCATTCGGGAATTTAGGAAGATGTGTTATGTTAGTCCTCCCTTTTATTCTACACATATGCATCAATTGGGACATTAGGAGTGCCTGGTCTTCTCTTTTGAACCATGTTCCATGTCCCATGTCTCGTGTGTTAGCGTTCCTCTTATTCAAAACTGAAACAGATACTGTGATAACGATATAGGAAAGGGCTTTGCAGAATATCAGGTTTCTGTTGATATCTGTTTATTTGTTGCTTATGTGCATTGGGCATACATCAATGGCTTTGAAAGTCTTGTCAAAGGTGTAGAGATGAGCTGTGGACTCAGTAAACTATATTATATGTTTTTCTGCCTAATACTATGTTTTCCATTTTGTTTGTCAGGGACTGAGACCAGAACTTCCTATTAGCGCACACCCCAAACTGTTAGAATTAATGCAGAGATGTTGGGATGCGGTTCCTTCCAACCGGCCAGCCTTTTCTGACATAGCAGTAGAACTTGAGTCCCTTGCCCAAGAAGTCCAGGTAGGACTCTTCATCTACTCTTCAGGTATCATTTTTCTACAAGCTTCCTGAACTTAAAAGCTGATTTGTTTCATGAAGTCTCAGGATAATTCAGAAGCTGCAAATGGCACATGAGACTCTTGACTCTTAAAGATGTGTGCATCCCAGGAATTTTCTGAATTTCCAACTCTTTTTGCGACATTCCAACCGGCTCAATTTAGGCATTTTGGAATTGGATTAGGACTTGTTTTTTTGGCGGGTTTTTCAGATGAATATAGAGGATAGTATTGTACAAGTGAAGAAAAGAGAAAGTAAAGTGTTTGAATATCGTTCTGGTCTGTTGTAAACTCGTACACTTTTGTTGAGACGTGTTGTAAAATATTATGTCCTTTTAACTACGGAAATGTATACTTTTCCACTATATATCATATAAGAAAGTGACGCTATGGTTAGATGGAAAGTTTGGTTTTAATGTAATCCCACACTAGGTTCAGTTGTGTTGAATAGTTGTAAATTTCCCTCTCTTTGTATATTTCATCTATTTAGTAATTTTGGTCTTTTCCATTTACCGAGTAATTTTGGTATATTTTTCTTTTTGGTTATTTGAGCGTTTTTTTTTTTTTTTTTAAGAGTAATTTGGGTGGTCGAAGTGAAAGCAAGATCATTATATTGAATTATTGGATGGCTGAGGAAGCACAAGGGTTGAAGCAGTTATTCTATGTAATAGGTTTTGACGTTAAGAAATGTTTTTGGGTTATGGCTTCATTTGTATCTATTACCCAGCGTAAATATGGTTATTACTGTTTTTACTCAGAATCTGGAAGAGCATGAGGTCCTCACGAGTCACGGGTCACCAGTTTATGGTGAGGCTCCGTGCAATCACATGAATAAGAGCCTCTTGGCCTGCTCAATGGCTTTCAGAATCACTAATGAGAAAACTAGTGCCCCCAAGAGCAATCACTGGCCATGAACCAAATGACTTCATCCGCAACGAGTACTTTGTCTCCACTTTTGAAACATGTCGCATCTGATTACAATTACTCTTGGAAACAAGTCGAGATTTAAAGAAAATGAGTAGAGACTCCGAGTCACAACACATCAGCCTTTACTCCATTGAATTGAAGGGATATCTTTTGGTGCGTTGTTGCATCAATACATTAAAATATTGTACGTACGTTAATGCATCAATACACCAAACTTTTAAAGTTCAAACTAATTAACGTTATCGTTGAATGAAACATATCCTAGTCCAGATTGATTTTTTCTTCTCAGTTGCGCGTTGCAACTGATTATTATTACCTTCTTGAAATATATAAGCAGTCGATGCATTTTAATCAATTTCGTCTATGAAATATATTTGTTCTGTTAAGGAATAATACCAAGTACTAGGTAACAGATCGAGAATATCGATGAACCCATAGAATTGTCTTTTACATTTCCAGGAATCTCACAACAGGAAAGAAATTAACAGCTGAACTGATCATCGCAGATGCGGTGTTCCTACCTTGTACATTATATATGAGAGATCAATGTAATGCCAGAATGGTGTCATCGATATATCAAATCCCAGTGTGGTGACGTGACCGCCAATTGTCTTGTAGTTTTTGCAGGTTTCCGTTTTGGAAAAGTTAATTAGTTGGTGATCGGCCTGAGACACCATATATGAGACACACTGCATATGCCAGTTGTATGGAGTACAAATTTGTAATCATCTGCCTTGGATATATGAGGTGCCGGAGATGCAGTCACACAGAGACCTATATGACAGTAATAATTCATTCTTGAAAAATATTACTCGAGCTTGCCATCATAGCCTTTTATTTTCATCTTACAAATTTTCAAGAAACTATGAGAAACCTGAAACAAGAAGTCAACCAAATTTCTTCAAATTGACAGATAAGATGGCCTTCCGTTTCTGGCAACATAATTGAGCCTACTTTTCGTAGTTAATTTCTTGAGTGTCATTAAGATGGCTTATTGGTATTTGGTAATAGTAAATCATAACCATTTTTGTTTTTTCAACTAGACTTCTCCTTTTCTTCTATCAAGTTTCCTTGGTGACACTCAAAAGAGATATGTAGGAACATTACAGTTAATGATCTTATCATTAATCTTATGATCACTTATCGATCCTGGGATGACTCAGTCTTACACGATAATGTAGTTGATCCCATCATGAGAAATTCTCTTCCATTTAGAGACTAATAACCAATGACATTCTGAATATACTCAGCCTGCCACGTAGGTACAATGTTCAAACTTCCGTACACACAGATCTCCTAAAGAAGATGGGGTAGCTTAATTTACCTCCCAAGCTTAATTTAGTATTCTCCGGAGTAATTACTAGTCTTCTATTTGTTCCTTTACTGACAGTTCTTGATCTTTAGGCTTCAAGGAAGGATATTGACATTCTCTTGATTGATCTTGATTCCGAGATTATCTCCTTCAAATTCATTGATCCGAAGAAACGTACAAGAATGCTACCAACTACCTTATACAGTTGAATGTGATTATATGTATGTTAATTGCCTCGTTAACGATCCAATTGGTACTATTTCAATCTTATCAATAATTGTAAGGAGCTAATCAACGGATAACTGACTAAGGTTACATAATCGAATGATAGTAGACACATCCACATCACACATTCCTCCTACTACGTACTACTAGTTACGAGGCCATTATCCTTGATGACTTGTGTGAGCTATGAAGGTTCAACTACTAACCAACTACTCCATCCTCGGTTTCGGGCTACATAATGAGCAGCTGAATGGGTTTCAGGCCCCATTCGCCTGTTTTTTTTGTTTTTTTTTCCGACCGAGTCTTGCGATATCCCAAAGCTTTTAACCAAGCATTAATCTGTAGTCAGAAGGTCTTGTCAGAACACTTCCTCTCCCGTGGCCACAAACAACAGCGTCGTGGATTGAACGAGAGTTTGGAGGTTCCCAACCTTAATGCTCAACCACTAGGCTACATGTTGTGGTTGCCCTGTTCGCCTCTCTTGAAATATATGTAATACCTGGACTATGAAACCTGGCCATTAATCGTTTAATCTCCTAGACCACCACCCCATCAGGAGAAAAACACTCTTCTTCCCCAGATAACAATTTTGTAGCTTCCACGCAATCACTCTCAATACATACACCTCCCCAATCTTGCTCCAAAACAAAACCCAAGCCAAGTTTTACATTTTCATCACAATTGAGACCTAAACTTTTGATTTCATCTTTCAGTGGTATCTGTTGGAGAGGAAAGATCTCACATTGGAAAAGTGACAAATAAAATATAACTTATAAGTGGGTGGATCTCACCCAATTGTATCGAGGCCTTTTGTGATTAAAACCCAACACCTATCGGGTGGTTAAGTTGGGACAGTATCGGTACAATGGTGGGCCACAGGCCACGCTTGTCGCTGTTTAACATGGTATCAGAGCGGGTCCTTCTCCAATTGCGTCTCCATGTAGGCACGTATCATGAGCCCAAATTGGGGTTCCCTGTATTGCCATTGAAATTACCAAGTGTCCAATGTGGGCCTTGGATTGTATCGACCAAGTCTCCGATATGAGACTTGTGTCCCAATTTCTAATGTGGAAATTGGATTAATTAATTTCACGTGCAGACCTAGAGTTAGGTTGCACGTGAGGGGGCGTGTTGGAGAGGAAAGATCCCACATTGGAAAAGTGACAAATAAAATATAACTTATAAGTGGGTGGATCTCACCCAATTGTACCGAGGCCTTTTGTGATTAAAACCCAACACCTATCGGGTGGTTAAGTTGGGACAGTATCGGTACAATGGTGGGCCACAGGCCACGCTTGTCGCTGTTTAACAGTATCTGCCATCATATTAATCGTTAAAAAAGGGGAATGTCATCTTAAATGGTACTTCAACTTTTCACCCACATTCCATCTTTCTTTCATTCCTTTGTCTAATTAACTCTTTCTCAATATTAACCACCACATGTGGTCGAGTTGGTAAGAGCCTCTAGGTGTGGAACTCCCACACCCGGGTTCGAATCCCGCTGATGCTTATTGGAGTTAAATCCCAATATATTCTTGGTGGCCAGGGGGGAGGAAGCGTT
Source organism: Rosa lucieae (assembly GCA_024704745.1). Classification (NCBI taxonomy): domain Eukaryota; kingdom Viridiplantae; phylum Streptophyta; class Magnoliopsida; order Rosales; family Rosaceae; genus Rosa; species Rosa lucieae. Next base: position 36,714,021 of record CM045497.1, read on the forward strand.
CTGACAAGATCCCCCGAACACAAATTAATCTTTGGGCCTAGGAAGCCTTTGAGGACACCGTGTGATTGACAAATAAAATAAAAAACTCTTTCTCAATCTCATTTAAATTTAGTAAACGCGCCCATCAAATGAATCATTTCGAGATTATCTACGACAAGTTTGAGAACAATTAATCATTTGCTCTATGTTCAAATAAGTCTCACTATTTATTTATTAATAGATTAGTCTTCTTGTTTTGGTGAAAAGATCAATGGATTAGTTTGTTGCTTAACCACTCGATCCGGGTTTCGAATTTCTTTGTTTGTGTTGTCCGGGAATCACTGCTGTGCACATCGTGCTTTATTACTTATCAATTAGTACTCCACCAATTCTGGTTGTTTCTTGTTTAATTTCAACCACTGACTTTAGCATTATCATCAAAATTCAAGCTAAGAAAAACAAAAATTGAATTTGACGCTCCATATATGCATGTTCGGTGGAAAGAATATTGGACACTTGTAACAAATAGTCGCCTGCCGACAATTGTTACTCAAATTGTTCAGAAAATTTTTGGACAAATTCTTAATTAAAAATGATGCATGACAGAAAGTACGTAGTACGTTTTGCTCAGATCAATTAGTTGCATGAACACTCAATTATAGTGTCCCCCTTCTTTTAGGGGGTAAATATTTAAAAAATTTCCCTCAAAAGAATAATAGTTGTTAACTTTTCCCTTTAATCTAATTCATTCAAAAGTAAACTTTAGTTTATGAATAGAACTAATGTGCAGCTCTTTCATATCTATCCTCTTAGGAGAACTATAGACTTTGCCCCAAGATTTTTTTTTTGGTTTTTCAAATTTGTAGTTTTGGCTTCATATTTGGGTACATGATCGATCAATCTTACCCAGTTACCCATATGGAAACAAAGAAGGAAACAGTATTAGAATTCTCAACATGAGCTTGATTAGTTTAAGGTCAAGAAGTGTATTTTTAACGATTCGCAATAGAGGATTAGGTAAGAGCAAAACACACAATCCCATCAACCATCGGATCAAAGCTTATACTCCTCCCATGAATAGAGGACCGGGCGACCGGCCCTCGGAAAAGCTTTGCCGACCAAACCCATATATCTGCCTTCTCAGTTACGGGAACAAAACTATGCTGCTCCCTGATTTGTGTCTTGTCAATTATTGGAACAAATCTGTAACTAGAAGGATCTATATTTCATCAAAATGGAATATAATTGACTTCGTAATAGTCAATCTAGATCCATTCTGCAAGTCCACATCAATACCAGCTGGCTACCAGAAATATGAAACTGTTACGAATCTTTAACTACGATCCTATCCCTATTAGTGAAACAACAAAACATGTCTTTCTTTTGGTTTGCCATATTCCACAACAATAATTAATCATGCATTATGAGATTGCCACAAAATACATGCATGAGAATTGAACTGAATCTGGCAGAAATGTTGGTGCAGATACAGTTTTGCTTAGAAGATGGAAAATTTTGGTCCTTCGGTGTTTTCTTATGAAACAAGTAACATAACCAACATTCCAGCCACATTCAGCTCTTACATATTTAACATGAGAAGAAAAAAAAATAATAACATATTTTTTCTTTAATCGGGGAAACAAAATCATAGGGAAAGTCTCCTTTTACAGATGGATTCACATGATGATCTGATCACTGCATTGTTAATTAGCCGACATATAATTACCACAATTTTAACTAATATATGGAATTGAAATCAGAAGCTACCTACTCCCAAATTAAGTTAAACCTACTGATTAAACTAAAAGCTTATATGGTTTGGTAATTAATAATAACAAGATGCAGAATACGACATTTCAGAAGAGATTGTTAGAATAGAAGAACTGATTCCTTTTCCATGGAGGACGCGAGGTCAAAGCTAGATTCCGACTGGCCAATGTTTTCTTATAGTTTTAATATTGGATATATGTCCACATAATGTTTCACACAAAATAAAAATGTCCACATGATGTCCTATAAATAGGATTATAATTCGTAGTTTTAATGTATAGTGAATAGTATAAATTCAATATGTTGGCAGACTATAAATCAGGATACAACCCAAAATTTATATAGGCATATGTGGTACGTAAATTTGGGGGCATGAAGGCTATCCACAGCACGTGAACACCACATGTACAATATATAGTATCATGTGTACTATAAGTCGATTATTTACCCTAGTTCTAGTTTATGGTGAACGCTATAATTAAACACTATATATTGTCGGATTGCGAATCAAGATGTCACCCAAAATTTATATAGGCATATGCGGTACGTGAGTTTGGGGCTGTGAAGCACTGAAGGCTATGCACAGCACATGAACACTCTGCATGTATGCATCTAGGTTTTATTGTTACCAAAATTCATGTCTACGCATGTGGCACTAGCTAGTGATTCGATCGATGAGTGATTGCCATGCATGCATGGTTTTTCGCATTTCTCAATTCCTATATAATCATCCGAATTTTACACCTCCCCATATGTACATATTCTGCAAGAAATCAAGTAACGGATATATAAATCTGTTGCTTTTGAGTCTTGCCCCCCAAGGTACCATAATAGGCTTGTACCATAAAACATGAGAAAGACAACCAATACTGCAATTGTGTTTAGGTTTGAGGAGGGTGCACAAAAGCTGAAAGTATGAAGCGGTGGCAGCAGCAGAACCGTGAAAACGGGATCGGAATCAGCGTGCCAATAGGTGAATTTAGACGGAATCATATATGCCCTATAGGTGAAATTTTAACACAAAAAATAATGTATATTTATAGGCTCCTATATTCCAAACCACTTCGCCGATAGGGAAAGGACAGGAAGAATGATGTACTGGGTGGGGAGGGGTAGAGCATGAGCTCAGAAATTTTTTATTTTATTTTGATAGCAAGATAATTGTAAGAATTAATTGAATGATAAAAATCAAAAAATTCTTCACGTTTAATTAAATTCTATAATTATTTTCTTCATACAAACATATCGAAAAATTTTATATACACCCATTCATTTTTCTTAAATAGTTAAATACACATCCATAAACTTTTTTTTGGCACTTTTTTTCGGAAAATTCCTCTTTTACCCTTTTTCTGTTCATTCCCGGCCCTTCGTCCTTTCATGTTTCATTGATGATTGATTCTAGTGTAATATATTAATTTTATACACTGGTATACAAATTTTTACATATTTTTGAAATATTCTAGTAACTAACTTCAAAATTATAGCCTTAGAGCATTTTTAGCAATGCTAATAATTTTTGAGTCAAATTTTAAAGTTATTTTGGCTAGCCACTTTAGAAATAAATCTGTATCAGTGCTCTCTATTTTAGCTAATTTTAAATTTATATTATTTTTTAAAGAAATATTAAATAGTTTAAATGTATTTATAAATTATATAAAGTAACTCAAAATGAATGTTTTAAATTATAGAGAGCCTCATCTCACTCTCTATATTTAGGAGTCTGGTGCAGCTGTTAAAATAGATAAAAAGCTAAACATGCTCTCTAAAATAGCTAAAGAGCCAAATAGAGGACTCTGCAAGAGCGCGCATTTTTAGACTTCTAAATGACTCTACTAACTTTTATTTATCTCGCTCTCTATATTTATGAGCGAGATGAGGCTCTATTATTTGAGGGGGGAGGCTCTATCATATTTATGGTGAACGCTATAATAAACACTATATATTGTCGGATTGTGAACCAAGATGTTACCCAAAATTTATATAGGCATATGCGGTACGTGAGTTTGGGGCTGTGAAGCACTGAAGGCTATGCACAGCACATGAACACCGCATGTGTGCATCTAGGTTTTATTGTTACCAAAATTCATGTCTACGCATGTGGCACTAGCTAGTGATTCGATCGATGAGTGATTGCCATGCATGCATGGTTTTTCGCATTTCTCAATTCCTATATAATCATCCGAATTTTACACCTCCCCATATGTACATATTCTGCAAGAAATCAAGTAACGGATATATAAATCTGTTGCTTTTGAGTCTTGCCCCAAGGTACCATAATAGGCTTGTACCATAAAACATGAGAAAGACAACCAATACTGCAATTGTGTTTAGGTTTGAGGAGGGTGCACAAAAGCTGAAAGTATGAAGCGGTGGCAGCAGAACCGAAAACGGGATCAAGCGTGCCAAAGATTTAGATCGGAATCATGGTGTGCCCTAATAGGTGAAATTTTAGTACACAAAAAATAATGTATATATATGCTCCTATATTCCGAAACCACTTCGCCGATAGGGAAAGGACAGGAAGAATGATGTACTGGGTGGGGAGGGGTAGAGCATGAGCTCAGAAATTTTTTATTTTATTTTGATAGCAAGATAATTGTAAGAATTAATTGAATAATAAAAATCAAAAAAATTTTCACGTTTAATTAAATTCTATATTTTTTTTCTTCATACAAACATATCGAAAAATTTTATATACACCCCATTCATTTTCTTAAATACATTAAATACATCCATAAACTTTTTTTTGGGCACTTTTTTTCTGAAAATTCCTCTTTTACCCTTTTTCTGTTCATCATCCCGGCCTCTCCCTTCTGTTGCATGTTCATTGATGATTGATTCTAGTGTAATATATTAATTTTATACACTGGTATACAAATTTTACATATTTTGAAATATAGTAGCTAACTTCAAAATTATAGCCTTAGACATTTTTAGCAATGCTAACAATTTTTGAGTCAAATTTTAGCTAAAGTAGCTAAAAAGTTATTTTGGCTAGCCACTTTAGAAATAAATTTGTATCAGTGCTTTCTATTTTAGCTAATTTTAAATTTATATTATTTTTTAAATAAATATTAAATAGTTTAAAAGTATTTATAAATTATATAAAGTAACTCAAAATGAATTTTTAAATTATAGAGAGCCTCATCTCGCTCTCTATATTTAGGAGTCTGGTGCAGCTGTTAAAATAGATAAAAAGCTAAACATGCTCTCTAAAATAGCTAAGGAGCCAAAATAGAGTCTGCTAAGAGCAGCTTTTTAGACTTCTAAATGACTCTCTATTTTAACTTTTATTTATCTCGCTCTCTATATTTATGAGCGAGATGAGGCTCTATTATTTGAGGGGGGAGGCTCTATCATTTTTGTTAACTTAAAACATTCATGTTAAGTCATTATATGTAATTTATAAAAAAAAAAAAACTATTTTTTCTTCATTCAATAATAAATTCAAATATAGCTAAATAAAGATAATGCAGACGTATTTCTAAAGTGTTTAGTCAAAATGATTTTTAGCTACTTTGACTAAAATTTAACTAAAAAAAGGCTAGTACTGCTAAAAATGCCCTAACATCTCTACTCTCTCTTCATCAAACATCAATCATAAACCAATTAAGATAGCCATTAGCCGAACAAATGCATAATGAATGGAAAATGAATTGTTTATATGTGAACACAAAACTCAAAATTTTAAATTAATTTACCTTCTAGCAATCTTCAATAATTTGATAGATAGACCTTAGATCGAAGAATCCTGATTGGAAAAGATGGAGGTTCGGAGCTCCAATTACCCTCTTCTTCTCAAATTGACTCAAAACATATCTTGATCGAAAAGAAGAAAAGTAGAAGAATCTAAATATTTTATGGACCACCAAATTTGACAAAAGGCCAATAGGGTATTGTTCTTGTTCTATATATGACCTTTTTCTTTTTCTTCTCTCTGTTTTTTTTTTCTTCCTTTAAACATAATGATGATGATATTAACTACTTTCTTTAGCAGCAAAAGCCAGAAAGCTGGTTTCCCAATAGACTGATCGATGCACAATACGTCTCTCTCTCTCTCTCTCTCTCTCTCTGAAGTTTTTCATCGATGTAAAGCTGGCCTCCTAGTTACAAGTCTTTGTTGTGAATTGTGACAGTGCACAGTGTATATTCTTACTTTAGCCAAGTAGATGGAAAAAATGACAACATCTTCAATTATATACAGAATCTTGAAAAACAAACGAGACAACGATGAGAATCCAATTCTGATCCATGAAAACGAGAAAGACCTATCTATTTATGTTCCTATATAAGGAAATTCCCAAATTAATTAAGCATATATAGCAAAGTATATATGAACGTGTAGTGGTCACATAGATAAAGTTGGAGCATTACTTTGAGAACGAATTAACTTCAACACTTCACCATGGCAAGCATTATCTTGATAGAGGAATAGTTACATTAATTCTATAAACTTGGCGGATGGTAAGATTTCACAAGGGTCGAGCCATAGCTGTAATATTAATAGCAAACTACACATAAGCTTTTGACAAAAGATGATTCACAAATACATTCCTACAAGTTGATTTAGAATTTATAAGGACTGTTGTCATGTGTCGTAAATAATTACAATTCTAACCTTCATGTATGAATAACTAAATATTAATTATTTTCTTTAATTCAAACTCTTTTTTGTTCAAATTCTGCTATTGCACTCGTCCAATCCTGCTACTACACTCATACTCGTCCAGTTCTACTACTACACTTGTACTTGTGTTCTAGTGTTCTACTACTACACTCGCTGCACACTCAAACTCGTTCAGTTCTATTACTACACTTGTACTCGTGTTTGCTTTGCACTCGTCCAATCCTGCTACTGCACTCGCTGCACACTCATACTCGTTCAGTTCTGCTATTGCACTTGTACTTGTCCAATTCTACTACTACACTTATACTCGTTCAATTCTGCTACTGCACTCGCTTGAAATTTAGCTGCTACTGCACTCACTAGAAATTAACTGCTACTGCATTCGCTGGAAATTTACTCTGTAATCAAATAGTGCATACCTACAAAAAATTTTGTTTGCTATATGAGTCAACTTTTCTCCATAACAAGCCAACTGCTCCATGCACACACATATCATGCTATATCATTCATATCATCATCATAAACATATCATCTCTATTCTCTCTAACAATACCAAAATAGAAACAAATAAATCAGTCTCAATTTCAACAATCCAACACTAAAAACATAAACAAACCTAAAATTCTGCAGATTACAAACTAAAAAAATTAGAAATTAAAAAAAAAAAAACTTTCAGCAAATCACTATAACAATTCAACAATTGAACAGACCTATAAAACGATCAAAATTCAACGAAATTGATAACTCACCCAATAAGCTTGGACTCAGACCCTAACAATCCAATAGTCAGAAACGCTTCTCTTCCACAAAGGTCAAGAGAGAATTAGAGAGAGAGGAGATGAAAACAAGGAGAGAGAGAGAGAGAGAGAGTGTGTGTGTGTGTGTATTTAAGGAAGGGTGGAAATGCGATGAAGCAAAGAGGACGATGAAGCCATTTGACCAAATAAGCAAAACAAGGAAAGTCCACTGACTTCACCCGACTTATATACCCAGTCAAATCAATGAAACTCGTACTAAAGCTTTACCGCAAAACCCAAGTCTCAGAGAGTAGTAAGCTGAAGACGATGACTCGCCCGAAGAATTACCGGGCAATCGACCTGGGTAGTCCATTGCTCAATGACATCGCCGATGATTTCTCAGATCCGAAAATTTTTTGGGTTATACTTTATAGTAGCAGTGATGAACTCTGTTGATGTGCTCATATTATCCTATATTTCTATGCCTCTTTATCTTGATATTTATGTTTAGTTCTCCTTAATTATGATTCATTTATGTCTTTTAGTGTTTTTGTAGGTTTGTTTCCTAGAAACAATACAAGAAGCTAAAATGAGCTAATTAGGATCGAGGGGCGATGTGCAATCCTAAGTCACCAGAAATTTCCTGTGCAGAACACCAAACTTCGCTGAATTACAGGAAAAGTACTAGATCAAATCAAATAATGAGCCTTACATCATTGGAAATCTACGGATGTCTATTTTCTGTAGAATTTTACGGATCTCGATTTTGATATTTCTAGAGCAAGTTATGATTATTTGATTGAAGATACGTCAAAACAGAAAATCTGCTCAGGATTTTACAAACAATGATGGAGAACTCAAGTTCCGTGGCACAAAATCATCAATCCTAATGTTTAAAGGAAGCTAATTCAGATGAGTATTCAATGATGAACTTATTCCTACTTATATTAAGCTTTTCCCATACCAAATCAAGAAATGAATCTAATCTCAAGTCTTACAAGGAAACTTGAAGCCAAAGATTATCTTCCCTATATAAGGGAGCACGAATTTCACATGAGAAGGAGTCTCGGAAGCACAATGTAGACCCCTAAGAAGCAGAGACGACTCATCCATCTTCCCCTTGTTTTCCCTTTCTATTCCTTTTATGTTTTATTTAAATATATTTTGCTAAACCTTTTCTAGGGATAGAATGATGCCTTAGCATGATTGTTTATGTACTTTGATATTATATTGATGGATTTATAGTTTCTTTTTTATGAATTCTTAGTCACTATTTGAATTTATGCTTTATGTTTAAGTTCTTTGATTGATCACCTTAGGGATTTGCATTTAGTAATTGGAAGACAAATTTGAAGCAGAGATGCAATATAATTTGATTAGCTTCTTGTGATTAAGTGTTGTAAATTACATTATTACTTGAGAAAGAATAATGATTTGCTTGATTCTCTTATTTTCTAAAGCGTAATGAATCATTGTATGTTAAATTTATACTTCAGAAGGATAGACTGCATAGCTGGGGTATAAGATCTTTACCCGAGAAGGAGAGCGTCATGCACTTAAGGAAAACTATGGTTTAAGTGCCGTACTTGGACTTAGATACGGGAATTGTCATCAAAAGAAACAAAAGAATCTATTAATTGCATCGAAACATAAATAGGATTGTTAGTGGTTGATTCCGAAACCATAGGTTTTATCATCTTTGTTTTTCAACTTATAAACTTTATTTTAGTTTGTTCGTTTGTTTCACATTATTTCTTTATTCAAAAATCTAAAAACAACATCTTCTTTCTCTTGATTGTTCATTGTGTTTATGTGTTTTTAGTTTGGATTAATTGAGTTAGGAATTAAATTGATTATCAATCCTCAGTTGGAACGACCTCGTACTTGCACACTATACTAACGACGATTTGTGCGCTTGCGAGTTTTAATTAAAATTTCACAAACAAAGTTTTTGGTCTGGGTCCAAGGATGACAATGTATTTGGGGTTAACTAATCCTCAATGGCATCAATGTAAATTTTTTAAAAAAAAATTGGTAATTTTGCATAAAAATTTAGAAGCATAGTTAATGCTAGATAAAAAAGATTTTAGAATGCCTGCTTTATTTATTTTGCACGTGAGCTCCATGTGGGTTTTCTGTTTTTCAATCTTTGGCCCGTAACTTGTATGTAATTTTAACATTTACATCTATTTCAAAGTCATTTCCAATAAGGTGTTGATAAAATTCTCATATTAGTCTTCTTCTCTAGTCAACAAATTGTGATGATAACTGTGATGGTTATTTAAAACACCATAAAATTATATTTCTACAAAAGACATCTGATATATATAGTATCTCTTCAAGCTGGATTTTCAGAATAGATGGCTTGACTTTGTAGTTCAGAAGGAGGGCAAAATTAATATAGAACTAATAAAACAAAAAAATGATTAATGGTGGCCAGCTGGTTTGTGGGTCTCTAGACATTATTTTGATCTTTTCTCTTTCAATATTGTTTTAATGGAAGAGAAGATAATGTTATCATCATAGTGACATGACATAGGTAATTTGGGAATGCCCCGATTTTCCTCTTACAAATTTCAGAAGACATCAAGATCTCTCTAATGTCATTAGGCCCCTCCACACCATTTGATTAAGAACGTCCACTTAGTGTACCCTACTATATCAGATCGTGGCCAGGTCCCACGGAATTCTTAATCAAAGACCAAACGATTTGTTTCGTAGCATTTAACAATAAGAAGAAAAGGAAATGAGGACGATTATTCAACTAATTTGTTAAATCTTGTTTTAGGTGTAGAGAAATAGTCTATAAACAGAACTGGATTGAAGTCAACATCACTCAATTGGGGAAAATTTAATCCGTAAGAGCATCTCTAACTGTGATAGCTATATTCATAGTTAAAAGTAGCTAAAATTGGAATATGACTAGTTAAATATTGAGTTATGGTCTAGTAGAATACCTAAATTCCAAATTAAATTTAACTTTGAGTTAAATTCTCTTTCCTCTCTAGCTAAATATAGCTATGTCTTTTAGCTAAAGTTAAATTTAACTTTTGTTTGGCTATTCTGCTGGAGATCAAACTTAGCCTAAAATTAGTTAAATTTCAAAATTTTTTTTAAATAAGTATTTGGTTCGAGATGCCCTAAGGCGTGAAATTAATTTGTATTCTTATTACTTAGTTGCTTGACAAAATTAAGAAAATTATACTAAACATGTAAAACCACCCTAAAGCAACTGGGGAGAAAGAACTAGGAAATAACCTGTGAATTAAATTTGGCAAAATTTTATGCGATATAACAATACATCACAAATATGAATAAAATTATAAGGACTCGGTTTGAGGTATATTAGTTTGCTTCTATATTAGGTTGCTATGTTAAAAACACGCATTTTTACGGTTCGTTTAGCGTTAATCTATTAACACAATAAGACGCGTTAACAAAAGGATATTTTTGTAAGTTTGAGTTTCTCTATCAAATAGATATTTAGAAACCCTACTGCATCCCTCTAATTCATTGTAATATTTATTTTTCTCTTCAATTAAACTAAGCTTTAATTTATTTTCGATTTTGGTTGTCATTTGCAATATAATTGTTTCATTTAGATTTATTTGTTGCATACATATGTTACATGTTGAATAATTGCAACTAGGTGTCATAAACTCTTACTTTCTTAACAGGTCTTAATGAGTTTTAATGGTTAATATAAAATTTAACTATTCAGTTTTGATTTTAGCATCCTTAAACAACGCGATATTTTGACAGGTCTAATATCAATCACCCTAAAGTAAGAACATATTGACCCCAAAGTTCACAAGGAGGGTGATGAGGGAAACAACCCTAGCCGCCAATCTCGTAAAAAAAGAAAGAACTCGACATTGCTCTTCTAATTACACTCACCGAAACAATTAGTTGCATGAATTTGAGAAATAGAATTATCATGATTGGTAAGGTAAACGAGAAACTCGGAAATTATCATGTATTAACACATGGCTAATGCTGTGCACATGAAGACTGACTTCGGTAATTTAGTAGGGGAGATGGGAACCATATTGAATCGGTGTCCAATTTTTATGAAAATAATTCCCAGAAGGAATGCTGTCCCTGTACTTATTTAGAGAGGTATCAACAGAGCATCAACACTGTTCAGTTGTTTAACTTAACGAAAATTCTATGGCACACTATATAAGGTAGCTGTGGACTAGCCAGCTAGCTAAACTCGCAGAGAATAATGCATGGCATGCTTCAAGCTTCTGGACTCTCTAGTTTCTTAACTTGAGCCACGTCCATGAATCAAAGCTACGATGTGTCCAAACTCTTTACAGTAGAAAATAAGAAGAAGACAAAGTGACTGACTCATGTCAGGGACTCAGGCCACAGTTGCTTTCTGAGCATTCCATTATTATTTGCAGCTTTTACCGGAGGCAATTTACTCGATCTGCTTTTGGTACTCAATTTAGGTAGAAATTAATACCTCTGGGCTCTGGCTCTGGCCCTGGCTCTCATTGTACAACCTATTTTTAACTTCTCAGGGTAAAAACGGTTACTTTTAAATCTGTGTATAAAATTAAACCCACCTAGCTAGGTTTTGGGATGAAGATGATTACTGCACTTAATTAAAATCATGACAGTTGTGTTGAATCTGTCATAGTGGAAACAAGGAATACTTTTAATATCAGTTCAGGCATCGAAGTCCATGTACGTTATTCTTACAGTCTTAGAAATTACATGTATTACTCCATCAGACAAGTGTCTACTTGTTTTTTTTTTTTTGTCTGAATATATTACATAATAACCTTTCCCTCCAGACACAAATCTGATCTGTCTTCCATTAGCAACTTTTCAACGAATGCATGTACGTTGAAGATGAATTTCTGCATATATATATATATATATAAAGCTAAATTCCTGCCATAACTAATCCACTCCAAGATTTCTAAAGAATTGAAGCTCTGAAAGCATAAGTACGTATGCATGATATGGATCTGTATGTTGATCCTGTTGGTGACACGTTTTCCTGTTTCCAGATTTTCAATTGCATGGAGGGTCCCTTCATCTGGCCCTCATATGAATATTTACATATATGCATGATTTCAGAATAAAGGGTAGCTTTTACTTTATTTATCTTCTTCTGGGTATTATGAAAGAAAAATTCTACAGTATCTATGATACACACATTCACATATATAACAATAAATTTGTTGTTATCATTTAAAAATAGTCATTTCTAAGTAATTTTAGTTTATTAGAAGTAATTAGTTCACCTATAATATTTTTATAAGTTTATGAATAAATTATTATTAATGTGTAGATTAGTTTAATTATGTCTAAATAGTATGAAATAAATGCGGTAGTTTTGTCAATGTCGTAAATTTAGTTTAGTTAAATTGTAATTTTAATTCAATTAAATGTAAAATGAGTATATGATAAACATCATAATATCATAAACAACCCATGATGAAAATAGTGAAAAATTAGGCCAGTACCATGTGATCTAGTGGCATAATCTCTATTTTATAAGTGAGAAGTTGTGAATTCGATTCATAAAAGACTAGTCATAACATTTGATTTGTTTGTTTGATAAAAAAATATGTGAAAAATTATTAAGCATAAGTCATAATTGGGAAGTAGACTGAAATAAACTAATGAAATAGAAGAAAGGAACTTTTTTTTTAATTTTTTTTTTTTTTTTTGAGAAGAGAGAAAGGAACATTTGGGAAGTGGCATTAATTTATTTTTATTATTCACGTACGTTTCCGTTGGGAATAAGGCTGAAATAAACGACATGGATACATATATATAAACTCTTTAATCGAAGATGGGAAGTGCACAACAACTGTCGAATACATAGAAATTAAAAGATTGATGATGAAACTTCCTCCTAATTAATAATAAAAACTATTAAAAACATTCACATCACACGCGGAGACTCGCTAGCTTTTCTTCTCTCACTCGTATGCATGATTGGTAAGGTTCTTTCCTTGGACAACCCCTTTCTTTATTTTGGACGTCTTTCTTCTTCTTCCTCTTCACTGTTACCTGTAATTAATGGATATAAACAGCATAGGTTAAGATATGCTTTATTCAAAAGAAACAGTAGCAAATTACTGAACTTGACATAGAGATTTAGCTGAATTACCAGGAGGCAAGTGAGCTCATTATCTAGTAGTGGTGAGGAGGAGGAGGTGAGGAGTAGACGTAAGCCGGTGGAGTGTGAACGGGAGGAGTAGGAGGCTTGTAAGGCTTGTGTGGTGGTGGTGGAGGAGGAGAAGGAGGTGGAGGAGACTTGTAGTGGTAAGGTGGTGACTTGGGAGGGTAGTGGGGGTGCTTGGGTGGTGAGTAGACTGGTGGCTTAGGTGGAGACTTGGGGGGGTAGTAGGGGTGGTGAGGTGGTGAGTAGACTGGTGTTGGTGGTGGAGGAGACTTGTAGTGGTATGGCTTCTTTGGTGGTGATGGGGTTGGTGGTGGTGGTGGTGAGTGGTGTGGGTGGTAGGGCTTCTTGTGTGGTGGTGGTGGTGGTGGAGACTTGTAGTGGTATGGCTTCTTTGGTGGTGGAGATGGTGGTGGTGGTGGGAGTGAGTGGTATGGCTTCTTTTGGTGGTGGTTGGAGTAAAGGCACCTTTGGTGGTGGTGGTGATGGAGGTGGTGGTGATGGAGGTGGAGGTGGTGGAGATTTGTAGTGGTACACCGGAGGCTTAGGTGGTGACTTGGGAGGGTAGTGGGGAGGGTAATGGGGGTGCTTAGGAGGGGAGTACACCGGAGGCTTAGGTGGCGACTTGGGAGGGTAGTGGGGAGGGTAATGGGGGTGCTTAGGAGGGGAGTACACCGGAGGCTTAGGTGGCGACTTGGGAGGGTAATGAGGAGGGTAATGGGGGGTGCTTAGGAGGGGAGTACACCGGAGGCTTAGGTGGCGACTTGGGAGGGTAGTGGGGGAGGGTAATGGGGGTGCTTAGGAGGGGAGTACACCGGAGGCTTAGGCGGCGACTTGGGAGGGTAGTGGGGAGGGTAATGGGGGTGCTTAGGAGGGGAGTACACCGGAGGCTTAGGCGGCGACTTGGGAGGGTAGTGGGAGGGTAATGGGGGTGCTTAGGAGGGGAGTACACCGGAGGCTTAGGCGGCGACTTGGGAGGGTAGTGGGGAGGGTAATGGGGGTGCTTAGGAGGGGAGTACACCGGAGGCTTAGGTGGCGACTTGGGAGGGTAGTGGGGAGGGTAATGGGGGTGCTTAGGAGGGGAGTACACCGGAGGCTTAGGCGGCGACTTGGGAGGGTAGTGGGGAGGGTAATGGGGTACTTAGGAGGGGAGTACACCGGAGGCTTAGGCGGTGACTTGGGAGGGTAGTGGGGAGGGTAATGGGGGTGCTTAGGAGGGGAGTACACCGGAGGCTTAGGCGGTGACTTGGGAGGGTAATAAGGATGCTTTGGTGGAGAGTACACCGGAGGCTTAGGCGGTGACTTGGGAGGATAGTAAGGATGATGGGGTGGTGCGTAGTGCACTGGCGGCGGCGGCGACTTGTAGTGGTAAGGAGGAGAAGCAGGTGGTGGAGGAGAGGAGTAAGGGTAGTTTGCCGAGGTTTGCGAGGCGAAGGCGAGTATTGCCACTAGAAGACTAAAAACTAGAGAGGTCCCCATTTTCCCCATCCTGTTGGGTTAAGAAAAGGGGTTTTGGTTTTCTGCTCTATATGCAACGCCTCTGCAACCTTTATATAGCTTTGGTCTTTACCCATCTAATCAAACTAGGGTAAAATAATAATCATCATGTGCCAAAATTACATGCCCAATAATCAATCCTCTTGTGTGAAAACAAGATTAGTGATAAAAATAATACAAATGGAGGGGGCCAAGTACTGACTGGAATTTGTTGATTGAATGGAAGCTGCGAAACTTGAACTGTTAGAAGAATAAAACCTAGCTACCTATTACGTACAAATGTACAATACAGTGCCATAGGTCAAAAAGAGTAATTCTTCCATAGCTTAGCTTGTTTACTTATTCTTTATTTTTATTTCATGAATCATTGAGAAAGAGAACGAGCTTTGAAAATGTGTGTGGTTGGCCTAACTTTCTCTGATTCTTCTGAGGACAGGACCAGGCGGCTTTGCGCTCTCTCTCTGGTCAGTCACAGTCACATTTTGCATGGCATTACTTGATATTTTTTCTCTGACTATATTGGGGAGGATGAGGATAACAGATATTAAAGTGCCTATTTGCCTTAATCAGACATTTTTATCACTAATTAGTCATTTCCAAATACGAACTAGCTTTCATAATTGCAATCAGTGCTAGCTAGATATTTGTCTTAACTCTTAACTTGTTGTTCCAAACAATTAATATAACAAAGACTGAGATCAAAACAATTCCCTAAAAAAAAAAAAAGTTTAATTAAACAAGATTGAAAATGCACTTACAAATTTTCAGATTATTTTGATCACCGCTAGAATGAGGAAATACAAGTTTCCCCAAGTCTCCAACTTCGAATCCAGGAACATGGATGGTGAGCTGTTTGGACCAGAATTTTAATAATTTCTTGAAGAATTATTAAGTTCAATTTTCAAACAGAACTAAGAATGAAGTAGCTAGGGATGGCTGTCATGGACTTATCTTCGATCCAGTCAAATTGTTTCGACTGGTATGCATCTTTTGGCCATTTACGTCCCCATACACATGTAATTATTGAATTTCATGTAAAAAAAAAAAAAACAGTATTACTAGTGATAGCGAGTTCTAACCTAAACTTAATTACGTACTTTTTCTTTGTACGGAGGATAATCATTATACCACTTTCATTCTAAAAAAAAAAAAAAATCATTATACCCTTTTCATATCAATTTATTTGAAGTTGTAGGACTATAAATATATAGCGCATTATCAAATAAAGCAGGTTATGCAGCATATATTTATACCTACTTCACCTTTTTTTATCCTTTCATGTACTTTTTGCAGTGAAGAAAAAGAAAAAGAAAAAAAAAGAAAAAAGAGATCCACCTAAAATTTACCATGCGGACAAACTTAGGATAGTATACCTTTTTAAAATTTTAAATTTCAAATTAAGTAACATTATGTTACTTGTTAATATAAGGTCGATAATATTGGTACCTAACAAGTGCTACCATATGACTATACGAGAGTGAACATATTTGTCGAAAAATTGATATGATGGTAGATGCTTGGTTGAATTGAGGAACAATATATTAGTTATGATCTCACACACACGTGTTTGGTTGAACAAATTTTCATTCTATAGAATAGATTAATAATCTTTTTTTTGTCTATACAAATTTCAAGATCTCTGATTATTTTTGTGATAATATAGAATATTAACGGCCAATGAAGTTTCATATTTTCGTAATGATATTATTTTGGGTTCACTTGACTATTGCACCAAATAGCAGGACCACAATTACCGTGATAATGATAACCAATTCAGTTTTCAACCTTTCATCATCTTTACCTTTCAATTCTTTTCATGTTTTTAGCTACCAGCCTACAAGCAGTACACAACCTTTTTCTTTTCTGTGGGGTTGAACTACTACAAGTTCATTATATTTATGGACAAAGTTAAATCGAAACTGGATCATCAACATGCACAACAAGTTAAGGGCTGCTAAATACTGATACATGCATAATTTTCAGTCACAGCTCAGTGGTCCTCCGGCGCGAGCTAAGGTCAAGAAAATGTTGCCGTCAATCCTTTACGTTCTCATATATATAGTACGTTGTAGTGGACTAGTAGTAGCAGGTCAAGACGTACTGATCGAGCCTACATGCATTTCTCTTTTTTTAGGGCAGATCTAGATCGAGTCATCGAGAAATAAAACAATGAAAAGATTCATAACTCGGATTTTGACTGTTTCGCGATTCTTCTGTAAAGGAAGAGAACACCAAGTGTGGAAAAAAGAAGAAAGAAGACAGCTAAGAACATGAAAAGGAAGGTCTGAGCTCTCAACGAGCTAGGAATATATGGATAAGCTCAGTGAACAGATATTGGAACAGAAAAAAATTGACTGTCGGATTTCATGGTAGCTAAGCTTAGCTAGCTAGCTTGGACTAGAAGTACCGTTAAAAATTTATCCTAATTACAAAATGTGGTCAAACCCTTTATAAAGTATTTGATCTGTTTTGGCTTGTATGTGATTTTCTGCATCACAAAGTCCTTCCCATCTTGATAAAAGCTTGTGAAACAGGTATATAAAAATTGAAGTTGATGGGAGTTAGTGAGATTTTAATTAAAGAAAGCTTCTGTAAAGGAAGAGAACACCAAGTGTGGAAAAGAAGAAAGAAGACAGCTAAGAACATGAAAAGGAAGGTCTCAGCTCTCAACGACTAGGAATATATGGATAAGCTCAGTGAACATATTGGAACAGAAAAAAATTGACTGTCGGATTTTCATGGTAGCTAAGCTTAGCTAGCTAGCTTGGACTAGAAGTACCGTTAAAAATTTATCCTAATTACAAAATGTGGTCAAACCCTTTAAAGTATTTGATCTGTTTTGGCTTGTATGTGATTTTCTGCATCACAAAGTCCTTCCCATCTTGATAAAAGCTTGTGAAACAGGTATATAAAAATTGAAGTTGATGGGAGTTAGTGAGATTACAATTAAAGAAAGCAAAGGAAAAAGTGTTGGCGGGCAATTTCTAAAAACTAAATTGGCCTTGGAATTTAAAGGAGTCGGCATGTGATTGCAGACAAATCGATCTGAATCTAGAAGAGGCTCGCTCGATCGAGCTAGTCAGAATTGAAAAGAGAGGTGGAGAGCTGAGTACCAAGCATGTGGAGCATTTTGATACGATTATAGAATATTAATGGAAGTGTGAATATATATGATCACGGAAATTGGTCAATAATGCAGCACCATTTTTGTGCTTAAAATTAATCCCTCAGCATATATTTATACATGTGCACCGTATAAACTCATTGAGAGTTGATCCTATAGTATTTTACTAGTTGCTAAGCCCACGCAGCAATGCGGGGTAGAGAGAGAGAATCTTGCAACATACAGGGGTAAAATCGTCCAATCATTATTCATTGAGTAATAAAGTACAGTGACTTGAGATTTGCCTTTTAGTATAGATCGAGTATAATTGATTTATGAAACCCTTACCAACAGTTTTAATGGGTTTCATAAATTTGTAGAGTTTAAAGTAATCTTAGTATAGAGTATAATTGATAAGGGTTTCATAAATTTGCAGAGTTTAAAGTTCAACTCTTTAATTATGACGGTTATTTAAATATTTTTGATTGAAACTCGAAACAGATGCGGTTAGATGATTCAAAGTATCTTCTTTTAGAGTTTAAAGTTTAACTCTTTAATTATGATGGTTATTTAAATTTTTTTTATTGGAACTCAAAACAGATGTAGTTGCATGATTCAAAGTATCTTCTTTTCTTCAACCATGGATGAGTTTCCATGGGAGGCACATGCAAAGAGCAAATTGAGTAGTGCAGCAAAGGAGAAAGAGCACGACAAAATTTTTTTTTTCTTTTCTTAAGTTAATGGCAAATTACGGTGTTTAGACTAAAATTTCAAAAATTGGTGGTAAAGTGATATGTCAACTGTTAAGACCATTAGATAATAAGGAGCATCTAGATTTTATGAAATTGACTTAAATTTACGCATTTCTCACTTTAGAAGAGCCTGATCCTTGGCTCTTTTCTCGGAGACTATATCAATCCCTCTCCTTTTAAGTCTTCTATTTTGTTAATTTGTACTTCATCTTGTACATATATTCTTTGGAAAATACTTTAATACATTAATGTACCGATACATCAAGTAGACTAGGTTCAATACATGGTAGACTAGCTCGGTACAAGGGTAGACTAACTCCATTATGTCTACCCATGTACGCTAGTCTATCTATGTATTGAACCTAGTCTACTTAATGTATCGGTACATTAATGTACTGCAGACGATCCCATATTCTTTTCGAAAAGTCTTCCCCATTTAGGGGATCTCTTATTATTGGAGATATATGCAGAGATTATAGTTTCAACTTTCAATCGGTTCTTGATGAAAATGAATAGCCATGTATCTGGAACAAAAAAGGTATACACAATATAAAGGAGCTCCAATTAAACATTTTCTAAGGGTAAATCAACGGAACTCTTTAACTTTTAGATCATCATCTGCTTATTAAAGAATCAGCCGATTTTTGAATCATCATCTATAATGATTGCATCATATTCAACTTTAGTTTTCGCTATCTCATGCCAGCTATTACAATTTTACTATTATTTTGCCAATATGATTTCCCCAAATGACCTAAAACAAGATGCATTTCTAATTATTGAACTACATTCTAGATCAACCTCTAAATTTGCACCTATCAAAATCGGATCAAACCAATTAGTTTAAGCATGAGCGAAGACGTACACATGGGATGGCAAAGACCTGCAGCTCTCTAGGGGGCAATCAATTGAATAATTTAGGGAATTTTTGTTCTTTAAAAAATTTATGCATCGTTCATATTTATTTATCTACCCGTACGGTTACCTCTTAACTTTCTTTTCTCATTCTAGTTCTCTTGAAAAATAACAAAAGGGCATCAATTGCACAAGTTCTTGCTGAAGGTTTGACTAGTGGAGTGAGAGAAAGCAGCACGATCCTTCAAATTTCATTTGATTCCACACATTCAAGAAAAAATTCGCTTGTATTTACATTGTGACAGCAAAATACGTGTACCAAGAAAATGATGCATAGTGTTATATATTTGGCTAACACGAGTACATGCATGCCCAGTGCATATGCCCGCACAATACATTACATTACATATTTGTGTGATCATATATACCCACACCAGTGGGCATCACAAAGTTGATTAGTTGTAATTTGTCTCTCATTATCAATATTTTTATATTATCATCAGTCTAAACTCTAAAGTCTTCTATATACACAAACAACGACATCGATCGATTACCTAGTCTTTCTCTCTTTGTTATTTCATCAAGTTGTACAAGGAAAATAAATATTATCTCCAAGACACCGACACTAGAGCTAAGGCCAGTGAGGGCCACTGCCCCAGTTATTTTATTGGTTTTGTTTGATCTGCTTCATAGTTTTACATGATGGAACTGTTTCACCCCCATTGAAAAGCAATATAAACATAAAAGAAATGAATAAAAAACTATAGTATTAGTAAAAAAAAACTGTGTTGCTAGCCCACAAACACAAAAGAAATGAATAAAAAATTCTTTTTTGTTTCTATAGTTGTATACTTGCATTGTTAATACATATGCTTAATTTGCGGGTTGATTGCCATTCTCTTCTTCTAGTTTTTTTTTCCCCAGAAATTCCTTTCTTCTTCTTTTTTGTCTTATATATAATTAGAGTTGTATTGATTGATAATTGTTATGCTTTGCTCAGAAATGTATTTTTGTTTTCCTTCTTTCTTTTTTACAGAAAAATGTATGAAATGATTTTTTTTTTCTTACTGTGAAGTTGTGAAAGTGTTAATAGCAAATATTAACCTATCTCTTCTGTTGAGGTTCATTCTATTTCTTTCAAAAAATTTTCGCCCCCACATAAATATAATCATGCGTCCGCCACTGCTGACAGAGGGATGAAAATGAATTTTTTATTTTTTATTTTTTATCTAGATCATAAACTTGAAATCTCAGAAAACTTATAATATCAGTATGAGCCATCGAAGTCAAAGAGAGAGCCAAGTTGACCTGGACTCTTTGTACAAAGAAACAGATTAACAATTAACAATTAACAAGAGGGGGCATACGTATTCATTTCAATTAATGTAAGAAAAAATTAGATGTTTATATCGATTAGATTAGGGCTATCAAATTTGGATGTATGCGCTGTCTGGTCTTGGGTGATGTTTTCTTCTCAAGGATATTTCGGGGTCCGCAGGACAGTTGTTCAACATAATCAACACATTTTTTTTAAGGATAATACTTGGCTAATCATAGCCAATAACAAGATGACACACATCCATTTAACAAGAATAATATTCATAGTTTATTGTGGGAGAATGTTCTTCACATTCTTGTCAAACACTTTTAGAGCTAGTTTGAGATTGCTGTGACTTAAAAAAAAAAACTGTTGCTGCTGTGTTGTGAGGATAATTAGCTGCGAATTAAAACAGTTTCGTGTTTGGTAAATAATACTTTAAACTGAAGGGACATCTTCTCGGCATCTGGTGGGGGTGCGTCACCCAAGAGAGGAGGAGAATCAGGAAGAGGGGAAGAGTGCCAAACACTGTTTGGATATCGTCCCGGTTGATTTGCAGCCGGAAAATCTCGATTTGGAGTTCTCTTCCGAAGGACTGGTGGATGTGACAGTGACCTCAACTCCTAAGGTCTACAAGAAGAAAGGACGGCCCCGTGGCAAGAGAAACACTCCCAAAAGCTAGCCGGTGATGTCGGTTTATGGAGGCTCTGAGTCCCTGGAGTTAGCGTCTACTGCAGGTGGTCCAACAGGTTTGCATGCTACGCATGCAAGTTTGGCGTCTTTTTCCCGGTCTGGTTAGGAGAAGCTCCTCTGCATCTCTATGGGTGAGGCATGGCTTTTTTGTTCATGGAGACGTACACCACGAGGGTCTTAGGCATCGAAATGTTCAAGGAGGTGTTTCATCTATGGAGTTGTAGGGCTAGCATTTTATTTTAGGGGCCGTGACCACTTATCCAATTTTAGCCTAAAAATTGCCCATTTACTCTACTAAGAGTTTTTTAACCCCATTTACCTAATATAATCTCTAGTGACAGTATTGCCCTCATTTTAATTAATGAATTACCCTAAGACTCTCTCTTTCTCCCCCCACCGATTTCTCTCTCCTCGTCGACTCTCTCTCTCTCCCCCCCTTGACCGATTTCTCTCCTCCATCCCCCGAATCCGACAACGCCGTCATTCCGCCATCCTAGTCGCGCCAAATAAAAGTGCCGCCTCCTACAAGAAAATCGATCCCCAGCTTGGATCTGTGAACCCAGCCCAGATCGGATCAGTCCGATCCGATGCGATCCAGGCCGCCATAGATTCAACGTCGCCCGGCAACACTCGAACCTGCACCTTCAAGCCATTCCGTCGATGAGTACAGCGAGGCATCTGTGAAACCCAGTCCAGATCGGATCAGTCCGATCCAATTCAATCCAGGCCTACGACGTCGCCCGGCCACCCTCGATCCTGCACCTCTGATGCGCTTCTGCTCCACCTCGTTCCAAACGAACTAGAAGATGATGATGAACGATGAAGATGGTCTGTGGAGATGGTCAGTGACGTTAACCACTCCTGCATCGGCCTCATACTCCGGTGGGTGCCCAGAGATTTTTTTTTCTTTTGGTATCCTGAGATTTTTTTTTATTTTTTTAATTTTTTTTTGTATCTGTAATGTATTCATTTTGGTTCACTTGAGGGCAATATATGATTATTGGAGGGTAATAATATGATTATTAGGAGCCAAAATATGAGTATTGGGGGGGGGGGCAATAATATGATTACTGGGGGCATGAATTGTGTGCTTCTGTTCTTTTGTTGGAGTTCATACAATTCACTGGACGAAAAAATATGATTATTGGAGGCAATAATATGATTTTTGGGAGGCAATAATCTTCTCAACATCTAGGGGGGTAATATGATTACTAGGGGGTGCGTCGCCCAAGAGAGGAGGAGAATCAGGAAGAGGGGAAGTGTGCCAAACACTGTTTGAATCTCGTCCCGGTTGATTTGCAGCTGGAAAATCTCGATTTGGAGTTCTCTTCCGAGGGACTGGTGGATGTGACAGTGACCTCAACTCCTATGGTCTACAAGAAGAAAGGCCCCGTGGCAAGAGAAACACTCCCAAAAGCTTGCCAGCGATGTCAGTTTATGGAGGCTCTGAGTCCCTGGAGTCAACGTCTGCTGCAGGTGGTACAACAGGTTTGCATGCTACGCATGCAAGTTTGGCGTCTTTTTCCAGGTCTGGTTCTCTATGGGTGAGGCATGGCTTTTTTGTTCATGGAGACGTACACTAAGAGGGTCTTAGGCATCGGAATGTTCAAGGAGCTGTTTCATCTACGGAGTTGTAGGGCTAGCATTTTATTTTATTGCTTTTTTGGCTTAGTGTTTTTTGGACTTTAGTTTTTTTTTTTGGATTTCTTTTGGCTTTAGTACTCTTGATGAGCATGCATTGTAATATGAGGGGTGTTTGTACCCTTATGCTTGATCGAGCGAGGTCGTATGATTTATCATCAATGGATTAGTCTTCCGTTGCCCTAAAAAAAAAAAAATCTTTAAAAAGTGCTGTCAGTACACAAAATAACTTCAAAGTGTGTTTTGATCTAAAACAGCTTTTAAAAGCAATATTTGAGTTGCTTCTAAAATCTGCTGTCAGTGATTTATAATTTTTAATTAAAGCTGCTATTTATTTAATTACTAAACACAATAAAATCTAGAATATTAGAAGAAAAAAAAAACTGATTTTTTTAAAAGCGAAGCAATCCCAAACGAAGCCTTAAGTGATTATTGGACATGTGTCATTTTATTATTGGTTGTGGTTAGCCAAGTATTATTATTTTTTAATTATTTTGTGAAATTATGGAGAAATAACTAACTTTTTTGTTTAGAGTACTTCAATGTATCACTACGTTAAATAGACTAGTTCTATTTAAAGATTGACAGACTCTATAAATATAAGCCGACTACATTTAAAAATATATATATATATATATATAATATATAAATTTATTTGCCGTATTGGTATATTGATGTAGAAAATTAGCAACGTCATACATCTCTCTCTCATTCATTTCCTTCCAAAATTTTCAAACGTGTTGCATGCCGACTACTTGTTCTGTAGTGTCTAGTTCATGGTAGCTAGCCGGTGAGTTCAGTTCGGGTCCTAACCTAAATTCTAAAACCTTCAACTTCACACTCCACCCCAAAATCAGTGAGGATATAAGAGCGACTTTCACTTCAAGATGACATAGATCTCTCCTCTCTCTCTCTCTCTTAAAAAAAAGACATAGATTATTAAATTAACCACAAATGACCAAATTACAAAATTCATATAATAACGTAACAATCTAGATTGTAATGTTACCGACACATAGAGACTATAGATACTTTATCCTTATATAGAACGATAACATATGTTTTGTACTTCTTTAATTCGAAGTGTCTAATAAATCAACGTTAATGTGAATCATCTCAATTAACATGTACTAATAAGGGCTGACCACGGTTTAATTTCAGTCAGATAAAGGTTGATAAACTCGACTCTTCTCTCTGTTTATTAAAATACTCAATGTTTAATCAAGTTCTTTCTTGACGTCTTAGATTACAGAAGTGGTTGATAATGTATTAGCATAATTCTAAGATGTTAGGCATATGCTGTTGAAGATGCCACGAAAAGATTGAAAACAGGCTTGACGTGATAGTAACTCATGCATGAGAAAAACGAAAAGGTATCCAAAGCTAAAGATTAAAAGAAAAAGAAAGGTGCTTTTGTTGCGGTTCAATGAAAAGGGGTCCGCTCGTTGCATGAAGGATTTGATCTTGCTTCCATGATGAAGGACATCTCACAGTTTCAATTTTGCTACTTGCCTTCAAACAATTGGCTTCTTTTCCAAAATTGCTATTCCAAATTTGAAAAAAGAATTCGAAGATGCTACACGCCTAGATACAGATGGCGACGAGGCGGGGCAAGGTCGGTTTTTCCCTTCTCATCTTCATCCCCACCACCATTAATCGTCTACGTCCTCAGTCAGTTAGTCTTGCCTTGTTATGGTGACATTTTGAAGTTGCGATGTGTTTGATGAAGAACCATAATTTAGATTAAACTGTTTTTACATGTGCATTACTCAATTCTTTATGGTTTTTGTTTTCTTCTCTAAAAAACAACCGTCTTACACATGTAGAGCATTTATGATGAATGTTGTTAATGTATCACATACTGTAATAATTTGAAAAGAAAATCTATTTTGACTTTTATTTTCCGTATTCATTAGTGAATCCCCTTTTATTTCTATCCTTATCAATTGATTTTTGAACGAACTCTAGACCTCTTACCACGAAAAGAAGTGATAGATCTTAATAATTGCATAACATGTATTATTAATAACTCGATAGGTGATACTTGATGAAATGAGGCATCTAAAAATTAAACCGTTTGTTCAAAGCAAAACTAATCGATGATCCACACCCCCCAAACGCTCGTCCTATCAAGCTGGAGGCCTCTGGAGGATTCAGTTTTGGCTGAAAATCATTGATGTCGAAGATCACCAAATCGAAGACAGACCGAAGATCAAGAACTAAGGTTAATGTGTTTGTTTTTTTTTTTTTTGAAGAAGAAAGTGAGTTAATCCGTTAATGTGTATAAGGTAAATGTTGTAGTAGTCCTACAGGTAAAGGTGGTAAAGTTACTGTTTCTTTCCCTCAATTGAGTGTTGACATTGGCCATGCACCCGTCTCGGTTTCCTACCCAATACTCCACGTCGCATTAAACGCCTATGACCCACCATACACGACCGGCAGAGACTTGGGTTATAGAAGGACAAAAGATCAAAGACGACTTGGAGCAAACCCGGGCCGTACATTTATCAACTATCAAATTCTGAAGTTATTTCATGCAAACCACATAGAGGTACAAGTTGCATAGATGTAAAACAGTACTACATTAACTCTTTGTAACTATACCTCTTTTATTTTAGGTCCTTTTTAACCACACCACTGTTTCCAGATATCCTTATTGCACTAAACCACCTTTCCCTCCCTTCCTTCTCTTCCGGTTCCAAAAGAATGAAGAAAATGGAACAATAGTACCAAATACTACCCACCAGCACACATGGTATGTATGCTAGGTTTGTTCTGTGACCAAAACCTAGCGATTTTCACCACAGGCTCTACCTCGTAGAGTTCATAATATCATTGTTAATGAGATGAAGGGATGTATATCACAAATGCTTTATGCTTTTCCAAATTGATAATTCACGACCAATTCAAAAGTTCATCAATCAGCTCCAACAAATGCAAATGGGTAGACCCGTATCAAAAAAAACAAACGAAAGAAAGAAGCAACTTGCAAAGGGATGGGGGACGGGGGAGGGTCTAGAGGTATAGGATTATGGGTCACACATCATATCCCATAAATGAAGAGGTTGGGTTTCTGTTTTTAATACTTGGAATACTGGGGACAGAGAGGTTCAAGACCATGTGACAATGTGATAGTTATTAGCATTGACCGGTCAGTCGAGTTTTAAAGGCTACTTCCTAGAATTGGGAGATTAGTCCCAACTTCAAAGTTCAAAGGAATAATAACTATCAACTTAGTGTTGGCACCACTTTTAGCTAGACTTGGCAACTTCTTGAACAAGAATCCAGAACTCCATGCATGCCATTGAGTTAATCCACTGAACTATTTTCCTATTCAATCAATCCGTTTCTTCCCAACTGGGGGAGGGGGTCCCTTCTTAATAAGTTAATATGCATCTCCAACACAGAAGGCACAAGCCATTCCAAATCTATGATTGTTAGAACTCAAACGCTATAATGTTTACAAGAGAAAGAAAACCAGTAAAAATAAGAGACCTTTCCTATCTGGTATAAGTTCTTCTCTATGAAATTACTCCTGGTTTCACTGCTTAGATGCTACAATGTGCATCTCGAGTGCTTACGATTTCATGTGTGCCCAAGCTTTGTTGTGTACAATGTAAAACAAGCACTCCAGAACTCCAGAAGGGACCATATGTCAAACCTATATGTCTACATGCAATCTTCATTGCTTCTATATAGATGTGTCTCATGACCTAAAGCCTATTCATCTCTTACTACGGGTTCCATGTCCAGACCTTGGACCTGGGAATCGAGAAAACTGCAGCCGCAAGTAGTTAGAATCGGGGTTGTGTTCATCCATTTTATAACCTGTGAATCCAACAACAATGTTAACATCTCCAAGCATTTCAAAAAACCCAGTAGCTTGGGATATTATAATGAGCACTACATCCAGTTAATAGTTATACAGGTTCTGGAGTGCGAGAGCCTCACTCATAATTGTAATCTAAAATCACAACTATCCATCTACAACCTTTGTTTTTGTTTTATTTTATTTTATATATATATATATATATATTATTTTTTTTTCATTTTATTGATGGCCTCAACATGACTCTTTTTACTTGTTGTGCATGAAAAGTTTTTAGAATAATTTTACTGAGGATAAAATTGAATACCTTACTAATGGCTAGCATTCATACTCACCTTGCAAAGCACTCATGGCAGTTGCAGCACAGGCTGGATTTACAAAATCCACAAAACAAAGGATAAGGGGATCACCACCACGCTGCATTTGGATAAATCAGAATGTTAGTATACAAAGAGAATGCTGACTCCACAAGAATAACGAAAACAAGTCTAGAAAATCCACGATCTACATACAAGTTTGGACTCTTTGCTCACAAGCCTCACTTCTTTATATCCCACAAAGGGGCGAAAAATATCTAACACGATGTAAAGGATAAAGAATCAAGTGAGAGATTTTTTTACAGAACCATTGAGTTAAAACAATAAGATGGGGAAAAGAAAGATCCCTACAATTCTCACACAGCATGAAAACATCATAAAGGATACGAGCTACTTCCCTCCTCGTGCTGTCAGGAGGAAGTCCTTCAATGTATAAAGTGTTGGTAGCATCTGGGGGTAAAGGAGCTGTTTCACGTTCAGGTGCTAGTCTAGGCATTGCATCCACTGGGAGCTGAGCAAGACTAATATTTCGACCACTAATTAAATCCGAAGCAACAGCCCCAGGGCGACCAATCATAGAATGATCAGCCATTCCACCACTGACAGGCCTCCCCAATGCAACTCCAACCATGGTATCTGAAGACACTTGCTTCTAAAGCAAATAGGATATATGTCTCAGTTTAAATTCATAAAGATATGCCAAAAAGGAAAGTAACATGGTTCAAGCTTAAGAAAGTCACCCCATTTTGAAGATAACGGTCATATGCTGATCCAATTGATTTTGTATCCTTTACAGCCCTAGGACCACCAAGATCATCATCCCGTGCTAAATAGCTACGCATCTCATGACCTGAATACAGACCAGACGTTAGGAGGTCTGCTTGATAGATTTGAAAACGAAGAGAAGTAGTACTTAGTTTAGGAGGTAAGTAACTATGGATCACATAAAGAAAGCATTTAAAACAGCAGAGTGAACAGATCTAAATCATGAACTTATTTATATCAAAATCATTAGAAAGATGTAGTGGAAAATCCATCCAACAGAATGAAGCAAGGCCTCCAGCTCTAAAATTTAGTCCAAAGGTGGTAGAAACTAAGATATTAGCAACTAAGTGGTGAATGAACAGTAAATTTCTTTTTAAGGTTAAGCTAGAGGACACAAGCTACAGCTCAAATCATCTGGATACAGCTATATGTCCTGTGATAAGTTACAAAATTGAAAGTGAAAAATACAACAATCATATAATAAGTATTCAAATGAATGAAAAAAAACATGATATCCATCAAAATTTGTAGCATATTCTCATACATTGATTTGCATTGTATTTATATGACCAAAATGCATCAATAAACTATGCAAGTACCATCTCACGATTATGAAGGAAAGCAGTCTACTTGATGCCAATTAGAATGCAGAGAGAGAGAGAGAGAAAGCAGGCTTAAGTACCTTTTAATTTGATAGATCTCAGTGAATTTAAATTATCAATACCATCAACCAGTTTTTCTCAAATAAAACATATTTTAATAACACCCAGTCACTCAAACTGCCACAGAGTGTTTAGTGGGAATCATTAAAAGGTCTCTCTAGATACCAACAAATCCAATCAATGATACAACAATCAGGTAATATATATGCTCGCTAGTCATTACTAATGGTTTTAGAAAGCTAAGAACTTGGAATCTGGTTAAATAGGAAGTTAACATCAACATATAATAAAAGCAGAGGATTGCTAACAGAATATGTCATGATCCACGAAAATATAAAAGCATGACTTTAGATAATTATTGAGATATGTAACAAAAGCTAAGAGGTTTTATATTTCAAGATGAGAGAACCAACAAACAAAATGCATAAATGAACTAAAAAAGACTGAGAAAGAAAGGCACATATCAATCAAAACAGAATTTGGAATTCTGAAAGAAATTAAAGAAATCCCAAATCAACAATGTAAACATATATGGAAGCGGAAAAGAAAAAAGCAAAGAAGATAATAAAAGAAACATATCCTCAAGAACAGAATCTAGAAATTTATACGTAACAAATTGGAGATAAAGACAACCAGAATCATCGACAGTTGAAATGAAACTCTCATTCAGAGATAGGTACTCTTCTCATAAAATTTACACGGCAAACAGTATTCACATATTCGAACCAAAAAAGACAACATAATTTACATGTGAAACATTAAGAACAGCAAAGTAAAAAGCTCACAGATCAGCAACAGAGCCCTAATTATCTATAGGACATGTTAAATTTTCTCGTGTAAGATCCTGAACTCTGAAGATATAATGAGCGTTAGATTCTATAAATCAGTTATGAAGAAGAGATGACATATGAAAATATCTATATTGTGTGCCATGACACACATAATTGAGAAACAAAACCAAATAATATAGAATCAAGAGCAAGAACCCTAGAGATAGTATATATGTGTATAGCAATTATCAAAAGGTTTACCAAAACTTACAAATCTTGCTGCAATGGTAGTCGTAATGGCAACCAAGATTTTAAAACCTTACAAAATAAAAGCCTTTAGTGCCAAAAAGATCCACATTGCTACCGAAATTTATTGTAATGACAGTAACTTCAATACCCTAACTAGAATATTGAAATGACCCCATGTACATCCTTATTTTCTCAGAAAACAATGATTTCCCTTATTGAAGTATAAATAGGATAGAGGTTTAAAAACCACTAAACTGACTGTAATTTAGTTTTATCCAAGCTAAGAACTTTGCTAGTTTAGGGCCTACATCCGAAATCCTAAATGAGCTAAGAGAGAAGGATGGTGAAGATAGAAGAATAGTGGACAATGACTCACACAGTCCAGTAAACGACTAAACGTCTTTTTATCGGCTTTCCAGATAATCTATAAAATGCTTCGGGTATAGTTAAGTCAGTACATCACCCACAACCCAACTCTTTACTTATTGATTACTCTTCTTTTGATAAAAAGCTCAATGCAAGTTAAGTTATAACATTCACTCCAATTATCTTTTATGTCTTCTTGTTGCAAGAGTTCATAATAAGTATACACTCTTGCAATACATAACACAAGAATGTAGCACAATAATTAAGAACCCAGATTAAGCATATTATGACCAAAACAAACAATGCAAGCCAAGAAGGAAGCACAAATTGTATTGAATTCAGAGATAAGAATAAAAACTGCAGTCAATTTACAAAAAGGCATATGGGATTGAATATCATGAATTGAGTGTAGGCTTAAACATGAGAGGTGATCAATGTAGTGAAGAGAAGAGGGTGTACCGTAGTCAGAACGAGGTCGTTTAACGCCACCCGACGGAAGCAGTTGCCGCTGCCGGTTCCAGAGGCTGTTCGCCATATCTGAATTTCTGCAACTGAAAATGAGGACGAATTTGAATAAAGGAAATGGAAGAAAAAAAACCCTGAAATTTCAGAGAATCCTTGAACCTTGATGATGGCCACACAAAGGGGTTTTCTACGTCCAACTCCAACTCCACCAAATAATCAACGCCACCATTGCTGCCGGAGGCCTCTGTTGTTTCATATATGAATGAAGGATATACTTTACCTTTTTTTTTTTTTTGGCCTTTTCCAATTTCCATCTAGTTTTAAAATAGGGATATCTTCACAAATGGTGTATGAACTTTAGGTCATTCTACATTTTGGTGTACCAACTTTCAAAACTATCAGAATGGTGTATCAAGTTTGTTCCAATCTTTCATTTTGGTGTACGCCGTTAAATTTTCCGTTATCTTTGCAAAAAAAAAAAAAAATTCCGTTATCTTTCCTTTAGCTTTGTCAGTTTTTTTTTTTTTTTTGTAAAGATAACGGAAAATTTAACGGCGTACACCAAAATGAAAGATTTGAGCAAACTTGATACACCATTCTGATAGTTTTGAAAGTTGGTACACCAAAATGTAGAATGACTTAAAGTTCATACACCATTTGTGATATTTTCCCATGAAAATATTACCATTCTATAAGATTTTATGTCCTTCAATTTGGATGTACACTTGTATTATATTTTGTTTTGCGTAAAAATTCCAAATAGTACTCGAATTGTTGTAAAATGTATTTTGTAATAGTTTGGGTATCATTTGAACTTTTTATTTATACAATACATATCATGTAGACGACTTTAACAGAAAAGTTAACGAGAGGTACTATAGATGAAAACGGCGCAATACTTCAGGTACCATTTGGGATAAAAAAAATTCGTTGTACTAAAAAATATCTTTCACAAGGGCCAATGATAAAAGAGGACATTTTAAAGTGCTTTATTATAATTCGGATACCACAAATGTCCCCATGATAATTAAGGTCACATCTTAACAACCTGCTACTAAAGTTAAACTTAATTACCAAAGCTGCCACTGCTAGCTCTCTCTCCCATCCTTTACCCAAGCCCGTTTGAACCTGTATCCATTCGGACTCTCTCTCTCCCCAATGGCGTTCACTACTTCCGGTCCCTATACGATGTTGCTTCTTTGCTGGAGCGGGAGCGTGAATTTGAAGAAGAAAAAGTATGACTAGGAAAATAGTTGAACTTGAAGAAGAAATTGAATGAAATCTCGTAGAGACAAACGAGTACATATTTGATAAGATCGGCAAGGGCCGTTCCAATCAAGGCTGATGGTTTCAGTTTCGATCCCCAAAGCAGTCCCTCCCGGCCACTCGCCGTATCAGAGAAACATACCCAAACGAAAACAATAACTTCATTGTTTACTGTGCAGTTCCGCCGATGCTGTTTCGCATCGATTTTGGGTATGTTTTCTGTGCTTTTTTATCCTCCTATGGAATTTCTTTTACTGTTGCTATATTAGCGGTTTGTGAATTGCGTCAATGGACTTGCGTGTGTTGAATTGAGTCAATGGACTTGCTCATTTTGAATTTGAGTCAATAGACTTGCTTAATTTGAATTGCGTAAATGGACTTGCAAATTTTGCATGAGTTCATTAGCCGATTGCTTTCACTTTTGTGTCATTTGAGCTGAATGCTTAGTGCTTGCTGTTCGTAAAAGCTTAAAACGGTTTAAAAGCTCAAAAGTGTGTAATTTAGTGACCTGGTAAGAGAGCGGCATATTTGTTTTGGAAATGCATTTGCTTCATTAATTGTTTGAAGTCAGAAGTTTGCTTTATCTATTCGTATGGGTGGCAAATGTTCTTAGGCATGAAACCTAGAGGGTCTTCCAAACACCATGTTTGAATGCACCCCAGTTTTGGCCCCAAAGAGAGGTGTCAAGCTGGCCTTATATGAACTAGGACAGTTGAAGAGCCATAGATACAGTGACTTACGAATCATGTCATAATCATACTATTAAATTAGTCATCATTAATGCCCTAGTGCCCTACCAATGCGATACTTCTAGAGGTTCCACAGCAAAAAAGAAAGCATTGTTCTCCATGGAACTAGATTTCTTCCACAACCTAGCCTATTGCTCGAGCTAGCGATAGATTATTGAACAATGTATTACTTCAATCAAACCAAATAGGCATTTCTTACGGTATCTACTGCATTATACTTTTAAGAAAAAGTTGGTTTGTTGTGTGATCCTCTGTCCTCTATCCTGGAGAGCAATGATGTTGTATAAGACCTTTGTTGAAAACACTTGATTATAACTTGCACCAAGCTTATAGTTTCATTTCTTTACGGTCTACATGTATAGATTTTCTGCATCAGTTGATATACTGACCAACTCTGTATATGTCTTTATATAACGAAAGCTAACCTTTCAACCACACGTTGATAGGAACTATTATGGTTTTTAGATGGTTAATTGAATGCTGCTATTCTGTATTTTCTTTTTATAGAAGATCATTAACTTGTAGATGGTACCGTTCAGGTTTTAATTGATCTGTGTTGGGTTTTTGCAGGGGACGATTACAAGATTAAAGTTTGGAACTACAGGATGCATAGATGTCTTTTTACTCTTCTTGGGCATCTAGATTATATTCGTCCCCTGCAATCTCACTTTTTTATGCTTGAAGCTTTGTTGAAAGATTTGTACAATGATGTAAGTTTTATAATGGTCTATGTTACATGTGCTCTATGCACTATAGTCATTCTCATTAAGGTTTATGAACCATTCGTTTGAAGGCAATGATTTCTTATTCTTGGTCCCCATACGGAGGATTTCTTAATCTTTACAAGCAATATGCCTTTTAATTTATTGATGATAGCTTTCTTCTAGGTTATGCCACTGTAATACACGTCACTGACCAAGTCACTAACCAAGTCACATTGCATGTTGACCACGTCACTGTTATACACATATCACTGACCAAGTCATTGGCCAATAAAGTCATTGGCTAAGCCAAATCCCTAGTTAGTGAGGTCACTGGCCAAATCATTGTTAACCTCAAGTCACTGTAAGTGACTTGGCTACTGACAGGTACTTGGTTAGTGACATGGTCAGTTACTTAGTTAGTGATATGTGATTAACAGTGACTTGGCTATTAACTTGTGACTTGGTTACTGACAGTTACTTGGTTAGTGACATGGATAGTTACTTAGTTAGTGACATGGTCAGTTACTTAGTTAGTGACATGTGATTAACAGTGACTTGACTATTAACTTGTGACTTGGCTACTGACAGTTACTTGGTTAGTGACATGGTCAGTTACTTGGTTAGTGACATGGTCAGTTACTTTGTTAGTGACATGTGATTAACAATGACTTGGCTATTAACTTGTGACTTGCCTACTGATAGTTACTTGGTTAGTGACATAGTCAGTTACTTAGTTAGTGACATGTGATTAACAGTGACTTGGCTATTAACTTATGACTTGGCTACTGACAGTTACTTGGTTAGTGACATAGTCAGTTACTTAGTTAGTGACATGTGATTAACAGTGACTTGGCTATTAACTTGTGACTTGGCTACTAACAGTTACTTGGTTAGTGACATGGTCAGTTACTTGGTTAGTGACATGGTCAGTTACTTAGTTAGTGACTTGTGATTAACAGTGACTTGGTTATTAACTTGTGACTTGGCTACTGACAGTTACTTGGTTAGTGACATGGTCAGTTACTTAGTTAGTGACATGTGATTAATAGTGACTTGGCTATTGACAGTTACTTGGTTAGTGACATGGTCAGTTACTTAGTTAGTGACATGTTCATGATTGTGACATGGCCAGTGACTTGAGGTTAATAGTGACGTGGCCAGTAACTTTGCCGGTGACTTGAGGTTAACACTGACTTGGTCAGGGATTGACAATGACATGGTCCTTGACTTTGCTGGTAACTTGAGGTTAACAGTTACTTGGTCAGGGATTGACAGTGACTTGGTCAGTGACATGTGCTGCAAATTTGCAATTGAACTTCACAAGTATTTTTTGGACAAAATGAATTCAAGCGTAAGACAAAACTGTATGCTCAAAACATTAGTAAGAAGATTTTATTGTGATTCCAGGAAGATTTCAAGTGATTTTAGTCAAAGTAAAACCACAACACTTTTTCCAATTAGGATAACCTCCCATAAGCACATTAAACAAAATAAAACATAACCACAACTGGGTCTAAAGACAAGGCGAGGATTTTTCTTGTCCGGAGTAAGAAGTTCCCTAGCAGCATTACTGATGCGGCTCAAAGCATACTGGACCCTCCACAAGTCCCTCTTGCGCCGAAGCCCATATTCTCCAACAAGCTTAAGCTCAACATCCAAATGTTCCTTCTCATAAGGACGTCTTGGCTTCTCTAAACATGAACATTGTCTCATCACTATCCAAAGCCACGGAAATCATCAATTTCAACCACAAACACAAGCAAAGACCATATAATATAACACTTCAATTCAACAAAGCAAATTTTAGCAATACACGTGTACTACATGGTGGAATAAGATATGATGAGTTTTCTCAAAAACCAAGTAATGGGACAATTTCCTTTAGTAAAGAGTAGAGATAAACTTGTCAAGAAAATGTAGATAAGAGTTTGAACCTTCACATCCCTGCTTCCATCAAGTTCATTAAGTGACAAGACTACAGCAGCTACTTGAAATTAAAGCTAATAAATATATGGGTACTACAGCTAAGTAACAAGCTAATGATAAAATTCAGACATGAACAAAACAGTCATGAAAGTGTAACCGGCCTATCCAGGGCTGCATTATGATGATCTAAGAGCTTCACACTCCATTTCTTTCTTTACAATCTCAAACAAAATAGGGCAATTAGATGTATAGTAGTCCAATGTTAAAGGAGGGTCACTTGCAAGTAGATGCATAGTAGTCCAATGTTAAAGGAGGCGCATTATTTTAATTTCTCTACCTAACAAAAGTCATGCTCCCTAAAATGCAATTAGATCTATCAATCCATGAATGAAATTGAAAACATAGAAAATCGCATTCACAACGTTTTGAGTCAAACAGATAGACATATAGAGATTAGAAAGCAAGGGGACAGATCTGAACATCGTCGAAGCTTGGTTTGTGGTCTTTAAGTGAACTAGAATCGCTGAAGTAATCCAATTGGAATTTTGTTGTTGTTTGACAACCTAAAGCTTTTTGGAGATAAAATAACAAACCTGTCCCATTGTTAACTTCACATTCCCTTGACATACCAACATAATAGCTTAAAAAACAGATCACAAAGTCAATAAATTATACCAAGACAAGATGAAAGACACCAATGGATGGAAGTGATCAATGAGAACTCTTATTACTACTACACATTCCCATAAGATACCTACCAAATAGCTTTGGGTACAGCTCACAACGATAATCAATTATACCAAGACAAGATGAAGAGACGAATGGATGGAAGTGATCAATTGGAACTCCTATTACTCCTCCACATTCCCTTAAGATACCAATAGAATAGCTTAGGGTACAAATCAAAAAATCAATTATACAAGGAACAATGAAAGACTAATTTCTAAAAACACATAAATCAGTTCGGGCTGCTATAACCCGAATGCAGATGAAGGAGAAACCACAACCCCAAAATCGCATTCAATTTTCACAGAAATCAGCGAAGTAAAACAGTACCTACATTCTTGAGCTTGTCGAGGATTGAGGAGATAGCAGAGGAGTGACTAGGTGCTCTGCTCCGGGAGCGATGGCTGATCTCCTCCGAGACCATCTAGATTTTCATTATCTCCATATCCACGAATTGCATACCTGCAAAATAGAGCTCCAGTCTGGTTTTGGCAAAAGCTTCAAGCTGTGAAGAGAGTTAAGCAGTCCACTGCCAAATGTCTTAGTCTGGCGACATCAGAGGCGACGACGAGAAGGACGGCTCTGCTGCGACGCTGGACAAGGCTTGCACCTCGACATCGTTCCAGATGGAGTGACGCAGGAGGCGAAGGACAAACGACTGTCGTCAAAGCCACAGACCGAGAAAAAGAGAAGAAAGTTGTGGATTGAAACTAAGATTTGAGATCATCGTAGAGAGACCAAGCGCAATTGGAAGCTGGCGGCAGAGAGAGAATCTCCGATCAAAATCGAATCAAGCTTTTTGATCAAAAGAGAGAGAATTTAAGCTTTGAGATTTTGAATGAAACAGTTATAAACGTGTATTACCTTTAAGGGTAGAATCGGAATCAAAAAAATTAAAAATTGACATTTTTTAACATCATCTCATTATTCATAAGGATTAAATTAATATTACTAACAATTTATTATGGACTTTTTTATCAAGTGGAAAACTAGGTGACCTTTTTATCATTTCACACTCTAATATGACTTATTCCATCATTTCCCTTAGTTTATATACCATTTGGAGTTTTGACCGTTTTGTTTTTTCAATAAAATAGAGACACCATTGTCTATTCTTTGCTATCTTCTTCACTATGTGTTCAAAAAAATTTTGGTTATCCAGTTGTGATGAGATAAATGGATTCTCAATTTTTTGCAAGCAATTCTTGATATTGAGTCAAGTAGTGTACAAATGATGGTATTTTATTTTTGTGGGAAAAAAGATAAAAAAAAAAAAAAAGAAATTATGAAGAGGAGTCTATTGTAAACAAACTTCATGGACAGTAAAAGATAATAGTAGGACCACTTCGCAGGGAAACAATTTAAATAGCTAGAGACCAAAGAATTACCCAACTTGGTCAAATTGTCCACCGTGAAATTTGCTTCACGAAGAATGTGACTGAAGAAGATATAATCAAAAGAAACAATAAATTTTTTTAACCATCTTGATAGACAAAATACCATTTATCTAATTAATGAGAATTTGGAAATCCCCCTTGTTTTTGTAGTCATTATGGAGAGATTGGAAGATGCTTTCTCTAAGAGCAAGACTATTTTTTTTTTTTTTTAAAGGGGAAAGACGACCGAATTGTATTACTCATTCAAAGAGTACAATGAGAAGCCACAAAGCTTCTAATAACAGGAGGGACAAGCCCACTCCATGAAAGATTAAAAGAAGAATGTAAAGCTAGTTTAGCTAAATTATGGGCAACCATATTAGCTTCACGATACACATGTCTCAAGGAAGAACCCACCAACATCCCAAGACTTTTTAACACTTAATTCACTATTGTTAACTTTACCCTTAAAAAGTCAAAATATTGTAAATTTTTTTTTGTAACTTTACTGAACTAATTAAATGTGTCAAGATTCAATGAGCATATGTGAATTTTGACCTGACAATGACAAATTACTGAAATCCAAAATTGGGATAATTTACTCATTTTGTTCTTTGCACTTTGATCATTAGTTAAGAATATGTATGTTAGCAAGACGCACAGACGCATCTAAAATAAAAGGTAACCATGTGACTTGATGTCGGACGACATCGCTGCACTGCATATGTCACGAGAGCAGTGTAAATGTAATCGTAACCGTAACCGTAACAGTAACCGGTGATATGATCACCTAGGAGAGGTGATTCGCTCACCAGGATTTTGAAAGTAACCGAGGGTGTCAGAAACTCGAAAATTAGCAAACGTACTCCTAAGAACCAGAACCAATACCAGATAAAAATGAGCAGTTGTCTCGGATCCAAGATTCGAATCTGTAATAGACCCAGATCCCAAATACGGATCCAAATATGGCTTGAGACCCAAATCAAGTCTGCCAAAGCAGATTTGACAAGATCCCAAGCCCATTTGAACTTGATTTGGTCACCGAAGCACATGGGCACCCCAGCAGTGACTCCTCTCTGGACACCCAAGCGTCTGTGCAACCCAACTTGCTGCCGGCAAATGTCACCTGTGGAAAAACCCACGGCGCCACCCTCACCAACCACAACCAGCCCCAGCGCTCCTCGCCCAGTCGTTCCGCCACGCCATAGTTGGAAACACCCCTCGCTGGGAGGACCTAACACCACCGCCAGCCGTATCTCTCTCATCCATGACACAACCTGACAAGATTGGATCGTCCGTCCAAACGCCCGGCGTGCAGAAATCTTCAGCCACCAAGCAGTAGGTCCGGGATCCCATATTTGGGTCGGGTCCTCCAAACCATAGTTCCACCACCGATTTGACTGTCGACCTGCCGGATCCACACCAGATCCGAATCCTGACCTCTAAGACAACATTGGGGTCCCTGGATCCCAAACCTTCCAGTCGCTAGTAGCCACCAAACCTGGGTGCCGATCCGAGAACAAATCCAAACCCCTGTTATAAACAGTCTGGGTAGAAGAGAATTCAATCGCCTCAAAACGGGTCAAGGATCTCGACTTCTTGGAGAAAAAAGGAAAAATGGAAGAGGCGGCAAGGGTCGTACTCGACATCTGCAACACCAGGGGAAGCGCCGGAATTTTACTCCATCGAAGATGGAGGAAGGTGCAGATCCGCCTACCCATGGGAGGCGGTCTCTCAAACCCTAGCAAAGAGGGTCATAAGGATTTTGTTGTTGTTATCCTTTATTGTTTTCCTACTTTATAGATGCGTTTGTGCATCTTGTTATGTTTTATTGTTTTACTTTCGATGCTTTTGCATCGCTCCATGTACTTCTCGGTTTCACTTAATATAGTTTGTCGTCTTTCCCTTCAAAAAAAAAAAGAATATGTATGTTAAAACTCACATTCAACTTTCTGATCGAAGTAAAACTTTCAACAATATTCCTTGAAAAAACTTTCAATGAGGGCGCCATTTTCATTTCCATTTGTTAACTCCTTGAATCCTTTCAACAATATTATTCCCCAATCAAGAGGTAAAAATCAATACAATAAACTTCTTTTGAACCATAAGCTAATTACTGATCGAATATTATGAAGAGAATATGAAAGTTAGACTTGGCATATTTGAATATCCGCAATTGCAAGAATAATTACTTACCAGATATTAGAAATAACATGTTACTCAACAGATATTAATCAAACATATAATATAATTAGACATAATGAAGTCTATAATGTTCTTATTACTCATTTTATACTTACCATCATTATTGCTACATGAAGAGCAAACGTGATAAAAAAACAAAGCAAACAAGAAAAAGTAGATGGAGAAACTAAATTAATAGACAGGTATACTAAACAGCTAAATACACAACTGCCAACTCTAGATGTTGTCTAGTTAGTGCAAGGCTTAGTCAATGTCTGAACTGAAAGAATTTGGAGGTGATGGTATCTCCAGAATCCCTTCCAGCATTAGTACCACCTTCTTCATCGAAGGGCGCAATGATGGCTCCTCCTGGATGCAGCAAAGACCAAGCTTAACCATCTCCCGTAGTTTACTCGTGTCAATCTCATCATCATCCTTCACTAGCTTATCCAGTTCATTGGCCTCCAAACAATGGTACATCCAATTCTCAGAGTTAATAGATCCTCAGGTATGTCCATGGTCGAACCTCTCTGACAGCATATGATCTCCAACAATACAATCCCGAAGCTGTACACGTCCACTTTCACTGTTATCGACATGAACCGGTGCCACTCAGGTGCAACATAACCTCTGGTTCCTCTGAAGCCAGTATATGTCCTGGATTGGTCAGCTTTCAACAGCTTGGCTAATCCGAAATCAGCAAGCTTTGCACATTTCTGCTCAGTAATCAATATATTTTCTGGTTTGATGTCACAATGAATGATTTGTGTCTCACACTCTTCATGTAGATATAGTATACCTTGAGCTACGTTGAGGGCTATACCGACTCTATCCTCCCAAGTTGGCCTTCCACCATAAGATTTGAAAAGAAAATTCGCAAGTGAGCCGTTGGTCATGTACTCATAAACCAGAAGCCTATTTGTTCCATCATGACAGTAGCCAAGCAATTTCACTAGATTCTTGTGATGAGTTCTCCCAATTGCATTCATCTCATTACGAAACTCTCGCTCTCCTTCATCCACCACTGTCTCTAGTTGCTTGATTGCCACTACTCTCCCACCAATCACCCCTTTAAAAACTATCCCAAAAGCTCCTTTTCCCACTTGATTGGTGAAGCCTTCAGTTGCCTTTTCAAGTTCACAATATGTATATGACCGCAGTGTAACACCTTCAATTAACTCTTCACCAGCTGAATTTGTAACTTTTCGGTAATCCCAAACACGATATCTATATATAACAACACCAGTAAGTGCCATAATAACAAGTGAAAGAGTTAAAGTTGCAATGTTGCTGATAAATATAATTTTGATCATTTCAACTTTTTTTCTTCCCTTGCTCACCCTTTTTGTCCCTGAACTCTGATCATTAGTAACCTTTTTGACAAAGGTTGTCACCACAGAGGTTTGGGGAGTTCTTCCAAATATTAGAGGGAGCTTTTGTTTTCTGCACTGCTGGTCCCTAAATACTGCAGCTTCACAGTTAGAATCCATCAAACAGTCATCTTTACAAGCAGTCTTATCCAATGATAGAACAGAGTATGGAGTGTTTTCCCAATCCATGTTGTCCACATCAACAATAGAATATGAAGTTTCATTCTCACCTTTGCAACCAACTGTACTCAAGTTTCTCTTGCAGCCTAAATATCTTTGGCCCTCGTCGATGAAAACGAAACCAGGGAGACATACACAAGAAGGTTCCGGTTCCCCAAGAACACAATAAGAATTTAGGCCACAGAGTCCAGGAGGGGCACACTTATCAACATTTGGTGGTGACCACTCAATTGACCAAGAATCATTCTTACCCAAACTGTAGGAGTACAACCGGAGTATTCCATCAGCATCAATCGTGAGACGATAGCCACGATTCATAGAAAGGCTATTCTGAACAGAAAATAAACTACGTATCTTGAAACCGGTGGAATTAAGAAGATAGAGGCCCTCATTTTGATCAAGATTGAGGGACACATTGTTCCCTGCTGTGGATGTCTCAGTGTTCCAATAAGCATATTGATCACCTGTCACTGTAAATGGGCCAATTGGATACTGAACCAGGTTGCCATCTCCCTCCATGATCAGTTGAAACCTTCCACTTGAGTGATTCGTGTTCGAGACGGAGGAGATGAGCTTTGTTCCAGCCAACAGACGCTGCCCGGATACAATGGTATCTGTTGGAACATCAAAAGTCTGAAAAATGATGTTTGAATCAGAATTGTAGAGCACAAAGTTACCTGAATCAAGCAAGGAGGCCCTGACAGCAGGCTGGGAAGAATTTAAAATTGGTATAAGGAAGGCACTCTTGCTTGTTGAGATGAGCTCAACTCCACTGTCCCTCACAGTCAATCGAACATCATTAGGTAGTGGCTCTTGATTAACAGCATCAAGATTTGCTGTCCAGATG
Source organism: Rosa lucieae (assembly GCA_024704745.1). Classification (NCBI taxonomy): domain Eukaryota; kingdom Viridiplantae; phylum Streptophyta; class Magnoliopsida; order Rosales; family Rosaceae; genus Rosa; species Rosa lucieae. The sequence goes on from CM045497.1 coordinate 36,755,895, forward strand.
ACTGTTTTCGGAATGGTTTTCTCAAACCAGATGCCTACAGCGAGGTCATTTCCTTGCCTGTAGAAGCCAAAGGCAAACTGACCCAAATTCGATAACCAATATGAGTTTTTATTGGGATATAGAGAAGCACCTAGGCTGATATTCCCTTGTTGAGCAGCTGCAACTTGAAGAAGAAGAAGAAGAAAAAGAAAAACTGCAGCCATGGTTGAGTTTTTCATGCTGTAGAGACCCTTGCTTATTATACAAAATAGCTTTGGATATATCCTTCAAGAAATGGTATCTGTATCAAGCATTTTCAATTTTAAGGCCTCACAACTATTCAAGATTCCAAGTGCTATGTCTTGCGTGTGTAATGGGGAGAGGTTGAGTGTCAGCGTAGTGTCTCCATATTCAAGAGTTCAAAGGTCTCCTTTTTCTGGATTGGAGTATAAATTGGGTGTCTTGCTTCTGACTTTGCACAACGATAAAGACTACTTCTATGGGTCACCACCTCTCTCTTGTAGTTTCCTCTTATTTTCTTCCAACCTTTTTAAGTTTCTTTCTGTTTTTTCTAGAGCCATGCTCGTCAAACTTCTTTCTGGGTTTAAAGATCGGAGAGTCTTCTGTGGACAGCGGTCGACATGCACCTTGATTAATTTTGGCGAGTGAGCAACACGGCCACATACTTAACTCAGGGTGGTTAGACAAAATGGGTTGTCTGAGTTGGAGGACGTTCTTCTGAAAAAAAAAAAAAAAAGTTGGAGGACGTTAGTGAAGATTGGGCGTCACATGAAAGGCACGTGATAGCATCCCAACCCTAAAGCGGAATAATGAAATCCAAAATGACCGTAGAGAAGGGATGGTGAATAATGAAATCTTTAGGTTGATGAGCAAGAATAGTGGACAATGACTCACATATTCCAGCAAATGGCTTTTCTTATGATTTCCAGATATTCTATACAAAGCTTCATGTATGGTTAAGTCACTACATCACCCACAACCCAACTCCTTACATATGGATTACTGTGCTTTTGATAAAAACCTCCATATATGGAAGTTAAATTATAACTTCCACTTTAATTTTCTTCCAACGGCTTGATAGTAAATATATAATACCATTCTTTCATATTTTCTTGTTGCAAGAGTTCATAACTAGCCTTCCTGCACGCGCTTTGCGCGTGCGGAAGGACGCACTCATACGTGTAGAAAATGGTGCTTGTTGCGATATTAAAATTACCTTCTGCATGTGTACAGAAACCAAATCGGATATGTGACTAAGACCAAGTATAACCATCTATTCCTTTGTGATAATACCCGTGTATTGATTACTTTTAAGATTTAATTTGTTTATAATTAATGGGCACACATTGCGGTATTTAAATCATAGAATTATACTCAGAGACCACAAAGTAGATTCCTCACCAGACTACCCGAGTAACAAAATCTTGATACAGACCCTTAAATTTGAGAATTTGAGCATTTATATGACACATTCATGCATGTTCATGGTTGAAATAAAAAAAGTTGCATATGAAAGATGTACAGAAAACTTATGCAGATTGCATTGAACCGTATGTTCTGATGTGTGATTGAAGGTGCTGACCAGCAATTATTTATAAAGTCCAACTCTACAAAGTTCATCCTCTACATTTGCCATTTCTTTCTCAGAACAAATGTCAAGTTCAAATCAGGCTGCACTTCTGCATACAAAACAAAATAGGGATGAAGAAAAGTAAAGACCCAAAGAGAGTAAACTTGGGAGTATACCCATGAAACATGAAACCTCGAACTATATCTTCATTGTAGATTAATTGCAAAAGAAACCAAAAACAGGAAATGCCAAGTTATATTTAGGTCACAAAGATTGCTGAGTTCAACAGCTCACATGCAAGAAAAGAAGGAAGACAAAAAACAAAAAACAAAAAACAAAAAACAAAAAACAAAAAACAAAAAACAAAAAACAAAAAAAAAAGAAAGAAAAAAAGTCACAAATTGTCTGACAAATGAGAAAAAATAGAAGTAAAAGCATCTGAAGAGAATCCCTTCAAGTGTGACCATATAGGATTACACAGAACAGAAGCATCTGCATATGCATACAAAATTATTGGAACAAATACTTAACATCTTGAGTACCAGAGGTCACTGACTTGGAAATTTTTAGATTTTCTATATAAAAAATAGGAAATGGATTATTGCAGGTTTAAGAGAAAACAAAACAGATTTGAAATTTTATAGGTGAAGTGAAAACTAAAAGCACAGATTCAAAGAGATTCAAATTTGATACCGATGCGATTTAAACCTGGAGAACAAACAATTACAGGAGAAGTGGAGATACTCCAAACTATTTAAACCCAAAAATCCCACATTCAGAAATTCCAGGTGATCCAAGTAAGTAAAATTATTGTTGTTTGATCACAGCAAATGAATCAAACTGGAGGAGATACAAAACAAAATTCATTTGAAGGTGATACGAACCGAGTAACATATGTTAGTTTTCCTATCTAAGGTCTAGATGATAATCCCCCTAGGTGCCGATATTCATTTGAAGGTGAAATTAGGTCTTTGACTTTGCCACACCTAATGGGAGTAACAAAGAGAATAAACTTACTTCATGAAGGATTCAGTCTCCAAAATTGCATGAGGAGATATTTGGTTTAAAGAATTGTGTCCCTATCTACAAAACAACACAACCGAAGTCACAGATCATATAAAAGAACCATACAAAATACATAATATTCATTAAGAGAGAAAGATTTATGGGGAAATAAAGTCAGAATTCTTAAACTAATACAAAAATAGACCATGAAATTCCCATATTAGGATTCAGGTATTTACAGATGAGTTTAGAGCAAAATTAGTGCAATTGGTTTTGGTATCTGACGAAACAATCACCTTCGCTCATTCATAAAATCACTATCATTCAAGGGAAACAGTTACATGAGTGGCACTGTGGCAGGATGGTTTTTCAAAGGAAACAGTTACAATAGGAAACCTGATCGAAAGTAAAAATGGTAAAAATATAGAAATCATCTTGTGAACAAAAATACCTCAAGTTGTCAGTATTTCCTTAACTCCACTCATGGAAGCGGGACAATACGAAATGAAAAACCATCCTGCCACCATATACTGCAATCAAATTTGGCAAAATTTTCACAAACAAAAAAAATAAAAAAAGCTCTTATTCCAGACTTTTACTAATTCATTGATAATGGGTCAAAATCCATCAATGCATTCAACAAAATTAGTGGTAAGAGAAACAAAAAGAAAATATAGCATAGTCAATAATCTCACTTCTAAACAACGTGCCAGTAATGGCCATTTTAGTCATAGATTTGAAGGAGAGGTTAAGTACCTGAAATTACAGCCTCGTTTTGGTTAAATTTGAAATTTTTGAATGCATGGGGAGAGAGATCGATTGAAACACATGAGACTGCATAAAGGGATAACCCAGATTACCTATATGAGCGGAAGTGGTTACAAAAAATTACATACCTGCTTCATTATTAGTAGCAAGGAGAATAACAATAATGCCTCATACATACCTGCTTCTGTGGTTCTATTCTTCTTCTTGTTCCTTATTTATGAAACCAAAACTATCCGACGATCATAAACTTCTCAATAGACTCCTAAATAAATAATATCAACAGAATCCAATCACCTAAAATATATTTACAAAAACAAAAGCAACTCAATGTAAATTTACCTGCTAGGTTCACCTATTAGGGAAAATCAGCAAACTACTGATTCTAATCGATATTTTTCTTTTGTATCTTTTGTCGTTTGATTTCGTTCTTCTTGCCTCTGGCTTGCGCTTCCCTGTTGCACTAACGGATACCTCCCACGTCGTCATAATATCGTTCCCTTTTAGGTCGTGCGCCATAGCAGTTTTTCGTTCCTGTAGAGATCGTGCGTTTCTACCCAAATTGTATTCTACGGCGTATTAGTTTGGAGTCCCACGTTCCTATTTTTTCTATTTATATTTTTTTGTTTTCTTTTTTGTATTTTACAATGCTAACCCTTCTAGATAAATTTTATTTTATTAACTTTTGTTTCTGACATGGGCAGTTTTGGCATTGCAATTTTTGGTGAAGCTTTTGACACCAAAAATCACGCTTTCATTTCTAATAGTAGAGATAAGTATGAACTCTTGCGATACAAAATACAACAATGTAGCAAAATAATTAAGAACCCACATTAAGCATATTATGATCAAAACTAACAATGCAAGCCAAGAAAGAAGCACAAATTGTATTCAATTCAGAGATTAGAATAAACACTGCAGCCAATTTACCAAAATGCAAATGGGATTAAATATCATGAATTGAGTGTAGGCTTAACATGAGAGGAGATCAATGTAGTGAAAAGAAGAGGGTGTACCGTTGTCAGAACGAGGTCATTTAATACCACCCGAAGGAAGCAGTTGCCGCTGACGGTTCCAAAGGCTCCGCCATATTTGATTTTCTGCAACTCTTTTGTAAAGACAATGTCAATGAATTTAAATAAAGGAAATGGAACAACAAAAAAACCCTGAAATTTCAGAGAACTTTGAATTCTTGATGGTCAGATAAAGGGTTTTCTACGTCCAACTCGCCCAAATAATCAACGCTAGTATTCCTAATGTGGGTTTTGCTGCCGGAGGCCTCATTTGCTTCATATAGGAAGGATAGTATGGACAATTTACATATACCCTTTAAAAAAAAAAAAAAAAAGATTTCCTGCTGCCTTTTCCATCTTTGTTTTTTTTTGGTGGATAATGAAAAGCTTCCGTTAACTTATTAAACTATTAAAGAGGCGAAGCCCCAAAGAGCCCAATAGAGTGGCCCAACAACAAACACTACAAGAAAGAAAAGGAAACTCGTCTGCACTTGGACGAGCAGCAAGAGGGTCGAAAGTCGAAACAACTAAAAGGAAATAACAAAATCCAGAACTGCCAGTACAACTGCAGTTCACATCTCCTCACCATGGAGGCAAGGGAGTCCGTCATTTCGGAGCACTAGAGAAAGGGAAGGTGGTGGCTGATTAGCCCATCTATGAAGACCCACAGACCTAGGCAAGCGAAGCTGCTGTGTGAGCTGCTTTATTCGCTTCACGGGGAACCCAGTCCCAATTTTCTTTGATGAAGAAGGCACATCTCCTCCCGATTTCTTTGATTATTGGAAACATTCTCCATTTCTTGCATCTGATTGGTGAAGATATATCTATCGATGATCCATACCCCCAAACGCTCGTCCTATCAAGCTGGAGGCCTTGGAGGACTCAGTTTTGGCTGAAAATCATTGATGTCGAACATCACCAAATCGAAGGCAGACCGAAGATCAAGAACGTTAGCCTATTAGTGGGTTAATCAGTTAATGTGGTTTTTTTTTTTTGAAGAAAGTGAGTAAGGTAAATGTGTATGAGTAAGGTAAATGTTGTAGTAGTTCTCAGGGGCGGCCCTGAGGCAGTGCAAGCGGTGCGGCCGCACTAGGCCTCCAATTTCGGGATAGGTCTCAGATCTCAGAATATGTGTATATAACATACATTAAAAACAAATGTCAAACAATTTAATGAAACGCAAAGTAGTCCAGTTGGTCAAGTCACTGTTCATTTTCCATCTATGACCTGTGTTCGATCTGTAGTAATCTTTCTTTTATTTATGTTTTTTTTTTGCTTTTCCCATTTACATTCTCATGTCTTTTCATTTCTTTTTTCGGCTAATTTTCCTATCTATTATGTTTTTCATTCTTATATATTATTTTTATTTGCCTTGTTATATTAATTTGACCAACTTTTTATAATATATTTTTTTATGTTGGAATTAGTAAGGCCTCATTTAGAGACCGGCCCTGGTAGTTCTACAGGTAAAGGTCGTAAAGTTACTGTTTCTCTCCCTCAATTGACTGTTAACTTTGGCCATGCACCCGTCTAGGACTCTAGGTCTCCTACCGGCCTACCCAATACGCCACGTTGCATTAAACATCTATGACCTACCATATACGACCGGCAGAGACTTGGGTTATCGAAGGACAAAAGATCAAAGACGACTTGGAACAACCCGTGCGGATTCAAATTTGCTCACAATTTTTATTTTGTGGTGATATCATCACCCAATTAAAACTTCCACGTCATGTAGAATTAATTTAATACTTAAAATTTATTTGTTTAATAAACATTATGATTAACTATAATTATGTGTTTGGAAAATACTTTAATACATTAATGTACCGATACATCAAGTAAACTAGGTTCAATACATAGGTAGACTACCTCGGTGCAAGGGTTGACTAACTCCATGCATGTCTACCCATGTACTGAGCTAGTCTACCTACGTATTGAACCTAGTCTACTTAATGTACGGTACATTAATGTACTGTAGACGATCCTATTATGTTTTATAACACATGACAGTTTTATATTGAGTGGTAGAATCACCGCTAATACTTTGGTGGTGAGCAAATTTGAATCCAACCCGGGCCATACATTTATCAACTATCAAATTCTGAAATTATTTCATGTAAACCACATAGAGGGACAAGTTACATAGATGTAAAACAGTTAATGTTCTTTGTAACTACCTCTTTTATTTTAGGTCCTTTTTAACCACACCACTGTTTCCAGATATCCTTATTGCACTAAACCACCTTTCCGTCCCTTCCTTCTCTTCCGGTTCCAAAAGAATGAAGAAAATGGAACAATAGTACCAAATACTACCCACCAGCACACATGGTATGTAAGCTAGGTTTGTTCTGTGACCAAAACCTAGCGATTTTCGCCACAGGCTCTACCTCGTAGAGTTCATAATATCATTGTTAAGGAGATGAAGTGATGTATATCACAAATGCCATAGGCTTTTCCAAATTGGTAATTCACAACCAATTCATCGATCAGCTCCAACAAATGCAAATGGGTACACCCGTATCAAAAGAAAACAAAGGAAAGAAAGAAGAAAATTGCAATGGGATGGGGGATGGGGGATGGGGGAGGGTCTAGAGGTATAGGATTATGGGTCACACAACATATCCATAATTGAAGAGGTTGGGTTTCTGTTTTAATACTTTAGAATGATAGAGACAGAGAGGTTCAAGTCCATGTGACAATGTGATAGTTATTAGCATAGACTGGTCAGTCGAGTTTTAAAGGCTACTTCCTAGAATTGGGAGATTAGTCCCAACTCCCAACTTCAAAGGAATAATAACTATCAACATGGTGTTGGCACCACTAGCTTGCTCCAAAAGGAGAGACTAAGATTAAATTTCTAACGCGCATTGTCTTTCCACAACTGACTCCACAGAGGATTAAAGTACAATTCTGTTCCAAAATGACACTGATCTACTGAACTGGAACTTACAGACCAGATAAAAGTACAAACCTGTTCCAAACTGACAATGTAAGTTACAGTAAGCTCTATTCCTAAGAAAATGGAAGTTACAGTAGAAGACAACTTGAATAATGTAAGGGCTTAAATATGATTTCTTCTTTTGGGGTAATCATAAAAACCCACAAGAGTGAGATCCCAACAAGATCTTAATTTCAGAGAAGCCAAGTACAATAATTCTGAGTCAATGACATAATCTAAACTTTTAGCTAGACTTGGCAACTTCTTGGACAAGAATCCAGAACTCCATGCATGTCATTGAGTTAATCCACTGAACTATTTTCCTATTCAATCAATCCGTTTCTTCCCAACTGGGGGAGGGGGTCCCTTCTTAATAAGTTAATATGCATCTCCAACACAGAAGGCACAAGCCATTGCAAATCTATGATTGTTAGAACTCAAACGCTATAATGTTTACAAGAGAAAGAAAACCAGTAAAAATAAGAGACCTTTCCTATCTGGTATAAGTTCTTCTCTATGAAATTACTCCTGGTTTCACTGCTTAGATGCTACAATGTGCATCTCGAGTGCTTACGATTTCATGTGTGCCCAAGCTTTGTTGTGTACAATGTAAAACAGGCACTCTAGAACTCCAGAAGGGACCATATGTCAAACCTATATGTCTACATGCAATCTTCATTGCTTCTATATAGATGTGTCCCATGACCTAAAGCCTATTCATCTCTTACTACGGGTTCCATGTCCAGACCTTGGACCTGGGAATCGAGAAAACTGCAGCCGCAAGTAGTTAGAATCGGGATTGTGTTCATCCATTTTATAACCTGTGAATCCAACAACAATGTTAACATCTCCAAGCATTTCAAAAAACCCAGTAGCTTGGGATATTATAATGAGCACTACATCCAGTTAATAGTTATACAGGTTTTGGAGTGCGAGAGCCTCACTCATAATTGTAATCTAAAATCACAACTATCCATCTACAACCTTTGTTTTTGTTTTATTTTATTATATATATATATATATATATATACAGATCCTATCCAGAGCGAGGCATCGCTTTGAAATTTCAGAGCGAGGTTAGGGTTTAGGGTCACTTTTCGGTCGCATATCCACATCTCAACCGTTCAGTTTTTAGGTACTAATGTATAGATCATCTCTGTAAAATTTCAACGAAATTGATGGTCTTTAAGGCATTGATAACTGCCTTAAAGCTAGTACGGTTCAGGTTGGACAGATTCAGTTCGTCCATTGGTTTAAGCGAGTTAGATACCTTAAAGACCATCAATTTCGTTGAAATTTTGCAGAGATGATCTATACATTAGTACCTAAAAACTGAACGGTTGAGATGTGGATATGCGACCGAAAAGTGACCCTAAACCCTAACCTCGCTCTGAAATTTCAAAGCGATGCCTCGCTCTGGATAGGATCTGTATATATATATATATATATATTTTCATTTTATCGATGGCCTCAGCATGACTCGTTTTACTTGTTGTGCATGAAAAGTTTTTAGAATAATTTTACTGAGGATAAAATTGAATACCTTACTAATGGCTAGCATTCATACTCACCTTGCAAAGCACTCATGGCAGTTGCAGCACAGGCTGGATTTACAAAATCCACAAAACAAAGGATAAGGGGATCACCACCACGCTGCATTTGGATAAATCAGAATGTTAGTATACAAAGAGAATGCTGACTCCACAAGAATAACGAAAACAAGTCTAGAAAATCCACGATCTACATACAAGTTTGGACTCTTTGCTCACAAGCCTCACTTCTTTATATCCCACAAAGGGGCGAAAAATATCTAACACGATGTAAAGGATAAAGAATCAAGTGAGAGATTTTTTTACAGAACCATTGAGTTAAAACAATAAGACGGGGAAAAGAAAGATCCCTACAATTCTCACACAGCATGAAAACATCATAAAGGATACGAGCTACTTCCCTCCTCGTGCTGTCAGGAGGAAGTCCTTCAATGTATAAAGTGTTGGTAGCATCTGGGGGTAAAGGAGCTGTTTCACGTCCAGGTGCTAGTCTAGGCATTGCATCCACTGGGAGCTGAGCAAGACTAATATTTCGACCACTAATTAAATCCGAAGCAACAGCCCCAGGGCGACCAATCATAGAATGATCAGCCATTCCACCACTGACAGGCCTCCCCAATGCAACTCCAACCATGGTATCTGAAGACACTTGCTTCTAAAGCAAATAGGATATATGTCTCAGTTTAAATTCATAACGATATGCCAAAAAGGAAAGTAACATGGTTCAAGCTTAAGAAAGTCACCCCATTTTGAAGATAACGGTCATATGCTGATCCAATTGATTTTGTATCCTTTACAGCCCTAGGACCACCAAGATCATCATCCCGTGCTAAATAGCTACGCATCTCATGACCTGAATACAGACCAGACATTGGGAGGTCTGCTTGATAGATTTGAAAACAAAGAGAACTAGTACTTAGTTTAGGAGGTAAGTAACTATGGATCACATAAAGAAAGCATTTAAAACAGCAGAGTGAACAGATCTAAATCATGAACTTATTTATATCAAAATCATTGGAAAGATGTAGTGGAAAATCCATCCAACAGAATGAAGCAAGGCCTCCAGCTCTAAAATTTAGTCCAAAGGTGGTAGAAACTAAGATATTAGCAACTAAGTGGTGAATGAACAGTAAATTTCTTTTTAAGGTTAAGCTAGAGGACACAAGCTACAGCTCAAAGCATCTGGATACAGCTATATGTCCTGTGATAAGTTACAAAATTGAAAGTGAAAAATTCAACAAACATATAATAAGTGTTCAAATGAATGAAAAAATGGACATGATATCCATCAAAATTTGTAGCATATTCTCATACATTGATTTGCATTGTATTTATATGACCAAAATGCATCCATAAACTATGCAAGTACCATCTCATGATTGTGAAGGAAAGCAGTCTACTTGATGCCAATTAGAATGCCGAGAGAGAGAGCAGGCTTAAGTACCTTTTAATTTGATAGATCTCAGTGAATTTAAATTATCCATACCATCAACCAGTTTTTCTCAAATAAAACATATTTTAATAACACCCAGTCACTCAAACTGCCACAGAATGTTAAGTGGGAATCATTAAAAGGTTAAAAGGTCTCTCTAGATACCAACAAATCCAATCAATGATACAACAATCAGGTAATATATATGCTCACTAGTCATTACTAATGGTTTTAGAAAGCTAAGAACTTGGAATCTGGTTAAATAGGAAGTTAACCTCAACATATAATAAAAGCAGAGGATTGCTAACAGAATATGTCATGATCCACGAAAATATAAAAGCATGACTTTAGATAATTATTGAGATATGTAACAAAAGCTAAGAGGTTTTATATTTCAAGATGAGAGAACCAACAAACAAAATGCATAAATGAACTAAAAAAGACTGAGAAAGAAAGGCACATATCAATCAAAACAGAATTTGGAAATCTGAAAGAAATTAAAGAAATCCCAAATCAACAATGTAAACATATATGGAAGCGGAAAAGAAAAAAGCAAAGAAGATAATAAAAGAAACATATCCTCAAGAACAGAATCTAGAAATTTATACGTAACAAATTGGAGATAAAGACAACCAGAATCATCGACAGTTGAAATGAAACTCTCATTCAGAGATAGGTACTCTTCTCATAAAATTTACATGGCAAACAGTATTCACATATTCGAACCAAAAAAGACAACATAATTTACATGTGAAACATTAAGAACAGCAAAGTAAAAAGCTCACAGATCAGCAACAGAGCCCTTATTATCTATAGGACATGTTAAATTTTCTCGTGTAAGATCCTGAACTCTGAAGATATAATGAGCGTTAGATTCTATAAATCAGTTATGAAGAGATGACATATGAAAATATCTATATTGTGTGCCATGACACACATAATTGAGAAACAAAACCAAATAATATAGAATCAAGAGCAAGAACCCTAGAGATAGCACATATGTGTATAGCAATTATCAAAAGGTTTACCAAAACTTACAAATCTTGCAACAATGGTAGTCATAATGGCAACCAAGATTTTAAAACCTTGCAAAATAAAAGCCTTTAGTGCCAAAAAGATCCACATTGCTACCGAAATTTATTGTAATGACTAATGACAGTAACTTCAATACCCTAACTAGAATATTGAAATGACTTACGTCATCACCCCATGTACATCCTTATTTTCTCAGAAAACAATGATTTCCCTTATTGAAGTATAAATAGGATAGAGGTTTAAAAACCACTAAACTGACTGTAATTTAGTTTTATCCAAGCTAAGAACTTTGCTAGTTTAGGGCCTACATCCGAAATCCTAAATGAGCTAAGAGAGAAGGATGGTGAAGATAGAAGAATAGTGGACAATGACTCACACAGTCCAGTAAACGTCTTTTTATCGGCTTTCCAGATAATCTATAAAATGCTTCGGGTATAGTTAAGTCAGTACATCACCCACAACCCAACTCTTTACTTATTGATTACTCTTCTTTTGATAAAAAGCTCAATGCAAGTTAAGTTATAACATTCACTCCAATTATCTTTTATGTCTTCTTTGTTGCAAGAGTTCATAATAAGTATATACTCTTGCAATACATAACACAAGAATGTAGCACAATAATTAAGAACCCAGATTAAGCACATTATGACCAAAACAAACAATGCAAGCCAAGAAGGAAGCACAAATTGTATTGAATTCAGAGATTAGAATAAACACTGCAGTCAATTTACAAAAATGCATATGGGATTGAATATCATGAATTGAGTGTAGGCTTAAACATGAGAGGTGATCAATGTGGTGAAGAGAAGAGGGTGTACCGTGGTCAGAACGAGGTCGTTTAACGCCACCGGAAGGAAGCAGTTGCCGCTGACGGTTCCAGAGGCTGTCCGCCATATTTGATTTTCTGCAACTCAAAATGAGGACGAATTTGAATAAAGGAAATGGAACAAGAAAAACCCTGAAATTTCAGAGAATCCTTGAACCTTGATGATGGCCACTCAAAGGGGTTTTCTACGTCCAACTCCAACTCCACCAAATAATTAACGCCACCATTGCTGTTGGAGGCCTCTGTTGTTTCATATATGAAGGATACTTTACCCTTTTTTTAAGGGGTTTTCTACGATTTCCTGCTGCCTTTTCCAATTTCCTTCTTGTCTAAAATATAATAAGATTTCCATTCTCAAAAAAAAAAAAAGTATAATAAGATTTTATGTCCTTCAATTTGGATGTACACTTGTATTGTATTTTGTTTTGGGAAAAAACTTCAAATGGTACTAGAACTGTTGCAAAATGTAGTTTGTAATAGTTCGCGTATTATTTGGAGTTTTTATTATAAATATACATGCTATGTAGGCGAATTTAATGGAAAAGTAAACAGAAGTTACTATACATGGTAACGGCGCAATATTTCAAGTTCAATTTGGGGTAAAAAAAATACGTACGTATGTATTAAAAAATACCTTTCACAATAGTTTAGGTACCATTTGGAGTTTTTACCGTTTTGTTTTTCCAATAAAATAGAGACACCACTGTCTATTATTTACTATCTTCTTCAATACGTGTTCAAAAATTTGATGGTTATCCAGTTGTGACAAGATGAATGCATTCTAAAGTTTTGCTCTCAGTTCTTGATATTGAGTCAAGTAGTGAATGCCTACAAATGATGATATTTTTTTTTTTTGTGGGAAAACAAAAAAGAAAAAAGGAAATTATGCATGGACAGTAAAAAATAATGGTAGGACCACTTCTCAAGTAAACAATTTGATTCCATAAACAGCTAGAGACCAAAGAATTATCCAACTTGGTCAAATTGTCCATGTGAAATTTGCTTCACGAAGAATGTGACTGAAGAAGAAATAATCTAAAGAAACAACCATTTTTGTTTGGTTTTTCTAAATGTACCCAACAAATTTCTATGTAGACCCAGCAAATTTATTTGTTTATAAATATTTCTAATTAAACCACCTAAATTCCCATATTAACATTTTCTTGTACCCAGCTAAAGAAACAAGCCAACGAGGCGATGAAAACTTCCCAACTTCATACCAATCTTCTTCGGCATTTTCTGGATTCTTTAAAGATGAGGTTTTGCTAAGAGGCGATGAAAACTTCCTAGCTTTATACCAATCTTCTTTGGCAGTAGTTGATGAGGGTTTAGTTGGTTTTAGTTTATTGTGCTTTCTGTCCTAACTGGCAGCTCCTGCTTTCAGGTTGTTTCTGTCATGTCTATGTGGACCAGGTTGCAGCCTGCCTATGTTGCAAACATGTGGAATGAGGCTCTAAACAAGCAGGTAAGTACTGAGGTAATTGTGCTTCCCTTGTGGTTGCTCAGAATTTTCAAGAATGAATTGGCATGGGTCTGCTTTAGAATTCTAGTGCACTCAACATTTTCAAGTAAAATTCAAGTAAACTGCTTCACCTTGAATTAGATGTCTAATTTAACCTATGTGTGTTCTTTTAGGGATTGGACCTGTATGAGATTCTAGCTGAGGTTGAAAATCGCGAGATATCTGTTAATCACTTGCTTACTATTCCAGAACAAGATGAGTGGGTGTACAGTGATGGCAAATCTACAACCTGCATGTGTTGCTTTCATTCTTGCAATTAATGTATAAAGAAGCTGTGATTTTTGGTCCTATTTCTAACTCCATTCAAGTTACTGAATTCACTGTAAGTCATTTAGCACTATTGTAGTATTCTTTTAACCTTTGTAATTTGTTTTGTCTATCACTTTTGACTCCATTTGACATAACTTATCATTCTCTCTCACAGATTCGTGATGCGTACATGCTAAAGATTTTTGAGGATAACCAGACCCGTTTGCCAAGTTGGTATAACATAGGGGATGAAAAGCTCCCATTCTGCCAGATCCTTGGTGAATATCTGATGGAACTGCCTGAATATAACACCATAGAGCCATATGCAAACATGAATGAGCACTATGAATCACGAAGACGACACGGAGAGGATTTGCTGGACCCGGAACCCATCTTGAAAGAACCCAGAAACTGCCAAAGAAGATTGGTATGAAGCTGGGAAGTTTTCATCACAAGGGCTTGTTTCTTTAGCTGGGTGCAAGAAAAGGTTAGTATGGGAATTTAGGTGGTTTAATTAGAAATATTTATAAACAAATAAATTCGTTGGGTCTATATAGAAATTTGCTGGGTACATTTAGAAAGACCATTTTTTTTAACCATCTTGATAGAGAAAATACCATTTATCTAATTAATGAGAATTTGGAAACCCCCCTTGATTTTGTAGGCATTATGGAGAGATTGGAGGATGCTTTCTCCAAGAGCAAGACTTTCAGCAAGGTGGATATTCCTTTTATTAATACCTAATTCACTGTCATTAACTTTACCGTTAAAATGTCAAAATATTGTAAATCTTTTTGTACCATTTGGTCTAGTGGCATAAGTCTCCCCTTTATAGTGGGAGGTTGTGAGTTCGACTCACAAAAAGATTAGTTGTTGATGTGATTAAAAAAAAAAAAAAAAAAAAAACTTATGGAACTAAATGTGTCAAGATTCAATGAGCATATGTGAATTTTGACCTGACAATGACAAATTACTGAAATCCAAAATGAGGAGAATTTACTCATTTTGTTCTTTGCACTTTGATCAGTAGTTAAGAATATGTTAAAACTCACATTCATCGTTCTGAAGTAAAACTTTCAACAATAATCCTTGGAAAAACTTTCAATGAGGCCGCCATTTCCATTTCCATTTGTTAACTTCTTTAATCCTTTCAACAATATCATTCCTCAATCAAGAGGTAAAAAACTACACAATAAACTTCTTTTGAACCATAAGCTAATTACTGATCGAATATTATGAAGAGAATATGAAAGTTAGACTTGGCATATTTGAATATCTGCAATTGCAAGAACAATTACTTACTAGATATTAGAAATAACATGTTACTCAACAAATATTAATCAAACATATGATATAATTACACATGATGTAGTCTGTAATGTTCTTATTACTCATTTAAAATTACTTACCATCTTGTAGCAATAATTTATGAAGAGTAAATGTGATAAAAAAAATAGAGCAAACAATAAAAAGTAGATGGATAAACTAAATTAATCGACAGGTATACTAATCAGCTAAATACACAACTGCCAACTCAAGATGTTGTCTAGTTAGTGCAAGGTAAGGTCCATGTCTGGAACTGAAACAATTTGGAGGGGATGGTATCTCCAGTATCCCTTCCAGCATTAGTACCTCCTTCTTCATTGAAGGGCGCAATGATGGCTCCTCCTGGATGCAGCAAAGACCAAGCCTAACCATCTCCCGTAGTTTGTTCGTGTCAATCTCATCATCGTCCTTCACTAGCTTATCCAGTTCATTGGCCTCCAAACAATGGTACATCCAATTCTCAAGAGTTGCTTGATCCTTGGGAATGTCCATGGTTGAAACTCTGACAGCATATGATCTCCAACAATACAATCCCAAAGCTGTACACATCCGCTTTCACTGTTATCGACATGAACCTGTGCCACTCAGGTGCAACATAACCTCTGGTTCCTCTGAAGCCAGTATCTGTCCTGGATTGGTCAGCTTTCAACAGCTTGGCTAATCCGAAATCAGCAAGCTTTGCACATTTCTGCTCAGTCATCAGTATATTTTCTAGTTTGATGTCACAATGAATGATTTGTGTCTCACACTCTTCATTAGATATAGTATACCTTGAGCTACATTGAGGGCTATACTGACTCTTTCCTCCCAAGTTGGCCTTCCACCATAAGATTTGAAAAAGAAATTCGCAAGTGAACCGTTGGTCATGTACTCATAAACCAGAAGCCTATTTGTTCCATCATGACAGTAGCGAAGCAATTTCACCAGATTCTTGTGATGAGTTCTCCCAATTGCATTAATCTCATTACGAAACTCTCGCTCTCCTTCATCCACCACTGTCTCTAGTTGCTTGATTGCCGCTACTCTCCCACCAATCACCCCTTTAAAAACTGTCCCAAAAGCTCCTTTTCCCACTTGATTGGTGAAGCCTTTAATTGCCCTTTCAAGTTCACAATATGTATATGACCGCAGTGTAACACCTTTAATTAACCCTTCACCAGCTGAATTTGTAACTTTTCGGTAATCCCAAACACGATATCTATATATAACAACACCAGTAAGTGCCATTATAACAAGTGAAAGAGTTAAAGTTACAATGTTGCTGATAAATATAACTTTGATCATTTCAACTTTTTCTTCCCTTGCTCACCCTTTTTGTCCCTGAACTCTGATCATTCGTAACCTTTTTGACAAAGGTTGTCACCACATCGGTTTGGGGAGTTCTTCCAAATATTAGAGGGAGCTTTTGTTTTCTGCACTGCTGGTCCCTAAATACTGCAGCTTCACAGTTAGAATCCATCAAATAGTCATCTTTACAAACAGTCTTATCCAATGATAGAATAGAGTATGGAGTGTTTTCCCAATCTATTTTATCCACATCAACAATAAAATATGAAGTTTCATTCTCACCTTTGCAACCAACTGTCCTCAAGTTTCTGTTGCAGCCTAAATATCTTTGGCCCTCGTCGATGAAAGTGAAACCAGGGAGACATACACAAGAAGGTTCCTGTTCCACAAGAACACAGTAAGAAACTAAGAATTTAGGCCACAGAGGCCAGGAGGAGCACACTTATCAACAATTGGTGGTGACCACTCAATTGACCAGGAATAATTCTGAACCAAACTATAGGAGTACAATCGGAGTATTCCATCAGCATCAATCGTCAAACGATAGCTACGATACATAGAAAGGCCTTTCTGAAGAGAAAATAAACTACTTATCTTGAAACCGGTGGAATGAACCGGTGGAATTAAGAAGATAGTGCCCCTCGTTTTGATCAAGATTGAGGGACACATTGTTCCCTGCTGTGAATGTCCTAGTGTTCCAATAGTAATATTGATCAGGACTCAATGTAAATGGACTAATATTTGGATACTGAACCAGGTTGCCATCACTCTGCATGATCACCTGAAACCTTCCACTCGCGTGATTCATGTTCAAGACGGAGGAGATGAGCTTTGTTCCAGCCAACAGACGCTGCCCGGATACAATGGTATCTGTTGGAACATCAAAAGTCTGCCACTTGATGTTTGAATCAGAATTGTAGAGCACAAAGTTAACTGAATCAAGCATGGAGGCCCTGACAGCACGCTGGGAAGAATATGAAATTGGTATAAGGAACACACTCTTGCTTGTTGAGATGAGCTCAACTCCACTGTCCCTCACAGTCAATTGAACATCATTAGGAAGTGGCTCTTGTTTAACAGCATCACGATTTGCTGTCCAGATGATTGTTTTCGGTTTGGTTTTCTAGAACCAGATGCCTACAGCAATGTCATTTCCTTGCCTGTAGAAGCCAAAAGCAAACTGACCCGAATTCGATAACTAATATGAGTTGTTATTGGGATATAGAGAAGCATCTAGGCTGATATTACCTTGTTGAGCAGCTGCAACTTGAAGAAGAAGAGGAAGGAAAAGAAAAATTGCAGCCATATTTGAGTTTTTCATTCTTTAGAGACCATAGCTTATATATAAAATAGCTTTGGATCCTTCAAGAGATGGTATCTGTATCAAGCATATTTAATTTCAAGGACTCAATCAGTACATGTGAAAAAGAATATCATCAACCTATTCAAGAATCCAAGTGCCCAACTCAGGATTTCCAGTAGCTTTGACTAATGGCAGCCCTAAATCTATTCAATTCAATTGGATTGAAGTGTCAAAACGAGTAAGAAAACAAGGAACGAGTGTTGGAGATGGGTACCGTTCCATTCGGTTCATTTCTATTTCTCACATACTGCTACATTTTTCATCCAAACATTCTCATCAATTCAAACTACTCAAGCGTTTGACAGCAACTAAATATTGATTTGATTACTTCAAAATTTTCATTAAACAATTTCTAGTAGCAAAGACCGTCTCAGGCATCAGCATCAACAGCAGATTAAAGTAACAAATTCTTCATCAAAATTTTCCAAAACTAAAACAAGAATTGATATAACAGACCATTGCTTCTTGATTTTGTCTAGCAGTCCTGCGGTTTTATTACATTGGACAAGTAAAATGGACATGATTCTCTTCTTATACCATCCTGTTTTTGCTGCACAAGCATTCCCCAAAAACAAGAACCTATTTTCCTTGTATTTATTTTCCATCCCAAAAAATGAAAACCATTACAATTTGATCTAAGAGGGCATGATCTGTTTGGTCACAGTGTCATAGCTTAACCGCATCCCCAACCCAACACCCAAACCTTCATTAAATCCCCACACACCCTCCTCATAAAATGTCCTTCACAATACCCAATATGTATCATTAGCAATATCCTGTACATTGTACATTGTAATGTTCTGTTTTTTTTTTTCCTGATAAAGTAATGTTCTTTTTATTATGTCATAAAAAAAAAGTTTTGTGTTGAAGGATGTTGACATCGTGTGCCTCTACAAACTAGGGTTTAGAGTTGTAATAGCAGAATGTTCTAGGTATTCAATGTATTCAGATTTTATTACCTTTTGTGTACTTTGTAAACTCCCTATATAAAGGGCTCCTATTATCACTAATACACACAATTTCATTCTTCTACAACACGTTATCAGCACGAGCCCTAACCCTAGCCTAAAAAAAGAAAAGAAAAATAACCTAAAAACCCTAATCACCCAAAGCTGTCGTAAGCCTGCAACCCTCTTGCCGCATACCTGCAGCCCCTACTGCCCCAGCCTCCTGCCGAGCCTACTGCCTAGCGCTGCCCTCCTGCCAGAAGCCCTGCAGTCCTTAGCTGCACATACTGCTGCTCCTTGCTGCAGCCTCACCACAACACCAAGTTCCTACTGCTGCCCGCCATATGCCGCAAGCCTCACCACCCTGCCTAGCTCGTCTACTGCCCCCGCAGTCTCTGCACACCAACTGCGGCATCTTCCTGCTGCTACCGCAAGACCGTGCAGCCCTGCCTTCCTACGCTGCTGCTTCCTGCGTCTGTGCACACCTCCCTGCACACCTGCTTGCACACCTGCCGCACTGAGCCTGCTGCTGCCCCGTGCACTTGTTACTGCTGCTTGCGTTCGTGCACACCATCTGCTGCTGCTGCTGCCCCAAAACACGCCTGCTCCAACACACGGGTGTTCTCAAGCCCCAAACCATCACGTAAGTTTTTGTAATTAAAGTTGCTGCTTTCTTGTATTTTAAATTCCTTTTATTTTCTGCAAAATTTTGAAATATATGAACATGGTTTTTTTTTAGTATTTAATAAGCGAAATTGTGGGGATTCACGCTTAATGAACTAAGAGTGTTTGTATGAATTAAGAGTGTTCATAATAAACGAACTAAGAGCGTTCGTATGAACTAAGAGTGTTCATAATGCTCAAATTAAGAGCATCCGTAAGCATCAAATTGTGACCATATTAAAACATCATTGTTTGGTCTAATCCAAAGTTTCTTGGAAATTGATTTCTTGGTAGCATAGCTCGGAAATCTTATTATTTTAGTTTTCGTGGAAGTTTAGCTCCGAAACTAATATATCTTCTCTTCTTATTTTTAGGATGTCGAATGAACCTAGACTCGACTTTCCCATGCTTGACTCAACAGGCTCGGATTACCACAGCTGGGTAACAGATGTTGAGAACCATCTCACTTCAAAGGGAATATTACCCATAATCCAGGCACCTAACCCGGATCTTGTGTTCGTACGAACACCTACAAAGCATGGTCAAACAGTCATCTTGATGCTACGTCATATGGACAAAGCACTCAAATTGGAGTATATGTCGATCAAGGATGCAAGAGAGCTATGGGTAGCGCTAGAAGAGCGCTTTGGCAATGTCCAAGATTTCCTCCTCCCTGGCTTGAAGGTTCAATGGAACAATCTGCGCTTTGCTGACTTCAAGTCTGTAGCTAAATATAATTTAGAAGCTCTTCGCTTACAATCCATGTTGAGATTTTGTGGACAACCTGTCACAGAGTAAGAGCTAATTGAGAAAACTCTCTCCACCTTCCCTGTCTCAGCAATTGTGGTCTCAAAGCAATATCGTACTGAGGTCAATGCTGGACGGATCACGAGGTTTCATCAGCTTATCAATATCATATCTGTAGCTGAGAAACATGATAACATACTCGTGAGAAATTATAATTCAAGGCCCATTGGAACTAAGAGCGTTCATGAGGCGAATTATAATGCACCCAAAGGAGGGCGCAAGGAGCGGAACCCTAAGAATAAGGGACATGAGGGACGTATTGGCCCATATAACTGCCCTAACTAGGAAGGAAACCGCAAGTTAGATGCGGATACAAGTGGTGGAAATGCCACACATGGGAGAGGGGGTCGTGGCATCCCTGGACATGGTGGTGGCGCCATGGGTCGTGGTGGTGGCACCAACCCTCCTAGGGAACTCCCATAACGTGCACCTCAATTGAAGGGAGGCAACCACAATGATGTGTGTCATCGATGTGGATCAATTGAGCATTGGTTCAAGCAATGTAAGGCAAGTGAGCAACTAGCTACAAGATACAGGGCATACAGAGACCTGAGGGAGCAAGTGCTTTACCTTGCAAAAGAAGAAGATGGTGAAGATGTCAACCTCACCATAGAGGACTTCAAAGCTGAAGATGAACTGCACAAGGATGCTGCAGACTTTGATTAGAATAGTCCTTTTATTTTCCAAGAATTTTGTAATGGTAATATGCCTTAGTCAATAAATGACAATTGTATCAACTCTTTCTCATGTGGTGCACCCAATGAAATATGATGTCTAGGAAAGTCACTGAGATTAATGGTACTTAAGAGAACCTCGCTCCACCAACATCTCTCTCTACTTTCCTGGTCATATTTGATTGGAGTTACCAAACAGATAGAGTAACTACAATGTGTCTTAGTTTGATTTTATTTTGGATTAGACTTTTTGGACCTTTGATGTAATCATTGGCTATTTTTATTAATAAAGTATCGTATTATTGTTCAATGTCTTGGACATGTTTTAATTCCGAACTTTATTATTTTTCAGTATGTTTACTGGAGAGTTGGAATGCCTTGTTGATAGTGGCACCACACATACTATATTGCGACATAGGCAATTATTTCTATGGATGACGCCTAGTCAATCTTCTGTGACTACGATGGCTAGACCATCACAATTGATTTATGGTCGAGGACCAGCTCAATTTATGTTGCCAAATGACACAAATATTAATGTCACCGAAGCTTTATATGCTCTTAGGGCTGAAAGAACCCTATTGAGTTTTAAAGATATAAGAGCCAATGGTTTTCATGTGGAAACATATTGTGAGAATAGACAAGAGTTCCTTTGCATCACCTCTAATGACTACGGACATAAACGAGTATTAGAGAAACTTATGTGTCGCTCTAGTGGGTTGTATGCAACTACTATTTGAATTATTGAATCCAACCATGTCATGAGAGATGATTTATGGGATTCTGACACATATAGGCTTTGGCATGACCGTTTGGGGCACCTAGGTCGTGATATGATGATCCATATATTAAAGACTTTACACAGACATCCATTTTTCAAAACGAAAAGAAGTCAAAACAGAAATTCGGTCTAAGGTAGGGCTAGCGCCGCCTACCCCCTGCGGCCCAAAAGTGGTATTGACGCCACTAATGGCTCCTTGGTTCCTTTTTCTACTTCTAAAGTCAATTGTGACTTCGTGGCTCAACCAGATTCTTCCCTGCTTTTAAAGCCCATCTTTCTGTTGGATCATAATTCATATACATATTTATCCCCTAAAACATGGAAATTACTTATTCTAAAGTCCAAATTTAATGTTGACTAATCCAATTTCATTATTTCCCTAATCTTATACTTTTGCTTAACCTTTGTGTTTATTTATATATATTTATTATGTTTTCTTTATCATGCTAGGAATTGATGGAGAAGAATGGAAATGCACTAAAATTAAAGTCAACCTTAGAACATTTTCTTACTCAGGCTAGGAGAAAGTGAGCTAGACAAGGAAGAAGGAGCGGCCGCCTGAACAAATGAACTCCAAATGAGCTGAAACTCTGTAGATAAATTCTAGACATCTTAAGAAACATTTCTTATGAATAGTGCAAGAGCCAGATAGAAGTGGAAGGCCTTCAAACAATCAGTCTAATTTTCTGCAGAAGCAAAACTGGAAAACTGGACCTGTAAGGAGTCCAGTAGCATTTCCGGCCCAACCACTATTCTAAAAGCTATGAAATTCTAGCAGGATGATCTACACTCATAAAGGAACATTTGTTATGAAGAATTCACGAGAAAAATCTGAACTTTTGGTGGAAAAATAATTGAAGGAATAAAGGGGCAGAAACTGACCTAAAACCAGCTCAATATTCACATGTTCATGTTTCCTACCCACATGAAGAAAGCTAGATGCTTTTCTCTTTTTCCTTGGATATATTTTTCTACTCCATTCTCTTTAATAGATCATCATCACTTCCATGTTTCTGCACCTTCATGCTTTGCTTTCATTTCATCATTACCCCATCTTTTACTTATTTTACAAACCACTCCCATACTCCACTTTCATTATTTTTCTTTCTCTCATTATTTCACTCTTCTTTTTCTTCTCTATTTAAACACATTCCCCTCTCACTCTCAAGGAGCAATTCCTTCATCCCATTACATCTGATTTCTCTCTTCATCTCCTTTACAAAACCTCCATCTCCACCTCCCAAAATCCAAACCCACAATACCCAATCTACTCCATCATCACCACCACAACTACCATTTTCCACCACCATAAACTTCATCATCACCACTCAAAGTTAGCCAAAGGAGCATCATATCTTCATCACCATTTCATTCATCATCACCTTCAAGAAGTTTATTATCCATCCATTCCACCATCAAGGAGGATTCAAGGAGCATTGAAGGAGAAAAATGAAGGAGAAGCTACCCATTGATTTGTCAAGCTTCAACTAGTTCTTTCTTCCCTTAAATCTTTAATTTACCTTGATTTACTTTATAGATTTGATGCCAATTTGTATGATTATGAGTGAGTAGTTACTTTGTTGGGGCTAGGGTTGAAAGCCGTAGCCAAACTTGTATGAATTGATGTTTTAATTGACTTTTGTTGTTATTTGTGATTTTCATCTTCATATGCTAATTCAAGAAGTGAATGCATTCATTCAAACTTAACTATTTTGAATGTGTTGTGTTTGTCATCTCATGAAAAAATGTTTAGGGAGTAGTTAACCTTGAACATTAATAGCATGATAGCATCCTCTATGTGCATGTGAGGGTAGTGAGTTAAAATCACCTAGATCTAGGATTGGTTTGCTTGCTTGATTATCTAAACTCAAATCTTTATGCATCTAGGAGCAAGGAATTGATACTTATCCGGTAATATGACTTGTTCTTGGGTAGTTAGTTTCGCACTTATCCGGTGGAAATTGATAAAATAAAAGGAGTTTAAACCTTTGTAGTCTTATCCGGATGCAAAGAGGGTAATTGGGAAATTAGAATAGCATCACTTGTATTTGAACTTCAATACTTGCAAGGGAGGTTAGTGGCAGACAATCCAACCCCTAACTTCATCCATTATATTACTAGTTTAGTTTAGAGTAATTTAGTTTACATTTGAGTATTTAATTTAATTTGGTTCACTACTCTATCCAACAAACAATTTCACTATCACCACAATGAACATACTCACCATGAGCCTAGATTTCCTTGTGAATTTAGGTTTGTGATTGTACATTTGCATATTCTAGCTCTCCTTAGGTTAACACCCTAGCTAGTGAAAGGAATCCAATCCTCGTGGGTTCGACAACCTTTCTTAAATCCCTATACTATTACTTGTGCCCCTTATACTTGAGGGTGGCTATTTGGCTAACACTTTCATTTTGCAAAGCCTGCTCTTTAGCAAAATTAGGATCGAGACCATCTTATGCAAAGGACACTAAGGAAAATATTCCATTCTTGCAAAGAATCCAAGGTGATATTTGTGGACCTATTCAACCAACTTGCGGACCATTTAGATATTTTATGGTGTTGGATGATGCATCGACACACTGGTCACATGTCATGCTCTTGTCCACAAGAAATGCTGCATTTGCTAAACTCTTAGCAGAAATCATTAAATTATGGGCTCACCACCCTGATCATCCCATTAAGTCAATTCGTCTTGACATGCTGGAGAGTTTACATCAAAAATGTTTGATGACTATTGCATGTCCATTGGGATTGAGGTTGAACACCCTGTTCCTCATGTTCACACCCAAAATGGTCTCGCAGAAGCTGCCAATAAAAGACTTCAAATGGTCACTCGAGCATTGGTTATGCGCACCAATCTCCCTGTTTTTATTTGGGGCTATGCAATATTGCATGCAACTGTGCTCATTAGTCTGAGGCATA
The DNA here is from genome assembly GCA_024704745.1 of Rosa lucieae. NCBI lineage: Eukaryota > Viridiplantae > Streptophyta > Magnoliopsida > Rosales > Rosaceae > Rosa > Rosa lucieae. Next base: position 36,780,576 of record CM045497.1, read on the forward strand.
CTGCCACTCAACCCTTTTCTGCGTCCCAGATGGTTACTAGATATGAGCCTGATGTCTCACACTTACGCATATTTGAGTGTGCAGTTTATGTGCCAATTGCGCCCCCGCCACAGCTCACCAAAATGGGTCCTCAAAGACGATTAGGCATTTATGTTGGATATGACTATCCAACCATTATCCGCTATTTAGAACCCTTGACAAGCGATCTATTTACCGCTAGATTTACGGATTGTCACTTTGATGAGACAGTCTTCCCGTCGTTAGGGGGAGATAAGAACAATAATGTTCAATAGGAACGACAAGAATTGTCGTGGTCTGTCCCCACTTTGTCTCATCTTGATCCCCGAACCACACAGTCTGAAATTGAAGTGCGGAGAATTCTCGTTCTTCAGAACGTAGGAGATTCTATGCCTGATGCGTTTTCTGATATCGCTAAAGTGACAAGATCACATATACCTGCTGCAAACGTGCCTGGAAGGATTGATGTCCCTAAAAATCATGGACATGGCGCACCCCTAGGGGTATTGGGCATGGCGCCGCCACTACTAATGGTGATGGCAATGTGGCTTAGGCTAGGCTCCCAGCAAGGAAACGTGGGAGGCCTAAAGGTTCGATGGATTCTCACCTAAGAAAGAAAGCGAGTTTGGCACAAAAAGATCAATTAATCATCGACATAAATAACCCGTTTCATGAAGATATTCTGGATTATGGTTATATCTAAGAGACATCATTGGGGGATGCTCCAATGTTAGAACCAATTCCAGAGAATAGGGAGATCTCCATGAATTACACTATAATGGATCGAGATTCTATTATCGTTGATGTTGTGTTTGCATATTCTGTTGCGCAAGGAATTATAGAACACGATGATATCGAACCTCGCTCCGTTGAAGAATGTCAACGAAGAGCAGACTGACCTAAATAAAAAGATGCGATCCAGGTTGAATCGGATTCACTAACAAAAAGAAAGGTATTTGGGTCTATAACGCTGACACCCCCAAATATAAAACCTGTTGGCCATAAATGGGTCTTTGTTAGAAAGCGTAATGAGAAAAATGAGGTTGTTAGATACAAACCCCGCCTTGTGGCGCATGGTTTCTCACAACGCCCCGGAATCGACTACGAGGAGACATATTCTCCCGTAATGGACGTTATAACGTTCCGCTACCTTGTCAGTTTGGTAGTTTCTGAAAAACTGGACCTTCAACTTATGGATGTCGTTACAACATATCTCTATGGGATCTAGATTCAGAGATATATATGAAGGTTGCAGATGGACTTCAATTACCCAAATCAAGTGGCTCTAAACCATGAAGCGCGTTTTCTATAAGATTGAAACGCTCACTATATGATTGAAACAATCCGGACGGATGTGGTATAACCGTCTAAGTGACTACTTGATTGGGAAGGGATATGTCAACAATGAAATATGCCCATGCGTGTTTATTAAGAGGACAAGTTCCGGATTTGCAATTGTACCAGTTTATGTCGATGACATGAACCTAATTGGAACTCTAGATGAGTTAAAGGAAACTGCAAAATACTTGAAATCCGAATTTGAGATGAAAGATCTTGGGAAAACACGGATTTGGCTCGGACTAGAGCTCGAGCATTATAGTGATGGGATTATGATCCATCAGTCAGCATATACTCAAAAATTACTTGGGCGCTTTAATGAAGATAAAGCAAAGCCTGTGAGTACTCCCATGATCAGCCATAATCTTGAGCTCGGAAAAGATCCGTTTCGTCCAAGGGATGAGGACGAAGAATCGTTAAAGGCTGAAGTGCCCTATCTAAGTGCAATAAGAGTATTATTGTACTTAGCTCAATGCACAAGACCGGATATCTCATTCACAGTGAACTTGTTAGGTCGACACAGTTCTGCGCCAACACGCAGCCATTGGATTGTTGTGAAGACAATCTTTTGATACTTGAGAGGTACGATTGATATGAGCTTGTTTTACCCCTACAGAGAGAAAAGAAATAACGGAAGTGTGGAATTGGACTCCACAAGGCAAAATGCCACCTTCCGTGCTCCTCCTTCCCTCCATCAAAATGACAACGATGTTTTGATAGATTTTGCTGATGCAAGGTATCTCTCTGACCCTCACAAAGGTCGCTCCCAAATAGGTTATGTCTTTACCATGGGAAGCACTGCGACATCTTAAAGGTCTACAAAGCAGACCCTTATTGCTACTTCCTCAAATCATGCAGAGATTATTGCTGTACATGAATCTGTGCGAGAATGCATACGGCTAAGGTCTATAGTTAGACACATTCGAGGAACTTGTGGTTTGAAGTCTACCACAGATGAACCTACATACATTTATGAAGATAATGTAGCTTGCATTGAGCAAATGAAATTAGGTTTCATCACGGGTGACAACACCAAGCATATATCGCCTAAGTTCTTTTACAATCAGCAACAACAGGGACTTCTAAATATTGAAGTGAACCAAATCCGATCTGAGGATAATGTAGCGGACTTATTTACTAGGTCGTTAACTAAATCCACCTTCGAGAAACATGTGAAGAGCATCAGATTAAGAAAGCTATCCGAACTCCCATGATTGTAGCAATCAGGGGGAGATATTGACATCAGGGAGAGGTATGATGTCTACATGTTCGATCTCGAAGAGTGAAGGACATGTTGTGCTCTTTTTGTCCTTCGACCATGGTTATTTTTGTCCCACAGGGTGTTTGTTACCTGGCAAGGTTTTTAGTGAGGCAACGATTAAAGCGTCATCACCAAGTTTGAGCAGCACAAGGGGGAGTGTCAAAGGATGTCGATATCGTGTGTCTCTACAAACTAGGGTTTGGAGTTGTAATAGGAGAAGATTCTAGGTATTCAATGTATTCGGATTCTATTACCTTATGTGTACTTTGTAAACTCCCAATATAAAGGGCTCCTATTATCAATAATACACACAATTCCATTCTTCTACAGCAATGTCATTTCCTTGCCTGTAGAAGCCAAAAGTAAACTGACCTGAATTCGATAACTAATATGAGTTGTTATTAGGATATAGAGAAGCACCTAGGCTGATATTCCCTTGTTGAGTAGCTGTAACTTGAATAAGAAGAGGAAGGAAAAGAAAAATTGCAGCCATATTTGAGTTTTTCATTCTTTAGAGACCATAGCTTATATATAAAATAGCTTTGGTCCTTGAAGAGATGGTATCTGTATCAAGCATTTTTAATTTCAAAGCCTCAATCAGTACATGTGAAAAAGAATATCATCAACCTATTCAAGAATCCAAGTGCCCAACTCAGGATTTCCCATAGCTTTGACTAGTGGCAGCCCTAAATCTATTCAATTCAACTGGATTGAAGTCTCAAAACGAGTAAGAAAACAAGGAACAAGTGCTGGAGATGGGTACCGTTCCATTCGGTTCATTTCTGTTTCTCACATATTGCTACATTTTTCATCCAAACATTCTTGTCAATTCAAACTACTCAAGTGTTTGACAGCAACTAAATATTGATTTGATTACTTCAAAATTTTCATTAAACAATTTCTAGTAGCAAAGACCGTCTCAGGCATCAGCATGAACATCAGATCAAAGTAACAAATTCTTCATCAAAATTTTCCAAAACTAAAACAAGAATTGATATAACAGACCATTGCTTCTTGATTCTGTCTAGCAGTTGTGCGGTTTTATTACATTGGACAAGTAAAATGGACATGATTCTCTTCTTATACCATCCTATTTTTGCTGCACAAGCATTACCCAAAAACACAAACCTATTTTCCTTGTATTTATTTTCCATCCCAAAAAATGGAAACCATTACAATTTGATCTAAGAGAGCATGATCTGTTTGGTCACGGTGTCATAGCTCAACCGCATCCCCAACCCAACACCAAAACCTTCATTAAATCCCCACACACCCTCCTTATAAAATGTCCTTCACAATACCCACTATGCATCACTAGCAATATCCTGTACATTGTACATTGTAATGTTCTGTTTTTTTTTTTTTCCGATAAAGTAATGTTGTGTTTATTATGTCATAAAAATAAAGTTTTGTTTATTCTTTTTTCGACAAATTTATTAATCAAATATAAATGGACAGAGAATCAAAGCTAGCTGCTATGTCTTGCATGTGTAATTGAGAGAGGCCGAGTCTGTGTAGTGTGTAGGGTAGTGCTCCATACGGAAGAGCGACCTTTGAATTTTCTGGATTGCGTCCAATATGGAGTGTGGAGTATAAATTGGGTCTTACACGATAAAATTAACCAAAGACTACTACTATGGGTCTGTTTCACCACCCCTCTCTTAGTCTCTTGTATTTTTCTCTTCTTTTCTTCCAACTTAATTTTCTTTTTGTTTATTCTGGAGCCATGTACGTCCAACTTCTTCCTGGGTTCAAAGACCTGAAGTCAGTTGGTATAAAGCTATGAAAAAGGGATGCTACAATACAAACATATTCACACACAAAGTGACAAAACCCTGTCAATCTCAAATGGATTTTGATAAGGGAAAATGTCAAAATATCCTAATTTTAGAAAAATTATTCTCTCTTCCTCCACCAAATTTATGGATTTCTTCATTATCTAATATCTATAAGATAATTGATTTTGTTCGCTAATACCTAATATGTTTTGGGCTATTTTGCCCTCTTCCCCTTTCTCACATAAAGATAAAGTGGGAGAGAAGGTGAGTGGAGTCACTAAAAAGTTTGTCGAATCCTTACCGGACTTTTCTGAAAATTTACCGGACTTTGCAAGATCTTCGCTGGAGGTCACTGGATGTCCACAGGGAGGTCATCGGAGATGAAAGAGGTTTGTTAACCCCAATAAAAGCTGTTATTGCCACAATAAAAGTTAATAAAAGTTTTATTGCCTCTCAATAAAAATTAATAAATTTTTTACCCCAACAAAAGCCAATAAAAGTTTGTAGGCAAAGAGTTTGCGGGAACCTCGCCAAAGTTCACTGGTCTTCGGAGGTCTACGGAGAGATCGTCGGATATATTATAAAAGTTTTAGAATGTATTAGGAGGTTTACTGACCCCCAATAAAAATTTACTAAGGGTGAGTAATCACTAACTTGTGTTTTCCTCTTCATTAAAATGATTATTTATTTTACTGAGGCTCAATGAAACTTTTATTACCCCATAATAAAAATTTTATTAACATTGTTCGGTAACTGTAACGGCATGAGCAAATTGCAAGTTCTTCACTGTGTATTGGAACAATACGCAGCATAAATAACTCGAATTCATCCATGCAAGTACACCGAAAGTTGTGTCCTATAAGCACCGCCTACATGCAAAACTGCGTGGCCAAGTACTAAGTTTTCGAGATGATTGTTAAAAACATCATCAATCCTATATTCTGTTCCTCATCTATATATATAATATATATATATATATATATATATATATATCAGGTCCTTCTAGTGTGGGATCTCTTTTTTTTGTCTTTTATAGGGATAGGCATTATACCAACTTTTTGATCATATTTTCACATCTTAACCGTTTAGTTTTTAGATCCTAATGTATAGATCACTTTTGCAAATTTTTAGCCAATTTGATGATCGTTAAGGCATCCAAAACTGCAATTTACCATTATAAACATGAACGGTTCCGGTTCGACAGATTCTGTCCATTCGTGTAAATTGCAATTTTGGATGCCTTAATGATCACCAATTTGGCTGAAAATTTGTAGAAGTGATCTATACATTAGGACCTAAAAACGGAACAGTTAAGATGTGAAAATATGATCTAAAAGTTGGTATAATGCCTATCCCTATAAAAGACCAAAAAAAGGGATCCCTTAGTGGAAGCCCCTCTATAAGGGATCCTTTTTTTGGTCTTTTATACTTGCAGTTGAAAATATTCCCACGTTAAACAAGCTACTCCAATTATATATATATATATATATATAAGTTTGCTCAGGTGCGGATATCCGCACCGAAGAAAAAGGTGCGGATTTCCATTTTTGACCCACTTTCCGATCATATTTTTACATTTTTGACCCAATTTGATGATCGTTAAGGCATCCAAAATTGCAATTTACACGAACGGACAGAATCTGTCGAACCGGAACCGTTCGTATTTATAATGGTAAATTGCAGTTTTGGATGCCTTAACGATCACCAAATTGGCTGAAATTTTGTAGAGGTGATCTATACATTATGAACTAAAAACTGAACAGCTAAGATGTGAAAATGTGATAGGAAAGTGGGTCAAAACCTGAAATCCGCACCTAAGCAAAAAGTGCAGACGTCCGCACCGGAGAAGCGCTATATATATATATATATATATATATATATACAGACTTGCTCATCTAAGGGACTGTTTTAAGGGACTGTAAGGGACAAATGCATCTCAACCACATATATTAAATATAAAATCAGAAATTATAACAATTTAAAATTGTGCATTTATTTTCAGCTGTCATATTCACTTGTCCCTCACAGTCTCTTAAAAATTGTCCCTTAGATGAGCAGGCCTTTATATATACTAGCCTCATATCCGTGCAGATGTACGGACTCACAAAGTCATGTGAAAAATAAAATGAGGTGATTAATTTTGATTTATCAATTTATTGACTTGCTTGTAGATGTGAGAATTTGAAATGAATGCAATTATATACTGCTTCATCCACGTCTCTTTTCCATATTTATCTCTTTATTCATTTCTTTTATTTATTTCTTTTATTTATTATTATAATAATCCTTGTATTTATTTGTTTCAATTAACTCGATATGGGTAATTAAGATAGTTTAAAATTTGGTGAAGCTTTTGAGGGCTTCGCTATATAGTAGCAGAGATGTACACTTGCAGTTGAAAATATTCCCACGTTAAACAACCTACTCCAACTTGTTATCTACTACTGCTCAGATGAATTTAAAATATCCCCAATTCCGATATTATGAAACCCTTGAAACAGCCCCTTGCCCATTCCAAAGAAGCAAAAAAGTATGACTCTTGTTTTACCTCGTGACCACAGTAAACTCGTGTAGGCTTTAGCAATGAAGTTTAAGTTACGCATAGTGACTGATGCATGTGTTCCATAGCCTCATTGCACGACTTGACACCAGAACTCAACCCCACCTTCACCATCAACCCATGTCCATGCAGCCCAATCTCAATGTTGCCCAACCGAGCAAGCAAACCATGGCAACATCGTCCACCCTCTCTCCCTCTCTTCTCATTTCCACTAACAAACGAAGCCTAATTCAATCACAAATTTGAAAAACAATACCATTTACCATCATAAACAATAACATCTCCATCAAATCAAATCAAAGATATTCCAATAAAAATTAGAGATCAACCATCAGATTCAAAACAGCCCTAATTTGAAATGAGCATGCAAATCTGAACCTAAAGAATAAGAGTGCAGTGTCGCTTCAGTAACTGGATCCCTAATCTGAACTAGAAGTAAAATGACAAAATCAAATACATGTACTGTACCTTTCCTGAAACACACAAGATTGTCTCAAAAATCAAACAAAACAAAAAATGAGTTAATTTTCCGTCTCCAATTCCCAGACCCATCATCCCATGAAAAACCCATCAATGATTTCTTGCAAATTCGCAATCATCTTGAGCATCCAGACCAACGAATTCAAGAATCAAACAAAAACAAAAAATGAAGAATGAAATATGTAGGAGGCCGGAGTTTTCATTGACCCAAAGAAAAGGGTCGTCGGAGACGGAGTCCGTACTGTTGCAGCTACTGACTCGGTAGGCGCCGGTTGAGTCGTCGTGTGTGAGCAACCTCAAGGAGCGAGTCTGGTGGATCTGAGCATAGTGGACAGCGAACGCGAACAGACTCCGACGCTGTAAAACCAATTTTCGATTCATCGGATTTTTTTTCTGAAGCTGGCGCCCCGTCGTCTGGAATAGGAACGGGGAAGAGAGAGAGAGTGGCAGCGTGTAATTTTATAATTATTCGGAGCCCAAAATGGACATTTCGCCCTTAAATAAGGTCTGTGAATGTTGATAAGGTGAGTGAGAGTGTTCTCAGAGAATTTGTGTAGGACAACCCTAGAGCCACGTGATGGAGAGAACAAATCACTGTCTAGCAGGGGAGTGTTTTGGATATTGCATTTTAGGGAGTAGGGGTAGTTTCGGAAAAGAGAGACAATTTTATTTCTTCTGATTGGTTGGTCCTAAAGCCACGTGGTAAGGAAACCCCCACCTAAGAATTTCTCGAGTGTTTTTGATAAAGAGAGTTTTTATTGAGACCTCCAAATCTGCTCACTTGACCTTACTATATTATAAATTATTAAATGATATATATAACCTACTATAAAATGACTATTAAGGACAATAATTTTACCAAAAAAATTGTTATATTTATTTTCTCTAGACTTTCCAATTCAATAATATTAGATTGCATTCTTTATTATTTTCCCTATCTATTTAAATAATTTGTATTATGACCTAAATCTAAATCTATCCATTATATTTGCAAAAAGAAGAAGAAAAAAACAGAGCTAGCAAATAAAAATAAATAAAAAAATATTTAAATAATTAATCATGAGGTACAAAAAATAGAGAAACATTAAGAAAAAATGATTAATCTTTATTTTGTTTTGCACAGCTAAAAAAGAAAAAGTAAAAAAAAAAAACCACATAATAGTTCATGTTATTTTATTTTTATTAATTTTTAAAACTCAATACATTGTGTTTGATTTTTTTTTTATTGGATAAGAGATTTATGTTGTCTGATTAAGGAATGGAGATGTAATTAAGATTTATAGAGTAATTAAATCATTGAAATGACTAAGTTTTTTTTTTTATAATAAAGTGTTATAAAATATTGACTTACGTTGTAGAGAGTAAGGAATGTATAAAGAGAGATAAGGGGAAAATAGAGAAGTATGTTATTCAGTCTCAGAGGCCTCCCTTATATAGAGGTAGGGTTTACATGATAAGTGTTCAGACTATTGAGATATTACATGTAGGTCCCTAACTAATAACGTGGACAGCCACATAAGAATTAATATTTACAACACTCCCCCTTGGATGTCCACCAATTGATGATGGTGTTGGACGCGCTTACTGTTGCCTCGTTAAAAACCTTGTCAGGTAACAAAAACTCAGTGGGATAAAAATCCTGGTCGAAGGACAAAAAGAGCACAACGCGCATATGTCCTAGGTAGCATGTTTCTTGATGCTCCCCCTGATTGAAATCTCCCCCTGATCTTTGCATCCATCACTTGATAGCTTCGAGAGTCGTCTCAGTCCGATCCCTTCCACTAACTTCTGGAAAGTACACTTAGGTAGAGATTTGGTGAATAAATCAGCCAAGTTTTCATCGGATTGAAATTGCTTCACTGCAATTTCTTGATTCTTTTGAAGCTCAAGAGTGTGAAAGAACTTTGGTGCGATATGCTTAGTCTTGTCACCTTTGATGAATCTTTCTTTAATATGAGCAATACAAGCAGCATTGTCTTCATACATGACTGTTGGTTTGTCAGTTACTAAAAGTAAATCACAAGTGCTTCGAATGTGGCGAATCATGGATCTTAACCAAAAACATTCTCGGCCAGCCTCATATAATGCAATTATTTCTTAATGATTAGAGGAAGTTGCTACGAGTGTTTGCTTAGATGATCGCCATGAAATTGCCGTGTCTCCACAAGTAAAAACATATCCTGTTTGAGAGCGACCTCTATGCGGATCAGAGAGATATCCTGCATCAGCATATCCAACAATTGTGGGATTATCAACAAATTTATTTGTATAGAATAAACCCATATCTGTTGTACCACAAAGGTAGCGTAAAATGTCTTTTACGCCTTTCCAATGGCGTGATGTTGGAGCAGAGCTATATCTTGCCAATACACTAACTGCAAATGCAATGTCTGGTCTTGTACATTGTGCCAAATAAAGTAGGGCACCAATAGCACTAAGATATGGTACTTCAGGACCGAGGATAATTTCGTCATCTTGTCTTGGACGAAATGGATCTTTCATAATGTCAAGTCTCCGAACAACCATTGGGGTACTCAGTGGGTGAGCCTTTTCCATACCAAATCTCTTCATAATTTTTTCTGTATAAGCAGATTGATGGACAAGAATCCCACTATCCAAATGCTCAATCTGCAGCCCAAGGCAATACCTTGTTTTTCCAAGATCCTTCATTTCAAATTTTTTCTTTAAATATTCAGCAGTTTTTCCAAGTTCTGAAGAACTTCCAATCAGATTCATGTCATCGACATAAACTGCGACTATTGCAAAACCAGAATTTGATTTCTTAATGAACACGCAAGGACATATAGGATCATTGACATATCCTTCCTTAAGTAGATACTCACTGAGGCGGTTGTACCACATTCGTCCAGATTGCTTCAATCCATATAAGGATCGTCTCAGTTTGATTGAGTACATATTGCGTGGTTTTGTAGTTGCTTCAGGAAACCTAAGTCCTTCTGGGACTTTCATGTAGATATCAGTATCTAACTCACCGTATAGGTATGCAGTAACAACATCCATAAGTCGCATATCAAGTTTTTCAGAAACTACTAAACTTATTAGATAGCGGAATGTGATAGCATCCATTACAGGAGAATATGTTTCCTCATAATCTATCCCAGGCCTTTGTGAAAAACCTTGCGCAACAAGTCGCGCCTTATATCTTGCAATCTCATTTTTCTCATGACGCTTTCTTACAAATACCTATTTATATCCAACCGGTTTGACATTGGGTGGTGTTTGGACAACAGGTCTGAAAACACTGTGTTTTTCTAGAGAATTTAATTCAGTTTGGATTGCATCTTTCCATTTGAGCCAATCATGTCTCTGTCTACATTCATTAACAGAGCGAGGTTCAGTGTCATCGCCTTTTATTATTTCAATAGCTATTGCGAATGAGAATATATTGTCTATGATCATATCTCTACGATCCCACAACTTATTGGTGTACACATAGTTTACGGAAATTTCCTTATTTTCAGGTACCTGAGCCTCTTCATGGGCTAGTGTCTCACCGATGTCATTTTCCTCTTCTATAGTCACAGAATCATGAATTGTGGATCAGACATTAATGTCTTGCCCAATATTCTCTTCAGGGGCAATTTCATTTGGATTCAGATGTGCCTTTGATTTCCTCCTTCTGGGAACTAAATATTTTGAACCTATAGGTCTGCCACGCTTCAGGCGTGCAACAGATGGCTCATTGGCGGCCACATTAGTTTGTCCAATTTGGACATTAATTCTTGCCGGTGCATTTATTTCTGGGATATGTGATCTTGTCACTTTTACTGTGTCAGTGAATGCATCAGGCATTGTGTTAGCAATATTTTGAAGGTGTAGAATCCTTTGTACTTCAATTTCACTTTCTTTAGTATGAGGATCAAGATGAGATATAGTGGGTACAGTCCACATTAATTCACGACATTCATTTGGAACAGTCTTATCTCCCCCTAACGGCGGGAATATTGTCTCATCAAAATGGCAATCTGCAAACCGTGCAGTGAAGGTATCACCTGTCATGGGTTCTAAATACCGTGGATGGTGAATCAAAACCAATGTAGATTCCCAATCGACGTTGAGGGCCCATTTTTATATGTTGTGGCGATGCAATAGGCACATAAACAGCACAACCAAATGTTCGAAGATGGGAGATATTGGGCTGGCTCCCAGAAACAAGTTGTAATGGGGAATATTGACGGTTGGCTATGGGCCTCAACCGAATTAAAGCTGCTACATGCAAAATTGCATGTCCCCATGCAGAAACTGGCATCTTTGTTTTCATTAGCAAAGTGCGAGCTATTATTTGAAGTCTCTTAGTAAGAGCTTTTGCCAAACCATTTTGTGTATGAACATGTGGAACCGAATGTTCAATTTCAATTCCCATAGACATGCAATAATCATCAAACGTTTGAGATGTAAATTCACCAGCATTGTCTAAACGAATGAACTTGATAGAGTAGTCTGGGAATTGAGCTCGTAATTTAATTATCTGAGCAAGTAGTTTGACAAATGCCACATTACGGGTAGACAAGAGGCAAACATGTGACCATCTTGTAGAGGCATCAACTAGGACCATAAAATATCGAAATGGTCCACAAGATGGGTCAATAGGTCCACAAATGTCCCCTTGAATTCTTTGTAGAAAAGATGGGGATTCGATATCTATCTTTGCATAAGATGGTTTAACCACTAATTTCCCTTGTGAGCAGGCTTTGCAAGGGTTGCTTGGCAAAACAATATGTTTAGTCATTAATGGATGTCCATTGGAATTTGTAATGATCCTACGCATCATGGTGGATCCAGGGTGACCCAAACGGTCATGCCAAAGCATAAATGTATATTGATTTTTGAACTGCTGGTTCACAACATGGTATGCCTCAATTGGTTGAATGGTTGTGTAATACAACCTAAATGATAGGGCAACCAATTTTTCCAATATCTGCTTTTGACAGTTTTTATTGGATGTAATGCAAAGAAATTCCACATGGTTATCATTTGTGGTCTCAATGTGGCATCCATTTAAACGGATATCTCTAAAACTGAGGAGATTTCTTCTGGATCACGAAGAGTATAAAGCCTCTTGAATGGACAATTGAGTTCCATTTGGTAGCCTAATGTGGACTCTTTCGGAGCCTTTAATCAGGTCTGCAGGACTTGAGATAGTAGTCACATTGGCTTTAGAAGGTGTTAAAGTGGAGAAATAAACCCGATCACAAAGGATCGTATGTGTAGTGGCATTGTCAGCAAGACATATTGCTTCTCCATCCTTCATAAGTTGAGAGCATCCCAAATCCATTTTCATGCCTTCATAAAAATAATAATAATAATTAATTATCTGACTAAGGCAGTAAAGCATGATATTATAGATCATTTATAGATAACACAATTTAGTCATTAATTTGGGTACAAAACTAAAAAATATATATAGTTCTCCTTTTTGCAAACTGACGTCAAAAAAAAATAAAAATAAGGAGACTAGTTATAAGTAGTTTCGTATATAATTTCCTACTAATAGATAAGTATAGTCTCAAAAGTCAAAGTTAACTTGAAGTAATCCAAATATATAGTTTGATAACTAATCATGATCAACATGGACAAAGACCACATTGATGTATTTATCAGTGCAGATATAAAAAAAATAAGAGCATATCATATTGAATAACTAGTTATATACCCATCATAATTACGAATGAGTAATTATTCGTGAAGTAATTAAGTTACTTAGACACGTGATTTATATACATGAGTAGTTAAATCATATGCAATTTAATTAGTCGCAGCATAGACCACATGATATAACAAAAAATATCCAGAAAGAAAAAAATCTTCTTTTTATTGCCTTTCAAACTGGCTAGGAACAAACCAAACTAAAAATAATAATTTAGAGGCCGAAACAAAAGGTGACTAATGTAGAGAAAAAAAAAGCCTAAACATAGGTTGACAACTAGATGTCGTCAAGAATTCCACCACTGGTCATATCATCAAAATTGCTTCCATTGTTTGCAAAAAAATCTGAGACATTGAGCGGAGTAATGTCCATAGGCTCAGATGAATCCCGAGGGTCAGAGTGGTCAATGTAGTTTGTCTCCACATGTTTCTTTTTCAAGGAAGCTTTGTAGAGTGCCACCAAATGGTCTTCTGCACGACAGGTGCGAGCCCAATGGCCTTTACCACCACATCTAAGATAAACACTGTCTTCATTTTTATGAGGTTTGATCATCTGACCATTTCCTTTAGTATTCTTGGAATTGTTCCTTGGGCCCAACTGCTGGTTGTAGCCCCCACGAGCTTGACCATTTTGTCGACCCTGACCACGTCTATGACCACGGTTACGGGCTTTGCCATGCCTTCCACCACGTCTATTTCCATGACCACTAGTAAAAGTAGCATTCGCTTCAGGGAATGGTTGTGATCATGTAGGGCGAGACTGATGGTTCTTCATTAAGAGCTCATTGTTTTGCTCAGCCACCAGAAGACAAGAGATGAGATCAGAATATTTGGTGAATCCTCTTTCTCTGTATTGCTGCTATAAGACCATATTTGAGGCATGAAAAGTGAAGAAGGTCTTTTCAAGCATCATGGCCTGAGTTACAGTTTCTCCACAAAGATTCATTTGGGAGGTGATCCTGAACATGGCAGAATTAACTGTAATCTTGAAGGCGCAGATGCGTCCATTCATAACGTGCTCTAGGGAGCACAACAGTCTTTTGGTGAGCGAACCTATCTGCCAAACCTATCCATAGCTCAAGTGGGTCTTTGATAGTTAAGTACTCGTCCTTCAATCCCTGATGGAGATGGTGGAGCAGAAAAATCATAGCCTTAACTTTATTCTGCGGGGATGCTGAGTTTCCTTCCTTGATTGTAGGCCCAAGGTTTTGGGCTTCGAGATGAATCTCGGCATCAAGGGCCCAAGACAGGTAGTTCTTGCCAGAGATGTCAAGGGCGACAAAATCCAATTTTGCCAAATTCGTCATCTTCCTGCCACAATGAAGATGAGGTATGTTAGGATCCATATATAGTGTTAGAACCACAGGTTCTTAACAAATAAGTAATCACTATCGAAACTTCAGGTTCGAAAAAATAAAGTGAACATTGGATCGCAATTATATGCACGAAGCTTCAGGTTCGTGTTCTTTATGATTAGAACTTCAGGTTCTAAAATTCCGTATTTTTTTTTAACTTCGAGTTCAAACGGATATGTACTCGCAACTTTTGGCTCGAGTAGCTGTAGTGAAAGTTCAGGTTCACTTGTATTATGAATATTAAGTATGCTTAATTGATAAAACATATAAGATAAATTTAATTAAGGAAAAATTTCAGTTTACTGCCCTGTGGTTTGCACTCAACATCATGTCAGTCCCTCTCCTTTCAATTTGATCAGCAACACCCCTGTGCTTTCAATTTCGATCAGCCGTGTCCAAATTTTACTGTGCCGTCTAATTTAAATGTTTACTTTGACGGAGGGGCCCACTTAAAGGGCTAAATTTGTCATTTCACACAATTTTCCTTAAAAAAAAAAAAAAAAAAAAACCTATCGAAGGACCCCATTCAACTCTCTCCACCCATCTCTTCTCCCTCAACCCTCAGACCAACACTTCCCAATCCATCTCCGAATTGGTCTGTCTCCGAAAGGCCCAATTCGAAAGCAGCAACAGCAGCAACTCGAAAGACCAGGTGGTGGAGCTGATTCAGCAGATGGACCGGCACAGCTCCTCATCTGTGGATTAGTTGGTGAAGATTGGGCGGTTCGCCAAGGAGTTGGAAGAGAACATGAAGTTTCTCGCCAAGTGCGATGGGTTTGTGGTGCTGCTCGTCGTGGCTCTTGGCGGCGGCAGAGGAGGAGGAAGGAGGTGACTGCTGTGTCTCGGGGATCGGCACGAAATGGGCCAAGCGAATTCATGGCGGCGTCGATGGGGTGGACTAGATTGGAAAGGGAGAGGGTTTGGAGGTCAGAGAGAGTGGAATCGGAGATGGGTTCGTATTGGGTATTGGTGTTTGTCTGAGGGTTGAGGGAGAAGAGATGGGTGGAGAGGGTTGAGGGAGAAGAGATGGGTGGAGAGAGTTGAATGGGGTCCTTCGATAGGTTTTTTTTTTTTTTTTTAAAGGAAAATTGTGTGAAATGACAAATTTAGCCCTTTAAGTGGGCCCCTCCGTCAAAGTAAACGTTTAAATTGGACGGCACAGTAAAATTTGGACACGGCTGATCGAAATTGAAAGCACATGGGTGTTGCTGATCAAATTGAAAGGAGAGGGACTGACATGATGTTGAGTGTAAACCACAGGGTAGTAAACTGAAAATTTTCCTTTAATTAAATAAATATCAGATATGCGATAAGGAATGAAACAGCAAAAATATATCCATTATGTTAACAACATATACCTCATATATATATATATATATATATATATGCAGAACTAAAGTGCGATTAGAGATCATATTAAACTATATATATATATATATATATGTATATATATAGAAGCAAAGTGCAGTTAGAGATCATGGCCCATAATTAGCAAACATAAGAGAAACCATAGACGCATGCTTGCCAATAAAAAAAATTGCTGCAAAAAGTAAATTGAAGTATAAGACTCATAGATCTTGAGTAATGGTTAGAAGCAACAGAGTTGCACCATAAGGACTCATGGATCATCATAGAGTTTTAAAGAAAAGAATAGAGCGTGCTGATAACGTGTTATAAAATATTGACTTACGTGGTAAAGAGTAAGGAATGTATAAAGAGAGATGAGGGGAAAATAGAGAAGTATGTTATTCAGTCTCAGAGGCCTCCCTTATATAGAGGTAGGGTTTACATGATAAGTGTTCAGACTATTGAGATATTACATGTAGGTCCCTAACAAATAACGTGGACAGCCACATAAGAATTAATATTTACAACAGATCTTAGTTTGTTTGTCAATTATATAAGTGAGGTTATTTGAGGAACTTTAGTGAGGTTTAATAAGTAAATTTAGTATTTGAAAATTTGATAGAAGGTGTAAAAAGCACAGAGATCAAGTAGAAAAACTCTTTGATTTTTTTTTTTTTGAAAGGGAAAAACTCTTTGATAAAAATTGGGGGATAAGAGCATATCCAGCCGTAAAAGTTATTTTTTAGTTAAATTTAGCTAAAATTGTTAATTTAACAATGTTGCTCAACAATAATAGTTATTTGTAAATAATATACTATATTTTATCGAATCGTAAACTGGCATATAGACAAAAGAGGAGAGATAAATATAAATTTTGTTTTAGCCATGTAGGATTCTCTAGCTAAATATAGCTAGCCATTTTAGCTAAAGCTAAATTTAACTTAGCTATAGCTAGTTTATCGGAGTTGAATTTTACTTTAAAAATAATTATATATAGCTAAAAATTGAATTTACCTAGTCTGTTGTAGATGCCATAATACTGGTTAGCCAAGGCTAACCATAGCCAACAACAACAGAACACGTGTCCAAAAACAAGCTAAAAGTGCTTGACAAGAATGTGAAGATTCCACAGTAATAAACTATGAGTTGTTGTAGAGAAACTGAAATTGAGAGAAATTCGCTGTGTCTCCTCATTGATAATAGGGGCCTCTTTATATAGAGGATTACAATGCATAGAATCTCAATCATACAAGGAAAGTAATCTTACATCAATTAGGAATCTAGATCCTTGTAATCGAACCCTATTACCACTAGGTCAAGTAACCTAGAGTTTGGGCTAAACACAAATTAGGTTTTCCTTGAACACTCCCCCTTGTGTTACCCAAACACGGTGCTTCTCTCGTTGCCTCATTAAAAACCTTGCCGAGTAACAAAAACTCAGTGGGACAAAAATAACCTCGGTCGAAGGGGAAAAAGAGCACAACACACCCTTCACGATTCGAGAAGAACATGTAGACATCTCCCCCTGATGTCTGCGCCTCCCCCTGATGACAACGATCATGGGAGTTCAGATAATTTTCGCAAGCCAATTCTTGCCACATGTTTCTCGAACGTGGATTTGGGCAATGACTTAGTAAACAAGTCTGCCACATTATCCTCAGATCGGACCTGGTTCACTTTGATCTTGAGGAGCTTCTGTTGTTGCTGATTGTAGAAGAATTTAGGCGATATATGCTTGGTGTTGTCGCCTTTGATGTAGCCTTGCTTCATTTGTTCAATGCAAGCAGCATTATCCTCATAAATGCTCGTTGGCTCATCTGTGGTAGACTTCAAACCACAATTGCTTCGAACATGCGTAACTATGGATCGAAACCATATACATTCACGAACTGCTTCGTGAAGAGCAATAATCTCTGCATGATTCGAAGAGGTAGCGACTAAGGTCTGCTTGGTAGACCTCCAAGATATCGCGGTCTTTCCCATGGTAAAAACATAACCAGTTTGGGAGCGACCTTTGTGTGGGTCAGAGAGATACCCAACATCAGCAAAACCTTCCAAAACACTTAAATCGTTTTGGATTGGGGATAGGGAACGCAATCCACCATGTATAGCGTCCCTAGTATTTGATGGGTCCAAATCCATCATCTCTCTATAGGGATAAAACAAGCCCATATCGATCGTACCACTTAGGTATCGAAAGATATCTTTAACACCAGTCCAATGGCGTTGTGTTGGCGTAGAGCTATATCTAGCTAGCAAGTTCACTGCGAATGAGATATCTGGTCTTGTGCATTGTGCCAAGTACAATAATGCGCCTATTGCACTTAGGTAGGGCACTTCCGCCTCTAGAACATCTTCATCGTCATCTTTTGGACGAAATTGATCATTCTTTGGATCAAGTCTACGGACGACCATTGGGGTGCTTGAAGGCTTAATCTTATTAGTGTTGAAACGCCTAAGCAACTTTTGGGTATAAGCTGATTGATGAATCAGAATACCATCTCTAAGGTGCTCAAGTTCCAAACCGAGGCAAAACCGTGTTTTCCCAAGATCTTTCATCTCAAACTAGGATTTCAAGTGTTCAGCGGTTTCCCTTAACTCTTTAAGGGTGCCAATTATGTTCATGTCATCAACATAAACCGCTACTATTGCAAATCCGGAACTTGTCCCTTTTATGAACACACATGGGCAAAGTTCATTGTTGACATATCCCTTTCCAATCAAGTAGTCACTTAGACGGTTATCGCAAACGCGCTCCGTGGTTTAGAGCCACTTGATTTGGGTAATTGAATTCCGTCTGGAATCTTCATGTATATCTCTGTATCTAGATCCCCATATAGATACGCAGTAACCACATCCATAAGCTGCATATTCAGTTTTTCGGAAACTACCAAACTGACAAGGTAGCGGAACGTAATGAGGTCCATTACGGGAGAATAAGTCTCCTCGTAGTCGATTCCAGGGCGTTGTGAGAAATCTTGCACCACAAGGCGAGCTTTGTACCTTACAATCTCGTTTTTCTCATTACGCCTTCTAACGAATACCCATTTGTGACCAACTGGTTTGGTGTTGGGCGGTATTGGCACAACTGGTCCGAATACCGTTCTTTTCGCTAGAGAATCAAGTTCTGCCTGGATCGCATCTTTCCACTTTGGCCAATCGGCTCTACGTTGGCATTCATCAACGGAGCATGGTTCGATGTCATCAGTCTCAATAATCTCACGCGCCACTGAATACGCGAATACATCATCAATGATGACAGAGTTTCTTTCCCACGTCTCATGTACACTAGTGTAATTAACAAAGATCTCTACGTTCTCAGGGATAGGTTCTGACATTGAGGTGTCCCCCAATGATGTCTCATGGACATAACCATAATCCGGAACATTCTCATGGGACGGATTTTGAGTATCGATGATCAAAGGATTTGTTTGTGCCTCATTCGCCTTCTTTCTAGGGCGAGTATCCTTCGAACCAATTGGTCTACCGCGCTTTCTTGCGGGACCTGCGGCCATAGATGCCACATCATTGCCATGTTGGGCAATGGCCCCATCTCCTGGTGTGACAGGAGTGGCGTGATGTCCAGTATTTGAGACATCGATCCTTGCAGGCACGTTTGCAGCAGGTATGTGTGATCACGTCACTTTGGCAACATCAGAAAACACATCAGGCAGAGTGTCTGCTACGTTCTGGAGCTCGATTATTCTTCGCAGTTCAAGTTCGGACTGTGCGGTACGGGGATCGAGATGAGACATAGTGGGGACAGACCACGACAATTCCTGTCGTTCCTGTTGAACATCTGTGTTCTTATCTCCCCCTAACGACGGGAAGACTGTCTCATCAAAGTGACAATCTGAAAATCTAGCGATAAAGAGATCGTCTGTCAAGGGTTCAAGGTAGCGGACGATCGTTGGAGATTCATATCCAACATAAATGCCCATTCGTCGTTGTGGACCCATCTTAGTACGCTGTGGCGGCGTAATAGGCACATAAATGGCACACCCAAAAATGCATAAGTGCGAGATATCAGGCTCGTACCCAGTCACTAGCTGTAACGCAGAGTAAGATTGAGTGGCAGTGGGTCGTAGACGAATTAGCGTCGCTGCATGCAATATTGCATATCCCCAAGCAGAAACAGGGAGATTGGTGCGCATAACCAATGTCCGTGCTATCATCTGTAGTCGTTTGATAGCGGATTCTGCGAGACCATTTTGGGTATGAACATGGGGAACTGGATGCTCTACATCAATCCCCAGTGACATTCAATAGTCATCGAATGTTTTCGATGTAAACTCCCCAGCATTATTAAGTCGAATCGACTTAATAGGGTGGTCAGGGTAGTGAGCTCGTAGACGGATAATCTGGGCGAGGAGTTTAGCATAAGCAGCATTCCGAGTGGATAATAACGTGACATGTGACCAGCGTGTCGACGCATCAACCAATACCATAAAGTATTTAAAAGGTCCGCATGATGGTTGAATTGGTCCACAGATATCCCCTTGGATTCTTTGTAAGAACGGAATAAGTATTTTGGGATCCTTTGCGTAGGATGGTCTCGGTCCTAATTTCCCGAAGGAACAGGCTTTGCAGAAAGAGCGAGGGGCCTTAGAAGCAACCAATGAGGATTTTGGTTGGGCCTGAGCGTCCGTAGCGCTATTAGAAGCAAAGTGTGTGACTACATCTCCCATTATGGCGTTAGAGCCATGGAAAGTGGTGTGCGTAGCGTCATGGCTACTAGGAGGAACAACCATGGCGTCATGCTCATGGTTGGCGCCATTAATGGCGTCATCACATGGGACGTGGGCGGCCTTATGGCGCCCCAAGACAGCTGCAGTTCCAGATGCTGCAATTGTTGCGGTCTTGCTAAGTCCTGGAATCAATTTTCGATTCTTGCTTCTTCTCACTCTGAAGAATGGATGTCCGTGTGAAGTCTTTAGTATACGGAGCATCATATCACTACCAGGATGTCCTAGTCGGTCATGCCAAAGCCAATATGTGTCTGAATCCAAGAGATCTTCTCTTATGATATTATTGGATTCAATAGGTCGAATGATAGTGACATAAAGTCCACTAGATTGACACATAAGCTTCTCTAAGATGCGCTTTCTTCCGCAATCATTAGAGGTAATGCAAAGGAATTCTATTCCGTTCTCACTATGCGTTTCCGCATGGAATCCGTTGGCTCTAATATCTTTAAAACTCAATAAGGTTCGATTTGCCTTAGGAGCGTAGAGAGCTTCAGTGACTTTAATCAAGGTGCCATTAGGCAAAAGGAATTGGGCCATTCCATGTCCTTGAACTAAACTTGATGGCCCAGCCATCATAGTCACAGATGAATATGTAGGCAACATCTCTAAGAATAATTGCCTATGTCGTAGAATGGTGTGAGTAGTCGCTCTATCCGCAAGACATTGAAGTTCATCCATTCCTAAAAGGAAAAACTCGTAATTAAAAAGGAGTCATAAAGAAAAGAACTCAACTTTTATTAATAAGCCAAACGGAATTACATCATCGTTTCTCATAACCAAAGGAAATCTAATCCAATAAAGTAGTTAATGCAAAACAATGGTAGTTGCCTATCTTCTTTCAGTAATTCCAATGTAAATGTGACCAGCTAAGTAGAGAGATGTCGGTGGAGCAAAGCTCGCTTAAGAACCACTTATCTCAAAACCTTTCTAGACATCACTTTTACATTGAGTACGCCTACTTTGAAGAAAGACTAATATCATTGGCATCTACTACAAAAGTAATATGGCAATTGCCTACATCTCTTGGAAAATAAAAAGACTTAATCAAAATCGCCAGTTTCTGGGTCTTGATCCTTGTAGTCTTCCACCCTTAGATCGAGATTTCCATCTTGATCTTCTTGTTCCATGTAATGTGCCTCCCTTGCTTCACGATACATCTTGTATGCGTTTGCAACATTCTGGGATGCAATACACTTCTTTGCCCAATGTCCACTTAATCCACATCTGAGATAAGCATCATTATGGTCAGATTCCCTTGATCGAGACGCTCTGGGGGCGTTTTGTAGATGGTTATTGCCTTTGGTGGCGTTACCACCATAACCGGAGGCTTGGCCTCTCTCTCTCTTCACACGTTTACCTCCACGGTTCCGTGCATGCCTATCTTGGCGATTTCCTTCCTCTTTAGGGCGAGAATATGGACCAGAACGTCCAGAATTATCCCTATTCTTAGGGTTTCGCTCCTTACGTCCTCCCTTGGGGGCGCGACTATAATTAGACTCCGGAATTGACTTGGTTCCCACGGGTCTAGAGTTGTAGTTCTTCACAAGTATGTTGTCGTGCTTTTCAGCTACGTTCATGGCACCAATTAGCTCATGAAATCTTGTGATGCGTCTAGCATTGACATCAATCCGATAGTTTTTGGCTATCATTAATGCAGAGACGGGGAAGGTGGAGAGAGTCTTCTCGATCAACATCGTATCAGTGATGTTCTGCCCACAGAATTCCATCATAGACTTGATACGAAGTGCTTCTGAATTGTAGTCAAGTACATACTTGAAATCACAGAAGCGGAGGCTATGCCATCTCACTTCTAAGTCTGGAAGCAGGGAATCACGGACGTTGCCAAAACGCTGCTCGAGTTCCATCCATAGTTTTCTTGGGTCTTCCTCATTGAGGTACTCATTTTGGAGCGCGTCATTCATGTGCCTTGTCATGAGAATGATGGCTTTAGCTTCATTCGCCTCTCTCGTAGCTCTATTTGCTTCAAAAGCAGCAGCTTGTTGAGGAGTACGTAAGTCCTGACTTGGCTCTTGGATCATACTCAGGATCCCATCAGCCTTAAGATGCTGGTGCACATCACGGACCCACTTGTGGTATCCTGCGCCTGTTGTCTCTAGTGGAGCGAAGCTCAACTTGTTCAGGTTACTCATCCTGAAAAACAACAAGAAAATAGGGTTAGTTTCGGAGCGAAGAAGGCTACCACGAAAAACTATATAATTTCTGAGCGTAGTCGCTTCCAAGAAATTAGGGATTTTTCTGAGCGTAGTCGCTTCCAAGAAAATCCGATTCCAAGAGGGGTTTTGGATTAGATCGAAACGACAATGTATGTGGTCGATCGTTTTCTTCTCAACAAACTCTAAGTTTGGAGGACTCTACAAGCTCTAAGCTTGGAGTGAGCACGAACCCCCACAGTTCGGCTTTTGGTCTCCCCTATGAAGAAGAAAGGGGGGTAGAAGAAGGGAGGTTGCAAGTCCACGAGAAAAGAAGAAAAGAAAGAAAAAAAACTTCAAAAACGGAAACTTTTAGAAAAGTTTACCTTGAAAAATAGCCGGAAATCTTGACCGGAAAAAGCTACTGTAGATGGCCGGAAAAAGGTCACCGGAAAAGTGGCCGGAAATTGGTGGCCGGAGCTAGGCCGGGCTGTGCAGGGGCGCTGCAGGGGGTATGCGGAGGCTGTGCATGCTGTGCGGAGGCTGTGCAGGGCTCGTGCAGGGGCTGTCGGCAGCCTGTATGCAGATGTCGCAGGGGGGTCTGCAGGGGCTTCGGCAGATCTCGGCAGGTGCTTGCAGGGGCTCTCGGCATATGTCGACAGCACTCGGCAGGAGGCTTGCGGAGGCTGTCGACAGGTCTCGGCAGGGCTCGCAGACGCTTCGGTAGATGCGCGCAGGCACTCGGTAGGTCTCGGCAGGGGCAGAGACCGGTCCGATTTTTCCGACGGCCGGTTCAGGGGTTTTCCGGCCGGTTCCGGTGGTTCCGCCGCCGGTTCTGGGCTCCTTGGGATTAGGGCTTCGATATGTGGGGCGGTGGTTGCAGGATTTTGAGGGCTACGAAATTAGGGTTTCAGGGTTAGAGGCTCGTGCTGATAACGTGTTGTAGAGAAACTGAAATTGAGAGAAATTCGCTGTGTCTCCTCATTGATAATAGGGGCCTCTTTATATAGAGGATTACAATGCATAGAATCTCAATCATACAAGGAAAGTAATCTTACATCAATTAGGAATCTAGATCCTTCTAATCGAACCCTATTACCACTAGGTCAAGTAACCTAGAGTTTGGGCTAAAAGTTATTTTTTAGTTAAATTTAGCTAAAATTGTGAAATATAATTATTCATTTAACAATGTTGCTCAACAATAGTAGTTATTTGTAAATAATATACTATATTTTATCGAATCGTAAACTGGCATATAGACAAAAGAGGAGAGATAAATATAAATTTTGTTTTAGCTATGTAGGATTCTCTAGCTAAATATAGCTAGCCATTTTAGCTAAAGCTAAATTTAACTTAGCTATAGCTTGTTTATCGGAGTTGAATTTTACTTTAAAAATAATTATATATAGCTAAAAATTGAATTTACCTAGTCTGTTGTAGATGCCATAATACTGGTTAGCCAAGGCTAACCATAGCCAACAACAACAGAACACGTGTCCAAAAACAAGCTAAAAGTGCTTGACAAGAATGTGAAGATTCCACAGTAATAAACTATGAGTATTATTCTTGTTAAATAAACATGTCTTCTTTTGTTATCGACTATGGTTAGCAAAGTATTATCCATATTGAGATATGAGGCAAGGCCAAAAAAATTGGGAAAATGTCAAAATACCCTAATTTTAGGGAAATTATTCTCTCTCCCCCCACCAAGCTTATACATTTCTTCATTATCCATAAGATAATTGATTTTGTTCCCTAATACCCAATTAAGCTCATTTTTATTGTTTATTTTTTGGACTATTTTACCCTCTCCCTCTTTCTTGCGTAGAGATAAAGTGGGGTGGGAGAGAGAGAGTGGGGTCACCGGAGAGTTTTTCGGAACATCGCCGGAGGTCCACGGGGAGATTGTTGGAGATTTCACAAAAGTTTTATGAGGTTTGTTGCCCCTAATAAAAGCTATTATATATTATTGCCCCTCCCTTTCCCAAATAAAAGCCAAGTTTTATTGACCCGCCTAATAGAAAATTTGAAGTTATTGTCCCGCAATAAAATGTTTTATTGCCTCCCATATTGCCCCCCCCCCCCCCCCCCCCCCCCCCCCAGTAAAAGTTTATTGCCTCCCAATCATCAATGAGGATGTTCTTGATTTTGAAAAATTTAGTAGGTTTATTGACCCCATGCCAATAAAAGTTTTATTGAGGGTCAGTAATCACTAACTTGTGTTTTCCTCTTCATTGAAATGATTATTTGATTTAAAATAACGTATATTGGGGTCAATAGAACTTATATTGCCATCAAATATTTTTACTGGCCCCCAATAAAACTTTTATTGTCTTAATAACTCTAGCTTCCATGATTTTAGTCTTTCACTTTTCCTATTTTAAAGAAGTACATGAAATACAGAATTAGATGAACCACCTTCTTAGTTGTAACGAAAAAAAGAAGAAACAAGCTGGAATCTGGTATCAAGTCTGTTCAAAATCTCTTCATTTGCATTGTGACATGGTATCTTTGTACAATGTAGATAGATTCAAAACCAAAACTTTTACTGGTACGATGATGATCTCGAGCTTACAGTCAATTATTGAGCTTCAAAGTGAGTGGATAACTAAATGCCTTACCAAATTTCCCAGCCCATATGTATCTGTCTATTTAGGAATGAAATCATTATAGCTTTGAGCAAAATCCTCTAAGCTTTAAACATACAGTACAGAATGAGATAGAATTTGGATATGCTCATGTTCTATGCTTTTTTTCCCCCCACATTTTTTGGACATGTGTACTGTTCTTTATGTGTTGATTATAGAAAAGAGTACTGTATGTGGGGTTAAGCACTGATCTGAGTTTTCGATTTATATTTCGGCTCTAGCAAAGTGTCCGACCATGCTCAATTTGACATCAGACTATATGACTACATTTATAGAGGAACTTCCTAATCTGGACACCATTTGTTCTTATAATTACTATGCTTGTAATTCTGTCTTCCTCTTCGTATTTGATATGAGTAACTTATATCTATGTTTTTAGGCCCTTGATTGTGGTGGACAAAGGAAGTCTTTTTTTTTTTGGGAATTTAGAAGCACATTACTGATACAACTCAGAGATAATTATGATCGGATTTAGTTACTACCTTTGTTTACCCTACCAAGAATAAATTCTAATTCTAACAATAGTCACTTTATCAAGCAGGTCAACCTCCACACCTCCACATCACATTCATTGACAACTTCCATATTGCAAAGTATTGGTTGTGTTAGCTACGAAACCACATTCCTTTACTTCAGCAATTCTGTAAGTTCCACACTTTTGGTCACTAAGAGCATCTCCAACGGATTGGTCAAAAAACTTGTGTCAAATTTGAATTTGAAGGATGATGTGTCATGATCATTTTTGACAAATTTTTGCTTCAATGAATATGTTATATTTAAATGTTATTTTATTATTTTTGAAAAATTTTTATAACAAAAAGAAATATTTCAAAATGAGTTTCTTGCTTTCTTCTTTATCGATCTCTTCTGGTCTTCATGCTTCTTCTTCTCTGTTTTTCTTTTTTCTTTCTTTGATGGGCAACAAAAGATAGAACACCAGAACTTCCATTACTTCAATATCCAAAAAATACAAACTTCAATTAGCTTCAGGCAACTTTTGGAGGTTTTCTGGTCTAGTCATGATTATAGACAAGTATTTGGGTAAGGTCCTGATGTGGGAGACCAATAGAGATCTATCATTTTTGACAATGAAAATGTAAGAGTCGAGATTGGCTTCCCTGAGGAAAGTCGCCTGAATATGAACTTGAGAGGTCACATTTGGTAGCAAAGCTGAATAGCTATGCAGCAGATCTGAGTTCTAGATTTTTGGCTCAATTTTTTGATATTTTGAGTTCTTGGTTTCCTGATCAAATAAGTGCATTTTCTAGGGCATTGCTATTCCACTTCAATTGATGGATGAGATTCTGGAGATCATTCGATCCCTGAATGTTGCCTGAGAAGATACAGTACCAAAAAACCAAAGAGAAAGAAAGCTTTGTAGGGGAAGAAGAGAGAGAGAAGGAAGAAAGAGAAATAATAATAAAGAAAGAAAGACAGATTGAAATGTGCCCGTCAAATTTGACAGTAAATTGGAGAACTGTCAACCACGTGGGATCCATGTAGATTCGACCTATGGGTTGGAAAGGATTTCATTAGCCATTTCTTACCGTTTCATTGTCCATCTGTCATTTGACTTCTCCGTTGGAAATGGTCTAAGTGATTGGATGAAGTATTGCTATTTGAGATGAAACTAAAAATGTAGAATATTTTGGTAATAACTAACCACTTCTTTAATTTGTACAAAAAGAACATCTTTGGTTAGAATATCCATTTCTTGAAAACTGTAAATATACAAGCTTTTTGCTTAGAATTTTCATTTTTGTATGTGTAAATATACAAGTCTGGTTAAAACACAAGCTTTTTGAATATATAAAATAGGGTCCGGATCCTGGGACACTTTATTTTACACATATTTTTACACTTATTTTTAGCCATTAGATTTAAGTACTTTCAATGGTCTTGATTCATTATAAACATGATGTGGTAAATGACATGGAAATAATTATATAAATATTTTTTTACAGAAAAAATAGATAAACTCCAATTAAACTAATTTTATAAGGAAAATCAAAAACCAAAAAATAGAGGATGAACGTCTTTCTTCTTCTTCTGGAAAATATGAGAGATTGAGAGACCTTGCTGCTCTTCTTTCAGCACCGTCTCACCTTTTCCTTGAGTTGAACAATCAACTTTTTTATTTTTTGAATGATACCTTATTGAATTCATTTCATTTTGGTTTCACACGATTTGCTACAAAAAATCTTCTCACCCAAATCATTTTGTCTTACTGCAATTTGTGTTATAAAAATCCATCCTCCTATAATCCCCTTCTTTTATTCCATCAAGTTAGTATTAGTAATTATACTACAAGTTTTTAGATCTCTCTTCTTCTCGGGTCTTCAATTGTTTGCATACCCTCTTCTTTCTTTTAGGCCAAAATCACAACCCATCATTTGATCTAGATCTAGATGAAGAAGATTGAGTGGTTTTTCTATTTCTCAATCTACACAATCTTACTGGGTTCTGCGATCGAAATATATTTAACAATTACATAATTATTGTACTGCAATTAACTTGGAGAGTATACAGTTGGAGATTTGGAGGGAGAGAGAGGCCATGCCTCTTCTTCTTTTTGCGTGAAGAAGAAGAACATGACATTCATCTTCTAATTTGATTTGATTTTCTGTATAAAATCATTTTTATCTAAGTTTTTATTTTTTTTTTAAAGAAAATATAATTGTTTCCACATCATTTGCCACATCATACTTGAAAGTAATCAAGACCATTCAAAGCATTTAAATCTAATGGCTAAAGAGAAGTGTAAAAATATGTGTAAAATAAAGTGTCCCAAGAACCGGACTCTATAAAATAACAAAAATGCTTGAGATCACAAATACTTTTACCAAATATTAATAACAAGTGATGTGGCTGGTGCCATATCATCAAACTATTTTTAGCATGTATTCTTATTTTATTTTTATTCTTTAAATTAAAAAGAGCAATAATTAAAAGTTATTGTTGTTTAATTAGAAAAATATATATGATAAACAACAGAAAAAGGAAGGAAAAAACCCTAAACAAAACCCTTCAATCATGGAAACTTTAACATGCAATTGTAGGAGAAGGTTATCAGTCAAAACATAAAAAATAGAATATGAAGTTGCATGTGACTTAATTCATTAGTGGACCGGCAATTGAATAATGATCTATTACTACTAGTGGTGGTAGTTTTCATTTTAGAAATAGAGATATGCAGTGATGGAGCAATGATGATTTTTAGTTGATAACTGGATCTCTCTCTACTGGGTTTCATGTTCTTACATTGTTAAATGAAAATAGAAATAGATATACTATTATATATACAGTCGACTAGATTTGATGTAATTTCTTTGCGCTATTCTCCTCCAGATTTCTTTGTTCTTTTGATTATGAAGATTTGGTTGTTTTTTAGTTTGAGGAAGGGCGACAACAAATTTGGTTGTTTGGTGAATCACCTCTTTTTTTTTTGCTGATTAATTAGTTTCTTAATAAAATCAATGAAATTTGTCAGAAATTATTAAATTGAATGTATTGACATGTAAGATGCCAACTCAGATGCCACATAATTTGGTATTGATTTTTGGTATAATTTTTTGGTGTCTGTAGCACTACTCATAAAATAATAACATGTTTGGTTAAAGTCTCTAATGTTATGATTGTTCTATTACGTTTCAAATTCAGGAAAAAAAAAACCCAAATATGCAGCATCTCGCAAGTCGACTACCTAGTGCATTGTAAATGTTTTGCTATCAATTCTTGATATTGAATCAAGCAGCGAATGACTACATGTGGGGAAAAAAATTACGAAGAGGAATCGATTTAAACAAACTTCCTGTAAAAATAATAGTTGGTAGGAACTAATTACTATCTATAATTACTATCTATGTGGATTCATTTATAATTACTATCTATGTATTAACTATCTTGAAAAAATAACTAATTTCATTCCATATTGTACCCTTATTTATGTTTGACCATATTAAATGCTCTCTATTAATATGAAAAAAAAAACTCTTGACTCTTTTGTTTTCCTAATGTTTTTTCATTTCTTATATTTCCTAAGTCCTTCGATGAAAATTTTTCTTTCATTTATTTGGCCATGTTCCATAATACTGAGTCTTTTTTTGACATCTTTTTATTTTATTATATATATATATATATATATATATATATAAAACCCACAGAAAACAGAAAGAAAGAAAAAAACAAAAAATTGTCCATTTACCCAAATTTGAGATACATTAACCCTATTTACCCAAACATCTTATGAGATTGTCTGATTGCCCACTTAACCAATAATTTATATATATTTTGCCCTAATACTCAATTAAGTATTTTTTTTTATTGCTTTTTATTTATTTTTAGGACAATTTTTCTCTCTCCTTGTTTATCACTTAGAGAGACAAGTCATCGGAGACCTCGTCGGACTCCTGTGATCGGAGTTCGGAAACTGGTGACCAGTGATCGGAATTGGCAACCGGTGACCAGAATCCAGCAACCAGTGACGGGATTACCGGATTCTGGCGTCCGATTTTATTGTCCCCTAATAATACCCAATAATCATATTATTGACCCCCAATAAACATTTTATTGCCCCCCAATAATCACATTATTACCGCCAATAAACTTATTATTGTCCCTTAATTATCATATTATTGCAAAACTTTATCATCCACAGTTGTATAGCAAAACTAACATAGTTGTATAGAATGTTAACAGTTTAGGTTTAATACTCATTTTAATCTATTGAGGACCCGTAATTGATCCAAAAAAAAAAATGTAACCAAAGTCCTAATCTCCCACACCACTCCCAAGCCTGCAACTCGGGCAAGAAAAAGAAGAAACAAAACCATATCAAAGGAGCCTTCTCTCTCGCAACCATGTCAAGCTCAAGATCCTCACCGATGCCATCCACTATCCAGGCCTCGGCCTTGATCTCCTCTCTACCAAGCCTTCCAGCTCCCACTTCCTCCTCGTCGCCAGTGACTGCCAAGGCCACATTGCCCTCCTCGACCTTCGCCTCAAGTCCCCGGTCCTCTGGTTCGACTTCAACACCAACAACAACTTCCGCCTCGCCGTCCAGGACCTCTACTCAGTCCAGGCCCCACCCGACCCAACACTGGAATCTTTGTCTGAGTTTATTGCTTGGTTGTCGACGTCGGGGTTGTTGTCGGAGTGGAAATTTATGCTGCACGTTGGCGGATTAAGCCTCGATGCCAGATTGATTTATGCCTCGATGACTGCGCCAGAGTTTGTTTGAGTTTCAGTTTAATTAATAGGGCAAAACTGTCATTAAATGTTAAATTGGATAAATGAGAGTAAAAAATTCTTAATAGAGCAAGTGAGAGTATATTGGCCCAAATTTGGGCATTGGATCAATATCCCAAAATAAATTGGTAAAGCTCATTGACATGGCAGTTGCAAACATTTTATTGTTCCTTTTCGTAGATCACATGTTAGATTAGATGATTATATAAATCTCTCTCTCTCTCTCTCTCTCTCTCTCTCTCTCTCTCTCTCTCTCTTTGATATGTATATAAGTAAAGCAAACGTTTGGCCATTTTTTTTTTGTTTCAATTATGTTTTTTTTTCTTGGAAAAAATTTGAAGTACATTCTTAAATATATTTGTACGTATTTCTTATGTAAATATGTACGTAAGCCCACAAGAGTAATATAAATTGCAAATAAAAAGGATTCAGAAAAGAAAAGAAAAAAGTTGAGAAACTAAAATTAATTATTTAATTAAATGCATGTGAAATTAAATAAGGGTAAAGAGGGGAAGTGAAAACTTGTCTTTTAATTGTATTAATTATTTGAATTTTTTAGATAGTGGAATACACTTGACATGCAATGAATGGGGAAAGTAGAAAAGGAAATGTTGAAGGGGACGGTTGCTAGTATTCCTCATGTAGAAATCCCCCTCCACTTGAATTTGTAGCCATTATGGAGAACTTGGAAGAGACTTTCTTTAAGAGCAAGACTTTGAGGGTAACTGTACCAGCCCCTTTTCCACATCAACAACAACAACAACAACAACAAGAACAAAAACAAAAACAAGAACAAGGACAAGAACAAGAACAAGAACAAGAACAAGAACAAGAACAAAAACAAAAACAACAACAAACTCACTGTCATTAACTTTATCGTTAAAATTTCATAATATTGTAAATTTTTTTGAAACTTTAGTGAACTAAATGTATCCAAATTTAATGATCATGTGTGAACTTTCATGTGACAATGACAAAATTACTGAAATTTACTCATTTTGTTCTTTGCACTTTGATTTTTTTTTTTTTTTTTTTTTTTGAGGGAAATGGAATCAGATTTCAGATATATTACGACGTCACTGCATCAAGCTAGAGGGTTTCACGAAACCACTCATAATACAAGTTCAAGCACAATACAGACTGCACAAAGCAGCCAAAAACTAAAAAACTGCCCAAAGTAGCCAGATTATTATTAGCCAACAGAACTAAAACCTGAAGGAACTGCTGAAAAAAACTAAATCCCTAACCCTACCGTATCCAAAGATGGAACCACTGCCTTGAGCATCTTGACGGCTAAGACCCAAATGGTGTATGTCGCAACAAATCAACACAGTTACACGGTAACATCAAAGAGACAGAAATAAGGGTAGAAAAAAAATTGACTACCTCCCAAAAGCCCAGACCAGCCCGAACTAGGTGAAAAGAAAGAGGAGAACTGGGCCCAAATAGACCCAGATCACTAGGCTGCACAATACAACCCAGCAAGGCAGAGGCCCAAGCCCGCAGCCAAAATCCAACTTCCTCACACCATCCGGGCCCGACCAGCCTTCCCGGAAGGCAACCCCGCCCTTCACAGTTCCTGCGGTCTCCATCGCTCCTCCACCATCACTGGGTCCTCCTTGAGTCCTACCCGAGAGCCTGCTTCAAAAAGACGATCAACGGAGGCCTGGATAACCTCCGCCGCCGATTGAGAAACCTACACCCGCTCCGCCTAAGATCCGAGACCCCAACCGGTAATCAAGTAACCACGATCAGATCGCCTCCCCCAAGCAAGCCAATCTGCCAGCACTCACCCTCAACCGCCTCAGTCGAAACCGCCGCGAATCGGGGCCCTTACTGCCTCAAACTTCCGTTGAGCACACCACCGAACCAACGTTGTCGACGAACCAAGGAGAAAACACTGCCTCTCCGTATCCACGCCGCCGCCTGGTCTGGGGACCTTGAGATCGCCGCCTCCAGCACGCGAAACCCTAGGTTTCGCCAAAACGAGGTCGTTCTGAAATCCCCGGAGGCCTCCGTTTTGTTCTTTGCACTTTGATTAGTAGTTAAGAATCTGTTTAAACTCACATTCATCTTTCTGAAGTAAAACTTTCAACAATATTCCTTAATTAGAAAAAACTTTCAATGAGGCAGCCATGTTCATT
Source organism: Rosa lucieae (assembly GCA_024704745.1). Classification (NCBI taxonomy): domain Eukaryota; kingdom Viridiplantae; phylum Streptophyta; class Magnoliopsida; order Rosales; family Rosaceae; genus Rosa; species Rosa lucieae. Next base: position 36,813,317 of record CM045497.1, read on the forward strand.
TCTAATATTCGTTAACTTTTTTGATCCTTTCAACAATATTATTCTTCAATCAAGAGGTAAAAAACAATACAACAAACTTCTTTCGAACCATAAGCAAATTACTCATCGAATATTATAAGTGAATAACATAGACTTGGCATATTTGAATATCCCCAATTGCAAGAATAATTACTTACCTGATATTAGAAGATAACATGTTACTCAATAGATATAAATCAAACATAGAATATAATAAAACATGATGCAGTCTGTAATGTTCTTATTACTCATTTTATCCTTACCATCTTGTAGCAATAATATATGAAGAGCAAATGTAATCAAAATACAAAGCAAACAATATAAAGTAGATGGAGAAACTAAATTAATAGACAGGTATACTAATCAGCTAAATACACAATTGCCAACTCTAGATGTTGTCTAGTTGGTGCAAGGCTTGGTCAATGTCTGGAACTGAAAGAATTTGGAGGGGATGGTATCTCTAGAATCCCTTCTAGCATTAGTACCACCTTCTTCATCGAAGGGCGCAATGGTGGCTCCTCCTGGATGCAGCAAAGACCAAGCTTAACCATCTCCCGTAGTTTACTCGTGTCAATCTCATCATCATCCTTCACTAGCTTATCCAGTTCATTGGCCTCCAAACAATGGTACATCCAATTCTCAAGAGTTAATAGATCCTCAGGTATCTCCATGGTCGAACCTCTCTGACAGCATATGATCTCCAACAATACAATCCCGAAGCTGTACACGTCCGCTTTCACTGTTATCGACATGTTCCTGTGCCACTCAGGTGCAACGTAACCCCTGGTTCCTCTGAAGCCAGTATATGTCCTGGATTGGTCGGCTTTCAACAGCTTGGCTAATCCAAAATCAGCAAGCTTTGCACATTTCTGCTCACTCATAAGTATATTTTCTGGTTTGATGTCACAATGAATGATTTGTGTCTCACAATCTTCATGTAGATATAGTATACCTTGAGCTACATTGAGGGCTATACTGACTCTTTCCTCCCAAGTTGGCCTTCCACCATAAGATTTGAAAAAGAAATCCGCAAGTGAGCCGTTGGTCATGTACTCATAAACCAGAAGCCTATTTGTTCCGTCAAGACAGTAGCCAAGCAATTTCACTAGATTCTTGTGATGAGTTCTCCCAATTGCATTGATCTCATTACGAAACTCTCGCTCTCCTTCATCCATCACTGTCTCTAGTTGCTTGATTGCCACTTCTCTCCCACCAATCACCCCTTTAAAAACTGTCCCAAAAGCTCCTTTTCCCACTTGATTGGTGAAGCCTTTGGTTGCCTTTTCAAGTTCACAATATGTATATGACCGCAGTGTAACACCTTCAATTAACCCTTCACCAGCTGGATTTGTAACCTTTCGGTAGTCCCAAACACGATATCTATATAAAACAACACCAGTAATTGCCATAATAACAAGTGAAAAAGTTAAAGTTGCAATGCTGCTAATAAATATGACTCTGTCATTTTTTCTTCCCTTGCTCACCCTTTTTGTCCCTGAACTCTGATCATTAGTAACCTTTTTGACAAAGGTTGTCACCACAGAGGTTTGGGGAGTTCTTCCAAATATTAGAGGGAGCTTTTGTTTTCTGCACTGCTGGTCCCTAAATACTGCAGCTTCACAGTTAGAATCCATCAAACAGTCATCTTTACAAGCAGTCTTATCCAATGATAGAATAGAGTATGGAGTGTTTTCCCAATCCATGTTGTCCACATCAACAATAGAATATGAAGTTTCATTCTCACCTTTGCAGCCAACTGTACTCGAGTTTCTCTTGCATCCTAAATATCTTTGGCCCTCGTCGATGAAAACGAAACCAGGAAGACATACACAAGAAATTTCTGGTTCCCCAAGAACACAATAAGAATTTAGGCCACAGAGTCCAGGAGGAGCACACTTATCAACAATTGGTGGTGACCACTCAATTGACCAGGAATAATTCTGACCCAAACTATAGGAGTACAACCGGAGTATTCCATCTGCATCAATCGTCAAACGATAGCTACGATACATAGAAAGGCCTTTCTGAAAAGAAAATATACTTCTTATCTTGAAACCGGTGGAATTAAGAAGATAGAGCCCCTCATTTTGATCAAGATTGAGGGACACATTGTTCCCTGCTGTGAATGTCTCAGTGTTCCAATAAGCATATTGATCAGGACTCACTGTAAATGGACCAATTGGATACTGAACCAGGTTGCCATCTCCCTGCATGATCAGTTGAAACCTTCCACTTGAGTGATTCGTGTTCGAGACGGAGGAGATGAGCTTTGTTCCAGCCAACAAACTCTGCCCGGATACAATGGTATCTGTTGGAACATCAAAAGTCTGCCAAATGATGTTTAAATCAGAATTGTAGAGCACAAAGTTACCTGAATCAAGCATGGAGGCCCTGACAGCAGGCTGGGAAGAATTTGAAATTGGTATATGGAAGGCATTCTTGCTTGTTGAAATGAGCTCAACTCCACTGTCCCTCACAGTCAATCGAACATCATTAGGTAGTGGCTCTTGATTAACAGCATCACGATTTGCTGTCCAGATGATTGTTTTCGGATTGGTTTTCTCGAACCAGATGCCTACAGCAGGGTCATTTCCTTGCCTGTAGAAGCCAAAGGCAAACTGACCCGAATTCGATAACCAATATGAGTTGTGATTGGGATATAGAGAAGCACCTAGGCTGATATTCCCTTGTTGAGCAGCTGCAACTTGAAGAAGAAGAAGAAGGAAATGAAAAAGAAAAACTGCAGCCATGGTTGAGTTTTTCATGCTGTAGAGACCCTTGCTTATTATACAAAATAGCTTTGGATCCTTCAAGAGATGCATGGTGCCTGTATCAAGCATTTTCTATTTCAAGGCGTCGGTCGGCACATATGAGAAAGAATATCATCAACCTATTCAAGATTCCAAGTGCCTAACTCAAAGTTGACCTTCATAAACTATAGAGCTACGGCTGAATTTGGAAGTAGTAGCTAATGATTTCCCATTGCTTTTACTAATGGCAGCCCTAAATCCATTCAATTCAACAGGATTGAAGTGTCAAAACGAGTAAGAAAACAAGGAACAAGTGTTGAACACGGGTACCGTTCCATTCGGTTCATTTCTGTTTCTCATGACTTGCACACTTCTGTATTTTTCATCCAAACAGTCTTGTCAATTCAAACTACTCAAGCGTTTGACAAAAACTAAATATTGATTCAATTACTTCAAAAATTTTATCAAACAATTTCTAAGAGCTGCCCAGTACTTCACGTCGTATTACCTACCATATATACGCCCGGCAGAGACTTGGGTTATTGAACGACAAAAGATCAAAGACGACTTGGACCAAATCCAGGCCATACAATTATCAACTATCAAATTCTGAAATTATTTCATGCAAACCACTAAACGCTGTGGCCAAATAGTGGTACAAGTTACACAGAGGTAAAACAGTACTACATTAACTCTTTGTAACCACCTTTTTTTATTTTAGGTCCTTTTAACCACAGCACTGTTTCCAGATATCTTTGTTGCACTAAACCACCTTTCCCTCCCTTTCCTTCTCTTCCGGTTCCAAAAGAATGAAGAAAATGGAACAATAGTATCGAATACTACCCACCAGCACACATAGTATGTAAGCTAGGCTTGTTCTGTGACCAAAACCTGGCGATTTTCGCCACAGGCTCTACCTCGTAGAGTTCGTAATATCTGTCAAGGAGATGAAGGGATGTATTCCACAAATTGGTATTAATTCACAACCAATTCATCAATCAGCTCCAACAAATGCAAATGGGTACACCCGTAGCAAAAGAAAACAAATTAAAGAAAGAAGCAAATTGCAATGGGACGGGGGATGGAGAGGGTCTACAGCCTACAGGTATAGACCGAATTGAAGTGATTGGGTTTCTGTATCCACCGCCGTAAAGGTTGACTGCAGTTAGTCTTCGCGCGCCTTATTTTTCTCCATCTCTATATCTAGAGTCTAGTTTTACTGTAGCCTAACGGCCTAAGCCTTGGTTAGCTTCCTTTCACGGCTCGAAACGGAGGAACAGTGTCGTGCTACTCTACTCGCTGATTTTGAATGCCCAGTTTTGTACGCGCTGAAGTCATCAGTCCTCTCCTCTCCTTCTATTCATCAAGTCGATTTCTCATTGTTACTGAGGTTAGCGCTGAACTACTTCAGCTATAAAGGAACTGCTAAATTCAGATGAAGATTCGAACAGCATTGACGTTTACTGTGACGTAGCTTTGGCATTTGGTAGTCGGATCTCTCTGTTTTTGTTGGTCGTTTGAACCTGAAATCATAACTCTCTCCTTCTTCCATTCCACTAAACCCATCAGCGAACTCTCTGAAACATATCCAGAAACAAATTCGAATTGGCAGTTGTTGTTCTAATATAATGTATTGATTCCAAACTACAATTTCTTGTTGTAATGCACAATTGTGAAACAAATTGGACCCGTAGAAGCACAATCACACCTGGAAACAGTGGCCTCCGCGGTGGCCGAAAACCCCCAAACAGCCAAATCTTCAAAACTTAACCGAAATTGAAAACTAACTAAACCACAATGTATATTTCGCGGAGTAAACGAAGTTCCATACCTCGTGCAAGGCTAACTGTCGCCGGATTCGCCGGAAAATGCTTGAAAACCTTCGAACTCCGGAAGCTTTGGAGCTCCGACTCTCCTTCCTTGTTCGGATATGGAACAAACCAAGAGCTGAGAGAAGTAGGCGATGAGAAGGCTAGTTGAAAGGCACCTGTAATCCCTGTGATGTGGCCTGAAGCCGGAGTTTTGGTCGGGTAAATGTGGCGGTTCGGTGGGTCGACGAAACGGGTTGAAAGAAGCAGGGTCTGGTTCGGTGGCAATTTTCATGGTGTTTTTTTTCCCCCGATAAGAAGTGCAATTGAATTTGTTTAGGTTTTTTTTTTGTAATATCATTTTAATTTTTTTTATCAGATTATAATTTTTTAATTTTGTTTGTGTTATTCTTGTGTAAAAAAATTATAAACAAATTGATTACATTATATAAAAATGTGTAATTTTTAAAATAAAAAATAATACATATTAATTTTAGCAGTAAATGCGGACTTTGTGGATAAAAAAAAAGTGAAGGAAACACTTACAAAAATCAAATAAATACTACGGGTGTCTAAAAAATGTCTCGATAATTCTCATGGACTCGTCATGACGCGTACTTTATTGTCGTGTCCGATCCTTTATGTGGTGCATAGAAATATACTGCCTACAAGAGTCAATTTGGATCGAAAATGTGTGCAGTTGGATACTAGATGTGTATTTTGCAACAATTATGCAGAGGATGCCCTGCATGCAGGGGCGGATCCACATAGAGCCCAACACTTGGGCACTTGTCTAGACTGGATTTTTGATTTTACATTGATTTGGTGTAGGCAAGGGATGTGAAAATGGCAAAAATAGGGCAAAACAAGGTGAATTGGGGAAAAAATGGCAGAAATTAGGCAAAAACAGGGCAAAATCTTCACAATTGCCTCCAAAATCTACAACTTCTCTCTAATTTTCCTCCCTTCCCCTCCTGCCATTGACTTGACTTACCTGAAAAAAATTTCTGGATCCGCCCCTGCCTGCATGTTCTAAAAAATTGCAAGAGAATTGAGGAGTATTGGCTATGGGGTCCGCTGCAACTTGAGGTACGTAACCACCCTTCATCTAATGTTCATGCATGGCTTCTGCATGTTTATGATTTGCTGCCCAATCACAAGCTAGAGCTCTTCTTTATGCTTGTTTGGGCAATATGGGTGGAACGCAACAATGTTACTTGGAAGGGGACCTCATTTTGTCCCTTGAATACTGCTATCTGGGCTACCAAGCTCCTTGAGGACTACCATGCGGCTCATCCGGGGTCACCAAAGAAGAAGTCAAGGCATAAAACTAAGTGGCAGCTGCCACCTCGAGGTAGGCTGAAACTTAATATTGATGGCGCATTTCACAGCGCTACTGGTCAAGGGGGTATTGGGGCTTTCATCAGGAATGAAGATGGTGTGTGTCTCACTGCGATTGCACGTCCCTTTCCCCATGCTAGATCAGCCTTTCAGATGGAGTTTGAAGCCATGAGAGCAGGACTTTTACTCATCATTCACTAAGGATTAGTCAATGTTGATATTGAAACTGACTGCTCTTTGCTGATCGCTGCACTCAAAAGTGACACGGAGGACTCTGAAGTTGGTTGTATTGTTGAGGATTGCAAATCATATCTGCATGCAATTTCTTCTATTAATCTATACTCTGTCTATCATGAAGCAAACGGTGTGGCCCATAGATTGGCACACCTTGCTAGTGTTGATTACTGGTTAGATGAGACTCCTGTGATTATTCGGGATGCTCTCTTTGAGAATTCTTGTACTAGTACTCAAGGTGTAGGTAATATGTTCCCCTCGCTGTACAATCATCCTTCTTATTCTATTAATAATATTTTTCGGGCGTGGGGCTGAGCCTCCCAGTTAGACTGGTTCCAAACCCAGTTGCAAAAAAAAAAAAAAAAAAAAACATATTAATTTTAGTAGTGAAGATGGACCTTGTGGGAAAAAAAAAAGAAAAAAAAAGAGAAAGATTGAAGGAAGCACTTATAAAAATCAAAATAAATAGTAGGGTGTCTGAAAAATGTCTCGAAAATTCCCACGGACTCGTCACGTGTACTTTATTATCATGTCTCAATCCTAAATATATACATATTAATTTTAGCAGTGAAGATGGGCTTTGTGGAAAAAAAATAAAAAAAGAGAAAGAGTGAAGGAAACACTTGTAAAAATTGAAATAAATAGTACGGGTATCCGAAAAATATCTCAAAATTTTGACGAACTCGTCATGATGCATACTTTATTGTCGTGTCTCAATCCTTATATCCGTCAATGGTTTTGCTATTCAATGTACAGATTTAATAAAAATTAAAAAAAGACTTACTGGGTTTACAAATTAAGTAGATCAAAATCGAAACATAAACGAAATTAGATGCATTTTGGACTAGTAGCTTAAAATGATGTTATAATCAAATCAAACGGTCGATGTCTCAGGCCTATGATCGATGATGATCTTGCCATTTGCAGTGTGTTATTAATAAAAATAGAAAATTACACACAAGTGTCAATTTGAAACTTTAATTTGTGATAAGGCCACCGGATTTGGCCGGAGGTCGACCGGAGACCTAGCCGGAGAAGAGAGAGAGGATGATTGTTGACTTTTTACTCTAGTGGTATTTATGTAAATATATTGGTTTTTTATATCCAAAATTTAACACATTTTTTAATCTAGTGGCCTTATGAGGGAAAAAAATAGTCGGTGGCCTTATGACAAAAAAAACTTTGAAATATGCATTTATATGTAATTAACCCAAATAAAAATAGGGTTATTAAACCTCATTCAATTGACCAATTAGATCGAAGTCATAACCTTGTCCAAATTGGATGATTTTTGAACTCAAAGCCTAAAATAATATACTTTTCACATCTAATGGTTGGTTTGTGAAGTTTATGAGTTGTTGACGGTCTTTCCCTTTTTAGTGTGGAGTTGATAAAAATAAGGTGATTAAGCCTCATCCGGTTGACCGAGTGGATCAAAATCATAAGAGTAACAAAATTGGGTAATTTTTTGACACGAACCCTAAAATAATATAATTTTCACATCTAACGGTTGGTTTCTCAAGTCTATGATCTGTTGACGGTCTTGCCCTTTGAAGTATATCTAATAAAAATAGGGTTATTAAGTCTGATTCAATTGAACCTAAAACATAAAATAATGTACTTCTTACATCTAATGGTCAGTGCCCATGGCCTAACATCAGCGAAAGCTATGGATTCGTCTTGATGCCCTCTTTCTAGCCTTGGAGATTTGAGTTAGATCCAACAATTTTTTCTAGAAGTCTCGTACTAGGAGGCTTGATTTACGAACAATTTTCTGGGGGGCGATTCATATTAGTGAGAAGATAAGGATTCAGAATGCAAGTTGCGGTGTTACTAACTTTGAACAATGTCAAATTTGAAGCTCTGATTTTAGGTAGGGTATCTCGGAGAACCTTTCCTTTTAAATTGATAAATAGAATTATTATTGAAATAAGTGACTTATTTGATATTGGTCGAGTTAAGTCTTGAATATTACCGCTTTATAAAAACATGTGTTATAATGATTATAATGTCATTCATGATACATTTATAGATTTGTAAAAGAAGTTTGAAGGATATGTAGAATATCGATTTGGATTACGGGAAACGAATACTTTTGTGTAGTTAAGCTTGACTAGTTTGGCCAAATTTCAAGTGGGCTAATAAAGCTGTACGATTTTGGTAATCAAGTTTAAGCAAGATGACTAGCAAAAAGGGAATCTGAATTGTTACTGCGTGTTAGATCATATATTCAAAACATCTAGAGTCACCCGCGGGTTGGTAAAATACATGATATGGGATGTGTAGGCTCTCTTGTTTTGATATATGGACTAACGAGTAATTAAGTGAAACTCATTTGACAATTATCATTTCTATTATTCATTTTTGTAAGAATTTTTTGATAACTTGTTTGTGACTTCTAGATAATAATGACTTAAAAAAGTTTGGCCCTACTGAACGTAACCTCACCCCTATAGACTTTTGTTCAGGTGTGACACAAGTTTTGAGAAGAACTAAACGGGATGAGTCTAGAATGAAGATCCTAGAAGAAAGAGTTTATTTACATTCTTCTTTGTGACACTCACACCTCAAATTCGACGTTAGGTGCTTAAAATCTACCGACACCAAGGGCGTGACATGTACGATGCGATGACACACTTGCCCTTTGAAGAATGTGGTGAAAAAAAAAAGGTAATTAAGTCTTAGTCGGCTGACCGAGTGGATCGAGGACATAACTATGATGGAATTGTTCGGGTTTTGAACTTGATACCTAAAATAATGTACTTGTCACATCATAAGGATAGTGTCTCAAGTGTACGATCCGATTAAACACTTGCCTTTTGAAGCGTGTAGTGAAAAAAAAAGTTATTAGGTGTTTGTCGGTTAACCAAGTGGATTGAAGACGTAACTATGAAGGAATTGTTCAAATTTTGAACCCAAAGCCTAAAATGATGTACTTGTGACATCTAACGAGTGATGTCTCAAATGTAGGATCCGATGACGCTCTTCCCTTTTGAAGCTTGTTGTGAAAAAAATAGGGTTATTAAGTCTTAATCGGTTGACCAAGTTGGTCGAAGACATAACTATGAAGGAATTGTCTGAATTTTGAACCCGAAGCATAAATAATGTACTTGTCACATCTAATGGACGGTATCACAAGTGTATGATTTGATGACGCTTTTGTCCTTTGAAGGTTGTAGTGAGAAAAAAAGGGTTATTGAACCTTAATTTGTTGATTGAGTGGATCAAAGTCATATCTATGACATAATTGTTCGAGTTTTGAACCCGAATCACTCAGTTATATCTATGACAGAATTGTCCAAGTTTTGAACCTGTAGCCTAAAATAATGTACTTGTCGTATTGGACGAACGGTGTCTCAAGTGTACGATCTGATTACGCCCTTGCCCTTTAAGCGTGTAGTAAAAAAAAGAATAGGGTTATTAAGTCTTAGTTGATTGACCGAGTGGATCGAAGACGTAACTATGATAGAATTGTTTGAGTTTCGAACCCGATGCCTAAAATAATTTACTTGTCACATTTAAGGGACGATGTCTCAAGTGTACAATCTGATGATACCCATGCCCTTTGAAGTGTGTAGTGAAAAAGAAAAAAAAAGGGTTATTAAGTCTTGGTTGGTTGACCAAGTGGATCAAAGACATAACTATGATGAAATTGTCCTTGTTTTAAACCCGATGCCTAAAATAATGTACTTTTCACTTGTCACTTGTCACATCGAACAGATGGTGTCTCAAGTGTATGATTTGATGACGCCCTTCCTCTTTGAAGCTTGTAGTGAGAAAAAATAGGGTTATTGAACCTTAATTTGTTGACTGAGTGGATATGACAGAATTAAGTCTTAGTTGGTTGACTGAGTGGATCGAAGACATAGCTATGATAGAATGATCCGAATTTTGAAGCTGAAGCCTAAAATGATGTACTTGTCATATTTAACAGACGGTGACTCAACTGTATGATCTGATGACGCATTTGTCTTTTGAAGCGTATGGTGAAAAAAAAAAAAATAAGGTCATTAAGTCTTAGTCGGTTGACCAATTGGATCGAAGACATAACTAACAGAATTCTCTGAAATTTGAAAATGTTGCCTAAAATAATATACTTGTCACTTCAAATGGACGGTGTCTCAAATGTATGATCTAATGGTGCCCTTACCCCTTGAAGTGTACGGTGGAACAAAAAATAAGATTATTAAGTTTTAATCGGTTGACTGAGTGGATCGAAGGCATAATTTTGATCGAATTGTCTGAGTTTTAACATAATGCCTAAAAAAATAATGTACTTGTCACATCAAACAGACAGTGTCTCAAGTGTGCAATCCGATTGACCCTTTACCCTTTGAAGCATGTAGTAAGAGGGGGGAAAAAACCCCCCAAACAGTATGTTGCCTCAAATATATTGAGTTAACAATATTGGCTTTAGGATAGATCGGCTTTGGATTAGGGGAGCTAAGACAACTCGATCACCTCTATTTCTAAGACATTCGAATTAAATCAAATTGGGGGAGGAGAACAGAGCATGATAGATCAGCTTTACAGTTGGGGGAACTGTCACGTGCATCCCTTGTGATTTCTACCTTAACTAACGTCATATAACTTAGCAACTCCCAATGTTAGCTAAACCATGGTTGTCGTACTGCTCCCGTACGGTATTATACTGCAGTAGATGTTTATTGCGATGGATAGAAGATGCTCCACTTGTATCTTCCTCTTCTTTTCTTCCAACCTAAGTTTCTTTATGTTTTTTTCTGGAGCCATGTACGTCAAACTTCTTTATGGGTTCAAAGATCGGAGAGTCTTCTGTAGACCACTGTCCATATGCACCTTTATTAATTTCGACGCGTGAGCAACATGGCCACTAGGTTACTCAGGGTGGTTAGGCAAAGTGGATGTCTGATGAGTTGGAGGACGTTAGTGAAGGTTGGGTATAGCATGGTAGATATGTGATAGCTCCCCCAAACCCTAAAGAGGAACAATGAAATCCAAAGTGACCTTAGAGAAAGGATTGTAAATAATGAAATCTTTAGCTTGATGAACAAGAATAGTGGTCACCCATTCCAGCAAATGGCTTTTTTTAAGATTACCAAATATTCTATACAAAGCTTCAGGTATAGTTAAGTCACTACATCATCCACAACCCTCTTTACATATTGATTACTCTTCTTTTGATAAAAACCTTCATGGAAGTTAAGTTATAACATCCACTTTAATTTTCTTCCAACAGCTGGATTACATAATACCATTCTTTCATATTTTCTTGTTGCAAGAGTTCATAATAAGTATATACTCTTGCCATACAAAATACAACAATATAGTAAAATAATGGGCTAAATATTGATGAGTAAACTGTGATTTGGGTTTAAAATCAATTCAATCCCTGGACTTCTAATTTCATCAAAGACGCCCTTGCATTTTCAATTTTGACCTAATAGGTCCAATTCATTAGTATTCTGTTAAATGAGCCTTTGTGATGTGCCTCATGTGGAACCCATATTTTATGATGTGACTGACGGTTCTAGAGGCTGTCCGCCATATTTGATTTTTTGTGTCTCTTTTGCAAAGAAAATGTTGACGAATTTGAACAAAAGAAATGGAACAAGAAAAACCCTAAAATTTCATAAAATCTTTAATTCTTGATGGCTAGACAAAGGGGTTTTCTGCGTCCAACTCGCCCAAATAATTAATGTCAGTATTCCTCATGTGGGTTTTGCTAGCGGAGGCCTCATTTGCTTCATATAGGAAGGATAATATAGACAATTTACATTTACCCTTTTTTTCCTGCTCCCTTTTTCATCTTGTTGGACCAGCTAAAATATTATCATATTCTATAAGATTTTATGTTCTTCATTTTGGATGTACACCTGTACTGTACTTTTTTTTCCTAATAAAATAGAGACACCGCGTCTATTCTTTGCTATCTTTTTCTCTAGGTGACAAAATTTTTTATGGTTATCCAGTTGTGATTAGATGAATGCATTCTAAATGTTTTGCTCTTAATTCTTGATATTGAATAAACTCAATCAAGTAGTGAATGACTACAAATGTTGGTTTTTTTTTTTGTGGGAAAAAAAAAATTATTTAGGGGAGTTCCTCGACAGTAAAATATAATAACAGGACCCACTTTTGGGATGAACAATTTGATTCCACAAAGAGCCGGAAACCAAAGAATTACCCAACTTGGCCAAATTTTCCGCCGTGAAATTTGCTTTTTGAAGAATGTGACAGAAGGAGTCAAGGAGATAGAATCAAAAGAAACAACCATCTTGTTATAACAGACCATCCAAAAATTAAAAAAACATCTCCATATGTTCAACAATGATTTTTCTACTCCATAGTTGAGGAAAGACCATTTCTCCAATTATTTTTGTAGCCGTTCCAAAGAACTTGGAAGAGACTTCTCTAAGAGCAAGAATTTCAGCAAGGTGAATATTGTTTGATCCTTCCTTGCACTAGCCAAAAGAGGTAGCCCTATGAATGAAACCAGAAGCAGCATGAGCATTGGTGACAACCGAGTGATAAAAAAATTTAGCTTAGCACATGGATATATGGGAGGATACCATCTTATTAATTAAGCCTTCTTGACATGAGGATTTGCTTTCCAAAAGGGACAACCAACAACAGCTATAACCAAGATGACCTTAGAGGGGTGAGGCACATTTTTTGAAAATCTTATTGTTGTTGAATTTCCAGGTCTACTGTTCTTCTGAGATTGAGAGTGCTCTCAATCAAGGATCAAAATATCTGCGATATTTTTGATATATTCCCTGATATCTCTCTTTTTGAAGGGATCGATATATCATTGAGGGCAAATATCTTATATTCCGCTGTTTCTATAAAATTTCTCCGATATCGTTAAATATCCCCGATATATAAGATATTTAAGATATATCCAGACAAAATAAAGAAAAATCTGTAAAATATATGATAAGAAAAAAATTTGGGTGAGAAGTAATTCTCTAAAAGCGAATTTATGTGTAGAGAAATCCCCTTGAGGCAAATATATATGGATGAGGAGTAATCCTCTCAAAGGAAATCTGGGTGAAGAGATATTCCCTTAAGGTGAATTTGGGTGAGTAATCCCCTCGAGGTGTATTTGGGTGAATAGAAATCCTCTCAAGGGAAATCTGGGTGAGGAGCAAGGTTGAACCAATTTACCTGTGAAAGTAATTTTGATCATGTCACCCAAGATGAAGATCACGGAGCTAAAACAACTGGTTATAATGCACAAGGCCAGATTGTTTATGGGAAGAGAACTAGTGGTGCAAATGATGGTCAAAGTACCTTATCTGATGTTGCCTTTAGTTTTGACTATATCAGTTTAGGCACAGAGCACAGTTAGACCTCAATTAAATCCACTAAGGCAACAATGAATTTCACTATAACTCTTATGGATATAATCAATATGGAAAACAGTTGGCAGCTCAAAAGAGATCTATAACTATCATATTCATCACTACAATTCGTACTATATAGGTCATATAATTTGATCTGACTATTGTATTTTCGTAGAACAGCGAGTGTCTTTTTAACCATGTAGAGTCTTTTTTGTAATGTAGATGAAGTTGACATTATATCTATTTATATGTAAATTCAAAATTAAATTTTTCAAAAACAAATGTTTTTTTTCCATAATATTTATGATATTCCTAACATCTCCCTATTTCAAAGTTCCGATCGATACGTAGATACCTGTATTTTAATCCCTACTCTGAACGTTGCCAATATTCAAACACTCTAAGAAGCTAGTTTCCCTTATAAATATTCAAGTAAACATAGCTAGTGTTTTATTTTAAGATTACTAAGTTGAATAGACTAAACTAATCTATAATAGCTACTTTCTACAACATGAGAGCTCTTCTCTTCTATCTCTACTGGCAGCGGCAAACCCCAGTTCTAGGGTTTTGCTAGTCGAGATCTTTAGCCTCCGATGATTCTCCTCGTGTAGCCTATTTGTCGTCCTCCTTGAGGTCGTCTGTATCTTATGTTCAATCATTGGGTTGTGGCACCCAATTCTTGATGGATTGCCATTCCAAACTATATGGTGGTGCTAGTGGGGAGTCTGCTCGGGAGATCATTTGCTTGAGGGATTCTTGCTGGAGGAGGTGCTTCTCCAAAGCAGGTTTGTGGGAGAAAATCCGACTTTGGGATCTTGGATATGTTTCGTCTACTTTCGCGGGGATGGAGAGGTGGGTGTGATAAGGATCGGGTAGGCCTGATGGTGGCAGTCAGTGACAGTGGAGGTTGGGATGGCATCCAATCGTAGCGGTTGAAGGACTTCGGTTGGTATATGGATCTGATTTGGGTTGCAAGGTTGATTTGGGATAGTGGTCTTTGGAGCTCCACTTTCTTCCGACCTACCTTTATTTCCTCTAGTCACGGCCGTTCATTGCCCTTATGCTCTGATGTATTGGCAACAGTGGTCGAGTGGTGTCGGCGAAGGGATAGGGAGACCGATCGGAGTGGTCTGGGTGCCCATAGTATTTCTCTATGAATTTGTGTCTGTATGGTGGGCCTTGCAGGGTGTGTGTGGGCTTTCCCTAGGCCTACGCACCCTTGGGCTCACGTTTGGGACCCAGTGGTTGTTGTTGCCTAATCCGGGCTCTAGTTCACTTTTGGGTTAGACAGTCGGTCTCATGGTTCTTGTTCTTGAGAGTTCAATTGCTAACATCCAAGTTTTTGGCACCCTTGGTTGCCTTCGTCCTCTCGGGAGCCTCACCTCACTCTCTTGAGGTATATCTACTACAGTTTTGTTGCTGAATTGATATATGCAGTGCAGTTCTTGACTTTTCGGCTTCTAATCATGTCTGAAAGGCATTTAGTCATACCCTGGTTACTTATTAGATGCGCTTGTGCATCCTGTTTTGTTTTATTGCTTTCTTTCGATTCATTTGCATCTCTCCATGTACTTCTCAGTTTCACTTAATAAAGTTTGACGTCTTCCCTTCAAAAACAAAAAGAAAAAAAAAAGAACAAAGATTACTAAGTTGAATAACTTTAAACTTATTTTTTTCTAACATTTAAGTGGTCGATGTTCATTTGTGTTCTATGCAAATTACAAAATTACAACTTTGCTCACGAAACTTTGATCTTTATTTAATGATCACTTTACTCACTCACTGTCAACACCCTTACTCACATTCAATGTTGTGTTATTCTTAATTTTCTTTCATTAATGTCACGCTCCGATTTTTAAAAACAATTAAAAATCAAGATAATCTCACAATTATATCAGACTTGAATGGTTCAATCATCAATACAAAATACCTAGAAAACTTTTTTCATTTTTAACCAAGTACAAAGTGATGTTGAACACACAATGTCAATATAGACTCGCTCCATAGAGTCATATATTACATTACATAAGTTTACGAATTAAGTTGCAACAACAAAATAATAAGTAAATGCTCATCAGAACTCACTACATAGTTGAAGTCTTAACAACACTAAAGCCACAAAAATAGCTTCCTACCCATACAGTAGCTACTAGAACTCAGCTTCACCCGTGATTACCCTAACCTGCAGGATTAACCCCTACACCATCGAATAGTGCACCAGATTGCCACACAACAAACCCGATAAGCTCTTAAAAGCTTGTATGAGTAAACTCAAATACAAAAATCACACAACTCACATGAATCAAGAGGAAAACTTTCCACTTGAGGAAAATAACTCACACCAAAATCACAAGGAATCCACTGATTCAATTTAAGGAAGCAACACACACAAATCCCGAGGAGAACCTTTCAACTTAAGGAAAAGAAACTCACACCATGATTCCTTAGAAACCCAATATCCTTTTCCCAAAAGAAACAATACAAGTCATATAAAATGTTAACCTAACAAATCAATATGAAAATTCGGTTCAACTTGGACAATATAACTCAAAGAAGCAACTCATGCAATGAATCCTTCAAAAACTCAACACCTTTTCCTAAAAGGACAATATCACAAGTCACCCCGTGACAAAATCGTATAAAAGGTTAACCTAACAAATTAAATATGATACTTTGGTCAAACGTGGAAAAAAATGGGTACCCAGGAGTCGTAAGTAACCTACTTAGATCCATGAGATATGATAGCAAACATACTAGAGCTCTAACTGATCGTAACCATTCACCTGGCCAAAGGTGTGATTCCCGATATATTGCCTGAGGCAACAACTTGCGACCCTGGATCCTTAGGCCAACCTGACCCTTAGATCAAAACATCAAACGAGTCACATTGGACCCAAAATGTTACCCAAATCTCAAAAGAAGAAATTACAATTTGTGACTCTCAAAACCTCAGACCACTGGTCGTCAGATCAAAACATTTAAAATGGTCACACCGAACTTGAAAATGTTACCCAAAACTCAAAGGAGGAATCACAACCTGTAACTCCCAAATCCTCAAATGTGTTTTAAACCAATAGAAAATATCATTTCCTACAATATATTGTTTCCCAAAAGTTATACGGCCAAAACAATAAATGAACCCACGCACACATATTGCTTGCATCACAACAAGATTACCAATACATATATATTTCACGTTAAATACACACACACACGTAGTCATTCACTCAAGAATGTCATTAATACCAACTATAGTTTGCAGTTAAATAAACATCTCCCAAAAACGTTAAGGTAACTCTGTTCGTAAATGAACATTGTGAGATTACTCACATCTGAATCCCGCTATGTCTTCTTATAGAACCGAGATAACACAATCACAAAATATCCGTCCAAGACCACTTCGTCAAGTACCTAATCACCTACAATCTCATCTCAGTACACGAAACACAAAGCAATTAACGTTCGAACCCTTGTTTGAACTAAAACCCTGAAAGTAATGCCAATCGAGGCGAAACTCCATCCGAGACCACCCAAAGTCTCTTGAATACTTCTATAATAAATATGTCAAAATGATAAGTCAATCCAACAGTTGGATCCTCACGATCGAAAATCGAGATAATCAAAACCGCTAAAAATCCTAACATGCTCATATGATCTCCAAATGCTGCAAACCATATATCGAAATGCTCATATCAATGAGTGGACGATGTTTGGTGAAAGAACCTGCCCCAACCATGGCCGGACGTGCCACCATGTACAGATGGCTGCACGCACACTTCATGTGCCGCCGTGCCAAACTCCAAACTAGTTCAATCTGACAGTTTAACTTGGAGAGCTCAACACAATGATCAACTTAAATACCTGGGGTTTGAGCCAACTCAGCCTAGATTAGCGCTCCAAGCCAAAAATCATTATTCATCGTGAGTTGAAACTCCTACGGTGGAAACCGTTCAACACCACCACTAAGGATCGAAAGAGGATGCTTCCATGAGCAAAACAAGACCACTTTCGAGCCTTGCCGTCGGCGGAGCAGGGAGAACAGATTAGGCCTGCCGTTGATCTACTTCACCTCTTCGATATGCCGCCATAAGTGAGAATCACTGCTAGAGACCACCGTAGAGAAGACAGGACAGAGGAGAGGAACAGTTCTGGGCCGGTGCGGTGTCTGGTGTCGCCGGAAAAGGAAAAGGCCACCAGGTCTATTTTTCGAGTTTGGGTCGGGTTGAGGGATTCGAAGAGAGAGAAGAGAAGATCTGGAATTTTCTGGAATTTGGTAAAAATGGAAAGCCTCAGTTTGTGTGAACTATTTTCAGAAACTTTCTATTTATACAAAATTTTCGAAAATGAAAATAACTTCCGCTGACTATAACTTTTTCATACGAACTCCAATTCACGTGTGCCACATGTCCACGAACTCATATCGACGCGCCCTGCAACTTTTGTGAAGGAATTTTCGGAGAAACTCAATGAATAAATATCAACTTTTTGATCCCTCAAAAATAAAACATTACGAGAATTTATTTGTGCGAAATACTTCCACATTATCTCCGAACTACGTACTCGCACCTACAACTACCGAATAAATTTCAGAAAATCCTCAAAAAATAATAACGAATTTCCGGGGTATTACAATTAACGTCACATATATCCAACAACTTTGATTAACACTTAACTCATTGTCATGAACTTTACCGTTAAAATTTCATAATAGTATATTTTTTTTTTCAAAAAAAAAAAAAAAAAAACTTTCATGAACTAAATGTTTCAAAGTTGGGGAAATTGTTGACACCAAATAACGCAAATGGAATTCCGCTCAAATATGTCAAAGCTGATTATTATACCTGTCTAGTAATTTAGTTTTTCCAAAATCTCAAATTTGTTAATAAAGCTAAAATTATTTTGTCACCCTGAACTTTAAACCTAGAATCATTTGTGTCCCCAAACTTCTAATTTAATTACATATGCCCCTTTACTCTTCATAATTTGGTGATGATGAGAATCCACTTAGGGTCAGTTTTTTGCTTTGGACATGAAAATTGTGTGTTTCTTGCATGATTGAAGACCAAAATCTAATTTGAGTGAGCAACACTATATGAAGAAATTGATGGATTAGTTAAGGATTGGCTGTAGTCAATCATATTGGAGAGTATATGGGCACAAGCGATCATATTAGTAGTTTAGGGGCACAAATGATTTTAGGTATAAAGTTCGGGGTGATAAAATGATTTTAGCTCTAAATTTATTATACCTGTCTAGTAATTTAGTTTCTCCCAAATTTCAGATCTGTTAATAAACCTCTATCATCCTTCTGAAGTAAAAGTTTCAACAAGTTTTCTCCTAAAAACCTTCAATGAGGCCATCATGTTCATTTCCCATCGTTATACTCCTTTGAACCTTTCAACAATATTATTCCCCCATGAAGAGGTGAAAAAAATATACAATAAACTTCTTTTGAACCATAAGCTAATTACTAATTGAATATTACGAAGAGAATATGAAAGTTAGACTTGAAATATTTGAATATCCCCAATTGCAAGAACAATTACTTGCAGATATTGGAAGATAACATGTTACTCAACAAATCAATAGAGATTAATCAAACATATAACATAATTAGACATGATGCAGTCTGTAATGTTCTTATTACTCATTTTATCCTTATCATCTTGTAGCAATAATATATGAAGAGCAAATGTAATCAGAAAACAAAGCAAACAATAAAAAGTAGATGGAGAAACTAAATTAATAGACAGGTATACTAATCAGCAAAATACACAATTGGTGACTCTCGATGTTGTCTAGTTAGTGCAAGGCTTAGTCATGTCTGGAACTGAAAGAATTTGGAGGAGATGGTATCTCTAGTATCCCTTCCAGCATTAGTACCACCTTCTTCATCGAAGGGCGCAATGATGGTTCCTCCTGGATGCAGCAAAGACCAAGCTTAACCATCTCCCGTAGTTTGCTCGTATCAATCTCATCATCATCCTTCACTAGCTTATCCAGTTCATTGGCCTCCAAACAATGGTACATCCAATTCTCAAGAGTTAATAGATCCTCAGGTATGTCCATGGTGGAACCTCTTTGACAGCATATGATCTCCAACAATACAATCCCGAAGCTGTACACGTCCGCTTTCACTGTTATTGACATGTTCCTGTGCCACTCAGGTGCAACATAACCCCTGGTTCCTCTGAAGCCAGTATATGTCTTGGATTGGTCAGCTGTCAACAGCTTGGCTAATCCAAAATCAGCAAGCTTTGCACATTTCTGCTCGGTCATCAGTATATTTTCTGGTTTGATGTCACAGTGAATGATTTGTGTCTCACACTCTTCATGGAGATATAGTATACCTTGAGCTACATTGAGGGCTACACTGACTCTTTCCTCCCAAGTTGGCCTTCCACCATAAGATTTGAAAAAGAAATGCGCAAGTGAGCCGTTGTTCATGTACTCATAAACCAGAAGCCTATTTGTTCCATCATGACAGTATCCAAGCAATTTCACTAGATTCTTGTGATGAGTTCTCCCAATTGCATTCATCTCATTACGAAACTCTCGCTCTCCTTCATCCACCACTGTCTCTAGTTGCTTGATTGCCACTTCTCTCCCACCAATCACCCCTTTAAAAACTGTCCCAAAAGCTCCTTTCCCCACTTGATTGGTGAAGCCTTTGGTTGCCTTTTCAAGTTCACAATATGTATATGACTGCAGTGTAACACCTTCAACCAGTCCTTCACCAGCTGAATTTGTAAGCTTTCGGTAATTCCAAACACGATATCTATATATAACAACACCAGTAATCGCCATAATAACAAGTGAAAAAGTTAAAGTTGCAATGCTGCTGATAAATATGACTCTGTCAACATTTTTTCTCCCCTTGCTCCTCCTTTTTGTATCAAAACTCTCATCAGTAGTATCCTTTTTGACAAAGGTTGTCACCACACCAGGTTTGCGAGTTCTTCCAAATCTTAGAGGGAGCTTTTGTTTTCCGCACTGCTGGTCCCTAAATATCGCAGCTTCACAGTCGCAATCCATCAAACAGTCCTCTTTACAAGCAGTCTTATCCAATGATAGATTAGAGTATGGAGTGTTTTCCCAATCTATGTTATCCACATCAACAATAGAATATGAAGTTTCATTCTCACCTTTGCAAACAACTGTACTCAAGTTTCTCTTGCAGCCTAAATATCTTTTGCCCTCGTCGATGAAAACGAAACCAGGGAGACATACACAAGAAGGTTCCTGTTCCACAAGAACACAATAAGAATTTAGGCCACAGAGGCCAAGAGGAGCACACTTATCAACTGCTGGTGACCACTCAATTGCCCAGGAATCATTCAGAACCAAACTGTTGGAGTACAACCGGAGTATTCCATCAGCATCAATCGTGAGACGATAGCCACGATTCATAGAAAGGCTATTCTTAAGAGGAAAACTTTTTATCTTGAAACCGGTGGAATTAAGAAGATAGAGCCCTCCATTTTGATCAAGATTGAGGGACACATTGTTCCCAGCTCTGAATGTCCCAGTGTTCCAATACGAATATTTACTAGGACTCAATGTAAATGGACCAATTGGATACTGAACCAGGTTGCCATCTCTCTGCATGATCACTTGAAACCTTCCACTTGAGTGATTCGTGTTCGAGATGGAGGAGATGAGCTTTTTTCCAGCCGAAAGATGCTGCCCGAATACAATGGTATCTGTAGGAACATCAAAAGTCTGCCAAATGATGTTTGAATCAGAATTGTAGAGGACAAAGTTACCTGAATCAAGCATGGAGGCCCTGACAGCAGGCTGGAAAGAATTTGAAAGGAAGGCATTCTTGTTTGTTGAAATGAGCTCAACTCCTTTGTCACTCACAGTCAATTTAACATCATTAGGAAGTGGCTCTTGTTTAACAGCATCACGATTTGCTGTCCAGATGATTGTTTTCGGATTGGTTTTCTCGAACCAGATGCCTACAGCAAGGTCGTTTCCTTGCCTGTAGAAGCCAAAAGCAAACTGACCAGAATTCGATAACCAATATGAGTTGTTTTGGGGATATAGAGAAGCACCTAGGCTGATATTCCCTTGCTGAGCAGTTGCAACTTGAAGAAGAAGAAGAAAAATTGCAGCCATGGTTGAGTTTTTCGTGCTTTTGAGACCCTTACTTATTATACAAAATAGCTTTGGATCCTTCAAGAGATGGTACCTGTATCAATCATTTTCAATTTCGAGGCCTCGGTCAGCACATATGAGAAAGAATATCATCAACCTATTCAAGATTCCAAGTGCCTAACTCAATGTTGACCTTCATACTAGATAGTAGATATAATGAATTCTCATAGCTTTTACCAGTAGCAGCCCTAAATCTATTCCATTCAACTGGATTGAAGGGTTAAAACGAGTAAGAAAACAAGGACCAAGTGTTGAACATGGGTACCGTTCCATTCGGTTCATTTCTGTTTCTCATGACTTGCATACTGCTCTATTTTTCATCCAAACACTCTTGTCAATTCAAACTACTCAAAGCGTTTGACAAAAACTAAATATTGATTTAATTACTTCAAAATTTTCATTAAACAATTTCTAGGAGCAAAGACCGTTTTATTGACAAGGGAAGAAGCCATCTTTGACGCTTAGGCATCAGCATGAACAGCAGATCACCCAGTTTTCAACCAAAAAAGTATCATATTCTTCATAAAAAATTTCCGAAACTAAAGTAAAATAAAACAAGAATTTATACAGCAGACCAATGTTTCTTGATTCTGTCTAGCAGTCGTGTGTGGTTTTATTACATTGAACAAGTAAAATGGACATGATTTTTTTTCTTATACCATCCTTTCTTGCTGTACAAGCATTCCCAAAAACCAAAAATCTATTTTGCTTGTATTTATTTGCAGATGGAAACCATTACAATTTGATCTAACAAGGCATGATATGTTTGCTCATGGTGTCATAGCTCAATCCCATCCCCAACCCAACACTCAAAACCTTCATCAAATCCCCACACATCCTCCTCATGAAATGCCCTTCACCATAACCACTCTGCATCACTAGCAATATCTTAGCCACCCCATTGCTCTTCCCTACACACTCCCTAGCCCTCTTATCCCCCAACATGCAACACACGCTCCACAAAACCGCCACGCCGTCCTCCGTCGCCGCCATCGACCCCTTCATCAGCCTCTCCGCCACCGCCGCCACGCATTTCGGCTCCCCGCTTATCTCGGACCTGCCCTCCGCGCACGTGGCAATCTTGGACAACAGCTTCATCGCCTTCTCCGCCAGGGAAACGCTGACGTCAGGGTTCGAGAGGGTTTCCGTTATGAATTGGACGAGTCCGAACCGGACGAGTTCGGATTTGACTGACCGGGTCACCGACAACGAGACCAAGCACGAGAAAACGACGTCGTGCAAGCTCCGATCGGTTTCCGAGGTCAACAGGTCGTTCAGCACGGTCAACAGTCCCTCTTTCTCGGCGATTAATCGTTTCGAGTCGGCGTCGAGTGCGATTGAACCCAAAACCCTGGCGGATTCGATCTTCGAGCTCAGACTGCCACTCTGCAACACCAATTGAATCGAAGAGAGGCAATTCCGGTTGCTCTTGGTGATCAACTGGTGCAATTGCTCGACGACGCCGTTTTGAGACGAAATCAAATCCAAAAGCCTCATCACCATTTCCAGAACCTCAATCTCGACCCCTTCCCTGTTCAAAACGCCGACGACGGCCGGAACGAAGCCGTTGAAATTCGCCAGGAATCTGCGATTCTCGTCCTTTGACTTGGCGAAATCGACCATCTTGGACAGCGAATTGAAGAGATTCTGGTTGAATTTCTCGTTCTCGTTCGCGAGATATTGCACGAGGCCGCGGAGCTGTTGGTCGGAGAGGGTAGGAGAGGAGGCGGGGGAGATGGGGCCGTGGGATTGGGCCCAGAGGTTGATCAGACGGCGGAGATTGAGGTTGGGGACGAAGTCTTTGGACTGGAGGATCTGCATGGTGGCGGGACAGGTGTCGTGGCCGGCGTCGAGCCAGTGCTGGATGCTGGAACGGTCGTAGGTGACGCCGGTGGAGAGGCTGACGGGAGACCTCATGACGTCCATGGAGATGGGGCAGCGGAAGGGGTTGGGCACGTTGATGTGGAGTTCGTCCCTCCTCACCATTGCTGTGATTTCTGTTGCGACTGCGAGTCAACAATGGCGGAGTTGGAGCGGTTTTGAAGAAGAGGGACGTGACGTCGTCGTTTTGACTTGGCGTGTTAACGGTCGTTGGTCAAATGTGGGCCTACAGTGGTAGGAGTGTAGTACGGTAGTAGGTTGGTTATTTAAGTCGTTGAGGTTGGTTTCCGCGTACTAACAGTTGTATGGCAAAATGATGGAAATATTTTACGTGAGCGGTGGTGTTTCCCGCTGATCAAGTATGGAAATTATGTTCCATCGTTATTAGATGTAAATTTAGTCACTAAAAGAGTAAAATACACAATTTAAAAATAATTATTTTCACTGTTAAATTGATATCTAAGGGTGGTTGAGCGTAATTTTTTTTGTTAGTTACTGATTATGTGAACATTAGATTAAAGATTAGATGACCCTTTTTTTTCATGAGTCTATCTAGTTCTTTAGGAGATTTTGAGTGATTGCTAATTTGTCTGGTTCTTTAGGAGATTTTAATTTAGGGTTTTTGTCCATTTACCTCAATTTTAGGGATTTTTTTCTCACTTTAGGGTTTATGTTTTTTTAATTCTCCGTTACCCAAAACACTCTAAGAAAGTTTTCTCTAATAACCCATTAAATTTGTTATTTTATTTTTTTGTTTATTTTTGAGACTATTTTACCCTCATCCCTTCGTGACATAGAGAGAGAGAGAGAGAGAAGAAGAAGCCAAAAGAGACTTCGCTGGAGTCCTGTCACTGGCCGCTGGATTCCTGTAACCAGTTGTTGGATTTCCATCACGGCCGCGGGAATCAGGTTAACAATCTCTAGATTCTAGTCACCAGATGCGAGATTCCGGCAATTGAAAACTGGAATTCGGTCATCGGCCGCCACCCATCAGACTTCTCTGAAAACCTTGCCGAAGGTCCCCAAAGAGATCGTTGGAGATCTCATAGGTCACTGAAAATGTTTATTGGTTCTGGGCTTTTGCAAAAAAAAAAAAAAAATTTGATTTGGGCATGTAGAAAATGCTTTGGGCACCCAATCTTGTTATTCTCCCTTCTTCCACGGTTGCACAGCCGGGACAGGAACCTTAAGTTCACAATTGTGATTCTTTACAACACATCAACAAATCGAGATCTAAGTACCAAGATACAATACATGAATCAAGATCTAAGTGCCAAAATCTCGTACAGAGGCTTCAAATTAGGGAAGTTGTGGAAGATGATCTCCTGGTTCAAAACGACGACTCGCGCAGGAGCTTGAGTCCTTGATCTACGACAGAGGCTTACGTCACGCTGCTGCACAGCGAAGAGTTTCTGTTGGGTGTCTGAATGCTCGGAAAATCCATATGCAACGCCGGATTCACCAACGACATGGTCGTCCTCATTTCTGACGGCATCTCCGACTGCGCCATGAAGCTGAGAGAGAGAGCATTTCTGACGGCATCTCTGACTGCTCCATGAAGCTGAGAGATAGAGAGAGGGCACATGTAATTAATTAATCAAGTCAAGGGCAAAACTGTCATTTTGCTTTAAACAGGGGTGTGTGGGAATAAAAATTTGTTGATGGGGTAAGTGAGATAATTTTAGCCAATTTTGGTGCTTTGGGTCAAGGACCCTTTAATTTACCTGAATGTTCTAGCGGTACTTAAATTTAATTGTCATGATAAGATTTTTGAAGGATCTTAATTCTACTTGATGTCCTCTCGATATATATATTTTTTTTTCATTCTATTTTGAGTAGAAAATGTATGTACTTGAGTTCGTAATTTTAATTCTCAATTTCAGGATTATATGGACAATTCTTAGGTTCACCCCTAGGGTGAACGAGCATATTCACCCTCACTGTCGATTAACATACTTTTACTTGATAAATTTTTAATCCAATGTCTATAATAACTTTATAATTTTCTAATCCAACCATTCATATTGTATAACATAATACAAAGATTAGCTCTGTAAAAAATCAATCAAATTGAAGACCTTTTAGTTATTTATTGCTATGAAATATATGGACGGTTTATCATAATAGTAGTAAGTGTTGTTAGAACCATCCATTTGTTTGATTCAATTAGATAATTAAACGATTTTCAATTCGATTGATTTTTTACATAGATGATTTTTAAAGGCTGATTTAAGATATGAACCATTGAATTTTAAATTTATCAAGTAACAGTATGTTAATCAATAATGTGGGTGAATATGCTCGTTCACCAAAGAAGAATTGTCTTTTTTGATAACATTAGCTGTGATTTTTTTGCATAAAAGGAATACTAATAAAATTATTGACTTGTCCATTGTAATGTTCTGTTTATTATTTTTTCCAAAAATGTATTAATTAAATATAAATGGAAAAAGAATCAAAGCTAGCTGCAATGTCTTGCGTGTGTAATTGGGAGAAGTTGAGTCAGTCTCGTGTGTAGGAGTGAAGACCTTTAAATTTTCTGGATTGGGTCCAAGTATGGTGTATAAATGGGGTCTTGCTTCTGACTTTGCCGTTTGCACAACGATAAAACCAAAGACTCTACCACTATGGGTCACCACCCCCGTCTTGTGTTGAAAAGAAGAGAAATTCCAACCTAATTTTCTTTTTGTGTTTTCTGGAGCCATGTACGTCCAACTCCTTTCTGGGTTCAAAGATCTAAAGTGAGTTGGTATAAAGCTATGGAAAAGGGCTGCTACAATAGAGACATATTCACACACAAAACCTTGCCAATCTCAAATGCATTTTAATAATGCCCATAATTAGTAATGAAAAAAATTAATACTTTTTTATTTTCATTAATATTATTAAAAATAATGATTGCATAATGTATGGGCGTGAGAGCGTGTGAGTGGTTAAAAGTATGAGTATGGTATAGGACTTGTCTGGACATGATATCGACTCTTACGAGTATTTTCTTTGTGATTGGTTTCATTATGTTGCATTATTTCATCGGATTTTTTTTATGCGAAAATACTATTAATTAAGATGGAAGTCCTTGGGGCACCCACAGTTTCCATTGTCGAATAACAAGGCATTTGAGGCCTCTCTCAGAACCAGATTGGTCCAAGAAGCACTAGCACTAAGATCATGCCCTAGGTTAGCTATGGCATCTTCTAGAAAATTTGCCTTCCTTAAAATATGTTAGAAGTAATGACCGAAAAAGATGCAACAAGAGATTTGATATCCTGAATAATCTTGAGTAGTCTCCATGATGGTTTGATGACTCCAGTGACAACATCGATGACTAATTTTGAGTCGCAAGCCTAATTCTTGCCCTTTATGTAACTTTGGTAATGAAACTGCCAACCATTTATTTAGGTATTGACACTTTACTAACATATTTGGAGGCTTGCAAGAATTTTAACTCTAGTAGAAAATTACGTAGTAGTACATGACCAAAGATGTAAACACAGAAAACTCACTTTCAAAAAGATTTATACAAATAAGGACATGAGCTCAGACCCAAAAGTCAAATGATGTAAGCTTGATTCCCAATTTTAATGCAAAATGACCAAAATGCTCCGTTTGATGAAATATTTACACGTATGCCACTAATCCAATGCCAACACCCCAAAATGTAGGGGTGGGCGCGCTGCGGTTCGGTTCGGTTTGAGGCTCAAACCGCAACCAAACCGCTTTTTTTGGTTGACCTATATATCAAACCGCAATGACATTACAAAAGGGCTGAACCGATTATTTCGGTTACACCATTTTTCGGTGCGGTGCGGGTCGGTTTCGGTTTGGAGCGATTTATTAATTTCAATTAGAAAGAGAGGGACAAAATCAGGCTTATTTTTACCTAACAATTTCAATAAGGCATAAATAAATTTTGAATGCATTTAGAGTCCACACAAATCAGTAAATGTCACCCAAATATCAAGCAACTTGCAGAAAGACCATAGTAACTTATTACACACACACACAGATATATATATATCAATGATCAAGCAAACATAGCAACTTATTACAAACTGAAAACCTAATCAAAAATGGATTTCTTATATATTGAAAACCAACATTTCCACCAATAGAGAAATTATAAATAAATAAAATGTAATTAAAATAAATTCGGTGTGGGTCGGTTTAAATCGGGCGGTTTATGACCCGAAACTGCAACCAAACCGCTTTTATACGGTTCGGTGCTGTGTGATCATAAAATGACACATTTTTAGTTCGATGCGGTTGTCGAACTGTTTTTTCGGTGCGGTTCGGGTCGGTAACCGCATTTTCGGTACAAAATGCCCACCCCTACCAAAATGCTCATGTTCTACTACTGCCCTCATTCTCGAGACCCAACGACCCGGAAGAAGACCCGACCGAAATTTTGATTTCTGGCGACCAAATGACGGCGGACCACGGGTGTCTGGTTTGTCTCCTCAGCGTCGATCTACTTCTGGGCCTCTAAAGCACAGGCCCACTCCTAGGCTGATCACGATTCTAATCTCCTCTTGTTCAGTCCGCCGCTGCCCTCGGAAGCTTCGCCTGCGGTTTCGATGTCGGCGTTCGAGCCGTTCTGGATGCTCGCGCCTGCCCTAACCTCTTCTTGCTTTTATCTCATCCTGATGACAAGGTAACTTCATTTGATTGAAAATGTTTAAGTGTACTGAAAGCATTTGATTGATTTGATCGTGTTATCAAGTCTAGTTTACTGTTCTTTTTCCTCTGTTTGCTTGCTCTGTAGCTTCATTGCTTCAGGTTTCGAATTATGAATTTCTGGTAATTATAGATAAAATGATGAATTTAGATGACTTTGTTAATTGTTCAATTTTTCATTGAGTTACTAGTTTGAGCCAAAACAGAAACTGACTAGCATTGCTGGTGCGAAATGGAAAGTTTTATATAGTAAATGTATTCTATCTGCAGTAGTCAAACTATTTTAACTGTCATTTCCAATCTATTGAGTAATCAAGGACTGTTGAGATGGATGATTGCCTCTAGTTCACCTTTAATCAAACTGGAAATTATTCTATGCACCGACGGTGTAAGTGACCCAACCCTTATAAAATAATCTCAACCCTTGATATTTATTATCAACTTTATTTTTAATAAACAAAAAGTGTATTTAATGCAATCTAACCATTCATTTATGTTGGTGCAAGTGCACGGCGGTGCTCTGAATAATCTCTCTTAATCAAACTGGAAACGCTTATGATTTGTAGTTAGTGTCAGGATTTAGTTGTATGACGACTCGTAAATGTCACCCATTTCAGCTGATGTTAATGCTTCTAAGATGCTAGTATATATATTGGTTTTAGAGCTGTGGAAAGATTGAATCATTCATGATTCTCATTTGAATCCACGGAACGTTCTTTGGAATCTGAACTTGGATTTTATTTTTTTATTTTGCAAGATATAATATATATATATAGTGACTTTCGTGCCAACATGCTTTCAATTTGAGATGTAGTTGAAAAAATTTGGAATGTTCAGGGCCCTTCGACCTTCGCTAATCTGATAAGAGCTGCCCCATAAGACAAGAACCTGTTGTTATATTGAACTCTTACCTCTTTTGGCCCTTTTACGCTTGATCCTTGCCTTACCACTCTATGGTTTTAAAATTCAAGCACCCATAGAGCCTACCGTTTAACCACCATACGAAACAATCACTAACCTGCTAAATGATAACCTGTAATATCAGAAGTTGATAAGTTTCATTGGCTTCCAGATTGTTGCAGGCAAATGCCAAAGGGATGGTCTCAGGGGGCCTTTTTATTGGATTAAGAACAGAAACACAGTCGAAGCTTTGGATGACTCTTGTGAAGTGAATATAAAGAAAAAGTCTTCCTTTCTTTTGCAGAACAAATATTTTTCATACGGGATTAGATTAGATAACCCAAAGCCAAGAGCACTAGCAATAGCAGGGGAGAGGAAGCAGATCAAGAGCAATATGACCAGCTTTGCATTGTTCTTGTTAATCTGCTTCCTGTGAGTATTCTTTGAGTTTTTTTATTTACAGTGAAATCAACTTGGATGGTCTTTTATCAATATACATGTACATAGTTATCAAGTCTTAAGATTTCTTGTTTAGTTATCAAGTAAGATTTCTTGTTTATTAATTCTGCAAGTATGAGTGTAATGAGTGCAGTAGCAGAACACGAATACGAGGGCAGTAGCAGAATTGGATAAGCATGACTACAGCGAGTGCAGTAGCAGGATTGGATCAGTGCAGTAGCAAGATTAGGCGATGACGAGTGCCATAGCAGAACACGAGTATAAGTGCAGTAGCAGAACTGGACGAGTATGATTGCAGTAGCAGGATTAGGCGATGACTAATGCAATAGCAGAACAAGAGTACAAGTGCAGTAGCAGAACTGGATTAGTATGAGTGTAGAGAGTGCAGTAGCAGGATTGGATGAGTGCAGTAGCAGGATTACGCGATGACTAATGCAGTAGCAGAACAAGAGTACAAGTGCAGTAGCAGAACTGGACTAGTATGAGTGCAGCGAGTGCAGTAGCAGGATTGGATGAGTGCAGTAGCAGGATTGGATGATGACGAGTGCAGTAGGAGAATACGAGTACAAATACAATAGCAAGCAACAAGATTTGAACAAAAAAGAGATGGGATAGTCTACAGTACATTAATGTACTGATACATCAAGTAAACTAGGTTCAATACAGAGGTAGACTAGCTCAGTACATGGGTAGACATGCAAGAGTTAGTCTACCCTTGAACTAAGCTAGTCTACATCTGTATTGAACCTAACCTAGTCTACTTGATGTATCGGTACATTAATGTACTGAAGTATTTTCCAAAAGAGTTTAGATTAAAGAAAATAATTAAGATTTAGTTATCCATGTATGAAGGTTAGAACTGTAAATGTTTTATTGACACATGGCAACGAAATAACATAAAGAGATTATTCTAAGAAAAAAAAAAGGTAACATAAAGGGATTAGAAGTTAAAAAAAAGTAGTTCAGAGTCAAAAAGTAAATTAACTCATGACATGTGGCAAGTGGATGACAGATTGTCCTTATTTGTAAGATTTAAACTTTATAAAAGGATTAAAGGTCAAAAGAAGTAATTAAGGATAAAAAAGTAAATTGACTCATGACATGTGGCAAGTGGAAAGCAAATTGTCCTTATTTGTAAGATTTAGTCCTTATATGTTTAATTCAATCTTTAAATGATGTATTTGTTAAGTCATCTTTTGTCAATAACTTATATGTAATTTGTTAATATAGTAATTTGATTAACAATGCATTGATGAAAGAAGGAAAGTAGTTTGTTCTTGTTCCAACTCTTATTGATTATGTAATCTTCAACCGTTTCATTCCAATTAATAGCACTTTTTTTATTTTCATCAAGTAATTCATATAATGGGAAAGTCAAAAACCACTACTACAAAAATTGAATCAGACGACACCTCTCAGACAACGCATTATACTTTCCCGTCGTCTGATTGATTTTTATTTTTTCAGACGTCGTTTCTACAAAATCCGTCTTCTCATATGGACTTATGAATTAGTTCAGAAGGCGTTTAAAGACAAAACCGTTGTGTGACGCCAAAAAAATTGAGCGGCAAGTTTCCCACCATGTAAGTGGTGCCAGACCCTATCTCAAACCCCAAAATTTCCCCCAAAATGGATTGATCATACGACGAAAAAAAATAAAACTGTGGTCTGATTAATATGTTTGTCGGAAATGAGGGAGATTTCCCACCACCATTTTTCTCCAACTCCCCAAAGAAGAAGTCAAATTAATAGGAGAGAAACCCCAAAATTAAAATGGCCGCATACAAACCACATTTTGATGGGGACCTGTCCAAATTAATATAGGCGGGGCATGAAACCCTAACACTTGAGCAAAATGTATAACAAAAATAACAAAAAAACCTTCACTCTCTCGGCAGCACCTCTCTCTCTCCCTCAACAGAGACCCAAAACCAAAACCTCACTCTCCCAAACCCTCACTCTTCGCTGGCGCCTCACCTTAAAACCAAAACCAGGCTCTCTAATCGATTGATGCCCTAATCCCAAAATGAGTCGTCCTCTGATGTCCCTTCCAAATCCCCATTATACTGCTGAATTCGAAATCCCCAATTTTCTAGGGTTTCAATTTTTAATCTCAAGAGGAAAATGTTGAAGCGGAAGGCATCATGGAAGAGAATGTTCCCCTCACCATCTCCGGTACCTGCCTCTCAAGGCCATCACCGCCAATAATCCAAGTGCCGTCATCTTCTTCATCGATCTGAGGGCTTGTCCAACAACCGATACTATGGCGGCAACGAGTACATCGCCATGTTCCAGCCCCATGACCGAATCATGGGCTCCCCTCCGTTGGTCACTTGACCTATGGTTACTACACCTCCGGCGAGAAGAAGATCTCAGCCAACTCTCTCTCTCTCTTCCCCTAGTCTGAAATCCAAGCTAGCTATCACCGTCAGCCAGCCCTCTTCTGCTTCGCTTCAATTCAATTATCTCAGGTATTCCTAACTCCCCAACCCCCCCCCCCCCCCCCCCCCCCTCAAATTTCTTTGCCCTTGTAGAATTGAGATTGTTTTTGCTCTTTCTCTTTGTATTGGATTTGACCTTTTTGCTCTTGTTCTTGATTGTTCGGCTTTGAACTCTCTTTTTTTGGGATAATAATATGGTAGTCTTCTTTCTACCTAGGGATGGCATTTTAACCCACGAGTATGGGTACCCACGGGTAATTATTCCTTCTGGGTATTTTTTTTCGGGTGTGGGTACCCGTTTATGAGTTTTGGGTGGGTACGGGTATTTGATAAAATACCCATATCAAAAAGGGTGGGTATGGGTGTTACCCACGGGTATTAAAATTTTACCCAATACCCATTTCTATTCACCCGCGATCTCCAAAACGCGATCTCCTCTTTTCTCTCTGTTCGACCCAGCAGTCTCGCCGGAGATCGACTACTTTGGCGTCTAGGGTTGAGGTCGTGGTGGATATCGTCGGCGGAAACAAGGTGGATTTCTAGGGTTCTATTCCATCTTGGCTCTCACCAGCTTTGAACTCATACTCAAGTTTCTCTAAGGTACTCGCTTCCTTCTCTCTTATATCTGTATCTATTGTCGGTATATATGCAATTTGCCATGCTTGATTTGATTTTCAGGAAGTGGGTTTTGCGATTCATGTGGTTTTTCTTGTTTTGGTTAAGCATATTGGGATCAAAGATCGTAGTTTTGTGGATTTGAGCAAGTGCTTTTACGTTTTGGCTTTTGATTGTGGGATTTGTTTGAATGGAGTTTGATTCTGTGTTAATTTTTGCAAAGGGATTCTGGGTTTTGTTAACTTGAATTTGAATGAGATATTCTAGTAGAAGAAGGGAATTTGATTTGGAGGTACAGCTAGATTTTTGAAATGTTTGAAGTGTATTGTTTGCATCTGGTAGCGGCTTCTGTGACTGAGCAAATGAATGAGATATTTAAGTTCTTAGTTACTGTTTTGAGATGTTATAATGTCTTCCACATCTGTAGTATTTTAGGTATTTTACCTAGCTTAATAATAACTCTAAAATCACCATCCTTTGATTGGTTTTTGTGTATCTAACTTCTTGCAGTATGCATCTACTTATATATTGGAAATTGTATTCATCATTTGAATGCTATTTTACTTCTTGCAGTATGGAAGATATGTCATATAGCTGTGCTAATAATGAAATAATGGATGAGGATG
Source organism: Rosa lucieae (assembly GCA_024704745.1). NCBI lineage: Eukaryota > Viridiplantae > Streptophyta > Magnoliopsida > Rosales > Rosaceae > Rosa > Rosa lucieae. Next base: position 36,846,552 of record CM045497.1, read on the forward strand.
TAGAGCAAAGGGTTCCACGCAAAAGAAAGAGGAAAGCAGCAGTATGGGATAATTTTGAAGTAGAAGTGATCAAGGGGGAAGAGAAAGCAATTTGTAAGCATTGCGGCAAGATCCTAAGTGCAAAGTCTTCAAATGGAACTAATTCCTTGAATTTACATGTTAAATCATGTAAAGGACTAAAGCCCCAATCAACAAGGAGCGAGGGGACAATTATATTTGGTCATTTTGATGAGAGTAATGCAAAGACTGAGCTTGCCAATATGATCATCTTGCATGAGTACCAATTATCAATGGTTGAGCATCTCGGGTTCAGGAGGTATTCTAATGCATTACAACCTTCCTTTAGGGTTCCATGTAGAAACACAATCAAGAAGGAGATTATGAAGATCTATGAATTCGAGAAAGAAAAGACAATGAAGCTTATACATATGAATAGAAGTAGAATTGCAATCACTACAGACATGTGGACTGCAAGTAATCAAAAGAAAGGATTTATGGCCATAACATCGCATTTTATTGATGATTCTTGGAACTTGCAGAGTCGACTTTTGAGGTATATATGATTTCTACTCTTTTTTAGTGTTGATGTTGTATTACTTAGCTACTGAAATGTATCTCTGTCTTGTATTGATATTGCTTAGTCATTATATGTTTATAGTGCTGCACTATCTGTTAATCATGGTACTTGTTATGCAGATTTGTAATGTAACTTACTGTTATGATAATGTTTATTATCATCCATGGAACTGATTTCTAATGTAACTTACTGTTATGCAGATTTGTATATGTTCCTTGTCCACATGATGCAGATACACTTCATAGGGTATTGATGGAGTGTTTATATAGTTGGAATATCCATCGTAACTTATCAACGTTAACTGTGGATAATTGTACCACTAATGATGCCATGATTGAATTACTTCTTGTGACTTTGAGATCAAATTCATTGTTGGTTGGTGGCAAGTTATTGCATATGCGTTGTTGTGCACACATATTGAATTTGATAGTTAGGGATGGTTTGGATGTAATTCGGGGGAGTATTGAGACCATTAGGTCTAGTGTTGCTTATTGGACCGGTGGCCCAAAGAGAGAAGAAACGTTTGCTAAGGCAGCTCGCCAATTGGATGTTGCATGTAATAGGAAGTTGATACTTGATTGTAAGACGAGATGGAACTCCACATATTTGATGTTGCAGACAGCATTGGAGTATAAGACAGTGTTTCCAGCTTTAAAGACTAGGGGATATAAGGATGTGCCAACTGAAAATGACTGGAATCTCGTGACACTGATTGCTGAAAAGCTGCAATTGTTTTACAAGACGACTGAACTGCTATCTGGTACCAAGTATCCCACAGCCAACTTGTTATTCCCAAAGATTTGCAACATTAAGTTGGCTATATCTAAGTGGCTTGAGTCTGACATAAATGAAGTGGAAGAAATGGCAAAGAAGATGGATGAAAAGTTTGTCAAGTATTGGAGCGTGATTGGAACAGTTGCCGTTGCCACTATTTTAGATCCTCGATATAAGCTGAAGTTGATTGAATTTTACTTCAAGCAAATTTATCCTTATAGAGCTTCATTGGAAATTGAGAGAGTCAAGAGGCTTGCTTATGACTTGGTCAAGGAGTATAATGCATGTGCTGTATCTCACGTATCTGATAACTCGTCCATGTTTGAAAGTTCAAGGCCAGGCGATGATGATTTGGGGGATGATAACATGGATGCTTATGATGCTTATGTTTTTGACTCTAGCAAGGATAATGACAAGTCTGACTTGGATAGGTATCTGGAGGAGGCTGTTTTACCAAGGATAAATGATAAGGAGTTCGATATTTTATACTGGTGGAAGACAAGTGGGATGAAATATCCTACTTTGTATAAGGTTGCTCGTGACATTCTAGCTATTCCTGTATCTACTGTTGCCTCAGAGTCGGCATTTAGTACTGGTGGACGGATTGTGAGCCCGCATAGGAACCGACTTCACTCAAACACAGTGGAGGCTTTAATGTGTGCTCGTGATTGGATGTGGAGTGAGATACGAGATGCTCCTAGCACATTAGAGGATGATGTTGATGTTGATGAGGAGTCTTGCCATGATATTGATGATGATCTTACTCTACTTCAGAGGATGCAGGGCGACATTGATACACCCAGAGGAAGAGCACACTCTTCACCTTTATTTTAGTATACAGGATTTAGATATTATAATTCTCATTTTGTAGTTTTTTTTCTTCTAATCATTGAAGAAGAAAAAAATAAATTTAATTTTATTTACTAACTTAACACCAAAGTAGAAATATTCATATTAAAAAAAAAACAATAATGTAGTGGTAGATGTTTGTAGCAAGTATAAAGAAAAAAAATTATAAATAAATAAATAAAACTGCCCATATTAAGATTAAAGAAAAACAATAAAGTAGTAATAAGTATTTGTCAAAAAAAAAAAAAGTAGTAAGTATTTAAAAAAAAAAATTCCCAGCTTTTAATAGGCTAAAGTCCTTAAAAAACAAAAAAAAAAAAAAAAAAAACTGCCCCAATTGAAAATGGGTAAATGGGTGGGTATGGGTTTTACCCATTTAGAAATGGGTGGGTAATACCCATACCCGCAAATTATTTGATGGGTATTACCCATTGGATATTACCCGCAAATTAATATTGGGTGGGTAATACCCAGCGGGTAATACCCAATGGGTACAAATGCCATCCCTATTTCTACCCATATATATGTCAGTATATGTGTTCGATCTCTTTCACCAAAGAGTCTAAATAGCAAAATGCAATGGTGATGTCTGTTGTTAAAATAAGAAATAGAAGAATGAGTAAACATTTCCTGCAGGAAAGTGCAATTGATTGAGAGTATTTGGTTAAAATTGTATTCCTCACAGTTAGATGGATATTGATAAAAAATGACATATAAGCATTTCACGTTGTCTTAAATTCTGGGATACAGAATTCTGGATCACTGGAACTTCATGTGACACTGTAGCTTGCAGACATGCTTGGCAACTGAGTCTATTTTATCACTGGTCAAAATGAGAGTAAGTCCTTCTTTCTCTATTGATTGGGTTTGTCAAATTTATCAATAAAGCATGCAAATTTTGACAACAAGTACCGTTTGTTAAACTGGGTTTCTAAATAAGGGATAAGATTATCGCCTTCCTGAGTACCCTTTCATAACAATCATAAAGTTTAAAACTTATTCTCTCTCCTAACATTTGGTTACTGCTGCTTTCAGTTTCTTTTCCTTTATGTACCCGTAAAGTGTTCTTAATGTCTCGGTTAGAATACACTATATAAAATTTCAATTATCAAAACTCATTTATTTACAATTCATGGTCGATCAGCTCTTTCCTTTACATTATAATCAGATTGATTTCATTTTTATTGCACATAAAATTCATGCAAGGTTCAATACCATGTTGATACTTCCATTGAATACTCTATTTAAGTGTTTACATTCCACAATTTAGTTTATTCTCTTCAGTATTATGAATCCTTGCTTTACTTACTGCTATTTACTTTGTATAATGTATGTAATTTCGTGCCTTGCACTTTTTGGTTGATATTAATGTAAATATTTGTGATTTCTTGCAGAAAGTTACATACTCATCTATAGTTTTTCACTTTGGAATCAATTTGTATAGTATTTCCACTCTTTTAATAATGTTATGACAATCATTATTAATTGATAGCAGATAGTGATCATGGACTAATTGCTTCTATGCTAATAACTCTATTTTTGGCAACTAATTTATGTAGAAAAATTGAACTACAGAAAGACTTGCAATACATAAGTTTGATGATTATTCAATGTCTTTGTACTTGGATCAAGTGAAGCATGCAAAAATCCAAAAAGCAAATTACTTTGTTAACTTAGCACAACAATAGAGAATGAGTCATAGTAGCTAAAATTGTTTTCTTTTTCGATATAATTAGGATAGACATGTCTGGTTTATTACTTTTTTTTTTCACAACTGCCATATAACTTTTGGTTTTTGGTTTCTCTTCGTTTTACTAAGACCTATCTTCATGTATTTATGTGCATCTACTTCATATAAGTAATTTGGCTGACGGAGTCTTCAATATCAGTTGCTTTCTTAGTTGATTAACATAAACATTCTGCTATGCATGTTTGGTGCTATCTTGAGTGATATTCTCCATGACGAGGAAGCCTTGTCTACCGCAACATGTGGTGCTTGTTTGGGCTATCAAAATGCCAAATGAGCTCTCTTCTTTCAATAGTTGACATAGGGTCTATGGATTTTTCTGATGGATTGAATATTGAATGTTTAAATATTTAGTCACGTTACTTCCAGGCTGAGAAATAATGCCCATTTAGCTTCCTTTATATGTCATAAGAATTCCTGCTTTCTTGTATCTTCCTGCATTGCAAGTTCATGCTGATGAAATGTCACATGCAGCAGAAAGTAAACCCAGTTTGAGTTGTATTCAATGCGCTTATTATTGCGTGTGATCAATCAGCAGCAGTTGACCGTGCTTTTGATGTCTTAGAAGAAATGAAGGCAGATACGACACAGCCTATAGAACCTGATCACACAACTGGGATAATGAAGATGAGCTCGACAAGATCACACAACTGGCCTATAGCACTTTATCTTCTTCTTCAACTAATCTGGGCTCTGTGGAGGTAAATGTCCTATAATAGCTCCACTTTGGTGGGGAAAATTTATTTGTGAGGTTTCATGTAGAATGTATATTTAGCTGTGAGAATCATGTAGAGCTAAATATACATGTAGAATGTATATTTAGCTGTCTAAATTATTGAAAGTGTTTGCCCATTTTTTAATTGCATTACTATCCATCACCCAATTGTGCAAGTGAGAGCTATATATGCTTTAATATATACCAACTTAACTAATTGAATCATAATAAATGTACTAAATTCTTCTCTGTTAATATGATTGAGTTCAGAGTTTGGTAGCTATCACAATCTCTATTCTAGCCTACAATCTGTCTAGGAGAATTGCTGTGTGTGTGTGTGTGTGTGTGTGTATTATCTTTGTTGTATTTTTGGACTCACTAATTGCTGTCAAGTTTGAGGTACGTAGAAGATTATAATGGCTCCTGATTAATATACTTAAGAAGTATATATTTGGGGTTTAGGTGATAAATGGTTGAAGAGTTGAATGATACTATGTCAAGTAGTAGAAGCATAAATAACAATGGTGTGGTTAAATTTTTTTGGTCGGATTACAATTCTAATAGACCAGAATGCACAGGCATTGCATTTGTTCATAACTGGTCTTCTTCAGGTTTTTATCTGTCATTATATATTCTAATTTGTCTCCGGCATAGAATCAACACATTGTTGCAGGAAAAGTTGGTAAATGCATGTAGCAACCCTTCAACATGAGTTTTTAGAGCTGTAGAAAGTCCAAAAATTGACATGTTTAGCTAAAGTTTATGTAGTGTATTGCTATCTTCCTTTTGTACTTTGTTGTTAAAATGGTAATCTCATCCCTAAGTTGCCTTGTCTCAGGGAAAATACCTGATTTTATTGGAAACTGGACCAAACTTGACAGACTATCAGTATTCCCATCAGTATGTTCATCTTCCATCTTTACACTCCTTTTGGAAAAGCTACTAAAAGTATAAATACAGCAACCGACTTCTTGAGTTGCAGAACTCTCTTCAGAATCTGCTATTTATATTGCAATGGCAACAAGCAAGGGATGTGAAGGAGACCTAGGTGTAGTAAAGAATGTAGAGACGGTGATGCAGCGAGAAAGCACCTACAGAAGCTTCCAAAGCTAGACTCCAATGAGGCCATGAGAGCAGCAAATTAGCTAGACTCCTTAAGTAAATTTCTCGTTGTATATTGCTAGGAGAGTAGTATTAGATGTACTCCATTTGTAGATGAAAGATTACCTTTGCACAATCTATTTTGGAGCATGATTTGGATCATAACATTTTTTTCTATATATTGATCGGCTACTGTTAATTTGATCATTTTATTTAAGTTTCAGCATATACAATGCATTGAATCATTCTATTAGGACAACAATAACCACAAAAAAACTGTCGTATGTGCACAATAGTTACAATGTCCCAAAAATAAAAACTGTTGTCTGATTGTAAAATAGATAATGACTATTTTGAAAAACTGTCGTCTGAATGAAAGTCACACAACGGGCATAAAATAAAGCGACCTCTGAATTGCAATCACACAACAGTTTCTAAAGTCGCCCGTCGTCAGAAGAATAGTCACGCAACAGCTAATGCCGTGGACAGGCTGCCGGCATGCTGCCGAGCCCTTCACACGACGGTTCCCTACAATCGACCTTCATCAGACGGCGCCTCGATATACGACGGTTTGCCTCCATATCAGACGACGGTTTTTAGCCGTCGTCTGATTCAATTTTTGTAGTAGTGAACCCAATAGAAAATCCAGAAATTGATAGACTTACCATTTCCAACTATCCATCTCAAACCTTTAATGATCAAGCTCCTGGCCTCCACAATTCCTCTCCAATGTTAAGGAATTAATATGCTTCTTTGTGACATAGAAAAAAAAGAAGTTTTCCTTAGGTATTTTTTCCTTATATTTGAGACCACCAATTGTCTCTAACTCTCTATCATTGATCACTTTCCAAGCTAATTTAGCAATAGCAGCATTATTAAAGAAAGCTGAAGGTCTAATTCCCAAACACCCCACCCCACACACCTCCCCCCCCCAAAAAAAAAAAAAAAGACTTAGGTTGACAAACTTGTTCCCAAGCTACATGAGAACATTTGATGTTAGAGCCCTAGAAAAAAGACATTTCATGTTTGTCAATACTAGCAAATTTTGAAACAATACATAACATGATTAAGCATACCAACAAGGTTTAATATATATAATTTTAATATATATAATCAGGGTTAATCTACCTACCTACTCTGGTGAGTGCACCTTTCTTCCAGCCTATTAGCTTCTTTGGAATTTTCATTAGCAATTCTTTTGCATTAGCTGGATCTTTCCAGAAGATAACATTATGTATGCCAAGGTACTTACCAATAGTAAATTTTTATTGAATGTTCAGGATGTTGACAATATCCTATTTGATTATATTCGAAACCTTAGGAGAAAAATAAAGTGAAGATTTATGAAAATTAATTTTTTGTCCTAAAGGTTAAGAGAATTTTGAAAGAACATTGCGCATATTTCTAGCTCCTTTTCTAGTTACCTTGGCAAAAATTAAGTACTAATCTACAAACATTAAGTTGGATATTCTAAAACCAAGTGGAGAAGAAAGAATGCCAACTTGGGACTTGTTAATGTTAGAACCGAAGGCTCTAGGTAGCTTTAGATAGAGAAAAGTTAGTGTTAGCTTGACACAAGAAGTATAGTGGTTCGTCTTCCGCCTTAGCAGCTTAACTAGTGTGTTTAGGCCTTGCGGCCCAAGGGGATTACAAGAGATGTAATGGGATAGAGTTTTAGTGGGAGGAGGGGTCCCTTTTATAGGTAAGGGAACCCCTTTCCTTTACATTTTCTTCAATGTGGGATGCAAAACCACTATTCTAGTCTTAGAAAGCATGTTGTGAAGGCAACTTGGCAAGGCTAGGAAGGTTGCTTCCCGGCGAGGATCTTGGCCTCTTCCTACTACCACGAGGTAGATTATATGTCGGGCTATGGTATGCATGTCGTGGTTGGGCCCCACCATGGCTTGTGGGCCCACAAAGACCACAAAGAGGGTGTTACTTATGCTTGGTTGTGTAGTAAATCCTCCATATTATTGGAGGTATGTACAGGATTTATGGTTGCTAGCTAGGGCATTTAGGTGTCTAATTAAAGGTTCCATGGCTAAAATGAAAAGGTGTGGGGAAAGGGGATAACCTTATCTTACTCCTCATGTAGGTTAGAACCAACTAGCAACAGTTCCATTTACCAGAATAGAAAAAGAGACAAAGGACAGGCAGTTGATAAATAACTTAATCCAATTTTCATGAAACCCAAACCTAGCAAGGGAATTTGATATAAAAGACCAGTTAATAAAAGCACAAACTTTCTCAAGATCAATTTTCACAGCCATTACACGTCTTTCCTTTTTTTCTTTGAAATTCAGAAAAAAGTTCATGTGCAATGAGGATGTTATCTTGTATTTCCCTTCCTAGTGCAAAAGCACCTTGTTTTTTAGAGATGCATTTTTCTAAAAGGGGTCTCAACCTTTTCACCAGAATTTTAGTAATGATTTTGTAAGAGACATTGCAAAGGCTTATAGGTCTAAAGTCACTAACATGTTAAAAAATCAACTTTGGGGATCAAGGCAATATTGGTATAAGGAGATTGAGGGGTCTCCCCGTGGCAAAATTATCTTTGATCATTGCAATTTTAGTATCCTTTACCTCATCCCAGTAGTTCTGGTAGAAAGCTGCATGTAAGCCATATGGTCCTGGGACTTTTAGACCCAGGGGCGGAACTGTTTGACGGTCTGACGGGGTCCGGACCCCCCCTAAGCTTTCTACAAATACATGAATATATATGCATGATTATAATAAGCTTGGGTGAAGAACCTTTCATCCATGTAGTGGACCCCCCCCCCCCCCCCCCCCCCCAACCTCAAACGCATGTGATGATCAGTTGATGTTTTAAAGGATTATAAAATTTTATTAGTAAGAATACATGTAAAATAAATCAATGGCAGATTTATTTATTAAAAATAAGTATATTAATAATATAACAAAAGTCAAAATAGGATATTAGGTTTTTTTTTTTATCAAATAAGCTATTAGGTAATAGGTATTGAGGGTTAATTTTGATTGAATTTGTTGTAGTTACCATCTTACCATGGCTATTTTTTCTCAATATTTTGTTCATATACTTAATTTCATTATATTTGAATCCTATTTCATTGTTCATATACATATTTTGTTCAATTTGTATATGAATCCTATTTCATTGTTCATATACAGACTTATGGATTATATAATTTATATTGAAAGATTTTTCATTTATTCTTGGAGTAGTTTTTTATTTTTTATTTTTTATTTTTATTTTTTTTTAACTATATATCTCGACCCCCCTAAGGTTCAAATCCTGGTTCCGCCCCTGTTTAGACCTCTAATGGCTTTAACTGCATCCCATACTTTCTCATCAGTAACTTATTACAAAAGCATAGCATCATTGTCAGTTATGCAAGGCTCAATAATTGAGATAAATTCCTGCATTGAGTTTTTACTTAGATGGCACGTTAATTGAAATATTTTCTTAAAATCCTGGACAAGTATATCTGCCATTTCCTGGTTTGAAGTGGCCCAGTTTTCATTTAAATCTCTAATCTTTGTGATGAAATTGGATCTCTTTCTCATGTTGGCTTGAGTTTGGAAGAACTTAGTGTTTCTATCTCCCAAACTGAGCCAATTTTCCCTTGCTTTTTGTGCCTAAAAAATTTCTTCATCTTTGTAGCATTGGGTTAATGCCTCTCTTAGCTACACATCTTGTTCCTGTAAATAGGCAGAAGATGGTGAGAGCACAAATTGATTATGCATATTAGTACTTCTATCTTTAGATCTTCTATCTTTTTAAAGTGCTTCCAAAGACAACCTTGTTCCAATCTTTAACTTGCTTAGTAAACTGACTAGAAATGGTAAGATAGGGGTTATTTTTTAAAGGGATAAATTATGTTTAGTCCATATACATTGCCTCTCTCATCGTTTCAGTCCCTGACATTCTAATTTAATCTAAAAACTCTCTGATCTCTCAATTTCCCTCCAATAGGTCATTTCCGCGGGAAATTAGGTTGGCCTTAGGTGAAATGTCCAATATACCCCTATGTTATTTCTTTTTCCTTTTTTCTTTTTAATTTCTTTTTTTCATTTTTTCTTTTTCCTTTTTAATTTCTTTTTTTCCTTTTTTTTCTTTTTTCCTTTTTAATTTCTTTTTTTTCTTTTTTTTTTTCCTTTTTTTTTTTTTTTTCCTTTTTTTTTTTTCTTTTTTTTTCCTTTTTTAATTTCTTTTTTGTTTTTCATTCTGCCTACTTTCTCCTTCCTCAACCCACCAATCCCATTCCGATCAAACTCCACAACCCATCTGTTTCCCAATCAGCTCGGAAATTCACCTCCAAACCACTCCCCTCTTGTTTTCACAGCTTACTTCTCTCTCTCCCACTCAAATCCCACTTTCTCTCTCCACATCAAGTCTCAATTTGGAAACTTTTCACTAAAAATTACCATTTTTTAACTTTTCACTGAAAACTACCATTTTTTCAGACTCTGAGGTTTTTGGGTCTTGCTCAAAATGGTGATTTGGATTTTGGGTTTGGTTGAAATGGTGGTTTTTGATGGCCAAGTTGACAAAAGCCAGAAGTGAAAAAGAAAAATGGTCGCCGACGTGGAGAACGAGAATTGGGGTTTCGGGTCGATCTAGATTGGTTCGCCAACGTGGCGGTACTAATGCAACAGAATACGATGGTCATTAAAAAGGAAAAAGAAAAAAAAGGAAAAAAGAAATAAAAAAAGAAAAAAAGAAATTAAAATGGAAAAAGGAAAAAAGAAAAATAAAAAAAGGAAAAAATAAATTAAAAAGGAAAAAGAAAAAAAAAAGAAATTAAAATGGAAAAAGGAAAAAGAAAAAAGAAAAAAATAAATTAAAAAGGAAAAAAAAGAAAAAAAGAAAAAACAGAGGGATATATTGGACATTTCACCCAAGACCAACTCCTAATTTGACGCCGCAGGAACCTATTTGAGGGAAATTGTGACGTCAGGGAGTTTTTCGATTAAATTAGAATGTCAAGGACTGAAACGATAAGAGAGGCAAAATACAGGGACTAAACAGAATTTAACCCTTTTTTAAATTTTGTTTCCAGATACTTGTAACTAAAGGTTTTAAATCCTTGTGGGAAAGCCACATTTCTTCAAACTTAAAAGACTTAAGAATGTCTTCTTTCCTTATGCTATATTGTTAAGCATATTGGACCATGGTCATCTCCTATAATAGGTAGATTTTCCAGTTTGCGGTTAGGGTAGTCATTTAGAAAAGCAGCATTAACATAGGCTCTATCCAACCTTTCATAGATTAAGGTAACATCCTTGTGATTTTTGGTCCAAGTAAAAGGTAAGCCAACAACATTTAGAGATAAGAGGTGCTCCTTATTTAATAAGTCAATGAAGTACAAGAGAAAATGTCATCGGCGACAACCAAAAGTTGTTGTAAAAAGTCTAAATTTCTCGCTGAATTAAAAATGCGACGATTTTGGGTTGTCGCAACCAGTTGTCGCCTTATGTGTTTTACTGATTGTCAAAAGCGACGAAATTACACGGTTGTCGCTTTTTCAATATGCGACGCATTTGGTTCCTCGCATATAACAAATTGTGAGACACACAAGTGTGTTACTAAAAACTATATACGAGACTTTATATTTGTTGCTATTTTTAATATATGAGACTTCGTTTACGTCGCATATTCCATATGTAGGGCTTGGATGTTTGTTGCATTTTCAATAAGCGGCGCAATTTATTCCTCGCGTATGACATATTGCGAGACAAGTGAGTGCGTTACAGAATGCTATAAGCGAGACTTTATGTTTGTTACAATCTCTAATATACGAGACCTCGTTTACATTGCATATTCCGTCTGCGAGGCTTATATATTTGATTAAAAATTTATATGCGGGACTTTTTTTTGTTGCAAAAAGTAACTGCGAGGTTTCATTTTTGTTGCATACATTAATATGTGACACATATGTATTTATTGTAGAAACTTATAAGCGAGATTTCTTATTTGTCTCCTATAATTTTGTCGAGGAACTAATTGCACCGCATATTGAATAAGCAACAACCGTGGAATTTTGTCGCTTTTGACAATCAGTAAAACACATTAGGCGACAACTAGTTGCGACAACCCAAAGTTGTCGCATTTTCAATTAAGCGAGAAACGATTGTCTGTTGCAAATTATTATAGACGAGGTTAGGTTGTTTGTCTCATTTAATAATAAGCTGAATGTGAAAAATGGATACATATTTCTTGCTCAAATTTAATTATTTATTTAAAAAATTTAAATAATTCCAATATTTGAAAAAAAATAGCTTCATTAATAATATTTATCTGTAAATAATTAAATCATAAACCAAATAAAGTCTACAAATATTCTACTAAAAAATAATAATAGCTAATAAAAAATATAAAAAAGTTTACCAAGACTAACTAAAACCTAAACTAATTACTACTCAAAACTTCGCAAGGTATCAAATTTCATCATCTTCATCATATTCTTCATGTTCCAAATTGTCTGCATTGTTTGACACTATCTTCATCTCTTGGCTCTCCTTAAGGCATGTTAAATGAAAGGCACAGCTCCGCCACAATTCATACTCTTTTGTTTCTTCGACTAGCTGAATTCTTGTTACATTTATCCTTTATAAATAATGTGAAGTCAAATATATATACTCTAAGATTTTTAATCCAAGCATAAAACTGAAAAAAAACTTAACAAAAATATTTTGGAGAAAAAAAATGAAGGTGTAGAGAATACATACAATATACTTTGGATTGGTGTAGAGTTTATCACATGCATAGCCATTGCCATATCCTTTCCAGTAGTTTATCACATAGCCATTGCCATACTCATCAACTATTTAAGCCCTAAATTGAAATGTTAAACAGAACTATATATCAGGCACATATGGATCCAAATCGAAAAATTAGAGAAAAACGTACCATTTTGGTGGCTGGGTTTGGATGTCCTGAACACCTTGAATCTGCAATTCGACATAAGAGAAAAAAATCAAAAATTAAAATCATTCAAGAAAATATAAGAAATCAGAGACACCAACCATCACAATACAGACTCAACCTAATACAAACGAAGATTGAACGAAGAGAGTAGCCAACTGTTCTGATCAACAGACCCAACCTCCCTTTTATATTGTCTTCCGGATCCATATCTTTTGGTTTAAGAAGAGTCATAATTAGGACTCCTCTCTTTTCTCTTAGGATCCCACCTACTTTTCCCACTTGTGTGAGAGAAATTGGGAAGAATAGCTCGAAGCTTTCGGCACCTGTTTGAGATGAGAACGGGAAGAAGTTCTTATATTTTGGGTTCTTTTGCTTTTTAACGAAGTTATAGATAATAGAGAAAATAAAGGAAAAAAATATTAGATTTAAAAGATTTAGGAAACGATAATCAAAACCATAATTATATATCAATCAAGAAAATGATAATCGTGATTAAGGAATCACAACCATAATTAACTTCTATATACAGACAAAAAAGAAAAAGCAATATATATCTTCGTTTATTCTAAAGAACCAAAACACAGTACAGTAGAAAGAAAGGGAAAAACAAAAAACAAAAAAAACACATCGAACCCAGGACCACAACCATATTAAAAAAAAAAAAAAAAGACAAAACCAATTGCACTACTCTACATTTGTAGAAGTATCATATTTTTCATTACACTTGTCTAACTTAAAAAAAAATACACTAAAAAAAAAAGTCAACAGTTAAAAAACAAAAAGATAAGTAAAAAATAACATATATAGAACTCACATTAGAAGTCGAAAAAGAATAAACCCAATTTATGAATTTTATTCATTGAATCTGAGCGTCAAAAATACCGAACATAGATTATCTTATAATTTAATTAATTCGAGCACACAATATAAATAAGTTCAAACAAAATAATATACAATACCTCTCAATTGGATGCATCCAACGGTATCTTATTGGACTAGCAAGTTTAGCTTCGCCTGGCAAGAAAATAAAAACAATAGCAAAAAATTCACAAAGAGGGGATTTCTCTTCACTAAGATTTCCCTTGAAGGGATTACTCTTCACCCATGTTCGTATTGAGGAGATTTCTCCTCACATAGATTCACCTTGAGGGGATTTCACCTCTCTCAAATAATCAACCTTGAGAGGTTTCACCTCATCTAGATTCACCTTGAGGGGATTTCGCCTCACCTAAATCTGCCTTGAGAGATTTCACCACATAAACTCCATATTCCATAATGTATTTTCTCTATGAATAATCGAGTAGCTTTTTGACTTTTTTTCTTTTTCGCTTCTCACATTTTAAACATATTTCTTCATTTTATCGGAATATATCTCAAATATCTAATATATCGGAGAAATTTTGCAAAAACGGTGGAAGATAAAATATTTTTCCCCCATGATATATCAGTAGGTTGTGAGAAAGGTCAATTTGTCACATAATCATTAAGCGACAACGGGTATAAGTTGTCGCCTAATTGGGCTTTTGTGAGAAAAATTAAAGTTGTCACATAAACATTAACCGACAACTCGTACGAGTCGTCGTTTAATTGGTTTTCAACGAGGGAGTTCAAGTTGTCACACAAACATTAAGCGACAACCTGTAGAAGTCGTCACATAATTAGTCTTCTGCAATAAAATTAAATTTATCACATAAACATTAAGTGACAACCGACAGAAGTCGTCACCTACTTGGTTTTTAGCGAGCAATTTCAAGTTATCCCATAAACATTAAGCGACAACCCGTTGAGATCGTCGTCTATTTGGCAATTTGTGAGAAAATTAAAATTGTCACATAAACATTAACCAACAACTCGTAGAAGTCGTCGCTTAATTGGGTTTCAGTGTGGAAGTTCAAGTCGTCACATAATCATCAAGCGACGACCTGTAAAAGTCATTACCTAATCAGGCGTTTGCAAGAAAATTAAAGTTGTCACATAAACATTAACCAACCGTTAGTAGAAGTCGTCACCTAATTAGTTTTCAGTGAGGAAGATCAAGTTGTCATATAAACATTAAGCGACAACCCGTTAAAGTTGTCACTCAATTGATTTTTAGTGAGGAAATTAAGGTTATCACATAAACAATAACCGACAACTCCTGTGAGTTATTGCTAAATCAGTCTTCGGCGACAGAAATGTAGTTGTCACATAAACATTAAGCGACAACCCGTTAAAGTTGTCACCCAATTGATTTTTAGCGAGGAAATTAAGGTTATCACATAAAAAATAACCGACAACTCCTATGATTTGTTGCTAAATCAGTCTTCGGTGACAGAAATGTAGTTGTCACATACACATTAACGGACCGCTAGTAGAAGTCGTCGCCTAATTAATTTTCAGTGAGGAAGTTCAAGTTGTCACATAAACATTAAACGACAACCCGTTAAAGTTGTCACCCAATTGATTTTCAGCGAGGAAATTAAGGTTACCCCATAAACAATAACCGACAACTCCTATGAGTTGTCACTAAATCAGTCTTCAGCGACAAAAATTTAGTTGTCAGAGAAAGATTAAACCACAATTTTCAGAAATCGTCACATAATTAATCTCTTGTGAGGAAGTTAAAGTTGTCACACCAACATTAACCGACAGTTGGTAGAAATTGTCGCCTAATTGACATTTTGCGAGGAATTGGGTGTCGCATAATGTTAGATGGGCAACAACTGTCAATTTGTCGCAAATACCTACTTTATGCGACAAATTGGTTGTCGCCGATGGGATCATGTGCGACAACTAAAATTTCCTCGTATTTGCCAAGTTTTTGCGACGATTTTTGGGTTGTCACAATGAAATTCCTCGCTTTTGCTATTTTCTCTTGTAGTGAGTTAAGTATAGAGTTAGTTACTACTTGGTTGCCACCAAATTTTTCCTTTAAACCGGTGATTACGTTAAAATCACCAATTAGAAGACACTTTTCATCATTTGCCTATTTTAGCTTAGCTAATTCATCCCATAACATGTCCTGTTTTTCCTTTTGAGGATAGGTGTTAATGTCTAAAATTGAGCGGTGGTCCAAATCTTGGTTAACGCTGGTCCGGTCGACGGACCGCTACTTATGATGTTCTCAGAGCTTCCGTTATCTATCAAGTAAAATACAATGGGCGTTAGAGGGAGACTGCGTTGGGCTGTCTTCTCTTCTCTGATGCCCAAGTTAGTCAATGTATTTAAGTTGACAGAATAACAGTAGGTAAGTAGTAAATGCGTAATTAATGAGGAGAGAGGAGTGGACCTTTTATAGGTGAAGAAGAGGCTGACCTCTTCTTTGTTTTCGATGTGGGACTGATATGCTTCAGCTCCTAGCTTCTGATGGTTCAGCGAAGTGACCTTGCCGCGGCGCGTAGCGGCACATGAGCTGTGATCTGGGGGTGAGCCGGGGCTCCGCTGATAGCTGATATTGCTGTGTTTTCATAGGTGACACCCTTGGTGGTTATTTGTATCGTTGGCGGTATCATGAGCGTAGCTAATTATGCTTGGCAAATGCCTACGTAAGTACAATAGGCATACACAAAAGTTGCATACCAAAAACTATTGGTAGAAATATCAATTATAATGCAGTGAATAAACCTCTCATGAGGATACATCACATTAATCTTAACCTCTCACCCATAGTTTGATCTTCAGTCATGTCTTTGTTTCTCTTTTAGGGCTAGAACTCATCTCAGAGCTCTCAGGAGCAAACATCAGAGCCCTCTTACCATTTATCACTTTAACTTCAAACTTGTTCATGTCCTGGTCATCTACAACAAACCATGATGCCCTGGCATTAAAAAGTTTTAATACTACATGTTAGGTGAACTAAAGTTAGCATAAAAATAGTCTATTGCTGATACGCTAAAAACAAGCGCACAATTTAAACCTGTAAGAATGTAGTTGTTAGTATAGAATAAGTAGGGATCGTTCAAGCCGAGGATTAAGGGTACACAAGTAACTACTTAACAAATAAATAATCAAAGTATGAATATAAGTATGTATGAAAATAATAAAAGAATATATGAACATGAAATCGTAAAAAAGAGGGGAGGGGATTTTAGGTTTTGTAACACAGAAAACTAAGGTAAAACATATAAACAATGCGGGATTTACAACGATATGAATGAAAATGTTAGAGACTCATAAATCCACCACCGAAACAAGCACAAGACAAGTTTATTATCCTAGTTTCAATTACTACGTCATGAAAACGGTTCCAATTAAGAACAAACCGTGAAACACACTACATAAGTTATTCTTATTATTTCCCTATATTACTTAAGCAAGATGAATGCACCATTACTAAGCTTTTAGAATAGACAATCAAGATATAGAATGTTATCCTATCAACAATTTATTCTAAGCATTAATCACATGTGGAAGTGTGATCAAAACAAGTATGAAAAACTAGTGTGGAACGCCTACCTACCATGCAATCCTTTTTATTTGGTTTCACCTATTGTCCTATAGGTTTTAGTACCATTGAAATAAACACTATTAACTGTTTAGGAGATTAAAGCACCTATTTCTAGCCCCACTTATAGGTTCATAATGTTCTATGCACGCGTTCATGAACATAAGCAAGTAAGAGATATCCATACACTACTAGAAAAACACCATTTAAGGAAACTGAAACTGTGTCCTTAAATACATACAAGGACTCTTTAAAAAAGAGTCCTCTATCCAGCAGTCATTATAAGTCTCAAACAAGGACACTGAAAACGTGTCCTCTTTTCTATACGATGACACAGTTTGTGTGTCCTTAAAGCTCTAGATGCAGTGTCCTTAAATCCATAAGAGGACACCTACATGATATTAGGCTTCTGCTCAAAAGTGATGCTTGATATTGTTTTATATGTGGACTGACATGAATGCAAGTATGGGTTGATTAAGTTTTTTGTATGATCCTGTTTTGGATTGTTCTTGTTTTGGTAGCTTAAAGCTTATTGCATCCTTATATCTTCTAATAGGTGTCCTCTATTCTATACTAGGACACACAAACTGTGTCCTAAAAGCTCTGAAAATGGAGTCCTTAAAACCATAAGAGGACACAAAAAAATACACTCAAATGTGTCCTTAAAACTAAAACAGGACACTTAAAAGAGTCATAGAGGACGTTCAAAACGTGTCCTTAAAACTTCTAAAAAACCCAAAAAAAAAAATTAATTAATAATAAAAGGAAGCTTTCTCCAATTGTACACCCCTCAAAATACACCACCAAATGCAATATTAACTAAATCAAAATACACCATATGCAAACAAATTTATAAAGTATAACAAATTACAGTTCAACAATTCTAGTCAAGTAAATCAATGTCCTACACCTTGTCGGTTTATAGTTGCTTAATCTGCTTCCCAATATCTTCAATTATAACCTGATAAATATAGCACAAACCAATATCAAGTACATATTAACACTCCTGGAGCGTACTTGTGAAGACAGATACAACACGCTGAGGTTATGAACATTAAGGATGAAACTGGAGCGTACTTGCCATTCAGTCTGTCCTTCCGCATTTTTTGTCTACAGGCTTTAGAATGAAACACATTGAACGATCCGGACCTCAGACTGTGATGGAAATAGTACAGATGATTCAAAATTGCATCATCAAGAAGAGAGATCGATGGAAAAACTACATGGGACATGATGAATACAACTTTTATCTCACATCAATAAAAAATCAAAAATCAAAAATCAAAAACTGTACATGGGTAGTAATATATAAATTTCTGTTTCACAGGTCAGTAAGAAATAAGAATAGAACTGAAAATATAGGTACCATTTGTTCAACCCAGTTTTCTTGAGAATCTCGAAATTTCTAAATAAGCCATCAATGCCCACTGAGATGATAACAACAACAAAAAATGAGTTCTTTCTTGAAACAAAGATACTTATAATAATTATTATAATCATTTTCTTGAAACAAAAATGAGTATAATAATTATACTCAAATGAAAGGAAAACCGCATTTAAGTTGGTTAGTGTACTTGCATCAACATCTCCATACTTTAAAGATTCCCACAGGAAAATGGACCTATTTGAAAATGCGCAAAACAGAAATGAGATGCCTTTATATACAAACATCACAGCAATGTCATCCTCTTAGTCACACACACATGAAAACAAGACCTCAAAACTGAACTGAAAATGGAGAACACAGAAAAATACTCACAGGCACACCGAAACAGAAACGAATACTTGACAACTGGAATTCAACGATTTCCCATATCTGATTACACAAAGCTGAGCTTAAATGCCAACCCTCACAAAACCTACAAAGAAAAATATCGATCACCCACAAAACCAAAGTCAAAAGTGCATGCATCGAATTCAAAACTAACTAACAAAGGTCTAGATAGCTAAAACACCTATGAAAGGTGGTGTTTTTTGCCGAGCCTCTGACTAATCTATTCATGACAAACAGAAATATTAAAGGGGATCCATATTGAAGCACACTGAAATATTAAAGAACACAATGATGTAAGAGCATCATGACAAATTGACAGTGCAGAATTTTGAAACTAAACCCAAGAGCAAGCCTTCCTTTTTCTCCACAAAATATTATAACATGCAAGTATCATCAGTTCCAATAGGTAAGAGCTTGCTCTTATCTAATGCAATTCCAATTCAAAATATACCAAAGAATGACAGTCAACAAAATGAAGGCAACATTTATTCTGAATTTACAAAATGAAAACGAGAGCTTATCATGGCCATTAGCAGCAGCTGCCTGGGTAAAGTACATCATCTAACACAGCTGAATTCACTAAATTTGTTGTTGCATCAGTGAGCATGGCACTGTTGTGTAAGCCTGTAAGGAATCACAAGCCTGTACATCATCTTCAGGCCCATTCCTTTTCTGTTTCCTTGAGATACTGTTTTCTACTTCTGCAAATGAGTCTCAACTTCAACAAGTCAGATTAATACTAGCTCTCCTTGTAGTAGTGAATGTGAAAGCTGAAAAATCAATACTTAATACTTCAATTGAAATAAGAAAATAGGGTAATGTACCACCTTATTTGTTTGAAATGAGACCGGAAGCCCCGACTCATTCATTTGTCTAGTAAGTTCCATATCCTCTGGCAAAGTTCCACATTCTGAAACCTAGAAATTCCACCTAAAAGGTTTAAGACTACTACAGACACATAATATACTTGCACCTATCATAATCATCATTATCACCAACATCAAACAAATTTAAAGGACAAATTCTTACAAAAGAAAATAAAAATTAAATCTCTAAGGTCTCATGGACAAAAATTCAGAGACGATGATGAATCGACGACCTTCCAAAACCTTTTCAATATTCTTACGCTTTGGAATTTTCAGTTTATTAAACAGCGAAATCAATGAAAAATGGAGCGAAAACTAACCTTACCTTCATATGCGCTGTCAATGTCCTGGGCTTGAAGCATAAATGAATCTCAGCAGCCTCAAAGCTTGTAATATTGAAATTGCATCAATAAATCAGTAACTAGTCAAGGACTTTTCTACTCTCAAATATCATCAATTCATCAAGTCTTATAAACAAGATACACTACTTTCAAAAATTGACACAAGAAAAGAATCTCATTGGGTTTTAACATTAAAAAAAAATCAATTATATTTGAAACGCACACGATTAAGAATTCTGAATGAACCCTCCAGCATACCATCTGATTCCGATCTAGACAGAGAATAAAGCCACCGCCAGTCAATACTCTTAGATCGATCCTCGTTAGAGGCAATGGAGAGAGCTCGTACATCCTGGTGAAAGAACCCGATGAAGAATCATGAAC
Source organism: Rosa lucieae (assembly GCA_024704745.1). Taxonomy (NCBI): domain Eukaryota; kingdom Viridiplantae; phylum Streptophyta; class Magnoliopsida; order Rosales; family Rosaceae; genus Rosa; species Rosa lucieae. Next base: position 36,867,013 of record CM045497.1, read on the forward strand.
CAGTACCCTGTACCCACAACTATTACCCAGAACCAAACAGATTTGAAGAGAAGAAGAAAAAGCCATAGACAGATCGAGAAGGAGGGAGAATTACCCATCCGTGGTGAGTGAATTTGGTTTGCTCAGAGCAAAAGATTTTGCTCTGAGCTCGAATTTGTTTTCTTCGACGAGGAAGAGATGCAGACGAGAGAGAGTGAGAGAGAGAGGGGTCAACTAAAATGATAGAGGCCAATTTTATCGGCCAACCTAAAGTGCGAATTGGTGTGGGAAATTTAACTTTTAGCAAAAAAATTTCGGCGGGGCAGCGAAGTTTGGAGAAGTTTGCTCCTGTTTTTTTCTTGTCCATCCTCATAAGCTTGTTAGGACACGTTGACAAAAATGAGTCCTTATTGGGTGTCCTTTTATGTGGTTTTTCTAGTAGTGATAAATCCAAACCAAACAAACAATTTCACAATAAGGTAGTTTCAAAATCAAGAATCAAAACAACACCAAAAATATGTCTTAGGACTTCAAACCTTGCCCCTAACAAAAGTAATTTAGCTATACATTGACTTAAAAATCACAAGCCTAAAACATAAAAATAGAGAAAAAGAAACAGATGGTGGTAGAAGAACAAGAAAGAGAGATAGAAGAGAAGGTGAAAGGTGTGTTCCTTTTGAAAGTATTGCAGAGGCTCTTTATATAGGAGATACACATCCTTAGTTTCCTTCTTCAACTCTGCTTTACAAACCTTCCTTAGTTGCTTGAGGTTTCTTTTGATTGGTGCACAATTTAATTACTTTCAAGCCTTTGTAATCTTTCCATAATCTTGTGGAATTCTTCTAGGACTCTCCTTGATAATTGCAGCATCAATGCACTTCCAAAAACGCACAGCCAACTCGTCCAAAGAAGATTCTCGGCTAAACTGCCTTGTTTTGACTAGGATACTTTTTCTGTCTCTGAAGCTTACTTCTGGGACAAGGAGTGACCTGATATTCTCGTGAATCTGGATGGTTCTTGTTCTATGACATCATATCTTCTAGAATGATCAATATCCTTCTAGAAAACTCTAAGTAATTCGCCGGAAAAGATCTCTCAAAAAGCTTCATCGAAAGTTGACAGTTTCTGCCTTATCAGGAAGCCTACTTTACACTTGATTTCCTGCGACCTCCTTTATGCTTTTGGCCAGTTCTTTTGCTCTAGTTGAAGTGCAACATCATATCTTCAAGGATTGCTGAGACCTTTCTACAAAGGCACAGTTGGAAGAATGCAAGAAACGCTCCCCAAAACTGTTTCAGAAAAGCTAATTCTGAAACTGCAGTTTCCTGCTTTGCAACAACTGTTTTGCACAACATTTTCCATGGACTTCCGTTGTAATTTCAGGCCATATGAATGATCAATCTGAGTCCTTTGCATAAGTACTTCACGGTCCATGCTTCTTTGCTCAATTTAAGCTCCTATTTCTCTCGAATTGCTTCACGAAGTATCTAAAAATATAAAAAAGTTAAAACTGACTTTTTAAAGGAAATAGCTAAGAAAAATGTAAGAATTGCACATTATATTTATCACATTTTATGCTCCTATCAACTACATCCTTAGGAAAATATACCCCTCTAAAATCGGATCATTTCCTTGGATATTATCATAGAGTTTAGCTATTTCAAAAAGGAGAGTAAAAAAGAATAGAGCTATTATTGTTAGAAGAGCGCACCACTTCCTCCTTACTAGAGGATGAACTTTTCTTGCTGCCCTTAGCCTTATTCAGATCTTCCTTGTCACCAATAACAATAGTACCATGTCCCTTTGACACATCTTTAAATCTAATTCCCAGTTTCACAAGTGCTTTCTTGCTACTAGCCACATCTTTTCCCTTGTTGCCTAGGCCAGCCACACTATTTCCCATTCTTGTAGTGTTGTCACTTGAATAAGCTACAGTGAGTTTGGACGTGGCTTGATGGTGATGGTGGTTGTAGACACAATAAATTTAATGAAAATAAAAATTCATTAAATGATTTGGTCAATCCCTGAAATTGTGATCAACAAAGCTTAGCTGAACATGGGTGCCATAAATGGTACACGTAACTCATGTATTACCAAATTTAAATATGTTTTGAGAGTGACAAATGTCGAAATACAAGAAGAGTTGTTGAGTAGGTGACGTGGAGATGCCAATTTATTTCTAATTGATTTTTACTCTTGATGCGTAGCTTGTCATATCAATTAAATTAAATTGGTTGATCTCAATTGAAATCAAGCATTAAGTGATTAATATCAATTTGATTGATATCAAGCATTAGATAAAATCATCATTAATTGACGTATTCCTTAAACAAATATAATTAAAGGGTAATTATCACAAATGGTACCTGAACTTATCATCTATCTTATCTATAGTACTTGAACTTCAATTTTGACCACAACCAATACCTGAATTTTTCGATTTTATTTCAAATAGTACCTACCACTAACTTCCGTTAATGTTCTATTAAAAACTGACATGTGCCAAACATGTGACTCATTTTTTCAAGGATAAATTTGTAAAATTACCTTCTTCTTTTTTGTAATATCACATATTTTCACTTATATTGTGGCTATAAAAAATGAGACTATCAAAAGGAAAAACTTTCAACTTCAATTAAAAATATGAATGACAGAAGAAAAAAAATTACAAAATTTTTGATAAGCTTTTGGTTTTAAATGTTTTATAGTTTGTCCAAAATAAAAAATGTTTTATAGTTTGTCCAAAATAAAAAATGTTTTATAGTTTTATTTGAAATGTTTTGTCTGTATCTATAAACAAATTAATTTTTGTAGAGATCTTGTTTTTAAATTTTATTTTCATAAGAGGGTAGAGATACATTTTTAATTCTATTTTTAATTGAATTTCTATTTTTATTAACATATTAATTGATCAAAATATCTAGTAAACAAAATTATTTAAATGGGTATTTTCGTCAAACTACTCTTGAATATAGGTCATGTGTTTTGCACATGTTATTTTTTAATTGAACATTAACGGAAGTTAGTGATAGGTACTATTTGAAATGAAATCGAAATTGAAGTTCAAGTACCATTTGTGATAATAACCCATAATTAAATCAGTTAATTTAAAACGATTAATTTAGTACACCATTAAAGAATATTTTGGTTGATTCATGCATGCATTAATTATGATTTTATTTGATAGATATATCTTTAAACAAAAATAATCAAATCAATCAAGTACAAATGATTGATTTAATTACATAGTTAAGGAATGCAATTAATGTCGTGTCATCAATGCATTTCAAATTGAGGCCGGCGCCAACACTGTAAATACCTCTTCTTAAATCAAGAGAAGGGACTTGAGACAGACAAAAGAAATCTCTCAAAGCTCAAAGTCTCCCAAGCTCATGAATAACCATCAAGTTGTCAAGTAGTCGATTCCTTCACCTCATTGACTTCAGACAAACATGGAAATTACCTACAAGCTCACAAGTCGTCAAACTCGTGGAGAATCTGAGAGGAGCATTTTAATGCCACGTTTTAATAGTTAAGTTCCCATATTTAGCTTAGTTATTTCCTTCACTAAATTAATTTTTTAACTTAGTTTCTATTTTTAGGTACATTGGAGCAGACGAAGAAGAAATGAGCTTAAAAGAGCACGAGAAACAAAGAAAATGTTGGAAATGACAAAGGCAAGGCACAAGAGATGCAAAAATGAGCTAAAATGAAGAAATTGAGTATTCCTGGTCCAACGAGGAATTCTTGGCCGAACTAGGAATCCCAGTCAAAGTAGGAATCCTGGGTTGGGTCAGCGAGAACCTGTGAGCAGTGTGGTTCCTACTCAAGTTGAGCATGCCCGCTCAGGTAGTAGAGAAAGTGATGAGTGTCCAGCGGACGACTCTCAGTGGACTCCACCTCCTACTCAATCTGACATTTCCCGTGCTGACTTCATGGCCACCCACACCCGAGCGGATGGCACCATGGTGACGCCGAGCCCTACTGCTCCCGGGTCTGATCGGACGAGCCGTCTGGCTGGGCAACAACCACCGTCGGGAGGTGAGGATGTCGCCGCTGCTCCCAAGAATCTGTGAAGACTGCTTCATAGCTTTTGTAATGCCGCTGAGGCTTGTTTGCTCTTTTTTTTTTTAAAGCCGCTAAGGCCTCTTGCTTTTGTAATTTGACAATATTTTTGGGCGGGGAGTCCCGACCCTAAATATATGCATTTGGTATTTGCTTTTGAAATCTTCTAAGTGGGATTCTTTTTTATGATTGTTGTTATACCGTCAGAGTTTTGACTTGTGCTTTTGCCAATCAACGAAACATTAAAGGAATTAAAATTGTTCAAAGTGCACGATGTAGCGGACGTGGTCCGCCGAATATTGTTGGCGTTGCCAGTTAACTCTTGTGCTTGGACTTGGTGACAATGATTTGAATAATTCCTCATTTCATTGATAGCTGACATATCAAAGTTTACAAAAGCGGGGTTGTACCATTTGGGTAGCTTCCCTTAGCTAAATATTGTACAAAAATTTAGCTAAGTCAAGATGCTCTTGGGTAGCGGCATGACTATTTGTAGTAATACCGAAGGTGTTCGGTATTCCAAGGGTGGGTCGTTGTGACGTCGTTCTTGTCCATTAAGTAGAAGGTGTCAGGGCTAACGACTTCCAAAATTTTGTATGGTCCTTCCCAAGTTGGGCGGAGTGCCGTTGGTTGCGGAATAACTTCTTTCATTACCCAGTCCCCCAGTTGGAGGTTCCGGGCTTTGACTCTGGCGTTGTAGAAATGCGATACCCATTGCTTGTTTTGCAAGTTGTGTAAATGGGCCCTGTGGCATTTCTCTTCAACGAGGTCCTTGTCGAGGTTGACCCATTCGCCGTTGATCTTGGAGCAATAGCCCTCAATCCTAGTGGTAGGTTGGGTGACCTCAATGGGTAGGACATCCTCGGTGCCGAATATCATACAGAATGGTGTTTCACCTATGGCGGAAGTTGGGGTAGTCCTGATGGCCCACAGAACTTCCGGCAGCTTCTCCTTCCATAAACCCTTGGCGTCGTCAAGTTTCTTTTTTAGCAGCTTCTTTATTATCTTGTTTGTTGCTTCGACTTGGCCGTTGGTTTGGGGGTGAGCAACAGAGGCAAAACTCATCTTGGTGCCCAGGTTAGCAGTGAAAGATATGAGTTCCTTGTTGTTGAATTGTGTGCCATTGTCTGTGATGATTGTGTGGGGGACGCCGTAGCGGCAATAGATGTTCTTCCAGATGAAGTGAGTTACCTTGGCGGTAGTTATTGCCGTTAGTGGTTTCGCCTATATCCACTTGCTGTTGTAATCGATGGCGACAATGATATACTTGAACTGGACCTTGGCGATTGGAAATTTGCCAAGCAAGTCAAGGCCCCACGTGGAGTGGATCCATGGGCCAATGATGATTGACAGGGTTCCGTCGGGGCATGGGGAAGATCAGCGTGTTGTTGACACTTGTGGCAAGACCTAGAGACTTTCCTCGTGTCGTCGCCGAGGGTGGGCCAGAAGTAGCACTGTCGCATTGTGCGATTGGCCAGAGATCTGGTGCCGGAGTGGTTTCCACATTCCCTGGTGTGTATCATTGTAAGAACGACCTTTCCCTCCTCTGGAGTCAGATATCGGAGGTTTGGATGGGTGAATTCCTGGCAATAGAGTTTGCCATTCTGGATATTATAGCGGGTTGCTCTCCGCTTGAGTTACCTTGCCTCGACATTGTGGGTTGGCAGTGTGTCGTTGCGCTTGTACTCAATGATTTCATCCATCCATCTTGGGTTTACCTCAATGTTGAAGATTTCCGCCAGGGTTTTTGTGATGCTTGGCCTATCAAGGCGTTCCACCCTTGTGTCCGCTGGACTTTGGTGTGGTTGGGCGGTTGCTAGTCTTGCCAGTGAATTATCCTTGACGTTCTTTTCCCTGGAGATCTGCATGATAGTGTGAAATTTGAATTTTTTTAGGAGTGTCTTGACGTACCCCTGGTATGCCACTAACTGCTAGTCCTTGGCTTGGAAGCTGTCGTTGACCTGGTTAACGACTAGCTGGGAGTCGCTGAATATGTTGACACTGTCAGCCCCCGAGTTGATGGCGAGGAGTAAGCCGGCAATGAGCGCTTCATACTCCACCATGTTATTTGAGGCTTTGAAATTGAATTTTAACGCGTATTCCAGGTTTAGTCCCCTTGGTCCCGTCAAGGTGACTCCGGCGACACAAGCCTTGGCGTAAGTAAATCCGTCCACGTGGAGGTTCCAGTCTGACTGCTGCTGAGGGACTGGTTCCTCAGCGGTTATCATTTCTGTGTTGGCCTCTTTTACCCCTAGGTTGGGTTCATCTTGACGCTTGGTGAGCTCAGCGATGAAATCTGCCACTGCCTGGCCTTTCATGGCAGTCCTTGGCTTATAGTCAATGTCTAACTGGCTGAGCTCGATGGCCCACTTGCTGAGGTGGCCAGAGTGTTCAGGGTTTTGCATTACCTACTTCAGCGGTTGGTTTGTTAAGACATGGATGGTGTGGGCCTGGAATTATTGGCGGAGGCGTCTAGCGGAGACAATGAGTGCGATAGCAAGCTGCTCCAAGGGGGTATATCGTGTCTCCGCCCCATTCATGCCTCTGCCGGCGTAGAATACTGGGAGCTCTTCCTGGCCCTCCCATCGTACAATGGCGCAGCTAACCGCTGATGGTGATACCACTAGGTAGATGTACAATACCTCCCCCTGTACAGGGATGGAAAGAAGTGGGACTGCTGCCAAGTATTCCTTCAAAATTTGGAACGCCGCCTCACAGTCTGGGGTCCAGTCGATTTCTTTCTTGTGGTTCCTCTTCAGAACTTTGAAAAATGGGAGGCGCATGTCAGTGAGTCTGGAGATGAACCGAGAGAGAGCGGTTAGTTTGCCTTGGAGGCTCTGGACTTGCACCTTCCATTCCGAAGCCTTCATGTTAAGAATGACTTGCACCTTGTCAGGATTGGCCTTTATGCCCCATCCACTGACGATGTAGCCCAGAAATTTGCAAGCGGTGACGCGCGCCAAAGAAACATTTTTCTGGGTTGAGGCGCAGACCATAGGCCAATAGAATGGCAAATATGATTCTGAGGTTTGCCACGTGTCCACTAGCTTTGATGCTTTTGACTAGCATCTCGTCCACGTATACCTCTATTATCTTGCCAAGATGCTCAGCAAACATGGCATTCATCAACCGCTGATAAGTTGCACCGGCGTTCTTCAAACCAAAAGGCATGACATTGTAACAGTATAGGCCCTTGTCGGTGGTGAAGGTGGTGCATTCCTGGTCCCCGAGGTGCATCTTAATTTGATTATAGCTGGAGAAAGCGTCCATCATGCTGAGCAGCTCGTGTTCAGTGGTTGCATCGACTAGTTGATCAATGCGGGGTAGCGGGAAGCTATCCTTGGGATATGCCTTGTTAAGACCTTTGAAGTAGACACACATCCGCCACTTTCTGCTAGGTTTCTTGACCATGACCAGGTTGGAAATCCATTGGGGATAATTGACCTGGCGGATGAACCCAATGCCCTGCAGCTTGGCGACCTCTTCCCCTATTGCACGATATCTCTCTTCATCGAAGACTCTTCGCCGCTGCTTTATAGGATAGAAGGATGGTTTGATACTCAACTTGTGTGTGATGATCTCAGGGGAGATGCCCGGCATATCAGCGTAGAACCATACAAAGATGGTGGCGTTGTCACGTAGAAACTGTGTGAGTTCAGCGGCTACTTCTGGGGCTAGCTGAGCGCCTGCGGATAGTCCGCTCAGGGTGCTCGTCGAAGATGCTGATAATCCTCAAAGATGTCTATAGGTTGACAGGCTCCTTTTTTACATATTTCTCCTCGTCATCCCGAGGGTCCTAAAAAATGTTTGGTGTCAGTGCATGGTTTCCTACTGTTAGGATTTCATGGCGGCGCGTCGACCGTACCACAGTCGTTGAATAACATTCCCGTGCCAGTTGTTGACTTCCTTTCACACATCTTGTCCCATTGGGTGTGGGGAACTTCATGAGAAGCATGTATCCGGCTATGATGCATTTGAGCTTGTTAAGTACCGGTCAACCTATGATGGCATTATATGAGCTGAAGCAATCGACAACGATGAACTCTGTATGTATTTCCGCTATACATAGACTAGCTCCGATAACAAGTCGCATTTAGTCAGAACCGAGTGGTTGCGTGACGTCACCGGAGAAGCTGAGCAATGGCTCATGATCCTGAAGTAATTTTCTATTCTGCTGAAGTTGGTTATAGCAGCCATTGAATATGACATTGACAGCGGATCCGCTATCAATATGGACCCTTCCCACTGACCATTTATCGAGCAGGGAGTCGGTCAAAAATGGATTGTCGTGGGGGAGATGAACTCCGCGCTCCTCCTCCTCCGAGAAGGTGATAGGTTCCCAACCAAACTTTGGGAGTTTTGCAGATCTCTCGAAGCGGATGTTTCAAACTTCTTTGGGGTGGTTAGTGCATGCATAGCGCTTTCTTGCCCTATGAGACATGTTGGTGATTGGAGCACCGCCGTCGATGGTGTTGATGCAGCGCTTGGGTTTGATGTTGGCGACCACAGGTGGCGGTTGGCGCACCTTGAATTGTTCCATCTTGTCATCACGGCATAAAGTCTCAATAGCCGTTTTGAGAGCATAGCAGTTGTTGGTGTTGTGACCGCTGTCCTCATGGTATTTGCACCACTTGCCGGTGTTCCTAGGTTTCCCCACCCTTGGGTATTTTCATGGGGGTGGTGGCAGAATCTAGTCCTTGCACTAGTTGTATATCTCTTCATATGAGGCTGTGAGGACTGTAAACACTGCGTACCGCTGGGAGGACTCCGTCTGTTTGTTACGGTTATCCCTATGGGATGAGCAGTTGCCCTTACTGTAATGCTGGTCCTTCTGCCGCTTGCTCTGGTAGTTGCCCTGTTGCCACTCTCTCTTCTTATCATTTGGCGGAGTAGCAGAAGTTTTGTTAGCGGTCTCCTGATGGCTGGAGGAGGGCTGAGTGGACTTTGCTGGTGCTGGTAGTGATGGTGGGGTTTCTCCAGGGTACCAATCCACCGATGTTGGGTCGACTACGTCTGGTGCTCCGCTATTGCTCGCTCCACGCTGGGTTAGCGTTTGCCTCCAACGTCCTCTTCAACTCGACGAATTTTGACATCAGCGTGGCCACTTGCCTTTGGGCCTCGGCCTTCTCTCTGTACTCTTGTTCACACTCACTGTTTGCCTTGTGGAGGTCCGCTAATGCCAGCTCATACATAGCGGCAAGATCCTGGCTTGGTGGGCGACTGCTGCCCGGTCAGGCCTCCACTGCGGTTTAGGTCAGTGGAACCTGGGATGGACCCTGGGGTTCTAAGCTGGGGTTGACTGGAGTATTAAATAGTGCTCGGTTAACATTAACCGCGGGGTTGGCAAGATTGAGGTTGGCAGATTGATCCGCTTGCTCTTCAGCGTTTCCCCCACTACCGTTAGTCATGGTGATTTTTGTGGTGGGATGGCATTTTGTTCAAAGATTCCCACAGACGGCGCCAATGTTAATGCTTAAGGTTGAGGGGTGGCCCAAGTCTTTGGTTAACGCTGATCCGATGGGCGGACCGCTACTTCCAATGTTCTCGGAGCTTTCGCTACCTGTCAAGTAAAATACAAAGTTGACTTGCATTGACTAGTTCGTCCTTTTGTCGAAAACTCCAATTTTCTCAAATTTGGATCATTTTATCTCGTTTCTGCAATTCCGCTTATTTCCTACAAAATAAATAAAAGTGAATTAATTATATTAATTGACATGGGGATTTGCTTAATTCTCATGTTTTAGATACAATTACATGCATAGAAATGCGTGTATTCACACCCCCACACTTGAACTTTGCTTGTCCTCAAGCAAACTAAATGAAACAAAATCCGAAAATGTACTAACTCACAAACATAAAGGAAGTGTAGTATTAACCTTTTCAACCATAACCCTCGGAGAACTAATTATGTAAATGACCATAAGGTTGACAAAGCATAACGTAAGATTTTTGAATTTGTAAGGCAATTAAGATGCACATGTGAGAAATGCTCAAGTATATGCATGTGTTGACCATGTGTCAAATCAATCCACCACAATCAAATAGGCATATAGAAGACCCGACATAACCTACTAAACTCACATAGGTTCACTAAATATTACCGCTCAAGTGTTTAGGGGCTATATTTGTTTCACTCAAAAACAATTTTCACAACATGCGCCGCCATATGCTTACTCTTCGATCTCATCTCCGCTGGGTAGCCCACAACATTCAAGATCAAGAGGTTTTTTATTTGGTTGTAATGGGGCTAAGGGTAAGTGGTTAAGAGAAATGAAGGATAAGGAAAGACAAAGTCCATAGAAGCCCATGAAGCGACTCTCTCTTGTAAAGATATATGACTTTTGCTTTCAAATGCTAACTCACTCACTCTAATCCCGGTGTACAACCCACACTACACTATACTATAAACAAAAGTAATACTAGCTAAATTTTTATTTTTTTTAACACCTTTTCTTTTTCTATTTTTTTGTCATTTATTCTCTTGAACTTTTTTTTTTTTTTGAACTGTTTCGAAACTTTCTTTTCTATACAAAATCACTCACCTCCACATTTATTCTTTTGTAACCTCACACTTTTGACTTTTTCTTTCTTTTGAAGCACTCAAACATAAAGTCATTCTCTCGAATCACTTCACCAACTACCATGGAAGGGTAGGATAAAAGTGTATTGGTTAGGTAGGAATTTGTGGTGCAAATGAACAAGAAGGCTAAATATATACATAGGCTCAAAGTGGCAATCTAGTGGTAAATATCTTTGGGCACATGCTTCTTTGGCCATGGTGGTATTAACCTAAAATGCCTCAATCCTTTCTATCCCATCGTAAGCTAACATATAGCCTCGAGAGGTCTCAAGCAAGTTCTAGATACGCAATGTCATGAAATTGTACACACATAAAACAATAAGTGAATGAACGATGCATACACTATATATATAGTCACAAAAGCTCACAAATAAGGGCATGCAAGTCAATCAAATCATCTATATGCTTCTCTAAGTATGATGAACCAACCTAACCATAGGCTATGTGTACACATATAGTCAAGCATAGATCACATATACGCTCAATTACAAAACAAATTCAAAGTCTATAGGTACAATTCTTGTACATATCGTATTGGCATTCCCATACAAAACTATGACAAAGCCCTTTACTGATCTCGGAGAGTCACAGGTAAATGCATCTGCATATGCATGGGATTGCAACGTGTGTTGCAATCCCCGAGTCAGCTGTCAGTTTTATGTGGAGTCCGATTTTGGAAAGTAGGTTTTAGGTTTTATGTATTTATGTCTTTAAAAGATTTTTCTGAGTGTTAGAATCGTGGTGTTGATGCCCTAGGGTTTTTAGGACTTGTCTATTCCTAATTGATTTCCCTTAAGATTTGTTGAAGTTCATATATGGGAAGTTTCTTTCCAAATTAATTGGGAATTAGGGTAGAATCTTTGCATAATCTTTGAGTAGTTGCCGCAGGTCTATTACATGGGCAGAAAATATACACGGTCTAGAGACACATCCATAGAGGCAAGAATTTTGATAGAGTCTTGCATGTTTGTTTGAGTTTGTGTCTTCACAAAGAGTCAAAACACTTGGTCCATGTATAAGTGTTTGTGATCATAGTTTCATATGCATAATACTCTCTCAAGATCAGTAGGGAGACTGTGAAGAAAGAAGAACAAGATTTGAAGATCGTTCAAGTAAAGGAGTTCAAGAACGAAGACAAACTTTGTATTAGATTTTGTGTGAATCTTATAGCCGAGCTAGTGCTATTCAAAGTTTGTAAAAGAACATATCCTTTTCAATATGATGATCTTTATTTTGGGTTCTCAAGAGTAAGAGCCCCGCAGTGTTTTTTAATCTCATATTTTGAGATTTTCACTGTGTAACCAAAAGTCTGGAGTTTGGTTCATTGTTTCTGATATCTGCTCAGTAGGGATTGATCCATACACTGCAATCCTCGTTTTCCAGAAAATCATATTCTGTCCTTGTATTTTCAAAGTCCTAGATCATGCTTAGTCTATTCACAATCACAACAAGCTAAGTCCATGTCTCGTCATTGGGGTTGGAAAAGCTAACTACTAAATTCTAATTACAAAAAGCTAATCTTTTTTTTTTTTCATAGGCGCCCGAGCCCTCGCTCCCACACTTAAAACCAACATTGTCCTCAATGTTGTAAAGTGAGCTCGAAAGCTAAATCCGTGTCGGAGTTAGGCATGAGAGTGAAGTCCGGGTGAAAGCACAAAAATTAACTATGAAAATAAAAATCTAAATGCGGAGTAAAGTTACGGAAAACCCCCTTTGTCGACCCTCCATTGCTCACGATCCTTGGAGAAGACTAACATGAGACACCAACCTCAAGGCACAAGGCCTTGACTTCCTTTACGTATGCTCCATACTAGCTCAAGGTGCTCGTGAAAAGATCAACTCCATTGAAAAATATGTAGTGTCCAAGAGCAATGTGTCACAAATAACCCATCAAAGAATAAGGACAAGGGTCCTTCATTAAGATCATGGCATTGAACACATCCACACACTCCACGACTACCTATAGATTATCCTGCAAAGATGAAATGAAGTGCAAAGAAGTCCAATCAACCCGAGTGAACAAAACTAGTGTGTGCAGAAAACTTCTAGCAATGACCTTTCAGTCTTCAAATGCTCATATCTCAGACTCAGAAAGAAATAAATAAGTGAGAGCACTTGGAATGGAAAGTAAACTCAAAGAGCTTTCTATCCAAATAAAGTGAGCCGCCTATCTCCAATTGTGAAGAATTCTATAGTTGGTCAAATTTGCCAGCTTGTAATGAAGTCTGCTGATGACCATCAGTCACCAATACTGCAATTTCTGAAGCTCCAGAGGTGCAAAGAGGGTGACACCAACTGGATATAAAACTAGACTCATGAAGCTACATGCTCTTAAAATTACACTGGAAAATAAATTCTGAGTCAAAAATCGTTGGCCTCCAAACTCACTGATCAGTTCTGCAGTTTTTGTTGTGCCCTGTTTCTGGCTCCTGTCTCTTGGAATACCATATCAGAAGCTAGAGAAGCTTAAATTAATAACTGTTATACCACCATACGGAAGACATGTGAAGATACATTTCGAAAATTTTTTAGCTCTAAATAGATTGATATGTAGAGGGTGTAGCTTCTCAAAGTCACTCTATAGTAGCTGTCTCTGTTCTGACCTCCTTGCATTGACTACTAAATAACTTGAGTTCCAGCAATTCAAAGAGACTGAAATTTCGGTACAAAATAGAAGACATATAGGAAAATAGCCCCAGAAAATTTCAGCTCAAAATATCATGCATACAGGAAGCTATAGTCACCCAAAATAAACTGAATTTTCTTGACAGAACTGCTCACCGCCACATTCATTCTCCTTCATATTTTCAACTCCATACACCTCCCATCCTCCCAAAAAGATGGCCAATAAGGCTTATTGATGCAAAATAAATGAGAAAATTTCAAAAGTACCTAGGGTTGCCTCCCTAGAAGCGCTTTTTTTTAAAGACTCCAAGCCAGTCTATGGAACGTGGTATCTTCAAGGTGGCTCCTTCTTTCCACCACCACCCACACAAGCTTTGGTAGAACTAGAACCTCCACAAGATGATGCAAGAAACTTGATATTCACCGGTGTGTTCCACTCAAGATACCCTTTCTTCTTCTTCTTTTTCAACCCACAAATCTCCCCTATTGTCTTGATTTGATTCTTTTGCTCCTCACTCAATGCGAGATCCTCATTCACATTTATCTCATCAAGAGTAGAAATTGCAAACACTTGGCAAGGAGAGGAAGAATTAGAAACCAATGGCTGTTGGTTGTAGTGTGGGACTTGGTTCAATGGGCCAAAATTTCTATCTCTCTTTGCTTCATTGCCCTTGACCAAGTTAATAGAAAGCACACTTTTTACCACCTCCAGAGGGTAAATGAGTTCAAGCCTCTTGAGTAATACCTTTCGCCCAAAACCTTAATTTTGATAGTGCCATTTTGAACATTAATTTTTATCCCCGCGGTCGCCATAAAAGGTCTACCAAGAATGATAGGTATGTCCTTGTCACTAGGAGGTACATCATCCATATCCAATACCACCAAATCCGCCGGTAAGTAGAACTTGTCAACCTTGATTAACACATCTTCAATGACGCCCATAGCTCTAATAATGCTCCTATCCGCAAGTTGCAAGTATATAGGAGTAGCTTTAATAGGCCCTAGATCAAGTTTCCGAAAAGTCTCAAAAGAAATAATGTTAACACTTGAACCAAGGTCCATCAAGGCTCTATCAAAGACTTTCTCACCAATAGTGCAAGAGATATTAAAGCTCCCCAGGTCCTTGAGTTTTGGAGGGATCCGTCCTTGCAAGATAGCACTAACCTCCTCACAAATTTCAAACCATTCATCATTCTTTATCTTCCTCTTATGGGTGCACAAGTCCTTTAGAAATTTTGCATAAACCGGCATTTGTCGAATGAGCTCAATCAAAGGTATATTGACATTGACCTTCTTCAAAATATCATGCACTTCGGACATAAAGCCAACTTTCTTCTTCTTCCCACCTTTCTTCACATTTTCCTTTCTTGGCTCCAGTGTATTCAAATCAAGAAGTGGATCAAAGGTGAGGCTCCCGGTGGTGCCCCTTAGGGTAGTCACGGTCCCACTAGGGTTCTTAGCCTTCAAGGCCTCGCCTAGTGATGAATAGACCGGACCACTTCTATCACTAGAGCTACCATGAACATGTAGGTCTTCCTCCTTATTCCTCCCCCCTTTTTCGGTTGAAGTAGATGACTCAAACTCATAGGATGTTGGTCTAATATCATCAAGAACCTTCCTAGATGTGTCATCGGCAGTGTGAATCGCTAAAAGACAAACGCACAATTGAACCCTGCAAAATGTAGTTGTCAGTATAGAATAAGTAGGGATCGTTCTAGCGGAGGATTGAGGATACACATGTAATTGCAAAAACAAGTATATAATTAATAAAAGTAAAAAGTATTATTTACAAAAATAAAACAAAGAATAGAAATATATACAATTTAACACAAATTAGGGGGTTTTAAGAATTATTAGGTAGGTCTTTGCAAAACACAACCACTTCTCAAATTGATAGGTAGTAGAGTGTCGCTCATATACCTACAAAGGACCAATAAGAAATTGGGTATCTTAATGACCAAAATATAAGCAAGATAAGCACCAATTCAACTCAGGAAAAATTGACAAGTAATTAGAGGGGTAACAAGAGAATGAAAAACAACTAGTACTAAATTTGACTAAACTAACCGAAGAAATGAAAAATCAAAATAAAAAAAAATAACAACTAAACAAAGAAACAAGAGATAAAAATAAAAATAAAAGTATGCTAAAAGTGACCCAAAATGCCAATTACCAAGGGATTAAGATCCGTAGACCCTAATCCCCGACAACAGCGCCATTGACTTGAATCATAAACTCTCGCAAGCGTACAAATAGTTGTCAAGTAAGGGAAGTATTTGGACCCTGATTATCGTACCTCGGGGATTAAGCGTTGGACCTAACCGAGGTAATTGGCGCTAGAATAACTTAAAAGCATACAATGAAAAATAAAAATAAAATAAAGTAAAATAATATTCAGAAGGCACCAAGCCTCGGCAATGCTCGGCTTAGCTCACACTAAGTCTAATCAAAGCCACTAACTAGTGTAGCCCAAATGAGTTCTGCACAATGGAAGATAGAATTTTATTTGGGAGTTTTGAATTGGGAATTAACTAAATTAAATGCAAACTAAAGTAAAAGAAAACAACTAATTATCAAGCAAGAAATTAAATTCGGATTTTCAAATTAATGGGAACATGGGAGTGTCGGGTGATTCACACTAACTCTCTTGTAAACATCGATACCAATTTCACAAATGCATGCATTTCCTATATGTGTCGAGTCCCGTATCTAGTACCGGTCAAGGCTACTAAACCAATTATCCTTTCGGTGTATCGATTATGCAGGTTAGGGCCACAATCAACTCTCTAATTTGGGCATTACACCGGTTAAGGCCGCAATATCCAAAATTAGAGGGCTAGAGAGCAAGATAATAGAGACTCAAGCAAGCTTAGCAACAATTAAGCTAGCTAATGGTCACCACACTTAAATCCTAGATGCCACAAGACTAATAAGTTGTCAATTTATCAATCTATTCATCACAATTGCCCGCAACATAATTTCAAAATGTGACAAAGCCTAGAAACATGCTTCTAAGGACCAATAAATTCGGATTTAAAGCATACATAATGGAAATTGCATTTATTAAAAGTAAAGCATCAATATTTATAAAAGATGAGTTAGGGCTTCACAACCTTAACTCCCAAAATTGAACTACTCACAAATCATACTCAAATACATCATCAAATAAATAAGAAATTAAGAGAAATGATAGAGGAGAGAGGGAACACAAGTTAGGCTCACAATTTGCTATAGGCAAATATGAACCCAACTTGAGATTAAGCCCCTACTCTTTACCAAAGCCAAAATCTCTTGTGGTGATGAAGCCTTGATGATGTGAAGTGAAAGCCCCTTAATTGCTCCTTCCAATTTTGAGAGAAAATGATAAGAGATTTTACAAAAAATGGAGGAGAGAGAGTGGAGAGGTGGGTTTTTTCGGTGAAGAAAGAAAAGAAATGATGGAGTTGGGGGTGGTTTTTCGGCTACTGTAGAAGAGAGGAAGAGGGGTATATATATATATATATATATATATATATATATGGGTGTGTAGATGTAGGGTTGGAAGAAGAGAGAGGGAGGGAGCACGTGTCAACAAGTGATAGGAAGGAAAGGAAATAAAAAGAAAAATGAAAGAGAAAAGAATGAAGAGTGCACGTGGGGAGGGGAAGAATGAACAAAAAGGCTGATGCTGACGTCATCATGACATTAGCAAAGGCTTTTTTTGTTTTGTTTTTGTTTTCCTTTTTTTTTTTCCCTTTTTCTTGTCTTCTCTTCTCTTTTTTTCTTTCTTCTCCCTTCTCAATGCATTTCCGCAAATAATATCGGAGGCAATTAGATTCCATTCCATTGATGACGTTGACCATAGTTGACTAGTTCGTCCTTTTGTCGGAAACTCCAATTTGCTAAATTTTGGATCATTTTATCTCGTTTCCACAATTCTGCTTATTTCCTACAAAATAAATAAAAATGAATTAATTATATATTTATTGACATGGAGATTTGCTTAATTCTCGTGTTTTAGATACAATTACATGTATAGAAATGCGAGTAATCAACCCCCCCCCCCCCTTTCTTATTCATAAGGGAGGCCAAAAGCTGAACTATGGGAGTTCGTGCTCACTCCAAGCCTGGAGCTTGTAGAGTCCTCCAAACTTAGAGTTTGTTGAGAAGTTATGATCGACCACAAACACATCATTGTTTCAATCTAATCCAAAACCTCTTGGAATCAGATTTCTTGGAAGCTACTACGCTCAGAAATCCCTAATTTCTTGGGAGCCACTACGCTCAGAAATTTTATATGTTTTTGTGGTAGCTTTTTCCGCTCCTAAAGTAACCCTTTTTCTTGTTCTCTTTTAGGATGAGTAACCTGAATAAACTGGAATTCGCTCCATTGGGAACAACTGGCTCTGGATATCACAAGTGGGTTCGTGATGTCCACCATCATCTCAAGGCCGATGAAATCCTGGATACGATTCTCGAGCCTAGCCAGGACGTGCTAACTGTTGAGCAAGCTCAAGCTTTAGAAGCAAATAAAGCAGCCTTGGAGGCAAATAAGGCGAAAGACATCATCCTAATGACTCGTCATATGGATGATTTGCTCCAGTACGAGTATATGAATGAAGAAGAGCCCAAAAGGCTATAGGTCTCACTCGAAGAAAGATTTGGCAACGTCCGTAACTCCCTGCTTCTTGAACTAGAAGTGAGATGGCATAGTCTCCACTTCTGTGATTTCAAATCAGTTATTGACTATAACTCGGAAGCACTTCGCACTAAATCCTTAATTGAATTCTGTGGAAAAGATATCACAGATGTAATGTTGATTGAGAGGACTCTCTCTACCTTCCTCATCTCTGCTTTGATGGTTGCAAAGAACTATCAAATTGATGTTACTGCAGGATGGATCACAAGGTTTCATGAGCACATTGGAGCTATGAATGTCACTGAAAAGCATGACAACATCCTTGTGAAGAACTATAATTCGAGACCCGTGGAAACATGGCGTATTCCGGAGTCCAATTATAGTCGTGCCTCTAAGGGAGGGCACCAAGAGCGAAACCCTAAATCTATGGACAATTCTGGACGTTCTGGTCCATATTCTCGCTCAATGAGGAAGGTAACCGCCAAAATATGGGGACACGGAACCGAAAAGGTCAATGTGGAAAGAGAGAGAGAGGCAACGCCTCTGGCCATGTTGGTGTCGCCACCAACACTAAGAGCCATCCTAATGATGCTTTCAAAGTGCCTCAATCAATAGAGTCTTATCACAGGGATGTATGTTCCCGATGTCAAGTGTCTAGTCATTGGGAACATATTTGTAGAGCTCGTGGAAATGTTGTCACCGCCTATAAAGCATATTGTGAAGCAAGAGAAGCTCACTATGTGGAACAAGAAGATCAAGAAGATGATCTAGAGTGAAGGGTTGAAGACTTCAAATCTGGCTGGAATCAATAGATCGCCAATTTTGTTTAAGTCTTTATTTTTCCAAGAGATGTAATAGGCAATTGCCATATACTTTGTAGTAAATTCCATTGGTTTAGTTTTTCTTCACATAGGCTCATCCAAAATGACTATGATGTCTAGGAAGATTTTGAGATAAGTACTACTTAAGCGAGCTTTGCTCCACCAACATATCTCTACTCACCTGGTCATATTTATTTTGGAGTTACCGAAAGAAGTCAAATGACTACCTTTGTTTTGCATTAGCTAGCATTTGGATTAGATTCTCCTAATGGTTAAGAGACAATGATGTACTCCGTTGGCTTACAAATAAAATTTTCAAGTTCTTTTCATTATGACTCCATTTTGATTCTGACCATATTATTTTGTGACTACGATGGCATGGCCATCAGTATTAATTCAAGGATATGGAATAGCCCAAGTTCCCCTTGCCAAATGGCACCTTGATTACTGTCACAGAAACTCTCTACGCTTCTAGGGCAAATCGCACCTATGAATAGCCAACGGATCCCATGCGAAAACACATGTAAAGAACGAAAATGAGTTCTTTTGCAATTCCTCTAACGATTGCGAACAAAGGCGCATCTTAGAGAAGTTTATGTGTCTCTCTAGTGGACTCTATGTCACTATTCGAGCTATTAAATTCAATAAAGTTATGAGAGAATATCTCTTGGATTTAGACACATGTTGGCTTTGTCACTACAGAATAGGTCATCCTGGTCATGATATGATGATCCGTCTACTGACTTACCATGGATATCCATTCTCTCGAGTGAAACGAAGCATGAATCAAAAGTTGATTCCTAGACTAAGTGTGACCGCCGCCGCGGCCTCTGGCACCGCCGCAGTCCACCGCCAGCCTAGGACTGGCACAGTCCCTATCCATGACGTCATGGTGATGGCACCCTAGGTGATGCTACAATCACCAACTTTTCTTCAAATAGCGTTTTAGACGCTCAGGCCTAACCAAAATCCTCATTGGTTACTTCTAAAGCCTCTCGCTCATTTTACAAAGCCTGTTCCCTAGAAAAATTAGGACTGAGACCGTCCTATGCAAAGGATATGAAAATACTCATTCTGTTCTTACATATAGTCCATGGGGATTATGTGGACTAGTTCAACCAACTTGCAGACGTTTAAATATCTCATGATGTTGGCTGACAAGCCACGCTGGTCACATGTTGTGCCATTGTCCACTTGTAATGCTATTTATGCTACACTCCTAGCACATATCATATGACAACGGGCTCACTCCCCGGATCATCTTGTTCAGTCAATTGGATTTGACGTTGGTAGAGAGTTTACATCAAATACTTTCGATGGTTATTGCAATGGGACTGATGTTTGACATCATATTCCCATGAATACACCCAAATTGTCTCACGAAAATGACTACGATGGTAGCCCGAATATTGGTAATGCACACCAATCTCCTTATATCCGCTTGGGGTGATGCAATATCGCATGTAGCTATGCTAATTCGTCTACGACCCACTACTACTCAATCTATCTCTGCGTTACCGTTACAGCTAGTGATTGGGTACAAGTATTTCGTACTTACGCACATTTGAGTGAGCCATTTATGTGCCAATTGCGCCACCACAGTGTACTGTGATAGGTCCTTACAGACGAATGGGCAACTTAGTTAGATTTGAGACTCCAATAATCATCCGCCACTTAATGCCTTTGCAAGGCGATCTCCTTACCGCTAGATGAGACAGTCTTCCCTTCATTTGGGGGAGATAAGAACACTAATGTTCAACAGGAACGATAGGAATTGTCGTGGTTTGTCCCCATTATATCTCATCTCTATCCCTGTTAAAGTGACGAGATCACACATATCTACTCCAAATATGCCTGCAAGGAAAGACGTCCCTACGAAAGGATGTAGCGCCACCTTACACGAAGGTAGGCATGGCGCCAACGCCATAGAGAGTGGCATTCTAGCATTACAGGCCCTGGCCCCAGCAAGGATGTGTGGGAGGCTCGTGCGTTCAAATGATACTTTGGCACATTCCAATCTTTTGATCATCAACGCCTCACGTCAGAACCTATTCCTGAGAATATAGAGCTCTTTGAAAATTATACTAGTGTACATGAGACGTGGGATAGAAACTCCATCACAATTGAGGATGTAGTTGCACATTTTGTTGCGCATGAGTTTGTTGAGTCCGATGATATCGAACTACTCTCCGTTTATGAATGAATGCCAACGTAGAGAAATTTGGCCTAAATGGAAAGATGCAATCCAGGTTAAGTTGGATTCCACTTTCGAGAAACATGTTGGTAGCATCATTTGCTGAAGTTATCCGAACTCCCATGACCGTTGTCATCAAGGGAGATGCAGACATCAAGGGGAGATGTCTACATATATGGTCTCGAAACGTGAAGGGTGTGTTGTGCTCTTTTTCCGCTTCTACCAAGGTTATTTTGGTCCCACTGTGTTTTTGTTACTCGGCAAGGTTTTTAATGAGGCAACGAGAGGAGCACCACATTTCGGTGACACAAAGGGTAGTGTTCAAGTAAATCCAGAATATGTGTCTGAGATTACTCAAGGAGGAGAAACCAAAAGCTGGGAGCAAGAACAGACATGGATGAAACCAGTTGAAAGGGAATCTCAGCATATGTAGAGAGAAGGTGACAGAACAAGTGAAAAAATCAACTAAGAACCGTTCAATTACAAAGGAAGGGAACGCGAGTGGGGTACTGGGGGGCTAGGAATCTCTCTAATAATGTACAATTGGTCTGATCGGAAGGAGGACTAGGAAGAGAAGGGAAAAGAAAAATAAAAGAGAAAGGAGGCGTATGGGAAGAAGAAGAAGAAGAAGAACATAAGAAGAGAGAAGAAAATAAACAAGAAGAGACAGGAATCTCTTGAAAGAAGAGAAAGAAGAGGAGAACGTGTGAATGGAGAACAAAGAAGAGAGAAAATAAAAAAATAATTGTAACAGGAAAAAAAAAAAAAAAAAGTGAATAAAATAATCTAAGCAATTATACATGATTTGGGCCTTCGGGCTTTTTTTACTTTCTAATTCTAAGGCCCGAGCGTGGCCCGTTATATAATGATTTCGGGCCGGGTTTTATAAAACTGACAAATTTTTTTAAAAGGCCCGAGACCTTTCGGGCCGAGTTTCGGGTTTTTGGGCTAAATGCCCAGCCCTACTTCTAGTGATAGGCAAGAAGACTAGGAAAACTTAAAGCCTCGCTTTGCCCTTGTCTTTAGGGCTAGGATCAGTACCAGTAATTGTAGAGTAAGAGAGTCACAAAGTAGCGACATTCGGCTTCTTGCTAGGGCAATGATTCTTGTTCCTACTCCCAAGTACGAAGAAGTGAGCCTTGAAATTGCCTGACCTCTTCTTCAACATCACCAGAGTTACATCCATCTAGGTACGAAGGAAGTGAGCCTTGAAGGCCGCAGGGTTGATAGGACGACGGGTCAGAGGCTTCCCAATTAGAAAAGATTTGGAAGACCAACGAACAGGGCCGCCACCAATTCTCCCCAAATCAAGAGCACTACCTCCCTCTGCAAGTGCAAGGGAGGTAGCAAAACTAGCGGTGATAGCATCAATGCAGGTCATGTGGCTGAGTGAGGGTTGAGGGTGAGAGACGTAGAGAAGAAAGCTAGGAGAAGAGGAGACCTGCCATAGAGAGGTAGGGTGAGAGTGAAAATCTCTCCTAGGATTTTCTTACTTTATTTTAATACATAACTGTTAGAACTTTGCGTCAGATTGTCCTTACACATAAAGTGAGGGCCACTTAATAGGTTCAAATGCAGAGGATTCATCTTTTCTGCCAATCTGTTCTTACACATAAAGTGAGGGCCACTTAATCTACCATTTTCGTAGTTGGAAACACAACATGAGGCCCCTGTCTCTACATTTGTCCAAATCCCGAAAGTAATGAAAGTGAGCCTTAATTGATGGTTGGCCAATTGGTTATGCATACCCCAACATAAAAGAACCAGAATATACATTAAAGAAAGGAGGGACATGACTTGTTTGGAATTGCTAAAAATTGTGTGATGGAATTCTAGAATATAAAAGGGAGACAGAACCATTGCAGCATTATCTAATGAAAGGGTACTCGAGTTCAACACTAACATGAGTTGTTTGTTACATTGCTTATTTGCTTATTTGTGAATGGAGTAATATATGTGTTCATGTCGAATAGTCTTCTAGTCACCGACTCCCTATTGTGTTTTATTAAGTTCTTATTAGAATTTTAGTATGTTTTCCTTTTACGTATTATGTAATGTCTAATAGTTTTGCAATCAAAATTTAATCTGCCACTTCTAAAAAATTAAATTTATATCACGAGAAGCAGTGTAATTATATTTGTAATTGCTTTGATTTTTGTAAACATTAGGGTTTTTGTTTTTTTATCGGAATGAGAACCTTTCAAAACATTAGGGTTTTGATAATATACAAAATATTTTCTCAAAAAAATTTTGTTTTTAAATTGAAAATAAATAAATCCATGTCATTGAAATTTATGGAATGATATTGATGAAGTGTTGTATGCCACATCATTTGGTACTCAATTTTGGTATAAATATTTGGTGTCTCAAGCATTTTCCGTTAAAGTATTATGCATGAATTTCAAGTACGTTGTGGATTTTACACTTGTTTTTAATTCATTAACTAGCCATTCTTTTGTGTGTGTGTGTGTGTGTGTGTGTGTGTGTGTGAAGCCATTCAAAAGAGGATGTCTGCACAGACCCAATGTGCGGACATCCCTCCTCCGACCTCGATCAGGCGGCGATGGAAGCACTGCAGTTGTCAGACCCAAACTAGGCTCGATGTCGAGCCTCTGCTTATCACTGGAATCGTTGATGAAGAGTTCGAAGTCAATCTCGATGGGTTTCCATGGTGCCAGGCGAGCTCACCGCGCACACCTTCAATTCCGATCAGCTGAGTCTTCGCCTTGATGGTAACGCCGTTCGGGATGTCCAAAGGGTTCGTCCGACAACCACAGTGCCTAGAATCGTTGCCTGATCGAGGCTGGAGGGGGGACGTCCGCACTTTTACATCTGTGCGGACGTCCGCTTCTGATCCAGAGTGAGGCCTCACTCTCAAATTAAAGTGCGAGATTAGAGTTTATGGTCACTTTTCTATCTCATATCCACATCACGACTGTTCAGTTTTTTGTTGTTAATGTATAGATTATCTCTGCAAAATTTCAGCCAACTTGATGATCTTTAAGATATCTAACTCACTTAAACTAATGGACGAACTGAATTTGTCCAACTTGAACTGTACTGGCTTTAAGGCAGTTATCAATGTCTTGACGACCATCAATTTGGCTGAAATTTTGCAGAAGATGATCTATACATTAGTACCTCAAAACTGAACGGTCGAGATGTGGATATGCGACCGAAAAGTGACCCTAAACTCTAAAAGCGCACTTTAATTTATATATATATATATATATATTATATATATATATATATGAGGATTGGAGCTTTGAAAGGAACTCAAGAAATTCAGAATGGGTTTCTCTGATGAGGAATTTTCTGGTGAAATCATATCCTGAAAAGCCTATCAAGTCTAACAATAGCTATATGGAACAAGCTATAGTTTTTATCGATCTTGAGCAAGATAGAAACATGACGCGACTGTTTCAAAACCTCAAGTTCTTCAGTCGGCCATTTATTTCTACACAGCCCCACACATTCACCTAACTATCTAACACAATCCAAAATTTATTTCTTTTCCTTCTGATTTCTCTTTAACTTTCTTTGCCTACCCTTTCGGCTTTTTTGTTCCATCAACACCTTTGGTGACTCAGAAACACACCTCCTAAAGACCCGTTCAACAGTGTTTACCTTATTCAAACATGTTACCATATTTAATCTAGCTCAGAAATTTCAGAACCAACAGCAAAATCTAAAGGCACATGATCCAGTCCCTCCCAGCTGCATTTACTTCCTCGTGTTTCCACATTCCCTTATTGTCTGCACCTGATTTTCCTATCATAATAACTTCATTCATACCCAAACATAATCCAAGGAAAAATCAGAAAACAAAGACCTAGCTATTACTGGGTTCCTATTTATACTGCATTATTAACTATAATCTTCTTGTAGTTTGTGCCATTCTTAAACCAACTCCTCTTCCTTCCCTCTCTTATATTTGGTGAAATGGGGAAAAGGCGTGATCGTGTTCTGGTAGTGACATGGTTGTTGCTTTTACTGATGCTCATCCTTCTGGTTGGGAACACTCAAAGCTCAAGACCCCTTCTACCAGATGAGCGTACTAACAAAGTTTACAAGGTGATGAAGAAGCCCAACAACAGAAACTCTGATCAGACTTCATCGTCGGCGCAGCGTAGTTTCTTCGCATTCTTACCCAAGGCGACTCCAATCCCGCCATCCGGTCCTTCGAGGGAGCACAATGGTATTGGCTTAGAAAGCTCATCACAACTCTCCCCTTGAAGATATGTATTCACATATTCATACTTGATTATTATTAGTTTGATCTACAAAGCTAGCTATAGCTAGCTTCTGATGATTTCTCTTCTTCATGATCTTATTGATAGGGTAATGTACATGGGTTTTAATGATGGATACGTATATTTTCCCTGATTATATTTAGTTTTTTTTCTTTTGATTTTTATAAACAGCTAGCTTACCAAGGTTGTTTATGGATAAGGATTTGTCTCCTCCTAACAACTCGATCAGTTTGATGCAATATATACGTATCTTTCATACAGACTAGAAGCTGCTACTGTAAATTGGCTGTGATACAGAAGTAGTACTGCTAAGCACTAAACAATTTTTGGATTTTGAATATTGAATTATATCTTGTACGACGTGTGTGAAAGATACGTTAAGTGCCTATACTTGGCTACTCCTACTGAACTCATGTACTGCTGCAGTGCTGCATATACTAAAAACTGAGGGAGAGTCCGAGAGTAAATCCATCCAAAATCTATTGACAAGAGCGATTGACGTCGTCTAGTCACAATAGGTGGCATGTCATGATCTCTTTTTATGTCATTCATCTGATTTCGAGTGTATTATAAAGCAACCGAAATTATATCGTACACTGGTTGTATGATATACATGCACCACGTTACAGTGTCTATTTTTAAGTTTTTGTCACAAATAATATCTGAATTTTACACGACCAAAAAATTTAGGCTGCAATCTTAAAGTGATCAAACTTAATACTAGTGTTTTTATCATGTATAGTTTTGAACTCTTAAAGTGATTAACCCTAATACTAGTATGCAAAGCAAGACTTTTTCTTTGGAAGGGTTTTCAAACTCGATGTACGTGGGAAAGCATTGAAGAGGTCGATCATGTAATGAGAAATTTCCAGTTGCAACAATATTTTTTTTTTTTTTCAAACACAAGGGAAGACTATATGTCCACTTAGCTTGACTTCTAATGCATAAGATACGTGTATCATTATTTCAAGTACACCGAAGTCTCTTCCATCCACATGAAGACAAGCATTCTAAGTCTAACTTGGTGACTGCGTTTTTGGAGAACCAACAATATAAGATCGTTGCTAGCAGCAAGCCATTTCACATCATGCATTAAATTCAAACCCACCATGCAGTAAAAGAGAGAAAGAGCCATGTGAGACCTTGAAATTGAAGTTAGAACTGGTCGTTCACTCGTTCTCAAATGTCAGAAGTCAAGGGTTGTGACCCCTTCAGGGTTTGGTTGAAGCTTGATACAAATAGGGACCCTGCAGCATGCGGACAAGTTTTTACTTTCCTCTGTAGAATTGATGGTCGGTAGGGTTAGCAAAATCACTTTATTATATATCTAAACATTTGATTTCAGGCTGGTTCAATTATTTGATCTTTGATGCTGTCAAAACTGTTACCATTATTGGAGCTCTCGCATACTTTTTTCTTTTCTTTTTTTGGATAGATGGGGGCAAAAGGCCTGAAAAAACAAACAACTAAATATCACAAATTGCAGTCCTAAATCTAGGACTTGCACACAAATCATCAAGCAATGCATTGATAACTTGCGGAGGAGGTTGCTCCATGAAATGCACTCCAAGATCAGCACCAACACCATCTTTACTTCTTTAGACAACAAATCAGCACCAAGTTTATTTCCCAATAAACATGTCGAATGTCACAACCCAAGAACTGTCCCTGCAAAAATTGACAGCTGCATAAAACTGACCGAAGAGGATGTAGGTCATTTACCCCATTGTTGATTAAGTTCATTAAAACCTCAGAGTCACATTCAACAATAAGATGTTGGCAGTGATTTTTGCTAGCCAATTGTAGACCAAGTAAGAGCCCCCAAGCCTCAGCTTGTAAAACAGATCCATTACCAAGACTAGCAGAAAAGCCAGCTCTCACATATTCTGCTTCGGCTTCGATTTTGCCTTCTGCCAAATCGTATGGAGTCTTCTATGGGCGATGTCAAACTGGTTTTCTCCTAGTTTAAGAGTTGTTTTCTTGCTAGTGATTTCGTAGCATAGCTTCTCTCCTGAGGTGAAGACTCGTGATTCTTTATATGTAGGCTCGAAAAATGCCTTAATCTTTGGATGTAACTTGCTCATCTTTTAACCTCAATCTTTCACGTTTTCCTCTTCCATGTAAGGAAGTTCAGGGATTCTTGTGGTCTGGTGCTCTATTCACACCCATAATGTTACACATTTGCTCCAAGCACTTTTTTTTTTTTGGTCTGAATTTGCTGTAAGCATAAGGAAAGAAAGGATGCAACTTTTTAAATAGAATATAGAAGTGCAAACAGCAAAATCAAAAAAAAATCCTACAATTATATTGGCAAGAAAGAAAAATTAAGGGGCAATTGAAAGCAACAACTTTCTTTTGCTGAATTTGTCTCATAAATAAAGAGTTTATATACACTACAATACAACTGCTGTATAAAGGGTAGATACCCAGAAAATAATTTTTAAAAGGAGAAAAAATGGGCGAAAGTGGGAAAGCCTCAAAATGTGAAAGAAAAAAGGCAAAAGAGGTGTTTTGCTTCCCTTGATACCGACTCTTGCTTCGCCATAAAATACCATCAGGTGATTGATACAAAATGTGTTAATGGAGGACTTCCCTCCCTCCCTCCCTGCTAGGGTTGTTGGGATGCAGGTGAGAGAGCTCCATCCGATCTACGTGCTGCTGAGCCAGAAACTGAAGACTTGTCCGATCCACGGACGTTGTACTTCTCGTACACTTTTTCGCGATTCTCAGACCACCAAATCTCTGCTTGGTGTTCTCCAAATCTTCTCCGGCTGCAAATGCATTTACATATTGTTAGAGCAATCTATTCATGAAAATAGTTAATGCAATAATTTATATTTGTGCTGCACAACCCTCAGTCTCTAAGCAAGAGATCATTGGCCTCCAATCTGACTAGAAGCCTGATGCAGAGAGGTATTAGAGGATGATAACAATAAAATAGATAATCAAGACTACCTGAAGCGCACTCGTTTGAGATCTCTAGTTCCATCACGAAGAGCCACAAGAGTTATGTAAACACCCAGGCTCATATTGTTCAATCCATTCTGCCTCAACTGTATTACCAGTAACAGCCAATGCAGAATTCCTAGATCTCGTACCATTCTCCCCATCTTGGAAAGGCCCAGAGTCCTTGCCATCAACAGCCACCGACAGATTACTACCAACTGACTGAAATGATCCACCACCATTGGGCAGTCTATCTAGTGCATTTACCATCCCATTGGAGGTCACCAGCTCCCTATTGTGTTGCACGTTAGTTTCATTCGTTCCTACTGAATCCCTGGGTGAATGAGTCTGCCCTAGACTTCCGTTTACTGTAGTTGAGTCGATTCCCATGGAGGAAATTAAGTAAGAATTGCTCATTGAACTTGATCTTGAATGGTTATCTCCATCTGGATAGTGAATGCCATTCGACTCCAAACCATAAGATGGATATGCCTGTTTATGCCCTCAGTATCATAAACCCCAGGTGGCAGCCTTTCAGCCAAATCCTTGAGCTGAAATCATTATTACTGATGATCACTACGACAGCCAGCATATTTTAAAATTCATCCAAAGTTCAAAATAAAGAATATGTATTCAGCTATTCAAATAATAAATAGAGAGAATGTCTCGACAAAATCTGAAAAGCTCGTATCATGGCCTGTAATTGCTATTTGCTAGAGCTTCATATATAGATGAGAACTGAACATAAACCATGGGTATATTAGTCGTACACTATTCTTCTCTGAATAAAGTTTACTTATATTTAGTTTAATTCTTAAATAAGACCAGCTGGATGTAATATTTACCCAATATTCACACGACATGAAGACCATTAATGAACTGAGAAAATATAAGTGTATATATAAAGAAATGACCTGTGCAGTTAGTGACTTTATAACTTCTTTAGCCGCTTTAGATTTCGCAGATTCCTCTGCAGCCACTGTCATAGCTTCTTGAGCTTTCTTTGTTGAATTCTGAAGCTCTACTTCTTGAAGTTCACATCTCTGTCTCAGGCTATCAACCTTTCCATATATTTTGTAAACAATTATTAAAATATGATAATGTCAATGACTCAAGCAGGAAAGGCCCTAACCGTCCTACAACTTGTATATAAAAATAACAAAAAGAATACTGCAAATATAAGCTTTATACCTGTGAACGTAACTTTAGCACTTCCTGATTCAAAAGCTCATTAGTTTTCTTCAAACTATCTGCGATACTTTTTGAGAAGGAAAGTCCAGAAGTTGTAGGAACAGGAGTTGCAAAACGAGGAGGGCTTGGTCTCCTTGAGAAAGGCGACACAGACCTCGAACTTACTCCAGACGGTGTAAGAACTGGTTTGGGAACTGTTCGTCTCAGATCAACAGCAGCTGACATAACTACATCCTTTAATTGCAACAGCGAAGGTGCTTGAGAGGAGCGAACAAGAGAAAATGTCTCAGCTTTCTTTCCTTGCTTGGCTGCTTTGCTATCTAATTGCTTTATCAAATCCACGTTTGAAGGTACAGCAGACTTGTATAATCTTATGTCAGCCTTGTCCAATCTGTCCTTGTTCTCACCAGACAAGCGAGGTATAACATTCTTTCTATTATTACTACCAGGTTCTAACACCTTGTTCAATTTCACATAACAAGAATCACACACTCGATATGGTTTTCCAGGATTAGGAGACAGTGCTGCTCTTGTTGCTTTTCTGAACTACATGAATGGCAGTGCACAAGTCCACAATTATAGCAATTATGCCTCTTCCTTGTAAATCCAAAAGCCTGTCTACAAGCAGAGCACTGTGACTGCTCAGCACCAGATACCCATTTGTGAAGACATATAGCTGCTGTATAGTGTGAACCACAACCAATATATTTCACATGTCTATCCTTCAAACCTTCGACCATAGTCGGTGTTTTTCGATCCTCAACATCACCATGGCCCAACCTCCCATTAGCACCTTTTCCCCATGTATAAACTTCATTTCTGGATGTTAATACTGCTACATGATATGCACCACAAGCAATTTCTTCAATACATTCCCCGGAAAGTTTGTCATCCACTAAGCAAGGTATTTTTCCATCAGAATTGGGATTTCCGAGCTGACCATAAACAGTACTACCCATTGTAAAGACATGCCCCGATGTTGTCAAGCCAACAGTTAAACTGTGCCCGCAAGCAATTTTGTGAAAATTGTAATCAATAAGGGCTGGAACACACGTCGGTTTAAGCCGGGCTTCCTTGTCTCCATGTCCAAGACGATTTTTATCTCCATCACCCCAAGTAAACAATTTACCTGATGAAATACTGGCACTAGATTGTGTTGCAATAACCTCTACTACAGCAGCAGTGTGCCATACCCCACATGCAACAGCAATTGTCCTCAAACCTGTTAGGGAATCTACTTCTCTCGGATATGAAACATTTTCTCTGTCTCCATGGCCTAAGACACCAAATGTTCCATCGCCAAATGTAAAAAGTTTCCCCGTTGATGTCACCAAGGCCGTATGCCATGGACCACAAGATACAGAAGCAACTTGAAGTCCCTCAAGAGGACCTGAAATTCTCTTTGGTATCCAGTGACTGACATCAGTGCCATGACCAAGAAGCCCAGCATTGTGTGTACCATCTCCCCACGTATAAAGTTCCCCAGCCATTGTAACAGCACAACTATGAAATTCTCCACACGCCGCAAAATCAACACTAGTAGCTGCCAGAGATTCAACTAGACGGGGTTGAGCAACATCCTTCCCCACACCATGGCCAAGTCGTCCCCCAGATTCTTCACCCCATGTAAAAACTTCACCTTGTCTTGTGACCAAGGCTGCATGCTTGACCCCACAGGCTATATGATGTACATCCAAAACAACATTGGACTCTAATGGCCTAGGAACAAGCACATCTGCTCGGGGACTCAAATAATTTACATTTTTATCAGCTCCAATCTTAACAACACTATCACAAATTACCTCACCCCATATGTATACATCACCTAGAGCATCACAATCATCGGGTGCAGAACCATGACTTGAAGTGCTGGGAGCACTTGAAACACTAACTCGAAATGCATCTGAACCGGATCCTTTTACTTGCATATTTGTCTGGTCTGATGCTACATGTGACCTCTCAGAGACCGGAGAATTGTCAGGCGGAAAACTCTTTGGTGAAGTATTTGGTTTGAAACTGACAGAAATCTCAGGAGACCCAATATCTCGTGTACCACTAACTGAACTATCACTAGGGCTATTTGATGTCAAGTCTCTGCTATCCTGAAATTAATTTACCAAGGGGCATTATAAGAAAACAGCCATTTAACAGGTGGATTTACACATAAAAATATAAGAGAGCATACTCTAACCAAAACTTCAAGAAAAAACACATGCATCCATATGTAATGTGTGTGTTGACAAATCAATTTCTATACGTCCTACAACAACATATATCAATTAAATCATAAAGATAGTTGGGTGAATCATTAATAAGAAACTACACCTTCAAAAAAAAAAAAAAAAGGAGAGCTGAAATTAACTAGGGAACCAGTTATACACTAATTTAAGTTGATAAAGGTGAAATCTTTTTGGGCATAGAATTTGATTGCTTAATAAAAGTGTCTGAGAGATGATGTTTCTCAACTTCAGCTAAAAATTCTGTAAACAGCATATTTATGCATAGATAGATCAGCTCAATCCAGGACACCCTACGAAGTATAAAAGTCAATCACATAAAGGTTTCAATGAATGTATATTACATCAAGGTACAAGCCTCCATCACTCCATCCATCAATTTTGGAGCGGCCACCTCTACCAGAGGATATAAGTGCTTTGAGGCCAGCAATCCACACTTCTGCCTCGACTTTATCCTTGCAAATCTGGAAGAAAAAAAATTAATAATAAATCTTACTATTTTTAGTAGGAAATGGCAAAAATGAACTTACAGCTCGAATATAGAACTTTGGCCACTAACCAGATCAAGGGAACGCTTTCCGTTATTATATATAAGAGAAAAAGATAAATAATCCTTTTCAGGACGCAGATATCGTTGGAAAACGGCCTGTCATAAATTTGAGAAAAATTAAATTAGATAAGTGACCTACACGAGTTACTAAAAAATATCCTGCAGTAATTCACATTGGTCATGTAGAACATAGTAAAGCATCGAGTATTTAGTAATAAGTAGTATCAAATTAAAATCATAATGAGATATTAGATATAAAATTTAAAAAGTGATATCAAATATCTCACAGTTCTTTGCCCAGGAATAATTCTTGAGACAGAAGCTAACTTCAAAGTTCTTTCTCCACTACTCGAAATCCAGATCAAAGATGATTCGTCCTGCCATTACGAAAAACAGTTGTAAGTGGCAAATGAAGGGCATTTAAAGAGTAAAACAAGGATCAAATTACGATAGACACAACCACGGGCCATGACAACACGGGCCCAGCATGAGTTTTACCTAAGCAAATGATAAAACATAGATATCCAGAACTTAGCTATAATGTTAAGGTTAATGGACATTAAACATGCCCAAAACCTTACAAGATGCACAATTTTGGTTCCACATTCATGAAAAATCAATTATATGGGAATGTTATCTATTAGCTTCAACAGATTAAATTATCTGTTATCTGTTAAATATGAGGGTATATATACGTTAAAGGAGATTAATCTTTACTAGAAAGTTGCAAGGTGAGTCCAGTAAACAGACAAAGGGATTACTTCTGTTTCAACCTTTATTATTCAGCAACCCTGCTTTGTTTCAATCCTTTTCTGGAATCATTTAATGAAATACCTCAATAAGGTCCTATTAGAGAAGCTTTAGATACAAACTTACGCTAGAGAGTCGAAATGGACAAAACTTAGGCTTTCCCTTACGACCATATTTCAGTAACTGAGCACCCTTCTTCAAAGCAATTATTGCCTGCACAAATTTAGAGATCATTGAGAACCATGAGAAAAATACCAACAGCTGATAGCTTTGTGTGCTATAAACTTATGATGACAAGCTATAGTAAAGAGATTCTCATAACCAAAATCAGTACTGAGAACTCGACTCATTCTTCTTAAATCATAATGTTAAAACGCAATGGCCTCATTCAAGCTTCCTAACATACTCTAGTTTCATTAACTGCTTCTCGTCCTGTGACTACCAACTCCTAAGTTGTTCAAAGGTATTCAGGACATACATGTCTGCTAAAAGTACTCTATGTACTGTTAAAAATTGAACAATTTAAACCCTAAAGAGAAATAGAAATGTGGAAGCAACCGTAGCATGCAATGCCATTGTCATTAGACCAGCTGGGTGTATATCGACTTGACATCTGAGTATGTTGGTACTGTTAACACATTTCCTAGGACCAAACACACTGACAATGTGAATACAAATGTACATGGAAAAAATAACGAAGTCGGGAAATCTTGGGGCATCTTTGGCCCTCTACAATTCCCCATTATTGAATCCATTCAGCAAGAAATGATCAACCCAGAACCTCGTATATCAGAGCCTAGATACTTCCCCAGTACTTCTAGATACTCTTCTCCAAGTATGAACTCAAAAAATGCCTCAGAGATTTGCTAAAAATAGCTACATATGTAAAGAACTCTCCACCGAAATTCAAGTTTTGCATGTAAAAGAAGAAAAAACCAAAAAATAATCTCATAAATTCTCTGTATTTCTTGCATTTCCACCGATTCACAGGCACTCGTAGAAATAAAAAAGGCACCGAAATCAAAAGACAAAAAAAAAAAAAAATTGAGAGGGGATAGAGAGAGAGAGAGAGAAAGAGACCTGGTCAATGTCACGGTTGGCATTCCCGTAGCTAGCAAGATCTGCCATTCCATGTGAGGGAAATTACCGTAACGCCACCACCCTGTCCGATCCCTCGCCGGAGCTCCGTTCATCATCTACCTTCCAACTCTCTCTCTCGCGTGCGCGTCCGTACTCTACCATCAACAACGCTCACTTCACCACCACCACCCCCACCTCTCTTCTTCTTCTCTCCCTCTCTCTCTCTCTCTCTCTCTCTCTCTCTCTCAGACCACACACTCTACAACAAGAAGCAGCCTCGTAGATCTACCCTAAGACCTCCATTTCCGAGCTCCGCCTGAAACGGTGGACTGCGCGTGGACTCAGGCGAGCTTCAGGTTTGGCCGGTCGGAATTGCGGGGGAGAATTGGAAGAAACGACGTCGGAGAAAGGGAGGGGGAACGTGACGGAGGAAACAGAGGAGAGAGAAAATCAAGTCCCTGGAAAAAAGAGAGAGAATTTAGGGGCAGAGGGGCAGGGAGGTGGGGGTGGGGTGTCCTAGTCTCTGTAAAAAAAGTACACTAGTCAAAGCTGTGGAACATTGAACAAAGGATAAATAAATCAAAATCGAATTTTAATTCTAATTTTAATTTTAACTTTCTTTACAATAGCTTAATGGCAAACTCCACCCCTTTTTTACAATAAGAAAAAAGTCGACAACTATTCCACAAAATTTGAAAATGTGTTGCACATTGATGCAGCTCATCAGCATCTATATGAATTAAATCCACCCATTAGGGAAACGGCGGGATAGTTTGAGATACTTTAGAGAGACATAAGTTCTTTATTTTGTACTTGATTTTTAAAGACTTAACACGAAATAGAAATATGAATAGATTTTAAAAGTAATTTTAGGATTTTGCTGTCTGCACCCGATATGGCCACCACATTTAGCAAAGACGCAACAGTTTTCTGATATGGCGTGGAATAGAGCTTCTTTTAACATCGCTTCAATTTTTCGAGCATTTTCTGATATGCTCTTTATCAACTAGAATTTGCAAAGCTTAACCCTATGATTATGCACTTTGGGTTTTATTGTTTATCACAAAGGTTTTCAACAATTATAGCGGTCTGCTCATTTTACTTTGATGGTCTCTCAATCAATGTTCTAAAAATCGGCCTAGGCGGCGCCTAGTCGCTAGGCGGCCAGGAACCGCTCCGATTTTGGCCTAGGCGTTTCCCTTAGGCGCTGGGCTTCTAGGCGGCCGCCTAGGCGGGCTAGGCGGGGACTAGGCGGGCTAGGCGGTGGTGCTAGGCGGTGCTAGGCGGGGACTAGGCGGTGCTAGGCGGGGACTAGGCGGGCTAGGCGGTTCTAGGCGGAGCCTAGGCGGTCATAAACCCTAATTTATTCTATATTTTGACTATTTTTATATTTATAATTAATTTTTAGACTTTAAATATTGTCATTTATATTATTATATGTCATTAAAATAATTTAAAAATTATAAATAAAAAAACCGCCTAGTCCCCGCCTAGGCCCCTAGGCGCTAGTCCCTGGGTCACCGCCCGACTAGCGCCTAGCGTTTTTTAGAACCTTGCTCTCAATGAACCATTTTGTCTCAGTTGCGAGAAATTGTGATAACGATTCTTATTAAAACTCACTAATAATCTTCCTTATCGCACTATTGGCAAGAACTCTTGAGTGAAAAGTCTCGATATCTAACCGTGACTTACAGCTTATAGTTGTTATCTAGAGGGAAGCGCTGAAATCCTTCCTATTGAGCCGTGCGTCGTAGCTCGTATAGATGAATATAGGCAGGGCACTTGAACGAGATCTATTCTCTTAAGGCGAGAAAGCTTAATGGGAAAGGGCCGAGCTAAATGATGAGTGCCTTCTTAGTCGAGTATTGTTGTTTGGGTACTTGTCTCAATGGTGGAACAAGGTAAACCATTTGGATTTTGCTGCGGGACTTCTCGACAATGGCTATTATATTGTGGGACTTATTGATGGCGGTGATTACTTTGCGCGAATTCTTATCGTCAGATTTTTTATCACCGCTGTGGTGTTATTTCTTAATTAGGTTAAATATGTTTATTTTTATATTAAGATAGTATAGTCGTCTGTATCACCAATCTAATGCTATTTGTTTAATCTTTGCATATACAATTCTAACACCACGGTGTTATTTATTCATAATATAATTCTCTTTATTTAATATGCAGTATATTATTATCCCCCTTTTTGTTGTTCCCTCTAGGAGCATGAAAAACAAAAACAAAAAACAAAAAAAAAGAGGTATGAATAAGGTGGTCGAACCATCCATTATCATAGTTACTTACATCCTGAACTTCAATTAATTCATTCTTGTCATAATTTTCCTCCAAATGGTGCAAATTATATATAAAGTTGCCCAAAAAAGTTGTAATATAAAGATTATAGAAGCAAATGTAATTAACAAGACAAGGAAGCAGTTGGGTTTTGGTGATCATTGAGTAGCTATATATAAAATTCTTTGATTTAGGCAGGTGATAGCTTAATAGACAAGGGAACACAAGAAATTAACAAAAAGGGACAAAACCCGTGGATCCTTGATTTGATATTGGGGGATCATATTCATATTCATATCACATCATATCCAAGTGCACTTTTTTCACAAAATTTTGGGAAATGACGTTTCATTTCAGAGACACATTACCTTAAGAATGTGATTACTATCTAGTTTATTACTCTCTGTGAGTTTGAGGATCTTTTTCTTTTGTGCTTTTGAGAAGATAAGCCACCTTGAAATGATAAAGTAACTAACTTCAAAATATGTTTGATAATTTTGATGAATCCCTTTTTGATTTGGTGGGTGAACTACTACTACTGCTCTGTTTTGTTCCTCATGTCTATAAATTTGATCAGATGATGATGATGGTGTTGGATCCCACAATCTAGAAGGACTAGAAATTAGAAATGTGCTTGAGGATGACCTTAATGGCTTAATCTTGAGACATATAGAGATTGCGGGTTTTGAACGTAATAGACTAAAGAAATGGGAAGTGGTACAGAAAGAAAGAAAATTCTGAACGTTGGCAGCGGCACGTACACGTTCGAATCTGAAAGTTGGCTGCTCTTTTTTATTGCAAGCACTTTCAAGTTCCAACTGTTCTTGGAGACCTATAAAGAATTCTGTTATTCTTATGTTGCAGCAATTAATTTTTTTTAATGTTTTTTTTATGTGTTTAACTTGTATTACACCGATCGGTAACGTAATGATAAGATAACTATTCTTAGGACAACAAGGTTCTGAACGACCTACATTCAAGGCTTTATATATTTTCATAAATAACAATACGTAATGAGTTCTTTTGTAATGTTGCTATTAATGATTAACAGTGTTTCATTATTATGAACAAAGAAAAAGTTGCCAGGTAAAGTTAAAATTTTCATTTGGTAAGCTTGTTGAGGTATTCGCATTCCTACTTGAGAACAATTAGCAAGTTGGAATGTTCTTCTTCCTCAAGACTGCATTTTCATGTAAATAGACCCCCTTCACCTCTTAGTTGGTCGTTCCACACACGTCTTTAGTTAGATATATGCCTAACGATAAGCCCCATGTTTTCTTGCATCCTGGTTGATTTCTTCTTACTCTCACTATGCTAAACCCGATCTCGTACACCTTAGTCCAACCAACATGAGCACGAACAAAAAATAGATTATACCTCTGGAGTATATATGAATTTAGTGATTTCTTTCCATAAAAATTAAATAAATCAAAATCAAAACACAATATTTTTTGTGGACATGGTGATTCTGGGATCACTTTTAGTTGTAAATCCCAAAAGCTACCAGGTGGCAGCTAGGACAGTACTGCTATGATTATATGAAAAATGATTTAACTATATCTATGCCACTAATTGTGCTTATGCCACCAATATAATATCATGATAACAAATCCCATCTTGAAAGCCGCCTATTCGACTTGTGCCATAATAGTTTCAATAATCATGAACAAAATAAAGAGATAAAGTGAGTAGTAAGTACAACAAACATGATAGTGATGATTGAGAGGGAAGTGAAGGAAGAATGAAGGTGATGAACAAAATAATTGATGCAGAAGAGAGGAGAGGAGGCCAAGGCTTCCAAATGCTTACTTTGCGAGAGAAAGAAGCCAAAATTGTGTGAAGTTGGGGCCTCTCATCCTCTCTTTGATATGACACAACCAACCCATCAAGCATCAAACCTCTTGGCTTGGTCGGCCTCTTGCTTTGCATTTTGGGGACCATTTGCATCATTGCGGAGGATTAATTCTGGGCATGCATCACTAATTAATCAGATTATTAAGAAGGAATTCTGGGGCGTTTATGGAACAAAATTTTGGGGCGTCGGTTGCACAAAATGCATGCCTTTTCCTTTTGCTTTTTTCAGTTCTCTTTTGTACTGAAAGCTACAAGGTAAAGTAGATATGGACACAGAAATAATATTACGATGTGTAAAGCATGTTGCTAGTATGGTCCTCCAAAATTCACTTTCCAGATATATTTGTTAGAATTCCTTGTGTTGTTGCGGACTACCACGTGGTTGTGGTTCTAGTTAATAAATAACTTGAGCTGTGTAAAGGTGTCAATTAAGGTGGTTGTATTCTGTGAAAAAAAAAAAAAAAAAAAAGGGAGCGCAGAAAATAAACGGATAGCTAAACTGTTAGCAACAAAATTGGTCTTGTGAACTATTCATGTTATTTGTAGTTCGAAAGTATTTGATTATTTCTTATTAGAATTAGTTATCATGCTAAATTAAGTAATTAACTGAGGAGCCTTTCGACCAAAAAAAAAAACAGAGGAGCCAAACTAGGCCTTATCAAAAAGCCCGCGGATCAAGTGGGCCGATAGAGGCCCTTCGGGTCGGCAGGCCAAAAGCCTGGCCAGGCCCGTCAAAAAGTCCACAAAAGCCTGACCCGACCGGTCAAAAGCCCGCTAGGCCCGGCCCGTAAAAGCCCGTAAACTATTATATATTATATATATATATATGCATGTTGATGTGCTCATATTTTCTTAATTCTTATATTTCTATGTCTGTTTCTCTTGGTATATATGTTTAGTTCTCCTTATTTATGGTTCATTTACGTTAGTTTAGTGTCTTTATAGGTGTGTTTCAAAGAAAGAAGAAAATAAGCTAAGCTAAGCTAACTAACACATAAACTGTTGTGCAGAACACCTAACTCCGTTGAATTACTGGGAACTGCTCGGATGAAATTAGGAGTTGTACGCTATATGCACGGAAAGCCCCATGTGTCTAGTTTCAGAATAATTTTACTGTTTGTGATTCCGACTTTTCTAGAAGAAGTTATGACAATTTAAGTGAAGGCAGTTCAGTTTGGACTGGAATCTGCAACATCTTTTAAAAGTTCATGTCTAGAATCTAATTTCTCTGAATTACTGAGAACTACTTGGATGGAATTAGGAGTTGTACCCTATAAGCACGGAAAGCCCTATGCGTCTAGTTTCTGAGGAATTTTACGGTTTGCAATTCCGACTTTTCTAGAAGGAGTTGTGGCAATTTAAGTGAAGGCAGTTCAGCTTGAACGGGAATCTGCAACATCTTTTACAAGTTCATGTCTAGAACCTAACTTCGCTGAATTACTGGGAACTGCTCAGATGGAATTAAGAGTTGTACTCTATATGCACGGAAAGCCCCGTGTGTCTAGTTTCTGAAGAATTTTATGGTTTGCGATTCTGACTTTTATAGAAGGAGTTATGGCAGTTTAAGTAAAGAAAGTTCAGCTTGGACGAGAATCTACAACATCTTTTACAATATGAACGGAAAGCCCCATCTAGAAGGTCCAGCACATATATTTGGAAATCTTCAGTATGCCACATCATCATTATTGAAGATCCAGGACTTTTAGACATGTTTATATATGTGTGTGTGTGTGTGTTTATATATATGTTATGTGTGTGTGTGTGTGTGTGACTGTGTGTGTGTGTCTTGTGTGAGTGTGATTTGTTGTAATTCGGTTTATGGTGAAATTGGAAGTTCTCATACTTCTATATAGAATATGTGCATATATATATTCTAGTATTCTACATGTCATGACTACGGTTGACCGATTCGATTGGATTCGACAATATGGTGAAATTAGCTAAATTTTTTACCACACTCATAATTTATTATAATAATCTCATCCAACGGTCGGTTTTTCCATTTTATTTGAACTGATAGAGGTTGCTCTTTGGAGTGTATAATATATATAAATATAGGTTTATAAGAGTAACTAAGTTTGACCTAGTTGATCGAATTCGAAACGAGAACCAAATTGGCTGGATTTTCTACAACTACCATAAAACATTACAATCTCTCCTTCGAACAGTTGGTTTCTCCGAATTCATTTTCCACTTCATGGTTGATTTAGAATGAACCTCAACAATTTAAATGCAATGTATAAGTCATACAACTTTAGAAGGAAAATTGGTATAGGCCAATGTGTTTGTAATTATTATTATTATTTTTTATCTTATGTCCACGTACATCCATCAATAGAATATTTACAGACATGATGTGAAAAAATAAGCACGTTTCGCGGTCGTTATGCCATCGGTCAACTAAGAAGACATACAAGTGACGACGGTTGACTAATTCGATCGGATTCGAAAATATGGTGAAATTGGATAAATTTTTTACCACACTCATAATTTATTGTAATAATGTCATCCAACGGTCCATTTTCCATTTTCTTTGAATTGATAGGGGTTGCTCTTTGGAGTGTATGACATATATGATATAGGTTTATAAGAGTAACTAAATTTGACGTAGTTGATCAAATTCGAAACGAGAATCAAAGTGGCTGAATTTTTTACAATCACCATAAAACATTACATTCTCTCAATCGAGCGGTTGATTTCTCTAAATTCATTTTCCACTTCATGGTTGCTTTACAATGAACCTCAACAATTTAAATGCAATATACAAGTCATACAACTTTAGGAGGCAAATAAATATAGGCCAACATCTTTGTAATTAAATTGAAATTTTTATCTTATGTCCACGCACATCCATCGATGAAATATTTACAGACGTGATGTGAAAAAATAAGCACGTTTCGCTGTCGTCATGCCATCGGTCAATCAAGAAAACATACAAGTGACGACGGTTGACCAATTCGATCGGATTAGAAAATATGGTGAAATTGGCTAAATTTTTTACCACACTCATAATTTATTGTAATAATCTCATCCAACAGTCCATTTTTCCATTTTCTTTGAATTAATAAGGGTTGCTCTTTGGAGTGTATGATATATAGATATAGGTTTATAAGAGTAACTAAATATGACCTAATTGATCGAATTCGAAACGAGAATCAAATTACCTGAATTTTTTACAATCACCATAAAACATTACAATCTCTCAATCGAGCGGTTGATTTCTCTAAATTCATTTTCCACTTCATGGTTGCTTTAGAATGAACCTCAACAATTTAAATGCAATATACACTTTAGGAGGCAAATTGATATAGGCCAACATCTTTGTAATTAAATTGAAATTTTTATCTTATGTCCACGCACATCCATCGATAAAATATTTACAGACGTGATATGAAAAAATAAGCACGTTTCGCGGTCGTCATGCCATCGATCAACCAAGAAAACATACAAGTAACGACGGTTGACCAATTCGATCGGATTAGAAAATATGGTGAAATTGGCTAAATTTTTTACCACACTCATAATTTATTATAATAATCTCATCCAACGGTCAGTTTTCCCATTTTATTTAAGTTGATAGAGGTTTCTCTTTGGAGTGTATGATATATAAATATAAGTTTATAAAAAATATTATCTTTAAAGATTTATTTGTAAATAAAGCCTGCAAGGCCCGCCCCGAAAAAGCCTACAAGGCTTAGCCGGGCCCTGCCAGAAAAAGCCCGCGAGGCCCGCATTAAATGGATGGGCTTGGATCCTTCAATTTACAATAAAGCCCGGCCCGGCCCGCTACTACATAAAAATGAAGTAAGGCCTGGCCCAAGCCCGCTACCAATGGGCCGGGTCGGGCCTGACCCGGCCCGTTGATGAGGCCTAAGCCAAACCTAGCTCAAACTTCATGCTTGTTATTGGCTTTTAAGTTTTGATAATGGCCAAAATGATGGAAATTTTTTTTTTCTCAATTACAGAGTGAGCAATTTATATATATATATATATATATATATGCAGATTTTATCTAGAGCGGAGCTCCACTTTGAAATTAACATGTGAAGTTTGAGTTTTCGTCACTTTTCGGTCACATATCCACATCTCGACCGTTCAGTTTTTAGGTACTAGTGTATAGATCATCTCTACAAATGTTCAGCCAAATTGATGATCGTTAACGTATCTCACTCGCTTAAACCAATAGACGGATTGAATGTGTCAACCTGAACCGTACTTGCTTTAAGGCAATTTTCAATGCCTTAACGATCATCATTTTGGCTGAAAATTTGTAGAGACGATCTATACACTAGTACCTAAAAACAGAACGGTCGAGATATGGATGTGCGACGTAAAAGTGACCCAAAATTCGAACTTCACACGTTAATTTTCAAAGTGGAGCTCCGTTCTGGATAGGATCTGTATATATATATATATATATATATATATATATATATATATGAAGCCGATCGAGAGAGGATGTCTGCACTTTCGCTAAAGTGAGGACATCGACATTGCAGCTCTGCTCAGGTCGCGACTACGCGGCGCAGCGCAGCTTGCTGGACGGACCAGTCTGTAGTCGGGTGGAGTCGCCGGCAAAGAGGTTGCAGCGCTGCAGGTTAGGTTGCTACCCAAAACCTGCAACCTCGATCGCTGCCTAGAACGGTCTGGGATGTCTCCGGCCTCTGTCCGGCAAGCCCCGAGCAACTGTCCCAGCCTGAAACGCCGTAGAAGTATCGACGTCCGCACTTTAGCGAAGTGCGGACGTCCGCTGTAGATCGGGCCTCTATATATATATATATTACATTGGAGGAAATCGAATTTTACCCAATTCTAAACCCCTTTCTTAAATAAAGAGTAAAAAAATAATTGGAGAATTTTTTAAACAATACATGAAGTTTTGGCCACTGATAATTAAGGTTCCTCAATTTAGACACAAACCCAACTCAATTATTGTATGTTGTATCTGCTGTTAATAACACCATTAACCTTATGTCATTATTCATTTTTTAAAGGGTAGTTTGATATTCTCTCTCTCTCTCTCTCTAGCAACCCGGAACTTTGACATTTTTGATACTAAAATGATTTGACAGGACCCGCCTCGGATTTCACCCTGAAATCCGAAGTGACCCTGCGGGGCCCACCTTAGAAGAAATTCTACCAAAAATTTGGCGGAACTTCCCCTAAAATGGGTTACCCAAACCTGTAGAAAACATTTACACTTCTCAATCAATTCATCCTTATGCTCCTGGAGCCACCCTGCTCCCCAAATCAACATCAGTCTCCAATTCACAAAACACACATCTCAACTCGAATAGCATAAATCTCATAGGTAATCAGAGCAATTCTAACAGAAAGGTATAAGAGGAAAACCTAATTCAAAGGTAGATGCGGAAGCCATGCTGTTGACTATGCTTCAACTCCGTGTACGCCCGACCTCAACCAATTCGTCTGCAAACTGGGCATTTGAAATCGAAGGGCCCAGGGGAAAGTACATAAAATACGTTAGCGTGAGTGGACAAAAATAAACAATTTTTAAACCAAAAGGATTTTATACTTTCCCACATTTATTTCCTTAAAAATTCTCGATGCATGCAACGATTTAGAAAATAAATCACGAGAAGCTCCGCTCAAGAAAAACCGACTAGCCCCTCTAGTCACAAACAACTGAGAGGAAAGATCGAAACTCTGATACTCAACAGGATAAACACGGAAATCAGACTAGGCCCCGCTAGTCGAGAAATGATAGGATATGGGGAAGAGATATCACCATACGGGAAATGGAGCCTCCCAGGCTCTACCCACCCTCAACTGCCACTCACACATAGATTGTGCGAGGAGGAGAACTAATAACCTCGACTGCCACCCACGTGAGGAGGAGAATAAATCACCTCTACTGCCACTCACCAACACAAAGTAGGTGAGGAGGAGAACAAGCTACCTCAACTGCCACTCACTAACACAAAGTCAGTGAGGAGGAGATCTAATCACATAACCCGCGTATGGTGAGGAAAAATCATTGAAAACCAGTAAATCCATGTAGCTTCCCCAGATTTCTCACGAGATAGAAACCATGTATTCAACGACGTGACCCCGCACGCCAAGATTACTCTCCATCTCAAAATGGATAAGTGAGAAATAGGAATAAATCGACGGCGTGTCCCACACGCCCAAATATTCTCAAATCCGTAACCAAAACCGGAAATTAGAATAGGTAAATCTCATTCCAAAAATCTCTCAAAATCTCCAAGAAGCCAACCAAATCCAAAATCCTTAATTAGGCATTCCCGATGCCAAAACCGAAAGTCAATAAACAATTGAGAATATCCAATTCCATTGAAACTCATCTTAAAAATCTTCCAGGAGCTTAACTCGGTGATTAGGGATATGCTTAATTCCGGAAATTTACCTCGGAAATAAGGAATTCATCAAATAATATTATAAATCAAAACCAACCTTTGAAACTCATTATTGAAAGAAAAACCATGATATAATTCGAAATCAATTTCCGAAGATTAATTCATTTCCTCAAAAAGTAATATGAATAATCACTAGAGCATGATTTTAAGAAAATAAATGCATGCATCATTATTTAAAACAAAAGTCTACTCACAGTACTATTCCGACGATCATGCATGCGTGTTCCGTCATCAAGCAATAGCTCGGTACGTCGTCCTGTACACAATTATATTCCGTGAATAATTCTTCAATAATTTAATACAATTCCTAAAATCAATTCCTCATAATTTCACCTCCCAATTTTCCTCGGATTTAGCCCAAATAATACCACTAATACCAATTTGTTAATTTAAAGGTTCCAAGGCAGAACCGAGAGATATCCGACGGTCGGATTC
The DNA here is from genome assembly GCA_024704745.1 of Rosa lucieae. NCBI lineage: Eukaryota > Viridiplantae > Streptophyta > Magnoliopsida > Rosales > Rosaceae > Rosa > Rosa lucieae. The sequence continues at coordinate 36,911,875 of CM045497.1, forward strand.
TCGTAATTCGATAATCGAAACCCTAAACTTCAAAATTCATAAATAATTCCAAGTTTCTCCAAAAATTACCAAACTTCACATACAAGCTCTACACAATTTATAGGATTTAATGGGCTAAAACCGGAATTAAAACACTGCCCTATGCGCCTCCACGCGCCACCCACAGTGGCGGCGCGTGGGGCTCACGCGCCGGTGGCCACCACCTCCGATGGTCACCAAATTTTGGCAGCGCCACCTACTCATCAGACCCAACATTTTTCTCAACCACAACACAATCCAATTTTACCTTTAAGAGCTCCAAATCGGCCGGTGAAAAATTTCCAGAAAAAATCCAAACCCTAGATTCGGGTTTTCCTTGATTCTCCTTCTATGCTGCAAATCGCGGCTCAAGGCTAGGGGGGAAATGATCCTTGTCAAAAACCCCACCTTCGACAGTGGTTTGGTGGCCGGAAATGGCCAGAATCGCCGGAAAACGTCAACTGCCACCGTTTGCTTCTCGCCATCGATTCTCGTTTCTCCGGCCAATTCGTGACAATCCACGACCACCAGCAAGTAGAGTAGGAGGAGGCGAGTCAGCAGCCACCTGGGTCTCGCCGATTGATGGCCGGACGACGGCCAATCGAAGGGGAAAGGGGAGAGGGCCGACGCGGGGAGAGAGAGGGAAGAGAGAGAAAATCTCGAGGGTAGGTTTCCGAAAATAGAAACCTACCACAGTAACTTTCCATATATATAGAAAGTTACCATAAACAGTAACCGTGAACAATAACTTTAATCTTTCGCTCATAACTTCAGCATACGGACTCTGATTTTTACGTACCACATATCCACGCGCTCGGTTTAACGTCATCTACAACTTCCATGAAGAACATTTTCTCAAATTTTGACCCGAACAAAAAGTCAACTTTTAGGGCCACTAAAAGTACTAAAACGACAGTAAAAGTGAAAGTAAGGGTCGTTTACCATCCAAATGACTAGTAAAACGGTAAATTTAGGTTCGGGACGTTATATGATTATTACAAAATCTCTCCTAATTGATTCACCAACACTAGGATGTCTAACCTTATTTGCAATTACTATGGCTTCACATGTTGACCAGGGTATCGAAATTTCAAAGTAGCCAAATGCACTTGAGCAATGCTTCCAAATGCTACTGGTTTCTCTTAAAAATTTTCAAAATTTCAGTCAGCCTGCTGCCAAATGATTTTTCAATAGTCTTCTCCTCGTAGGCAAAGCTATGTTGTTGGTGATGAAAAATTTCATAGAGGATTTAGACTCACCAATGAATGTGGACTAGAGCGGGAGCTGACTAGGAACGATCCTTGGAGTTTGACCGTCAACTCGAAGAGGAGGGGGGTACCTACAGAAAACTTTCCAATGCCTAAGTCAGTAACTTTCTTAGTTGAGTCAAGTCAAATGAATCGGAGTCAGATATCATACATGGTCGTCTTGCCCCCTACTTATAGGTGTGAGGCGACTTGGGCCATAAATCGTGATTTATTACCGCCTTTATACCTGCACTTATTTTCGAGCTTTATGATAGTCATCATTGCTAGTTTGCCACCCTTAATAGCTGTCATCATTGCAGCATTTACAATTATAATTATTACCGTATTGATGATCATATTTACTCATATATTCATGGCAAGGTTCAATCATCTTGATTGTGAGTCAAATGTATTGACCACCCCTGCAATACCCCCAAATTTTCTCTTTAGAAACTCGTCCTAAGAGGAAATTTCTAAAATCTGGCCCTAACCAGAGCCTAACTCAGAGGTCCTCTCTTTTTTGACGACGTACTGTTTTCTTCTCCTTAAGCATTCAACGCGATCGCCTCCTTGAGCATTTGCCTTTTCAAGTCTACGCCTTCTCGAAAGTTTGCTTCCTAAAGCTTTCACAACTTTGAGAGTTCACCTCTTCGAGAGTTTTTCTTCTTAAGTCTTTGTCTCTTCAAGAGTTCACCTCTTTGAGTGTTTTTCTTCTTGAGCCTTCGTCTTCATCTCTTTGAGAGTTTCTCTTGAGCCTTCATCTCTTCGTGAATTTTTCCCCTTGAGAGTTCACCTATTCAAGAGTTTTTCTTCTTGACCCTTCATCTCTTGGTGGATTCGTCTCCTCAGGAGCCTTTTTAGTCTCCATCTTGTCCTTTGTTTTTTGTTGTTGTGAACTTATAAGCACAGGAAGAAAAATAATTCATTACCTATATATCACTGCCGCCCTTACCAAGGACCAATGCTTACAAGAAGTTCAAATAATAATGAAAAACACGAGTATATCCAAAGCACAGAGTTCGAAACTAAACCGTATATATTGAATTCATGGGTTGCTTCTCAAGGCGAAGAGTTAGTCTCTGCATGGGACACAAAGTTGCCCCTGCTTTAACTTCTCAAGGTGAAGAGTAAGCGTGAAGACCCGAAATTCTCGGTTAAATATTTCGTAATTCGATATTTGTTCAATTATATGATATATGAATTTTGGGCATGATTCATATGTTGTTGTATGAGAAATTTGGTTTCGAATGAGTTTATTTTCGAAACAAACGTTATTTAGGGGGTCGTGAAAATTGACTTTTTATACATACTGAATTTGGGAAAACTTCATTCACAAAAGTTGTAGAACTCGTCGATACGAGTTCGTGCATATGCGAAACGCAAGAATCGGAGTTCGTATGAAGAAGTTATCACGTTTGGAAAAGTTTCCATTTTGGGTATAAAAGGATAAAACCCTAGCTATTTTTGGAAGGTTGCCAAAAATAGCCGGGTTTCCATTTCTGGAAACCGACCTCTCTCTCTCCTCTCCCTGAGCTGAAACAAAGCTTCCCTTCTCCAGCTCCGTTCTCCGTCCTCCGGCCACCAATCTTTACCAAACTTCTTCCTTCAGCTTCGCCTTGACCTTGCTCAGCTACCGGTGGTAGCCTTGCGCCGCCTCGTGGCCTGTATCGGCGGCGGGAGCTCGGTTTCGGTTTGAACCCGTTTTGAGTTCAACGTCGATTTCTCCTTGTACCGGCCACCAAAACTCGAGTTTCTTGGCTTGTTGAACTCGCCTCAACCTCCTGATCAAGCTCCAAGAAGGATAGCACCTGAAGTGAAGGTTTTCTCGTTCGTCGGAGCTCTCGCCGGTTTCTGAAAAAATTCCGGCCACACACGACTTTTTTGGTAATTTTCGACCACTTCCATTCATTTTCTGACTTCGAGCTAGTTATGAAAGTTGCTCAAAATGATTAAACGAAGAGGAAAAGCTCAGCCCCGACACCATAGGCAGTGGTCGGTGGCAGATCTGTCCCTAACTCCGGTGACCTTTTCCGGCCACCTCCGGGGATCCCAAGGGCAGTTTCTTCCCATTTTTATGTTCTACATGTTTATACGATCATTTCGATATATAGCATGTGAATTTTGGAGATCGTATGATTAAGTTATGATTTTTACAATTTCGATCGATTTCGATCGTTCGGTTTGTGATCCGTGAGGATTAGGCCGTCCGATCGACTTGTAGTTTTTCTATAATGATCGTAGGACTGTCCCGATGACTTTGGGTGGTCACGGGTGAAGATCCGACCGTTGGATCTTCGTATAAGTGCATTTCTTGAATTGTCCATTAAGTTAAATATCGTTTTGGTTAGGTACTTGACGGTTTGAGTGGACGAACGTTTGTGTTATTGGGATTTATTGATAGAAGACGCAGCGGGAGTGAGAGGTGAGTAAATCTCACATGGTTCATTTACGAACCGAATTTCCTTATTGCACAATTATTTGTTATGTGTGAGAAAATGGTTTTAAGAAAATGAGTTTTAAAGTATATAAGAAAATGAATTTCTTGGTTTTACTGCGTGTGAACTATAGTTGGTATTAGTGGTCATTCCTGAGTGGATGATTACGTATATATATATTTATGTGATTTTATACGGAATGGTGTGACCTTGGAATATGTGGGTTTTGATGATTTCGGTTATATTGTGATAATTGGTATTGTTGTGAGTATGATTTGGGTGGAGACTTGATATTGTGAATCGGTGGGATTCTGTTTATATTTTGTTCTGCGGACTGAAATGTCCAAAGTTCGATGGTTATAATAACCAGAGTGTTTTGTTCTGAGGGCAGCAATGTCCAAAGTTCGACGGTTATCATTGTGATAAACGAAGTATTTTGTTCTGCGGGTAGAAATGCCCAAAGTTCGACTGTTATAGTATTAACTGAAGCATATCGGATGCTTGCGCCTGGGCCAAGGTGACAGGTAACAATTCAGATAGAGCTCTAGTCTGTTGTGGGAGTACGGTCATGGTGGTAACTATGTTATTGCATTGTGAGTACTTTGTGCCACGTGAGTTGGGTTGGTGATTAAATTGTTGGAATTGTTGTGTGTGTTCGGATTGTAGGATTGATTTACTTGATTTAAAAGAATTGTGATTTATTAAATCAATCGTTCATTTCTTATTTACTCACGAGCTTTGCAAAAAGCTTACTGGGTTTTGTGTTGTTGCAATCCCGGTACACTATTCAAACGGTGTAGCCGATAATCCTGCAGGTCAGGATAATCAAGGTGGAGAGCGAACTGAGTAGGGCAGCGGGGTTGACATCAGTGCTTAGTCTATTTTGGTGTGTTTTATAGACTCCTTTGAGCGTAACTTTTATTTATGGTGGTTTTGTAATATTTGACTCGAGAGATAGTTTTCTGCGAGGTTTGTTTTATGTTTTGCGAGATGCTGGTTAAGAAAAAAATACAAGACGTTATTTGTGTTGATTGTTATTCATGTTTCGGATTTGAATTTGTTATTCAAAATTCGGGGCGTGACAGTAAGTCTCTCCATGGGACACAGAGTTGCCCCTATTTCCCTTCGAGTCTAATAGACAACATTTATTCATTTTGGCCATCAGCCTCAGGTATCTATTTCAGCCACCATCCTCATATATTCATTTCGGTCACCGACCTCACACATTCCTCTTGGACACCGACCACACATTTGCATTTCGGCAACCGGCCTCATGCGCTCCTCTCGGCACTGGCCTCACACATAAATTTGGCCACAGGCTTCCTGCATTCATTTCAGCCACCAGCTTCACACATATTTCTGCCACCAACCTTGAGTTCACATTTTGGCTACCGGCCTCATGTATTATTTTTAGCCACTGGCCTTGCGTTTACATTTCGGCCACTGACCTCATAAGTTTGTTAGGCTACCAGCCTTATGTTTACATTTTGGTCACCGGCCTCATGTATCCATTCTGAAATGTGACGCTTATTCCGTGGTTAAGCGAACAATATTTCAGCCATTTTGCCTGTGGGCAGTAAGCGAAATTTAGAAAAACGATTTCTACAAGAAAAAACATTGGTCTACATTTTTGAGATTTTTCCCTTTCGATGCAGGTTTCATCCTCGATCTTATAACAATGGCGTACATGGGGGGAGTCGTTCTTTTCCTTACGACTGCGGAAATATTGAGAGTTGAAGGTTCAGCTCAACGTGTTGGGCTTTTTCCTTGTCGATGATTTTTTTTTTCTTCGTTGAAGTCTTCTCCTCGTTGAGGATATTTTTTCTTCGTCGAGAACTTTCCTCATCAAGGACATTTTTCTTCATCGAGGACATTTTTTTCTTTGTCGAGGGTTTTTTACTCCTCACCAAGAGTTTTTTCTATTCGAGGTTTATATTTCGTCACTTCCAGTCCTTAGCGACAGAAATGAGATTCTTTGAGGTGCAGTTCCTGCCATCACTTTTTTGGGAAAAGTATTTTCCACAGACGACGCCAGTTGTTGGTGAGAAAATATTTCGTAGAGAATTTTGACTCACCAATGAATGCGGACTGGAGTGGGAGCTGACCAGGAACGATCGAGAAGCTTCTTTCAAGCATTGACTTGGAGTTTGACCATCGGCTCGAAATGGAGGGGTGGTACCTGCAGAAAACCCCGTGATGCTTAAGTCGGTAACTTTCATAGTTAAGTCAAGTCAAATGAGTCTGAATCAGATATCAAAATCGATCGTCTTGATTTGGATCATAAGTCGTGATTTATTACCGCCTTTATACCTGTACTTATTTTTTTAGCTTTATGATCATCATCATTGCCACACTTAATAGCTGTCATCATTGCAACATTTACCATCATAATTATCATCATATTCATGGTCATGTTTACTCGTATATTCATCATATCATTATTGACCACCCCCACATATGTTTAGGAGCTTTGGTATGAAGCTCGGAAAGCTTGGTGCATATATCTCTGGGGAAGAGATCAGCCGAGTTGACAAACAATGAATGTCAATTTCACAGGAATTAAAGGCCAAAGCACCTTGGCATTTCCACAACCAGGTGTGAAACTAAAATTTATCAGTTCGTTTGAGACGACAATCGACGTCGAAACACTTTAAGCCAATTTGTGGTTGCACATCCACATAAACATGTCCTTCATCGCCCCTAACCTTCTTCCAATTCTCTCTCTCTCTCATCATCCGTCAAAGAACCAAAAATTTCTTTGGTTATTTATTCTTATTTTCAATCAAAAATGTTGATCCAGATCCTGTCCAATCTGGAATACCTCAAGTTATGTTGTCATCATCCTCCTCGGCGTCGGCTGCCTTCTTCAGAAATTCGAATCCGCTCGGTATATGCCGATAACTTATATGACTGGTTGAATCTGATCCAAGTTGGCCTGACTCTCTCGGACCGCAGCGGGAATTTACCGGATTTAGGATTGGAGAACAAGTATATTTGGGAATTCAATTTCAGAACAAGAACACTGTATGGATAAGTACTATATATTTATATGTGATCTTGTTGCGGTGTTTTGTCTGTACTAGTTTTGAAAATGAAAAAACGAAGAGAACAAATGAAGAAGACAGAGAACAATCGGAGAGAGAGAGAGGGCTGGATGCTCAGGGTAGGAGAGAAAGAGAGAGATGGGTGCCTAGAGTAAAAATCCGAAGAGACAACTTTACCCTTGAAAATATACCAAGTGACATGCTAACAAACTGTTTCTAACTGCAGGTACAATAATTGAGTCGAGTTTGTTAGTCTAAGTGCCAATGTGTTATTTGTCTAAATTGAGGAATTTTAATTATCAGTGACCGAAACTTCATGTATTGTTTAAAAAAATTTCCCAAATAATTAATGGCATTGCAATACTGTTTTTCTATGGATATGCCTAACTTTGACAAATAATGTTTTTTAGGGTCAAATTGAAAAATGTAAATGAAGTGATATGAATATATGCAAGTGGATGCACTTTGCAGGACCCAAATAACGGTGATCTGTCTGCCCTATTCCTTACATATATGAACTTTCCTCTTTGTTTTTTCGATACATACTTCCCTCTTTGTTTGGTTATATTTAAAGATCAAATTTAATTTTAAATTTAGCATATTCACTTTGGAGTAAACCCGCTTAATTTTTCAAAAGTATAAGTAACAAGATTATGAATTATATAACATCTCTTTATTACGAGAAAGAATTATATGTTTTCTTGATTGTCTAAAATTTGGCCACATTTTTGACATTGGCCAACAAATTCTGAGGTTCCCTTGCATCTGCACTCTTTTGATGCGCAAATTATCCCACTATCACTGTTCTTTGACAATATTGTTCCAACGGTGATCACATTTCGTGTTAAGTTCGACAGTAGGCTGGTGATAAAATTTGTTGTCGCAGTTTTGCTAAAGATGGTTATTTTGACGGCAATGGAAACAGTACATAGGCATATAGCTGGTGGTGGCTTGGTCGATGGTCTTCTTTGGGAGTTTTTAATTAAGCCGTTAAGCCTTGTAGATCAAATTTAACCTACTTCTTTACTTAAGTACTGACTTATTTTGTTGCCATCATATTTTAAGCTTATATTGTAAGTTAACACTATTATTAAATTAATTAGACGTCCTATATGAAATAGGATTGAGGCAGCAGTGTGTACCCTATCCTATATAGATAATCTAATATTATATCTAATTAATATCCGTAATATATGTGTGGAAAATTCTTCAATCTAGGATTCTAGCTAGAATATCTAGCTCTTAATTTCAAACACCACCGGCCAAAATTTACATGTTTTCAATTCTGTGCTAGATTAAATGATTCCATTGTCAATCCTGTGGTCCAAGTACATAGTAGTTTCCAATTTGGGATGGTGGTGATACTTCAATTTTTCTGCATTATTGAGTAGTTTGTTGGTTTTCTGGTTGTGTGCTGTTATGACTTATGAGAGCTTTGATTTGAATTAACTTCTTTATTAAAAGTGAAACACATGTAGTAGTAGCTAAAAGAACAAGATTCCATTATGGAGGCACAAACACAATGTTCTGGCTTTTAAGCCTTTTATTGTTGGTAGAGAGAAACACAATCAAATGCGCACCAAACTCCAAAAGACAAGCAGACAAAACCTCAGTTTAACCATAGTTTGCGATAATGCCCTATTGATCACTCTCTTTCATTTAGGGCACGTCTTAATTCATTTTCTTGATACACCTTCCATCTTTTCCGTTGTCTCTTTTTTTCTTAATGTTTCCTCTATCTGCCCTTTCCTCTCTTTTCCTTGTCTTTCTGCCTTCTCGGCCAACTACTCCGAGCCGCCCAGTCGCTCAGGTTTTTGGTGAGTCGCCGGTAAGGGTTAACTGAAACGGTCGGGCCATGCATGGAAGAATCTCCCTCTACTTGCAAAGCCTTATTAATTAATTAGTTCGCAATAATAACATGATGCCTCTATAACCAAAGCAGTTGCATCCTTCAGTAGAATAACTATGCAGTGCCGGCCCTGAGGCTAGGCGAAGCAGGCCCAAGCCTAGGGCCTCATATTTTAGGGGCCTCAAAAAATTTTATTATGTAGGCCTGCAAATAAAAAAATAAAAAAAATCAATCTAAACCACTTTGTGTCTTCGTACACGCAACATGGCCCTCTGTTTTCAATACTTCCATAGTTCCATCAGATTGAGACGCAAAGCAGCAGAGAGGAGATGATTTTCCTCTTTCTAAGTTCAAGTTTTTGAAGCTCTTTCTCAATCCAAGACAAAAATCCAATTGTGATTGAACATCTCAGAAGGTTTCCTCGGTGGCTATCGAAAATCCAATTGTGATTGAGATGATCAGATGAAAAAGTAAATTCAAGAGATTGAAGAGTTGATTTTATCTTCCAAAAACGCAAAAAGGTAAGATCTTTGAAGGTTTTTATTTTCTATTTTGAAGAAATTTTGGTTTTTTCGTTCTCTATTTGTGTTTTTGATGCTCTTGGCCTCTTGTATTCCATTCCTTTTCAATTTTGGTTTGAAACATGTAATTATGAAATCAGTTAATGAGCATGATGTTTTGAGCAAGCTGATGATCATGTAACTGGTCACATAACTGACCAAGTAACTGTAACTGGTCACGTAACTGACCATGTAACTGACCATGTCGCTGACCAAGTAACTGGTCATGTCACTGACCATGTAACTGACCATGTCGCTGACCAAGTAACTGGTCATGTCACTGACCAAGTAACTGGTCACGTAACTGACCATGTCACTGACCAAGTAACTGGTCACGTAACTGACCATGTCACTGACCAAGTAACTGTAACTGGTCACGTAACTGACCATGTCACTGACCAAGTAACTGTGAGCACACTCTTGTATTACAAGATCATAGCTGTGAGTTTCTTCAAATTGAACAACTCTGTGCCTACCACTTGATTTATCCAACTTAATGATATCTAAGCAGATTATAGCAAAGAGAATCCAAGCAGAGAAGCCGTTGTTTTGGGTGTGACATGTTTATATAGTTTATTGAACTTCATCTTCTTCTTTTTTTCTAAACCAAGTTTGAGCAATTTAAGACTTTTGAAGAGAATTTTGGGCTTTTGTTTGATTTGGACAAGTTAAGGTCTGCAGATAGAGATAGTTTGAAGAGTTTTTGTGCTAACCTTACAAATTTATTGAATTATGGCGAGATTTCTGATCTTAATGAAGATGATCTATATCATGACTTACGAATGTTGAGTGAAGATTTACCCAATGAAACAAAAAGAGCTATTGATGTGTTGAATTATATAAAAGAAGTTGATGGCTGTTATCCAAATGCTTGGATTGCTTATAGGATTTTGCTAACTATACCAGTCACAGTTGCCTCTGCAGAAAGAAGTTTTTCAAAGTTGAAATTGATCAAATCTTACCTTCGGTCTACTATGTCACAAGAGAGATTGAGTGGTTTGGCTATGATATCTATTGAAAAAGGTATTGTTGGAAAACTTGATTATGTAAATTTGATTAGTACCTTTGCATCTAAAAATGCAAGACGATTCATATTTCAGTGATACTTTGAAATTGGGATATTGTTTTCTTTTGTAATGTTTGAGCATTTATTTTAGGGCCTCAAAATTTTTCCCGCCTTGAGCCTCTCTACTCACAGGGCCGGCCCTGTAACTATGCATGCGTATCCAACAAAATGACAGAACCTAACACGATAAGACGGATAATACTTTAGCTAGGTTTAGGTCTGTAATTGGATCAGGAAAATCCAGAAATACGGTAGGTGGATAAAAAGGACCACCGTTGTCATACGGCAGAGGCACAGCTAACAGTACCTATACCAGGAAATCCAGATACCATGGACGAAGCTTTTGGCAGTGTACTTTGCCTCTGAAAGTTATTGGCTGGCGTACATCACGATCAATCGATTAAAGAGAACGAGCAACATGACGTAGCAATTTCAGTAACTTCATCTGCAATTCGGACTTTCAGTAATGAAATACATGCCAGCTAGGTTTTTTATTTGCGTAACTGTAACTATAACTCTGAAATGAATTTAGGTGTTTTAATCTATAGGAAAGGTGTTAGTATTAAATATATATTGGCATTCCTTATTTCAACAAAACAACTCTACCCTTTAAGCCTAAGAGTTAATTAGAAGCACAAGTATGAAGCCCAAGACCTTGTTTAATTGCAATCTTCTTCTCTATTGTGGTTGTGTTGCTGTCGAAGACCAAGTTTGAAGAACAGTTTAATTGCAACTTGCTTCCCCATTATGGCTTGCTGTCTTGTCGAAGATCAAAGTTAAAAAATAAAAGACGTTCTTCATACTCATGGCCAGTGGTTTAGATAGAAATTTCATTTAGGAGGGTCAAAACATAAATAGATATTACATTGAAAAAAAAAATCATAATAATTGCTCCATGTAAAATCTTTAAATAGTTGACTTATGGTCTTATGCCTAGCTTTATAAATTATCTTATTAGATTGTTTTATTGGAGAATATCGATTAAGTTTTAGAGAAACGGGAATTGAGAGAAAATTGCTATGTATTCTCATTGATAATAAGGTTCTATTTATATAGAGGATTATAAGACATAGAGTCTGAATCATGCAAGGAAAGATAATATCTAGATTCTTCTAATTAAATCCTATTACCACTAGGTTAAGTAACCTAGAGTTTGGGCCAAACACAAATTAGGGTTTTACTTGAACACTCCCTCTTGTGTTGCCCAAACACGGTGCTTCTCTCGTTGCCTCGCTAAAAACCTTGCTGAGTAACACAAACCCAGTGGGACAAAAAATAACCTCGGTCGAAGGGGAACAAGAGCACAACACACCCTTCACGTTTCGAGACCATACATGTAGACACCTCCCCCTAATGTCTGCATCTCCCCCTGATGACTACGGTCATTGGAGTTCGGATAACATTCGCAAACGATGCTACCAACATGTTTCTCGAAAGTTGAATTTAGGCAATGACTTAGTGAGCAAGTCTTGTCATACTGTCCTCAGATCGAACCTAGTTCACTTTGGTATTTGAGGAGAGTCTGTTATTGTTGATTATGCTTGGTGCTGTCATTTTTGATGTAGCCTTGCTTCATTTGTTCAAAACGAACAACATTATCCTAAATGCTCGTAGGCTCATCTTGTGGTAGACTTCAAACCACAATTGTTCGAACATGGGTAATTATAGATCCAATCCATAAACATTCACGAACCACTTCATGAAGAGCAATAATCTCTGCATGGTTTGAAGATATAGCGACTAAGGTCTGTTCTGTAGACCTCCAAGATATCACGGTTTTCCCATGGTGAACACTTAACCAGTTTGGGAATGACCTTTGTATGGGTCAGAGAGATAACTAATATCAGCAAAACCTTCCAAAACACTTATGTCGTTTTGGGGTGGGGATAGAGAATGCAGGCCAGCGTTGGCGACGTTTCTAATGTGTGATGGGTCCGAATCCATCATCTCTCTGTAGGGATAGAACAAGTTCATGTCAATCGTACATCTCACGTACTGAAAGATGTCTTTTATACCAATCAAATGGCGTCGTGTTGGCGCAGAGCTATATCTTGCTAACAAGTTTATGGCAAATGAGATGTCCGGCATTGTGCATTGAGCTAAGTACAATAATGCGCCTATTGTACTTAACTAGGACATTTCTGCCCCTAGTGCATCTTCGTCATCTTCCTTTGAAAGAAAAGGATCTTTTTTAGGATCAAGACTACGAACGATCATGGGGGTACTTGAAGGCTTGACCTTGTCAAAATGCCTAAGCATCTATCAACACGATGCTCAAGTTCCAAACCGAGACAAAATCGTGTTCTCCCAAAATCCTTCATCTCAAACTCGGATTTCAAGTGTTCAGCGGTTTCCCTTAACTCTTTAAGGGCTTCTAATGAAGATCATGTCCAACATGAACCGCGATGGAATCCGAAACTTGTTATGGAAACTCGTGGGCATATCCCTTCCCAATTAAGTAGTCATCTTAGTGAGCGTTTCAACCTATTGTAAACGCGCTCCGTGGTCTAGAGCCACTTGACTTGGGTAAATGAAGTTCACCATGAACCTTCATGTATATTCCGTATCTAGAACCCTATAGAGATACGTAGTGACCACATTTGTAAGCTGCATAATCAGTTATTCGGAAACTATCAAACTGACAGGGTAGTGGAGTGCGATGACATCCATTACGAGAGAATATGTCTCATCGTAGTCGATTCTAGGGCGTTTTGTGAGAAGCCTTGCACCATAAGGTGAGATTGCCATCTCTTTTTCTCATCATGCTTTCTAACGAAGACCCATTAGTCAATAGATTTTATGTTAGGAGGTGTTGGCATCATTGGCTCGAAAACCTTCCTCTTTGTTAGAGAATCCATCTTAACCTGGATCACATCTTTCCATTTAGGCCATATTTCTCTACGTTGGCATTTATTTATCAACGGAGCGTGGTTCAATATCATCGGACTCAACAAACTCATGCGTAATGGAAAACGCGATTACGTCATCAATTATGATGGAGTTTCTATCACACGTCTCATGTACACTAGTGTAATTTTCATAGAGCTCTATATTTTCAGGAATAGGTTCTGACGTTGAGGCATCACCCAACAATAACCATAACCTAGAAGATTCTCATCAGAAGGATTTTGAGTTTTGATGATCAAAGGATTAGAATGTACCAAAGTATCCTTCGAACTCAAGGGCCTCCCACGCATCCTAGCTGGGACCGTGGCCTATAACGCCAGAGTGCCACTCTCTTTGGCGTTGGCACCATACCTACCTCCGTGTAGGGTGGCGCTACGTCCTCTCGTAGGGATGTACTTCCTTGCAGGCATATTTGCAACAGATGTGTGATCTCATCACTTTAGTAGGGATGGAGATGAGACATAGTGGGGACAGGCCATGACAATTCCTGTCGTTTCTGCTGAACATCCGTATTCTTATCTCCCCATAATGACAGGAAGACTGTCTCATTAAAGTGACAACCCGCAAATCTAGCGGTAAAGATATCGCCTTGCAAGGGCATTAAGTGCCGGACGATTGTTGGAGTCTCAAATCCAACGTAGTTGCCCATTCGTCTGTACTGACCCATCTTAGAACATTGTGGCGGCACAATTGGCACATAAATGGCACACTCAAAAATGCGTAAGCACGATACTTGTACCCAGTCACTAACTGTAACGCAAAGGTAGATTGAGTGGTGGTGGGTTGTAGATGAATTAGCATAGCTGCATGAGATATGGCATCACCCCAAGTGGATATAAGGAGATTGGTGAGCATTACCAATGTCCGGACTACCATCGTAGTCATTTTCGTAAGACCATTTAAGTGTGTACATGGGAATATGATGTCCAACATCAGTCCCATTGCAATATCCATTGAAAGTCTTTCAATGTATACTCTCTAGCATAGTCAAATTCAATTGACTGAATAGGATGATCAGGGGAGTGTGCCCATTATCATATGATATGTGCTAGGAGTGGAGCATAAGCAGCATTTATAGGTGGACAATGGCACAACACGTGACCAGCGTGTTTGTGTGTCAACCAACATCATTAAATATTTAAGCGTCCGCAAGTTGGTTGAATAAGTCCACAGAATCCCCATGGATTCTATGTAAGAACAGAATAAGTATGTTCATTTCCTTTGCATAGGACTGTCTTAGTCCTAATTTTCCTAAGGAACGAGCTTTGTAAAACGAGCGAGAGGCTTTAGAAGCAACCAATGAGAATTTTGGTTAGGCCTGAGCGTCTGAAACGCTATTTGAATCAAGTTAGTGATTGAAACATCACCTGGGGCACCATGACTGTTGAGTCACAAATTACTTATGCAATTGTGCCCCATAATTATGAAAATTGATTTGTCTTCCATGCTATTTTACCCTTTTTAATCCATTTCCTTTTATTTGTAGGAAACCTTGCATTGAGAATAAAATGACTATTTGAGGCTTGAAATGTGGAGATTTGAAGCTAGGGGAAGAAGATACGGAGATTGGAAGAAAATTGCAAATCGACTTTTCCGGCGACTTTTCCGGCAAACTTTTCCGGCGAGCCGCCACTCATGGATGGTCTTTTCTCCAGCAAAGGAGGACCATGGTGGTGAGAATATCCCATCACTTGGAATTCAAATATCTCCCTACACCTTGTCCTTTTATCACCTTGCCAATTTGGGACCATTTGGGGGACAATGGTGTAAGAGCATCTCTTGCACACTTGGGGACCAAAGATGACACACCTAGCTGATCAAAAAGAGGCCAAAGACCAATTATTCAGAATTCTTGACTCCATTCAATCATCTTCATCCTATCCAAGATCAATTTTTCTCTCTAGAGAAGACACCACCATTTCCACCACTAAAACCACCATCTCCACCTCTAAAACCTCCATTTCCACCACTACAACCTTCATTTCCTCCACCATTCAACACCACAACTCATCTTAGAGATCCCAAATTTCACTATTCTTACCAATATCAAGAGCTTGGAGCAAGGAGAAGGAGGTGACTACCACCACATCATGTTCTTGGAGACCCATCTCCACCACCTCTTCCGGCATCATCAATAGTCACCCTTTACTCTCTATCTCTTTATGTATTTGATGTTTAATAGAATGTTGAAGCTTGTGTATCTAGCTATGTGTGAGTAGTGAACTAGTTGGGGCTAGGGTTGAAAGCCCTAGCCAAACTTGCTTGGATTGATGCTTTTGTTTATAAATTGATGAAAATTCATGTTGTCATTCTCACATGCTAAGTCAATAGTTGAATGCATTACTTAGACCTAATCAATTTGAGTTATGTGTTTGCCATGACATGAAGTTTTTCCTAGAGATTGATTACCTCTAGGCAAAAAGGGAGCATGAAAGCACACCATGTGTGCATGTGAGGGTAGTGAGCTAAAATCACCTAGAGATAGGATTGGTTTGCTTGCTTGGTTACCTAAACTCTAAGCTTTATGCATTTAGGGGCAAATGATTGAGACCTATCCGGTAATTGAATTTGTCTCTAGGTAGTTAGCTCTAGACTTATCCGGTTAGAGTTAATAAAATGAAAGGGGTTTAAGCCTTAGTAGTCCTATCCGGATGCTAAGAGGGTAGTTGGACAATTAGCTTTGCATCATTCATATTCAATTGCTTTAATGCTTGCAAGGGAGGCAAAAGGTGAAACCCGATGCCCTAACTCCCATCCATTTGATAACAACTTGTTTTGTTTAGGTTAGTTTATATTACTTGCTTTCATTGTTTCAATTTGAATAGAAACCAATCTCAAAATCAAAATCAAATCTCTACACACCATCTTGCACATACTCACCATGAACTTTGGTTCACTTGTGAGCCTTTGTTTGTGATTGTACATTTGCATATTCTTCTAGTTTTTCCTTAGGTTTTCCCTAGCTAGGAAAGGATTTACCAATCTTCGTGGGTTCGACATCCTAACTTAATCCCCTATTCTATAACTTGTACCTCTTGCACTTGAGGGTGGCTTTAATGCTAACAATGACCATGATGAACACCATCCATGGCATTATGGATAAGGACTGCGCCAGCCCTAGGTTGGTGGTGGACGGAGGCGGTGCTCTAGGCAGCAGCGTCAGTCACACTTAGTCCAGGAATCCACTTTTGATTCATGCTTCATGTCGCTCGAGAGAAAGGATGTCCATGTGAAGTCTTTAGTAGATGGATCATCATATCATGACTAGGATGATCTATCTTGTTGTGACAAAGCTAATATGTGTCTAAATCCAAGAGATCTTCTCTCATAACTTTATTGGATTTAATAGCTTGAATAGTGACATAGAGTCCACTAGAGAGACGCATAAACTTCTCTAAGATGCACCTTTGTTCGCAATCATTAGAGGTATTTCAAAGGAACTCATTTCCGTTCTCTACATACTTTTTCGCATGGAATCCATTGGCAACTGATAAGTGCGATTTTCCCTAAGAGCGTAGAAAGTTTTTGCCATAATAATCAAGGTGCCTTTTGGCAAGGGGAATTTGGGCTATTCCATGTCCTTGAATTAATACTGATGACCCAGCCATCGTAGTCACAAAGTAATATGCTCAGAATCAAAATTGAGTCATAATAAAAAAAACTCGAAATTTTATTCATAAGCCAACGGAGTTACATCATTGTCTCTTTAACCAAAGAAAATCTAATACAAAATGCTAGCTAATGCAAAATAATGGTAGTCGTTTAACTTATTTCGGTAATTCCAAAATAAATGTGACCAGGTGAGTGAAGAGATGTCGGTGGAGCAAGGCTCGCTTAAGTACCACTAATCTCATAACCTTCCTAGACATCACACTTACTTTGGGTGAACCTACTTTGAAGAAAGACTAAGCCATTAGAATTTACTTCAAAGTATATGGCAATTGCCTATTACAACTCTTGGAAAAATAAAGACTTAAATAGAATTGGCGATCTATTGATCCCAGCCAGATTTGTAGTCTTCAACCCTTCACTCTAGATCATCTTCATGATCTTCTTATTCCACATAGTGAGCTTCTCTTACTTCACAATATACTTTGTGGTGGTGACAATTTCTTCACGACCTCTACAAATGTGTGGCCAATGATCAGACACTCCACATCGAGAACATACATCTCTTTGCTCAAACTCCATTAATTAAGACACTTGAAAGCGTCATTTAGATGACTCTTAGTGTTGGTGGCGCCACCAACATGGCCAGAGGCGTTGCCTCCCTCTCTCTTTCCACGTTGACCTCTTCGGTTCAGTGTTCGCATATTTTGGCTGTTACCTTCTCAAGTAGAGCGATAATATGGACCAGAATGTCCAAATGTATCCCTAAGATTAGGGTTTCGGTCTTGGCGCCTTCTCTTAGGAGCGCGACTATAATTAGATCCCGGAATATGCTCTATTTCCATGGATCTCGAATTATAATTCTTCACAAGGATGTTGTCATGCTCTTCAGCGACATTCATAGCTCCAATGAGCTCATGAAACCTTGTGATCCATCCTGCAGTAACATCAATTAGATAGTTCTTAGCAACCATAAATGCAGAAATGGGGAAGGTAGTGAGAGTCTTCTCAATCAACATCGCATTTGTGATCTTTTTACCACATAATTCCATTAAGGATTTGATGCGAAGTGCTTCCGAGTTGTAGTCAAGAACTAACTTGAAATCACAGAAGCGGAGGTTATGCCATCTCACTTCTAGGTCAGGAAGCAGGGAGTTACGGACGTTGCCCAATCTTTCTTTGAGTGAGACCCACAGTCTTCTAGGGTCTTCTTCATTCATACACTCGTACGGAAGCGAAGCATCCATATGATGAGTCATTAGGATGATGGCTTTAGCCTTATTTGCCTCTAAGGCTACTCTATTTGCTTCCAAAGCTTGAGCTTGCTCAACAGTTAGCACGTCCTAGCTAGGCTCGAGAATCGTATCCAGGATTCCATCGGCTTTGAGATGCTGGCAGACATCACGAATCCACTTGTGATAACCAGAGCTAGTTGTTCCCAATGGAGCAAAGTCCAATTTGTTCAGGTTACTCATTCTGAAAGAGAACAAGAAATTAGGGTTAGTTTCGGAGCATAAAAGGCTACTACGAAAACATATAATATTTCTGCGTGTAGTTGCTCCCAATAAATTATGAATTTCTGAGCGTAATCGCTTCCAAGAAATTATGAATTTCTGAGCATAATCGCTTCCAATAAATTAAATTCCAAGAGGTATTGGATTAGATCGAAACAATGACTTAAGTAGTCGATCATAAATTCTCAACAAACTCTAAGTTTGGGGATCTCAACAAGATCTAAGCTTGGAGTGAGCATGAACCCCCACTGTTCGGCTTAATTTGGTCTCCCCTATGATAAAGAAAGGGGGTAGAAGAAGGGAGGTTGCAAGTCTCCGAAAAGGAAGAGAAATTGAATTAAAAACTCTAAAAAACGGTAACGTTTAGTAAAAAATACTTTGAAATAGGTTGCCGGAAAATCGTTGACCGGTGCTGCCACATGGAAGGATTTCTTTGTTCTCACATAGAAAAACTCATGTCTGTATGAAATCCATGCCACATAGTGAACTTAATACACCACCATTTAAATCGATCAACCATATGTATTCACCACTCAATTACTATTGTATGATTTTAATGATGCAGCAGATCCCACACTAGCTATCTGCTAGTACGTACCACATATATTATGTGGTTCCTAACATACTTCGTAACACATATCTTTCGTCCATTGATTCTTTTCCAATGGAGACTACTAGCAAACAGAATTGTCCAGTTTTTGTTAATGTCCATATAGGGATGGCAATGGGGCGGTTGGGGATGGGGATCACAATATCATCCCCATCCCCAAGGTCATTCTTTACCCCCATCCCCACCCCAATCTCCAATAAAAATATATTGGGGATTCCCCGTCCCCATCCCCACTGGGGACTAAGCCTCCAAACCCGCCCCAAATCCCCAATAAGAATTTAATAAATAAAATAATTTTTTCTCATATTGCTTTTTTTTTTTTAAATCAAAATCTACAATAAATAGATTTAAAACATGATTAAATTCATAAATCATAATTTAGTGAGTGCAAAAGTCAAAACATCATTAAAGTAAAGGTGTAGCCACTTAAGTAAAGTGGTAAATATATATATTTGTGATTTATATTATAAAAAAATTAAAATATATATAAGTTAAATATATGTATATATTATTGGGGCGGGTTTGGGGATGGGGATCACAATACCAACCCCGTCCCATCCCCAATCTTAGATAGCGGGGATTGGGGATTCCCATTCTCATTCCCCATTTGTCCCCGAATTCTCCCCCCATTAGGGGCGGGTATCCAATGGAGCTCCGCTCCGCTGGGGATTTTTACCATCCCTATGTCCATATGTATAAAACACAATATTGACCAAGAAAATAATCAAAATTTATAACCTTGGCATCGAGTGATTAGGCCTCACTGCTTACCAGGGTATATTCGTGGGAATATAGCATTCTCTTTTATTGAATCCCGACTTGATCTTGATTGGATGTTACCATAGTGATCTAGTAATTTTGGAAAAAAGTATGAATGTATTGGAAATCCGAACAACTTGTGAACTTCTACAAAAATAGCCATATTGGAGCCACCAACGATGAGTTAGTACGTTGCTTGGTTTTCTCTCAACTAGCAACCATGAGTCTCAACTTTGGAGCTATATAATGTTTTATTTCATCGTGGTGACGATCAATGGAGTTTTGTTTGATGGTTTGGGACAGCTCGCGGCTATCTAAGATGGTGCTGGAGACCTCTTAAGACAATTTGATGGTTCTAACAATCATTTTTTGTGGTCTAAGGCATAAACGTGGATGTCCCAAAGGTGTTTCTCTTCATCTTTATTTATTTTTTGAATCTTTTCACAACAACGTTAAGTTTTGGATGTCAAGGTGCTTTTGAGGTTGGAGGTAATCGAGGTACATGTGTTGCCTCTAAGCTGTGGTTGCATTGTTGTTGTTGAAGATGCTCGGTCGACATCGATTGCACATTCGCACTCGCTCAGTTTGTTATGTTGAAGATAATTCTATGGGTCAACAAAACCAAAATATCGGCCCATATATGGCCATCATAAGTCCACTAACAACATCTAATTACGCTATTGGGTTTAGCCTAAAACACACCTTGTGCACTCCTTACAAGCATACAACAACATAAACGACACCGTATCTATCCCATATGCACGGTGCTTAAGATGACACCAAGATAGAGAAGGAAAATCGAGTCCAGCCATGGAGAGCAGACTCTCCGCCTCTCTAGGCCTCCCCTCTCCAAACCCAGACCACCACCACTCTCAAACCTCCAATGACTTCCACAACCTCTTCACCCACTTCGCCTCCCCAACCACATCGGCACAGTTTTCAAACTAACTTGGGTCACCAGGTCAGCTTGCAGGTCACGAAAGTGACCCATGTCAGTTTGAAAACTGTGTCCGTGATCCAAAGAGTGAAAATAAACACGAAAAAGCAGTGAATAATGGGTAACCAGCTGACCCAACAGGTGAACGCAATCTAATGGGATAGAAGACTAGAAGTAGAACCATTACCTTATGCCTTGTTTTGTGGACCTGACTGTATTCAACTAAAATTATTTATTCAATTCTATGGAGCTATGGTAATCTTCATAGAATTACTAGCCTTAACTACCCCAGATCGCCTCTATGGTGCTAGCTATAAGCTTATAACGTAGGTGGAAGAAAAGATCAAGATAGAAAACGCGTTGTTACTGCTAGGTCCAAGACATCTTATTAGATATGGGGAATGAAATTTGCACTCTCCATTTTGTAAACTTGTTCATTAAATTTCCTAAATTACCCTTACCATCTTTCTATATTTTCCTTACCCCTCATTGCCTTCTGCAGCCCCTCTCTCTATAATCTTCTCTCTCTTACTCCCGTATCAACTCATAGACCAAAAAGATCATCTAACCACCAGTGCCCATCACATTTGGCTTGCCTGTTCATGTGAAGCGACCCCGAGCTGCTGTACTTCGAGAACGAGAAGCTTGAACCAACTTGCTCCACGAGGGCCTTTGAGGCTATTGCATGTATGCAACGGCTAACTACTGTGAGCTCATCATTTAGAGGAAGTAGAGTCTCAATACATTTGTTATAATCACACTTTACTCCCTCTAAATAGCTTGGCAGATCCATGAACGCTGGTTTCGATTCAATCAAAACTGGGGTTGATTGAAGTTCATCAAGTTGGGGATGAGGTCATTTCCAGCTTAAATTTAGGCTCATTAGTGGTCTAAGTGTCTAACTGTCTAACTATAAATTAGAAATTTCAATTGTTAAGCAATGACAGCAGAGCCTTCATGATTGAAAAGGACAAGAAGAAAATGTTTTCCCATAGAACTCGATCAGAATGTGAGAACTAAGGAAAAGAAATGAAAAGAAGAAAAAAGCAATGAAGCAAGGATTGAAAAATCGATATTTTCGCCGAAATATTGGCGAAATTTTTGTTTTTTTGAGTTGGCGATATTATCTTCATATACCACCATTATTCCGTGCGATATTTTTGAGATATCATGATAACTCGCGAAATTTCCTCCTTTTTCTCGTGGCCCAACTTGAATTTCCTTATTTTTGTCGTGGCCCAACAGCCCAATTTGCCAAGTCAGACTGAAAATTCGGAAAAAAGAGGGCAGATGAGCTTGGGATTTGAACCTTGGTTGTGTAGGGAGAATACAAACAACACAACCAATGCTGCTGAAAGAAGACATCATCATTTACTAGTATCATTTTATATATATCCTTCTTCATTAATCTCCTCTGTTTTTATAATCCTTTTTTCAATAGTTTGTTTTATTATGTTACTAATCAGAATTATTATTTTAGATACTTTGCATCCTAACAAACTATAATGATATGTATTATATTTTGTATTAAGATTATAAATATTCAGTAAAGTTAAATTTCAATAAATGTATGTGACTCAATGTATATTTTATTCACTTTAAATTATAATAATTTATTATGTAATTATATTTGCCTAATATATATATATATATATATATATTTGAAATAGAGTAGATTATTGATCAACTAGACATATCTTAAAGTTTAATTTAAATTTTTTTATGTTTTTCTCCAAGTTTCCATAGGTTTTGTCGAAATTTTATAGATTTCGATATTTTCTCGAAATTTTCTTCAAAATTTCCATATTTTGAATGGTCAATATTTCCTCGATCATCAATATTTTAATCATTGCAAAGAAGAGATGAGATGAAGAACTAGGAGTATTTTTGAAATAAACAATAAAGGAAGTGTGATTTACCAAAAATGAGAGTGCAAATTTCACTCCCCGATATTTCAATTCACTCTTCTCAGATTGACTTTCTCTCACTTCATTTCCCTTCCTACAATTTGACTTTCTTGGTCTTCTCCTCAAACCTCTCTCGGGGGAGCTTTTTCAGAGTGCTTTTTTCTTGCTTTGGCTGGTTTTTCAATGGCGATGAGCACCCAAAGAGCCTCATCATCTTTACTTTCAGCTGAATCGGCTCCTCGATGGAAGCACGATGTGTTTTTGAGTTTCAGGGGTGCAGACACCCGCGTGGGGTTCATATCCCATTTATACCATGAACTCCAGTACTGGCAAGCAATCAGGACTTTCAAGGACGACAAAGAGATTGAAGTTGGAGCCAGTATTTCGCCTGAGCTATTGAGTGCAATTGAGCAATCACATCTTGCCATCGTTGTTCTCTCACCAAATTATGCTTCTTCTGGGTGGTGCTTGGATGAACTTGCAAAGATATTTGAATCCATGGAAACAAGGGATAACACAATCCTGCCTGTTTTCTTTCATGTGGATCCGTGCGATGTACGGTATCAAAGGGGAAGCTTTGCTCAAGCCTTTGCCAAGCATGAAGAAAGATATGGTAAAGACATAGACAAGTTGAACAAATGGAAAGCAGCTTTAAGAAAAGTGGCCAGTCTCTCTGGATCAGGGGCGTAGCTAGGATTCGATAATGGGGTGGGCTAAATTTGTTGTGGCAATTTTTTGGGCGAAGCCCAAAATTTTTTGTGTGTGCCCTGCATAATATCAATGAATCTCATCAATCGATTCAACCAATTCCCAATTATCAATGAATCTCAGGCGGACTGAAACTCTGAAAAGGGGGGGTGGCTGGAGTCTGGAACTCTGGAAGGTGGAATCAAAATTGATCTGAAGTTTTGAACGGGGAGACGAGAGTGAGAGTAGGAGGTGGCTCGGTGGACTGAAACTCTGAGATTGGAGGTGGCTCCCGGCTCCGTGGCTCGCAGCGATTAGAGGTGGCTCTGTGTCTCGCAGTGATTGGAGCCTTGGAGGTGTCTGTGTGGTTGGAGCCTGGAAGCTGGAACTCTGGAAGAGTGGAAGGCGGAACCGATCTGAAGTTCTGAACGGGGAGACAGGGTTGGTGTTTGAGAGTCGGGACAGACTGGTCTTGGGACCGACTGACCGACAATAGCAACCCAACAACTCTTCGAAGCATTAGTATTTTTATTTTATTTTTTTATTTAGGCTATACCCATACTTGACGCATTTTGGGCGAAATTCTCCCTTGGGCTATATCCCAAGTAGCCTTGTGAGTGGCTACACCCCTGCTCTGGATGGGATTCAAAAAATTATGAGTAAGAATTCATAACCACTTCATTGCTATGATTTGATTTTGAAATCGACTTATGTATACAACTAATTAACTAGTTACATTGATCGATAGTTCGATTTTTATGTACATGTGTATTATTTTGTCCTTAATTAGATCTGTGAGAGAGCTCATCAAGGTCATCGTCAAATGTGTTTGGAGTAAGGTGCGTCCTACAATCACATTGTCACATTCCACAGACAAGTTAGTCGGAATTGATTTTGGACTCGGGGAACTGGGTATTCTATTAGCCCCTGAGGTGAATGATGTCCGATTTATAGGGATATGGGGTATGGGTGGGATTGGCAAGACAACCCTTGCTAAGCTAGTATTTGAGAGAATTTCCCATCACTTTGAAGTCAGCAAGTTTCTTCTTAATGTTAGAGAGGTTTCTTCAAAACTTGGCACTCTAGTTAATCTTCAAAAGCAGCTTCTTTCCCCAATCTTGAGGGAAAATACTGCACAAGTTTGGGATGAACAAGAAGGAACCTTTTTCATTAGGACATGCTTGTTTAATAAAAAGGTTCTTCTGATTGTTGATGATGTTGATCACTATAGGCAACTCGAAATATTGGTCGGAAATAAGTCTTGGTTTGGTAATGGAAGCAGAATCATCATTACAACTAGGGATAAACGTATCCTTGTCCAACACGATATAGAAAGATCATATAAAGTTGAGGGATTAGATCCCAATAAATCTCTTGAGCTCTTCAGCCAAAATGCATTCCGAAAAGATAAGCCTGAGGAAGATTTTTTACAAATGTCAGAGTGTTTTGTAGATTATGCCAAAGGGCTTCCATTAGCTCTTAAAGTTTTGGGACGTGCTAATTTGTATAAGAGAGATCTAGGTGCATGGACTAGCACATTGGATAAACTAAAGAAAATTCCTAATCCAACAATTTTTGATACCCTCAAACTGAGTTATGATGCACTGGAGGAAATGGAGAGGAGTATTTTTCTGGA
The DNA here is from genome assembly GCA_024704745.1 of Rosa lucieae. Lineage (NCBI taxonomy): Eukaryota > Viridiplantae > Streptophyta > Magnoliopsida > Rosales > Rosaceae > Rosa > Rosa lucieae. The sequence continues at coordinate 36,936,660 of CM045497.1, forward strand.
TGTTGCATTTTTCTACATGGGAATAGAGAAGGAGCGATTAATTGAAATACTGGAAATCTGCGACTTTTCTGGCCGTATTGGGCTAGACATTCTCATTGAGAAATCTCTCTTAACTATTGGGAGTTACAGCCATGTTGAGATGCATGATTTGATAAAAGAAATGGCTTGGGAAATAGTTCGTCAAGATTCTATTAAAGAGCCTGGTCTACGTAGTCGTTTGTGTCATCGTAAAGACATCTTTCATGTATTCACGGAAAATACGGTAAGAAGTTAAGTAGAATTTTTTGTTTTGTTTAGCAGGATATATATTAGACGTGAATGTGTGGTTAACTTTTCATTTATTATGAATTAATATTAGGGAACAGAGTCAATCAGAGGCATCCGCTTACGCTTGCCTAGATTAGAAGAGGCAGGCTCAAGCTGGAATTGTGAAAACTTCTCGAAGATGCTCAAACTAACGGTTCTCGAATTTAATAATTTGAAGATTAGTTCCGGCCCCAACTTCCTCCCTAATTCTTTGAGAATTCTTAAATGGGATTGGTATCCTTCTAAGTTTCTTCCAGCAAGTTTCCGACCAAATTTGCTTACTGAACTAATTATGATGGATAGCAAACTTGTTCAGCTTTGGGACGGAAAACTGGTAAGACTATTGTACAACTTTTTCAATATTAAGGTTTTTGGAAGGTATAGGTCTTTACATTTTTTTGCTTTTGGTTTTTTAATTTTTTGTTACTTTTTTCTTTTTTTTTACAGGACTTGCCTCACTTGACATATATGAATCTTTCTGGGTCCAACTTGACGAAGACCCCAGATGTCAGTGGTATTACGAATCTTAGGGAGTTGGATCTCACTAACTGTACGGATTTAGTTGACATACAGCCATCCATTGCAGTTCACAAAAAGCTTACTGGTCTGAGGCTTGGGGGATGTAAAAGTATTGAGAGTTTTCCAAGTGAGATAGAGATGGATTCTCTTCAGCTGTTAGGACTTCGTGGTTGCTCAAAACTGAGAAACATTCCAGAGTTCGGAGTTCAGATGAAGAATTTGTTCAGTCTTGAATTAGGTGGGACTGTTATTGAGAAACTTCCTTCATCAATGGAACATCTAGTTGGCCTTGAATTTCTGGATATGACTGGATGCTCGAAACTTGAGAAACTCCCAGAATTATTGGGGAAGATGGATTCTTTGCAGGAGATTTTGATTAGTGAGACAGCTGGCATAAGGGAGCCACCACCTTTCCTCTTTCTTATGGAACATCTGAAAAAACTACATTTTGATGGGAAATCAAGTATGACAAGGAAGCGTGATGTGGGATTTTGGGGATTATTTGCAAGCAAGAGTCCAAAACCTTGGGGCTTTGTCTTGCCTTCACTAAGGGCTTTACGCTCTTTGGAGTCATTACCGATCATGGTCTCTCTGAAGGAGCTATTCCTGATGATATCGGCTACTGCATGTCATCTCTACGATTTTTGACTCTGAGTGGAAATAATTTTGTTAGTCTTCCTGCAACCATTAAATTCCTTTCTAAGCTTGAGAGGTTTCACGTGGATAGATGCCAAAGGCTTCAACGATTGCCAGATGTTCCGTCAAATCATCTGTTACACGTAATAACAGATGATTGTGCTTCCTTAAAACTGTTGTCAGAACCATCGAAACTATTGAACCCATCTTCCACCTCGTTTTCTGAGTTTATTTTCAGTTCTGTCAATTGCTATGGACTCGTTGACGATGAAGGCTGGAATAATGGAATACTTTCAATAATAAGGCGATTGGCTAATCAGGTACTTTTATATTTTCTTTGTTCTTGTTTTTCCCCTCGGGTTGGTGAGTATATATAATTCCTTCTAAATTGGTACAGGGAATCCCTCCGGTATTTGAGAAATTCAATATTGTAAGTCCTGGAAGTCAAATTCCAGTGTGGTTCAGCAATCAAATAGAGGGTGATTCACTAGTTGTGCAGATACCTCCGAATTCATGTAGCAAATGGATGGGGATTGCTTTTTGTGTTGTTACTGCTGATCTGGGAAATCCAGCCCCCCTTGGATGTGAGTTTCTCGAAATGAGATGTTTTTGGGACGGAAATTGCTGTAACTACTGGGGTTTTAAAGTAACAGGTCATTTGGTGAGAGCACACCTCTGGATATTCTACATGAGTCGTGAAGATATTGTACACACGTTTACTTACTATAACTATAGCAAGAGATGGCTCACAAACACGGTAGATGTTGTGTTTTCATTCCAAACAAGCTACAGAAGCTTTGGGAACGAAAAGATGTTGAATATAAAGAAATGTGGAGCTCGTTTGGTGTGCCAGCAAGATTTGGAAGAACACCTCCACGGAACAGTGAACAGACTCGAGCGGACTCGCAAGTACAGCGACGAGGCAGGTCCAAGTGAAAATGGTGGCTCTAACGAAGAATCACTCTTCAAAAGATTGAAAGGAAGACTATTTTCTTAAGCTCGATTGAATCTCTCTGCTCGAACAAAAACTCACTTTGTTGTAACATTAATATTGGGATGCTCTTCTCATTTCGGAGGTATTTTTTGTGCTTAATATTCTCTGTTTGAAGCTTCAATTAGTCAATCTCCATATCTAATCTAGCATCCTAGCTACCTCAAAATAATCATGGATTGGAATAGGTAAATCATGGCTTTTCCTTATTTTCTTCTGCAAAATAAATTTAGTCGTGCGCTTTTTTGACATTGTTATTTTTAAATTATAATCGGTTCATCGGTTGGATGTGAAAGACATCTATTATTCAAAATAAATTGTTCTTTATTATATCTCCAACTAGCTATTCTCTAAATTACATTCCCCTCATCATATAAAAAAAAGAATAGCCTATTCCTCTCTATCTCATAAGGGTTTCCTAATTATAGGAATTAGTTCTATAAGCGATACAGGGCTCAATGGGGTCATTTTACAAATAATTTCTCACGGATTTATTAGTGCTGCGCTTTTTTTCTTGGCCGGAAAAAAAAAAAACGAACCCAAAAAACATTGGCCCATATTTGGTCAAAAGTCCAGTAAGGTTTAGCTAAGCACACCAACCTTATTTTGTACACTCTGTACAGCAACAGAAACGACACCGTATCGATCCCATTTCCAGTTTTCCACGGTGCATAAGATGACACCGAGATAGGGAAGAGGAGAATTGAGTCCAGCCATGGAGAGCAGACTCTCCGCCTCTCTTGGCCTCCCCTCTCCAAACCCAGACCACCACCGCCGCCACCACTCTCAAACCTCCGATGACTTCCACAACCTCTTCACCCACTTCGCCTCCCCAACCACATCTCACATCCCATTCTTCGCCTCCACCACCACCGCCACCACCAAATGGGCCTCCAACGCCCGCCCGCCCAAGGCCAAGTCCATAATGAAGAACCTCTCCGTCTTCGAGCGGGCCCTCATCGGCGCCGGCGGCGGCGGCATCGCCGGAGCCTTCACCTACTTCTGCCTCCACCCCCTCGACACCATCAAGACCAAGCTCCAGACCAAAGGCGCGTCCGAAGTCTACGCCAACGCCTTCGACGCCGTCCTCAAGACCTTCCAGGCCAAGGGCGTTCTGGGGTTTTACAGCGGCATCTCCGCCGTCATCGTCGGCTCCACCGCTTCCTCCGCCGTCTACTTCGGCACCTGCGAGATGGGGAAGTCGTTTCTCTCCAAATTACCCAACTACCCCCCGATCCTCATCCCTCCCACCGCCGGCGCCATGGGCAACATCGTCTCTTCGGCCATAATGGTGCCCAAGGAGCTCATCACGCAGCGGATGCAGGCCGGGGCCAGAGGCAGGTCCTGGCAGGTGTTGCTGAAGATCCTCGAAAACGACGGCGTTTTGGGCCTCTACGCTGGCTACTCCGCAACCTTGCTCAGAAACTTGCCCGCCGGGGTCTTGAGCTACTCTTCCTTCGAGTACTTGAAAGCCGCGGTTCTGAGCAAGACCAACCAGGCCCAAATGGAGCCCATTCAGAGCGTGATTTGCGGCGCCTTGGCCGGAGCTATCTCGGCCTCCATTACGACGCCGCTGGATGTTGTGAAGACGAGGCTGATGACTCAGAATGTGAATAAGGTGGCTGCTTTTGTGCAGAGTGGGGTTTCCGAGACGGTGAAGCAGATTCTGAAAGAAGAAGGGCTGGTGGGATTCACAAGAGGAATGGGGCCGAGGGTTCTTCACAGTGCCTGCTTTTCCGCATTGGGGTACTTTGCTTTCGAGACGGCTAAGCTTGCGATTTTGAATGAGTATATCAAGAGGAAGGAGTTGCAAGAAATTGGTCATGCTCCGGCTTGATGTTTTTATGGGGTTTGAAATCTTCTCTTCCATTTTCCTTCTCCTTCCTTCTGCTGGTTACATTTTATTCATAGTAAGTGAATTCTTGTTGCAATTTTCACTATCGGTTAATTTTCGTTTTCTATGAGTAATGAGTAGAAGACTAGAAGTAGAACCATTACACCTCATTTTGTAATTCCAATAGGTACTATATATATATATATAAGTTCCTTCTTTTAATGAAATGTTTACGGTAATAAGGTCCTAATGCCTATCAATAATTCAATCTCATTACATTTATGACTGTGTATGCTTGCTTATTCATGTTTAAGTAAGAAGTTTCTTTACTTGAGTAGCTTTGTCCATAGATGCTTAATTTACCTCAGGAAATGTGACTTTGTATTTCTGGATTCCTGGTTATTTTAGTAAGAGAGATATGGGTAAATGATTATCATGGCAAACGATTGAATTTGACCTCTGGGCCTTGTGATGTGTGGACTGTAGATGTCTTATAGGGAACTAATTAACCTGATTATATTCAAAACAGTTGTCAACGGTACAATTTCCTCATTTTCAATATAAATGGTATATTATCTTCAACTAGTACTACAACGCATCATTCTAAGGAACTATGAAAATAAGCATCGTAAGTGTTTCATGCTGTAATAAAAGTACATTATAATAGATTATTATCTTCAATTTGCCGTACCAAATTAATTAAGGATCTTTCCAAATGGATTGCCCCGAACAGAAGAAGAAAATAGTCAAACAGAAGAGTCTTCAGTTTAATTGATTCCTTAGCTGATCTCCTGCTCTCCTTTTTATATTCTCTACCTCTTCCCATTAATCTGCATTATATCTCTAATTACATTACCCTCTCAAGGAACACCTTTCTTTTCCAGTTATGTACTTGTCTGCCATTTGTTATGCATGTAGAAAATTTAATACGGTATTTGTGTAATTTTTTAGATCAGTGAAATAGTATTCAAGTATTTACTATCTTTGGGGAATATTGCTCTCAACCAAAAGTTTGGCAAATTGCTTACATAGTATTTTGGACAAAACTAATTGCATGTAATCAGTTTCTAATGGCTCTGAGTAGTTAAAAGAGCATCATAGTCTAAGCTACCTGATTGTGTTACACAAACAACTATATATAGATAGGCCTACTGTTGTGTACGGTCAATGTCTTATAGAAAACTAATTAACATAGTTGTTTGGTACAATTTCATCATCTTCGATGGTATATTTTCTCTTTTATTAGTAATGCAGCACATATTTCTGTGGAGCTATGAACTTTTGTAGGATTTGATACTGTAATTATAATAATCAAAAATGGGAAAGTAAAATTTATTTCATTTTCCCTGCGGGAATTTTCCAAAACTTGAAAAGGCTGAACTCTTTTTCCAAAACTGGAGCTCTTTAGAAGAACATGGACTTCCTTCACTGTCCTATTGTTAAACTATGCTTCTTCTATCTGGTGCGTGGATGAATTTTATTACGTGCATCCCTCCTACTCCCATCCCAGAAAACAAAGAGGGCCTATGATGAAGCCTTCAAAAAAGCACTCATAGTGCAGCGGTGGGGAGCTGCCTTTACACAATGACCCAGTATGGCTATAGGTATTCTTGCATGATTAATTGTTGAGTTAATTTATGTCTTATAAACCTCACCTGATGATTACTTTCTTTCTTGGTTGTAGGCATGAAACTGAGCTTATCCAAGAAACTATCAAGACAGTGCTGTAACAAAATACTCCTGCATTCAAATTGTGGTCGTTCTAAAAAGAAGTCATTTGAATTGATTTCAGTCTAAAGATGGTGCATTTTATATGAGGAATCGTGTGACATTTGGGGTAGATATCCCCTTGCTAGACTTCCTTGTAACCAATTTCCCATAATTTAGAGTTTACTTGGTAATTTCTTGCCAGTGTCAAGAGTGGTTTTCTGCAACACATGGTCATCTGCAAAATCAACTTCTTTCCTCAATCTTGAAGGAAAATGTTATGGAACAACTGAAAGGTTCTCGTTGATCAATTAAAACAGCTGGGAAAATTGGCCAGAAAGACTACTTGGTTTGGGGAGTAAATTGTCTATTCAACCAGAAATAAACATTTTGGGGAAGATGATATAGAGAAACCGTATTGTCAGCTAATCAATTGGGAAGCTTTCAGAAAATCTGCCTGCGGAAGGCTGTGATTGGGGATTGTGTAATGCTGCTTGAGGGTGTGAATTTCAACAAAAGGTTGATGATGAAGAACCTGCCAAACTAGTTCAGTCGAACAACAATGTTGTTTGCCAAAGTTCAATCCAACGAAGATGAACAACTTGCAAGGGATTTTCAAGTTTGAACGTGAATTCTTCTCTTAAATACGTGCAAGTACATTGACTACCTTCTGACCTAATTATGCTCCATTCAAGGTTTCTGCTGGCTGCAGAAGGGGGATTGACCACGTGCATCTGCCCTGCTGCTTGGAATCCCAAAAGTCTTTGTTTTTTTATTTGCCATCTTGCAGTTACTGGTAAAATGCTGGGTGGTTTGGGGCTCATCCTTACTGTAAACCCTGCTATAAGGTACAGGTTGGTTTAGAGAACACTCTAAATCCTCTCATCAGCATGACAGGACTCTGTTATAGCTCTGCAAGAGTGGAGCCAGGGAACACAAGATAGTTTTGACTTGATGTTGATCAAAATCTATGTCTTGTGTGTCACGAATCAGCAACTTGATGTTGATCAAAATCTATGTCTTGTGTGTCACGAATCAGCAACTACGGATACTGAAGGAGGCTAATTTCTATACCTTCAAGTAAATTATATGAAGAATATGAAGTAGAGCAGCAAATTTATGTACAGTTGGTCGACAGACAAACATTTAACATGATCACGGAGGGAGTAAATAATGGTCACCACCACTGGCTGGTTATTAGAGCGCTCTCTGATTGTCGGAAGAGCGGATTGTTATTATTTCTCAGAGATAGAAACGGGGTGTGAATGAACAGGTATTCTCATATGGAATGGCCTTCCTAGGTTGCTGAAATGCCACTGGCTGGCTTAACAAATGATGCATACATGGGTAAGGCTTAGCCGCTGTTTGAATCTGAGACCAGATAGAGGACTCATATGTTGCTCAAGTCTAAGATGTATTCTGGGTTTGAACAGAGGTCACTATCAGAAAAAGTGGGAGAATTTAAGAAACATGGAATGCAGTCTTCAGTTTATGGGGCGAAGCATTGAGGATAACTGGCAAAGCAGTGGTGTTGGCGATAATGCTTGCAAAGAGAAGAAGCTTGCCACTTCTGGAGTACAAATAGCAGATTCGTATTATACTGTTACCACATCAGTCCATCCTTGGCCTGTCAAAAACCAAAAAAAGGAAATAGAAACTCAGAAATGCTTGTATCTTGGGTCAATTCCCAGTTTCTTACTTGTTCTTTTTTTAGTTCCTGCCTTCTTGGTTATTTTTCTATCTTGTACCGAAGAGGTCAGGCCTTATAGCCTGTACTGTAATTTGCATCTTTCGTGCTAATAAGTGTTTCTTATGAAGTTTGATGTGAATAACACCGTCTAGCTTACTTCATTTTTTTTTTCCTCTTGTTGTGCGACTAGAGCTCGAGATGTTGCAGAAGATTGAGTTTTAATGTGCCTTTACCAAACGAGGTTGTGTAGCCTAATTGTAATAGGGCTCTAATATTCTAAGATTAATTCTAGTAGGATTCTGTATACCAAGCAAACATGTGTAAACCTCTATTTTAGAGGTCTTTATCATGAATGAAATACAAAACGATCTTAAATACGTTATTAGCAACCCCGCACCCACGTCTAGCCGCGCCCCGCTACCTCCTTGCTGCCTAGTCTCGCACAACCCCTTCCCAGCAGCTAGCCGCGGTCCCAGCATACCCAGTACCCTTGCGCTAGTCCTGCTCGCACAACAGCCCAGCAGCGCACAGCCCGCCTGCGTCGCATCTGCACGCTTCCCCTCGCTGCCTCACTGTCGACCACGCTGCTCGCGTACTGCACTCCTCCAGCCCTGCACATCAACCAGCGCCCAACACCTCGCTCAAGCAGCCCAACGCTAGCAGCTTCTGTCGGACACAGCCCAGCAGCCCCTGCACGACGCCTGCGTATCCTCGGCCTCGCCAACAACTTGTTTGCCTCGCCAGCAAGAAAGAAATTTGTTGCTGACCATTTATAAACATCATTGTTTTGGTTTAATCCAATAAATTCTTGGAAATCAATTTCTTGGCAGCGAATTACGCCTAGAAATTTATTTTGTTTTTCGAGGAAGCTTTTTTGAGCTCCGAAACTAACCTGTTCTTGTTTCCCTTCGCAGAATGTCAAACTTGAACAAGCTTGAATTTGCTCCATTGAACTCAACCGGTGTTGGATATCACAAATGGGTTCGTGATGTCCAGAATCATTTGACCGCCCAAGGGATCTTAGCATCGATCCATGCACCTAATCCTGATGTGATCGCGCAAAATGTCCCACCCATGGCTGTAACAAACAACGCCAAGGCGCTCATTTTGATTATGCGCCATATGGACAAATCACTTCAACTTGACTATATGAATGAGTATAGTGCCAGAAACCTATGGGTTGCGCTTCAAAAACGTTTTGGGAATGTTTATGACTCCCTCCTTCCGGATTTGGAAGTGCAATGGCACAATCTCTGTTTCTCTGATTACAAGACTGTTATGGAGTTCAATTCGGAAGCTCTCCGCATCAGAACCTTGATGCACTTATGTGGAAAGACTATCACAGAAGCTTAATTGATTGAGAAGACCATCTCTACCTTCCCTGTCTCTGCATTGATGGTTTCTAAGATCTATCAGATTGAAGTAAATGCGAGAAGGATCACAAGGTTTCATGAGCTGATCACAACTATGTGTGTTGCTGAAAAACATGACAACATAGTTGTGAAGAATTATAATTCCCGACCCGTTGGCACTAAGGCTATCTCGGAGTCGAATTATAATGACTCCTCTAAGGGAGGCCGTCGCGAGCGAAACCCTGAACATAAGGGTAATCACTTCGGACGTCCTGGTCCATATGATCACTCTGCTCAAGAAGGAAATCGCCAGAATGACCAACACAACAACCGCCGCTGCCGCGGACAGAGAGGAGCGGATGGCCATGGTGGAGTCGCCGCCAGCCCTAGGGGCCGTGGTTCTCACGCAAATGCTCCTCAACCAAGGGAGAATCCTCCAACTCATAATGAAGTTTGTTTCTGATGTGGAGCATCTGATCATTGGGCCAAAATTTGCAAAGCACCTGAGAATGTAGCTGCTGCCTACAAGGCATATAGAATTGTAAGGGAAGCTCATCTCATGGAATATAAGATGAAGATGTCGAGCTGAAGGTTGGCGACTTCAAATCCGGCAATGAAGACATGGATATGGATCAATGTCGTGGATTTCGATTAAAGTCTGTTTATTTTCCAAGAACTATTGTAATGACGTTTGCCATAGTTTTGTTTTTTTGTTTTTTTTTTAAGTTTCCATTGGTATGAACTCTTCTTCAAATAGTCTCATCCAAGAGTGGATACGATGTCTAGGCTAGAGGTGAGATATGGTACTTAAGCGAGCCTCGCTCCACCAACATCTCTTCTTTCTTACCTGGTCGTGTTTAATTTGGAGTTACCGAAAGAAGTTGAGTAACTACCTTTGTTTGCATAGATAGTTATTTTTTTGGATTAGGTCTTGTTTCAGAAACTTTGATATAGTTTGTTGGCCTTATTGTTGAATAAAATTTAAGTTTTTATTCTATCTCTCTCGATTCTACTTTAATTCGAGCATTTATTTATAGGAATGGACTCCAGAGAACTAAAATGTCTCGCGCGGATAGTGCAATTACGCACACTATATTTCGCCATTGGCAATTATGTTTAGAGATGTTGCCTACACATTCCTCTGTGACAACAATGGTAGGAGCATCAACTTGGTTTAAGGTCATGGAATGTCCCAATTCCTCTTGCCTAACGACAGCTTGATTGCTGTCACACATACTCTCTATGCTCCTAGAGCTGGAAGAACCCAATTGAGCTTTAGATATATTCTAGCCAACAAATATCATGATGAAACGCTTAGTGAAAATGGGAGTGAATTCCTTTACATAACCTCTAATGATTGCGGACATAAGCGCCCTTAGAGAAACTTATGTGTCTTTCTAGTGGATTTTATGTCACCACTATTTGAGCCATCGAATCTAACAATATCATACAAAATGACTTATGAGATTCAGACACATATTGGGTTTGGCACGACAGATTAGGATATGCTGGTCGTAATATGATGATCCGTATTTAAAAGATTTCACACGAACATCATTTCTTCTGAGATACGCGAAGCAAGGATCAAAAGTGATCCAAGAGAGCTCTTGGACCGCCGCCATCCCCTTGCAGCCCACCGCTATTATTCTTAACCCCAAAAATAGTGCCATCACCTCCCATTATGCTTCCAATGCCAATAATAGCGTCCTGGCCCAACCAAAATCCTCATTGGTTGTTTCTATGGCCCATTGCGCGTTCTGCAAAGTCTGTTTCTTAGGAAAATTAGGACCGAGACCATCCTATGCAAATGATACTAAAGAACTTATCTCATTTTTACACAGAATGCAAGGGGATAGTTGTGGACCTATTCAACCACCTTGTGGACTATTTAGATATTTTATGGTATTGGTTGACGCGTCGACACGCTAATCACATGTCGCGCTATTGTCCACACATAATGCTGCATATGCTAATCTCCTAGCACAAAGTATTCGACTACGGACTCATCCTATTAAGTCAATATGTATTGACAATAGGGAGAGTTTACATCAAAAAATTTCTATGATTATTGCATGTCCATCGGCATTGATGTTGAGCATCCGGTTCCCCACGTACACTCTCAAAATGGTCTCGCAGAAGCCACCATAAAGAGACTTCAAATATTTGCTAGGACATCGGTAATGCGCACCAATCTCCCTATTTTGCTTGGAGTTATGCAATTTTGCATGCAACTGTCCTCAGGGGTAGATGGAGGTAGGAGCCCAGTGACTCCTGTGTTCCATTCAATTTTTGTGAAAAAAAATTATAATATTATACTATATATTATATTAGAATATGATTTTGTTATATATTTTTAAATTAATTTTTCAACTTTGACTATTCCATATGGACATTCACATGCTTTTTTTTTTTTGTTCTTTTTTTTGGGATTATTTGAGGAGATGGACCAGCCTCCCAGCCTTGATAATTAATCACATTAATTTTGTATATAATATTTTTCTTTCCCAAATTATTTTAACATCAACAATGCAATTAGTTATTAGTTAATGATTCTTATTTTCTTATTACTTACAGATTTTCAAGTCCAATACAAAACAATTAAAAAAATATTTTATTATATCAATAACATGTGTGTATAATAATTGCATAGACATGTGCCAAGGATGGCTCTCCGTCTCCTAACTAACCCTAGCCACCATGGCTGGGGAATCCATCTCCGGTGTCCGTCACCATCTCCAAGCAGTCCCTTTTCTGCCTCTCGTTGTCTTGCTGCAATTCAGCGTCAACTTGTTTTAACATTTCTTCAACCCCAGTTCCATATAAAGAAGGAGATCACCTTGGGTCTCACTTTGTCTCACCGAAAGAGATTCAGACCTGATGAAAATCCGGGTCGGATTAGACCTCCCAGAGGGCGACTAAAGGACAACGGCGTGTGGCGTATGACTGCATAGGTGGCTGAGGTCTGGTGTACATGTGCGGCGACGATTGAGCTGCAAGAGTGGTGAACAGCTTTGCGGCATTGCAGTTTCGATATGGTCCTAGTGGCTCTGTCCTAGCGGCGCTGATGGCTTAATCATGGTGGAGGAAGATCGAGATCCGACCGGAGGGTGGTGCAACGGGCGTGGCGGTGGTTTTAAGGCAGATTATCGGCGACGTGGAGGCTGCACATGCGCTCAGGCTAGAGGTCTCGACGACAAAAGTGGATGGGGGCAGGCGGAGAGCAGCGACGGCAGTTCGGGCAGGCAGAGGGGTGACCAGATCAATCTAGAGGCCCAACGCAAGGGGGAGGCCCAAATCAGCTTGGGTGCCCAACTTAGTTAATTTGGTGCCCTAGCTGGTGTTGGACAATTCTGGACCTGGGCCCTAGTGGGCTGTCTACGACAGCAAAAAGTGGACTTTCTGAGTTGGTCTTCACTATTGCTATGTGGGCTACTATGGGCCCTGCACATTTCAGGTTTTGCATTTGGGATCCAGGCGATTTTAGTCTTTTGTATTTGGCCTATTTACTATGTCTTAGGGTTATCATGGTTTATAGGCTTATATGTTCCTTATGGCGTACTGAATGTTTAATGAATGGTCTATCCCTATGTACCACCGTGGTACCACCACAACTTCTTGTCTGCTCTTAGATGACAACGAAAGGGTATGTAATGGTCATTCTGGCTTGAGTATTAAAGACAATCATTTATGGATTGATTCAAAAAAATAACATGTGTGTATATATATCATCAAGTAATGATTCTCAATTAATTTTTTTGTGAAGAGTATTTTCTACTATAGACATTGTGAATACTCGTTTATGCAATCAAATGAGTGACGAGTGTATGAATGATAGCTTGATTTCATATATTGAGAAATACTTTTTTAATAGTATAGATGATGAGACTATCATGCAACGATTTCAAAATATGAAATCTCGTTGAGGATAATTACCATTGTAATAGATAGAAATTATATTTAAAAATTTAGTATGTTTTTATATTATTATTATTATTATTTTTTGTGCCCGTAAACTTAAATTTCTGGCTCCGCCACTGGCTGTATACTTATTCGTCTACCATCCACTGCCACCCAACCATCTTCTGCGTCACAGTTGGTGACTGTGTACAAGTCTGATGTCTCACACTACGCATATTTGTGTGTGCTGTTTATGTGCCAATTATACTGCCACAATGCACCAAAATGGGTACTCAATGATAAGTGGGTATCTATGTTAGCTATGAATCTCCAACTATGGTCCGATATATAGAACTTTTGACAGGTGATTTCTTTATCGTTAGATTTGTGGATTATCATTTTGATAAGACAATTTTCCCGTCGTTAAGGGGAGATAAGAATGTCAACGTTAAACAAGAATGACAAGAATTGTCGTAGTCTATCCCTACTTTGTCTCATCTTGATCCTCATATCGCACGGTTCAAAATTGAGGTGTGAAGAATTATAGATCTTCAAAACGTAGTAGGTTCTATGCTTGATGCGTTCGTTGACATTGCTAAAGTGACGAGATCACATATACCTGCTACAACGTGCCTGCAAGGATTGATGGCCCCACAAGAGAACATGGCACCGTTGAAGATGGTGCCATTATGGCCACACAGGCTGTGGGTCTCGCTAGGAAGCGTGGGAGACCCATAGATGGATTCTTGCCCTAGGAAAAGAACAGGTTTGGCACAACCCGATCCATTATCATTAATACTTAAAATCTATCTCATGAGAATATTTCGGATTATGGTTATGTCCAAAAGACATCATTGGGGGACGCTGCAACGTCAGAGCCAATTCCTGAGATAGAGAGGTATCTGTAAACTAAACTAGTATACTTGGGACATGGGGTAGAAACTCCATAATCCTTATGATATATTAGCGTAGTCTGTTGCGCATGAGATTATTTATTTTAATGATATCGAAGCTCGCTCTGTTGAAAAATGTCAACGAGACTAAACTGACTTAAATGGAAAGGCGTGATCCAGGCGTAATTGGATTCACTAGGGAAAATGAAGATCTCTGGGACAGTAGTGTCAACACCTCCTAACATAAAACCTGTTGGATATAAATGGATCTTCGTTATAAAGCGTAATAAGTAAAACGAGATTGTAAGATATAAAACTGGCATTGTGGCGCAAGGCTTCTCACAATATTCGACTATGAGGAGATATATTATTCCGTAATGGACGTTAAAATGTTCCGCTACCTTGTCAAGTTTGGTAGTTTCTAAAAAATATGAACACGCAGCTTATGGATGTGGTTATAGAGTATCTTTACAGGGATCTAGACACAGAAATATATATGAAAGTTCCTGATGGACTTCAAATTCTTGAATCTTGTAACTCTAGACCACAAAGTGCTTTTAAATTAGATTGAGACGCTCACTGTATGAGTTAAAACAATCCAGACTCATATGGTATGACCGTTTCTAGTGATTACTTGATCAAAAGGGGATATGTTAACAATGAATTATGCCCATGTGTTTTCATCAAGAAAACTAGTTCAGGGTTTGCTATTGTTGCAGTATATGTCAATGACATGAACCTAATTAGAACTCTAGAGGAATTAGAGGAAACCGCAATGCAACTCAAATCAGAATTGGAGATGAAAGATCTTGGGAAAACACGGTTTTGTCTCTGTATAGAACTTGAGCACCGTGGCAAAGGAATTTTATTCATCAATCGACTTACACTCAAAAGATGCTTAGGTGCTTTAATGAAGATAAAGTGAAGCTTGCTAGCACTTCCATGGTCGGCCATAGTCTTGCCCCTAAAAATGATATGTTTCGTCCCAAGGATGATGACTAGACATGTTAGAGGCTAAAGTGCCCTATCTAAGAGCAATAGGTGCATTACTGTACTTGGTACAATGCACAAGGCCGGATATCTCATTCACTTTTAACTTGTTAGCTAGATATAGCTCTACACCAATGCGACACCATTGGGCTGGTGTGAAAAATATCTTTCGATATCTAAAGGGTATGATAGATGTGAGCTTTTTCTATCCATATAGAGAGAAAACAAAGAATGATATGATGAAATCAGACTCTTTTTTTTTTTTGAAAAGGGAAACCAGACTCATTATACCCTAGAAATGTCACCGCCACTTCCACCGCAGGCAGCAGGTGTTCTACCTCCCTCCGCCAAAATCCAAATGTTGTTTTGGTGGGTTTTGTTGATGCAGGGTATCTCTCTGATCCGTATAAAGGTTGTTCCAAAACTAGTTATGTAT
The DNA here is from genome assembly GCA_024704745.1 of Rosa lucieae. Classification (NCBI taxonomy): domain Eukaryota; kingdom Viridiplantae; phylum Streptophyta; class Magnoliopsida; order Rosales; family Rosaceae; genus Rosa; species Rosa lucieae. The sequence goes on from CM045497.1 coordinate 36,951,911, forward strand.
TCACTATGGGAAACACTGCAATATCTTGGAGGTCTACAAAACAGACTCTTGTTGCTACTTCCTCGAATCATTCAACGATTATAGCTCTTCACGAAGCTGTTTATGAATGTATATGGCTTAGGTCCATAGTTAGGCATATTCAAGATACATGTGGTTTGAAATCTACCACAAATGAACCTACATGCATTTATGAGGATAATACTGCTTGCATTGAACAAATGAAGCAAGGTTTCATCAAGCATGACAATACCAATCATATATTGCCCCTAAGTTATTCTACAATTAGCAACAACAAACTCTCCATAAGATCAGAGTGATTCAAGTTCGATCTGAGGACAATATGACTGACTTATTTACTATGTCATTGCCCAGCTAAATCCACATTCGTGAAACATGTGAAAAATATTGGTTTGCGAAAATTATCCGAATTCCCATGATCACTGCCATCAAGGGGAGGCTTGATGTCTACATGTTTTGATCTCAAAATATGAAGGGCGTGTTGTGCTTTTTTACCCTTCAACCGAACTTATTTTTGTCCCACTGGATTTTTGTTACTCGGCAAAGTTTTTAATGAGCACAGAACCAGTGGCCTCAGGATCGTCATAACGAGGCAGTGACTCAGTCTCAAAGAGGTAACGTGAGGAGTGCTATTGACATTACATTTGGACGACACAAGGGGGTGTGTTGCAGAATACTGAGTTTTAATGTGCCTCTAACAAACGATATTATGTAACCTAATTGTAATAGGGCTCTAATATTCTCATTGATATCCTATCGATATGTTAGATTAATTGTATTAAGATTCTGTAATTGTATTCCAAGCAAATATCTATGTAATCTTCTATATATAGATAACCTTATTTTGAATGAAATACACGATAATTTCTTCCCGAATCATATTCTCTTCAGGAGAGTGAAATTCATATTTCCCATTTTACAATCTATACTCCATATTTCCTTTAGGGATTGAAATTCACACTTCTCGTTTTACAATCCATACTCCACGTTTCCTTTTTTAGTACGTTTTGTCTTTTCGTAGTGTGGATTGTAAAAATGTGATGTTAAGATACTCAAAAAGGAAACATAGAATGTGGATAGTAAAATTAAGAGTGTGAATTTCACTCCCATTTCTTTATTAGTATCTTACGTTTTGTCATTTTGTAATGTGGATTATAAAAAGTGATGTTAAAATATTAAAAAAAGAAACATAGAGTGTGGATTTCACTTTCCAAAATTTATTATAGAAAAGGTCCTCTTGAGATTTGTAGATTATCAAACATTATATGTTGATACACTTTAGGTGGAAGATGATTAAACTAAACAGAAAAGTGACTCTGAAGTGGTAAATGATTAAACTAGCTAGGTGCTAGTGTGATTGTGATCAAAAGCAATATTTGGAAAGGTATCCTTAGTCGGATACATTCATAATTTCTCTTTATTTTCTGTCACCGTGCATGTGAGGCAATCAATTCCATGGAAACAACTTTGTCCAGAGCACTGGTGCCCCGAGGGCCAAAAAAGAAACGAAAAGAAAAGAGAAAGTAGAGAAGAAAGAAATATAGTTCACGCCTCGAATCATACACACCGCACATATACTTATTGACCGACGCATTAACGACTTTCAAGTCCACCACACTGGAGCAAGTTGGATGATTAAGTTGAGGAACAGCAACAAGAACTAGGTATGTACACACGTTTGGCTAACTCTAATCTGGGTTTGATCTGTGTTTCGTGATGTCAATGGAGATATAGTAGCATATTTCTAATATAGTCAACTCTCATTCTAGCCGCGAATAAAGGATTAGATAGCCAACAACACTTCAACCTCCATCTTCATCCAACATATCATCTCCGGTCCAGCGAACTTTGGCCACCTGATCCATAGACAGTGCCTATCTGTTTCCGGAACAAAGACTTCAACCTCCTCGTCGCCGGTGGGTCTTCTTTCTCGCTGGAGTTCTGCACTCAGATCTCACGGTTTGATTTACAGTTTTTGTTTTCACATATAGATTCTAATTTCTTTTCCCTTTGTATATCAGCAATCTTTAGTGTTCATCACGTATCTTATCTTGTGGATAGCATGAAATGTTCCTCATAGTTCTTATTCCTATTCTTATACCCTGAACCTATTGTTTTGTTAAAGTTGGAAATTCTTATTCCTATTTCCATCTAGAATTGCATGCCTTGTTTTGTTAAAGTTAAAAGTTCTTATTCTTATTCCCTTCTAGTACTGCATGCCAAACGTGTCCTCAAGTTTGGATATTTTGTATCAATTATTTCGTTTTACGATCGAGCTTACGACCTCTCTCTCTTTGTCTTTGATATCTAAAGCTTATCTCAAGTCACGATTGTCTTTTGTATTTATTTTCAGTGTGATATCTGCTTGACTCCTGGTTAGATTTCAATGGCATTTAGTACCCAGAGATCCCTTGCATCTCTTCCTCCGGCTGAATCAGGTCCTCGGTGGAAGCACGACGTCTTTCTGAGTTTCAGGGGTGAAGACACCCGCAAGGGTTTTACATCCCATTTATATCACGAATTGCATTATTGGCAAGCAATCAAGACTTTCAAGGATGACCGAGAGCTTGATATAGGATCACGTATTTCTCCGGAGCTCTTGAGCGCTATTCGAGAATCACAACTTGCAATTGTTGTTCTCTCCCCTCACTATGCTTCTTCCACCTGGTGCTTGGATGAACTAACAAAGATTATCGAGTGCATGGAGGCAAGAAATGCAATTCTGCCAATATTTTATGAGGTAAATCCCTCGGACGTACGAAAACAACGAGGGAGTTTTGCAGAAGCCTTCACCATGCATGAAGAGAAGTTTGGAGAGGTCGACGCAGAGAAGGTGAAGCAATGGAGAGTCGCATTAACAAAAGTGGCCAATCTTTCAGGGTGGGATTCAAAGAATTACAAGTAAGCAAATGAATGAATAACAACCATCGTTTAGATTTATTCATTTCTAATTTATAATAATCTAGTCGTTCCTCTTTTTTTTTTTTTTTTTTTTAACAGATACATAGATAGATGACACAGACATGTATATGTAAATATATATGATTAGTTTACCTTTCTTTCGTTTTTTTTTTTTTTGGTTTCCTACAGGTCTGAAAGAGAGCTCATCGAAGACATTGTAAAATATGTGTGGAGAAAAGTCCATCCTAATCTTAAATTGTTAGATTCCACAGAGCCGTTAGTCGGAATTGACTCTACACTTCAACAACTAGGTTTGCTTTTAGCTCAAGAGGCTAATGATGTACGCTTTATAGGAATATGGGGGATGGGTGGTATAGGGAAGACCACCATAGCTAAGTTGGTTTTTCAGAAAATTTCTCATCATTTTGAACTTGCGAAGTTTCTTACTAATGTCAGAGAGGTGTCTGCAAGACATGGTACTCTAGTTGATTTACAAAAACAACTTCTTTCTCCAATGTTGAAGGAAAGTATTACAGAAGTTTATGATGAAATGCAGGGAACCTTGTTTACTAAGAATTGCTTGAGTAATAAAAAGGTTCTTCTTGTTCTTGATGATGTGGATCAAGTAAATCAACTAGAGAAATTGGCTGGACATGAAGGTTGGTTTGGTGCAGGAAGTAGAGTCATCATTACAACTCGAGATGAACGTCTGCTAGTTGAGCATGGCATAGAGTTGATTTATAAAGTTGAAGGGTTAAATGATGAAGAAGCTCTGGAGCTCTTCAGTCAAAATGCTTTTCAAAAGGATCAATATGACGAAGGTTTGCTAGAATTGTCCAAGTCTTTTGTAAATTATGCTAGAGGGCTTCCATTAGCTCTTAAAGTTTTGGGACGGTCTTTATATAAGAGAGGCCGAGATGAATGGATTAGTGCATTGGGCAAACTAAAGAAAAGTCCTGGTAGAGAAATTTTTACTTCACTCAAAATAAGTTATGATAGACTAGATGAGACAGACAAGGACATTTTTCTTGATGTAGCATTTTTCCATAAGGGGAAGGACAAGGAGGAACTACTTGAAATACTAGACAAAACTTATGACTTTTCCAGTCTTCTAGGGATAAATGTTCTCATTGAGAAGTCTCTCCTGACTATTAGTAAATCCCTCTATAATAATTCACGCACCAACGTGGAGATGCATGATTTGATACAAGAAATGGCATGGGAAATTGTTCGTCAAGAGTCTCCCGATGAACCTGGTCGACGCAGCCGTTTGTGCCATCATATGGACATATTTCATGTATTCATAAACAATTCGGTAAGATGTTATGTAGAAATATAAAGTTAATAAGAAAAAGAATGATTTGTGTTTTTTCTTCTCCTTCTTGAATGAGGTATTAATTTTCCATATATTTATTATTAATTTTAGGGAACACAAGCACTCAAGGGCATTGTCCTCCGCTTGCCCGAATTGGAAAAGGCGTACTGGAATTGTGAAGCCTTCTCCAAAATGTCTCAACTAAGGTATGTTGAATTTCAGAATGTGAACATACCTTCAGGCCCAAGTTTTCTTCCCAAGTCTCTGATAACTCTCAAATGGAGTTGGTATCCTGCCAAATGTCTTCCATATGACTTTCAACTGCATTTCCTTACTGAGCTTAAGATGCCTAAAAGCAACCTTGTTCAGCTTTGGGAGGGAGCACAGGTAATTAATTAAGAGGAACCCTAATTGAGCTAAACAAGCCTGGTTGCTTTTCTTTTCTTTTTTTTTGAAAAATGCCTGGTTGCTTTTTATTTTACTTAAGATGCCATGTCATTGTGCAAATTATTTGCCTATATATATATATATATATATATATATATTCTGAGTAGCACATCAAGGCTAGGTTCATTTTTTTCTAAAAGATAACCAAAAAGAGACAAACTTCGTATCTATTTACCTACAAAAATGGGGGATGTATATTGAGTAAATAGGCTAGTGTATAAAATTTATCACAAGAAAAAACAGAGTTTTTTATTTTTTTTTTTAAGTTTATTATATTACCATTTCCATGTATTGGACAGGATTTGCCCAACTTGAAATATGTGGATCTTGTATACTCCGAAAACTTGACCAAGACCCCAGATTTCACACGCACTCCTAATCTTAAGGAGCTGGTACTTCGACATTGTACAGATTTAGTTGAAATCCACCCTTCCATTGCAATGCTCAAAAGGCTTGAGAGATTGGATTTATCAGACTGTACAAGTATTACGAGTCTCCCTATGGAGTTTGAAATGGATTCTCTTAAGTTTTTCAGTGTTAAGCATTGCTCAAAACTGAAAAAGATTCCAGAATTTGGGGAACAGATGAAAAATTTGTTACAGCTTTGGCTAAGTGGGACTGCTATTGTGAAAGTCCCTTCATCAATTGACCGCCAAGTTGGCCTTAAATATCTTCAGCTACATGATTGTGAAAGTCTTTTGTGTCTTCCCAATGCCATATGCAATCTGAAGTTTCTCTTACAGCTGGATATCTCCAGATGCTCAAAATTTGAGAAACTCCCAGAGAACTTGGGGAAGATGGAGAGTTTAGAGTATTTTCGTATGAATGAAACTTCGATAACAGACTTGCCACCCTCCCTTTCACTTTTGAAAGATCTCCAAGTACTAGAGTGTCGTGGATCACCAATAAAGAAGCAAGATGGGGGCTTCTGGGGTTTGTTTGTAAGAAAGAGTCCAGAACCTTTGGGCTTGGTGTTGCATTCTCTAAATGGTTTACGCTCCTTGAAGCAGTTAGATCTAAGTGATTGTAATATTTGTCAAGGAGGTATCCCGGATGACATTGGTTGCTTGTCCTTTGTACAGCAGTTGGATCTTAGTGGAAATAATTTTGTTACCTTACCTTCAAGCATCAAAAGGCTTTCGAATCTTCATGTATTTCGGTTGCAGAGGTGCCAAAGGCTTCAGCAAGTACCAGATCTTCCATCAACCAGTTCATTACATATATCTGCAGACGATTGCATTTCTTTGGTAATGTTGCCACAACCATCAGAGTTGAGGAGATCTTCCATCAAATCACGGGGCTTTTCTTTCACTTCTGCCAATTGCTTTGGACTGGTTGACAATGAAGGCTGTAATAATGGAATATTTTCAATGCTGAGACGACTGGCCTCTCAGGTACTCTCTCTCTCTCTCTCTCTCTCTCTCTCTCTCTCTCGTATAACACGTATAATCCTTTGGTACATACAGGGGATCTCCACCGATTATGGTAACTTTTCTTTCAATATTGTAAGTCCTGGAAGTAAAATTTCAGAGTGGTTCGGGTTCCAAAATGAGGGAGATTCACTAATTGTGGAGCTTCCTCCTCCGGATTCATGGAGATCATCAAAGTGGATGGGGCTTGCTTTTTGTGTCATGTTTGCAGATGATCCAGCAGCTTCTCTTGAATATGACTATTCAGTAATTGAATGTTCATCAGAAGGGATTGACTCTCTATCCTGGCAGTTGGGAAAAAGGGCAATCTTGTGAAAGATCACTTTTGGGTATTTTATTTGCATCGTCAAGAATATTGGAACAATACCACAGCCAGTAGTCATATTAGGTTTTCATTACAAACGTATTGCCGTTCAAACCAGGTACCATTAGTCTTGAGTATTGATGAGCTCAGCAAGTATGGGAATCTTGTGACCAAGGGTGCATATAATGTGAAGAAATGCGGGGCACGTTTGGTGTTCGAAGATGATTTGGACGAACTCCTCAACGGAACGATGAACAACATCCTTAAGCCAACAAGTGAATACTGTGACGAGGAGAAGTCAGGTCCAGGTAGAAGTGGTATCTCTGACAATGAATATTACTCTGCTGAAGAATGAAGCAAGAGTACGAACTAATGGTAGCTGCTGTGCTTGATGCTCCTTTATTCATTAAAACTCAGCGAAAGCTGATAATGATGATGGTAAGTTACCATCTGAAGATGGTATATAGCTAATGGTCTTGCTGGTTCTTAATTAGTTATTGTAAACTATTGTTTTGTTCAGATTCATGTTAGCCTAACAGAGGCTTTATTCCGAAAGTACCTTTTTTTTTCTTGTTAGAATGGTTCCTGTTGTAAGACAAATCTTTAGAAATTAATGAAGTTTTTTGGAAATTAGTAATTAGGTAATAGTCCTACTTCTACGGTCTAACTTTAGGAATGATCCATACGTTTTGCTGCAAAAAATGACTCGAATTCAACTGACAAATTGACAATGTCCAGGTGTCCAACTACATTTTTTTTTTGTTTGAATATGAAATTTCATTAAACTCAATAGTGATTGCAATCACTTAGAATGACATCCCTGATACATCGGGGAGCAATAACAAACTATACTTGACTTTCTAGAGAAATCGAAGCATTTTGCAAGGTTATGGACTACTCTATTAGCTTCTCGGGAGACATGCTGCACCTTATATAAACTCTAGTTTTCGCCGTAAGAAATCCCTTACGTCTTCCAATATCAAACCCAGGCTAGAAAGATCAGTGGCTTCTCTGTTGAGAGCTTGGGTTAACACTAAGCAATCAGTCTCAAAGGTGACCCTCTCCAACTGTAGAGTCTCTGCAAACTTCATGCCTTCCAATAAGGCCAATAACTCAGCAAATGAAAAACAAGAAAAAAAAAGAAAAGAAGAAGATGTTGTAGGAGAATAGAATTGTGTTTATTATTGATAATAGGAGCCCTTTATATAGGGAGTTTATAGAGTACTCAAAAGGTAACAGAATCGGAATACAATTAGTATACCTAGGGTACTTTCCTATTACAACTCTAACCCTAGTTTGTAGAGGCACACATTATGTCGATATCCTTCAACACTCCCCCTTGTGCCGCTCAAACTTGGTGATGATGCTTTATTGTTGCCTCGTTAAAAACTTGCCAGGTAACAAAAACCCTGTGGGACAAAAATAACCCTGGTCGAAGGACAAAAAGAGCACAACACGTCCTTCACTCTTCGAGATCGAACATGTAGACATCGTGCCTCCCCCTGATGTCAATATCTCCCCCTGATTGCTACAATCATGGGAGTTCGGATAACTTTCTCAATCCGATGCTCTTCACATGTTTCTCGAAGGTGGATTTTGGTAACGACTTAGTAAATAAGTCCGCTACATTATCCTCTGATCGGATTTGGTTCACTTCAATATTTAGAAGTGCTTGTTGTTGTTTCGATGGAGGGGAGGAGGAGCACGGAAGGTGGCATTTTGCCTTGTGGGGTCCGATCCCACACTTCCGTCATCTCTTTTCTCTGTAGGGATAGAATAAGCCCATATCAATCGTACCTCTCAAATATCGGAAGATTGTCTTTATACCAATCTAATGGAGTTGCGTTGGCGCGGGGCTATATCTAGCCAACAAGTTCATAATAATTGAGGTGTCCGGTCTTGTATTGTGCTAAGTACAATAATGCGCCTATTGTACATAAATAAGCACTTTCGCTATTAACAAGTCTTCGTCATCATCCCTGGGACGAAACGGATCCCTTTTTAGGGCCAAGACTACGGACGACCATGGTGCATCTTTGACTTTATCAAAAATGTCCTTGACACGGTATACAAGTTCTGAATTTAGACAAAACCGTGTTCTCCCAAGGTCATTCCTCTCAAACTCGGATTTCAGGTGTTAGCGGTTTCCCTAAACTCTCAAGGGCTTCCAATTATGTTTATCAACATAAACCGCGACAATTGCAAATCCGGAACTTGTCATGGAAACGCGTGGGCAGTTCATCATCAATCCCTTCCGAATCAAGTAGTCATTTTTGTGAGCATTTCAACCTTGTTGCAAATGCGCTCCGTGGTCTAGAGCCACTTGATTTGGGTAAATGAAGTCCACAAGAACCTTCATTGTATTCCGTATCTAGATCCCCATAAAGATACGTAGTGACCACATTCGTAAGCTGCATGTTCAGTTATTTGGAAACTACCAAACTGACAAGGTAGTGGAGTGCAATGACATCCATTACGAGAGAATATGTCTTCTCGTAGTCGATTCCAGGGCGTTTGTGAGAAACCTTGCGCCATAAGGTGAGATTGCCATCTCTTTTTCTCATCAAGCTATCTAACGAAGACCTGTTAATGTCAATAGGTTTTATGTTAGGAGGTGTTGGCATCTCAGGCCCTAAATCATTCCTCTTCGTTAGTGAATCCAATTCAACCTGGATCGCATCTTTCCATTTAGGCCAAGTTTCTCTACGTTGGCATTCTTCAACGGAGTAAGGTTCGATGTCATTGGTCTCAATAATTCCACGTCCTCATGTACACTAGTGTAGTTCGTAGAGATCTCTATATTTTCAGGAATTGGTTCTAACATTGAGGCGTCCCCCAACGATGTCTCTTGGACATAACCACAATCCAAAATATTCTCATGAGACGGATTATGAGTATCAATGATCAATGGATCAAGTTGTGCCAAACTCGCTCTCTTCTTAGGGCGAGAATCCATCGAACCTATGGGTCTCCTACTCTCTCTAGCGGAACCCATGGCCTATGACGCCATTATGCCACTTTTATGGCGTCACCATACTACCATCCATGGTAGTGGTGCAGTACCCATCTTCTCTGGGTGGCACCATGTCCTCTTGTGGGGACATCAATCCTTGCAGGCATGTTTGCAGCAGGTATATGTGATCTCGTCACTTTTAGGGGATCAAGATGAGACATAGTGGGGACAGACCACGACAATTCCTGTCGTTCCTGTTGAACATTGACGTTCTAATCTCCCCCTAACGACGGGAAGACTGTCTCATCAAAGTGACAATTTGCAAATCCAGCGAAATAGAGATCGCCTGTCAAGGGTTCTACATAGCGGACTTATAGTTGGAGACTCATGTCCAACAAATATATATATGCATTCGTTGCAATGACTCATGTTGATGCGCTGTGGCGACGCAATTGGCACATGAACCGCACACTCAAATATGCATAAATACGAGATATTAAACTCGAACCCAGTCACTAGCTGTAACGCAAATAAAAGTTGAGTGGCGGCTATGAGTCGTAGACGAATTAGCATACCTGCATACGTTATTGCATAACCCAAGCGGAAATATTGGTGCGCATTACCAATGTCCGGGCTACCATTGTAGTGGTTTTAATGGTGGCTTTTCCGCGAGACCAATTGGGTGTGTACATGGGAATATGATACTTGATATCAATACCCAATGATATGCAATAGTCATCGAAAACTGTCGATATAAACTCTCTAGCATTATCAAGTCAAATTGACTGAATGGGATGATCTGGGTAGTGAGCCCGTAGCCATATGTTATGTGCTAGGAGTGTAGTATAAGCAGCATTATGAGTGGATAATGGCACAACATGTGACCAGCGTGTTTGCGTATCAACCAACACCATAAAACATCTATATGGTCCGCAAGTTGGTTGATCAAATCCATAGAATTCCCTTAGATTCTTTGTGAGAATGGAATTATTTCCTCAATCTCCTTTGCATAGGATGGTCTCAATCCTAAGTAACAGGCTTTACAGAACGAAACATGGGCTTTATAATCAACCAATAAAGGTTTTGGTGAAGCCATAGTGTCACAATAGACTTGAGAAGTAGAGAGAGGAGTTTATGGCGTCAATGCCATGTATTTGCCGCAGGGGGTAGGCGGCACTGGCCATGTATGGCCTGTCTTTGCACAATCATGGCCCCATGAGGCGCATGTACAGCTCCTCGAACCAATTCTTGGTTCTTACTTTTCTTCGTTCTGAAAATGGATGTCCGTGTAAAGTCTTTAATACACGGATCATCATGTCAAAGCCTATATGTGTCAAAATCCCATAAGTCGTCTCTCATGACATAGTTGGATTCAATAACTCAAATAGTGGTTGCATACAACCCACTAGAGCGACACATAAGTTTCTCTAATACTCGTTTATGTCCGTAGTCATTAGAGGTGATGCAAAGGAACTCTGTCCATTCTCATAATGTGTTTCCACATGAAAACCATTGGCTCTATAAAGTTCGAATTAAGGTATGTCCAAGACATTAAGTAAAAGAATTGACACTTTATTAATAGCCAATGATTACATCAAAGTTTCCAAAGTCTAATCCAAAATAAAATCAAAGTAAGACACATTGTAGTCACTCTATCCGTTTGGTAACTCCAATCAAATATGACCAGGAAAGTAGAGAGAGATGTTGGTGGAGCGAGGCTCTCTTAAGTACCAAGAATCTCAATGACTTTCCTAGACATCACATTTTATTGGGTCTGCCACATAAGAAAGAGTTAATACAATTGTCATTTATTGACTAAGGCAAATTGCCATTACAAAAGTTCTTGGAAAAATAAAAAGGACTAATCTAATCAAAGTCTGTTGCATCCATGTGCACTTCATCTTCAGCTTTGAAGTCCTCTATGGTGAGATTGACATCTCCACCATCTTCTTCTGCTTCTGCAAGGTACACTTCTTGCTCTCTCATGTCTCTATATGCCTTGTAGCTTGCAGCTAGTTCCTCACTTGCCTTGCATTGCTTGAACCAATGCTCAATTGATCCACATCGATGACACTCATCATTGCGGCTGCCTCCCTTTAATTGAGGTGCACGTTGTGCACGTTGCGGGCGTTCCCTAGGAGGGTTGGTGCCACCACCACGACCCATTAAGCCACCATTACGGCTAGGGATACCACGACCCCCTCTCCCACGTGTGGCATTACCACCACGTGTATCCGCACCAAACTTGCGGTTTCCTTCCTGGTTAGGGCGGTTATATGGGCCCATACGTCCCTCTTGTCCCCCATTCTTAGGGTACCGCTCCTTGCGCCCTCCTTTGGGTGCATTATAATTCGCCTCATGAACACTCTTAGTTCCAATGGGCCTTGAATTATAATTCCTCACGAGTATGTTATCATGTTTCTCGGCTACAGATATAATATTGATAAGCTGATGAAACCTCGTGATCCGTCCAGCATTGACTTCAGTACGGTATTGCTTTGATACCACAATGGCTGAAACAGGGAAGGTGGAGAGAGTTTTCTCAATTAGCTCTTGCTCTGTGACAGGTTGTCCACAAAACCTCAACATGGACTGTATGCGAAGAGCTTCTGAATTATATTCAGCAACAGACTTGAAGTCAGCAAAGCGCAGATTGTTCCATTGAACCTTCAAGTCAGGGAGGAGGGAATCTTGGACATTGCCAAAGCGCTCTTCTAGCGCTACCCATAGCTCTTTTGCATCCTTGATCGACATATACTCCAATCTGAGTGCCTTGTCCATATGGCGTCGCATCAAGATAACTGCTTAAGCATGCTTTGTAGATGTTCGGTTGAACAAAAGATCCGGGTTAGGTGCCTGGATTATGGGTAATATTCCCTTGGAAGTGAGATGATTCTCAACATCGGTTACCCAACTGTGGTAATCCGAGCCTGTTGAGTCAAGCATGGGAAAGTCGAGTCTAGGTTCATTCGACATCCTGAAAATAAGAAGAGAAAATATATTAGTTTCGGAGCTAAACTTCCACGAAAACTAAAATAATAAGATTTCCGAGCTATGCTACCAAGAAATCATTTTCCAAGAATCTCTTTTGGATTAGACCAACAATGATGTTTAATATGGTCACAATTTGATGCTTACGGACGCTCTTAGTCCAAGCATTGTGAACGCTCTTAGTTCACACGAAGACTCTTAGTTCGTTTAATTATGAACACTCTTAGTTCATACGAACACTCTTAGTTCGTTAAGCGTGAATCCCCACAATTCCGCTTCGTTAAGTACTCAAAATCATTTGGCAACATATATTCCAATATTATACAGAAAATAAAAGGAATTTAAATACAAGAAAGCAGGAACTTTAATCGTAAAAACTTACTTGATAATTTGAAGTTTTGCTTCACAATTCTTTATACACGCGCGTGTTGATGCAGGCGTGTAGCTAAATTAGAATTGCTGTAATTTGGTTGGAAATTGGCAGTTGGTGGCTGCCCTTCTCCCTTCCCCCTTTTTTTTTCTTCTTCTTCCCTTTTTTTTTTTTCTTTCCGGGCCCAGCCCTTCTCTTCTCTTTTTTTCTTCTTCTTTTTTTTTTTCTTTCCGGGCCCAGCCCTTCTCTTCCTTTTTTTTTTTCTCCTTTTTTTTTCGGGGCCGGGTCCCTCTCCTTTTTTTTCTTCTTTTTTTTTTCGGTCTTCTTCTTCGGTCTTCTTCTTCTTCTTCTTTCCTCTGTTCTTCTTGTTCTTCTTTCTTCTGGTCTGCAGGTGGCGGTGGGCAGAAAAGCTGCAGGTGGCGGGGGCGCTGCGGCGGCTGTGGCGTCCGGGCTGGGCTGGTACGCAGGCGGACTGGTACGGTACGCAGGCGGGTTGCAGGGACGCAGGGAGCGGCAGGAGGGCTGCAGGGACGTTGCTGCTGCTGCTGCTTGGTGGCCTGGGCTGCTGCTGCTGCTGCACGGTGGCCTGGGCTGCTGCTGCTGCAGTTCGGTGGCCGGTGAGGCTGAGGTTCGGCCTCTCCCTCCTTTTTTTTTTTTTGTTTTTTTTTTTGTTTTTGGGTAGGCGGCAGAGAGAAAAGTTTTTTTTCTTTTTCTGAAGCTAGGGTTAGAACTCGTGCTGATAACGTGTTGTAGGAGAATAGAATTGTGTTTATTATTGATAATAGGAGCCCTTTATATAGGGAGTTTATAGAGTACTCAAAAGGTAACAGAATCGGAATACAATTAGTATACCTAGGGTACTTTCCTATTACAACTCTAACCCTAGTTTGTAGAGGCACACATTATGTCGATATCCTTCAACAGAAGAAGGAGTTTTGACCATTTACCCTAATTCTAGGGATTTTTTCCCCTTTACACCATCTACTTATTTTTTCCCCTAATTCTGGGAATTCAAAAAAACAGGCCTGCTAATGGTAATTTATGGACTAAAAGTGTAGGTGGTGATAATTTGCTTTAATTAATTTAGCCAAGATATTAAGAAGAAGAAAAACAAATCTTGTGATTTCTAAAAGTTTACAATTTCAAATTAGGTAGTTTGTGTATTTGTTTTTTATTTTTTATTTTATACTGCTCATTTGCTTTCAACCCTACTAAATTTGGACAGGTCTAAACCTATTTTGTTCTTTGTTTTCTTGTACGACCAGTATATTTTGGATTGTTCAAAATTCAATCTATTTATATGCTTTAACCAATTACGTACTGTTGAAAATTTTAAACTAACAAGATAAATTTGTTTATTGTTTTAAGAAAAAGGGATGCAGATAATAGCAAAGAGAATTGAGATTATGAGTTGTGCTTTCATTGATAATAGGGGTCTCTTTATATAGAGGATTATAAGTATAGAATCAGGATCTTACAAGGAAACATAATCATACAATGATTAGGATATCTCCAAAGATATCTCACAGAATATCTGTAAGACTAATGCTATTACAACTCAGATAAGTAACTAGAGTTTGGATCAGATACACAATATAGGTGTTCATAAACATTTATAAAAATATTTACCAAAAGAAAATTTAGCCCAGTCTAATTCGAAATCCTAGCTTCGTCCCTGTACACAAGGTAATGAAAATGAGCCAGCCACAGAAGGAGAGGAAGAAAAGTAATTCATTAGGAAAAAGAAGGAAAAATAAATGAGATTGTTGGGTGCTTGAACTAATATATAAGGAGTTTATAACGACAACAACCCTGACATCTCGGCTGGCCATGGCCTTGCAAATGTCACATGGTTCTGCTGCCGGACAAGGACTGAATGTGTCTGTTCGGGTAGTCCATTGTGATTGGGTTGCTCAAGATTTCTGGCAAGTGAAGTTTGGTTTCGAGTTTTTGGCAGGGGATCTCTGGGAGGTGGCCGATTTCGTGTTGATGGAGGCTTGGATTGAAGCCGGGATTCCAAATCGGTGGTGGCGTCGATCAGGTCGGTGAAATCGAGGCGGATTCGTGGTGATACAGCTTGTGGCGGTGTGGTTCGTCGGGTTTTTAGGTCATGGCGGACTCTGAATGGCGAGAACATGGCAGAGCAGGCACAGAGGCAGAGCTCCGTTGGAAGGTTTGGTGGTCTGGAGGTGGAGGCTGGACTTGGGCCAAGCCAAACCTGCTAGGCCTTCTTCTTGGGCTACTTTGGACTGCATAATTTTGGGCTAGGGTTTTTTGCCCTAGGCCCATCTTTATATTTTTAGTTTTAGTCTAATTACAATAATTTCCTTGTATTAGGAAACTAAACATTTGTGCACACTATGTTTCTCTGGTGCGTTTGGAGTAGTACTAAAAGAGGATTCCCGCTATGTCTATGTATATGAATATCTAATTATAAGGTTTATTTCTATGTACCACTGTAGGTACTACCACTATCTTCTTATCTGTCTGTTGATGGCAGCAGAAGAGTATGTAACGGCTATTTCTAGCTTTAGATAAATATATTGGCACTCAGATTTGAGTTTAATATATATCTATACTATTATTAAGAGAAGAGGCTTTGTTAGCCAAAACTAAAAAATTTGACAGAAATGACCCTGAAACATTAAAAAACTTTGAGAATTAATTAAATCACAAGGGTAATTATGACAATTACAAATTATATTTTTATTAAAAAAAATAAACAAAAAAAATCCCACAACCCACTTTTGTCTCCCACTAACTTCTCTCTACAATAACTGTTTTAATCCATTATCTTTTTTTCTTTCTGAAATTTAAAAAAAAATAAAAAACACTTGCACATGTATAGAGGAAAACTAGTATATATATATAAAAGGAGTTTATAAAAGATTAATGCACTAATTATTAACTTTAATTAAAAATTAATTTAAAGAAATCTTATTTAGAAAATAAGCTGAATTTTTATTTTATGAAATCTTGTTTGACCTTCATTAATTATGTCAGGATGACAATCTATTGAATTTATTTAAAAATCTGCATAAATATACAATTAAATTATTTAAAAAATTGTGTGGATTGCATTCAACATAGTGGATGAATTTTGGACCACGTACCAAGCCTAACAGCGCCTAATCGGTTTCAGATTGCTTCACTCACCAAACTGCTAGATATGACCTTCTAGGTTATCAATGTACCCTAGCTTTTGGGGCATTCACAGTTAAAGTACTGTAGGCGTGAGCAATAGAAAACCCAGTGCGCAGCTGGGTTATATGATTGAATTAGCTTGCTAGGGTAAAATGACAGATGGTAATAGCACCATGTGGTGGCGGGGAAGCTAGCGCAATCCCTACAGGTTGATTCACCTTTGAGTATTTGATTTACTAATTAGAAACATACCATTAACAAGAACGACCCATGCGAAGTTGCATGAGCTATTAACTAGTTTAGTACACTAAACCCTCAGATTTAGCTAGCTTTCTGATATAATACTTGACTTAACGTACAATCTTCTACATCTTGGGTTTGTGTCATTAATGTTGTCCTTCATGACTTAATTAATCACTTGGCTGACTTCAAGTGAGAGATCAATTCAATTCGAAAAGATATGCCGATATGTCTAGTCACATATACTGATATAGACAAATTGCATCTGGGCCATGAGTCCATTAATCGAAGAGAATAGCATGAAGCAGACGATCTGGTCCTTTCATGCACATGTTCATATACGGATGCATTAATTGGGAAACTGTGGATCGACTGCAATGTGTCATTGTAAGTGTTTTAGAATAGGTCTATATATAATAACCATAACCAAACCTTCCAATTCATATATGCATGAATATATTAAGCTTTCCACTTCTCCTTTCTTTGTTGCTAGCTCTCAAGTAATTAATCTACTTGTCATGTTTCAATTATTGCCAGAAGCTAGTTCATTGTTTTCTCTCTCTAGTCAAATCACAACTTAACTTTGAAGTTTTTATTCTTCTTTTTCGACAGTTCGTTGGTTTGTCTAATGCACTTGCTTTATCTGTGAAGCAGTTGCAGCAGGCATGGAGATGGGAAGAGATCTTAAGTTGGACTCTGCTGGAATATTGGGGAAATTTAGGAGAAGTTTTGAGAAGAATTCGGAATCACCAAGTCTTGGAAAAGTGATTCAAAAAACGCATTCATTAGGTTCCCAACTGTTAGACAATTTTGATGAAGGACTTACTAACAGGGGTCCTATTAATGTTGGGTATGAGATGACATCAGCTTCCATTCTCAGCGAGGCTTCCAGCAGTAATGGGTTGAGACGTTATTCTTTTTCTCTTGCTGCAGGAGAAATCTCAGATCATATTGCATTGAGAGTGCAGAGCCAGAGTCCAAAACGGAGTAAGATACTGATTCTGTTTTGCACAAAAATCACTTGCTTAATTTTTGCTTCGTCAGTTCATTTTTTAATCACCTACAGACGGTAAAGACATTTTCACTAAAAACCAGACTATTTGTCATTCGTAAGTGATGGAAGGAAAAGGAAAGGAAAAAAAAATAATTGGAAGGCTCATTTATAAAGATCCTAGATTCCCTAAAATTGCTTCGGAATGTGTAATCTATACTATTATTAAGAGAAGAAGAAGAGGCTTTGTTAGCCAAAATCAAAAATTTAGACATATTTAACCCTGAAAGATTAAAAAATTTTGAAAATAAATTAAATCACAAGGGTAAATATGACAATTACAAAATGGATTTTTATTAAAAAAATAAATTTTCCCATCTCCACTTTTCTCTCCCACTATTTTCTCTCTACAATAACTATATTTTATTTATTTTTTAAATTTTATTTAAAAAAAATCTATTACACATGGAGAGCATATATGAAGAACGCTAGTATACATTATGCAAACACATGAGCTATATACCGTAGATGGGAGTCCTCGTAATGAGGACAAGTTGAGGACTTTTTGTGAGACATTTTTTATTTACATTTTTACAAATCAACGGTTAGATGTTTAGATATTTATATGTAGATCATTTATGCAATTTTTTAACCAAATTGAAAATTGTTAAAGCATTCATAATCATGATTTATCAGTTATGAACATGAATGGTTCATATTTGATAAATTTGGTTCGTTTATTGATTTTATCTAGTTTGGTACCTTCACGTTTAACAATTTGGAAGAAAATTTCAGAAGTGATCTACTCATGCATACATAAACATCTAATGATTGATTTACCATAATGTAATCGAAAAGTATGTCCCTCAAACCGTTGTTCTCAACTAGTCTTCATTTTAGTGGTCTTCATTAGAAGGGCTCCTTATTGTAGATAGTGGTCTCGCTTTCCCCTAATGTTGGACTTCCTCCCTTTAATCCTTGACTTGTATTGAGCCACACAACTCTTCCAACAACATAGAATTTCCATATATATACCACACAAAAAATTAAGTAAAAGAAAAAATGACAAAGTGAAGCTGATTGGCTCCTCTCTTTATATTCTCAGAAGACAATATTTCAACAGCTCGATCTACAGCAACAGAAGAAGATACAAATGAAGGGAGAATAATACATACAGAACCTACCTTGCCGATTTATCTCAAGGTGAACAATGAACCCCAGAGATGCATACAAGCTATGTGACATTACTGAGTACATAAATGTTTCAAAGGCAAAAGGGTAATTAATTTGGTTAGCGTAACTTGTGTTGCAGTTCCAAGATGTCAAGTATAAGGTAGCTGCAAAGGGTGTGAAGAGCTCAAATGCAAACTGTATACTGCAAGGGGTCACTGGATCAGTGCATCCAGGGGAGATTCTTGCTCTAATGGGACCATCAGGAGGGGGCAAAACAACTTTGCTTAATCTCCTCAGTGGACGGGCCAAACTCAACAGCGGTACCATTACTTACAATGACCAACCGTACACCAAGTCTCTAAAACAAAGGTATATACTTTAGTGGAAATTTCTTCTGCCAGATAGTTCGGCATGTAACATTGTCATACTCGAAAGAATTCCTGATATCTTGCAATCTTGCTTCTGT
This sequence comes from Rosa lucieae, assembly GCA_024704745.1. Lineage (NCBI taxonomy): Eukaryota > Viridiplantae > Streptophyta > Magnoliopsida > Rosales > Rosaceae > Rosa > Rosa lucieae. The sequence continues at coordinate 36,970,654 of CM045497.1, forward strand.
ACCGATCAGATTGAGAGTGTAGAAATCCACATCATGCCAGATATTTGACAAGAGCACATTACAATATAATATTTCATTACGCATGTGTGTTATCATGTGTAAATGTATTGATAGAATGCTGGTTTACTTGTACTTATTTTGAAAAAGCAGGATTGGCTATGTAATGCAAGATGATCTTTTGTTCCCTCACCTCACAGTCAAAGAAACTCTTACTTATGCTGCTCTGCTCCGTCTTCCCATTACCTTAACCACAAACCAGAAAAAAGAACGAGCCATGCATGTGATCAATGTGCTAGGCCTGGAAAGGTATGCATTTTTGTCAAAATAAATTCATGTATCATTACGTGCGCATCTTTTACCATTACACTAGTGATACTCATATTGGTTTTCAGGTGTCAAGATACAATAATTGGTGGAACATTTGTTAGAGGAGTTTCTGGTGGTGAGAGAAAAAGAGTGTGCATTGGTAACGAAATTCTGCTCAACCCGTCACTTCTGTTTTTAGACGAACCAACATCTGGTCTTGATTCAACCGCTGCATTTCGAATACTGCAGATGCTGCACATAATTGCAGAGGTACTGGTATTGGTACGGTATTTGTTTGAACAGCAACATTAATTGGTTATATGCATATGATAAAAACAAGAAAAGCAAGATGTGTGGTTTGTTCATGTTTTATCAGGCTGGCAAAACAGTGGTGACTACAATACATCAACCATCAAGTAGAATCTTTAGCAAGTTTGACAAACTTATACTCTTGGGTAGAGGAAGCTCCTTGTACTTCGGAAAAGCCTCCGAAGCAATGATGTACTTCTCCTCCATTGGTTATGCTCCACTTATAGCTATGAATCCAGCTGAGTTTCTCATTGATCTTGCGAATGGCAACACAAATGATAAATCATTTCCAACTGAATTGGAAGATAGAAGGCCTTCTGCAGTTGATGTCCACGAGGTTGGTAACAAAAATTGAACTCTCAAGTAACATTCTCTTGTAGATATTTCACATGTTATAGTACTAGACTGAATTATTATCTACATGCAAAACTGTCTGACAAGAGATTTAAGTTATTTAACTATGATAGCTAGCACTGTGCACAACCTTATTTGATGCAGTTTCTAGTTGAAGCCAATCAAGACAGACTCACAAAAATGGAGAACAAAAAGTTCCTAAACTCTGTAATGATGCATCATGGTGAGAACCAGATGCAGGGGAAGTCTTACTTAAAGGAATCAAAGGCAACTTGGTGCGAACAGTTTTCAATTCTTTTCCGGAGGGGACTCAAGGAGAGACGCCATGAATACTTGAGCAGTATGCGTGTACTTCAAGTTATATCGACTGCTATAATCATAGGACTCCTCTGGTGGCACTCCAATGCTTCAACCCCTAAACACCTTCACGATCAGGCAAGCATTACATGTCTTACAAATTTGGTGTTCAATTATGGTTGGAATAAATCCGAGCATGGAGTTTAATTTTATAGTGCAACGTTTGCTTATATAATCACATGCAGGCAGGGATATTGTTCTTCATTTCAGTATTCTGGGCTTTTTTCCCTCTATTCACTGCAATTTTCACATTTCCACAAGAAAGAGCAATACTAGTTAAAGAGAGATCAGTGGAGATGTACAAATTGAGCTCTTACTTTTTGGCTAGAAACATTAGTGATCTTCCTCTGGATCTCCTGCTTCCTATAGTGTTCCTGTTGATAGTTTATACGATGGTGGGATTGAAGCGGACTTTTGCTGCATTTTTTGAAACAATGTTTACAATTTTCCTCAGCATTGTAGCCGCTCAGGTAAGGACACATGAGTATACACAAAACTTGTTTATGAAACTAGCAATTCAGATCTTTAACATAAACTATGTTGACTCCAATAATCAACAATTCTCGGAAACTGCCTGACCATTTTATCATTGTGACGACCATTTCCATGTCCTCGGCAATACTTGTTCATGTATTTTTGTTGTCATTGTTAGAGATTGTAAACCTTAAAATTGCAGGGTCTGGGACTGAGCATAGGTGTAGCATTTATTGATTTGAAGAAGGCAACAACTCTTGCTTCCATCATTGTTATGACCTTCATGTTGACTGGTGGATTTTTTATCCAGGTACGATATATGTTGTTGTGTGGTTGTGTAATGCATGAAGATAATAACATTGCGTAGCTAGTGATATATAGAATATCTGTGACTTAATGAAGTAGATTTCTCACTATATGTGCAGAAAGTTCCATCAGTTATTTCGTGGGTGCGCTATATCTCGTTCAACTATCACACGTACAGGCTACTGCTGAAAATTCAGTATGGTTGTTCCGGCTCAGATTCAGGCTCAGGGACAGCAGGGTACGAATCTTGTGAGTCTCCCTTCATCAAAGAACTAAGACTTGATTCAGGTGGCATGGAAGTGGGAGCTATGATGATAATGATCATTGGGTACCGATTACTGGCCTATTTATTACTCAAGAAAATGAAGCTCCGGACAATGATTTAGTTAGTCAGATATAACCACTTGATTACAGAGGGGGAAAGCCTTTCTTAGTGTATTGTTTTTCCTTTGTCTTTCATTGGAATTGAAATGAAAATAAATTTGCCCGAACACTGAAAGAGTTCCAAGATCTCCTAAAGTTTGTATTCAATAAGCATTGATCCAGTTGCTATTCAAAAACTATATGGCGGTTTGCATTGAATCGAAGTATCTTCTGAATTCTGTCTCTCTATATCTTCTTAATGCAGTTTCTAACTAGTAACAGACAATCCATGATGGATTATGTTTCATTTTGCAATAAAGAAGACTCAACATCACACACGAAGTCAATGGTATACCTCTTAATCTTTTGAGAAGTGATTCTTTGTTAGAGCTACAACGGCTTTCACTTGGACCTGCCTCCTCACTATATTCACGAGTGCGCTCAAGGTTGCTCACTGTATAGTAGAGGAGTTCTTCTAAATCTTGCTCGCACAACAAACGAGCCCCACATATCTTCACATCAAAAGATTTTTCCTTCCCATAGTTTTGGTAGGTGGTTTGGAATGAAAACTCAGCATTTACCATGTTTGTTAGCCATCTTTTGTTATAGTTGGAGTAAGAAGTCGTGTGCCAAATACCTTCACTAGATTTCCCGGATCAGCAGTAACAACAAAAAATGCAACCTCCATCCATCTGCTACATGAATCCGGAGGTTGCTGCATAAGTAGTGATTCTTGTAAGCAAACTAGCATTGCTTATGGAACAAGACAATGATTAGAATTTGTATTCTGCATATACATTTCATATATATGTAATTAATAAAGTTTAGACTATGATATAAGGTGATGAAATATTTCATTTTGTGACAAGCTTATCTGGTATTTGAATTTAAATTAAGTTGCAGTTGAAAGTGCAGTTAAAGTTTGATAAGCAGTTGAGGTATTGCAGCAGTTTCTTTGTGGATGAAACCGATTTGCAGAGTTGCTATATATATGTCAGATTGGTCCCTTATGATGCATCATGCATGTGTGGCTCTTGTTTTAGTCCGATATGCTAAGAGAACACAAGGGAATCAGGAGAAGGCAATCATGGACAATGGAAGTACATCGAGTAAGATTTTGCATTAATGTTTTGTGTTATTGTTTTCTGGAGATTCAGGATTGATACAACACTTTCAATCCTATTCATATAATTTACATTTTGTTGATTTTCAGTAATCTTAGTTACATGTATTGATCTAGTATAGGTTCTTAACTATATGTTTGTGATTCTTCAAGTTTGCTATTTCCAACAGTTGGTATCAGAGCCACCTATACATAGATCATTAGCATGTTAAATATATTAACTGCATTCATGTCCCCCCCCCCTTTCTACAAAAAAAATAATAATAATAAATAGATTAACTGCATTGAAAGAATGAATTCTTGGAAATCAGTAATTTTAATCCGCATTAAGACATGTGTTATGAATTTACATGTGTTATGACTAAATGTCTTGATATATGCAATTAACATCAAATTCACATGATCATCACATACATATAATTATTCATGTGTGATCAAATCTTTACATGGAATTGACACATGAGCATGGTCGTATAATGTCAAATATATTGTGTGCTGTCAAAGTGTCCATAATATAAACTGGAAGGGATTATTTGCATCAAACCTACATATATCTTAAATCCGTGTATGCTGTCAAAATGGCTACATGTAAATAAGATAAGAGATGCTGATATTTCATCACTGAAGATAACAGATTTAAGAAACTTAAAATTGTTTTAGGGAATCATAAATTGAGAAATAATCGCTCAGTATGCTCATTGATAATAGGGGTCTCTTTATATAGAGGATTACAATGCATAGAGTTAGAATCATACAAGGAAAAATAATCTCTAGATTATTCTAATTAAACCCTATTACCACTAGGTCAAGTAACCTAGAGTTTCGACCAAACACAAATAGAGATATCCTTAAACAGTCCCCCTTATGTTGTCCAAACGCGGTGCTTCTCTTGTTGCCTCGTTAAAAACCTTGCCGAGTAACAAAAACCCAGTGGGACAAAAATAACCTCGGTCGAAGGGGAAAAAGAGCACAACACACCCTTCACGATTCTAGGTGAACATGTAGACATCTCCCCCTGATGTCTGCGCCTCCCCCTGATGACTACGATCATGGGAGTTCAGATAATTTCCACAAGTCAATTCTTGCCACTTGTTTCTCGAACGTGGATTTGGGCAATGACTTAGTAAACAAGTCTGCCTCACTGTCCTCAGATCGAACCTAATTCACTTTGATCTCGAGGAGAGTCTGTTGTTGCTGATTATGCTTGGTGTTATCGCTTTTGATGTAGCCTTGCCTCATTTGTTCAAAACAAGCAACATTATCATAAATGCTCGTAGGCTCATCTGTGGTAGACTTCAAACTACAATTGTTCGAACATGTGTAATTATGAATCCAATCCATATTCATTCATGAACCACTTCATGAAGAGCAATGATCTTTGCATTGTTCGAAGATATAGCGATTAGAGTCTATTCTGTAGACCTCCAAGATGTCACGGTCTTTTCCCATGGTGAACACTTGACCGGATTAGGAATGACCATTGTGTGGGTCAGAGAGATACCCAATATCAGCAAAACCTTCCAAAACACATGTCGTTTTGGGATGGGGATAGTGGACGCAGGCCAGTGTTGGTAGCGTACCTGGTGTGTGATGGGTCCGAATCCATCATCTCTTTGTAGGGATAAAACAAGCCCATATCAATCGTACATCTCAAATATCGAAAGATATCTTTTACACCAATCCAAAAGCGTCACGTTGGCGCAGAGCTATATCTAGCTACCAAGTTCACAACATATGAGATGTCCGGTCTTGTGCATTGGGATAAGTACAATAATGCGCCTATTGTACTAAGTAAGGCACTTCTATCTCTAGCACATCTTCGTCATCATCCTTTCGACGAAGATTATCTTTTTCAGGATCAAGACTATGGACGATCATGGGGGTGCTTGAAGGCTTGACCTTGTCAAAATGCCTAAGCATCTATCGACACGATGCTCAAGTTCTAAACTGAGACATAATCGTGTTTTCCCAAAATCCTTCATCTCAAACTACGGATTTCAAGTGTTCAGCGGTTTCCCTTAACTCTTTAAGGGCTTCTAATGAAGATCATGTCCAACATAAACCCCGATAGAATCGGAAACTTGCCATAGAAACTCGTGGGCATATCCCTTCCCAATCAAGTAGTCACTTTAGTGAGCGTTTCAACCTCTTTGTAAACGCGCTCCATGGTCTAGAGCCACTTGACTTAGGTAAATGAAGTTCACCATGAACCTTTATGTATATTTCGTATCTAGATCGCTATAGAGATACATAGTGACCACATTCGTAAGCTTCAAGTTCAGTTATTCGGAAACTACTAAACTGACAGGGTAGTGGAGTGCAATGACATCCATTACGAGAGAATATGTCTCATCGTAGTCGATTCCAGGGCGTTTTGTGAGAAGCCTTGCTCCATAAGGCGAGATTACCATATCTTTTTCTCACTACGCTTTCTAACGAAGACCCCATTAGTCAACAGGTTTTATGTTAGGAGGTGTTGGCATCCCTAGCTCGAAAACCTTCCTCTTCGTTATAGAATCCATCTTAACCTGGATCACATCTTTTCATTTAGGCCAAATCTCTCTACGTTGGTATTCATTCATCAATGGAGCGTGGTTCGATATCATCTGACACAACAAACTCCTGCGCAATGAAATACGCAATGACATCATCAATTATGATGGAGTTTCTATCCCACGTCTTATGTATACTAGTGTAAGTTTCATAGAGCTCTATATTCTCAGGAATAGGTTCTGACGTTAAGGCGTCCCCCAACGATAACCATAACCCTGAAGATACTCATGAGATGGATTTTGAATCTTGATGATCAAAGGATTGGAATGTGCCAAAGTATCCTTCGAACCCACGGGCCTCTCCACACATCCTAGCTGGGGCTATGGCCTGTAACGCCAGAGTGCCACTCTCTTTGGCGTTGGCGCCATGCCTACCTCCATGTAGGGTGGCGCTATGTCCTTTCGTAGGAACGTCCTTCCTTGCAGGCATGTTTGCAGCATATTTGTGTGATCTCGTCACTGTAATAGGGATCGAGATGAGACATAGTGGGGACAGGTCATGACAATTCATGTCATTCCTGCTGAACATCCATGTTCTTATCCCCTCTAACGACGGGAAAACTGTCTCATCAAAGTGACAACCCGCAAATCTAGCGGTAAGGAGATCGCCTTGCAAGGGCATTAAGTGGCGGACGATTGCTGGAGTCTCAAATCCAATGTAGTTGCCCATGTGTCTGTAACGACCCATCATAGAGCACTGTGGCAGCGCAATTGGCACATAAATGGCTCACTCAAATATGCGTAAGTACGATATTCGTACCCAGTCACTAGCTGTAACGCAGAGGTACATTGAGTGGCGGTGGGTCGTAGACGAATTAGCATAGCTTTATGCTATATTGCATTACCCCAAGCGGATATAAGGAGATTGGTGCGCATTACCAATGTCCGGACTATCATCGTAGTCATTTCCGCAAGACCATTTGGGTTTGTACATGGGAATGTGATGTCCAACATCAAGCCCATTGCAATATCCATAGAAAGTCTTTCGATGTAAACTCTCTAGCATAGTCAAATCCAATTGACTGAATAGGATGATCTGGGGAGTGAGCCCATTGTCATATGATATGTGCTAGGAGTGTAGGGTAAGCAGCATTTATAGGTGGACAATGGCACAACATGTGACCAGCGTGTTTGCGTGTCAACCAATATCATGAAATATTTAAGCGTCCGCAAGTTGGTTGAATCAATCCACAAAATCCCTACGGATTCTTTGTAAGAACAGAATGAGTAATGTCATATCCTTTGCATAGAACGGTCTTAGTCCTAATTTCCCTAAGGAACGGGCTTTGTAAAACAAGCGAGAGACCTTAGAAGCAACCATTGAGTATTTTGGTTAGGCTTGGGCGTCTAAAACGCTATTTGAAGCAAGTTGGTGATTGCAGCATCACCTGGGGCGCCATCACCATGATGGACGCCATCCATGGTGTCATGGATAGGGACTGCACCAGCCCTAGGCTGGTGGTGGACGGAGGCAGTGCCCTAGGCAGTAGCGTCGGTCACACATAGTTTAGGAATCAATGTCCACGTGAAGTCTTTGTAGACGGATCATCATATCATGACTAGGATGATCTATCCTATCGTGATAAAGCCAATATGTGTCTAAATTCAAGAGATCTTCTCTCATAACTTTTATTGGATTAATAGCTCGAATAGTGACCAAGAGTCCACTAGAGAGACACATAAACTTCTCTAAGATGCGTCTTTGTTCGCAATCATTAAAGGTATTGCAAATGAACTTATTTCCATTCTCTACATGCATTTTCGCATGGAATTCGTTGGCTATTCATAGGATACAATTTGCCCTAAGAGCGTAGAGAGTTTCTGTGACAGCTGTAATCAAGGTGCCATTTGGCAAGTGGAACTTGGGCTATTCCTTGTCCTTGAATTAATACTGATGGCCCAGCCATCGTAGTCACAAAGTCATATGCTGAGAATCAAAATTGAGTCATAATGAAAAGAACTTAAAATTTTATTCATAAGCCAACAAAGTACATCATTGTCTCTTAACCATTAGGAGAATCTAATCCAAATGCTAGCTAATGCAAAACAATGGTAGTCGTCTAACTTCTTTAGGTAATTCCAAAATAAATGTGACCAGGCGAGTAGAGAGATGTCGGTGGAGCAAGGCTCGCTTAAGTACCACTAATCTCATAACCTTCCTAGACATCACACTTACTTTGGGTGAGCCTACTTTGAAGAAAGACTAAACCATTGGCATTCACTACAAAGTATATGACAATTGCCTATTACATCTCTTGGAAAAATAAAGACTTAAACAGAATTGGCGATCTATTGATCCCAGCCAGATTTGTAGTCTTCAACCCTTCACTCTAGATCATCTTCTTGATCTTCTTATTCCACATAGTGAGTTTCTCTTGCTTCACAATATGCTTTGTAGGTGGTGACAAGTTCTTCACGAGCTCTACAAATGTGTGCCCAATGCTCAGACACTCCACATCGAGAACATACATCTCTTTACTCGAACTCCATTGATTGAGGCACTTTGAAAGCGTCATTTAGATGGATCTTAGTGTTGGTGGCGCCACCAACATGGCCAGAGGCGTTGCCTCCCTCTCTCTTTCCACGTTTACCTCTTCGGTTCCGTGTTCGCCTATTTTGGTGGTTACCTTCCCAAGTAGAGCTATTATATGGATCAGAATGTCCAGAAGTATACCTAAGATTAGGGTTTCGCTCTTGGCGCCCTCTCTTAGAGGTGTGACTATAATTGGATTCCGGAATATGCTCTGTTTCCACGGATCTCGAATTATAGTTCTTCACAAGGATATTGTCATGCTTTTCGGCGACATTCATAGCTCCAATGAGCTCATGAAACCTTGTGATCCGTCTTGCATTTACATCGATTCGATAGTTCTTAGCAACCATCAATGCAGAGACGGGGAAGGTAGAGAGAGTCTTCTCAATCAACATCGCATCTGTGACCTCTTTACCACAGAATTCCATTAAGGATTTAATGCGAAGTGCTTCCGAGTTATAGTCAAGAACTGACTTGAAATCACAGAAGCGGAGGCTATGCCATCTCATTTCTAGGTCAGGAAGCAAGGAATCACGGACGTTGCCAAATCTTTCTTCGAGTGAGACCCACAGCCTTCTGGGGTCTTCTTCATTCATATACTCATACTGGAGCGAATCATCCATATGACGAGTCATTAGGATGATGGCTTTCGCCTTCTTTGCCTCTAAGGCTGCTTTATTTGTTTCCAAAGCTTGAGCTTACTCAACAGTTATCACGTCCTGGCTAGGCTTGAGAATCATATCCAAGATTCCTACAGCCTTGAGATGCTTGCGAATATCACGAACCCACCTGTGATATCCAGAGCCAGTTGTTCCCAATGGAGCAAAGTCCAATTTGTTCAGGTTGCTCATCCTGAAAGAGAACAAGAAATTATGGTTAGTTTCGGAGCGAAACAGGCTACCACGAAAATATATGAAATTTCAAAACGTAATCGCTTCCAAGAAATTAGGAATTTCCGAGCGTAATCGCTTCCAAGAGATATTGGATTAGATCTAAATAATAATGTAAGTGGTCGATCATAAATTCTCTACAAACTCTAAGTTTGGAGATCTCAACAAGCTCTAAGCTTGGAGTGAGCACGAAACCCCACAGTTCGGCTTAATTTGGTCTCCCCTATAATGAAGAAAAGGGGGTAGAAGAAGGGAGGTTGCAAGTCCCCAAAAAAGAAGAGAAATTGAATTTAAAAACTCTAAAAAATGGGAACGTTTAGTAAAAAATACCTCGAAATAGGTTGCTGAAAAATTTGACCTGAAAAAGTTGCCGGAAATGGCCAAAAAATCGCCGGAAATGTGCCGGAAAAGTCGTTGGAAAATGGCCGGAAAAGTCACCTGAAAATAGTTGACCGGAGTTGACCGTTGACCGCTGACCTGCTGACGTGGCAGTGGGTCCCTGTTTGCTGATGTGGCAGTGGGTCCCTGTTTTGCTGACGTGGCAGTGGGCTAGGGTGCTGACATGGCAGTGGGCTAGGGTGCTGACATGGCAGTGGGCTAGGGTGCTGACGTGGTGGTGGGGTCTGCGTCAGTGGGCTTGGGCTTCTGGGCTTCTTTGGCTCTCTACCTTTTTTTTTTCTTCTTTTCTGCTGGTTCAAGATGCAGCAGCTCAGGTGGACGGTTCACGCCTTTTTAGGCCCTTTTTTTTGTACTTTTTCTTCCGGTTCCTGAAACTTCAGATCAATGGGCTTCTGCTACCAAAATTTTGGTTGAAATTGGAGGTCCGGAAGATGGTGAACCGGTAGAATATTTGCTGCGAGTTGTGTGGAGCTTCCGGTGGTTGGTTCGGTAAGTTTCCGACCGGTTCTTGGGGTGGGGCAGCCAGTTTTGGACTCCTGGGATCGAGTTCTTCAATGTGTGAGGTGGAGGCAGAAAAGGGTTCAAGGTTTTGTATTCGGATTCAAGGTTTTTAGCTTCTTGAATCAGGGTTTGGCTATTTGTTTCAGGGCTAGGGCTTCATGCTGATAACGTGTTTTAGGGAATCAGAAATTGAGAGATAATCGCTTTGTATGCTCATTGATAATAGGGGCCTCTTTATATAGAGGATTACAATGCATAGAGTTAGAATCATACAAGGAAAAATAATCTCTAGATTCTTCTAATTAAACCCTATTACCACTAGGTCAAGTAACCTAGAGTTTGGGCCAAACACAAATAGAGATATCCTTAAACAAAAATAAATTTGTTGTTTATTTCCAAAGAAATGCAGTTTCAAACATTTGGTTATTAAATCTGGTATGTGTATTGAGTAAATGGACATTTATATATCAATAGAGATGTGTACACCATAAAGGTTGTCAGAGTCTTGAAATTGATGAGTTCATATTGCTGTATATGTACATTACATTCAAGTTCATGGGACATTCAATCAGTTCTAGTATCAAGTAGCACTAGATTAATCTGTTTGATCATTTCACATGCAGTTATGCACTTTCCAATGAGCATAAATCAAATTATGCTTTTGAATGGCTCAAACTTTAAGAAATGGAAAGGAGACATAGAACTAAATCTGGGGATATTGGACTATGATCATGTTTTAAAGAGGATCCACCAGCAGCATTAATTGAAAGTTCTAGTAGAGATGTAAGGGGAAAACATGACAAGTGGTACAAGCATACAAGATGGCATTGATCATGATCAAGAAAAGCATGCATGAGAATGTGACTGGCAGTATACCTGATTTAGAATTTGCCAAGGAGTTCTTCAATTCTATTGCAGAGAAATTCAAAATTTTTGACAAAGCTGAAGTATAGAACCTTGTGAGGTCTCTTGCAAGAATGAAGTATAATGGCAAGACAAGTGTGAGGGAATATATAATGAGAGGCTCACTGCCAAATGAGTATACCCAACTCAAGACATTGTACAAGACTCAGAAAGAGAAATGGAGTGTAAATGAGTTAATTTCACTGTGTGTGGAAATTGAGGATGAAATGAAGAAGCAAGAAGCAACTGATGTAGCTGTGAATCTCATGTCCAAAATCAAGTACAAGAAGAAATTTGGCAACAACAAGAACTTCAAACCTGGTACCACTGTAAGCACCTCTAAATCCATTGTGAAATCTGATCATGATAAAATGAAAATTAGACCTGCAGGTGGCATAAAGTGTTTCTTTTGTAAGAAACCAGGTCACTTTAAGAAAGATTGTGAAGGTTTCAAAGCTTGGCTGAAAAAGAAAGGTAGTTTTTTGTCCAAATCTGTTTTCAGTTTTGAGTCAAATGATTATGTGCATGACAATTCTTGGTGGTTTGACACTGGTTCCCCTATTCATATTGTCAATTCAGTACAGGGATTGTCAGAGATTTCAATCTCAAGAAAGAATGAGACAAGAGTGTGTACTGGGAGTGGCCAAAGGGTGGCTGTGAAGGCTGTAGGAATTGACAAACTCAAGTTTAGGAATAATTATGTATAGTATTGAACAATGTCTATTGTATTCCAAGTATAAGTAGGAACTTGATTTCTGAATCTCAATTTGTAGCAAACAATGGCTTTAGCTTCTCTAGTAATAATAAAGTTATGAATTTCTATTATAATTCAAAGTATTTTGGTGATGCTATTTTGATAAATGGTAACTGGTGTGCAAATTGGGAGAATGTTTTGGCTGAAAATGATGACAGCAAGAAAATTTTTCTTTTAAGCAAATCGAGTTCCAAAAGAAAATTTTGTGATGCATCATCTTTTCTGTGGCATAAGAGACTTGGTCACATTTCTAAACCAAGATTGCAAGAACTTGTGAAGCAAGGCATTTTGCCTACTTTGGACTTCACTAATTTTGAAACTTGTGTTGACTGTATAAAAGGCAAAATGACAAATACTAGAAAAAAAAGTTCTAAAAGAAGTGAGCATTTGCTTGAATTAATTCATACAAATATTTGTGGCCTTTTTCCAGTTAACACAATATGTGGAAACTGTTATTTCATAACCTTCATAGATGATTTTTCAAGGTATTGTTATGTCTACTTGATTTCAAAAAAATCATAAGCTTTGGAATTTTTCAAAATCTATAAAGTTGAGGTTGAAAAACAATCTAGAAAATTGATTAAGGCTATCAGATCAGATAGGGGAGGTGAATACTTTGTCAGGTATACAGAACAAGGACAACACAAAGGTCATTTTGCATTGTATTTGCAAGAATGTGGAATAGTGGCACAATACACAACTCCATATAATCCACAGCAAAATGGAGTGTCAGAAAGGAGGAATAGGACTTTGATTAGCATGGTGAGAAGCATGATAGTGAGGTCTGCATTACCAAAATTTTTGTGGGGAGAAGCATTGCAAACAGCAAATTATATTTACAATAGAACGCCAAGCAAGGCTGTGCTAAAAACTCCTTTTGAATTATGGTGTGGTTACAAGGCTAGTTTAAACCATTTCCATGTGTGGGGCTGCAATGTAGAGGTGAGAGTTCATAATGCGGCAAATGGAAAGCTTGATTCTCAGTCTGTAAGTGGTTATTTTATTAGCTATTGTGAAAAATCAAAAGGTTTCAAATTTTATTGTCCAAATAGAAGCACAAGGATTGTGGGGTCACATAGACCCACATTTTATGATGAATTGTTTGGCAACAATGCAAGAAAAGATGTAGAAAAGGAGATGGTAGTAATGCAGAATAGCAACAAAGCCTTTGAAGAATGGTTTGTGTACTAGGATTGCAGTGCCTCAACAATCCTAGACCAGGACTGCAATAACAATTCAGTTTTAGAAAATGAAGTGAATTTGAATCTCATTCCAAAAAATGAAGAAACTGACTGTGCAGCACACCAAGTTGAAAATTTAGTGCAGAATGGTGTTTAGAATGATGATGCCACAATTGCTGAAAATGATCAAATTCAAAATAATGAAGTGCAAGGACAGCAAGTTAATCAACAAGATGAGATAAATGCAACATCAGATGTAGAAATATCTCAACCTATAGCCTTGAGAAAATCTACAAGAATCAGGAAATGTGCCATACCAGATGATTACAAGCCGTACTTGACAATTGAAGAAGATAACTTAGAAGATGAAGATGATCCCATGTCAGTTGCAGAAGCTATGCAGTCAATAAATAGTGAAAAATGGAGATTGGCAATGGAGGATGAACTTCAAAGTATGGCTCAGAATGGTGTATGGATTTTGGTTGATAAACCACATGACTCTAAGCCTATTGGATGCAAATGGGTGTTTAAAACAAAGAGGGATGAAGATGGCAAAGTGGAAAGATTTAAAGCAAGACTAGTGGCTAAAGGCTACAATCAGAAAAAGGAATTGACTATAATGAGACTTTCTCTCTAGTTTCAACCAAAGATGCATTCAGAGTTGTCATGGCTATAGTAGCACACTTTGATCTTGAGTTACACCAGATGGATGTCAAGACTGCATTTTTGAATGGTGATTTGCATGAAGAAATTTATATATTGCAGCCAGATAGTTTTACAGAAGATGAAAGCAAGGTTTGCAAGCTCAAGAAATCAATATACGGTCTTAAGCAAGCTTCCAGGCAAAGGTATCTCAAGTTTGATAAGGTAATCACTCAATTTGGCTTTTTGGAAAATAAATTGGATGAGAGTGTATTTATCTAAAGACAAGTGGGAGCAATTTTATTTTGCTCATTCTGTATGTTGATGATATTTTACTTGCAAGCAGCAATAGTTGTTTGCTGAAAGAAACAAAAGCTTTTATGTTGAGTCAGTTTGACATGAAAGATATGGGAGAAGCACATTATATGCTAGGCATTGAGATAACTAGAAATAGAAAGCAATATGCTTTAGGTTTATCTCAGAAAATTATGTGGACAAGATATTGCAGAGATTTGGGATGCAAGGCTACAAGTCGGGTGATGCACCAATATCTAAAGGAGATAGGTTGCACAAGGGTCAATGTCCAAAGAATATGTTGGAAATAGAGAGCATGAAGAATGTACCATATGCAAGATTGGTGGGGAGCTTGATGTATGCTCAGATTTGTACAAGGCCTGACATTTCATTTGCAATAAATATGCTTTCAAGATTTCAATCAAATGCAGGCCTTGAGACAGACTCACTGCTTATGTTACGTTATTTTCGAAACCTAGGTCTTATTCCTTGGAGACTTAGAACCCGATGGCATAATTGTTTGTTTCAAGCTCGTCAAATTACTTTTCATGTCTCACATATATATTGAGAAAGCAATATTGTTGCAGATAAGCTAGCAAATTATGGAGCTTTGAATGCGGGATCTGTCTGGTGGGCTTCCCTTCCTTCGTTCATCAGTACTCAATTCAGTCATGATCTTAATTCACGTACTAGTTATCGATTCCTTTAAAGTTGTTTCTTTTTGTTTAAACAATGGTGTAGCAGATTGTCTTGTGCACCTTGCTTGTTTTTGGCTTCTGTTCATTGTATTGGTTCTTATGTTGCTCGGGGTTCAGGTTTTATGTCCCCCCCCCCCCCCCCCCCCCCCGATGCAAAGTTTTATTTTAATAAATGGAACCGGGCGTGGGGCTGAGCCTCCCAGCTTGGCTGGGTTCCAAACCCTTAAAAAAAAAATATCAAATGCAGGCCATGAACATTGGATAGCAGGTAAGAAAGTTATGAGATATTTAAAAAGGACAAGGAATCATATGCTGGTGTATAGAAGATTGAACGAGAAATAACTTGAAGTAGAGGCCTACACATATGCATCTTACAAATCAGATATGGATGATTTGAAATCTACATCTGGTTATATATTTCTTCTAGTAGGTGGAGCTATTTCATGGAAAACTGCAAAGCAGACTTTGATAGCCACATCAACTTTTCAAGCTGAGTATATTACTATTTTTGAAGGAACAGGACATGCATTGTGGTTGAGGAACTTTATTTCTCATTTGAAGTTAATAGGTTCTGTAGAAAGGCCTATGGTGATTTACTGTGATAATGCATTAGCAGTCTTCTTTTCAAAGAACAACAAGAGGTCTTCAGGTTCTAGAAATATTGATGCCAAGTACTTTGCAGTGAGGGAAAGTGTTAGAGATAATGAAATAGAAGTTGTAAAGATTGGAACAAAGGAGCAGTTGGTAGATCCATTGACGAAGGCTTTACCAGTGGCTGAATTTGTAAAACATACTGCAAATATCGGAGTTGCAGACATCATTTGATATTGAGGAACATATCCGCATTAACTCACAAGTTAGTATTGACTAGTAGCTTTGTTATTTAAGTTCTGATATGAACAATAAAATGCAATTATATTATTAAGGTTTTATCCAATTAATTATCTGCTAAAATCAAGTTGTACAACTTTTAGTTTGCAATTTATTGAATGGCAATATATATAATGCAGATTGTGATAAAATTTACAGTGGAATATAATTTGCTTTACTTCTATTAATTTAGAAATTTTGGTAGGACTTTAAACATACAAGTGTATAATTGAATGCTGTAACTAAGATTCATGTGATTTTAGTCTGCTGCAATGTGATCTTGGAACACTAGTGTTTATTCTTATTCATTGTGATGTTCTTGGGTTCCTTGTAGTTGGACATCATTGACAGAATCTAGATTACCAAATTTAAATAACCAAAGTGTCTAAACTTGCAGTGCACATTTTAAGTAGATTAGTTCTTATGTGTGTATAAATATGCATTCAGCTACAATTACAAATCAATGTCAAGTTCAGTGGGAGATTGTAAGCAAACTAGCATTGCTTATGGAACAAGACATTGATTAGAACTTGTATTCTGCATGTATATTAATCTAAGTTTAGACTATGATATAAGCTGATGAAATATTTCATTTTGTGATTAGCTTATCTGGTATTTGAATTTAAATTAAGTTGCAGTTGAAAGAGCAGTTAAAGTTTGAAAAGCAGTTGAGGTATTGCAGCAGTTTATTTATGGATGAAACTGATTTGCAGAGTTGCTATATATATGTCAAATTGGTCCCTTCTTATGCATGTGTGGTTCTTGTTTTACTCCCATATACTAAGAGAACATAAGGGTGAAATTAGGAAAAGGCTATCATGGACAATGGAAGTGCATCGAGTAAGATTTTGCATTAATATTTTTGTGTTATTGTTTTCTAGAGAGAAAAAATTAAAAATTAAAAAAAAAAAGAGAAAAGAGAGTTAAAAAGGAGAGAAAAAAGAGTAGGAAAAAAAAAGAGAACAAATTAAAAAAAAATAGAGAAAAAAGAGTTAAAAAAAAGTAGTAATAAAAAAGAACCAATTAAAAAAATAGAGAAAAAAGAGTAGGTTAAAAAAGAGAGAACAAATTAAAAAAAAAAATGAGAAAAAAGAGTTAAAAAAAAAAAAGAACAAATTAAAAAATAAAGAAAAAGGAGTTAAAAAAAGTAGGAATAAAAAAGAACAAATTAAAAAAATAGAGAAAAAAAAATTAAAAAAGAGAAAAGAGAGTAATTTTTTTTTAGGTCAGTAAGGGTAAAATAGTTATTTTACTGTTGAAATAGTGTCACATCAGCAAGATAATAAACTTTTTAACAGAAAATTGACGACATGGACTTTTTAGAGTTTAGGGTTTAGGGTTTAGGGTTTAGGGTTTAGGGACTTTTTAGGTGAAATTGAAACGTCAGAGACTGAAACGTCACAGACTGAAACGTGGAGACCCTATAAATATAGGGAGTAAACAGTATTTTGTCCTTAACTTAATTAATTAGGTTTAAGATAACTTTGGAGACCGGGTGGGCTATCGAGCTGAAGATTTATATTTTGTATGTGGGCACAACTGATTAAAAAGCCTAACCTATTAAAAAAATTAATTAATTGCATGGGCTACAACCCAGTCACCTTATAACCATCCTCCGTCCTTGCTTGTGTATAGATCTGTAAATGGAATGAATTTTGATCCGTATCCGCTCGAGATCCGTGATTATTTGACAGGCATGGATTGAAAATTTGATACGTTGATCCGTTAATGATCCGGGTCTATTAATCTATTTATTTAACTGATCAAACACAAATTTAGGTTGATACGGTCCGTTTTCATAATAATAAAATAATTTTTTATTAACATGTTATCATTTCTAAAAATATAAAACATAAAATATTAAGAAAATTTATTATTTTGGTTACCTTAGTTTATCGTTGTAGGGAATATTTGATAATGTAATTCAACCTTTGGTAATACTTTTCATGTTGTTTTAATATTTTATTAATATTTTATGAAGTACCATGATAAAAATTTAAAAAATATTCGTAATTATAAACTGATTGGATTAGCCGATAGGGTATTTGTTAATCCGGCGGATACGAATTTAGATTGAGCTATTAATGATGCTCCGAGTTAACGGAGCGAGTCGGGTTGAAATTATTAAACGGATTCGGATTTAGGTCGATCAGCTCCAAATCGGTCCATTTAGGGCAACTCCAATAGCTTCTCTATAATTTCTTTATTATAGGGAAGCTGAAGTTAAAACTTTAGCCTATTTTCCTTCTCCAACTCCAATAGATTCCCTATTTTACAACAACAATCCCTAAAATCTCTATAATTCTTCCTTAAAATTTTAGAGATTGCTGTAAATTTAGGGAATTTGGTTTTCTTTTTCCTCACTTTCTCTAAAATGTGGATAGTTATATATAGAGAATCTATTGGAGTAAAAGAGACTTATTTTTCCCTAAAATAGAGAAAAATCAAAATATATGGAAGTTGTTGTAGTTGCTCTTACAAGTTCACTTGTGTATCGATATGTTTGCACTTTTGATACCGATTGCAAGGTAATATTTTAGAAATGAAGATGTATTCTACATATCTCAAAAGAAGTAAGCAGTGGTGTTTTCTTTTTCCCTACCTAATAATTAGGAATAATGTTAAAGATTGATTATGTCAACTTTCATAGAAGATGTGGTTCATGTTTAAGTATAATGTATTTGAGAGAGATTGATGAGAGAAGTGTGTATTATTATTGAGAATATGAGCCCTATATATAGGGATTACAAAGTGCTAGTTCTAATGTTACAAGGAATACCAATCCGTGTAGGATTGGGAAATCTAGAACCTTCTCTCCTATTGCTACTCCTAGTTTGATAAGGCACACTAAATCGATATTCCTTCAACACTCCCCCTTGTGCCGCTTCAAACTTGGTGGTGACGCTTCATCCGTTGCCTCGTTAAAAACCTTGCCAGGTAATAAAAACCCTGTGGGATAAAAATAACCCTGGTCGAAGGACAAAAAGAGCACAACACGTCCTTCACTCTTCGAGATCGAACATGTAGACATCATAACTCCCCCTGATGTCGATATCTCCCCCTGATTGCCACAATCGTGGGAGTTCGGATAACTTTCTCAATCCGATGCTCTTCACATGTTTCTCGAAGGTGGATTTAGGTAACGACTTAGTGAATAAGTCCGCTACATTATCCTCTGATCGGATTTGATTCACTTCAATCTTTAGAAGTGATTGTTGTTGCTGATTATAAAAGAACTTAGGCGATATATGCTTGGTGTTGTCGCCTTGATGAAACCTAACTTCATTTGTTCAATACAAGCTGCATTATCCTCATAAATGCATGTAGGTTCATCTGTGGTAGACTTCAAACCACAACTTCCTTGAATGTGTCTAATTATAGACCTTAGCCATATACATTCACGTACGGCTTCATGTAGAGCAAT
Organism: Rosa lucieae; assembly: GCA_024704745.1. Taxonomy (NCBI): domain Eukaryota; kingdom Viridiplantae; phylum Streptophyta; class Magnoliopsida; order Rosales; family Rosaceae; genus Rosa; species Rosa lucieae. The sequence goes on from CM045497.1 coordinate 36,989,887, forward strand.
AATCTCTGCATGATTCGAGGAAGTAGCAACAAGGGTCTGTTTTGTAGACCTCCAAGATATCGCGATGCTTCCCATGGTAAAGACATAACCGTTTGGGAGCGACCTTTGTGAGGGTCAGAGAGGTACCCTGCATCAGCAAAACCCATCAAGACATCATTGTCGTTTTGATGGAGGGGAATAGGGTGAGGCCGGCCACCATGGGCGGCGACGGCGCTGGCGGTGCAACATGGCCGACGGTCATGTTATGGACGGCGGCTCCATGCCTAATGGGGTCCGATCCCATTCTTCGTCATTCCTTTTCTCTCTGTAGGGATAAATAGGCCCATATCAATCGTACCTCCAAGGTATCGAAAGATTGTCTTTATACCAATCCAATGGCGGCGTGTTGGCGCAGAGCTATGTCGAGCTAACAAGTTCACTGCGAATGAGATATCCGGTCTTGTGCATTGAGCTAAGTACAATAATGCGCCTATTGCACTTAAATAGGGCACTTCGGCCTCTAATGCTTCTTCGTCCTCATCCTTTGGACGAAACGGATCTTTTCCGGGCTCAAGACTACGACCGATCATGGGAGTACTCACAGGCTTTGCTTTATCTTCATTAAAGCGCCTTAGGATTTTCTGAGTATATGCAGACTGATGGATCAAAATCCCATCACTACGGTGCTCGAGTTCTAAACCGAGACAAAACCGTGTTTCCCAAGATCTTTCATCTCAAATTCGGATTTCAAGTATTTAGCAGTTTCCTTCAACTCATCTAGAGTTCCAATTAGGTTCATGTCATCGACATAAACTGCTACGATTGCAAATCCGGAACTTGTTCTTTTAATGAACACGCATGGGCATATTTCATTGTTAATATATCCCTTCCCAATCAAGTAGTCACTTAGACGGTTATACCACATCCGTCCGGATTGTTTTAATCCATATAGTGAGCGTTTTAATCTTATTGAAAACGCGCTCCGTGGTTTAGAGCCACTTGATTTGGGTAATTGAAGTCCATCTGGAACCTTCATATATATCTCTGAATCTAGATCCCCATAGAGATATGTTGTAACCACATCCATAAGCTGCATGTCAAGTTTTTCGGAAACTACCAAACTGACAAGGTAGCGGAACGTTATAACGTCCATTACGGGAGAATATGTCTCCTCGTAGTCGATTCCAGGGCGTTGTGAGAAACCTTGCGCCACAAGGCGGGCTTTATATCTTACCACCTCATTTTTCTCATTACGCTTTCTAACAAAGACCCATTTATGGCCAACAGGCTTTACACTTGGGGGTGTCTGCGTTACAGGCCCAAATACCTGTCTCTTTGTTAGTGAATCCAATTCAACCTGGATCGCATCTTTCCATTTAGGCCAATCTGCTCTTCGTTGACATTCTTCAACAGAGCGAGGTTCGATATCATCATATTCTATAATCCCTTTCGCAATATGATATGCAAATGCATCATCAATGCCATAGAATTTCTATCCATCATCTCATGTACACTAGTGTAATTTATGGAGATCTCTCTATTCTCTGGAGTTGGTTCTGACATTGGAGCGTCCCCCAATGATGTCTCTTGGACATAACCATAATCCGGAATATTCTCATGAGATGGATTATTTATATCGATGATTAATGGATTATTCTGTGCCAAACTCGCTTTCTTTCTTGGGCGAGAATCCATCGAACCTATGGGCCTCCCGCGCTTCCTGGCAGGAGCCGTGGGCCTAGCCATAACGTCACCATCATTGAGAGATGGGACGTTGGCGCCATGCTCATGCATTCTTGAGTTGGCGTCATGTCCTCTACTTTTAGGGACATCAATCCTTGCAGGCACGTTTGCAGCAGGTATGTGTGATCTCGTCACTTTAGCGATATCAGAAAACGCATCAGGCATCGATTCTGCTACGTTCTGAAGATCGAGAATTCTCCGCACTTCAATTTCGGACTGTGCGGTTCGGGGATCAAGATGAGACAGAGTGGGGACAGACCACGACAATTCCGGTCGTTCCTGTTGAACATTGATGTTCTTATCTCCCCCTAACGATGGGAAGACTGTCTCATCGAAGTGACAATCCGCAAATCTTGCGGTAAAGAGATCGCCTGTCAAGGGTTCTATGTAGCGGATAATCGTTGGAGAATCATAACCAACGTAAACGCCTAATCGTCGTTGAGGACCCATTTTGGTGCGCTGTGGAGGCGCAATTGGCACATAAACTGCGCACCCAAATATGCGTAAGTGTGAGACATTGGGCTCATACCCAGTCACCATCTGGGACGCAGAAAAGGGTGAGTGGCAGTGGGCCTCAGACGAATAAGCACAGCTGCATGCAATATTGCATAGCCCCAAGCAGAAATAGGGAGATTGGTGCGCATTACCAATGCCCTAGCGACCATTTGTAGTCGTTTAATGGTGGCTTCTGCGAGACCATTTTGGGTATGAACATGAGGAACAGGATGTTCAACATCAATCCCAATGGACATGCAATAATCATCAAAAATCTTTGATGTAAACTCTCCAGCATTGTCTAATCTTATAGACTTAATAGGATGATCGGGTGGTGAGCCCTTAACTTAATTATTTGTGCTAGGAGTTTAGCAAATGCAGCGTTCCTTGTGGACAATAGCATGACATGTGACCAGCGTGTCGATGCATCAACCAATACCATAAAATATCGAAATGGTCCGCATGATGGTTGAATAGGTCCACAAATATCACCTTGGATTCTTTGCAAGAATGGTATATTTTCTTTGGTGTCCTTTGCATAGGATGGTCTCGATCCTAACTTTGCTAAAGAGCAGGCTTTGCAGAACGAATGATGGGCTTTATAAACAACCAATGAGGATTTTGGTTGAGCCACAAAGGCACAAGTGACTTTAGAAGTAAAAGTTGGAGACAAAGAGCCTTGGTGGCGTCAATGCCACCCTGAGGCCGCAGGGGGAAGGCGGCGCCGGCCAAGGATGGCCGGATTTGGGGGTGAACGGCGCCGTGAGGCGCAGGGGCTCCTTCGGTGTCCAAAAACCGAGTTTTACTTCTTTTCGTTCTGAAAAAGGGATGTCCGTGTGAAGTCTTTAATATACGGATCATCATGTCACGACCTGGGTGTCCCAAACGGTCGTGCCAAAGCCTATATGTGTCGGAATCCCATAAATCATCTCTCATGACATGGTTGGATTCAATGACTCGAATAGTGGTTGCATACAACCCACTAGAGCGACACATAAGTTTCTCTAATACTCGTTATTCCGTAGTCATTAGAGGTGATGCAAAGGAACTCTTGTCCATTCTCACAATGCGTTTCCGCATGAAAACCATTGGCTCTTACATCTTGTAAGTAATAAAGTTCGAGAAGTATGTCCATGACATGAGATAAAATAAATCGATACTTTATTAATAATAGCCAATGATTACATCAAAGTTTCTTGATCAAAATCTAATCCAATATAAAAATCAAACCGTAGACAAATCGTAGTCACTCAATCCGTTCGGTAATTTCAATTTAGTTGTGACCAGGTAAGGTAAGGTGAGATTTTGGTGGAGCGTTGCTCACTTTTAAAACCGTTCTCTCAGATCAAACCTTGCCTAGACATCACAAGTACTCTTGAGTACGCCTAGAGGGAAAGAGTTAATACAATAAGTCATTTTATTGATTTAAGGCATAATAGCCATTACATAATTCTTGGAAAAAATAAAAGACTATAAATAAAAATCTGCGGCATTTTGTCTTCATCGCCAGATTTAAAGTCTTTGTGATCTCGAAGTCTTGATCACCATGATGCGACTACCTCCGTAGGTACATTGCAAATTCAGGTCCATTGATCAGACGTTCCATATCAGAAATAGACACCATAAAGAGGATTCTCCCTTGATTGAGGCGCATTGGCGCAATATGCATAGTCCCTAGGACTGGTGGCGTTGGAAAGTGGTGCCCATGGCCAACGTTGGCTCCATGGTTTCCAACCCTATTTCCCTCAAAATCACGCCTCCTACGGTCGTGTGATTGTCGCCTTGAGCGATTACCTTCTTGAGCATTTCGATCGTATGGATCATGACGTCTATGGCGACTTTCTCTAGCCATAGGATGATGCTCTTGATAGCTATCTTGAAGCCTATCAAATCTTCTTTGCACAAGTTCATTGCCATGTCTTTCAGCAGTGGCCATAGCTTCAATAAGCTGTTGGAAACTTGTGATCCGTCTTGCATTTACATGAGTCCGGAATAAGTCAGAGGACCTCATAGCATAGACGGGGAAGGTATTGAGGGTTTTCTCAATCAACTGGTCTTCTGTGATCATCTTTCCACAGAGACGCATCATTACTCTGATGCGGAGGGCTTCCGAATAAAATAGCATGACCGTGTCAAATTCAGAGAAGCGAAGATCTTTCCATTCTGCTTCTGTATTCGGAAGTATGGAGTCACGAACATTGCCATATCGTTCGCGAAGCGCATGCCAAAGCTTTATGGCGCTATCCTCATTTATGAACTCAAACTGTAGGTCACTATCCATGTGACGTTTCATGAAGGCAAGTGCCTTGGAATTATCTTTCTCAGTTTGAGGGTCTGGAGCTGTTTCTATAGGACAAAGCTCTTGGATAGTATGCAATAAATCCCGGGCAATAAGGTGGGTCTCGACATCAGTGACCCAAATAAGTACATTTTGCCTGCATAATCCAATGGAACAAAATCGAGTTTGTTCATGTTTGACATCCTGAAAGATGAAACAAGAACAAGTTAGTTTCGGAGTCAATGCTTCCACGAAAACTAATATAAATAAGATTTCCGAGCTATGCTACCAAGAAATCTATTTCCAAGAATAATTGGATTAGACCGAAACAATGATGTTTGTATGGTCAAAATAGATGCTCACGAACGCTCTTAGTCCGTAGCATACGAACTCTCTTAGTTCGTTAAATCGATGCTTACGGACGCTCTTAGTCCGATGTCTTACGAACGCTCTTAGTTCGTTAATTGCGTGAATCCCCACGATTCCGCTTTTCAAGAATCGAACCCACGTTATAAGAAAGGTGGGATGTAGAAGAAGGGAGGTTTTCAAGTCCCCGAGAAAAGAAGAAATATTTGAATTATAGGAACTTCAAAACTTACTCTTGAATACTTACTTGGTGAAAATTCGGAGCAGATTCTGTTCTGAACAGCTTGTACCTCGATTGGTGTACAGATCTCAATATGACTCCGATAAGGCTGAAATTCGGAGGTTAGATGGAAGAGACAGAGACGAAAACTTTGATGAAGAAAGTTTTTCGATCTGAGCTTCCGAACTAGACGTTTCGAGGCTTGCAAGAAGACGGATGTGCACAGGAACGGGAAAAAGATGCAGTGGGTGTGCGTTGGCTTGTTTGCGCAGCAGGGATGCTTCGGTGGCAGCAGGCTGGAACGCAGGGCTGCAGGAAGGGGGCAGCAGGGGCTGCTGTGCAAGGTTGCAAGCACACGGGCGCTCGGGCTGCAGCGAAGGCTCGGCTAGCTCGGGCTAGGGGCTGCTTTTGTGAATGAGTTTTGGTTTTCTGTTTTGTGGTTAGAGTCGTGCTGATAACGTGTTTAAGTATAATGTATTTGAGAGAGATTGATGAGAGAAGTGTGTATTATTATTGAGAATATGAGCCCTATATATAGGGATTACAAAGTGCTAGTTCTAATGTTACAAGGAATACCAATCCGTGTAGGATTGGGAAATCTAGAACCTTCTCTCCTATTGCTACTCCTAGTTTGATAAGGCACACTAAATCGATATTCCTTCAACAGTTCACTCATTGAAGGTCTCTTTAGAAGACCTATATCTTGGAACCTCAAAGAAACTCTCCCTATCTCGCAATGTGTTGTGCTCCAAGTGCAAAGGCAAGGGGTCAAAATTTGGAGCCTTGACCAACTGTGGTGGTTACGTTTCCAAGGAACTGGTATGGAGGTCACTATTAGGCATCTTAGACCTTCTATGATTCAACAGATTTACCATGCTAGCAATAAACATAAGGGTACTGGAGAGACCATCAGTGACAAGGATTGCTGTGGACAGTGCAAGGGAGAGAAAGTTGTTCAAGAAAAGAAAGTTTTAGAAGTCCATATGGAGAAGGATATGCAGAATGGACAGAAGATTGCATTCCCTGGTGAAGTTGATGTAGCTCTACAGTCATTCAGCAAACTGATGGCAGGCAATCCTGTTGATATAGTGTTTCATCACTGTTGATTTGTGCTGAACCATTTGGATGGCAGGCAGCTATACTTATCAAATCCGACCATGGTGAAGTTGTGAAGCCTGATTCGTCTAAGGCCATCAATGATGAGGGTATGCCAATGTACTAGAGGCCATTCATGAAGCGTAAGCTGTACATCCAATTCTCAGTGGACTTCCCTGAAACTCTAAGCCTCAAACAGATCAAGACTTTGGAAGCTGCTCTTCCATCAAGCGCATCATCTCAGCAGCTAACAAGATATGGAGTTAGATGAGTGTGAGGAGACGACTCTGCATGATGTGAACGGAGGAGAAGATGAGGAGGAAATTACAGCACTAGGCTCATTCGGAGGAGGCGTGTGAGGAGGACGACGACATTCCTGGTGGTGCACATAGGGTGCAATGTGCACAACAGTGATTGTATTCATAACAACTCATAAAGGATGTATTGACTGTGATGAGTGGCGGTCTGGCTGGGACACTAGAATTTTGGCAAGACTATTAAGTATTAAATGTTAAATGATTATTTTGAAACCTTCAAAAAAAAATTCATTAGTTGCTACTTAAAACATTTTTAGCAGACTCTTTATCTAGAGTATCTTTATCAGACTCTCAATTTTAGCTCCTTCGGAGGAAATTACAGCACTAGGCTCATTCGGAGGAGGCGTGTGAGGAGGACGACGACATGCCTGGTGGTGCACATAGGGTGCAATGTGCACAACAGTGATTGTATTCATAACAACTCATAAAGGATGTATTGACTGTGATTAGTGGCGGTCTGGCTGGGACACTAGAATTTTGGCAAGACTATTAAGTATTAAATGTTAAATGATTATTTTGAAACCTTCAAAAAAAAATTCATTAGTTGCTACTTAAACATTTTTAGCAGACTCTTTATCTAGAGTATCTTTATCAGACTCTCAATTTTGGCTCCTTAGCTATTTTATAAAGCATATTTAGCTTTTTATCTATTTTAACAGCTACACCAGACTCTTAGAGCATCTTTAGCAGACTCTCTATTTTGACACCTTAGCTATTTTGGAGAGCAAGTATAGCTTTTTATCTATTTTAGCAGCTGCACCAGACTCCTAAGTGGCTCTCTATTATAGCTTTTAGCTATCTCGCTCCTAAATATAGAGAGCGGGATGAGGCTCTCTATAATTTAAAACATTCTTTTTAAGTTATTTTATGTAATTTATAAATACATTTAAACTATTTAATCTTCATTTAAAAAATAATATAAATTCAAAACTAGCTAAAATAGAGAGTATTGATGCAGATGTAATTCTAAAGTGGCTAGCTAAAATAACTTTTTAGCTAGTTTAACTAAAATTTGACTAAAAAATAGCTAGCATTGCTAAAGATGCTCTTAAAGTGGTTATTCATTATAACTTTTAGCTACTCAATCCTAAATATAAATAGCGAAATGAGGCTCTCTATAATTTAAAACATTTATTTTGAGTTATTTTATGTAATTTATAAATATATTTAAACTATTTAATATTCATTTAAAAAATAATATAAATTCAAAATTAGCTAAAATAGAGAGCACTGATACACACGTATTTCTAAAGTGGCTAGCCAAAATGACTTTTTAGCTACTTTAGCTAAAATTTGACTCAAAAATTGCTAGCATTGCTAAAAATGTTTTTAAAGCATCTTTAGCAGACTTTATTTTGGCTCCTTAACTATTTTAGAGAGCACGATTAGTTTTTTTTATCTATTTTAGCAGCTGCACCAGACTCCTAAGTGACTCTTTATCATTATAACTTTTAGTTATCTCACTCTTAAATATAAAGAGCGATATGAGGCTCTCTATAATTTATGTCAATTGAAAACATTCATTTTAAGTTATTTTATGTAATATATAAATACATTTAAACTATTTAATTTTCATTAAAAATAATATAAATTCAAAACTAGCTAAAATATGGAGAACTGATGCAGACGTATTTTAAAAGTGGCTAGCCAAAATAACTTTTTAAATACTTTAGCTAAAATTTGATTCAAATATAGCGTATTGCTAAAGATGCTCTTAGTAGACTCTTTCTCTAGGATCCTTAGTTATTTTGGAGAGCATGTTTAGCTTTTCACCAATTTTAGTAGCTGCATCAAACTCCTAAATGGGTCTTCATTTTAACTTTTAACTATCTCATTCCTAAATGTAGAAAGCGAGATGAGGCTCTCTATTATTTTTTTGTTAATCTAAAACATTCATTCTATGTAATTTATAAATACATTTAATTGTTAAAGGAAAAACATATTGTGTGCCTTCGTCAAAGTGATTGACGGAGAGGGAATCAAGCAATTATCGATTAACATCAATCAGCATGGATTACGAACCAATCAGCAGTTAATGTCATCATCGTAATTGTTCTTTCCATTGTAATTCTCTCCATATATAAAGGGGTTATGAAATGAAATGAGTAGACCAATTCCAATCCATTTTTTACTTTTACACGTTATCAGCACGCTCAGAGCAAATAGCCAATAGAAAAAAAATCTTAATTTTCTAGTTTTCTTTCTAAACGAAAAGAAACAAACCCTAGAAGAAAACAATATTTTCTTCTGTTTCTGCCGCCACCAACAACCAAAAAAAAAAAATCTCTTCCCAGCAGCAGCAGATCGACCACGTCTAGAACCAGACCCGATCTTGATCTCGACCTCACCGGCATTCATCTTCAGACGACCAGCAGTTTTTTTTTTCGGCGATCCGATCTGCACCTGCTTCTCACACTCCGACCCGACCTGCATCAGCAGCCCCGTGCCACCGCTTGCGCCCATCCCAGCAGCCCAAAGAGCAGATCCCAGCGCTCGCCTAGCAGCTGCCTAGCCTTGCGCGGCCCCTGCCCACCTTGCCTCGCCGTTGCCTATCTATAAACCAGAAAAAAAAACGCAGCAGAAATCCAGAGGAAGAAGACGCGAAAAGGAACGAAAAAAAAAAAAAAGAGAGAAAAAAAAAAGGGGTCTGACCTAGCCCAAAGAAAAGGACTCGGCCTAACAAAAAAAAAAGAAGCCGGCCTTGAAGCCCAGAAAAAAAAGAGGAACAAAAAAAGAAAACAAGGCCCCTGTGGCCCAGAAAAGAAGACAAAAAAAAGGCCCAAAGAGACCCGGCCCAGAGAAAAAAAAAAAACTAAAGAAAAAAATAATAATAAGGCCCACTGCTAAAAAGATAAAGGAAGCGGCCCCGTTTTTTTTCTTTCTCAAGCACAAAAATATCGCTATGCACGCCTGCATCAACACGCACGTGTGCTAGGATTGTTTTATCGAAATCAAGTATGTTTTATTTATTTATTTATTTATTTTTAACCAAGCATGTGAATTTGATTTATCTTTTCTATTTTTAAGCATGCTTTAGATTTTATTATATACGCTTTTATTATAAAATTCTCAAGCATGTTTAGTTAGATTATATTAATCATTTTAAGCATGCTTTGTCATTAATGCTTCATATAATTATCTTTAAGCATGATTATATATTTTATTTTTGAGCATGCCATATATATCTATATATATTGTTATACATTGTTTATGAAATTTTGAGCATGTTTTTCTTTTTACGCTTATATAAATTATGCCTACGCATGCTTCGTATTATGTTATTGTCTACATTTTATTTTATGCATGATATATTCTTGCTATTCTTATGTGTGGTATATAATTTGCTGTATATTTGTGACATTTGAGCATGCCATGTAGTTTATTTTTCTTATATGCTATGTTTTATTATTAAATGTGCTATGTTATTGTTAGAATACAATATATAAATTGTGTTTTGCCATGATAATGAAAATTCATGCTCATTATACACACACTTACTGTGATAAAGTATTTTCACATAGCATCGGAAAAAAATGTGACCATTACGAATCTTGGTCTTGAAATCTAATTCACATTTTTTGGAAAATAATTCACGTGGATATCTTTATGACTGCGTAATTTATATCTTCCCTCTTGTTTTATGTAGATGGCTGATCCAACTCGACCTGAGTTTGACATTTTGGACTCAGAAGGACTTACCATCGTTGGGTTTCCGATATGGAAACTGCCTTTGTGGCAAAAGACTACACTGCCACCATTACTGATCCCAAAGATGATGAACTATCTAATAAGGTGAAAGTAGATGCCTTAATTTTTCTGAGGCGACATATTGATCCTAGCCTACGCTGGGAGTACTGTGGGATGCCCTTAAAGGACGTTTTGGGAACATTCAAGATACTTTGCTCCCAGGACTGGCTGTTCAGTGGAATGGAATCCGCTTGCTTGACTATAAAAAGGTCAATGACTTCAACAAGGACATGTTGCGCTTAAAGGCACGTCTCAATTTCTGTGGAAGGGAAATCACAGAAGATGATATGATCTACAAGACTCTTACCACTTTTCCTAATTCAGCTTTTATACTAGCGAACCAGTATCAGTTGGATTATGACAACAAAAGAATCACAACCTTCAATAAATTGATAAGCCTACTGCAAGTGGCTGAGAGACAAAATGAGATTCTCTTGGATAACACTGCCAGGCCCACTGGGACAAAGAAAATTCCCAAGGCTAATTATGGCAAAATGAAAAGTGGAAATAACTCCAATGCAAGGGGGTTTAGACGTGCTGATCCCTACCCACGTGGCAACAATGCACCAGGTGGAAAGGGACATGGGGATCATGGAAACAAGATGCAAAAGGAAAGAGTTGACAATGAATCATGCTATAGGTGTGGAGTCATTGGACATTGGTACAAGAACTACCAAGCAAGCAACAAGTAGCAGCCAATTACAAGAGGTATAGAGAGTCTAAAGAACAAGTGGCTCACTATATAGAAGAAGGAGGTCATGACCTAGACGTCAACCTTATAGTTGCAAACTCCAATGGCAAAGAGGAACTTGCTAAGTCAATGGATGCTCTCAATCTTGATTGATCTACTTTATTCATTTTATTTTCCAAAGACAGTTGTGAAGGCATAATGCCTCATTTTTAATTAGACTATTGTTTGGTCTTAAAGTTTATTTTCAATCATGGATTGATGAATAAGATTTCTGAACAAGACCTTGATTTGATTATCGTTGGCTTATTAATAAATTTTGAATTTTATTCTGAAGCACTGAATTTATTCAAATTTATTTACTATACACATATTTACATGGTTCGACATAGCACTATAAAGATGTAAAGCAATACATCTAGAGAAAAATTATTAGAATGAAAAGAATACCATTCTACACAAATAGAAATACTCTAAAGAATATGAGTTATATTTTCTAAATACCTCCCATTTATTTATAGGAATGAATGGAGGAGAACTTGAGTGCTTAGATGATAGTGGGACTACCCACACAATATTAAGAAATAGGTAATTATTCATTGAACTAATAGCCTATAATTCCTCTCTGACTACGATGATTGGATTATCACAACTAATAAAATGGCGAGGAACGGCCAAATTTTTGCTGCCTAATGGCGCAACATTTCAAGTCACAGACGCTCTATATGCACCCAGAGCTAATCGAACCTTGTTAATGTTTCAAAGCAATTTGTGCCAACGGTTATCATGTAAAATCACACCGTGAGAATGGAATTGAATACCTTGATATCACATCTAATGACTGTGGAAGGAAACACATCTTAGAGAAACTTAGGAGTCAATTTAGTGGACTGTACCTCACTACAATTCGGATCATTGAATCCTATACTGTCACCAACAATGAAATGTGGGACACTGACTCATACAGGCTTTTGCATGACCGCCTATGGCACCGAGGTCATGACATGATGATCCGTATTTTTCAAGAACTCACACGGACATCCCTTCTTTCGAGTGAAAAATGGGAGAAAAATTCTGCCACACTGCAAGGTGTCGGTTCTAGGATTGCTCAAATGCAGTCATTGCTTTTCTGAAGTACCAGAAGCACTACCTCCCTCCCATTATGCCTTATTGACTATTTCAAAGGCACATCACTCGTTTTCCAAAGCCTGCTCTTTAGCAAAAAAAGGATCGAGACCTTCCTATGCTAAAGATACAAAACAAAACATTCCATTCTTCAAAGGATACAAAGAGATGTCTGTGGACCTATCCATCCAGAATGCGGACCATTCAAGTACTTTATGGTTCTGGTGGATGCTTCAACAATCTGGTCACATGTCATTTTATTGTCCATAAGAAATGCTGCAATACTCCTAGCATAGATTATACGTTTAAGGGCTCACCACCCTGATCACCCTATCAAGTCTATAAGGCTTAATAATGCTGGAGAGTTTACATCAAAAGCATTTGATGATTATTGCATATCTATTTGGATCGATGTAGAGCATCCTATACCCCATGTGCATACACAAAATGGTCTCGTAGAAGCCACCATCAAAAGGCTACAGATGGTGGCTAGGGCATTGGTTATGTGCACCAACCTGCCTATATCTGCATAGGGTTATGCAATATTGCACGCAGCTTTACTTATTCGTTTAAGACCCACAGCTAGCCAACCATTTTCTGCGTACCAGTTGGTAACTGGATATGAGCCTGACACTTCACACTTACGCATATTTGGTTGAGCAGTATATGTGCCTATTGCACCCCCACAGCGCACCAAAATGGGTCCTCAGAGACGATTAAGTATTTATGTTGGATACGAATCCCCAACATTATCCGCTATTTGGAACCCTTGACAGGCGATCTCTCTACCGCTAGATTTGCGGATTGTCACTTTGATGAGACAGTCTTCCGTCGTTAGGGGGAGATAGGAAAAAGGATTTTCCAAGGAAACGACAGGAATTGTCGTGGTTTGTCCCTACTCTGTCTCATTTTAATCCCCGCACTTCACAATGTGAAAGTGAAGTGAAAAGAATTATCGATCTTCAGAACATAGAAGATTCAATGCCTGATGCGTTTACTAATATCGTAAAAGTGACGAGATCACATATATCAGATGCAAATGTGCCTACAAGGTTAGAAGTCCCCAATAAGGGGCACGGTGCCGCAGATAGAGGCACTGCAACCGCACTTAGTGGAGGTGTGGTTGAGGCCGTGGCTCCCAAGGAAGAGGGGGAGGTCACTTGGTTCGATTGACACTCACCCAAGGAAGAAGAGGGTGAGTAAGGCACAAACCAATCATCAATGTATAGAATCCCTCTCATGAGATTGTCTCTGATTATAGTTATGTCCATGAATCAATACTGGAGGACGCTCCGATGTTTAAAATGATTCCAGAGAACAAAAAATCTCAGAGGATTATGAGAGTGCGTATGAGTTGATAGAAAGATCTTCCATACACATTGATGATATATACTATTGCTCAAGGAACCATAGAGCACGATGATATCGAACCACGCTTGTTGCAAAATGTCAACAAAGAGCATATTGGCCTAAATGGAAAGAAACAATCCAGGCAGAATTAGATTCTCTGACAAAGAGACAGGTATTTGGTCTGGTAGTGCTAACCCACCAAGTGTAAAGCCTGTAGGACATAAATGAGTCTTTGTCAGAAAGCGTAATGAGAAGAATGAAGTCCTGAGGTACAAGGCTCGCCTTGTGGCGCAAGGTTTCTCACAACGCCCTGGAATTGACTACGAGGAGACATACTCTCCCGTAATGGACGTTATAACGTTCGCTACTTAGTTAGCTTAGTAGTTTCCAAAGGACTGGAAATGCAGCTCATAGATGTGGTTACTGCATATCTCTATGGGGATCTAGATTCAGAGATATATATGAAAGTGCCTGATGGCCTTACATTACCCAAGTCAAGTGACTCTAAACCACGGAGTGCGTTTGCAACTAGTTGAAACGCTCACTTTGGATCAAAACAATCCAGGCGGATGTGGTATACCCGTCTAAGTGACTACTTGATTGGGAAGGGATATAAGAACGATGTTATGCCCCTGCGTATTCATAAAGAAAACAAGTTCCGGATTTGCAATTGTAGCTGTATATGTCATGATATGAACATAATAGGTACTCTTGATGAAATAAGAGAAACCGCGAGCTACTTGAAATCCGAATTTGAGATGAAGGATCTTGGGAAAACTGATTCTGTCTAGGCTTGAACTAGAACACCGAGTTTGTGGAATACTAATCCACCAGTCTGCGTACGTCCAAAAGTCAGGCGATATAACATGGACAAAGCGCATCCTGCTAGCACTCCCATGATCGGTCGAAGCTTGGATGCAAGGAAATATCCATTTCGTCCAAAGGAAGATGACGAAGAGGTGTTGGGAGCTGAAATTCCCTATCTAAGTGCAATAGGTGCATTATTGTACCTAGCATAATGTGCTCGACCAGACATTGCATTCTCGGTGAACTTGTTAGCTAGATTTAGCTCAGCGCCAACGCAGCATCACTGGAATGGTATCAAGAACATTTTCGATAGCTAAAAGGAACCATTGACTTGGGACTGTTCTTTCCCTACATAGAGACAAGAGGGACCGCAGATGGAACTGCAATCCCTAAAGGAAATTTTGATGGCGAAAACGTCACTCACTACACTAAAACGCCAAATGACGTTTTGGTCAGTTTTGCTGATACTGGATACGTATCTGACCCACATATCGTTCCCAAACTGGTTATGTATTTATCAATGGGAACACGGCGATATCTTGAAGATCAACCAAGCAAACCTTTGTGGCTACCTCCTCGAACCACTCAGAGATCATTGTTCTACATGAGGCGGTTCTTGAGTGTGTATGGTTAAGAACTATCATTGCACATATTCGAGGGACTAGTGGTTTGAGTTCTACCACTGAAGAGCCTACTTGCATTTGCAAACACAATGCAGCTTGCATCCAATAGATGAAGCTAGGTTATATTAAGGGTGATAACACAAAACACATATCGCCAAAGTTGTCCTACAATCAGCAACAACAGACTCTCCTCAAGATTCAAATGAATCAAGTAAGGTCTGAGGAGAATGTGGCAGATTTGTTCACCAAATCATTGCCTAAGGACACATTTGAGAAACATGTGAAAAACATAGGAATGCGAAGACTTTCCAAGCTCCCTAGATTAATGTAAGTATCAGGGGGAGGTGTAGACGTTAGGGGGAGTCTAACACACACATATCATACTCAAATGTAAAAGGTGCGTTGTGCTCTTTTCCTTCGACCAAGGTGTATTTTTGTCCCACAGCGTTTTTATTGTTACTTGGCAAGGTTTTTAGTGAGGCAACAACTCATGCACCATTTCGTCTTTGACTTGGCACAAGGGGGAGTGTTAAAGGAAAAACATATTGTGTGCCTTCGTCAAAGTGATTGACGGAGAGGGAATCAAACAATTACCGATTAACATCAATCAGCATGGATTACGAACCAATCAGTAGTTAATGTCATCATTGTAATTGTTCTTTCCATTGTAATTCTCTCCCTATATAAAGGGGTTATGAAATGAAATGAGTAGACCAATTCCAATCCTTTTTTTATTTTTACATTAATATATTTTTTCTTTATTTAATAATAATATAACTTCAAATCTAGCTAAAATATAGAGAGAATTGGTGCTGACGTATTTCTAAAATAGCTAGCTAAAATGATTTTTTAGTTACTTTGGTTAAAATTAGGTGTCACTATTGTCACCCTACTAATTACTTTCTTCACCCTGCAAATTTCTAATTATTGAAAGAGTAAAATATCCGAATATAAAATTACAATAAAGGACAATATCTTATTAAAATTACAATTTATTTTTCTTATTACACCATACAGAACACATATTTAAACTTCATTCTTAATCTCTTCTATCATCATTAAACCCTAACGCTTTCTTTCTTAGCATTCATCATCCTCAAATCTTCAATCATTCTCATGTTATGCTAAAAAAAAGAATTCAAAATGCGGAAAAAGCCAAATAGAAAAAGAATTTGAGTTAAACCACACTTTGGAAAAGGATATTTTGGGTACTATAAATGGGTGAACTAAGTAAACTTAAAATTAAAAAAATAAACGTAGGGTGAAAAGAAATGTAAGGTTAAAAAAGTAGTTAGTAGGGTGGCAATAACCGCACCCATTGCGAAAGATGCTCTTAGTTTGTCTTAGTTAGTTTTTTCCCCCCCCCACTTTTTTGATATATTGTATTATTTGAGAATTAGTGACCTCTCAATCTTTTATGTAAGTACACATGATATGTTTAAAGAGTTGAACTGAAAAATTTTAAAAAATGTTCAAATTATGAAATTTTGATTTATCTCCTTAATTTACCTTGAGAGGCAAAATTTAAAATGAAAAAAATTATTTGACCAAAGTTAACAATAAAAAAAGTGGTAGGACTACGATCAAAATTGATATAACAAATTGGACCTTGATTAAAATATCTCTAATTTTTAAATATACAAATTCCTAGGTTCAACATGAGACAACTAATTAATCACAAAATGGGCCAGAAAAAAAAAGTTAGGCATATGCATGCGATCAGTATTTCCTTGAATCTGCTATAAGACCTTCCTATACAAAAAGCTGTAATAACAAGTAAATTAAATAATCATTATTCAATCCAGAAAACGTAGCTTTTACCAGTGTACTTATTACTTAATTAGAAGGGATGGGAAACAGTTGCATAACGTTGTACTATAATTCCTTGAATCCATGAGCGCAAAGATCTCAACCATATCCTCAAGACAACTTAATTAATATCCATCAAAATTCGGTAATTTTATGTTATAACATTTATGTCATACAATATCTAAATATCTTCAAAACTAGACTATAAAATAAGTATCACTATTCGCCGATCAAATCACTTACTCAAGCTTTTGTCCGGTATTTCCATAACTTCGGAATACATAAATACGAAACCTCGCGCAATCTAGTTGGAGCAGTTGGCAAAACATTGTATCGAGTTGCACTTTAATGTGTGGGTCATTTATGACGACACTGCAGGGTAGACTATAGATGCACCCGGATAGGGACTTGGGACTCTATGCACATCCCAAATTCTTATGGCATTCTTCTTCTAGCTTCTTCTTCAGTCGCAGTCTAGTCAGCCTCAACCACTGTGACCAGGTCGCTCAAGACCATGTATACCAGTAACCGAGTAAATCAAGGTCACCCAAGCTTAATCTTGAATTTTTCTTCACTAGCTTTCGAGGCCCACTACTCCTTCAATGAGGTTCAAGTTAAAGTCATATAACGGAGTTGCTTGTTTCTATTTCAGTTTGCTGCTCAAGAAAATGAAATCTAGCAATTTATTTTGTATTTTTCTCTACAAGTTTGCTTCATTAAATTTTTGTCACTATCTAACATGATAATCTTTACCGTGTAAGATGGCTTTTACTTATCTGCAAATATCACATTATGGTTTTATATGAACAACTCAATAAATAAAAACCGAAATATCTCCATAACTCAATACGATATATTATGAAGTGTATATTTGTTAGAGTAACATGAGAGTGAGAATTTAGATAATGGTCAAGGCTAGGGGTTCAATATAAATGCAAGTGTTGTAAGGTGTTAATAATTAAGCATAAAACAAGTACTACTTGTAATTTTAATTTGAGAGAATATCACAAATAGTCACTGAACTTTTACCTATTCGACACTTTGGTCATTCACCTTTTAAATATATCACTTTGATCACTCAACTTTAACTCTGTTATTCACTTTAGTCACCTCGTTAATTTTTTTCATTAAAAAAAATTATTTGCCACAATATTAATGATATTTTCGTCTAACCAATTGTAAAAAATTGAGAAAAATCTGAATTGGGATGATTGGGGGAAGTGATTAAAATGAGACAAAATGCCCCTTAGGTGACTAAAGTGATTGACAGAGTAATAGTTGAGTGACTAAAGTGATATATTTGAAAAGACCAAAGTGTCGAATGAGTCATAGTTGAGTTACCATTTGTAAAATTCTCCCTTTTAATTTTGTAATGAGGTAAATTGATCTTTTACTAAATCAAACACATGGATGATATGAAAAATAAAAATTAACGACTCCGGTTTTTATCTAATGCAAACGAGATAGAAGACACGCATGCATGCAAGCATGGTGCGTAAATGGATCGAAGTTTCGAAATTGAAAAGCAAGTAAAAATTATGCTTCTAGAGCATTTGATGTGGAAATCTTCTAATTTGCCAAGCTATATGTTTTCTGAAAAGTATGTCAACCTTGGATGCACGACCTCCTATAGAATGAAAATTTAAACATGAAAATGTCCAATAATATGTGGGCATAATCATAATTCAATGTTTTTATAGTCATATGGCATTATCTACTGAGTATTGACAGTATCATTGCCATTGGAAATTACTATGCGGGCCTCTCTTTTTTTTTTTCAAACAAACCATAATTCATTAATTGAAAAAGAAATTACAAGGAGTGATTGTATTCACACATTTCTCTTTACTAAATACACAATCCTTGTTTTTGAACATTTTTTAAATACTTTTATACCCTCACAGGTCACAACAACAACAAAAATCTTAACAAAAACAAATTATAGAGATGAGACGAGAAGCAAATTGAAAAGTCAAACATTACTCTTCTTTAACATCAATCTCATCAATTCATTAACAAGTTAATTCTTCTTGATGAATTACATACTACCGTGAAAACAAAGTATTGTCTCCAAGATGTCGCTTCTAACCTATTTGCCAACATGAGATTCAGAATTCCAAGAATTTAATGTCTATTTATGTGAACTGAAGAAAATTTACCGATGAATAAAGCGAATTTGCAAGGAGAAACTTAAGAAATTTTCCAAAACATAGCAAGGAGTCCAAAATGTCTACTTGCATTAGTACGTCTGAAAGATCGACGTATGGAAATGAGTGTCCTAGCCTAAAGAATTTGAACTCACTTTGAAAATCAGGTAGAGTCCTCAGGGTTATAATGACATAGCCATAATATAAATTTGAAAAAAAAAAAAAGTTATGGAGAGAATTTGATGAACGGTAGGGTATGGCTGGGGACTTCATCCTAGGCCTTGATGGGAGAATTGAAGTTAGTTATTTATTTTTATATTATTGATTTTATAAAAGATAAGAAGGGTATAAAAAGAAGTTTAAGGAAAATATTAGACAAAAATAAAACTTGGGTGTGTGTATTAAGTAAATAGACATGTGTTAATAAAATTTCTCAATTACAAGCTCAATTATGAGTCAAATATTACAGACTAGAGAGAAAAAAAAAGTCCAAACAAACAAGTCAAATATTACCATCTTTTGAAAATCTACTATGGACAAACTAAAAAACTATTGTTGACGAACCAAAAATATACTATTAAAAAACTCAAAAGCTACTAATTCATTTTCAGGCCAAACCTGACACGGTCGTATCTTCGTCATCTGACCAACGTTTGATTGTGGACTAGTGCAATTGTGTTCTCATCGCTAACATGAGTCCACCGATCGATGCTCATGGATTGTCCATCCGATCAATGATGACAACATATCAATTGTGTTCTCATCGCTAACATGAGTCCACCGATCGATGCTCATGGATTGTCCATCCGATCAATGATGACAACATATCGAGCCTCAAAATTTCAAGATTCTCTAATGAGTTTTTACTGTTTTGCGGCAACTCTTGTCATTTATAGAACAAATCTAGGTAATGAAAATAATTCTCTCGTCATAATATGCATTTTCTATGGCTTCATTGTCATCTTTAATCCATTTATGGCGAAAATTATTTACAATGTAGGTTTTACGGAGAATATGAGCCATTATTCAATCATTTATTAAAAAAATAGAAATTGGTACTCTTAGTTTTAATAAAAATTTGGTCTAATTTATAAGTAAAAGGTTATTAATTAGTTTTTTATTAGTTTTAATAATTTTCGCCTTTTTGCTCTTCTTTTTGGTCGCCAACCCTAAACCTCAAACATCAAAGATCTGAAAAAGTTACACAAACTAAATTCTTCACCAAGCCAAACCAATGATCAAAACACTTAATAAATTGGTATATAAGCAGACATGGAAAAAGATGAACCTACCTTAACCATAGAGAAGATAAGCATACATGGCCATTAATTACAAGTACGTCATTATTTCTGTGTCTGACGAAGCAAACATGACCCCTTCCAAGTCCAACCCTCCATATTAAGACAAATTCAATTCAAACACCATCCCACCACGAAACCGGCCTTAGTATATAAAACCCCCATTACCAAAATACATAACACCACCCAACAAGTAGCCAAAGTTTACAAATCAAATATCATCAGAGAGCTCCTTCATTATTCTTGGATTTAAATAACCCCCCTTCACTACATTGACTTGCTCTCCCCTTTAAATATTTGATGTCATGAGCTCACCTACTGTCCCCAATTTGCCATTTGCCTTGGAATATTAATAACATGTCACAGAAACATCGATCCCCACAACAACAACAACAGCAACAATAACATCGTCAACAAACCCAGAAGATCAGCAATCCTTTTTGTTCGATTTAGCGACCTAATTCATCATCATCATCATGGATTTTTCAGACTACCCAACAGGCAAGTCTCCAAGAAGAGAGCTCCAACTCCAGGGTCCACGTCCAACACCTCTCAAGATTCATAAAGATTCCCACAAGATCAAGAAGCCACCGATTGTTCCTCAACCCTCGCAACCTAATCAGCCTCACCAGCCGCCTCGACAACCGGTTATAATCTACACAGTCTCGCCGAAGATCATTCACACAAACCCTAGCGACTTCATGAACCTCGTCCAACGCCTCACCGGATTACCTCGCTCCAATTCTTCTGCTTCTTGTTCTTCCTCGTCTCCTCGAAATGATCAAAACACTAATGGAGGCGGTGGTGAATCGACAATGGAGCAGTCTAGGTCGTCGGATCATGAAGGAATCATGGACATGGATGATGATGATCGTGATCGTGATGCTGGTGTGAAGCAGCAAAAGGGTTTGTTTCCGGGGATCTTGTCGCCAGCTCCGGGTGCGCTTCCTCCGATTCCTTCAAACTTCTTCTCTCCGCCGGCGGATAGCTTCTTCCATGACTTGAGCCCGGTACTTCATGGTAACAGGAACTTCATAGAAGGTAGCTACATGCCTAGTCCGTCCAACTTCTTTTCCCCTAATCAGTCCATTGACTTATTCAACAATTTTTCCGATTTATAGTTTGTCTTTCTTTTTCAAATTCTTTACAAGTGAATGAAAGATTTATTCAGAATAGAGTTTTCTGGGTTTGTCTTTTCAGAGATAGAGATTTTTTTTTTTTTTTTTTCCGATGAAATTCAGAGATAGAGTTTTGGCGATGAAGAAAATTATAGAAATAGTGGGGAGGCAAGTTGGAAAGTTATTAATTAGTTGATAGTTTAGTAGTGTGGGTCATAGTATTCCCAAAAAAAAATTAGTATGGGTCATAGGATGATGGATCATGCAGTACTTGGATGCAAACATCTTATGATTCATTATCCTTTTGTTTTTGATACCATTTTTTGTCACGTACTCTTTGGCGTGTAATTTGCAAACATATATAGTTGACCTTTCCCATTGTTGTTTTCGGTTTGTTTTATTAATTTGTGCTCTTGCAGTTCTCAGAAAAGAACTAACTAGCTTATATTAATTCGCATAACCTGGGATTCCCAAATCCCAATGGTTGAATTGGATAATTCTGGTAAACTTGTTAGCTTATACTTTCCGGTAAAACTTAAAATCATAGTCTATTATATGGTAAATTGTCTTTTCAAAGATAATTTTTGTAAAATACCAATTAAATCGTTGTTTAATAATCTAAGGTGGCAGCTGAGTCATTGGATCGCAATTAACAAGAAAAATTGATGCGGACTACAACCAATATGGAGTCTAGTTTTTGGACTTTAATCTAATTGATCGATTTTATATCAATCATGAGAATGTCCATTAATTTAGTACAATTATTAATTATATGGTTAAACTATCTGTTTTTATTGGTTAAATGTTTCACGATACATCAAAGCTAAAGGACTATTAATTTGCATCCTACAACCATAAACTAGAAACATTTGATGAATGATAAGCTTGGATATGTTTAGCTTCATGCAAACAACGATTTCAATAGCGGTTTAATGAATTTGTCTGTAAGTATTTTAGCAAAAGTATACAAAAAGTTTAGAGCTTAAATGCAATCAATCAGATAGTCCAACGATTTTCCCTTTAGGGAAATTCTACAATATGTAAATGACATGCATACAATTACTATATTTAGAACTTAATTATTCAAATGAGAACTTAGTTTACTCTAAAAAGGATCTTATTTACCTTAATGACATTTTTTTTCTAGTTTACCTACTTTTCTCTAATCAAGGACCTTATTTACCTCAATGAAGACTTTTTTTGGTCACCACATGAGTTCTCAAAGTGGTAAATGTTACATAAAATATGACATGTTATATCTTTACTTTACCCTTCTCTTTAAATATAGTTTTAATTTTCTTACCTTTTTTTCATTTTTATATTAAGTTTTTAGAGAGAATTATAATCCGAAACAAAAAAAGAATTAGTTTTGTCCGTCAAGCATCAGTATGGAGATGCCGACATCATCCATATCATCAATTTCAATTAACAGATTTATTTAGATCAAAAATTTAACGTTAACTCACACGCAAAAAATCCAAAAACACAAGGTGGTAAATTGTTTAAATTGAAAGCATGAGTATAAATTTGTATAATAGTGCAAAGTGCAAACTAAAGGGTAAGTTACTCTTGTGCTAGAATTATTTTTGCATAACATCACAGTAGTCTCGTTGAGAGTCATTGAAACATAGCAACTAACTTTTTTTTCTTTTTTTTGAGAATTAAACATAGCGACTAACTCCATCCAATTATATATAAAAAAAATTATCTAACATAACGTCTATTAGAAGTCCATAGTTATCCTCAAAACCAAGACATGAATCAACTTACAGTGGACAAGTGATATTATTAAAGAAGGGTTGATCAATGCTCATACAGGTTTCGAAGTTTTTAAGTTTATAAAGGAGATAAAGAGAAAACAGTTTCTTTATCATTTTTTTGATTACACAGCCAATGGCATCTTGGAAACGCATACCCTTCTCATCTCATGATACTAGTGAGATTTGATATCGTGATTTCATGTTGTGAGTTATTTTAGATAACCAACATGTCACACCTCACCGGCACAATACAAACTAGTTACATCAAATGATAATTTCGTATATTCTGTTGTAAAATGTCACAGGCCTTCAGATTAAGTGAACAATGAGCAATGATGACATGACAAGTGACACCATTAATTTGAGATACAAATTTAATGTGTGTCTAATTTGGGGATTTGAGGACTTTTATTATGTTAAACTAGTATATAACCTAATTTAATGATTTCAACTATCATTTAGATTCATATGCAAGAATTGTATCTAAAAAAATAACCAAATTCATAATCATTTGGTCATTCAAAATTGTGTAAGCAAATGTAGTCTGTTAGAAAAAATTAAAACCAACATTGTATTCATCAAATGGTTAAGCGTTTTCTAATTTGGCTAATTTTTTTTTTATAGGATCATGTGTGTGTAACTAGATAATGAATGGTTGAGATTATTAAACTAAATGTTAAAATAAAACATCCTCACATTTCAAGTTTAAGGAGGTCCTCTCTAGATCATCCCTATATATATATATGAGAGCCCTTCCACTAAGAGATCCCTCTTTTTGGTCTTTTCTAGGGATATGACATTAGACCAACTTTTCGATCACATTTCAGCATCTCAACCGTTCAGTTTTTAGGTCCTAATGTATAGATCATTTCTGCAAATTTTCAGCCAAATCGGTGATCGTTATAGTATCAAAATAGTTAAAATCAATAAACGAACCAAATTTGTCAAACTTGAACCGTTCATACTTATAATCTTAAGTCACCATTTTGAAGGCCTTAATGATAATCAATTTGGCTTAAAATTTGCAGAAGTGATCTGAACATTAGGACCTAAAAATTGAATGATTAAGAGCATCTTTAGCAATGCTTGCCATTTTTAAGTCAAATTTTAGCTAAAGTAGCTAAAAAGTCATTTTAGCTAAAGTAGCTAAAAAGTCATTTTAGCTAGCCATTTTAGAAAGACGTCTACATCAATACTCTCTATTATAACTAGTTTTGAATTTATATTATTTTTTTAAAAGTAAGGTAAAATAGTTTAAATGTATTTAAAAATTATATAAAATAACTCAAAAGGAATGTTATAAATTATAGAGAGCCTCATCTCGCTCTCTATATTTAGGAGTGAGATAGCTAAAAGTTATAATGGAGAGCTACTTAGGAGTTTGATGTAGCTGTTAAAATATATGAAAAGCTAAAAATGCTTGACAAAATAGCAATACCAGCCATTTTTGTGTCAAATTTTAGCTAGCCACTTTAGAATTATGACTGCGTCAATGCTCTCTATTTTAGCTAGTTTTGAATATATATTATTTTTTTAAATGAATATTAAATAGTTTAAATGTATTTATAAATTACATAAAATAACTTAAAAGGAATGTTTTAAATTATAGAGAACATCATCCCGCTCTCTATATTTAGGAGTGAGATAGCTAAAAGTTATAATAGAGAGCCACTTAGGAGTCTGGTGCAGCTACTAAAATAGATAAAAAGCTAAACATGCTCTCCAAAATAGCTAAGGAGCCACAATAGAGAGTCTGCTAAAAATGCTCTAAGATGCCAAAATATGATCGAAAAGTTAGTTTAATATCATATCACTAGAAAATACCAAAAAAAGGGATCCCTTAGTAGAAGGGCCCTGTATATATATAAATCTTGCTCTGCTAAGGAGGTCCTTAACTTAGCTTAAGAAACGGATTTCCATATTTTGACTACTTTTAAATTATATATTTACATCTTAATCGTTCAGTTTTTAGGTATATTATAAATAGAAACAAAAAAATTTCCTCAACCACCCATCCCATGATACCATTATGATTTGAATATATGACTTTCACGGCAAATAATCGACAGATCACAACTCGATCACCGATATTATTTTATTATTTTACTTTGTCAATATTCTTTTAGAGAAAAAAAAAACCGTGTTACTAGATTAAGCGCTAACTGCCACTATACCGGAACCTAAATTAACATCCACTAGATTCATTACTATATTGTAAGCTCCAAGACTCTCTCGAACTCCAATTTATAAACCTTATCTATAATGTAAAACTGAGACTAAGTTCTCTGATTTACAGAGTAGTTTAATTTACTGGCCAGACAAGCATAAAAGAGCTCTACTAGCTTTGCCAGTTGACTATGGCAATTATTTTCTTCACTTGCACCCACTTATATATCCCTCTAGAAGACAAGGCTACATTTTTATTTTATTTTTTTGAGAAGAAACGACAATTGAGACAAGGCTACATTATTAATGCTGCTAATCTGGTATGAGCTAGTTGCTTATTAGAGGGGACACATCCATATTTAGGGGACTTAAAAGCCAACAAATTCAATATCATAATGCTTGGAGTGGTTAAGAACACAATTAAATTAGTCCACGAAGTTTGTTACACTGCATGATTACTTTATTATTTGGATTAATCAGACTGCAAAGTAGTATGTACATTTGGAAAGAAGATGTTGGGATTTTAGGTTATTGGCCAAAACAGGCTGGAGTACTAGAATTCCAGGTTGCATTCGGCTTTTCTCTTCAACCTAATACACGGATACAGAGACGTGCAAGTCATGCATATAAATAGAAGAACAATATTAAAGGAAATGTAACGTCTAAACAAGGGTAATTGCCTTTTCAAATATGTATAGATTACCCCTCATTTACAAAAACATTGCGAAGGTTTACAAAATGCGGTGAAACACTACGAATCTTTAAAATAATGGATGAAGTCCCATTAAGAATACGTTACGAAATCTTATTCGTAAGTGAATGGATAATTTGGACATAGGCTTGGCAACGTGCGGGTATAGTGCGGGTACGATGCGGGTTCTTAACGGGCCGACCCGGTAAGAACCCGTTAGCTTAACGGGTTTTGTGGGCCAAACCCGGCGGGTTTACGGGTTTTCCGTTAGTTAACAGGCCCGTAAACATTTTTTTTTTTTTACTTTTTATTAAAGCAACTAAAACCAATTAAGACTTATGTATACGACGAAATTTTTAATTTTCTATCTTTTTAACTTCCGTTGAAATTTTTTATTTTCTATCTTTTTAGATTTTTTTTCCTTTCCTTTTTTGACAAAAAATAATTCACAAATGACATTTGCTTGGCATAATGGTCATCTTGTTCATGTTTTCCAAGCAAATGTCATTTGTGAATGGGAACCCAAAAGACCGGGATCGTTTATCCTATGCTTATAATATAATTGATTGGGACATAAATCTTGGGGATATAATGCCTAATCCCCGTGCAGAAGTATTACAGTCCTCGAAAAAGACATCCTGGATAATATCATGAATCTCATCTAACTACACATACTCATCCCTTACATGTCACATAGTAAAATGAGCAAGTCGATGTGCGACACCATTCGCTTCACAGAAAACATGTTGGACCTAGACTCATTCTAACTTCTTCTTTTTTTAGAAGAAATAGAATCCATTAATAACCAAAAGCATTACAAAGCATTGGAATAACCGGTTGTGGTATTAACACCACGACACATATTCCTACCAAGATGCATAGTTATGGGTCTGTCACTAATAGTAACATCCATGAACCGAAAAGGTCCAACCCCTAACCAATTTTTACGCCTATCAACCCAGGCTACAAAGAAAGATAACCAATCCCGAGTGTCACGATACGACCTCGTCACCAACATCCAGACGAACCACTCCACCCTCTTCCACATCGTGTCCATAAACCGTCAGACCACGTGCAAGGGAAATCCACCTTTCCGTTGATAACCAAACAACATCGAACTTCTAACATATTGTTCCCATGAGTAACACCATATAGATGGCTCCACAACACGACCAAAACCTCCAAACCCTAGCTCAATTGAGTAGGGACGTTTTATTTGACCTAACCAAAAACCTGAAACTAAAACTCTAATAAAAAACTGACCAAACACAGCGGCCCGGCCCAACCTCCACTTCCCGCAAGGAGCCAACGCCGCCCTCCTCCAAACTTGCTGCCAGCTCTCTTTCCACGTCACCACACAGCCGCCTTGCACCGCCACGTTGTAGCAATGCATTCCTACGCCACCACACCGCCGCGCCACAAAGCCGGCCACCCCCAAACCTGGTTGATGTCCGAGATTGAAACCCAGAAAGGGGCGAACCATATCCAAGCTCGTCCCTGCCCTAGGATCGAAGACTCGGTCATCGCCGTACACCCTGAACCATCCGTGACGCCAGGAACTGCCGCCGGTAAGCACCCCTTCGCTGTTCCTTGTCAGATCTCACCCATGACCCAAGAGGAGGAGATCTCACCTGATCTGCCCCGTCCGGCGTCAAACCACCTTCCACCATTCGTGAACCAAGCCTCCGCCAGAGATCCATGCCGCTAGCCCGAGAAAACTTCCTCTACCGGACCGGAACGCAGCGGCAGGGAGCCAGAGGCGTTCGGCCGGGAGAGGTCGCACTCGAAGACTCTCTCTCCCTCTCTCCTTTTTCTCCGCGCGTTGTTTGCCTAAAATATTATTAGACTCATTCTAACTCTCCCATATGGGCCTTGATATCTTCAAATATCAAGATATGCCTAACATGCTTATTTTTGGTAAATTCCCAATATACTGCAATACAAGATATGTTTGGACTTCCCTATTATGATTGGGGTATGAGTTCACATCTGGTCTCATTTCTATGATTTGTTCGTCTAATTTACACCTAAATATTTATTTATTTATTTATTTATTGTTTATATGCACCTCACTCATGGGGAGGCAGCCCGACTACTTCATTAAGGAGAGATATACGATTCTCTTTAACTTGCGAGCAAACCATTTAGTTGTCATTTGATAATTTCTTTTTATGAGAACTCTTCTGGTCTCTAAGTAGTGCGCGGTGATTTTTTTTTTTTTTTTGTGTGATATT
The DNA here is from genome assembly GCA_024704745.1 of Rosa lucieae. Lineage (NCBI taxonomy): Eukaryota > Viridiplantae > Streptophyta > Magnoliopsida > Rosales > Rosaceae > Rosa > Rosa lucieae. Next base: position 37,017,943 of record CM045497.1, read on the forward strand.
GTTACTTCATATGATAAACTATGGTAATTTTTTTCTCAACTAGCTTAAATTCCCAAACTAAACAAGTGTGTCCCTTATTTGTATGCTCGACAGAAGGTTCCTCTTCACTTGATTTCAAGCCGAGCAAGATGGGAAACGAAAGTGATGTATTTCGGCACGTTTCTTCCAATAAGTTGAAGCAATCAAAAAGTCTATACCTTTCTAACGAAACTATGTACCATCACAATATGAGCTTTGACAATTTATCTCATTACTTATTTAATCATATATTCCTCATTTTTCTAAACCCCATTGTCGTCGCCAATTATACACAATTGTCATTAGCACCCTTTAATAGTTTTGGGCTCCTTGAGCTAAAAAGTTGCAATCCACCATTTCTAGAAGATTTAATTAGCAATCTAGTACTAATTGGCCATTGACTAAAAGGAAAACTAAATATAAAAATAAACTTATATATATATAAATATGGAAATTATTCTATGCACCGACGGTGTAAGTGACCCAACCCTTATAAAATAATCTCAACCCTTGATATTTATTATCAACTTTATTTTTTATAAACAAAAAGTGTATTTAATGCAATCTAACCATTCATTTATGTTGGTGCAAGTGCACGGCGGTGCTCTGAATAATCTCTCATATAAATAAGGCTAGTACTCGCTACTCACTACTGCAGATTTTATTTTACTGTCAAATTCCTACATGAATACATGATGTTACACCCCTCCGCTAATTTTATCGGCATCCTCAGGTTAAACTACAAGATTTATCAGTTTACAAAGAAAACAACACTTTTGCACATAGTTTGGTGAGAACGAAAATTCAGATTAGTTAATCACCAAACGACTAATGAGATTCAGAACGACAGTCCACATTGTTGCTCAACGGACTAACTGGACTCTGTGTGCAACTAGGTAAGGGCTTTGTGAGGTCTTTCTCACCTCTGGGGTCATTATCATTTGTTAATGGGGAAGACTGCTTCCCCCTAAATGCACCCCACAAATAAAGCTTTGTCTGGAATCCTGCAAATCAATAAGTTCAAGAAGGCTATCTATTAAATCCTCCACAAGAGCTATACAGGTTATTAAATTAAAAAGAGAGTGCAGAAAATGTTCATGCAAACAAAGAATTTAGGACTCACTCTGAAACTGCTTGGGCAGTACACTTGAAGTGAAAACTAAAAGCTCAGCATTATCCAGCACTGCCCTCATAGCAAGATCCTCTTGGATCATGCTAACCACTAGGTTATCAAAATCCTTCTCATTACTGTACCAATAAAAAAAATTAAAATTAAAAAAGAAGAGCAAGTCTTAGAAAGCCAACAGTAAAAGATTTAGGAACAACTGAACAAGAACTAATGTGAAATCCATCACCTTTTGCTGTCAGGAAAAAAATAAAGAGCAATACTCTGATCACTTGGTCCGCAGCTCTCAAACGCCTTTGGCCACACATCAACCCTACAAACCAAATCTGGAAACAGCAGCATTGGTAGTAATTTCGCCTCTTCAAACACTTTAGCACATGCTAAGCTTGAAAGATGAGCTACAAGTCCACTAATGATGCTGAAGTCTTTGTTCATTATGCTTAGACTTCCCCTGTGTCAATACACAAAACCAACTCAGGAATTTAACCTGCACCAGATGTGCTTGTACAAGTTCACCTTAAATTCAAAACAAAGGGAGAGGATAGAATTTGTACCTCCAAGTTGGATCAATAATAGGCTGTGCAGCAACATAACAGTCTTCATTGATTTTCAAAGGGTCACTAGCCGCTATTTGAGGGGTCTTTAAAGATGCGGCCAGATCATGGGAGGAATTGACCTGATCTTCAAGAACCTGTCCCGACCGATTACCAATCTTTAGAACATTATCACAATTTTCACTGCCCTTAGCCTCGTGTTCAGGAGGGCTACCTTCACATATCTGAACCTTCGTTTTAGCCACAGACCCAGTGAATTTCTTTCTATTACTCTTCTTTTTCAACTTCTTCCTCTTCTTCTTCTTAGAGTTTTGGTTATGATGACTTTTCGAAGAGATAGAGACTGGTTTACACTCGTCACAAACCCAAGTAAAATCTTTCTCAAAATATTTTTCTGGTGTCACGTCAAGGCAATAACTGGAGATAAAAGAGAAGAGATGAGTTGATTAAAAGAGAAGAGATGAGTTGCTCAGCCATCCATACAGAGAACAGTGTGATTATAGTACAATTGTATAATTTGAAATAACCAGAAAATAAATTTAGTTTATAACAAAGCGGTAATTAACTAACAGTATCGTCACTTTTTTCATCGTTAAAAATTAAAATATAAGCAAATGGGAACGAATCATACATATGTTGTCGACTATCTTGACACTTTGAACAGTTTACCGTAACCTTTTCGAAGCCTCTATCACCACATGTTAGACAGACAGTTACCTGCAGAAACAGCACATAGTTAATTTTAGCATGCTTATGCTTTGTTCATAGATAATTTAGCACCCAAAATAACAACTAACAATTACAAAATGAAATTCGAAAGCCCCAGAGCCCAAATCCAAATGTATAAGAATTACTTAATAACTGGATGCGGTGAGTTTACTTAATATCAGTTTTCTTATAAGGATGTGGTGTTTTCTTAAAGCAGAAATAAAAACTGATATCAAATGGTAAACAGGTTATGGACAGTAAATGGTAAACAGGTTATTTTCAAACATCAATGTAATATTACATTGTTTAACTTGGGAGTATGAGAATAGCCATAATTTAGAATTTAGAATGAGTACTAAAGCAGAGGTAGATATCTTGTTATCGCATGAACTATCATGTTCTGACATTTTAGTAATGGGAACTGTTATTAACACTCCCAACAAGTCGATCTACAATCTTTGGCACTTATTCTGTGGGTGTATGGAAATAGTAAAACATATTTACTGATCAGGAGTAACTTCACACTTGCCAATCTCCACTAAACACCTTATTTTCAGAGATGTTGAATCCTGAATTACCCTCGACTTTTTTGACCTCCTTCCAATACCTCCTATTTAGTTGATCAACGGTTTTAAAGCTTTATCCCAACTATTTCCCAGATACAACCCAAGTTCCTATCCAGAACCTCACAATCTCTAGATTTATACTTCATTAAGGATATCAAATTCCACTGGAACATCAATTTGTAAGGTCAAAAATAAGATTTTGGAAACAGCAAAAAGACATTCAATTCACTTTGTAGGTAAAATATGAATAAATAAAAATGGAAACAGCAAACAGAAATTCAGTTTATCCTGTTTGTGTCTTTAGAATTTAAAGCTGTCTAATAATATCTTAAAGAGTGATAGCAAGGTATGACTAAAAGTCTGCCAAAGACAATCATATGCATCATGCATAATAGAGTGAGCTGTTAGGAATAAATTCTAAAACAAACAAGACCGAGATGAGAAAACTGTCACCTAATCAAAATGATCTCTTGATGAGTACTTGAAGAGCTATGATTCTAGCTATAGGATCTGTTGAGAAGAGACTAAATAAATAGGATTGTTGCATTTAAAGAAATAAAATGAATGGTAGAGTAGAAGGCAAAGGGTAAAAGGAAAAATCTTATCACTGAGAGGAGTCTGAACGATCTGGAGTTATTGTGCTGGTCTGTTAGTATGTAATTAACACGAGTCCAGAAAAAACATATAGGATACAAGGAGATTCAAGGTGAAAGTGGTATTTGGACTGTCTATACAACTAATTAAGGTCAACATACCAACTTTTAGCTCACTCTTTTTTCACAATGCATGATGAAACTAAGGAACTTAAAAGTCCTTGATTCCTTCACATCAAACTAGTTAATATCTCCTAGATAACATTCTGGCTGTACCACAGTCAACCTCTGGGAGAAAACCTATACTCAGCTAGTTTCTTTTACCCCCCTTGTAAATACTCGAATAAGCTAATAGTTTGACAGCTAACATAAAGCATAGAACTGCACATAAGAAATAGCCTTATACACCATTCTCTAGTTATGCAGTCAAAACTGAATAAATAAATAAAAATGTTACATAGTCAAAACCCATAAAACAAAGATCCTAATGCCCACAATCAAATTCAAATTATCTTCATTTTCCGTATACAAACACAACTTTTACAAAAGAAAAGGTAAGAGCATCAACAATCAAGAAAGTCCCAAATTCCAAAAGTGCCAGAACACACTGAACAATTCTCTCTCAACAACCCAAGTTAAAGAAAATAAAAAGAATCACACTTTCGAATCCTAATTTCCAAAATCTCAGCCTCACAGTCTCTCAAACACTTTCAAATACCCTAAAAATCACCCAAACGATTCTTCAACAGTAGCAATTCAAGTCTATTTACCAAGATAAATAAATTTCTACAGAGAAACCAAACAAAAAATCGAAACTTAATCGGAAAAGAAAACAAGAAACGCAAAATGGAAAGTACCATGGTGGCGATTAGCTTCAGGGGTCCAACATAAAACCCCTCAATTCCACTTCGTAGCCTCAAGAACGAGAATTTCGGCCAATCAAGAGCGACAATGTGAGACGCAGAGAAGAAGCCTCGGCATTAAAGACCCCATATTTTCAAGCCAAGAAATCAAATTTTTTGCGATTCTGTAGAACCCTAAATCCGAGTGTACTCTTTTTTTTTTTTTTTTTTTTCCGAGAGGGGGAAAGTTGGGAAACAGAAAATGGAAGCGTTTTTATTTTGCGATTATGGCGGAAAATAAGTAAAGAGGGAAAATCAAAACAATCAGGTTTCACGTGGGGCCCGTTTGGGAGTGGCGGGGAACATTATTGGCCTGTCTGTCGTTGCGGTGTGTCAGTTGCAGTGTGATACGACAATGCACTTCTTCACTCCTCGTGTCCCGAGGTATGGTCAGTCAGAGAGTACACCGGGGACATGTAAATAGGTGTTAGTGTTTCTGAAACAGTTACAGGTACGGTGTGGAACAGAATGTTGATTTAGAAGGTTTTAGTTAGGTTGAGGCTCGTTCGGTATTGTTTTGCTTTTTTAAAAAAAAAAAAAAAACAGATTTTGTTTTAAATTTTAAATTTTATTGTGTTTGGTGAATAAATGAAAAACAGATTTAATTGAAAGTTATAGGTTACTTGCAGCAAATTTTAAAAGCAGCCTAGAGATTGCTTTTAAAAGCTGTTGTGGATCAAAACACTCTGCAGTTGTTTTATGCACTGACAGTACTTTTAAAAATATTATTTACCAAACACGAAACTGTTTTAATTCACAGTTGATTATTCTCACAACATAGTAGCTGTTTTTTTTTTTAAAGTCACAACAATCACAAACTAGTCATTAATTTGGAATGATTGTGTTGTGAGAGGAAATACTTTTAATTTTACTGAGGGGAAACACTTATAATTTTGCTGTGAGATGAAGCAACTGAGTGTTTGGTAAACTATTTTCACCGTGAGAATGAAAAACATATTTTGAGTGTTTCATAAATTATAAATAATTTTTTTTTTAATTGGTGTAATTACGAAAAGGATCACAAGCTGGAGAACAACAAAACAACCAAAGAAGAAGTTAAGAAAAGCAATATAATATGTGCTCGATTAGCCAAAGAACACATCCCCTGGCAAGTTAAACAAGCAATATGATATGTGCTCAATTACCCTCTTTGTTAATCCAGTGCCAGCTGAAATTGGGAAAAGCAACTACAACTTTTCACTACTAGAATAATGTTAATAGACATCATGTCATAAACATCGGTCAGGAATTCACGCAATGTAAAAGAGATTTGTAACATCAGTTCTTGGAAAACCGATTTCTATTTGTACAATTAACATCGTTTATCATTTTTGACCGGTGTCTCTGTTTTTTTGCAAAATTTTGAGAAAGCGCGGAAATGACTAAGTTACTAAATTAATGAGGCGGGAGAACAAAATTTCATTTGCCTCCAACACTTAGTCAATTTCTCACGCGACTACACTTGGTCAATTTTCTCTCTCAAACCCTAAACAACACGACACCACGACTACACTTCGTTTGCCCCTCTACCTCATCCTCCTCCTCCGACCAGCACCCGACTGCTCTCAGCCTCAGCCTCAGCCTCCACTCTCCTCCGCTTCTGCTATCCTCCTCCTCTTCCTTTGGCACACCTGTTCTCTCATCTCTCTTCTCAAATTCACCAGATCTGCTAAAGACGCAATCCACGCCGGAGCTCCGCCTTGCCCCTCCTCCTTCTCTTTTCTCCTTCCACTCCGATGGTATCACTTTCATCTTTATCCTCTCAATTTTGCTTGAAATTTTGTTATGTTCATTGCGTTTTAGATTCCTTCGTTGTTGATTTTGCTTCTCTGGACCACTAGTAGCTCTTTTGTTCTTGATTTTAGTAGAAATTGCCTTCTTCAGATGATGAACTGAACCCAAGGTTTTCGATATTGCAATGGGTGTTTGTGTAATTTGGAGGTGATGGAGTGATGGGTATTGGGTAGTCGATGATTTGCGGATAATCTAGTAGTTGTTGATGGAGTGATGGGTATTTTGTTTTGGGTTGTCGTTGATTTGCTGATAAATTGAAAGCCACTGGATTTTATGGGTTGTGTTTCTGGGTTTTGGGGGTTGTGTTTGAAGTATCTGTAACGGGTTTTGAGGTAGCTGTAATGTGTTTGAGAAGTTAAGCGTCTTCTTCTTCTTCACAGAGAACTAGAAAGAGAACGGGAAGCTCTCAAGGCCTTAATCATCTTCTCCAGGTAATAATCAATCTGAGGTATGTAGGAGACAAGGAGCAACGATCAGTAGGGGCCACAAAAATTATGAACTCATGCTCAATTTGCAGCTTGGAATTAGGTAATTTTTAATAAAAAAAAGTTCATCTTTAATTGATTAATATTGTAGCACATTTTATATATTTATTAGTGTAATTTGCTTCATGCTCGATAATCTTTTGGATTATATTTATATGTATGTTAATCATTTCATGCACATAGGCATTATGTTGGAAGACCAGGGCCGTCTGGATCCCTTGATCTAAAGTCTTCGGCTTTCGACCCCAGAGAAAAATATTGGACAAAGTTTCCTCCTGAATGATCCAAATACACTCCACTACACCAATCTTGTGAATTTAAATGGAAGGATTATTGTCCTTTAGTCTTCAGGTAACTAGATCTTGCCTTGCTAGCTATGTTTGCTTCATCAGTTAACTACTAGTTAGCACATTTGTGTATAAAAAAATTGAAAATAAAATTTGCAGAACTCTTAGGAACTTGTTCAAGGTGGATGTAGCTGACTACATGCTCTCTATCTGTGGGAACGATGCTCTTCAAGAACTTTCTTCTCCTGGTAAAAGTGGTAACTTCTTTTACTTGACTAATGATGACCGATACATGATTAAAACAATGAAGAAAGCATAAGTAAAAGTGAGTTCTCTAGTTGTTTGTACTCAATTCACCATATAAATTTTTTGAAAAAAAAAAAAAAAGTACTGGTTCTAATCAAATAATGTTTCATGGTGAAGGTTCTTATAAGGATGCTCTCTGTTTATTACAACCATGTTCGAGCATACGTGAATACGCTGGTCACTAAATTTTATGGTTTACATTGCTAAAGCTAACTGTGCAACCTATTCAAAAAAAGGTAATTTGTCCAAGAGTTGCTAAGCCTATAATGCTCAATCTGAACATTATCCGATTTGAAAATCAAAGAAGAAGAAGAGAATCGATGAGCCAAAAGCAAACCTTCTGTCATAGCCAAAACCTCAGCCATTAAAGTCACAAATTAGCTTCTTAGTTATTAAATCATACTCAAATATATCACTATGGAAATCAATTTCTTTACCATCGAAAGAATTTAATTCAGAATCCACAGCAACCATCAACCTAACATCCAACATGAAATAATGAATGTCCATCATAAACAAATATTATATTAACCATGAAGCAAACAAATAACTAGAACCCAACCCAAACATGTAAGAATAATTACCTCTTAGAGGGGAGAGACTCTTCTATGAAATTTTTGAAGATGATGAAACTGAAGGAAAATATAAAAACACTAAATTTTGAGAAAGATAAGGGGGGATAAATGATATCTCAAACAATTAAATAAATTACTATAGATCTAAAACTCAAACATTGTTTAGGAGAAGAGATTTGGATCCGATCAAATGAGAGAACACTACTACAAAAATTGAATCAGACGACACCTCTCAGACGACGCATCATAGTTTTCCGTCGTCTGATTGATTTATATTTTTTTATACGTCGTTTTTATAAAACTCGTCGTCTGATATGAAATTATGAACTAGTTCACAAGACGTTTAAAGACAAAACTATTGTGTGACCCTAAAAAAATTGAGCGGCAAGTTTCCCACCATGTCTGTGGTGCCAAACCTCATCTCAAACCCCAAATTTTCTCCCAACATGTATTAATCATACAATGAGAAACAATAAAACTGTGGTCTGATTAATATGTTTGGCAGAAAGGAAGAGATGTTCCACCATCATTTTTCTCCAACTCCCCAACGAGGGAAGTCAAATTGATAGGAGGCAAATTTCAAATTTAAAACTCATGTACTCAGACCACATTTTTATAAAATTCTGTTGTGTAAGTCTTTGTAGGGCTTGTCCAAATTCATAGGGCAGGGCTTGAGACCCTACACTTAAACCAAAAAAATAACAAAAATAACAACATATCGACCCAATATCCAAAACCCTCACTCCTCACTCTCGACAGCGCCCCGCGCCTCAGTCTCTCTTGACACAAACCCAAACCCAAAACCAAAACCCTCACTCTCTCTTCGACAAAGCTCTCTCTCTCCTCGACACCCTATCTCTTATTTGACAAACCACACCAAAGCGCTCTCTCTCTTCGACAAGCCCCGACCACATAGGTTATTCGATCTGGGAAATAGTGAAGGCCTTCATCGACGACTACTCCGAGCTCACCGCTGACCTTTACACCCAGGCCATCTTCGTCGACCCCAACAACTCCGAGCTCTACTCCGACCACACTCAAGCCAACATCAATTCCAACAATCTCACCGGTAAAAACCGCTCCTCTCTCTCTCTCTCTTGCAATTTCCGAAGCCTGTTCTTCGTCGTCTTCTTGTTTTGTTTCTGAGACCTAAAATGAAGAAATTGAATTAGAGATAGGAGACCTCAGATTGCTTGGGCTTTGAAGTTTTCTCAATTAGATAGTTTCTTCTCAGCTTGTTTACGTTTTCATGGTGTTCTTCTCTCCTATTTGTGAATCTTCGTCGCCATTCTCTTCTGGATTATTCAAGTTCCTGAATTTCCTCATCTGGGTCTCATTCAATTTTTTCTGTTCTTCAATCTTCTGGGCCGGTGAGTTTTCTCTCAGCTTCCTTTATTTTCCCACTTTTTCTCATCTGGGTCTCCTTGTTTTCTCAATTTCAAGTTTTCTGGGATTCAAAGTTGGGGGATTTTTCCTCAATTGCTTGTTTCAGTGACACAAAGTTGGGTCTCTTTTGTTTTGGGTTTTGGATCTTGTTGCTACTGCATGCTGGGTTTCTAGAGAGATTTTGGTTATGGGAGTTGATCATTCTCGGTAGATTTGGTTTTTCTTGCTTGAATGTTAGCTACTAGGTGGATTAGAGTTGGAATTTTTGATCAGAAAGTTGGAAATTGAGGCATTTCAGATTGCTGCATTTCATTTCCCTAGTTTTAGTTGATGATTCTTGTTTTGTTCTTTGCTGCATTTCAGATCATAAAAGCATAAAATTGGAATGCTACTTTAGAAGAAATGAGGATAGTAACCCCAATGTCCCCCCATTATTGTCTCATATGGTTTAAATAAAACCCGTGTGATTATTTGTGCAGAAGAAGAGAATCTAAACGAAGTCTGGAAGAAAGAGGTGGAAACAGTCTTTGAATCTCATGGCCTTTCATGCGAATTGAACTGGGATGAGTGTAAGATGAATGTTACTGCAACAGAACGTACCCTGTTTACAGGGGTGCACGTGCTCTCTATGTTCTAGCATGTGGTCTTGACACTGAATGGGTACTGACATCAGATCCTTTGTTATTGTTTTCTTATCTGATATGATCCTATATGTTCAACATGATTTCTTGATTTAACTAGTTGCTAAGTTAGGTAGGTGTTCTTTCATCTTCTTGAGGCATAACGTAATTATACTTGTGCAGGATGAATAATATTCATTTAGTTTACATCAGAACAACAACATCTTAATGAAAAGCTGATGTTCAATTTATATTATTAAATGTTCTTGTTATTGTTGCTATTTTCAACTTAACTGAAAACTCCAGGGAACTTAATCATATGATACTTCTTTTTCTGTTGAACAATTTGTTTTTACTATAATCATACAATTATCATAAGAAACTGAGTGTTTAATTAAACATCATCCAACAGTAACAAAAGAGGTGTTATAGTTCCTTTATTTTATAGGCACTGCACTATACTACATTCATGGCTATCACTCATATGTATAATCATACAATTATCATAAGGAAGCATGTCATTCGCTAAACTTCTATGCACTGCACAATAAATATATATATATATATATAGACGCGCATATCTGTATGCAAAAACACATACACGTACCTACTCCATACATGTTTATATTGATATTCAATATTTGCAGCTCGGCAAGACTCCTGTTGTCCTTTTCTTGAAGTAATGTTAAGGTTGATTGTTGTTTTAGGAACCTAACCACAGGGTTAAGTGTGGGTTATGGACCCGACCACCGGGCTAAATGTGGATAAGAAAGAAAGCTGCCTATGCCTTGAACGAGGGTTTGGGAGTAATTGAAGATAGGTCATGTACAACAACTTATTGCATTCTTGTAAGTACTTTGCTTTCCCTTGCACCGACTTATTAATCTGACTTACACATGTATAAGCCAACCAATCGTACTGCTAACATTTTCAGTTCTGCAGGATGTTGATATTGAAGAGGAGGTTGATGTTATAATTTCAGAGTGGATGGGATACATGCTTCTGTATGAGGTAGCTATCAAAAGTTTTGTATATTATATTCTTAAAATGTTGGTTATTGGATTGTATAATTACTACTAGTTTGTAATTGTGCCTCTGAATTATATACATGGGCATATATGGTTCGAAACTATTTTGTTGACATGCTTACTTTTCAACATAGAGTGTGGTTGGAAGTGTCATTACAGCCAAAGATCGCTAGCTAAAACCCGGATTGAATTGTCTCCAAGTTCGGTATTTTGAAGCGTTCAATGTTTCTATTGCAGAGGACGAGGCGTCTGCTTGAATGACACATAGTTAGACTTTGCGGTTTCAGCGATTATTGGGAACATTTTCTCTGTGATCTTCACCTTCTTCTTTGCTTTGGGTGAGTTTTTATGGTCTCTCTGTCTCATTTTACTTTTCTGGGAAGCACTTATTCTCCTAATTTGTTTTGTTCTGATTGTTCATTGTCTTTCTCTTTATCGAAGTTTTTGTCTTTCTTGGCTGATGGGTTAATGGATGTTATTCGTGGATCTGGTTCTGTTTTGATGATTTGGGTTCTTGAATCATTGATATCTGCACCCAATATCAATTGGGTCTCCGTTGCTTTAGAAGAGGAATTCAATTTCATGCCTTAGATTTGCAGTTTCTCATAAAGAAATGAGCTCACTGCTGATTGTTGTTGTACGTACTTTAAGTACTATCTGTGGCATTGCTATCTCTATTAGCAGTTTTTGTGGTTTTTGACATCCTTGGGTATTCAAGCAGTGTCTTATCTTTACTGCTCCTTGTCCTTGCCCTTTTCTGTTAATATGAACTCTGTTTTGTCTTCATCTGTCACTTTTGCTGGCAAGAGTTATATTATCACCACATGATGCCAATTGAGGAACATGTAGTGTTTTTTTTTTCAATATCAAATGTGACGAACTTATTTTCCTGAATTATTGTAACTTGGGAGGTTGCTTTGTAGATACATTCCCTGAATTTTCTGAACTTTACCATGCAGGTTGGAGGCTATGAGAATGGAAATTTTGTCATCTGGTCCAATCTTTTCATACGTAGTCAGTTATATTTTCATACTTTACATCCAATCTTTGTCATCTGGTCCATAATTATTGAACTTAATGTAGGCAAACCTGAGGGCTTGGTCTTATTGCAGATATTATTTACCACTGCAATCTGATTCTCAAGTATTCAGAAGGAACTAACAGGACCTGGGTTCGTTTACTCTTTACATAGTCACCATAATTTTACTTTACTTGTACTTTTTATTTATGTTAAAGTAGCCTCTAATTGCTAACTAGTCTAGTCCATTCCTGTATTGCAGTATAATGCGCAGTTTAAAGTTTTTTGAACCATTACAGTACAAGTTTAATGTTTGTGAGGCAGTCTTATTGTGGGAGCAAGTGTGGATCTTTTTGGTGACAATATATCATCGCATTTCACATTATTGTCTTATTCAGTAAAAAAATACATGAATTAATGCAATGAAGCTAGGATCAAATGGTGGTGGAATTTAGTCCAACTACACAAATTGGGTAGACATAGTCCGAACATTGGGCGGGTAGTTTTAGAGACATTCTTTAGTACATGCATGTTTGACATTTGTTATTTGTCAATTTATTTCACTATGGGATTGTAGTTAGTCAAACGAGTACCCATCTTTCTCTGTTGGGGGATCTCATTATATCATTAATTAAGGAAGCAATGTATACAGAATGAGCAGAACTAGAATGTTAGTAGCTTACAATGCATTTCAATTCTCAAAAGAATTCATCAGACCTATGATAATTGCTATACCATGGAGTAGTGGTTATCATTGCTCAATCTTCAGTTTGATAAATTCTCTGTCATCACTCAGTTTTTGTATTAAACTTTCTTGTTGGGAAATAATGTTCTCAGCTGTGCCTTGTTTATGTAAAATTCCATTACAGTGGGCTAGGAGAGCCAACCATGTTTCTGGTCAAGTGAAATTGATTAAGTGCGTAATGAGCTCGCAAGTTATGGGTTGAAGAACATCCTCAAGGTGTAAAGTATGCAGTTGTTCATGCCCTAGAAGCTGTGAAGTGAAATAGGCTAGAAATTTGTTTTTGTGCTCCAAAGTGACAATTTAAAGTGCATTTCTTCACTTATTTTGCTAGTGGAGTAGTATAGATGTGTTCTATATTTTGGTGTTGGAGTAGTATAGTGCTCCTTTTTGGCAATATTGTCTAATACATTTCAGTACAATTATGTGGATTATAACAATATTAGATATATATTGGTAATTACTATTCATTTGGTGATTTTTGATTTCATTTTCTGCTGTACGTACGCACCATCAATCAACAGCCATACAATAAAAACTGTTGTGTGAGAGTAATACAAATCACTGATGCAATCAATGTTTTAGTTATGTGAATAACAGTCACACAACAGTTTTAACAAAAAAAATGACTTCTGAATCACCATCACACAACGGGTTCTTAAGTTGGCCGTTGTCTGAGTGACGTTCACACGACAGTTAATGATGTCGACAAGCTATCGACAGCCTGTCGACATGGATGCCGAGTTCTTTAGACGACAGTTCTCTAAATCATGTTTCATCAGACGGCAGCGAGATATACGACAGTCAGCTCCACATCAGACGACAGTTTTTAGCCGTCGTCTGATTCAATTTTTCTAGTAGTGGAAGATGGAAGAGATTTGGGTCAAACCTAGTGAGAGAAGAGGGAAGACACTAGAACTAAAGCAAAAAAAGTTAATTAGGACATTTGTAAACTCTAATAAAAACATATGAATCTTATATCACATGTGTATTACCAAAACACATTTTTCACTTAATTTTGTCTTAAATCACCTTATAGACCCGATCCACCCCATCACACATGTATCACCACTATATCAAGACTATATCTCAACCCGCCACGTTATACATATAACACACTTGTATTAACACTAAATCACATGTGTATCACTCATGTACACTGATTACACTCATTTTTACGCATGTAATTATTTTTAAAACACTAGAAACAAGTTAATACTCAAGTAAATTAATATGTAATGAATTGAATTTTATTTCTTTTGTACGTATGGTATAATACAATGCACGGAATTGAGAAAAAATGGCATGAATTTGGAGTAAATCAAGACCTCCGAGAAGAAGACGAAATTATTGATGCCTTAATTATGCATTGATTAATTACCAATTAAGCATTGATTTAATTAAACCAATTAACATTGGTTAATGAAGATGGCAGCCTTCATGCGGACAACCCAGGCCCATTTCTCTTTCCTTTCATTTCATGCGCGTGCAGCAATTAGCTTAATTGTTTTAGCAAATTAGATGCAGCCACGTGGCAACCCTAACCCTTTTGTTGACCATCGAACAGCCACCCTACCCTCTTGATTTATATACCTTTCTCTCTCTCTCTCTTCCATTGAGGGGACGATTCTCACCCTACAGCAGCCGCAACCCACCTCCACCTTCTCTCTCATATCTCTCTTTTCCCAATTTATTTTTTCTCCACCATTTTTCTCAAGGAATTTTCAAGGAAAATCAAGGGGCTTTTACTACCCACACTATCAATTGCTCATCAACACAAATAGATTTTACTTTTGGTAAAGAGTGGGGGCTTAATATCAAGTTGGGTTCATGTTTGCCTATAGCAAATTGTGGGCCTAACTTGTGTTCCCTCTCTCTTCTATCATTTCTCTTAATTTCTTATGTATTTGATAATGGGTTGTGAGTAGTTCAATGTTGGGAGTTAAGGTTGTGAAGCCCTGACTCATCTTGTATAAATGTTGATACTTTAATTTTAATAAATACAATTTCCCTTGTGTATGCTTTAAATCCGAATTTATTGGTATTTAGAAGCATGTTTTTAGGCTTTGTCATCCTTTGAAATTATGTTGTGGGCAATTTTGATGATTAGATTGATAAATTGACAACTTATTAGTCTATGGCATCTAGGATTTAAGTGTGGTAACCATTAGCTACCTTAATTGTGGCTAAACTTGCTTGGGTCTCTATTATCTTGCTCTCAATCTAGACCTCTAATTTTAGATATTGCGGCCTTAATCGGCGTAATGCCTAAACTAGAGAGTTGATTGTGGCCCTAACTGGCATAATCAATGCACCGAAAATGATAATTGGTTTAGAAGCCTTGACTGGTACTAGATACGGGGCTTAACACATATAGGAAATGCATGCATTTGTGAAATATGCATCGATATTTGCAAGATAGTTAGTGTGAATCACCCGACACTCCCATGTTTCCATTAATTTGAAATCTGAATTTAATTTCTTGCTTGATAATTAGTTGTATGCTTTTATTTTAAATTTGCATTTAATTTAGTTAATTCCCAATTCAAAACTCCCGAACAAAAGTCTACCTTCCGTTGTACATAACTCATTTGGGCTACAAGTTAGTGGGTTTGATTAAGCTTAGTGTGAGCTACGCCGAGCATTGCTAAGGCTTGGTGCCTTGATTGTTTATGGTTTTATTTTATTTTATTTTATATTTTTATTGTATGCATTCGAATTGTCATATAGCCAATTATCTCAGTTAGGTCCAACACCTAATCCCCGAGATACGATAACTAAGGTCCAAATACTTTCCTTACTTGACACGATTCGTACGCTCACGAGAGTATATGCATCAAGTCAATAGCGCCGTTGCCGGAGATTAGGGTCTTCAGATCTTAATCCCTTGGTAATTGACATTTAGGGCCACTTTTTGCATACTTTTATTTTTATTTATTGTTATTTCTTGTTTCTTTGTTTAGTTGTTTAGTTTCTAATTTTATTTTTCACTTACTAGTTAAGTTTCCTTCTTTTCTCACCCTCTAATTAATTGTCAAATTTTGTGGTTAGTAAACTTGGTGAATATCTCATGTTTATTTGGTTATTGAGGTGCTTAATGTTCTAGTGTTTCTTTATAGGTGTATGAGCAACACTTTACTAACTATCAATTTGAGGAGTGGTCATACTTTGCAAAGACTTCGTAGACAAAGACTATGGAATCGTTCATGAACACCTCCAATGCCAAGAGTACCTCCAAGAGATCCCTCACCGAGTCCGATTAGATCATCAATTAGAGAAATGACGGAGAGACCTATTCAGGAGTTCTCTAGACCTTCCATGGTCAATATGGCATCTTGCTTGGTACTTCCGGTTCGAGAGGTGGATTTTGAGATCAAGCCACAATAATTGAGCATTTTGCCTATTTTCCGTGGGACACAATCCGAGAAGGCCATCAACCATATGCAAGACTTTCAGGCATTGTGAGTACTATGTCAAAGGGTGGACTTCCTGAAGGGGAGTTCAAGATGCGGTTGTTTCCTTTCTCACTTAGAGATGATACAAAGGGAGGTTTTTGAAGCTACAACCGAGGAGTATACGGTCATGGGATAAGTTGATAGACACTTTCTTAGATGCCTACTACCCACCACACAAGACCACTACCATGAGACATGAGCTCTTACTCTTCACTTAACACGATCATGAGACCTTTTGAGAGGCATGGGATAGGTACAAGGATATTTGCAATGCATGTCTCTATCATGACTTGATTAAGTCAATGATGATTGAAGATTCCTATGGCGGATTGTTACCACATGAGAGGAAGAGGGTTGATGTTGCCGCACAAGGTTCACTGCATAGCCATGGTCAAACCGAGGCATGAGATATACTTGAGCATTTGGGTCAACAATCGAAGCAATGGGATGATCATGACTCTAGGAGGGAAAAATTGAGGAAAGATTCATATTATGACACCAAGAGAACTCATGAGACAAAGGTTGTCCAAGAGAGCTCTAGTGCCTATTATGGAAAGCTTGAGAGGAAGCTTGATTTACTTTTTCAAGCTCAAGAGCATGGTGCATCTACACATCATGTCAAGGCTAGGCCACTTCTATGTCTTCATCTCTATGTCTTCTATGTGATTCAACCACACATGCTACTAGTGAGTGTCATCTTGCCCCTAATCATTCGGATTTTGCTTCTTACTCAGTAAAATGCACCATAATAACGACTCCTCTCAATGCACCACAATTTTCCAAAGCGACCCAAAGAAGGAAAATATTGGGGTTTGATTATGAAATCGAACTTCTACTCCTGAAGTTCCCCTCTGTTGAGGCTGGGTTTCCATAAGAATGTGAGAGTTTTAGCTTGGCTACGACACAAGAGATGGAGCTAAAATTCTTCAAGGCCTTCACTTTGCTTCAACCACAACTTGAGCAGATTTTGGACCAACACCATCCTCATTGTCTCGTTGCTGATGCCTTGTTTCCTTAGGCTACAAATGTTGCTGCAAAATTTGGAATTCCAAGCCTTCTCTTTCATGGAACCGGTTTTTTCTCATTGTGTGCTTCAATAAGTATGCTAATACATCAACCTCACTTGAAGTTGTCATCTGATTTAGAGTCTTTTTCCATTCCTAATTTCCCAGTTGAGATGAAGATGACAGGAAGCCAAATACTAGCTTATTTAAAGCTGAATATTGAAAATGAATTCACCAAGTTGTTTAAATTATCCAAGGACATTGAGGAAAGGAGCTATGGGGTTATTGTTAACAGCTTCTATGAACTTGAACCAGATTATGCAGATCACTATAGGAAGATGTTTGGGAGGAAGACATGGCATATAGACCCGGTGTCACTGTACAACAAGGCAGCCGAAGATAAAGTAGAGAGGGGATGCGTGGAAAGTTCCATTGAGGAAGTGCACCAGTGCTTATATTGGCTTAATTCTAAGAAACCCAAGACAGTTGTTTATGCATGTTTTGGAAGCCTGACAAATTTCAGTGATTCTTAGCTTCTAGAAATTGCAGTGGAGCTAGAGGCTAGCGGGCAAGAGTTCATTTGGGTTGTGAAGAAAGAAGAGAAAGATAAAGAAGAGTGGTTGCTCGAAGGGTTTGAGCAGAGAATGGAAGGTAAGGGACTCATTATAAGAGGCTGGGCTCCCCAAGTGCTGATTCTTGAGCATGAAGCAGTTGGAGGCTTTGTGACTTATTGTGGGTGGAACTCAATCCTTGAAGGAGTGTCTGTTGGTGTGCCAATGATCACATGGCCAGTCTCGACTGAGCAGATTTATAATGAAAAGTTGGTGACTGAGATACTTAGAATTAGTGTTGCTGTTGGTGCTCAGCAATGGGGTACAGTTGCAGATGAAAGTGTGAAGATGGAGGCTAGTGTAAAGAGGGAGGCAATAGAAAATGCTGTGAGTCAAATGATGGTGGGGGATGAAGCATTGGCAATGAGAAGCAGAGCTAAAGAGCTAGGAAAGATGGCAAGGAGGGTAGTTGAAGAAGGCGGTTCATCGTTCAAGGATTTAAGTGCTCTAATTTCTGAGTTGAGGTCCCTTTCATCTTGATTCTTTTAAAGATTTGCAAAAGCTTCAAGAGGAAATTCTCCACTAATAATTTAAATCAGGAGCACCTACAGGCGTTCAAATGTTGTAGCAAGTACTAAGCCAAAGAAATGTAATGGAATGAAATGGTTGTAATAGACTAATAGGTTGTAGAAGACTCTATGAAACAAAATGGTTGTACCATTGTACCAAGTGAAAAGCATTGCAATGGAATGACGAATAGTTAACAGAAGAGTCTATGAAATTATCATTGGAGAAATCTAGTTCTCATTGCTTTTTTTTTTTTTTTTTTTCGAAAATAGGAGAACTTTATTAACTAAATACGATTGACATCGTACATAAGGGCATCCAGGATAAAGTCTGGAGCAGTAGCAAACCAATTACAATGGACATTGGACTCATAACTATAACTAGCTAATCTATGAGCAATAACATTGGCCTGTCGAGGGATAAAGCAGATAGTAACCTCCCAATTGTCAGCAAGGAAGTTCTGTATATCTGTGATCAAAGCACTCAAAGAAGAGAGATCTGCAGCTACTGAGTTTATAGTTTGAACTGCAAGCAAACAATCACTCTCCACAACTGCCTTTGTGATCTGCATGGTAGATAGCAACTCGAGTCCTTTCCTTAATGCTAGTAACTCGATGTGCAGTGGGGAACTAACAAACTCCATTCTACAAGAGAAGCCAGCAATGAACTGACCCTGGGAGTTCCTAATCACGCCCCCTGTGCCCCCATACTGAATCGAAGGCAAAAAGGCGCCATCGACATTCAATTTCAACATCCCAGCTGCTGGAGGACACCACTGCTTTTGGGGTCTCGGCTGGCCCTGTTGGGGGTTGACAGTAGATTGATTTGCTTGTAAAAATTCTTTATACCCTGCCATAGCCGTAGCTAACAGCTTAGCACTAGTTCGAGTGCTGCCTCTCCATAGAGAATCATTCCTATGCTTCCATGCACTCCAAAGGAGAACAAGTAACTGATCAAAAGATTCAGGGGCCAAAGAGAGAGCCCTAGCCAGTAACCAGTCTTTCCACCGGAGTGTAGTCCTTGGAAGGAAAAAAGGAGGACCTCCCACAATTTCCCAGATAAAAGGACATTCACAGAATAAATGTTCTAAAGTTTCCACATCTCCCGAGCAGATGGCACACTGCATTGGACCTGTGTACCCTTTGGACGATAGGGCTGCACGACTCGGTAGGAGGTTGTGCACCGCTCTCCACCCGAAAATTGCCACTTTACTAGGGACTTTTGCTCGCCCTATAGCTTTCCAAATAGGACTGTAAGGAACTCCAGAAGAAGACGAAGCAAAGATATTGCCAACAGAGAATTCACAGGATACTCGTTAAGCACTCTTGACAGAAAAGTAACCCCATTTCTCAAACTTCCAAGCCAACCTATCATGACCAAAACGAGAACTTAAAGGGATGGAAAGTACTTGAGCAGCTATATGAGGCTCGAAACAAGTATGCACAGCTGCATGATCCCAAATCAATGAATCACCATGAAATAAATCCGCTACAGGGTCAAAGATAGTATCTTCCAGACGAAAAATGGAGTGATGAGAGACATTAGGAATCCACTCGTCATTCTAAATATCCACTGACTGCCCATCGCCGATTCTCCATGCAATTCCTGCCTATAACACAGGCCTAGCCTCCATTAAACTTCGCCACGAGTAAGAGGGGCGCTCACCCATATCCGCCGTAAGAAAGGAACTGTTAACGTTAGAGATAGAGCGGGATCTCTAGTTAGCTTTAGAGAGAGAGAGAGAGAGTGACACAAGCGAAGTATAGTGGTTCACCTCCCGCCTTAGCGGGAGACTACGTCCACTTGAAAGCTTATACTAGTGTGTCGAGCCTTGCGGCCTAACAAGATTACAAGAGATGTAATGAATGTGTTGAGTTGTGGGAGGAGGCATTCCTTTTATAGATGAAGGAATGCCTCTCATTTACTTGTTCTTCGATGTGGGACAAGCAAAGTTACTATTCTAGTCTATTAAGCCTAGAAGCATGTAGAAAGCTATGTTGTGGTGGCATCTTGGCAAGGGCGGAAAGGTGGCTTCCCGACGTCGGATTTGCGACTTCCGGATACCGTGGTGTAGCTTGAACATAGGGCTACACGATGCATGTCTCGGTTGGGCCTTGCCATGGTTCGTGGATGTCCCAAAGTGGGTGTTACTTATGCTTGGTGATGGAGAGAACTAGCTTGCTAGTGTAGGTATAAACAAGTCCCCGAAGTCCCCGAGTAAGAGTAGCTTCTTGGTTGGGGAGTTCAAATCATGAAGTCATCAAGCATAAGTAACATCCGAGAGGCGCACGGCCTCTACAAGTCCCCGAGCTCCGCAAGCAAGAAGGGACTCGCTATCCTGTATCACAAAAGACAAAAATTCGTAAGTGCATGAGAGAATGGGGCGTCGCCCTGCCGCATGGCGGTAGGTCGTAGACCATAGACTCGTGGAGCCCGGAGGCTAGACCATATGTAAGGAAACGTGAAAAAGTGTAGTGCCCGGAGGCTAGACCACATGTAAGAAGCATTGTGAACCAAGAGCGTAATTAAAGCATGTTGGATAAGTGCAGTGAGTTAGGTGTTCGAGCAAGTTAGGTGTAGGCGTTATATGAGCGTGCGGGGCGTAGCCCAAGCGAGTCGCGGCCATGCTTTGATACCTAAACGAGTCGTAACCGTTTCGCAAGCGTTTATCCAAGCATGTTTAATTGAGCTATAAGTGTCACAAGGTTCTAGATGAATGTCACATGAAAGTGAATTTAAGCATGTATGTGTGTAGCATGTACTTGTAGGAAAGTTGCTAATAACATGTTGTAGGCATGCTTAAGGGTTATAGAGACATGTATAGTCATGGTATTGGCGGTAGCTCAAATTTGCAAGAGCGTAAAGATAAGATGGTGTGACTTATCTTGTGCCGATTTGGAGCGAGTTGAAGTTGGAGTTGTCCAAGCATGACGCTCGAAAAATGATGATTTTGTCTCCTCGAAAAATAAGAAATAGGTGATTAGTACACGGGTATGTAAAATCAACACTAATAGCCTTTATATGTACCTTGATGAGATTTTGGAAGCAAATTATGTAAGTGATATAGTAGTTGAGGACATGCATGTACACCTGGGCAGTGGGAGCTCATATATGTATCATGGACAGCTATATAACTTGCGTGTGAATGAGTCAATTACATCATGGACCAAGTAGTTGCCGACATTCAATTAGATGGACCAAGAATATAATATAACTTCATGGTTCAATAAAGCAGCATATACTATTACCATGAATATCAATATACCATGCATCACCGTAGACTCACTGGCCCATCATATCAATATATATAGAAAGAGCCTGTTGTAGTGTAGTGAATAACCATACTTGTGTTGTATGTGTGCATGGCAGACAAGGATATACATGACACCCATATGTGCAAGTATGAGGCACGTGTGTACCCAAATAAAGAGAGACAGAGAGCTTATCTTGGCTTTGCTGCAAAAGTGCAAGTGAATATGCAGTGCAGGGACCAAATGTTCGAATCGAAGAGGAGAACAAGAGAAGAACACAGGGATGAGCAGTAAGGGTATGGCGGTGGCCTGAAAGCTCAGTGATGAACGCTGCTGTCGACGGAATAGGAGTTTAGCGGAGCTCCGAGCTCAGCGGAAGCGTGCTGGTCAGCGGAACCTTTTGTTCAGCGGGGCGGAGCTCGGCGCTGATGGGCGGTGGATTGCCGCTGGGTTGTGCAGGCGGTGGCCTCGGCGTTCACCTGGAGCTTGGCGGAGATCACCGAGCTCAGCAGAGGTAGGGCCGCTACAGTGAGCGGAGGAAGCCAGCGGAGGCTGCAGGTGTGGCGGATCGATCCTCCGCCTGATCGGAGCTGCTGAATGCAGGAGAGCTGCAGCTTGGGTCGCTGGGTCAGAGATGGTGCCAGCAGAGGATGTGGCCGGCGGGGGGAGAGTCGCTTGCTGTGGTCCGGCGGAGCGTGCAGCGAAGCGGTACCTCGAGCGCAGCGGAGCGTTCTGGCGATCTCGGCGGAGCGGAGCTCCAAGCTCAGCGGAGCGGTGCTGGGAGTCGTTGAGTCCGGAGCGAGCTGGTTGAAAGCTGCAGCGGTGCAGCAAATTGCAGCGGAGGCGTTGAGTCCGGAGCGCTGGGCGGAGCGGTTGGGGGACCGGGCGGTGCAGCACTGGGCGGAGGGATGCACCGCTGATGGATATGGGCGGAAAAATGGAGATTGGCGGGGGAGCTCCGGAGCTGCAGTGAGCGGAGGAGTTGGGCGGAGAAGAAGCGTTGTAGATCGTGGTCGTGGGTGTGAAGAACAGATCTCTGGGTGTCCAGAGTAAATAGCCGCCCAAGATTTTTTTTTTTTTTTTTTGTAGTAGGCGTTGACCTAGTGAATAGTTCAGCGTTGACCTAAAGTTGATCAAGCCTTGATGGGCGTTGACCGACCCCGCCGGGCGTTGACCGACCCCGCCGGGCGTTGACCGAGCATTGACCGGCCCCAATTTGATGTTGAATGAGCGTTGACTCGACACTTTCGGGTCAAAGTTTGTGGTAGGTGACGAAGCCTTTGTGTGTCGGCTTCCCACAGACGGCGCCAATGTTAACGTTAGAGATAGAGCGGGATCTCTAGTTAGCTTTAGAGAGAGAGAGAGAGAGTGACACAAGCGAAGTATAATGGTTCACCTCCCGCCTTAGCGGGAGACTACGTCCACTTGAAAGCTTATACTAGTGTGTCGAGCCTTGCGGCCTAACAAGATTACAAGAGATGTAATGAATGTGTTGAGTTGTGGGAGGAGGCATTCCTTTTATAGATGAAGGAATGCCTCTCATTTACTTGTTCTTCGATGTGGGACAAGCAAAGTTACTATTCTAGTCTATTAAGCCTAGAAGCATGTAGAAAGCTATGTTGTGGTGGCATCTTGGCAAGGGCGGAAAGGTGGCTTCCCGACGTCGGATTTGCGACTTCCGGATACCGTGGTGTAGCTTGAACATAGGGCTACACGATGCATGTCTCGGTTGGGCCTTGCCATGGTTCGTGGATGTCCCAAAGTGGGTGTTACTTATGCTTGGTGATGGAGAGAACTAGCTTGCTAGTGTAGGTATAAACAGGAACCAAAAGGATAGTAGACGACTTTAAATATTTGGCCTACAAGTGAGTCAGGTTTAGAGAGCAACCTACAGCCTTGCTTAGAAAGCATTGCCATATTATGAGCATGTAAATGTTTAAAGCCTAATCCACCTTTGTCTTTTGGCAAGCACATTCTTTCCCAAGACCTCCAGTGAATTCTGTTCTTCTCATCAGTACTACCCCAAAAAAATTGACAACAGAGTTGCTGTAACTCATCACACAGCAATTTAGGGAGAGCATAACAATTCATAACATAATTAGGCAGAGTTTGAGCCACCGCCTTAATTAACAGCTCCTTACCTCCAGAGCTTAAAATCTTGGATCTCCAACTAATGAGCTTCTTAGACAATTGCTCTTTCAGATAAGCAAAGATGGCCTTCTTGTTATGTCCAACATGAATAGGCAGCCCAAGGTATGACCCATGTTCTTTAACACATCGCACACCAAGGATAGTAGCCAGAGTATTCCTGCTATGCAAACTCATGTTACCACTAAACACTACACTAGACTTCTGCAGGTTAATGTGTTGTCCAGAGGCTCGAGCATACACCTCCAATATCCGCTTAAAAGCCTGACATTCTGGTGCAGATGCTTCCCCAAAGAGAAAACAATCTTCTGCAAAGAGTAAATGATGCATGGTAGGAGCAGTAGGGGCCATGGTTAAACCGCGAATAGTTCCGTTCTGAACGGAGGAGGAAATCAAGGCTGAGAGTCCTTCGGCGCACAAAATAAATAAGTATGGAGACAAGGGGTCGCCTTGTCTAATACCTCTGGTAGGCATGATAAAACCTGTAGGGGAACCATTGATCAAAATAGAATAGCTAACAGAGTTTACCGTGGCCATCACAATGGACACCCAGCTTCGATAGAACCCTAGCCTAAGAAGAATAGACTCGAGGTATTGCCATTCCAACCGATCATATGCCTTGGAGATGTCCAATTTCAAGGAAAAAAAAAACCCTCTGCTTGTCGACGGAGCTTTTTCATGAAGTGTGCAATCTCCGTAGCAACCAACGTATTATCTGATATTAATCGTCCAGGAACGAACGCGCTCTGTAACGGGGAAATAATGTTAGGCAAAATAATCTTGAGTCTATTAGCGAGAACCTTTGAACCAATCTTATAGACCACGTTACACAAAGCAATTGGTCTCAAATCAGAAGGAAGCTTCTGTTCTTTAATCTTCAGAATGAGAGTAAGGTGAGTAAAGTTGGATTCCTGGGAGATGAGACCTGTGGTCAACACTTCCTTAACTGCACAACAAACATAATGTCCAACCACATCCCAAAACTTTTGGAAAAAACAAGGAGACAACCTATCTGGCCCTGGAGATTTTGAGGGGTGCATTTGAAATAAAGCCTTTTTGATCTCCCCATCAGAGTAAGGAGCAGAAAGACTCAAGTTCATCTCATTGGATACCTTGGGCTGCAAGCAATCCAAAATAACATTAAGTGCATCCGGATCAGAAGTGTCCGCTCTAAAGATAGTCTCATAATAATGAATTAAAATATCTGAGATCGCTCCCGGAGAAGAAGTCCATTGTCCAGAGGCATTGGTGAGTCCCTTGATACGGTTCCAAGACCTGCGATTCGAAGCCCTTCGATGGAAGAAGGCAGTGTTCCGATCCCCCTCCTTCAACCATTGAATCCGGGAACGCTGCCTCCAATACGTTTGATTACCCGCATTTTTATGCATGTAATTGTATCTAAAACACTAGAAATAAGCTAATCCTTGAGCCAATATAATGTAATTAATCTAATTTTATTTATTATGTAGGAAATAAGCGAAATTGCTGAAATCGAGAGAAAGTGATAGAAAATTGAGCAAATTGGAGTTTCCGAGAAAAAAGACGAAATAGTGGCTCTAGTCAATCATGATCAATGTCAGCGAGAGAAGTGAAACCCGACTACTTCCTTGATTGGTGGTGTGGAAATATATTGAGATCGTAGAGAAGATTATACATATATATATATATATATATTTATATATATATATGTGTGTGTATATATATTGAGAGAGAAAATAAAGAAATAGAAAAAGAAAAAAAAAATTGAAATAAAGAGGAATGAATGCTGCAGCATGGTCTGGCAATTAAGCAAATGGTCCTTAATTATCATTTCCCCCTCAAGCTAATTGTGTGCAGCCACCTCACCATTTTCTTTTATCCTTTCCTTTCTCTCAAGAAACACGGAGACCCCTTATCTTCTCTCTTGTGGGATATGAACAGCCACACACATTTTTGACCCAGCCTATATATATAATCCCTTGACTCTAATACTTGGGAGGAGACGAACAGAGACCTGAACCTAGAATAGCCGCACCAAGACTTCACCCATCACTTTTCTCTCTCTCTCTTCTTCTCCAACACACCCAAAACACATCTCCACACCATTTCTTCTCCTTACCACCATTTTCCTCCTCCTCACCAAGATCCACTCCACCTCACCAAGATCTATTTTCCTCTTCACTAAGATTTATTTTCCTCCTCACTAAGATTCACCTCACCAAAATTCCATCAAATCCACATCAATTTCTCAAAGGGATTTCAAAGAGCTTCAAGGGATCTCATCTACATCAAGACTTGAGATTGGGTATAGTGGGAAGCCATAAATCAAGGCTTGTCATAATTGCTCCATAGCAATTTGTGACTTGTTCTTGTTACTTTTCACTCTTCTTCACCTTTACCTCTTTAATTGATGAATATTGTTGTTGATTTGTGGATGGGTTGTGAGTAATCTATTTAGGAAGCTAGGGAGCCCTAGCATGGATTTAATGTAATAAATATGTTTTGATTTAATGATTTTTAATTTCGTGTTTGGCATATGTTCTATTCTATATTATTTGGCTTAGATGCATGCTTAGGAGCTTGATTAACTCTTGAATGTGTAGATGAGCATGTCTAGAAAAAATTAGGGGACCTAATCACTTCTCTAATTTATGGCTAGGACACTTGTTTAGAACATGGTTAGTTACAATACCAATTTCGATTGCCGTATTGACTAGCTTAGGACTCTTCGCCTTTTGGTGCAACTAGAGGCCCTAACAAGGCTCTAGATTGTCCCAATTGAGTTTCTACGACCCTTGATCCGGAGTAGGAATACCCTTTAAGGAATGTAATGACCCATGAGCCTTGAAAAGCCTTGGGTATGGTTCTTGATGCCACTATAAATTGAATGCCATTGTCGGAGCATATTTATGCATTAAATTTGGCTAGGAGGATACCCTAGTGACCTAATTTTCATTTCTTGATAAGTTTCTATTATCTTTATCTTTAGTTGCAATATTAATTTTCAATTGTCAATTTTATTTTTCGCAATCAAAATCAAATTTCATAAACCACTTTCATTGTCAATACCACTTGGTTGTGAGTTTCCGCTTTCACTTGTGGTTCTCTTGACCAATTTTAGGCTTGGTTGTTCCGAGCCGGGCATGTAAATAGCTTGGTGCTATTTTTCTAGGTTCTTTGTTAATTGTTAGTGACTTAGTAATCGACATAACCAAGGATTGAAGTTAGCTTTTCAATCCCCGTGGTACAATAATTTCGGGTCTAAATATTTCCCACTTCTTTGATGACCGTGCCCTTATTGTGTGTAAGTTGCATTCAAGCACACAAATCAAATGGCGCCGTTGCCGGGGATTAAAGTGTAATAGCTTTAATCCCTTGGTTTTTGGTTGTTAGGTCACTTGCATTATTTTCTTAATTTTAATTAATTTTTCTTTGTTTGTTTAGATTAAAAAAAAAAAACTGTTTTTTTATTTAGATTATTTCCTACTTGTGTGTTTGTTTGTTGAGACGTTGTGATTATTTCTATCGAAGTGACGGGCCTTGTATTACTTTGTAGTACATGTAAGACATGAGCATCGATAGCGATCGTCACTTGCCTTGACTTGTTTGCTTGCATTTCTTTGCTTTTGTTATTTTATTTTCTTGTTTAATTGTTGTCTTACTTTGTCTTCTTAACCCCTCTCATTCATTGAAAAAAAAAAAAGTGAAATTTGATTCTCATTGCCTATATTTGTGAATTCTTGAGTACTCATTACGTGGTCTCATTTTTGTTCCAAGGTGTATGAACGAAGCATCTTCTTCATATCAACCGATCACTCTTAGAAGCGGAAGGGTATTGAGTGAGGACACTAGAAAGAGACCAAGAAGGAGGATTCGAAGGCCATTAGTGACCGAGAGTGCTCCACCTCGAGTTCTTGATCAAGAGAGAGTACCTCTAAGACATTCACAAGGAGAAGTCAACATGGGAGAGCACAAAATCCTCCCCAAGGCAAGACTATGAGGGAGTATACTAGCCCCACTATTGTTGATCACCCTTCTTGCATTGTACTCCCTCCATGTAAGCATCACTTTGAGATCAAGCCAACTACCTTGAGCATTCTACCCACAGTTAATGGCATGGCTTTGGAAAACCCTTATGACCACATTGCGGAGTTTGAGCAAGTGAGTACTATCGTTCAACCTAATGGTCTCACTTCTAATGGTTTGAAGCTTAGATTATTTCCTTTCACACTCAAGAACCATGCAAGAAAGTGGTTGAGCAAGTTGCCTCCTAGATCAATACGTACATGGGTTGAGATGCAAGAAACTTTCTTAGGAAAGTACTATCCTCCTTCAAGAACTTCCAATGTTAGAGATGAGCTAATTGCATTCCGACAACTCCCACAAGAAAGTTTCCATGAGTGTTGGGAGCGCTTTAAGGATCTTGAGATGTCATGTCCTCACCATGGGTTAGAGAAGTGGTTTCTTGTGGACAAGTTCTATAGAGGATTGATAGCGGACCAAAGACAAAGAGTTGACACTTTTAGTGGTGGAACTATTGCAAGCAAGCTTCCCGATGCCGCTTGGGACACATATGAAGAGCTTTCACTTAATTCCCTTCATTGGGATGATCATGATGCAAGGAGACAACAAGCACCTAGCAAGGAGAACACATTGAGCCGTGGTGGAATCTATGAGGTTCAAGGAACATCATCCGGGCCTTCTATGCATGAGTTCAAGAGGCTAGAAATCAAGAATGACCAATTTCTAAACCAAGTGAACAGGAATCCTCCTCAAGCTCAAGTCAAGATGGCAACTTCTACATCATGTTTGCTTTGTGAGAGTCTAGCACATTCTACTCAAGAGTGTCACTTATCATCCAAGTTTCCGGACTTTATCGAAGAACAAGTGAACCAGGTGGGTAATTTTGTGCCAAGGAACCAAAGAAATGATCCTTACTCTAACACTTATAACCCCGGTTGGAGGAATCATCCCAATTTTTCTTGGAGAGACCAAGGAGGTTCATCTAGTGCGTTTCAAGGTGGAAAGCAAAGCTTTAGAGGTGGCCAAGGTCAAGACTCATCAAATGTTGCTAATTATGGCAATGCACACCAAGGAAATACCCAATTTTCACAATATGGTCAACATGGACAGCAAGCATATGGGTCTAATTCTCAAGGCCAATCTACCTCAAGTCAAGGATTTCATAGTCAAAACACTCCTCCCGGGTTTACACAAGGTGTTGGCTATAGTGGTAGCAAGTTTCAAGGAAATCCTAGCTCATTTCAAGGCTCCCACCAAGGCGAGAGCTACAATTCCCCTCCTATTCTTCAAGGCATTCCTATTCAAGCTCCAAGTGAACCAAAGAAGCCTAATTTTGAAGACTTGATGGGAGAGTTTCTCAAGGTTCAAACTTCTACTAATGCGGAGACCAAGCAAAACATCTCTTCACTAGTTCAAGGGTATCAAACTCTACAACAAGGCATGGCTAGACTAGAGGTACAAGTGGGCCAAATGGCCACCAATATGAGTGAGAGACCAAAGGGAGCCTTACCTTCATAACCGGAGCCAAACCCAAGAGGAAAACTCCATGAATGCAATGCCATCACAACTCTACGTTCGGGAAAGGTATATGATAATCATGTTTACATGCCTACATCTTCTAGTTTCCATACAAATCCTTTATTTGATGACGATGTTGATTTGCATTCATATGGGGCCAAGAGGGAAGAAAATGTACCTCTTGGCCATGTTGTTAATGATCAATTGCATACACATCATGATTCTTTTTATCATAAGGAGGATGGGACTGGAAGGGAAGAAAATGTACCTTCCGGTAAATATGGAGTGGGTGATGTGACTTTGAATGCCAAAGGAAGAAATAAGGGGGTGGATAAGGTAGCCGGAGGGGAAGAAAATGTACCCTCCGGAGAAGCTATTCTTGGTAAAGGTTATGGTTTCTTGTCATTTGAGAACAATGCAAGCAAATATGGGTTGATTGATAGTGGCAAGGAAAGAGCTTTGTTGAGAAAGAAGACTTCTAGGGATGAGGATGTCTCGGACCCTAAATTAGATGGTGAGGCCATGAAGGCTAGGGACCCATCTACGGCTGATAACACCTCTAGGAAGGTTCTTGATGACATTAGACCCACCACTCATGAGTTTGAGCCATCTACTTCTAGAGAAAATGAGGGGAGGAATAAGGAGGAAGATTTATATATGCATGATAGCTCTAGGGATAGGAGTTGTCCGGTCTACTCATCACTAGGCGAGGCCTTGAGGGCTAAGAACCCTAGTGGGACCGTGACTACCCTTAGGGGCACTACCGGAAGTCTCACATTTGATCCACCTCTTGATTTGAATGCACCGGAGCCACCACTTCCTTATCCTAATGCCGCAAGAAGAGATAACTCAAAGAGGGATAAGAAGAAGAGTGGCTTGATGAGGGAGATACAAGAAATATTTAAGAAAGTGGATGTCAATATCCCATTGATGGACCTCATTCATCAAGTGCCGGTGTATGCTCAATTTCTCAAGAGCTTGTGCATGAATAAAAAGAAATTTAAAGTCAATGAGACATTTGAGTTGAAGGAGGAAGTAAGTGCAATTATCCAACGAAGACTACCACCAAAGATGCAAGATTCGGGGAGCTTTACCATAGGGTGTACCATAGGAGAGAAAGTGTTTGAAGGAGCTCTCATGGACTTAGGGGCGAGTGTCAATTTGATGCCCTTGGCTATATATCGGAAGCTACAAATTGGTGAGTTGAAGCCCACATCGATTAGATTGCAATTAGCAGATCGTAGCACAAGGCGTCCGGTGGGAGTTGTAGAGGATGTGCTAGTGAGAGTAAATAAATTTATTCTACTGGCCGACTTTGTAGTGTTGGATATGGGTGAAGACCCCTACCTTGACAATGAGTTACCTATCATTCTAGGCCGACCATTTATGGCAACGGTGGGTGTGAAGATCAATGTGTTGAAGGGTACCATTAGACTCAAGGTGTTGGGTGACAAAGTGAAGATCAAAGTATGCAATCCATTCTATCCGCCGGACATTATGAAGGAGGTATTCTCTATTGATTTGGTGAAGGGTAATGAAGCCAAGAGTAAGCGGATCTTTGGACCCTTGAATCCTTCCAAGCCTATAATCCGTGCACAAGATCATTTCTCACCTATTTGGGGTTATGACCATGAACCACTATTGAAGCATGATAATGTAGTTCCTACTTCTACTTTGGAGCCTACTATTAAGCTCGAAAAGCAAACAACCCCTACTCTTGAGACTTATGAGCAACACAAGAAGAAAAGTTCACCATTGAGTGAAGCACAAGAGGAGTCCATCAAGAAATTAAGGGAGACTTGCGGAGTTGTGAAGAAGAAGGAAATTCCAAAGAGGTATGATTGGCCTCCACCTCCAAGCTACAAGCTTGCTTCTTCAATTGCTAGATGTTTTGGAAATGACGGTGAGGCTAGCACAATTGTTGTGGGTGGTAAGAAGACATCCTTTGAGCCACCTTGAGGAAGAAAAGTGAAGAAGACCGGCTTGGGGTCTTTAAAAACAAGCGCTTCTAGGGAGGCAACCCTAGGTGGTTTTGAAATTTACTTGTTCATTTTGCATCAATAAGGCTTTTTCGCCATCTTTTTGGGAGGATGGGAGATGTTCGGAGTTGGAAGTGTGAAGAAAGAATGCATTCTGCAGTGGGCAGTTTTTGTTCAGATGTTCAGTTGAATTTGGGAAACTATAGTTTTCAATATACATGGTAATTTGAGCTGAAAATTTCTGAAACTATTATCCTATGGGTCTGCAATCTTGTGCCAAAATTTGAGCCATTCTGATTCTCTGGAACTTCAGTTATTTGGTAGTCAATGTGTGAAGGTCAAAATAGAGACAGCTACTGTAGAGTCACTTTGGGAAGCTACACCTTCTACATCCCAATCAATTTGGAGCTAAAATTTTTCAGAGATGTGTCTTCATATGTCTTCTATATACAGAAGAAACATTTCTTAATTTAAACCTTCCTAGCTTCAGATATAGTGTTCCAAGTAACAGAGGTCAGAAACAGGGCACAGCAGAAACTACAGAACAGATCAGTGAGTTTGGAGGCTAACGATTTTTTATTCATGACAGATTTTCAAGTGAAATTTTAAATGTATGTATTTTCATGACTCTACTTTCATTTCCAGTTGGTCTCACCCTCTTTGCACCTCTAGAGCTTCAGATATTAAAGTTTTGGTGACTGAGGGTCAGCAGAAGTCTTCATGACATATTGGCAATTTTGACCAGCTTTCGTTTTCATCTCAGTTGGAGATAGATGGCTTACTTTATATGGATAGAAAGATATCTGAGTCTACTTTCCATTCCAAGTGGTCTCACTTATTTATTTCTTTCTGAGTTTGAGATATGGGCATTTGAAGATATAAAGGTCATTGCTGAAAGCTTTCTGCACTCACTAGTTTGTGTTCACTCGGGGTGGTTGGACTTCTTGCACTTCAACTCTTCAATGGAGGCCATTGCAGGGCTGTTGTGAGGTGTGTTGGAGGTGATCAAGGCCATGTGCTTAATGAAGGACCTTGTCCTTATTCTTTGGTGGCCTATTTGTGACACATTGCTCTTTGGACACTATATATTTCTCAATGGAGTCGATTTTTCATGAGCACCTAGAGCTATTATGGAGCATACGTTAAGGAAGTCAAGGTCTTGTGCCTTAAGGATGGTGTCTCATATTAGTCTTCTCCGAAGGTCGTGAGCAATGGAAGTGTTGACAAAGGGGGTTTTCCGTAACTTTACTCCGCATTTAGATTTTTATTTTCATAGTTAATTTTTGTGCTTTTGCCTGGACTTCACTCTAATGCCTAACTCCGACACGGATTTAGCTTTCGAGCTCACTTTACAACATTGAGGACAATGTTGGTTTTAAGTGTGGGGGTGAGGGCTCGGGTGCCCTATAAAATAATAATAATAATAATAATAATAAATTAGATTAGCTTTATGTAATTATATTTTAGTGGTTAATGCCTTTTCCAACCCCAATGACGAGCCATGGACTTAACTTGTTATGATTGTGGATAGATTAAGCATGATCTAGGACTATGAATTTGTTTTGTAATTGAGTGCATATGTGATCTATGCTTGACTATATGTGTGCACATAGCCTATGGTTATGTTCGTTCATCATAGTTAGAGAAGCATATAGATTATTCGATTAACTTGCATGCCTTATTTGTGAGCTTTTGAGCCTAATATCCATAGTGTATGCATTGTTCATTCACTTTTTCTTTCATGTGTGTACAATTTCATGACATTGCGTATCTAGAACTTGCTTGAGACCTCTCGAGGAAACTTTTAGCTTGCGACATGATAGAAAGGATGCAGGCATTAGGTTTAATACCACCATGGCCAAAGAAGCATGTGCCCAAAGATATTTACCACCAGATTGCCACTTTGAGCCTATATATATATATATATATATATATATATATATTTAGCCTTTTTGTTCATTACCATCACAAATTCCTACCTAGCCTAAACACTTTTATCCAACTCTTCCATGGTAGTCGATGAAGCGATTCGAGAGAATGACTTTATGTTGAGTAATGCTTCAAAAGAAAAG
Source organism: Rosa lucieae (assembly GCA_024704745.1). Taxonomy (NCBI): domain Eukaryota; kingdom Viridiplantae; phylum Streptophyta; class Magnoliopsida; order Rosales; family Rosaceae; genus Rosa; species Rosa lucieae. Next base: position 37,051,198 of record CM045497.1, read on the forward strand.
AAAAAAAATTCAAAAGTGTGAGGTTACAAAAGAATAAGTGTGAGGGTGAGTGATTTGTATAGAAAAGAAAGTTCTCCAAAAAAAAAAAAAGAAGAAGAAAGAAAAGAAGAAGAAGAAAAAAAGGTGTGAAAAGAGAAAGAAAGTTCAAGGAAAAAGAAAAGAAGAAAAAAAAAAAAGTAGTAAGTTGTGTGAAAAAAAAAAAGAAAAGAAAAAAAAAAGAGTATTACGTAGTATAGTGTGGGTTATACATTGGATTAGAGTTAGTGACTTAGCACTCGAAATCAAAAGTCTTAAATCTCTACAAGAGAGAGTTGCTTCATCGATTTCTATGGACTTTGTATTTCCTTATCCTTCATTTCTATTAACCACTTACCCTTAGCCCCATTACAACCAAATAAAAGACCTCTTAATCTTGAAAGTTGTGAGCTACCTAGCGGAGATGAGATCAAAGAGCAAGCATATGGCGGCGCATGTTGTGAAATTGCTTTTGAGTGAAACACATATAGCCCATAAACACTTGAGCGGTAATACTTAGTGAACCTATGTGAGTTTAATGGGTTATATCGGGTCTTCTATATGCCTATTTGATTGTGGTGGATTGATTTGACATATGATCAACACATGCATATACTTGAGCATCAATTACACGTGCATCTTAATTCCCTTACAAATTCAAAAATCTTATGTTGTGCTTTGTCAACCTCATGGTCATATACATAATTAGTTCTCCGAGGGTAATGGTTGGAAAGGCTAATACTACAATATCTTCATGTTTGTGAGTTATTAGATTTTTGGATTATATTTGATTTAGTTTGCTTGAGGACAAGCAAAGTTCAAGTGTGGGGGTGTGATTACACGCATTTTTATGCATGTAATTGTATCTAAAACACTAGAAATAAGCTAATCCTGGAGCCAATATAATGTAATTAATCTAATTAATCTAATTTTATTTATTGTGTAGGAAATAAGCGAAATTACGGAAATTGAAAGAAAGTGATAGAAAATTGAGCAAATTGGAGTTTCCGAGAAAAAAGACGAAATAGTGGCTCTAGTCAATCATGATCAATGTCAGCGAGAGAAGTGAAACCCGACTACTTCCTTGATGGTTGGTGTGGAAATATATTGAGATCGTAGAGAAGATTATACATATATATATATATATATATTTATATATATATATGTGTATATATATTGAGAGAGAAAATAAAGAAATAGAAAAAGAAAAAAAAAATGAAATAAAAGAGGAATGAATGCTGCAGCACGGTCTGGCAACTAAGCAAATGGTCCTTAATTATCATTTCCCCCTCAAGCTAATTGTGTGCAGCCACCTCACCATTTTCTTTTATCCTTTCCTTTCTCTCAAGAAACACGGAGACCCCTTATCTTCTCTCTTGTGGGATATGAACAGCCACACAAATTTTTGGCCCAGCCTATATATATAATCCCTTGACTCTAATACTTGGGAGGAGACGAACAGAGACCTGAACCTAGAATAGCCGCACCAAGACTTCACCCATCACTTTTCTCTCTCTCTCTCTCTTCTTCTCCAACACACCCAAAACACATCTCCACACCATTTCTTCTCCTTACCACCATTTTCCTCCTCCTCACCAAGATCCACTCCACCTCACTAAGATCCATTTTCCTCCTCACTAAGATTTATTTTCCTCCTCACTAAGATTCACCTCACCAAAATTCCATCAAATCCACATCAATTTCTTAAAGGGATTTCAAAGAGCTTCAAGGGATCTCATCTACATCAAGACTTGAGATTGGGTATAGTGGGAAGCCATAAATCAAGGCATGTCATAATTGCTCAATAGCAATTTGTGACTTGTTCTTGTTACTTTTCACTCTTCTTCACCTTTACCTCTTTAATTGATAAATATTGTTGTTGATTTGTGGATGGGTTGTGAGTAGTCTATTTAGGAAGCTAGGGTTTGAGCCCTAGCATGGATTTAATGTAATAAATATGTTTTGATTTAATGATTTTTAATTTCGTGTTTGGCATATGTTCTATTCTATATTATTTGGCTTAGATGCATGCTTAGGAGCTTGATTAACTCTTGAATGTGTAGATGAGCATGTCTAGAAAAAATTAGGGGACCTAATCACTTCTCTAATTTATGGCTAGGACACTTGTTTAGAACATGGTTAGTTACAATACCAATTTCGATTGCCGTATTGGCTAACTTGGGAAGGACTCTTCGTCTTTTGGTGCAACTAGAGGCCCTAACAAGGCTCTAGATTGTCCCAATTGAGTTTCTACGACCCTTGATCCGGAGTAGGAATACCCTTTAAGGAATGTAATGACCCATGAGCCTTGAAAAGCCTTGGGTATGGTTCTTGATGCCACTATGAATTGAATGACCATTGTCGGAGCATATTTATGCATTAAATTTGGCTAGGAGGATACCCTAGTGACCTAATTTTCATTTCTTGATAAGTTTCTATTATCTTTATCTTTAGTTGCAATATTAATTTTCAATTGTAAATTTTATTTTTCGCAATCAAAATCAAATTTCAGAAACCACTTTCATTGTCAATACTACTTGGTTCTGAGTTTCTGCATTCACTTGTGGTTCTCTTGACCAATTTTAGGTTTGGTTGTTCAGAGCCGGGCATGTAAATAGCTTGGTGCTATTTTTCTAGGTTCTTTGTTAATTGTTAGTGACTTAGTAATCGACATAACCAAGGATTGAAGTTAGCTTTTCAATCCCCGTGGTACGATAATTTCGGGTCTAAATATTTCCCACTTCTTTGATGACCGTGCCCTTATTGCGCGTAAGTTGCATTCAAGCACACAAATCAACATTTCATTAGCAGTAAGTATCTCATTTAGTCGAACTTGGAGAGCCTTTTGTGCATCAAAATGACTCGGCTCAAAGGGATTTCGCATGAGGTCCTTTAACTTACCTTGAATCAACCTCATCTCAGTTTGTCTCTGCTGAAAAACACCAGAGTGCCATTTCAGGAAAAGATTTCCAGTATGCTTGATCTTCCTACCAACTTGTGACATGGGTTCGCCAACAGTCGGAAGCATCTAACCCCGTTCAACAACTCCAGCACAGTCTGCATGAGTCAACCACATCTCTTCGAATCGAAAGGCCCTAGGACTACGAGCTAAAAGACCTGGTTCAAGGTTCACATCAATCAAGATAGGACAGTGATCAGAGCGGCTGAGAGGAAGAGTGATAACCTTAGAGAATGGATAGAGATCTCTCCACTGTACTGTGTGGCAGGCCCGATCAAGTCTCTCCTTAGTAAATCGATTAGACCAGGTAAAATAGGATCCCACAAACCCATATCAGCTAAATCACAGTCCACAAGAGCTCGTCGAAATCGCTGTATCTGACCAAAAGGCCGAGTAGGGCCACCAGACTTATCCGCCTGACACAAGATCTCGTTGAAGTCACCAGCAACGAGCCAAGGTAAATGAGATTGGGAAGCCAATAATCGGAGAAGGTTCCAGGTAATATCACGGTTGGCTGTAGTAGCGACTCCATAAATACCCGTGAAATGAAAAATTCCCGCTGAACCCACCACACCAACCTCCACATCGATGTGGTTAGCAGAATAGGTTTGTAGCCGGACCGGGATCTCATTCCTCCAGAAGAGGGCTAGACCATGACAAACATCATCCTTCGGTGCACAAACAACACCATCAAAACCGATCTAATGCTGAACTGTCGTCAGCAGATCCGGAGTCGCCAAGGTTTCAGACAAAAAAACAAGACTAGGGTTTTGATGTCGAACAATGCTAACAAGAGCATCTTGTGTTTCTGTGTTCAGGCCCTAAAAATTCCATGCCAGAACCTTGAAACGTTGCATAAGGTCGGAGAAGGGAAGGATTCCCGCCACCGGTCGAACTAGAAGTAGACTAGGGTTGAGAGGGTGGCTCTCCTTAGGGTTTCTCTCCAAAATTTTAAATCTAGTTCTCATTGTTTGGAGGAAATAGGTTGCAGAAAATATAACATAAGGAAGCCAAAACTCTCTTCCTCTCTTTTCATCTGAAACAATATAGATAGGGGTCAGATTGAACTTGGATATACCTGAAGACTGAACAGTCCCAAACCAGATGAAGATTACTGCAATATCTACTCAATGTGCAGCATATAATGGCTGAAGAGCTTTGGTACTATATCAACAGTGGCTCATTCCACAAAGCCTGAAAACAAATGTATATATAATTAAAATCCACATATGAAATCCACCTCTCTCAGAGACAGCAAAACACAAACCTACTTATCAGTTTGAAATTATGATAAATTTCAGTTTAGTACCCTATGGTTTGGGGGTAACATCATGTCAGTCCCTGCTCTTTCAATATGATCAACAACACCCTTGTGCTTTCAATTTCAATCAGCTGTGCCCAAATTTTATTGTTCCTTCCAATTTGAACGTTAACTTTGACTGGATTGACAAAGTAAAATTTGGACGAAACAGTAAAATTTGGGCACGGCTGATTGAAATTGAAAGTACAGGGTGTTGCTGATCAAATTGAAAGAGCAGAGACTGACATAATGTTACCCCTAAACCACAGGGTACTAAACTGAAATTAATCCTTGAAATTATCAGTCTTTATTTGTAAACTCTTAACATACTGGGCTATTGTTGGATGACTTCATGCTGAACATTACCATTTTTGTTTGTTTTTAGGGAGAATAGTCACTTTGGTCACTCAACTGTGACTCATTCGACACTTTGGTCACTCAAGTTTCAAATATATCACTTTGGTCACTCAAGTATTACATTGTCATTCACAAAAGTCACTTTGTTGTGAGAAAAAATGCCCCTTGGGTGACTTTTGTGAATGACAGTGTAATACTTGAGTGACCAAAGTGATATATTTGAAACTTGAGTGACCAAAGTGTCGAATGAGTCATAGTTGAGTGACTATTTGTGGAATTCTCCATTGTTGTTAATGTTTTTTTAATTTTTTAATTTTTAATTTTTAATTTTTTTAATTTTCAAATGACAAAGATGTATCAGTCCCAACCTAGATTTATCAAGTTCGATCTGTGCTAACAAATGAAGAAGTAGCACTTGTTGTGATTTGCAAATTGCAAATCGGCCTACAAAACAATAACACTGTCCATTTTGCCTACAGAAATACGACTACTAGTTGACAGACAACAATATTGGACAAATATTGTCGACGTACATCAACATCAATATTGGAGATAACAGAGCTAGTATAATTCTATGTTAGATCCATTCTATGCACAAATATTAGACGAACTCTATTGTGAACAATTGCAAGAGACATATAATCAAAGACAGAACCTGCCGACCATCATACCTTAAAGATGCGATTGTGCTTATCACCCAACAATCTTTCATCTTTTCAAATAATATATTGCAGTCCAAACTTGTTTCAGTTCGTACCAAACAACATAGTCTTGCCACCCAAGTTTTGTCTTGCAATTATTTTTTTATGCTAGTAAAGTCAATGCCTGATATTATTAATACCCAGTATATCCGTGTGTTGTCTCTCATTTCAATTTCTACTTCTTTACCATCTTCATTATTGTGTTTTCTGTGTGCATATTGCATAGCAGCTATTCTCTTGCAAGTGCCCATGGAAACTAGAACTGATCACCAACTTCACATTTTCTTCCTTCCATACATGGCTTCAGGCCACACTTTACCCCTCATGGACATAGCCAAACTATTTGCTTCACGTGGTGTAAAAGCCACCATAATAACCACCACTGTCAATGCAACAATTCTATCCAAACCAATACAAACAAGCAAAAATTTGGGTTTTGAAATTGAACTTCTTGTCTTCAAATTCCCATCTGCTGAAGTAGGGTTGCCTGACGGAATTGAAACCTCTAACTCAGCAACAACCCAAGAGATGAAGGAAAAGTTTTTGAAAGCTATGAGTCTGATCGCACCAAAGGTGGAGCAGATTTTAGACCAACATCGCCCTCACTTCCTTGTTGCAGACACTATGTTTCATTGGGCTACTGATGTTGCTGCCAAGTTTGGGATTCCAAGGCTCATCTTTCATGGAACTGGTTTTTTCCCCATGTGTGCTTCAACGAGTGTGATGGAGTACCAACCTCAGTTGAAGGTTTCATCTGATTCAGAATCTTTTGTTATTCCTAATCTCCCAGATGAGATCACAACGACCAGAAACGAAATACCATCTTTTCTTAAAGCAGATGGCAAGACAGAACTCATCAAGTTGGTCAAAGCATCCAGAGATGCTGAGAAGAAGAGCTATGGGGTTATTGTTAACAGCTTCTATGAACTTGAACGAGATTATGCAGATCACTATAGGAAGGTGTTGGGGATGAAGTCATGGCATGTCGGCCCGGTTTCCTTATGCAACAAGGTAGAGAAAGATAAATCAGAGAGGGGAAGGGGAGGCTCTGTTGATAGAGTACACGAGTGCTTGAATTGGCTCAATTCTAAGACACCCAATTCAGTTGTGTATATATGTTTTGGAAGCCTAACCAATTTCGGTGATTGTCAGCTCCTCGAAATTGCCTTGGCTCTCCAGGCTTCTCACCAGCAATTTATTTGGGTTGTGAAGAAAGAAAAGAATGATAACGAAATGTGGTTGCCTGAAGACTTTGAGCAGAGAATGGAAGGCAAGGGATTGATTGTAAGAAGTTGGGCTCCCCAACTACTCATTCTTGAGCATGAAGCAGTTGGGGCCTTCGTGACTCATTGTGGGTGGAATTCTATCCTTGAAGGTGTCTGTGCTGGGTTGCCAATGATCACGTGGCCGGTGTCCGCAGAGCAGTTTTACAATGAGAAGTTGGTGACTCAGTTACTTGGGATTGGGGTTGCTGTTGGTGCTAAAAAGTGGGCTGCAGTTGAGGATGATAATGTGAAGAGTGAAGCCAGTGTGAAGAGGGAGGCCATAGAAAAGGCTGTGACGGAAATCATGATGGGTGATGAAGCAGAGGGAATGAGAAACAGAGCTAAAGTGCTTGGAGAGATGGCAAGGAAGGCAGTTATAGAAGGCGGTTCATCGTTCTCGGATTTAACAGCTCTAGTTGAAGAATTGAGGTCCTTTGGGTATTGATTCACTTAATGCTTAACCTATATGCGAACGTCTGCTGCTTTAAGAAGAACAGTTGCACTAACCGTATAAGTTGTTGGCAACTTGTACAGCTACATGTAATTTCTTTTAGTTCATAACAATGGCAAAAGAGAAAGCATTATATTATTCCTCAAAATAAAAAAAATGAAAGCATTATGTTGCAACATTTTATAAATATATAATATCATCATTGGTTTTCCTTGTTTCCTTCGATTGGACCGATATTGCTTTCATTGTCTAACATTAAGGACTACTTCCCACAGCTTATGTTTGAAAATTCATTGAAGAATTACGTTACCAAACAAAATCGTTGCCCTCTTCAAAGTTCATGTCCAAAATTTACTGATTAAACTATTGTATCCCATAGAAAACAGCAAGCCAGCACATTATTTCTAGTCCTAACTGCCTTACCTCCCAATTAAAAAGCACTCTGTTATATAACCAGCTGTCTGTCAAGCCTGGCCAGTTGAGAAAATTCCTTCTCCATCATCACTAGTCTTTGAGAAAACAGTAAAGGCCATGTCAACATGGACAATCTGCATTGTATTTCTTAGTAATTTTCCATATAAGGAATAGGGTGAAATAATAACCAAATAGTTTGGAAGAAATAAATTAACATAAACCAGCATTTTCTCTTTATCTTTTCATGGACAACAATACATGCAAGGGTCACTCATTGAACTTAGCAAATACCTGGGACACCCAATAGACCTGAATCAGATGAAGATGACTGCAACAATCATGAACGAAGAGCTTTGGATCTTTATCATATCCCTGGCTCACTCCACAAAGCCTGAGGATAAATGAACAGAATTAAAATTGAAATATGTAATGAATCCCCAAACAAACACCAAAACACAAACATACGTATCACTTTCAAGTTTTAAGTCTTTATGTGTGATGCTTTTTCCAATTTAGGGTAAGATAGTTTGCAATCTTTTAACTGTTGTGATTGCTGTTGTTGGAAAAAAATTATTTCTGGCTGAACTCTACTACTTTTCTTCCAAATAAGTTTGCTAATTCTAAAAAAAAAAAAAAAAGAAGAAGAAGAAGAAAAATTCCATTTACAAAATGCGTACAATAACAATCTCCCAATTTACCAAATTTTTGGACAAAAACTCCTACACAACAGATATGACTCAAGTAGCTTAAAGCACATGACAGTACATGTGAAGCATACAACATGTCGATTATAAAAATATCACTGTCACACATTGAGTCAAAAGCCATTGAATGCAAAAATATTATATATATCTATCTATAATGTGTACAGTGAGTGAATATTTAAAGGGGCATTTCATTATACACCCAATTTCTAAAAGATCTAATAGAAAAAACCCACCTATTATTTCTTTTCAATTTACACTCAATTATTGCCAACTAGGATAAAATATTAGATTTCATTTGTTGAAGAATTACACAAATTGCCATAATTTAAATTTGGCAAACTTGATTTCTAGAAATTAACGTCAACTAGCAAAATTAACGTCATCTTTAAATACCTTAATTGTAGATCTTTTTTATTGGTCTCATTATTATCGCAATTTTCATTAAATTCATCATGATTGCTAAAATTATGGATCTTTTTTTACATAATTTTCTGAATTCAAAGGTTATATAGATTTAAGTGAATGTGATATTTACTTTTCGGTAATTTAAACTTTATATTTTAAAAGTAACTTTCTGTTTTACTTACAGTCTAACTGAAAGGTAGAGGTTTAAAGTTTTTAACCCAACTAATAGATTGTTTTTTTTATTTGTTTTTTTTTTATTACAACCTAAAGATTAGACAGGTATGTTTAGCTAACTTGATTTCTAGAAATCTTCATATCAACCTATTTATTAGAATCATTTTCAACATCAGCCTCTTTTTTAGGTATTCTATCATTGCGAGTTGACCGTGTTTATTTGGTTGAAAGTCTCTATAATATATGCGTATACCTATATAATAAAGTACTTGATCATCAGAACACTTTTTCTAGTTAATTTGATTTCAAGTATGTATCTAATATATATAGGAGGTTTCTTTTTGTATGACACAGACACCTCTATATTACAATCATTTTTTTTTTGTATCATACCTCTTTATTAGGTTTTTTATTATATTATACCTATGATCGTAGAAGATATGAGCTTTTTCTAGCATGAAGGTTTATGGTATTCAAGCCTCACTTACATCTAATTACTCAGTAGGTAAATTAGAAATGTAGTAGTTGAGAGTAGAAAGCTATCATGGGATTAATATGACAATATACCTAAAAAGAAGAAGAAAGTTATCCAAGAACAAGATACATACCTTATAATTAGAAATCTTTCGAGAATATAGAGAGCCACCGAGTGTGAGCCTAGAAGTGAAAACACAATAACAAAAGCTTTTTTCCCATTTCTTGACCCCATCTCGAATCCTTTTCTTTTCTTTAAGAACATTTCTTTAGTCGTTCTTCATAGACACAAGAGAGAAGTATCATACCTGCTTGCCCCCACCCTTTCTTTCAAGCAAGAAAAACATTTTCTCCCAGTGATTGAATCAAAATCTCTTTTCATCTTTTGAAACAACCCCATCAAGGAAAAGAAAATTGAAAATCTATTCGAAAACAAAATACCTACATATAAGAAAACCAATAATTGAAATTTGTGCTAGAAATGAACTACTATTGTAATGAGCATATATAGAAATATATACTCAAGTCAGTAATCAAAATATAAAGTAAGGAAGAAATTAAGGACGTAATTGTTTATGATTGATATTTTAGCTTAATATTTCAAATTCAAATGAATGATAAGATTAAGCAAGTTACTTAATTTAACCCTCTATAATCAGAAGGGCATATTAGATATATCAAAAGAATGAGAAAAACCATTAATTATAGACATATACTCTATATGGAAGGTTTGCTTATGTAGAGTGGGTGTAAATTGAAAGAAAAATATCTATGGGTTTTTCTCAATAGAAGTTTATATTTTTGAGTTTATATCTAATTTTCTCATATTTAAACCAAGACAAAACCTTAAGATGCGATTTATGCTTAAGAATCACTCAATAATCTTCATCTAATCCAATAATCTATTGCAGCCAAATCTGAGTTACTTCTACCCTACAACGCCAGTCTTACCAAGTCTCTGTCCAGCATTTTTCTTCTTAGCTAGGGACGTCTTTCCAGGTTATAAGCTCACATTTTCATTTCAACTTCTTCACCATAATCATTATGTTTGCTGTATAGAACAGCTACTATCTTGCAATGGAAACCAAACCTCATCCGCATCTTCATATTTTCTTCCTTCCATTTATGGCTCAAGGCCACACTTTACCCATGATAGACATTGCCAAACTATTTGCTTCACGCGGTGTAAAATGCACTATAGTAACCACCCCTGCCAATGCACCAATCATCTCCAAAGCAATCCAAACTAGCAAAGGTTTCAGTTTTGAAATTGAAGTTGTTGTCATCAAATTCCCATCTGCTGAAGTTGGGTTACTTGAAGGAATTGAAAGTACTAAATTGGAGAAGAAAGAAGAGATGAGGGAAAAGTTCATAAAAGCAATCACTTTGTTTGAACAACAGGTAGAGAAAATTCTAGACCAACATCATCCTCATTGCCTTGTTGTAGACTTTTTATTTCATTGGGCTACAAATGTTGCTGCAAAGTTTGGGATCCCAAGGTTCGTCTTTCATGGAGCTGGTTTTTTTTGCCTTATGTAGTCTAAAGAGTGTAATGCTGTACCAACCTCACATAAAGGTTTCATCAGATTCAAAATCTTTTGTTATTCCTAGTCTCCCATATGAGATAATTATGACAAGAAACTAGCTAGCACCTTTTCTTACTCGAAATGGTAAGACAGAACTCATCAAGCTAATCAAAGCATCCAGAGAAGCTGAGGAAAGGAGCTACGGGATTATTGTAAATAGCTACTATGAACTTGAACCTTATTATGCAGATCACTATAGGAAGGTGTTGGGGAAGAAGTCATGGCATATCGGCCCAGTTTCTTTATGCAACAAGGTAGAAAAAGATAAATCAGAGAGGGGAAGGGAAGGTTCGGTTGATGAAGTACATGAGTGCTTGAACTGGCTTAATTCCAAGAAACCCAATTCAGTTGTTTATATATGTTTTGGAAGTATGACCAAATTCAGTGATTGTCAGCTCATAGAAATTGCCTTCGGTCTTGAGGCTTCTCAGCAGCAATTCATTTGGGTTGTGAATAAAGAAAATAATGATAAAGAAGAGTGGTTACCTGAAGGATTTAAGCAGAGAAATGAGGGTAAGGGACTGGTCATAAGAGGTTGGGCTCCCCAACTACTGCTTCTTCAAAATGAAGCAGTTGGGGCCTTTGTCACTCGTTGTGGGTGGAACTCAATCCTTGAAGGGGTGTCTTCTGGGGTTCCAATGATCACCTGGCCAGTGTCTGCAGACTAGTTTTTCAATGAGAAGTTGGTGATTCAGATACTTGGCATTGGGATTGCCATTGGTGCTCAAAAGTGGGAGGATGATAGTGTGCAGAGAGAAGCCAATGTGAAGAGGAGGCTATAGAGAAGGCTGTGACTGAATTCATGGTGGGTAATGAACAAGAAGAAATGAGAAGCAAAGTGCTTGCGCTTGGATAGATGGCAAGGAGGCCAGTTGCAGAAGGTGGTTCATCGCACTCTGATTTAACTGCTCTAATTGAAGAGTTGTGGTTCCTCGTGTCTTGATTCTCTTGATGCAGCTAAATTGCCAACATTTTCAGCATTTCTATCTGTTGCAGGAAATCAAGACATTGTGTGCCTAGTCCAAATAGGTTTAGGATTACTTAGCTTGGCTATAGTAGGGTTAGCAAATTCCTACTTGTACTCAAAAGATATTGTTCTTGTAATCCTCTATATATAGAGCCTCCTATTATCAGTGAAAGCATCTCAATTTCCTCCCGAATTCTCTCTATAAAACACAATTTACTACTAACTTAAATTGTTGGCAGACCTACATATCAATTTGTAAAAGTTCCAATAATTTACAAAAGAAAAATTATGGTGTTTCAGCATTTGTTAACTAGAGAGTCCACAGGAGTCCTAAAGCAATGCTGAAGAACAGGAGACATTAATGCAATGATGATACACACTACTATATGAATGCATGCAAGTGTCAAATAAACACTAAAAGATGTGGCAATAAGTTTAAGCAACACAATGCCAGCTAATGTACTAAAAAGTCCCTATATGCTAAAGCTTTTATTTCAAAATTCACTGATGTAATCACCTTACGAATCTGAAGGTTGTGTGCTTAGCCAAAAAAAAAAAAAAAAGGCTTGTGTGTTTCATAGTTATGCTAAAAATTGATTGATTGAACAACTGTACCCCATAGGAAAGAGCAAGCCTACACATTCTATTATATACCAACTGTTGAGTCAAGCCTTACCTGTTCAATCCCTTCTCCATCATCACAAATCTTTCAGAAGCGACATGGAAAGCAAAACCAGACAATCTCACATTTTGTTCTTCACTTATATGGATCATGGTCATATGATGCTAACACTAGCCATCACTAAATAATTTGCTTCCAAATAGATCAATACAACCCTTATTTCCACTCCTCAAAACATGGCCTTCTTCTCCAAAACAATTGAAAAAAGCAACTTTCTGGTTTCATAATTGGAGTCCTCATTCTCAAAGTCATTTCTGTAGATGTCAGATTGCTAGAAGGGTGTCAGCGAAGAGCTATGAATCTTTATGTACAGCGGGTCACTCCACAGAGTCTGAAGAGAAATGCAAATAGAATTAAAATAAAAGTTTTACCGAACTCTCCACCTCTCACACAGTCACACACATTTAAAAAAAAAAAAAACATTTTTATCACTTTCAAATTCAAACTCCTCAACTGTGAATGCTTTTTTATTTCCAATAATAGCAAAAGAGAGTTTGAATAATGCAATTTTAAATTGTCACAATAATAGATTTACTGTTCTTGTTACATTTTAAATTTCAAATGATATAGATGCATGAACTCCAACTAGACTTAAAATCACGTTTGATCTTTCTAACAGGAGTAGTGACTATTAGAAAATTTCCAATTACAAAATGCCTATGATACCAGTCTCCCATTTTTGAAATTTCCTGGACAAAAACCAGTACACAACAGAAACAAAAAATAATCCATGAAATATTGTAGTCTAATCTATACACATCAAAGGTTCCATCAAAACAATCTAAACACAGAATAAGATGTGAAGTAGCTACTTAAAGCACACGAGTTGTACTAGGTGAAGTAGTGTAACATCTTAACAACAAAAGTAATGATATTCCTATGTCAGATGGAGTCAAAATCCATTCCATACAAAAGTAATGTTGTGTGTGTGTGTGTGTAAATATGTATATCTTTCATGTCAACATTTGCAGTAATCATAATCAAAGAAGAACCTGCCGACTTGTCTTATCAGTTACTTAATAATCTTCATATTTTACAATGAACTATTGTAGTCCGAACTTGGTACAGTTCGTATGCAACAACATGGTCTTGCCAACTAAGTCTCTATATATCTTCCAATGTTTTGGTTTTCACCAGGGAATTCGCTACCTTAATTATTTCATAAGCATCCAATTTTTAAATGTTTTAACTCCTTCTTTCCGCTTCTACTTCTTCACCATCATCGTAGTGTTTTCTTTGCAGAACAGCTACAATCTTGCAACCCTCCATAGAAACCAAAACTCATCATCAGCGTCACATTTTCTTCCTTCCTTTTATGGTTCAGAGCCACATTTTTCCCCTCCTAGACATAGCAAAAGTATTTGCTTCATGTGGTGTAAAATCAACCATAATAACCACCCTTCTCAATGCACCAGGCTTCTACAAACAAATCCAAACAAGCAAACATTTAGGTTTTGAAATTGAACCTGTTGTCATCAAATTTCCATCTGCTGAAGTTGGTTTGCCTGCAGGAATAGAAAGTACTCACTCGGCTACTACCCAAGAAATGAAGGAAAAGTTCTTCAAAGCTATCACTCTGGCTGAACACCAGGTGGAGCAGATTTTAGAACAATATCACCCCAACTGTCTCGTAGCAAACTCTTTATTTCATTGGGCGACATTTGTTGCTGCCAAGTTTGGGATCCCAGGTCTCATCTTTCATGGAACTGGTTATTTCCCCCTGTGTGCTTCAATGAGTGTGATGCTATACCAACCTCACGTGAAGGTTTCATCTGATTCAGAACCTTTTGTAATTCCAAATCTCCCAGATGAGATCCAGACGACAAGAAACCAACTACCATCGTTTCTTAATCTAAATGGTGAGACAGGACTCATCAAATTGGTCAAAGCATCAAGAGATGTAGAGGAAAGGAGCTATGGGATTTTATTTAACAGCTTCTATGAACTTGAACCAGAGTATGTAGATCATTACAGGACGGTGTTTGGTAGGAAGTCATGGCACATTGGCCCAGCTTCTCTATACAACAAGGCAGAAAAAGATAAATCAGAGAGGGGAAGGGAAGGCTCTGTTGATAAAGTACATGAGTGCTTAAATTGGCTTAATTCTAAGAAAACCAATTCGGTTGTGTATATATGTTGGAAGTGTGACCAATTTCAGTGATTGTCAGCTGGTAGAAATTGCCTTGGGTCTTGGGGCTTCTCAGCAGCAATTCGTTTGGGTTGTGAAGAAAGAAAAGAATGATGAAAATAAGTGGTTGCCTGAACAGTTTGAGCAGAGAATGCAAGGTAAGGGACTGATTATAAGAGGTCGGGCTCCCCAACTACTGATTCTTGAACATGAAATAGTTGGGGCCTTTCTCATGCATTGCGGGTGGAACTCTATCCTTGAAGGAGTCTCTGCTGATGTACCAATGATAACGTGGCCGGTGTCTGCAGAGCAGTTTTACAATGAGAAGTTGGTGACTCAGATACTTGGAATTGGGGTTTCTGTTGGTGTTCAAAAGTGGGCTACATTTGAGGATGACAGTCTGAAGAGTAAAGCCAGTGTGAAAAGGGATGACATAATGGTGAGTGATAAAAAAGAGGAAATGAGAAGCAAAGTTTCTGCGCTCAGAGATATGGCAAGGAGGGCAGTTGAAGAAGGTGGTTCCTCATTCTCCCAATTAGCTACTCTTATTGAAGATTTGAGGTCCCTTCAGTCTTGAATCTCTTGAAGCAGCCACAGTTTTTAGCATTAAGAAGGAAAGGTTTCATCTACTACTAATCAAACTTAATGGCAGACCTACATGTATTTTGTAAAAGTTCAAACAAATCGAAACAGAGAAATCCTTGTGATACAACATTCGATATATCTAGTAGACCAACAAAGTCCTAATCCAATGCTGACGAACAAGAGGTATCAATGCCAAAGTAAATTTCACCAAAAGACAACAGCAACAAAGTGAGCAATATATATAATGTCAATTGAAATAAGAACAACTACTATTTCCCAGAGATTGTTATAAAAAAATTTCTTGATGTAAGAACCGTAGCAGACAAAAAACAAACTCTATATCCCATAGAAAACAACAAGCCTAGTACCCAACACGTACATTGTTTTATATACAAACTCTTTCAACTAGTTTATTGGGTAAAGGCTTACCGTTCAGTTTCTATTTCGGAAATCAAAGTTCATTCTTAAGAAGGACGGGTTATAAGGCGGCGGGCCTCCCAAGCGGTTGGAGGCTTTTTGACCCATTGCGGATGGAACTCAAGCAGTGTCTGCCGGAGTTCCGGTGGCAACTTGGCATTGGGGTTGGTGTTGGAGTTTCAAATTCGGCTAGATATAGAGGGGAAGGAGTGGAGAGTAAAGCTAGAGTAATAAAGAAGGTGGTGAAATGGATTAGAAGAAGGGAGGAAATAGAAGCAGAGACGAATCGTGAGGGAGTTGGCAAGAGGAAGAATTTGAATGGCCTGATTAGAGATTTGGGTTGCTCCCAATCCTTCCGACTTGAACAAAATTTATGTATCCTACTTTAGAATATGTTGCTTCCAGTCCAAAGACCTTATGGCTAGCTATGCAAGATGACATGTGTCTAACTCAAGATTCATATATCTTACTTAAAAAAAATGGAGAGATTCATGAGTAGGGAAGACGTGTCGTGTGGCCGTACACCCAACCAATTATTATCTATGTAGGAGAGTGTTTTGGATATTTCATTATAATTAAACATGAGTAGTTTTGGAATTCAATTAAAAAATAGAGAGATATGATTGGCCGAGCGTACCACGTGGCTAGTACGTTTGCCCTACTTAAGAATTTTTCTGAAAAATGTGGACATCGTCAATTTAATAGCCCAGATAAAAAAGCTCAAAATTGTTGATTTATTAGAATTCTTTTTAATGGGAATTATGTTTTTTTTTTTGTCATAATGAGTTTTCATTAAACACTCAAAAAGGCAGGAAATACAAGAGAACTAGCCCAAAAGTAGGTCCATGTCCAAACAAAACAACTATACAGAAAAGCCCAAAAACTGACCTAACTAAACCTACAGTAATCCAGAGAAGATAACGCCACTAGTCGTCATCGCCACCGGTCCTGCCACCATTGTAGTCTAATGACCAAAAATTGATCCCGATCTGAGATACCAACTCCAACCAAGCAAAGAATGACATTGAAAAGCACCGCTGCAAAGCAAACAACAAAGAAACCATTGGAGAGCACCAAGGAATCGGACAGAAGTGTCAGTGCATGCACTAGAGATGTTGCTGTGTACATCTCCATTTCACAAAGTGCATCACAATGCATTGAACTGCAGCAGAGAGATTCAACCTCAGGAAAACACCCAAGGGCAACGATCCGAGAATGGAAAC
The DNA here is from genome assembly GCA_024704745.1 of Rosa lucieae. Taxonomy (NCBI): domain Eukaryota; kingdom Viridiplantae; phylum Streptophyta; class Magnoliopsida; order Rosales; family Rosaceae; genus Rosa; species Rosa lucieae. The sequence goes on from CM045497.1 coordinate 37,068,008, forward strand.
GAGAAGCTTTAAGGAAGCCTGCTAAGTTTGATTTAGAGCTTTCATAGATGAAGGATGAGACCAGATCCAGAAGAGGGAAGAAGGAAACAGAGAAAATAAAAGGGGAAAGACAGACTCCACTGTCGGAGAACTGGATGGGGCTTTCAGAGTGGTAGACAAGACCATCAGAAGGACACAAGACGCCATCCGGGCGGTAGACGGATCCGCCAGTGGTCGGAGCACATCGCCGGCTATCAATGTTGGCACCAATAGAAGAGAAGGGTTTCGTTCCACCGACTCAGAACCTAGTGTTAGCCAAATAGTAACCCACAAGTATAAGAGCCAAGTTATTGTGTAAGAATTATGAGTAGGGGATATTGTACCTAAGAGATTGGAAAATCTCACTCTAGCTAAGGAAAATCTAGAGGATTCTAGATGAATATGTAAATGTACAAGTCATAAACAAGGGCTCACAAGTGAACCAAAGTTTATGGTGAATATAAGCAAGATGGTGTAGTGGTTTGATTTTTGGCATTGGAAATGGTTTCGGATCAAATTAACACAAAATGAAACTTGAAATGTAAACTAGGGTATGTTAAACTAGATGTGAAAAAATGAATGGAAGTTAGAGTTTTAAGTTGTTCACCATAGCCTCCCTTGCATGCATTGATGTTCAAACTATAAGTAATGCAATTCCAAGTATCCAATTACCCTCTTAGCATCCGGATAAGACTACTAAGGCCTAAACTCCTTTGATTGTATCAATTTTCACAGGATAAGTGCAAAATTAACTACCCAAGAACAAGTTATATTACCGGATAAGTATCAATTTCTTGCTGCTAGATGCATAAAGATTTGAGTTTAAATAATCAAGCAATTCAGCAAACCAATCTTAGGTTTAGGTGATTTTAACTCACTACCCTCACATACACACCTAGTATGCTTTCATGCTGTTAATGTTCAAAGCTAGCTACTCTCTAAACATTGTTCATGTAATGACAAATGCAAAGTATTCAAATTAGCTAGATTCAAATACAAGCATTCACTTCTTGATTTACCATGTGAAGATGATTATGGATATTGCATCAAATAAGATTCAAACATTAATTCATTACAAGTTTGGCTAGGGCTTTCAACCCTAGCCCCAACAATAGACTACTCACACGTAGCTATATAAACTAGCATCAATATAATGGAAAACACTAGGCTATCAAATAATAGAGTTTAGAAATGACTAGGGATAATCACAAGTGAAGGATCATGAAGTGGTTGATATGGAAACTTTGTCATGAAGATGATGTGTTGGCTCCTTTTGTACTCTAGTTCCTTCCTTGAACTCATTCTTCAAAACTTGAAATGATGATGATGATGATGATGAAGCTTAGTATATGTAAGATGATAGAGATATGGTTGGAAAATGGAATCGTGAAGATGGAGGTTTTGTGGAGGAGATGGTAGTGGATTGTGTAGAGAATAGAGAAAGAAAATGATGTAATGGCTACGTGTGGGTGATGGTTTAGAGTGTAATGAATGGATGCTTATATAGAGAAGAGAAATAGTATGATAGTGGAAGTAATGAAGATAGTGGTAGTATGGAGATGGAGTATGATAGTAGAAGTGATGATGATAGTGGTGGAAAAATATGGAAAAGATGGAGTAGAAAGAGGGAAGTAATGGAAGTAATGATTAAAGAGAGTAGAGTAGAAAAATATGGCCAAAGGAAAATAGAAGAGAATCTAGCTCTCTTTATTGTGGGTGGGAAACATGAAAATGATGAGTTTTGGAGTGGTGATTAAGCTTACAACATGATAGATATTGAAGTGATGATGATGGTAGGCTTTTGGGTAATAGGGAGTGTGGTTGAATTAGAACCAAAACGTTTGGAATTTGGTTAAGATACAATGATATGAATAGATATAATGGAATAGATGCTATCACTACTAGACAAACCCCCATCACACACGGATGAGAATCCGTGTGAAATCGTAGTATTCCATACTGATATCTGTGTGAAAACGTTAATACACACGGTATAACGTTGAATTAATAAACTGTACGTATTACTGCCGTTGCTAATACTACTTTCACACATATTTGTCTAATCTGTGTGAATGCATTTGATAGGTCCCACTTAAACCACAACTCCTGCTCTTCCGTCCAATCACCCAAGAATCGGTCTGTTTCAATATATAATACTTTTTGCGATTAATATTCTTATTTTACTTTTATTAATAATTATCTCACACAGATGAGAAACTGTGTGTTTTGTCAACATAAAAATAATAAAAAAATCTTCAATTTAATATATAGTCATCTATATATTTTTTTTAAATAACTAAATAAATCATATATTTAATGCAACTAAGACCAAAAAATAAAAGCTCAAATATTCACAATATCCATCAAAGCATAAACAAAACTTTACATTAATATATTAAAACATACACCATGCTTCACATTAATATACATTAAGAGTTTATGCTACTGCATTTCTCCTTATACAAAATAAGGCCTATTTCAATTCCCTCAGATTATATAACAGTTGGTCAAGATGAACAAAATTTAACAAAATGACCAACATTAAACAACATTCATGTGCATTTATATAGCAACAATAAAGTACTATTTAATATGTAACTGAAATATGCTCACCAACTCATACCCATTGCATTTCTCTTGATGCATCTTGCATTCTCATGTCTAGAACTTCATTTGGAAGAGCTAATTGCATTTGAGGCATTGAAGTTTCCCATTGAGATGATGACACTTGAGAAATTTGCTGAAAAAAATTCAAAAAATGTGTGTTATCACCAGTAACCCCTTTCATCATGTCATCCATTTTTGTAACAAAAGGTATTTGCAGATTCTCTTCCATTTTCTTCATCTTCTCCATCATTTATTTTTGTTCATCTTTTATTTTTTCCAACCCTGCCTTACGTTGTTTTTCTCTTTCAGCAACTTCATTCCTCTCTCTTGCAGCTTCACTTCTCAATCTTTCAACCTCCATGGATGCGCTTTCAGACACTCTTTTTTTGTTCCTCCACAGCAGCTCTTAATGCCTCCACCTTGTTTGAAACCCCTCGTTTCTCTGTATGGATAAATGGAACATCCGACCATGTATACCTGGTCCCCATTCCCCTAACGCAGTTTCTCTTCTCAACACCAAACACCTCTGCATACATGTCTTCTACAACTTCAAGGGTTATGTCGATATTTTGGTTCCTTTTTTCTACTTCTTTTTGTTCTAAGCTAAGCTACAACCGACACAAATAATCATCAAATTATATCTATTTCAAAGACTATATGGCCTTTCAAATAAAACACATAACTATAATATTCTTAATAGTAACCATAGCTTGTGTGGTGCTTCATCAATGTATTGTGTCTTGGAACCCTTTTTTAGGTGTACTATCTTGAATCTTTCCTTATGGTTCGGTGGTGCATCTTTGTTGTTTCCAACTTGCTGTCAAATAAGAACCTATTACCTTTTTGGTAACATGCAGTGGTTATAATATTGTAGAAGTATAGATAAATAATACTACATGAAGATTTTGAACTTCGTACATCATATGGTTAACAAGTTTAGCAAGTTTATAGATCTTTTGCATATGATATATATTTCCCAACACCAAATCACAGCTGATATTAACAATATGAGGCTAATTAAAACATGGTTTGATCTGAAACCCACTATGTATGATGTAAGAACAATACTTAAATGTGTAAAAGCACAAATATACTTCCTAACACCAAATTAATCATAGATATATGATACCAATCATATTACGGTGCAGACCTAGATGACGCTCATTCAATGGGATATGTCAAACCATTAAAAGAATGACATAGTAGAAGTGAAATTGGGATTCTCATTAAATAAACATCAAATAAAACACTCAATATTGTATACAATCAGATATAAGATCATAGCTTAAACTTACCCATTGATAGATTTTAGCTGCATAAGTCAAAGTTCAAGTTGCACTACTACAAAAATTCAATCAGACGACGTCTCTCACACGACGCATCATAATTTTCCGTCGTCTAATTGATTTTTATTTTTTCAGATGTCGTTTTTACAAAATTTGTCGTCTGATATGGACTTGTGAATTAGTTCAGACGGCGTTTAAGAAAAAAACCGTTGTGTGACGTTTAAAAAATTGAGCGGCAAGTTTCCCACCATGTAAGTGGTGTGGAAACCCAGCTCAAACTCCAAATTTTCCCCCAACATGTATTGATCATACAACGAGAAATAATAAAACTGTGGTCTGACTAATATGTTTGACAAAGGGAGAGAGATTTTCCATCACCATTTTTTTCCAACTCCCCTAAGAGGGAAGTCGAATTGATAGGAGACAAACCCCAAATTAAAATGGCTGCATTCAGACCACATTTTTATAAAATCCCGTTGTGTGAGTCTTTGTCCAAATTGATAGGACTTGTCGAAATTGATATAGGCCGGGCTTGAAACCCTACACTTGAGCAAAACGTAATGAAAAACCCAAAGCCCTCCCCACACTCTCGACAGGGCTGCACCCTCTCTCGACAGAGACTCAAAACCAAAACGCAAAAGCTCCTCACTCTCTCAACAGCGTCTCTCCAAAACCAAAACCTCACTCTCCCAAACCCTCTCTCTTCTTCGACAAACCCCAATCAAAGCCCTTTCTCTTCGACAAACCCCGACCAAAACCATCTCTCCTTCTAACTAGGTTATTCGATCTGGGAAATAGCGAAGGGAAGAAAACCAACTGGGTAGCCTCTAGCGTTCTTCAGATCTTTCAGCGATGGTGGTTGTTCCTTTCGTCGGTGGTACAACTTTGAAAGCAAGTACAGAGGGTTCAGGGCTTACCAATTTTGAAAGCAAACCTAGAGTTGAATCGGAGAGAGAAGACATCGAACTTCCTGGGCTTTAAAATCGGAGTCCGATTAATTAGGGTTAGGATTTGCGTCGATTTTCGAGAGGCTTCAGGATTTTGATTGCGATTATTGTTGAGACGACTTTTTGGTAAGTTATTGTATTATGAAATTCAGCTATGGGTAACTGGGATTTGAATTTTGTGGTTTCAGTATTCGATTCGAACATTGGAGATGTGGATTTGGGATTGAAGGAAAAAATGTCAAAATTGGGGCTAGGAAGGTAACTACGAAGGTTTTGATGGTATTCGATAGAAATTTTAGCTACTCCTTCTGCTTAGCACTGGATTCCTTGCTGCTAGTTTGGTATTTTCTGCCTTTTGGTTTACATTTGCAGTCTATTTTTGGAACATTGAAGTTAATTTGGGTTTTTAGTTGTGATTCTGTCAAGAAATTCAATGGGTATTAGGCTCAAGAGAATGGTGGTCTCCGATGAGAGCCTTGAGTTGCTTTCCAGGTATGGCCAAGAAATTATGGCAGTGAAGGGGAGGGTCTTGCAAGTTCCACCAGTGTTCAGGCATCGTTTGTAAGAGGTTAGTTTCTCTAGTATTCTTCTCCCCATTTATAGATTAACTTTCGAAATATGAATGTTAAGGTTTTGTCTGGATATAAAAGACTGAAATCACTTACTAATTGAGGTTTGCATGTTTCCAGGTGTTCTTGAGAAAACTGGAGTTGAGCCACAAGTGGAGAGGATTAGAAAATACGAAAGTGCTGGTGAGCAACTTGAGCTACGACCATGTCTGAAGAAAATTGTGAGATGCTGACAGCATTGCTCGATAACATATATGGGAACTGGCTGGACATAATTTCTTCTACAAGAGGTTCTTTGAGATTTGGTTTTTGGCTAATCTGATATGATTATGTTGTTCAGTTGTTGAAATTTGATGTGAAAGTCATCAGGGGAGTGGTTGTTCTTGAAAATTTTTTTTCCCCTCTTTATGTGATGATATACAGGAAGCGTTTAAGTAATATTGATTCTCTTGCTTGACATGCCCTGGTGGTGATGCCCTTGCTTCTGATTTGTAGGAATTAGTTCTTTATACGTTGTTGATTCATGAGTATCTGTTGACTGCAATTCCTCCACATAGCAGGTGTTGATTTTTCTTCCAGCAGCTGATATGTGGAGTCAACTACTGTCAGTCCATGGTAAATTATATTTGATGCAGATACATAATGAAATGGTTTCCTTGTTTAAAATAATATTGCTTCTTTTCTCACGTTAACCTCTTATACATTACAATTACTCTATAGTTTGTTGCTCTCTTACTTAATGTTAAAAAAATTAGACACTTTGAGGCTGTGGTTATATCTAAGTGGGGATTTTGAGTCCAGGTATGTACTACTGCCTATTTGGATATTGTTTATTTAGCACAAGATTAATCAGTACTGACGGCTGCATTCCATTGGTATGCAACAGATCTCCCATTTTCCTTTCTAGGAGCAAATCATTATATATGGTTTACATGCTCTATACAAATTTTTAGGCTTTCAAATTTGCTGGACTTGGTTTTTCTGTAGGCGTCATTTGTTAGAATTTCTTAAATTACTTGTAAAATATTAATTAGTTGTCAACGTGACTAGTGATTGAAATCTCATTTATAATGCTAGGCCTCATCCAAATGAATGTTCAGGAAGTGATCTTGATGGAGATATTTACTTTGTTTGCTGGGACCCCGAGTTGATTTCTCGCAATCAAATCCAACCTATGGATTATACCCCAGCACCAACTATAAAGATGGATCATGATGTCACAATTGAGGTATTACTTTGACTAATCATATGTTGTGTTAAACTGGGAATTTCTTCAACTATAAGTTGGATTTTTATTTTTTATTATTTGGTCTTCCAATTAAGATATTTAAGTGCCAATGATTACTTGTCTTTCCCTCTCTCCCTTCCTCCCATTTTCTGGAGTGCCAGTATATACTGAAATAGTGCTATATAGGAATTTTTGTTGACAGAGAGCATGGTAAAGCAATGAGCCCTCCATGCATAAAGCTCGCGAAGCTATTTTCAATTGTTGACAGAGTACTTTTCCCAGTTTCTTTTGACCATTAAATTTAAGAGTCTTACCCTTTGCTTTCGCTCTTTATTCTTGATTATATATATATATATATCAGAATTTATAGTAGAAAGTCTTAGACAGCAAACATGGAAGATAAGCAAGGGGGAGATCAATTGGAGCAAGGTGATGAGGCCCATGATACTGTAAAAGCCACCTAATAAGCTTGAGGTAGAGGAAAAAATGTTTTTAAGCTATTGGGATTATGTTTCTCTTCAAGAAAATTCATTTGGTGATTTTGTTAAACTCAGTACTTTCATTGTTTGAATGCATTGATCACTTGGTATTGCACAATTTCTCTTTTTCGATATTGAGTGAAAAAAAGGGTTACTTTATATTGTGATTTATGCTTGCAGTGCCCAGTTTACTTCTTTATTAATCGGATGCAATTGCATGCTCTGTTTTCATACTCCAAAGTTGCATCAAAGTACCCTTCAAGGTTTCTCACAAAGTAATTTTTACCAAAATAAGCGAACTTTTAAATTTAAAACAGCTTTGCTGAATTTCTGAGGAAGCTACTGATCTGTTAACTTCGAGCTCTTTGTAACCCTACTTACTGATCTCCAAATGTCCTGAATTTTTGACATGTTCTTGTCCTGTTAGCTAACAATTGATCCGGAAACTTTCATGTTATTTGGACACTTAGTATATTTGGTGAATTTTCTAAATCAACTGGAGCTGCGTTTGTTTTGAAGAAACCTGACAGTTCAGTCAGTTTGCATCCATCTTTTACCTTACTTCTCAAACTCCGATTAGCTTGAAATTTTAGTATGTTGTACCTTGAGATGTCTGCCTTTATTCTGGAAAATTTCAACTTCATTGTTGCACAAATGAATTTTTAGTAAGTCCCCGAAGTTGAACTTCATTGGACTTGTTGTCTTTGCAGGTAGTACTTGTTTTGGATGGTATGAATTGAGTTATATATGTAGCAATAGCAGCAGCAGCAACAGCAGAAGCAGCAGCAGCAGAAGCTAGTGCTTTGAATTAGGTAGTTAGCTTCAAATAAGTTGTAGTAGTACATTTGATCTGGTGTAAATCAAAGACTCTAAAATGCTGAACTAAATGATTTATCTTTGTCTTGTATATAGTAGGTGTTGGTAGTCTCGAGTGAGCAACAAAGCTTGCAAAGCTAGACTATTGATCCAGATGCAGCTAGAACTACAGAAAGACATCAAAAAGCTCGTAAAAGGCCTATTCGTATTAGTGCTTGGAAGCTTGCAAAGCTAGACTCCAATGGTGCCATGAGAGCGGCAAAGCTTGCCAAGCTAGACTTCTTAAGTAAATTTCTGGATGTGTATTGCTAGGAGAGTAGTATTAGATGTACTCCTTTTGTAGATGAAAGATTATTTTGCACAATCTACTTGTTGCATGATTTGGATTATAACAATTTTTTCTATATATTGATCAGCTACTCTTAATTTGATCATTTTTTATTTCAGTTCCAGCATATACAATGCATTGAATCATTCTATTAGGACAACAATAACCATAAAAAAACTGTCGTATGTGTACAATAGTCACAATGACCCAAAAATAAAAACTGTCGTCGGAATGTAAAATAGATAATGGATACTTTGAAAAACTGTCGTCTGAATGAAAGTTGCACAACAGGCATAAAATAAAGCGACATTTGAATTGCAATCACACAACAGTTTCTAAAGTCGCCCGTCGTCTGAAGAATAGTCACGCAACAACTAATGCTTTCGACAGGCTGCTGGCATGCTGCCGACATGCTGCTGCCATGCTGCCGAGTCCTTCACACGACGGTTCCCTGCAATCGACTTTCATCAGACGGCGCCTCGATATACGACGGTTTGCCTTCATATCAGACGACGGTTTTTAGCCGTCGTCTGATTCAATTTTTGTAGTAGTGTTGTGTGGCTAATCTTCTTTTGTTTCCTGTTATTGACATTTATTGCAGCCTTTTCCTATTCACAACCATCCACAAGTTAACACTTGAGTAATATTTGAAACCCCAATTTCGGTTACTAACAATTTTTGGATATATTGTTTTCTTACATTCATCTCGACTCTGTCTAAGTTGTCCATAAACTTAACCTATTGATCGTTGTCCACACCATGTTTATTGCACAAGAACCATATAGGAGAATCTTGTATTGTTTAGACAAAGTCTCTGGAACAGACCAATCTATAGTTCCCTGCAATATGATGCATAAATCAGTAGACAAATTAATCTGAACAAACGAAAAGCTAAAAATTGGTATTTGATACCTTAACTTTTTCCCACATTCTATCATGGTTGTCCCACTTTTTGAATTCAGCAAAGGATTTGACAGCAATAGGGTATAGTCCAGCATTAGCGGCCATATACTAAAGATAACGAGCAAATTCTCCACACTTCTCTGTTGGCCATATTGGCGCACCACTGTCACCCCACAAAACATTTTCCCTCTTTCCGCGCCTACCCCATTTCATTATATTTTTTCCTATCCCATTGTTGTTCTGATCTTCGTTGTTAAGATCATCATTACCATTTGAAGCATTCTCATTGTTATCATTACTTTGTTGTTCTTGGCTTAGGAGAACATTCTACACATCTGTTGTTTCACTAATGCCTCCTTTTGTGGCTTCCCCCATGTTGTCCAAGCCATAATTAACATCACCTGGAAAGCTCTCCATATCTGAAAACAAAAGCACTATAACCTACAAACTTTATTACCGATACAACTATTACTCTTCCAGCACCACATCCAAAATTATTGAGCACATAAAACATAAAACAATAGGATACTGTAATCAGCTAACTAAATACTTAGGTATGAAATAAATAGTTGATGTTGCACATAAATTAAAAGTGTAGACTTAAAGTCACAATCCATTACTAATTTAGGCCTTTGTCAAAATAAAGGCTATTACGGAAAACGCTTGAATTGATAATTTATGTTCTTGGCACACCTTCTTGGTATGAAAATTGGGATGGCTGTATATGATTTTGATAGCTTTTAATAAGCAAACTATAAAAGTTATGTTCTTGCTCATATATGATAATATAGTATAGATACATATATGAAACCTGAACAAGGAATGATCAAAAACACAAGTAAGGCTTGTCTTTAGAAGAAGAGTATTATGCTTGGGTATGTGCAATCAGTCTACCCCATTAAGAACTACAGTACATATGCAAATTTGCAGCTTCTTTCCAGTAAAGACCACCTAGTAGCTTCAATTTTTGGACAATACCGGCCTCACAATTTGCATAAAAGACTGAGAAATAGCTGATAAGTAAAGGACACGCCTTCGATATATACTAACCTTCTATTGAAATTGAGATAATTACATGAGCCTAATCGACCGAGCGACCTACTACAAAGATATTGAGGTTTTGGGGAGAAAGAAAGACATTGATGAGAGATAGGCTTATGTGTTTGGGGTGTTTGGGAGTAAAATAAATTGATAAATCAGGTACATGCACACAGACAGGTGTATCATCCCTAAATTTCCACATCATTCTGTGTATCACATTATAAAAGTTAGCATAAAAGGCTTAATTTTGGCCACAAGAGTCTGTATGAGGTTCCATTAGTGCGGGACATCCATTTCGTCTCCCGCCCTTGTTCAATTTGTGGGGTTTTAAAATTCTTTTGGTTTTCATCATGTTTGTCCTAATAACATACATTTACAAATAGAAAAAGAACTATGACTAGATCGACATCAAAACTCATTGACAAGTATACAAAAATGCACTTCCAGGGAATATAATAAACTAAAGGTTATTTGCTTCATTTTCTTACGGTATCTATTAGATTGTTAAACTCTCTTTGAGCATAAAAATATGAGTGCATCCATGCTGAATTTTATAATCTTGCTTAAGATACATGACCATTTTGTCTTCCATAAGTTACATATATTAATCATTAGTTAATCCATCATCAAAAACATGGTCTAGCTACCAGCTTGTCCCACTATTCATGTTTGACATTCAGAAGCATTGAACACAAAACATGAGTACTACAATACCAAATAATTCAAGTCAGTTGGTTAATAAATTTGAGATGTTCCTAAGATGAGAGTTAGGAGAGCAAGGAATAGCAACAAAGAAAGGGATCAACTGACAATAAAGCTAAAATCATAAGAAAACTAAACCAGATGACCATTGAAAAGAACTCAAAATTAATGATCCAAGTCATTGAATGAACAAACAAAGATAAAAAGAAATTTTTAGGGAAGTCAGTAGGACGTTACATGAGCAAAAACAGAGGTGGAAGAGAAACTCCAGCTCGGGGTCGGTCAGAAACTCGGCATAGGCACCAAAAGAGTCTAGACCGCTCACCTGCACCTCCCCTACAGCGACCACAGTCACCTTCGACGGGGCTTGTTTTGCCCTATTTTGCTGGCGAGCCCCGATGGTCTCCGCGTCGTCTCCCTCCTCTTCTTCATTGGCGTCATTCTGTCGCCGCTTCCTCTGTAACACCACCCAAGTGGAACCAAAGGCGACATGCCTCGATTGCTTATGCGGCTCCAACCACAGTAACTGGTTCCTTTGAGGGCACCACCCTCTCTTTCTGAGGCCCACGCTGAGTAGTGGGCTCTTTCTCTTTCTGCTGCGTAGGGGCCTTGCTCCCTCCAGCAGCCCCGTGGTCTACGCCAGTTCCAGCCTGAACCACAGGCCCACCGTCGAGGCCAAGATGCGAGTGGTGAGGCATCGGCAGCACTATTGGACTCTCAGATTGGTTCACCGCCAGTGTCTGGGGGTCGACGACAGTTTGCTGGGCCTCCAGCCCAGCGGCGTACATGCTCTCTAGAAAGTCATTAATCTTTGCATGGTCCATCGCCTTGGCAAAAGCGTCGTGGCTCGCTTTGTTACCCGACGGAGAATCTACACAAACGGCAACAGGTTAGCCTGGGGAAAACTAAACTACGGCACAGATCAACGGAAGTTACATACCAAGGGCGCGAGTCAACTGTTAATCGACCAACAACTCCCAACCGGTGAGAAGACAGAGGCTGAGCAGGTTACGATTCCGCTAACAACCTCTAATCCTCGCCACGAGACACTCTTCCACGCGCGTCAAGTTATATTGCAAGCCCGCTACAAAAAAAAAAACTAGGATTAGCAGAGTACAGAAACATATCATACAGGCAAAACCGGCAACTTCGATCAGCGGTAGAAGCTAGCACCAACCTCGTATAGGTTAGAACTCTGACTTAATCCTGAATGTCGGCGCCCCCTCATTTGACCCTGCTTGGTATTCCCACCCCGCTGTGGCAATACAGAAGATCCTCCGCTAGGGAGACATGGAATCCTTCAGATTCTCGATTAGCTTCAGCATCCCCTGACTTTGGCTCAGATTTACTTGTCCGTTGCATCCCTGGCGCTTCACGTACACCAACTCATAAAAGTGCAACACCTCCGCCACGGTTGGACCCTCGAAGCCGGACAAGCGCCAAAGCTAATTGAGCGCCATCAACAACCGCCACATATTGGGACATATCTGCCTAAAGGCGAGGCCAAACTCGCATACCAAGATCTGGAGGTTGGGAAGTAGTGGAAAGGTAACACCTTAGTGGAAGATGGCCTCTTGAACGCCAGCATACCCTGCCGGCAGAATAGAAGCCTTCTCATCAGCGGTAAGTGGACGCAACTTCACCACTCTGGGCAGGCGAAATACCCGCTTCAGATGATTAACGGCAGCCGTCGTCATCGGTCCTCCAGCCTCATCAACTGCAGTGACGTCGCGGAGAATCCACGCGGACTCTACCTCTTCCTCGCCAGCCTCACCCCCGCCTGCGGAATTGCTAGCGGCGCTTTTGCTCGCTAGCCTCTCCTCATGCCTTTTGTGGGCGGCAACGTCCTCCCTTGCCCTAGAACTTTCTGGACGACCGGCACGACCCATTGCAACTTCCCAAGGTATGGTCTGCTATGGCTCAATGTCTAGCTGTTCGGACAATGAGGTTCTTGCAGGGGTAGATGAATGCAACGAGTCAATAAACATCCCATCCGCCGCGCTGAGCGACACGTCAGACCCGGTGTAGACCCCGTGAAATTCCGAACGTCACTTTTTGATGGGAAAATTTTTCGCGACCTTTGTTCGGCTAAATACTTTTGGAAATAGTTTGGGCTTGGGCCTTGGGCCCGATATTAGCGTAAGGTTAGAGTCCAAAATTTACTCTGGACACCCAACAGTCGGGTATGCTAGTGAACCTAGCCCAATAAGTTAGTCAACCTTTGACCCAAACCTCTTCCTTGATCCAATATGGTTGTAGCTCATAATGACATCTTTGCATAATTTTGAAATATACTTGTGCGTGCGTTTACGATTTTCTTATTTTACCTTTCTTAATAATTGGCGAAATTTCTGCTCGCCTTACCCGAAGCTTACTCATCAAGCATCTCACCGACTTTCAAAAGCACAATTTATTTACTCCTTATGTTTTTCACACTCGAGCAAAACTCCGACAAAACTTGCCTTGCCATTTTTCTATCTAAAAATAAGTTTTGTGAGACCCGATCCTTATTTGGCATTGTCAACACTTTAATTTGAGTTTTCTTGTATTCACTTATTTTACTTTTATTTTCCCCATCATTTTGGTTTTTTACCACCTTATTTTTACCCCAAATTTATCTGCCCAAAGCTGAGCCTTCTCCCTCACACGCAAAACTCAGCTTTTCCTCTTTCCTTGTTCACGTCAGAGTTGGACAGAGAGAAAGGGAGCCTCGTTCAGCTCTTCCCCTCCACGTTTCCATCATGCAAAGGGCAACTCCTCCAAGAACATTACCTCAGACCTTCAAAAGAGAGAACCCAGGCCATAAATCGTCACTCACCCTTCTCTTCTCACCGTTCCTCTCGTCCCTGGACACATCAGTCTGTTTACGAGCCCCAAAACCCCTAGTTAGAGACCTCCGATCAAAAAACTTTCTCACCAAAGTTGTTCGTCTATGTCTCCTATATTTAGCCTCAAAATTTCAGCTCCATCGGAGTCGATTTGAGTCCTGTACACCCCTCAAAGGTTATTTGTTGTTTGTAGCTGTCCAAATATCATGTTTCAATGCATTTTGTCATCGAGCTACAACACCTGCCCATATAGTATTAGAAAGCAACCTGAGCTATAGATCATTAGGAGCATTAGACATGCCTCTTAAGTGTGTTAGATTTGTGCTAGAACATGGTTATTTTGAACATTCAAATCATGCTTGATCATAGAGTTTATTTGTGTTATTGTTGTCCAAACACGATGTCTTCAAAACATCATGTTAGTGAGCTACAAGACCTTCCCCTTATAGTATTGAAGGGTGACTGAGACTTTAAGCTTTTAGAAGCTTTAGATACTTTCAATAGGTGTCTTAGAGTTTACTTAACCAGCCATTTTGGGTACCAAAAGAGCTTTACACAAAAGAACCAGTTTCTGCAGATTTTCAGTTTTCAGTAAAATCTGACCCAGTTTCATTCATTTCGAAACTGGAGCTAAACCGTTGAGAATTTGGAGTCAGTTTCTTCTAGAGAAATATATTAGACGCATATATGAACATTCCAGAATTTTAATCACCCTAAAATAATTTTTCTAGAATTAGTTATGCAATTTTGAAATAGGGGGACAGAAGCTTGTATTTCTGGAAAGAATCTGCACATTGTTTTACTTCAGCCTTTAAAACATTTACTCTTTGTTTGGTTTCACTTGAAATTCAATAACCATTTCAATCGTACTGAGTTGGTTGTCAAGCCATCCTTCTTTCAAAATTTCTCAAGAATTTACCCCAAGTATTTTGAACAATTCCGTGACCCTTGACAGCTCCTTTAAAACTCTGTTTTCGGTTTTCAGCAACCTGTCTTTTAAAAAGTGTTCTTACCCCCTCTTCCTAACAACAAACCCCTTATTGGAACCCAAGTGGTCTGGTTATTAGTTAGTAATTAGGTTAAAGGATATATTTTCTTCGGAGAGTTATGTGAGTGCATAGCTAGCCTAGTTTATCGTGATTAATGTCACTTATTTGATCTAGGCTTGATATCTTGGTAGGATCTTGTGAAGTGGTGGTTGCTACAAGGTTGCATTGAGGCCAAGTGCTGCAAGAGAAAGCTCGAGTTCCAGGTAGGGGATGCCTTTAACTCTATCTATGCTTTTCTTGCATATACTATGTTTTATATGAGGCCTCTTGCATGTTTTGGAAATTATCTGTTTTTACAACTTGAAATGGTTTGCGTGGATTGGATTGATGTGTTGGCAATTGATGGGGATGTAAGGAGAGGTCAGTTCCTCCTTGAGCCACCGGTGGTGGGCAGTGTGCACCATGCCCTTGTTATCTCCCCTTTGTCTCTAGCCTTGTGATTAATGAATTCCGGAAAGTGATTGGCTAGATGGACGGTTGTGATGGAAGTGTGAAAGATGATCAATTGCTGTGGGATTGTAGTTACGTGGTGACGATCACGTGGAAGCGCAAACCGGTTTTATCTACTTCTTTTATTCAAAACGATAACTCATGTTTTTAAACTTAGATATGGGGGCGGGCATGGGCAATGACTGGATGTAGGAGCCTAACCCCTACTTTAGTTTGTTTTGCAGGCTGTTGTTGTCGAAGCTTGGGCACAGAGGATAATCCTTGGAGGACACAATTTGTTTTATTCTATTTAAAGTTTATTTCTTTTGTCTTGCTTGATTTCACTAAAGTTTTGTAACATTATGTATGGTTGATGATGTGTGTGTTTGCTTACCACCAAAGTGGAACCCTAGGGTTAGAACCTCCATTTGAGTTTAGGTCCTAGTGGGCTAGACCTAGAAGACTCACATAAATTACCATTCAATGAACTTAATGCAAACTTGGGCTAAGAACTAAAAATTGACATAGGTTCTAAAACTCAACTCAACACCACCTTCCTTTCCTCTTATTCGCCTAGTTCGTAATCTTGTGATTACGAGCCAAGCCCACTATACAAGCCCAAGAATTTCGGGCTTATAGATTTCTTGCTTTCCAACCTAAAGGCCTTATCTCTTTGGGGAATTCTAGGCCCAAAACACTTGCTCTCTAAGTGTCGCGGGCATAGGGTTCCTTGGGGAGGCGGCGCTGTGGTAATCTGGTCTCCGGGTCGCCACACCCGGGATTCTCACTGCTCGAGATCTCTACGACTCTAGCCATCACAAACCCTAAAACCCAGGTCAGTTAGTGCCAAAACTGATCTAAACTATCCCTATGTCAGATTTTAGCCAAGAACATCAAGAACATCCAAACCCAGAAAACCCAGAAGGTGCCAAAACAAGAACATAGCCCATATATATCCAAAACCCAGATTCCACGATCTTGCTAATCCATAAACCCCAACCCCCTGTCAAACAATTATACCCATCCCCAGAACCCAGTCTATACCCTCAAACACACCAGGGAATAACAGAACTCGCTCCAAATACCAGAAAACAGAAACTGACAGAAAGCAACGAAACAAAGAAACTCGAATCACTAACTTGTTGGTATGGAAGATCTGGAGCGTTCAGAATGTATGTCTTCACTTCCAGGGATCTCTCTTTCACTGAACGATGCTGTCACTCGATTTACAGAGGACACTCCTCGAATATAAGAGAACAAAAGCTTGAAGACGAGGAGGAGTTGAGTTTGACGTGAAGATGATGTCAAAACCATTGTGGTTTCCCTCTCTTTTATGTCAACATAAAAAAATCCAGGCCGTCCGCTGAAAACAACATCGCATGACAGCCATACAAGTGCCCCACGATCGCACAATATCAATAATTACTCGCATTAATGGCGAAGACACGGGAGTGCTGCGAGGATGTTATATCCCAATACATGTTGGCCACGTGTCGGACGCCCTTAGACGAAGCGTCTAGCCGAAGTAACCATCAAAGGTCACCAATCCTCGGAAGTCTCGCCTAAGCGCCACACCACTAGCGGAACTTCTCCCTTCATCTTGCAAGCGGAAGTTTCCGCTAAGCGCCACTCCGCTAGTGAAACTTCTCCCGTCATCTTGCAAGCGAAAGTCTCGGCCAAGCACCATGCCGTTAGCGGAACTTCTCAATTCATCTTGCAAGCGGAAGTCTCCGCTAAGCCCCATGCCGCTAGTGGAACTTCTCCATTCATCTTGCAAGCGGAAGTTTCCTCTAAGCGCCACGCCGCTAGCGGAACTTCTCCCTTAATCTTACAAGCGGAAGTCTCCACTAAGCGCCAGTCCGCTAGCGGAACTTCTCAATTCATCTTGCAAGCGGAAGTCTCTGCTAAGGCCACGCCGCTAGCGGAACTTCTCTCATCATCTTGCAAGGCAATTTCCGTTGAACGTAACACCGCTCACTGGTCTACCACTGAGCAAGTCCCCACGACACCGCTTGCTGCTTACTATCAGCAGAGGGATTTCCGCCAACGGAGATTCCCGAGGCAACTCCTCGTCCTGACGACGACTGCCACGCGGCGTTAAAGTCAGGCTATGTCCCTCCGGGACACGGGGACACGTCAACAGTCTACGACGACCCTGATCAGGCACGTTGACCACCGCCACTCGAGAACCAAAGATTGGGCTCGCTACCCAACACCCTCTGCTCAGTGCAGCTCCCCTCAACAAACAATATACCGACCAAACGGAGGTTTATCTTAGCTGGGGAGTGGGGGACTCCCTGGGGGGCCTAGAAGGGGCCCACCCGAAAGGGTACAAAGTGTTTGCTCAGTAAGTCGATGGTTGACAACGCACTCACGAGTATTATGCTTTTGCAAGTCTAGCGGAAGTAACGCTTCGAACCACTAGGCAACTCCCCAACCAAGATTACCCTCCTTGACTGGGGACTTGGGGGACTTGTACTTACATAAGCATTTGCAAGCATAATTAGCTATAATGAACCACGCTCATGATACCGCCGGCGGTACCAACTACAGCAGGCGGTACCAACTACCGCAAACTGTGTGACCTACGGAAACACAGCCAAGCAGGCTACCGCCTGAGCCCCAGCTCGCCCCCAGATCACCGCTGACGTGCCGTCACGCGCAGCGCCAAGATAGCATCATAAGCTCCAGAAGCCGGGAATTGAAGCACATCAGTCCCACATCGAAATCACGGAAAAGCTCGGCCTTTTCCCCACCTATAAAAGGTTCTCTCCTCTCTCCTCATTAATTACGCATTCACTGCTTACCTACTGTTATTCTGTCAACATAAATACATTGACTAAGTTAGGCATCAGAGAAGAGAAAACCGCCCAATGCGGTCTCCCTCTGACGCCTCTTTGTATTTCACTTGACAGGTAGCGGAAGCTCTAAGAACACTACAAGTAGCGGTCTGCCCATCGGACCCACGTTAACAAAGTCTTGGGCTACCACTCAAATCTTAAACATTAACAGGGACGATTTGAGAACATTCACGATACTGTGCCCCTAGAACTGACCGTTCAGTGGAATGAAATCTGCTTGCTTGACTACAAAAGGGTCAACGAATTCAACAAGGACATGTTGCGCTTAAAGCCACGTCTCAATTTCTGTGGAAGAGAAATTTCAGAAGATGATATGATCGAAAATACTCTTTCCACCTTTCCTACTTCAGCACTTATACTAGCGAATCAGTATAGGCCGGAGTATGATAACAAAAGAATCACAGCCTTCAATATGCTGATCAACCTCCTGCAATTGGCTGAGAGGCATAATGAGGTTCTCTTGAACAAAGAAAATGAAAGGTGGAAAGCACCCCAATGCATAGGGGTTTGGACATGCTGATCCCTACCCACGTGGCAAGGGACGTGGGGGTCGTGGTATGGGCCGTGGAGGCCCTCCCAATGTATGGCGCATAGATGGTGGTGCTGGCCCTAGTGGTCATGGAAACAAGGTGCAAAGGGCACCGTCAGTCAAACATGAAAGAGTTAATAAATTAGATTTATGAACAAAACCTTGATTTGATTATCGTTGGCTTGTTAATAAATTTCGGATCTTATTATGAAGCAATGAATTCATTCGACTTTTATTTACTACACATATTTACATGGTTCGAAATATTACTATAAAGATGTAAAGAAATACATCTAGAAAAAAATTATTAGAATGAAAAGATTATCATTCTACTAAAATAGAAACTCGAAAGAACATGAAATATATTTAAAGTCAAAGACGCTCTGTATGCACCAAGAGCTAATCGAACCTTGTTAAGTTTCAAAGATATTTGTGCCAACGGTTATCATGTAGAAATACACTGTGAGAATGGAACTGAATACCTTTATATTACCTCTAATGAATGTGGAAGGAAATGCATTTTAGAGAAACTTATGAGTCAATCTAGTGGACTGTACCTTACTACGATTTGGATAATTGAATCCTATATTGTCACCAACAATGAAATATGGGACACTGACTTATATAGGTTTTGGCATGACCGCCTAAGGCACCCCAATCATAACATGATGATTCGTATTTTAAAGAACTCACACGGACATCCCTTCTTTCGAATGAAAAATAAAATGGGAGAAAAATCCGCCACACTGTAAGATGTCGGTCCCAGTACTGTTCAAATGCAGCCATTACCTTCTGAAATACCAGAAACACTACCTCCCTCCTATTATGTCTTATTAACTATTTCAAAGGCACATCACTCGTTTTGCAAAGCCTGCTCTTTAGCAAAAACAGGATCGAGACATTCCTATGCTAAATATACAAAACAAAACATTCCATTCTTACAAAGGATACAAGGAGATATCTGTGGATAGGCCTCATCAAAAAGCCCGCGGATCAAGTGGGCCGATGGAGGCCCGTCGGCCCTGAGGGCTAAAAGCTCGGCCCGGCCCGTTAAAAAGCCCACAAAAGCCCTCCTCGGTGGGTAGTGGGCCGGCCTGCCAAAAGCCCACAAAAACCCGGCCGGGCCCGTAAAAGCCCGTAAAATATTATATATATATATGTGTGTGTGTGTGTGTGTGTGTGTGTTATATATATATGTAGATATTTGTGTGTGTGTTATAAATATACACACACACACACACACACACATAGATTTATATTTGTGTGTGTGTTTATAAATATACACACACACACACACAGATATATATTTGTGTGTGTGTTTATATATATATATATATGTATATGTGTGTGTGTTTATATATATATATGTGTGTGTGTGTGTTTATATATATATGTGTGTGTGTGTGTGTGTGTGTGGAAGTTCTTATACTTCTATATAGAATATGTGCATTAGTGCATATATATATATATATATATTCTATATATCGGTTGACCAATTCGATCGGATACGAAAATATGGTGAAATTGGCTAAATTTTTTACCACACTCATAATTTATTGTAATAAACTCATCCAACGGTCGGTTTTTCCATTTTCTTTGAATTGATAGGGGTTGCTCTTTGGAGTGTATGATATATAAATATAGATTTACAAGAATAACTAAGTTTGACCTAGTTGATTGAATTCGAAACGAGAACCAAATTGGCTGAATTTTCTACAACCACCATAAAACATTACAATCTCTCCATCGAGCGTTTGGTTTCTCCGAATTCATTTTCCACTTCATGGTTGCTTTAGAATGAACCTCAACAATTTAAATGTAATGTATAAGTCATACAACTTTAGGAAGAAAATTGGTATAGGCCAATATGTTTGTAATTAAAATTAATTTTTTTTATCTCATGTCCACACACATCCATCGATGGAATATTTACAAATGTGATGTGAAAAAATAAGCACGTTTCGCTGTCGTCATGCCATCGGTCAACCAATAAAACATACAAGTGACGACGGTTGACCAATACGATCAGATTCGAAAATATGGTGAAATTGGCTAAATTTTTTACCACACTCATAATTTATTGTAATAATCTCATCCAACGGTCCATTTTTCCATTTTCTTTGAATTGATAGGGGTTGCTCTTTGGAGTGTATGATATATAGATATAGGTTTATAAGAGTAACTAAATTTGACCTACTTGATCGAATTCGAAACGAGAATCAAATTAGCTGAATTTTTTACAATCACCCTAAAACATTACAATCTCTCAATCGAGCGGTTGATTTCTCTAAATTCATTTTCCATTTCATGGTTGCTTTAGAATGAACCTTAACAATTTAAATGCAATATACAAGTCATACAACTTTAGGAGGCAAATTAATATAGGCCAACATCTTTGTAATTAAAATTGAAATTTTTATCTTATATCCACGCACATCCATCGATGAAATATTTACAGACGTGATGTGAAAAAATAAGCACGTCTCGCGGTCGTCATGCCATCGGTCAACCAAGAAAACATACAAGTGACAACGGTTGACCCATTCGATCGGATTCGAAAATATGGTGAAATTGGCTAAATTTTTTACCACACTCATAATTTATTGTAATAATCTCATCCAACGG
This sequence comes from Rosa lucieae, assembly GCA_024704745.1. Lineage (NCBI taxonomy): Eukaryota > Viridiplantae > Streptophyta > Magnoliopsida > Rosales > Rosaceae > Rosa > Rosa lucieae. Next base: position 37,089,253 of record CM045497.1, read on the forward strand.
TCCATTTTTCAATTTTCTTTGAATTGATAGGGGTTGCTCTTTGGAGTATATGATATATAGATATAGGTTTATAAGAATAACTAAATTTGACCTAATTGATCGAATTCGAAACGAGAATCAAATTAGCTAAATTTTTTACAATCACCATAAAACATTACAATCTCTCAATCGAGCGGTTGATTTCTTTAAATTCATTTTTCACTTCATGGTTGCTTTAGAATGAACCTCAACAATTTAAATGCAATATACAAGTCATACGACTTTAGGAGGCAAATTGATATAGGCCAACATCTTTGCAATTAAAATTGAAATTTTTTATCTTATGTCCACGCACATCCATCGATGGAATATTTACAGACATGATGTGAAAAAATAAGCACGTTTCTCGGTCGTCATGCCATCGGTCAACCAAAAAAATATATAAGTAACGACGGTTGACCAATTCGATCGGATTCAAAAATATGGTGAAATTGGCTAAATTTTTTACCACACTCATAATTTATTATAATAATCTCATCCAACGGTCGGTTTTCCCATTTTATTTAAGTTGATAGAGGTTTCTCTTTGGAGTATATAATATATAAATATAAGTTTATAAAAAATATTATCTTTAAAGATTTATTTGTAAATAAAGCCCGCAAGGCCCGCCCCGAAAAAGCCTGCAAGGCTTAGCCCGGCCCGGCCTGAAAAAGCTCGCGAGGCCCGCATTAAATGGATGGGCTTGGATCCTTCAATTTACAATAAAGCCCGGCCCGGCCTGGCCCACTACTATTTAAAAATGGAGTAAGGCCCGGCCCGGCCCGTTGATGAGGCCTATCTGTGGACATATCCATCTAGAATGCGGACCATTCAAGTACTTTATGATTCTGGTGGATGCTTCGACACGCTGGTCACATGTCATTTTATTGTCCACAAGAAATGTTGCATTTGCAAAACTCCTAGCATAGATTATACGCTTAAGGGCTCACCATCCCGATCACCCTATTAAGTTTATAAGGCTTGATAACGCTGGAGAGTTTACATCAAAAGCATTTGATGATCATTGCATGTCTATTGGGATCGATGTAGAGCATCCTGTACCTCATGTGCATACACAAAATGGTCTCGCAGAAGCCACTATCAAAAGGCTATAGATGGTGGCTAGGGCATTGGTTATGCGCACCAACCTGCCTATATCTACATGGGGTTATGCAATATTGCACGCAGCTTTACTCATTCATTTCAAACCCACTGCTAGCTAACCATTTTCTGCGTACCAGTTGGTAACTGGATATGAGTTTGACATTTCACGCTTACGCATATTTGGTTGCGCAGTATATGTGTCTATTGCGCCCCCACAGTGCACCAAAATGGGTCCTCAGAGACGATTAAGTATTTATGTTAGATACGAATCTCAAACAATTATCCACTATTTGGAACAATTAAGGTTTGTCCTCACTCTGTCTCATTATGATCCCCGCACTTCACAAAGTGAATGTGAAGTGAAAAGAATAATCTATCTTCATAACGTAGCAGATTTGATGCCTGATATGTTTTCTAATATCGTAAAAGTGACGAGATCACATATACCAGCTGCTAATGTGCATGCAAGGTTAGAAGTCCCTAACAAGGGGCATGGTACCGCAGATAGAGGCACTACAACCACACTTTGTGGAGGTGTGGTTGAGGCCGTGGCTCCCCAAAGGAAGAGGGGGAGGTCACTTGGTTTGATTGACACTCACCCAAGGAAGAAGAGGGCGAGTAAGGCACAAACCGATCCATTAATCATCAATGTAGAGAATCCCTCTCATGAGATTGTCTCTGATTATAGTTATGTCCATGAATCAATACTGGAGGACACTCCGATGTTTGAAATGATTCCAGAGAACAAAAGAAATCTCAATGGATTATGATGTGTTGATAGAAAGATCTTTCATACGCATTGATGATGTATTTGCATACACTGTTGCTCAAGAAATTCTAGAGCACGATGATATCGAACCACGCTCTGTTGCAGAATGTTAACAAAGAGCAAATTGAACTAAATAGAAAGAAGCAATCCAAGCAGAATTAGATTCTCTGACAAAGAGACAGGTATTTGGTCCGGTAGTGCTAACCCCACCAAGTGTAAAGCCTGTAGGACATAAATGGATCTTTGTCAGAAAGCGTAATGAGAAGAATGAAGTCCTGAGGTACAAGGCTCGCCTTGTGGCGCAAGGTTTCTCACAACGCCCTGGAATTGACTACGAGGAGACATTCTCTCCCGTAATGGACGATATAACGTTCTGCTACTTAGTTAGATTGGTAGTTTCCGAATGACTAGAAATGCAGCTCATAGATGTGGTTATTGCATATCTCTATGGGGATCTAGATTCAAAGATATATATGAAAGCGCCTAATGGCCTTACATTATCTAAGTCAAGTGACTACTTGATTGGGAAGGGATATAAGAATGATGAATTATGCCCCTGCGTATTCATAAAGAAAATAAGTTCCAGATTTGCAATTGTAGCTGTATGTGTCGATGATATAAACATAATAGGAACTCTTGATGAAATAAGAGAAACCGCGAGCTACTTGAAATCCGAATTTGAGATGAAGGATCTTGGGAAAAGTCGATTCTGTCTAGGCCTTGAACTAGAACACCGAGTTTGTGGAATATTAATCCACTAGTCTGCGTATGTCTAAAAAATGCTCAGGCTATTTAACATGGACAAAGCGCATCCTGCTAGCACTCCCATGATCGGTCGAAGTTTGGATGCAAAGAAAGATCCATTTCGTCCAAAGAAAGATGACGAAGAGGTGTTGGGAGCTGAAATTCCCTATCTAAGTGAAATAGGTGCATTATTGTACTTAACCCAATGTACTCGACCATACATTGCATTCTCAGTGAACTTGTTAGCTAGATTTAGCTCAGCACCAACGCAGCGTCACTGAAATGGTATCAAGAACATTTTCTGATACCTAAAAGGAACCATTGACTTGAGACTGTTCTTTCCCTACAGAGAGACAAGAGGGACCTCAGATGGAACTGCAATCCCTAAAGGAAATGTTGATGGCGAAAGTGCCACTTACTACACTAAAATGCCAAATGACATTTTAGTTGGTTTTGCAGATGCTGGGTACCTCTCTGACCCACATAAAAGGTCATTCCCAAACTAGTTCTGTATTTACCATTGGGAACAAGGCGATATCTTTGAGATCAACCAAGCAAACCCTTGTGGCTACCTCCTCGAACCACTCAGAGATCAATGCTCTACATGAGTCGGTTCGTGAGTGTATATAGTTAAGAGTTATCATTACACATATTAGAGGGACTAGTGGTTTGAGTTCTACCACTGAAGAGCCTACTTGCATTTATGAAGATAATGCAGCTTGCATCGAATAGATGAAGTTAGGTTATATCAAGGGTGATAACACAAAACACATATCGCCAAATTTTTTCTATAATCAGCAACAAGGCCCTCATCAAGATTCAAGTGAATCAAGTAAGGTCTGAGGAGAATGTGGCAGATTTGTTCACCAAATCATTCCCTACGGCCATATTTGAGAAACATGTGAAAAGCATAGGAATGCGAAGACTTTCCAAGCTCCTTTGATTAATGTAAGGATCAGAGGGAGGTGTAGATGTCAGGGGGAGTCTAACGCACACATGTCATCCTCAAATGTAAAAGGTGTGTTGTGCTCTGTTCGTTCGACCAAAGTGTATTTTTTGTCCCACAGAGTTTTTATTGTTACTTAGTAAGGTTTTTAGTGAGGAAACAACTCATGCACCATTTCGTCTTTGACTTGGCACAAGGGGGAGTGTTATAGGAAAAACACATTATGTGCCTCCGTCAAAATGACTGACGAAGAGGTAATCAAGGAATTAGCGATTACCATCAATCAACAAGGATTACAAATCAATCAGCATTTAATGTCATCATTGTAATTGATATTTCCGTTGTAATTCTCTCCCTATATAAAAGGACTATGAAATGAAATTAGTAGACCAATTCCAATTCCATTTTACTTTTACAAGTGGGGGCCGGGATTGTTGGAATTTTTATGATTTAAAATTAAAATATATTTTATTATTTATGTCGGGGGTTATTTTCATTTGTGTTTATTTCTCTATTTATGGTTTTATGGTTTTATGTCTTAAATATGTGATTATTATTTGACTGTTAAATGGTTAATGAGGATTGATGGTTATGGTAAGTGTGGCCTAAATAAGGGTACATGGCTAGAGTTGGAAGTCATATGGTTGGAAGGCATATGTGGTCGGACATATTATTGGATATGAAATGTCGAGATGGTCGGATAAATATGAGGGATATCGTGAGAAGAAAAGACACTCCACCATCGTGCAACAACTCTAGCACAACACCCTAACTATCTAAAGTCCTCTTCCATATTATACATATATCTATTTTAAATATACATCGTTTTGAGTGCACGGGTGATTAAGGTTCAATGAAGCTTCTTAGATGCACGATGGAGCTCGAAGAGTTGTTGTATTTTGGGAGAAGTTCGTCATTCAACCCTATGTAGTAGGGGATGAATCTTCTCTTAGGACAGTGCGTTTGCACGTCTTGACTCAATAAGTTTTCCTATATAAAAATATATATATTATTATATTTTCTTCTTTTTTCTCGTTTTCCTTATCTGTATTTTTATTCTTATTTCCCAAGATATTTCCATATTATTTTATTTTAATTCTACAAGAATTCCCATATTTTTTACAACAGTCCTTTCATCAAACATTTCCCCTCGCTTACTACCAAATAGAAGCAACACATGTTTGATCGGTAACCAGACGGGCCACGCTTAGAACCCATCAGATATGCCAGCATATAGTTTGATATCTCCTTTCTCCATCCCAGGCAAGAGCTGGATCTAATCTTGCCCAAAATCCCTCCAACCATTAGCACCAAGCAGCTTGAGAGTAATACTCGTAAGCAGTCAATCTCATATGGAAAACAAGTATGCGAACCCCACGGGTCTCTCTCTCTCTCTCTTTCTCAAGCTCTGTCCTTTTGAATGGTTGTGTGCATTGAATGTGTAGGATTTGTCATATGGTGATATTGTTGAACTTATATATTCATATTAAGGGTATAGTTGAAATTTGCTTTTTAATCACATAATGCTTGAGATTTGGCCTTGAATGAGGTTGTTGTGGCTGTAAGATTGGAGCTTGAGCCTAAAATAGCATTTGTATTTTAGATTTGCAAATGACTAGCATAGAGTGGATTGTGTTTACATTTTCAGTTTCAATTCTAGGGGACATGTTTCTAATCTATTCTGGGATATAAAGCACTTTGAAGTTGGATGGCATTGATGCTTGAAATAGCAGTTTTGAGGATAGAATACCATTCTAAGAATGGTAGGTCCTGACTCCTGAGATTGAACTTTTTCTTTTTCAGAGTTTGGGTTTAGAGTTTGGTTTTTAATGCTAGTTTGGATACTGAGAGTTTAACCTAAGATATATAGGTGATAAAGTTTAGTTCTTTTTGTTATTCTCTCCTCATTTGACAATGAGGAAGCTTTATGGTTTGTAAGACTTCAAAGCTTACCTGGCCTAAGCTAAAATGTTGTTCTTATTGCAAGCAGCTTTTCTTTTGGTTTAAGGCATTTAAAAGTTTACTTAGCCTAAGCTTAAGATGTTGATTATGTGGTCATATATATATATATATATATATATCTATTTTCGGGTTTCTGTTACCATCAATGCTCTGTGAGTTAATTTTCTCCTAACAACTGATAGACCACAGTATAACTAGGATGTCTTGTGCCATTTGTTTTGTTGTGGAGCTGTGAATATCTTTGGCTGCATATAAGCTTGAAGGAATTTGATCTACGTGTCTGAGTTGTATTGCTCCTTGAGTTGTCTAATGATTATGGATTTTGTTATATATATATTTTTTGTCTCTGCTAGTGTCCTTTGGCATAGCATATTATTCTATGTGATGATCTGCATGTTTTGGGGAAGCAAGTGTCATAGATATGTTGTCCTCCAAACTAACAGAGTCTGGCGAATTAAATGATGGTGTCATGGTCATGGTGGTTTATACTTCGTAGTTTTGCCCCCTGCTTCTCTTGTGATCTTATTGGATGGTAGATTTGTATTATTGTGATGCTTCTGTACTTTTTTTTTTGGAGTTGTGGACTTTATCCCTCGAAACATACAAAGTCTTGGGTTTATTGTCTTCTTCAGCATGAATTAGGAACTCATGAATTCTCTGCATAATACATTGCTGAGATGTAGGTCTTCTCTGTTTGCTTTGACTATGTAGGGTACTCACTATGATTCCTCTGTTGCAATTGTTTTGCTCACTACTAGAAAAATGTCATTAGACATCACCACTATTAAATCGGTCAGGATTGCACCTGATGTTAAAAATCATGTTAACATCAGTTTGTGAAGAAACCGATTTCTATTATTATTATAGACATCAGTCACCAAAGAAACCGATGAGAAAAGTTTTGTACGAAAAATTTACAAAAACGCGGAGGGACTAAGTTGAAAAATTTGAGAAACGCGGGACTTAAAATTTCGTTCCCCCCACACTTAGTCACTTTATCTAAAAACTTTCAAACCTTAATCGATAGACTCTCACTCTGAGTCTCTGACTGCCTCCTTCGCGTCCCCGACCTCAGCTCCTTCTCCAACCTGAGCTTGTTCTCTGCGTTCAGCTCTTTCTCTCTCGCTCTTCTCTGAAACCCTAGCGCTGTCCTCCCTCTCCTGCTCTCTTTCCACAGCTACTGTCTCTCCCTCATTGAACTACTGCCTCCGTCCCCTCACCGGCGCCATCGCCTCTGCCGGTGCTTCTCTTCCAACGCCACCAAGTCGTTCCTCAGAGATCCGAACCCCAACTGGTCCAACCTGCATCCAAGGAGTTTATCCTTCTCGATTGGTGCGACTTCGAGCACCAAATGCCAACGACGGAGGAACCAAACACAACCGCAATTACGACGGTGCAACCAGTATCAGGTACTCACTCATACACACTTTGTTCTTTGTTTCTGGGTTTGCAGATTCCTGGTTCTTCCTGCTCTCTCTCCGTCTCTTCTGATTTTTATTTCTTTTCAGAGTCTCTGAAAGATTTTGTTCAAGATCTAAGAATTCACTTGTTTGTGATGGTTAGTGATTTTAATATTGTTCTTTGTTTGATTTGAATTGACTGGGTTTACTTAGGTCTCTTTGCTTTGGAGAAATGGAGGCCACGATGCCCATTTGCAAGACTGTTACTCCAACTCCAGTGAGTGCCTATATTTTCTGAAGCTTATTTTGATTTGGATCTGGGTTTTGAATGTACAGTTGTGTTCGGATTCGTTGGAATTTGATGTATATATAGAAGTTCACTGGGAAAGCTTTCATTTTGGTTGATTAGAGCTTGTTTTTGATTCGTGTATTTGAAATTTTTGAGCAGAAAGTTGGTTTCTAGGGTTCTTTAGTGAGGTGGATTAGTAGTACCATTTTAATCTGGTATCTTTTCTTATTTCTGTATGTATGGTGTGTTTCAGTTTAAGATGTGGATGAGGTTTCGGTGATTGAATCGTATATACTTAGCTTCATTCATTTTTAGTTTTTGTTTCAATATTTTGAACCACCCTTTTGATGTGTGTGAAACACTGTTCTCAGAGATATTGTTTTGAGTGGTGAGTTTACATTGAATTAGGCTTGTTTGATAACTGGAAAAAGAAGACAGATTGATTCTTATTTGGGGGTTGAAAAAAAAAATGCAGTGGTTCAGTTGGCTGGAGTGATCGAATCCAATTCCACACTCCCCCTGTGGGAGGATCTGATGAACTCAAATTTCTTGCATTTGGCGACATGGGAAAGGCTCCTCGTGATTCTTCTGTCGAGCATTATATTCAGGTATATGAATTGTGATGCTTTTTTAGTACTGCAGAAATTTAGACTCATGCAATAGTAATTGAGCATCGTTCTAACTCACAGCACAACATGTCATGTTTAATTTAGTAAATCAACATGGATAAAATTAGTAAAATGAGGGGGGGGGAAAAGAAACTAACTATACAGTACATTGTTTTTCTTCTACGTACCTTGAAGGAAAAGAAAAGGCTGATTTTAATCTTGCGGCATGAATAGCCAGGATCCCTCTCAGTGATTGAGGCCGTGACGGATGAAATAAATTCCAGGAATGTAGACTCTGTCTTCCACATTGGAGATATAAGCTATGCCACTGGGTTTTTAGTTGAATGAGATTTTTTCCTTCACCAAATCAACCCTATTGCTTCTCGAGTTTCATACATGACAGCTATCGGGAACCATGAGAGGTACGTGTGCTCAGAAGACATGCTCTAGGAACTTAATTTGAAGTTCTCTGAGAGGCTTCGATACCATTTTATAGTATATCTAGCTATCTTGGTGTACATTGTTGGTACATTATCTAACAGCTCGTTTTTTGGATCTAGTGGTTGTTTAACACGTACAAACAGACGACTTCAAGTATAATGTCATATTTTCTTGTTTACTTAATTCTATATATGCTTGCTTCTACACTTTTCATGGACTATATAGACTCTGGATCAGTGTAAATCCTTGCAGATTCAGGTGGGGAAGTTGGAGTTCCCTATGAGACTTACTTTCCCTATGAGACTTACTTTCCAATGCCAACCCCAGCAAAGGATAAACCATGGTATTCCAGAGAACAAGGAAGCGACCACATCACGATGATTTCAACAGAGCATGACTGGACCAAAAATTCTGAGCAGGTAAAGATGATTAAGCACTGGTCTATAGTATTCTACAGCTGTGCACTGCACTTCTATTTGCATTTGATGTTTTTTTATATGCTCTTGCAGTATCAATGGATGAAAAGGGACATGGCTTCAGTTGATCGATCTGAAACTCCTTGGTTGATATTTATGGGGTAAGTACTTAAATGCTTCAAAACTATTCAAGTTTATGTAATTTTTCTATAGGAACACCATACAATATAAATCAGTTCTTTCAACCGTTGGTTTCTGATTCACATCGGATCAGTTCGTGTGCATGACATACAGTTTGAACCACATAAATTGTCTACTGTGCATAATTTGATCAATATCAATAGTTTATAACTGCTTGAAAGTGTCACCAGATCTTCACGCATATTTTAATATTTTCAAATTGCAGGCATAGACCAATGTATACATCTGCCCCTGGATTCCTGAGTGTTGATGAGAAATTCGTTGACAAAGTTGAACCATTACTTCTGGCAAGCAAAGTAACATCCCAGACCTTCCCCTAGCTAGTTAATGTTTTCTCTTTCATTTCTCAATGGGTTCCATTTTCTTTTCTAATCTGGTTTTCTATTGGATTCTCTAGGTTTAAACATGGGATTTTAATTTTTTTTGCTGACATGTACATGCTATTTGAAATTTGAACTAGGTTGATCTGGCGCTGTTTGGTCATGTCCATAACTACGAGCGAACCTGCTCCATTTATAAGAGCCAATGCATGAAATTGCCTTGCAAAGATGAGGCTGGGATCGACACATATGATCACAGCAACTACAGTGCCCCAGTGCCAGCCATAATTGGAATGGCTGGCTTTTCCTTGGACAAGTTTCCCAGTGGTGTAAGTCCTTCTTGACTCTGTCATATCTCTCTTCAAATATGTGCACTTAATTGTACAAGCATGTTCTTCATTGTTCTTTACATGGAATTGGGACTTCATTCAAACAGATTAACAATAATTGGAGTTTATCGAAGCGTGCATTATATCTACATGCTTGATGCTTACGAAGAGTTCTATGGACCTAATATGGGCACTGTTTATCTATTTGGGAAGGTAAACATGACTGTTTATCTATGGACCTAATATGGGCACTGTTTATCTCTTCAGAAATGAATGTTTTGTAATTCGTTTCATTTCTGAAGAGTTATTATCTTACAAGCTTAATCATATCAACCTATTTTATAGTTGATTCATTGTTGTGATGTAGGTTAAAGTAGGAAGTTCATATCAGAGTTGTTGTGCGGTTGTAAAGAACATGCAAAGATGTGTCTATGCAATTCCGGACAGTCCTTTATTTCAAACTGACGAAATGATGAAGCTTGAAAAGGATGCCGAGGACTCAAGGATTTCACCCACAGATTTTCGTAAGAAGCTGCATGTAGGTTTTTTCTTTTGTATAAGCTTGAATATAGATAAAATTTAGTTTGGCCTTGTCTTTGTTTTTTTTTTTTTGGTTGCTACTGTTGATGCTCTTTTCTACATCATCAGAATGCGGCTTCAGAATTAAAGAATGAATTAGCAAAGAAGTTGTTGGATCTCAATGTATCAGCTTTTAGCATGGCACCTGTCAAGGTTTGCATACTCAATAATTCTGATATTTCCAATTGTGCGTTGACTCAGTTATGAGAAAATAAACTTTTTTGGAGGTTCATAGTACTTTCATGTTCTTTGTTCCTCTGTTGCTCACTTTCTGTTATGTGAACACTGCAGAGGAACTATGCTTTTGAGCGATCTGACATACCTGCAGGGGAGAATTATGTACTGAAGATCAATTATCCATTCCGGGTATATAACTCAACCAGTATGAAATCAATAGGGTTATTAGGTAGCACTATAGTGACCTTCAATCGCAAATCAACTGTATTACAGCTTCTTGCTCATAGATGTTTGGAGTTTCATAGGTCGTTGCTGTTTAACGTTGCCTGTGAAGCAGAGATGCATAATGCAGAATGACTTGATGATTTATTATACAAACTTTTTGACTCAGTTTCTTATGAACATTATTTGCACTGGTGCAGGATCCACCACTATCAGCATATCTAAAAGGAGAAACTTTTTGTGCTCTTCTAGGAACTCATAGCAGGTATAAAGAGTTAGAGTTGCTCTTCATTTTTAATACCTGATATATAACTTTTAGAATCTTCCTTCTGTGATTACATTTTCATTCCTAGCTTGATTACCTACAGGTAGATACAATCTTAAAGAAAACAATTATCTTACTATAAACTCTTCTTTAGAAGAAATAATGAAAAACAAAACATATTATGCAGCGCGTTGGAACTTTTCCTTGTTAAAAGGAAGATAAAAGGACCTTCTTGGCTATCAGTTTCAAATTTTTCCATCTGCCCAGCTCCACAACGGGTGAGATCTTCAAGTCTCAGCATACATCATCATCTTAGTCATATTGTGAAATCCATATTTGGCTTCTTTGTTAAGATTATGTCATTTTACTGTACAGGTAAGCTGGTGCAAATTTGAGGTGATCGTGAATGCTCCGAAAGATATAAAGGTCTCAGCTTCCACAAAGAAAACTGTAGATATTCCTCAAGTGGTTGTTACTGCAATAAGTTTGAAAACTATTATCAATGAGAAGCAGAATGTTAACGAAATTGTCTCTGCATCTGTTGTCTACTGTAACAAGGCCAAGGTAAGACCTAGAATCTATTTTACACTGCCTTGTGTTTTGCTAATTATTGAGTTGTCTTGTTGGAGTGCTGGTATGCTGAGCCACTTTACTGTTGTCCGTAAGCTTGATGGTGGCATATTTCCTATGGGGTTTACTAAAGTGGCTGCAGATAAGAATTCTAAAGCCGGATCAAATGTCTTGAGTATTGAGGGCAGGTGGGCTTTACTCGGTTGGGTTTTTGTTTCTCATCGGTTTTTGGCCGATGTTGGGGCCATAATTCTAGTAGTGGTTGTTAATAATATCCAAAGCTCTTTATTAGCATTTTCATTGTTATGATTAAGATTTATCATTGTTAACAATATTGTTTTCTTTTCTATTTCAGATAAGTGATTTATTTATTGAATTATAGGTATTTGTAGTGGGCGGTAAAGGATCGGAAAGGGTATACCCAACAACAACTTGACGAGGTCCGCATTGAAGTAGCCGACTACTTACAGACTCTGTTGTAGGTTCTGACCAGTTTCTTGATTTTGAGTTAGTTTTAACTAACTTTTTTGTAGCAATTATGAACAAACAAGAATACTAATTGCTAGGCTAGCCTTGTAGTATATAGGTGCATATATGAATTGGGGTTTTATTTTGCCCATTTTGTAAACTGTTAAGGATGATGAATGTCGGATATAATACCCCAATTTGCAATTTATAATCACAGTTCTATTTTGTGGACAAAATCCTCTTTATAGAATGTGATGTTTAGATATAAAGTTGAAATCAGTTTTAGCCATAAAAACTGATGTCCAGAAATACAGATAATCAGTTCCAAAATGAAAACCGATGTTACTAAAACATCCAGACATCGGTTCATTATCAGAAACGATATACTACCGAGTGCCAGACATCAGTTCCGAAATGAAAACCGATGTTACTAAAACATCCAGACATCGGTTCATTATCAGAAACGATATACTACTGAGTGCCAGACATCAGTTCCGAAATGAAAACCGATGTTACTAAAACATCCAGACATCGGTTCATTATCAAAAACGATATACTACCGAGTGCCAGACATCAGTTCCGAAATGAAAACCGATGTTACTAAAACATCTAGACATCGGTTCATTATCAGAAACGATATACTACCGAGTTCCAGACATCAGTTCGGAAATGAACACTGATGTTACTAACATATCCACACATCGGTTCATTGTCAGAAACGATGTCTACAACAGTATTACTCATCGGTTCTTAAATCAATAACGATGTTAAAACTCAAACTTGTGTTATATAATCTATATTTCTTTAAGCTTTAAATACAATAAAATGTGGGTTTAACAATAGTAAAACATGCAAGTTTGTTATCATTTAAACTTCTTTACATCGGTTTATTATAAGGAACCGATGTCTACCCGAATATTAGACATCGGCTAAAAACCGATGTCTGCATTTTCCGGATCTTTCTCATCACCCACAAAGACATCGGTTGGATTTTTTTTTCTCATCGGTTTTTGACCGATGTCTGGGGCTATAATTCTAGTAGTGGCTTCTCAGGGAGAACATTCCTGCAGTGTTACATGGACTATGAATTCTTTTAATTTACCCTATAGTCTCTCTCTCTCTCTCTCTCTCTCTCTCTCTCTCTCTCTCTCTCTCTCTCTCTCTCTCTCTGTTTATTTTTTCTTTGATTTGTTGTAACTTTGTTTCGTCTTCTCCTTTCTCAGGATTGGAAGATATGTTCTCTTGAAGAAAAGTAGGTAAACTAATTGTTTTTGTAATAAATAGAGAAGCCATAACTAATTGATAAGAAGCTGTAGGATTCATATTTTATGATGCTTTTGTTTAAAATTTAGTTTTGTCATCTTTGCAAGTTTAAAATTGACTGCTTTGTAAGTAAAATTCATCTTTACTTTGTAAGTAACATTGAAATTCATCGTTTAAGTTACTCTCAAGCTTAGTTGTGCATAAAAATAGAAGGGCAAAGGAGACGTGGTGAAAAAGAAAAGGAGAGGAGAGAGGACAGAGAAGATGAGACGACAGGGATTTTAACCATGATGGCATAGGTATTGGCTATTCTGTGCTCATGGTTATGTTTCTGAATGGATGCGAGTTAATTTATTTGAACCAAAATATGATTGTTTTGTCATATGGGTACAATGCAGATAAGCACAACAAGCAAAGCAACATAGCAAAAGATTATGGGTTTTTGACTATTGAGAACTTCTACCATTTTTCTTCAAACACAGTTGGCATTCCAATCTCTGTTTCAGCTGCAAAGCTCTTCATAATATCTGTCCATTCTGTACATTAACTATTTAAATAGTTTCTCTCTCATCTTAAAGTAGTGATCCTTGGATTTTGTGAAAAAGAAATGAACTTTCTTTAGTAAGCGTTTTGGTTCTACTCAAAAATCCAAAAAGTTATATGTCAATAACATGTATATAGTATACACAATTTGTGTCCCCTTGTTTAATATATTTATTCGACCATGTATTTCCATGTCTTGATGTCAGAGTTGTAAGTACAATTCTCAAATTCTCTCTTAGTTGATTAGCTTAACTCACCTCTTCACTCTTGTAGGCAATTTCTGAGTTACTGCTTCTATTTTTGCACAGCTTCTTTTCTTATTTGAACTTGCAGACTGGTCTTTATCTCCTCCACTCATTCACATTGTTTCCGAGCTGAATGAAGATCACAAGGAGCCAATTTTGGGTCAGTCAATACTTGCACTCTTCTAATCTCTCTTCAGTTCGTTCTAGTCGAACTGACTTGGTCTTTCATCAACGACTCTTTCAATTTAATCTTTACAACCTCACCACACAAAATATTAAGTACCACAAAAACTTAAAACTCAAGCTAACTAATCTAGCATAACTTTAACAGCTAGTACATCTATGCCTCTTTTGATTTTTTCATTGCAACGCAACATTAGGGTATGATGAGTTTCTACAAAAATGTTTGAACTGGAGTCCACAGTAGTGTGTGTCTTCCATTTCCTCATTGGAAAACTATAAACAGCACACCAAACAAAGTGAAACAAGAAAGTAAAATGAGCAATTGTGTGTGCAGTTATAGTTTACTTGATCATTAATATCTTTACTAAGCTCGGGTGTGCTCTCTTTTTGCATGTAACTTCTGGATTCTCGTCTGACCATAGCTTCAGGGTCGAGCTGATAATAACGGTTTTCTGTTTTCTTTTGCAAGTGTTTATCAGCTCTGTAGAAGTTATAGGTTTGCAATGATATTCAGCGCTACCACTAAAGGTATTTTAACTTTTGTTTAGAATATGGAATTCAAGAATTAATGGTCTTAACTAAAGGTTATTGCTTATCTCTATGTTCCATTTGATGTTTAGCCTTAGGCCCTGCATTTTGGAAAAGATGGAGAGAGATGTGAACTAAGATATGCGATGTCCTGATAGTCCTTGTTGCAGTGCACTGAAGGTAATTTTACTTGTGGTGCCTTCTTTTTTTTGCTTTTTGTTTTGTTTTTGTTTTTTTGTTTTTTTGTTTTTTTGTTTTTGGTACGAACTTCCTTGTGCGTGCATATTCTTTTAAGACTTTCATATTATGTATTTGCAGGAAGCAAAACAAGCATCAGAATTGAAGAGGTGGACTGTGTGCTCTAAAGTCGTCTTTTAAATCGTGATCACTACTACAACTTGATTTTACATCAACATTTATCTGCCCTTATCGTGCTCTATTTTAAACTATGTTGTTATAACTGATTATTGATTGCACTAAATATATATCTGCTAAATCACCTAATTAACCATCTCTGTCCAGATTCTTTGTATTTTGTAATTGCTTGATCTTAGCTTCCTCTTCATTATGTAATTGCCTAGATTAAAGATCTAATTAGCTAACTCATTGTAATTGCTTAGACTAAGGATCTAGATAGCTTAGACAGAGGATCTAGATAGCTGTAATTTAGTAATCCTTTGTGTATATAATGCTTTCCTCACAATGAGAAGAATACACAGCAAATACTATAAATCCTTTTATGGTATCAGAGCCAAGATCCTCCTCTGGCTCTTGCTCTTCTCCTTTTTTCTTGCAATCGTCATACTGCTGATTGTTCAACCTCTTTCTCTTCCTCAATCCCCACAAATTCTTAGTCTTAGCCCAGTGCTTTCTCTTCCCAATTTCCAAATTTCTTGAAACTGCCACCACGTCTTCTGCTTCCATGACATCCTCCGCTGCATCTTCATCTGTATCCATGCCATCAGTTCCCTCTCAACCTATCTATCATTCTGTCACAGTCAAACTGAATGATGATAATTTTCTGCTTTGGTCTCACCAAATTGAATCCTATCTTCATGGTAACAAACTCTTCAAATTTGTAGATGGGTCATTCCCTTGCCCAGCTCCCTCTTCTTCTGATCATGAGGCATGGTTCTGCGCTGATAAGAATCTTGTCAATACCTTGTCAGCAACTTTGTCTGAGCCCATGCTCGCTTCTGTTGTTGGCTGCAAAACCTCAAAAGCCATTTGGGATCTCATCCAGGACTATTTTACACAGAAGTCTACTGCCAACTCATCTCATTTGCGACGTAAGATTAATGAGCTTTCTCGTGGAACCCGCACCGTTTTTGAGTACCTACAAGAAGCTAAGTCTATTTCAGATCAACTTGCCTCCATTGGTGAACCCATCTCCAACACTGATCTGGTTCAAGCAGTCTTGAGGGGTCTTGGAGATGAATATGATATGCTGGTCATCGCTCTTGAATCGCATGACACCCTACCTCACTTCTCTACTCTACGGTCTCGCCTTCTCAACCATGAGGCCAAGCACTGCTAATCACCACCACCTCTCGCTATGTTAGCATCCCCCCATACACATACACATTCTCACCAGAACAAGTCTTCCGGGTATCGCCCTCATAATCGGCTTAACAATAGAAATCGCCGGAACAACACCAATGCTTTCAATACTCCTGCAAGGATATCTTCTCCTGGTATCTTAGGCAGCGTTCCTAGCTCAAGTCTATGTCAACTTTGTCATAGACCAGGTCACTCTGCTCCCACATGCCCCATGATCAACCGCTTTGCTCGCCCACCAGTTCCGAACTCTCTCCATACTGCCTTTGCGGGTTTACAAATTGCTGGGCAACCTCCTTATGACACAGCTTGGTATCCTGACACTGGTGCTTCCACTCATATGACTGGCAACCCGACCTATCTACAACAGCGCCATCCTTATACCGGCTCCGACTCTGTTATGCTTGGAACGGGTGATCAGCTGCCTATCACCTATACGGGTAACATGTCACTTTCTCTTCGCTCCAACTCATATAGGTTGAATAATGTTTATGTCATTCCCTCCATGCGTAAAAACCTTCTTTCTATTGCCCAATTATGTACTGATAATCATGTGCTTTGTGCCTTTGACTCTCATCATTTCTATATTTTTGATCGTTCTACGGGTTGTCTTCTGTTTCAGGGCCTATGTAAGAATGGTCTTTACAAACTACCTTCACTTCCGTCCAGTCTACAAGCCTTGTCGGCTTCTCTGCAGTCATCTACTTTATGGCATAGTCGCCTTGGTCACACGTCTAGTAAGATTATGTCTTACTTAGGCAAAAATAAATTGTTATCTTCCAACTTTAAATTGGACAATAATTTTTGTAAGGGTTGTGCTTTGGGAAAATCCACACAACTTCCCTTTTCTTCTTCTCATACAATAAATACCGAATCTCCTTTTCAGCTTGTGCATTATGATGTATGGCAATCACCAATCTCTTCTGCTAAAAATTATAAGTATTATGTTCTATTTACAGATGATTACACAAGGTTTACATGGTTATACTTTATGAAACACAAGTCTGAAGTTCTTGACCACTTCAAGATTTTTTTGTCTTATATTAACAACCAGTTTTCCTCCACCATACAACTATTCCAAAGTGATGGTGGCAAAGAGTATGATAATGCTGCTTTTAAAACTTTTTGTTCCTCCCTTGGTATTCATCATCGTTTTTCTTGTCCCCACACTCCTCAACAAAATGGCCTTGCTAAACGTAACCATAGAAACATTGTTGCCGTCGCTCGAACACTTCTTGTCACCAGCCATGTTCCTCTCAATTTTTGGGTCGATGCTGTGTCAGCGGCGGTATATCTTATTAATCGCCTTCCCTCTCCACTTATTCAGTGGTCCTCTCCATACATTCGTCTCTATGGCATTAACCCTTCCTATTCTGAGTTGCGAGTTTTTGGTTGTGCATGTTATCCCCATTTGGGGGACTATCTGACTAACAAGCTTTTGCCTAGGACTGTTGAGTGTGTTTTCTTAGGCTATAGTCTACAACACAAAGGATACAAGTGTTTGGATCGCACCACTGGTCGTGTTTACATCTCCAGACATGTTCGATTTGATGAGCAATCTTTTCCATTTGCTCAACTCATATCTTCTCCTGTTTCCACCTCCTCTGAGTGGACTTGCATTACGGTTACTCCGCCTCTTCCGGCTCCCCAGCCCCCTCCGGCTCCACAGCCCTCTCCAGCTCCACAGCTCCCTCCGGCTCCCCAACTTCCTCTGGCTTCCCAGCCCCCTTCTGCTCCACCACCTCCTCCGGCTTCACAGCCTCCTCCAGCACCATTATGCACCTATCAACGTCGGCAACCTACTTCACATTCTCCATCCGGCACACACGCTGTCCTACCCTCTCTTCCAGAGCTTTCTTTAGATGATTCCTCCTCAGTTCCAGGTTCTCCTACCGTAGCCATCCATCCCATGGTTACTCGCAAGTGGGATGGCACTCTCACACCTTTCGTCCGCACTGATGGTACTGTTCGATATCCCTTACCCAAGGCTCTTCTAGCTCTCACCAGCTCTTCTCCTGCTGAACCAACTTGTTATACTGACGCTGCTCGTCATCCTGAATGGCGCCAGGCCATGTCTGCAGAGTTTAATGCCCTTCTTAAAAACCACACATGGGTTCTTGTCCCTCCAGATCCGAGACAGCATGTTGTTGGTTGTAAGTGGGTGTTCAAACTCAAGCGCAAGTCTGATGGTTCTATTGAGCGGTACAAAGCCTGTCTTGTTGCTAAGGGTTTTCATCAACAACCTGGTGTTGACTTCGATGAGACCTATAGTCCTGTAGTCCGACATACCACCATACGGACAGTTCTATCCCTCGCTGTCTCCTTTGGATGGTCCCTCCGTCAGTTGGATGTGAAGAATGCTTTTCTTCACGGTGTTCTTGCTGAAACAGTGTTTATGCATCAACCTCCAGGCTTCGCTGATCCAGCTCGCCCTCGTCATGTTTGTCGCCTCAACAAAGCAATATATGGTTTGAAGCAAGCTCTTCGTGCATGGTTTCAGAGGCTCAGTGGATTCCTACTTCAATTTGGTTTTCTTCAAAGTCAGGCTGATCCATCTGTGTTCATTTTTCGAACCGAGTCTGCCATCATGTTGCTTTTACTGTATGTGGACGACATTATTCTGACTGGGAATCAACCTGAACTTCTCTCTTCGTTTGTCACCACTCTTAACAAAGAGTTTGAGCTCAGTGATCTTGGTGGTCTTTCCTACTTTTTGGGTTTAGAAGCTAAACCTACTTCTACCGGTCTTCGAATCTCTCAGACCAAGTACACCATGGATCTCCTTCATCGCCACTCCATGACTGCGTGCCAACCTTGTACTACACCGGTTTGTGCTACTTCCCAGCTGTCTCACCTGCAAGGTGATTTGCTGCCTGATGGCACTGAGTATCGGCAAATTGTGGGCGCTCTTCAATACTTGACATTCACTTGCCCTGATATTGCCTATGCAGTTCACCATGTTGCTCAATTTATGAGTGCTCCTCGCACCTCTCATCTCATTGCCGCTAAACGTATACTTCGCTATCTGAAAGGGACTCCAGACTTTGGTTTGTCTTTTCGTCGCTCCTCGAGTCCTCTCACTCTTCGTGTTTATTTGGATGCGGATTGGGCTGGATGTCCTGACACTCGACGTTCCACCACAGGTATATGTGTGTTTTTAGGACCTAATCTTATATCTTGGTGTGCTAAGAAGTAACAGGCTGTTTCTCGCTCCTCTGCTGAAGCTGAGTATCGTTCTCTTGCTCATGCTTGTGCTGATACTATCTGGATTTCATATCTCCTCACTGAACTTCAGTTTTCACCTCCTCAACCCATCCTCCTTTTGTGTGACAACCTCAGTACCACTTACATGGCCTCTAATCCAGTCTTTCATGCCCGTACCAAGCATATTGAACTCGATTATCACTACATCCGCCAATACCTTCTTTCTGGTGCTCATCGCGTTCAATTCACTCCATCTCCAGATCAGATTGCCGATATCTTCACGAAAGGTCTTTCCCGCCAGCGGTTTGATCTTCTACGGTCAAATCTTGTCTCTCCTGGATCGTCAGATTTGCGGGGGAGTGCTAAATCACCTAATTAACCATCTCTGTCCAGATTCTTTGTATTTTGTAATTGCTTGATCTTAGCTTCCTCTTCATTATGTAATTGCCTAGATTAAAGATCTAATTAGCTAACTCATTGTAATTGCTTAGACTAAGGATCTAGATAGCTTAGACAAAGGATCTAGATAGCTGTAATTTAGTAATCCTTTGTGTATATAATGCTTTCCTCACAATGAGAAGAATACACAGCAAATACTATAAATCCTTTTAATATCCTTAAGAAATTATTTAAAATTTAATTTACCAACCCGCTTCCAAGTGGTTGGTTTGACCATTATTTTGGTGCTTTAAAGACATATTGCTTGTTTATATGGCATCTTCTACATAAGTGTTTCTTTTGGCTTGCTTTCTGTTATAGAGCTAAATATTGCGTTACTTTTTGAGGTCTTGCTCATTTGACTTGCTAATTCGCTCAGCAAGACTTAGTCGAATTGTATCTAGGCCACATAATACACTGCTCATTTGACGTCTAACTTAAAATAGATTGGTTCAGTGAATATCATGCCATGTTCTATGTGTTCCCTTACTGTATATTTGCAAAAAGTTTCTTGCAGCTAAAACTTTAAACTTACAGCTTCATGATCTCAGTAAAAAGTTTCTTGTCATTAATTTATGTGTGTTTACATTTAACAAAGTCCAGTTATATTAGTATTGGATGTGACTTGTAGTTGTACAGATCCATCTTTAGTTCAGGAGCTGCAGTTTGTTTGTTTGATTTTTTTTGTTTTGTTTTGGGTTAATTAAATATTAACTTGTTTACCCAATTATTGTGACTTGATTGTGACTTATATGTTGGTTTATACAGTTCTAGTGGGCGGTAAAGACTCAGAAATCATATATCCAACAGCGATGAGGTGCGCATTGAAGTGGCTGATTATATACAGACTTTGATATAGAATTTTGACTACTAAAATATTTTGAGTAAGGCTAGTATTTTGCTTTGAGGCAAAGTTTGTCGATAAAACTGATTGTAGCTTGTTATTCATATGTTTCTAGGCTAGCCTTTGTAGGCTTGGAGTTTTATGTTGGATCATGAATTTGGAAAGAAAATTAATGGAATGTCCCATTTTTGGATGATGTGCTTGAGTTAAGATGTTGAGATATGTCAATTTCATTCCAAGCAGCAGCTACAGTTAAACTTTGCACATTATGCTCGTCAAAAGGAAGTGATATATATAAATGTATAACAAAACAATAATGTTAAATAAAACGATGTCAATTTAGATATTAGAAATCAGTATCAAAATAAAAATCGATGTCTCACGATTATCAACATATCGAAATGTGACCCCAAAATCGATGTACGTACACAAAATCAATGCACATCAATATCTAAACACCAAACCGTAATCTATTGTCAATATACAAATCAGTTGCTATAAAGTAAACTGATTTACCATGAAATATAGGACATCGGTTTTGAAAAACTGAAGTGATGTCTACAACGAAATAACACATCATTTTATGTAAAAAGAAGCGATGTACACGAAACCGTAAACATCGCTTTACATAAATAAAAATGATGTTCTGGGTAAAGTAACACATCATTCTTAATAAAGTAACCGATGTTGCCTAAAGGCACATACATCGTTCTTAGGAAAATAAGGTGGCAAGATGCACATAAAAATGGCCAAGAACAAACAATATTTTTTGAACACTGATGTCTAGATGAGTATCAGACATCATTCCTGAAACTGTAATCTATTTAAACGTTCACTTAGGTATTGTTCGACATATACTTTATTAAGCATAAAATGTGAAAATATAAGAATTAAATATAGTTAACATACAAAATTATGATGATTGTAGCGATTATACATCGATTTATGTTGGTCGTTGTCCGGGACATTGGTTTTTGACGTGCTTAGACTGATGTCTGGATCTTTTACATCACCCACTAAGAGATCGGTCGGAATTTAGTTTTACATCAGTTCTGGACTGATGTCTATTAACAAAATTCTAGTAGTGCATATCACTCACGATATTGACTTCATTCATAGCCAAATTACCTTATCTAGGCTTACAATCTGGCACCCCACGAATCCACGAATCCCTCCATATGTTCACCAATGCCCCATCACCTATCTGCCAATAAGTGCCTTATCAAATCTCTTGTGGAAAAGATACTCCTCCAAGAATAAGGAGAAGCATGGGATGAAGTTGTCCAAAAGGAACCTTCTGGATAATATTTAGCTTTAAAGAGTCGAACTATTAGCGATTGAGGATTATTGATCACACACCATGCTTGTTTGGCTAGCATAGTGGAATTACATTCTGATAAGCTTTGGAAACCTAGCCCTCATTCCTCTTTAGGATTGCACAAAGCCTTCCAAGTTTTCTAGTGAATTTTCCTTTTATCAAGAGTACTTCCCCACCAGAACTTTGCACGAAGTTGTTCAAGATCCTCACAGAAATTTTTTGTTAATTGGAAGACACTCATTGCATAAGTTGGAAGAGCTTGTGCCACCACTCTGATGAGAATGTCTCTACCTGTACCACTCAAAAATTTTCCTTGCCAATTGGAAACCTTCTTGGACAAATTCTCCTTGATATATTGGAAGTTAGTAGTTTTCTTCCTCCTTACATATGTTGGAAGACCCAAATATTTTTCATGGGAAGTCACAACCTCAACTCTCAATAGGCTGGACACCTAATCTTTCATAACATCTGAAACATTTTTACTAAAAACAACAGAGCTTTTATCAAAGTTAACCAACTGACCTGAAGCCCGCCCTACCATATGTTTCAATAACATCCTGTATTTGGTAACAGTCCTCTAGAGTAGCATTAGCATAAAGCATGCTATCATCAGTAAATAGTAAATGATTCACCCAAAGGGCTTCACTACAAATCTCAATCCCAAGGAGAAATCCCAATTCTTGCTTCTACTACAATAAGGCCGAGAAGCCCTCTACCCCAATAGGAAATAAATATTGGGACAAAGGGTCACCTTGCCTTAATCCTCTACTCGGAACAACATGAACCCGAGGCCTACCACGCATAAAAAAAGAGTATCTGACAGAGCAAACACACTGCATCACCATCTCTATCCATATAGGATCAAAACCAAACCTGTCCATCACCCTCCTAAGGAAAACCCATTCCATTATATCATAGGCTTTGCTCAGGTCTAGTTTAAGAGCCATAAACCTATCACCACCATCCTTTTTGTTATGAACAAAATGAGCAAGTTCATTAGTGACAAGTATATTGTCAGTAATTAACCTGCCAGGCACAAAAGCACTCTAATATGGAGAAATCAATTCTGGCAAAATCAACTTCAACCTGTTTGCTAGAACTTTTGAACAAAGCTTGTAGATTACATTACATAATGCAATAAGCCTTAAATCTGACATATGCACATGATTATTCACTTTTGGGATAAGACAAACATGTGTGAAATTAATTTGTCATAACAGCTGACTTGAGTGTAAAAAGCTCTAAACAGCAGCAGTCACCTCATCTCCTATTGACTCCCAATAGTGTTGGAAGAACAGAGGAGGCATTCCATATGGCCTTGGAAATTTAGTTGGGTACATTTGAAATAAGGCACACCGAACCTCTTCTTGAGAGTATTGAGCACACAATTGCTCATTCATAGTTTTAGAAACACATGGTTGAGTAGCCTCTAATGTAGCACCCATGGCCTCAACATCTATGTCACCTGCTTTGAACATATTAGAAAAGTAGGAAGTCACCACTCTCTCCAACCCCTCATCATCCTCACACCACTCACCAGCCTTATTAAACAGATCATGTATAATATTTTTCCTTTTCCTATTTACTGCCTTTCGGTGAAAATAACCCGTGTTACGATCACCTTCCTTCAACTAAGTGACTTTCGATCTCTGTCGCCAGAATGATTCTTCTTGAGATAATAAGGTTTGGAGACATTTAGACAATTGCTTCTTCTCCATAATCACAACTCGAACCCCTAACATTTGCATCAGTCTGCCGTTGAACGTCTTCCTCTGCCAAGCATCCAAATGCATTCTAGTATAAGCTATCTTCTTTGATAATTGATGCATTAGCAAGCCAGACACATCTGTCTGCCAGGCTTGGTGTACAACGCCATCACATTCTTCATGTTGCAACCAATGTGCTTCAAAATTTGAAGCGATGATGATGAGGTCGTTTAGGAAGAGGGATAGTAGTAGCTTGCAGTAGTATTGGCACATGATTGGAATCACTTGGTGGGAGATGCTTCAGACGTGCAAAACCAAAGATATCACACTAAGTCGGCGTACAAACAGCCCTGTCCAACTGTAACTGGGTTTCGGAATTCCACCAAGTCGCCTGAGGCCCCTAAAACCCAAGATCAAGCAAATCCCCATACCCTAGGGCTTCCCTAAAACCACGAATCTGCTGCTCAGCCCTAATTGGACCATCCTTCTTCTCATTGCTATTAAGCATTTTGTTAAAATCCCTGATAACTACCCAAGGAAGGGCATCCAAATCACTCAAATCACGCAAAAGCTGCCATGATTTGTCTCTATCCACCGTTTAAGCAAAGCTGTAAAAACCTATAAGTCTCCACCTAGGGTTTCCAGGACCTCCATCAACCTTAATATCAATATGATGCTGTGATGTTGTACCCACCTCCACCTTCACATTATCATTCCAGAACATGCCCAAACCACCAGACTGTCCTACACTCAACACTTCCTCAGCATGAGAAAAACCAAGTGACAAACGAAGATCGTTAAAGGCCCTGATATTGCTGATTTTGGTTTCGCAAAGAAAGATAATTTGGGGTCTGTTCTGGGGTTTCAAATCCTTCAATGCCCGAATTGTGATGTCGTTGCAGATTCCTCTGCAATTCTAACTTAGTATGTCCATATCCATGGTCAATTTATTCTTGCTTTCTAGAAGCCTGGAAAGTAAACCCTAGCAGAGGAGGCTAGGTCATAAGAGATAGATAGAAGACTTAAACTCTGTCATGAAAGAACTTAAAAAAAAAAAAAATTCGGGTCTTAATTTCCGAAGATTAGCAAAAGAGAAATGATCTAGTCTTCTATGCCATATCCAGATCTCAAACTTTATAGCTTCAGCCCCAGTAACTTGATTTGCGTGATGCAATGTATGCTCCCATTCATCCATCGAATCCAAATAATAGAAGTGCCTCTTCTAGTACCATAAATTATCATGTTCCTTGTGAGACAAATAAAAACATTACAAGGCATTTTAATTTCGAGGAAAGAGTAGGAAAGAGTTATAGCGCCTTCACCAATAATTGAAGGACAACTACTGAATGTAGAGATGATGGATCGGGTCATCGGGAGGATAGTTTGATAAATAGAAGTTGATCATGATCAAATGTCATATACTCTGATACAGAATAAGCTATGGTACTGTAATGTTTTTCATACACTCATTTATATGAATCAAAATTACAACATTAAGAATAAAGTTACTATATTCATTTACACTATTTACAAATAATTAAATCAAAATTACAACATTGACAACGAGTTTCTTCAAAAACTTGTAACAATTTTATAAGTGGTGTGTAACTACCATTAATACAACTGAGATTACAAAAAATAGGACATGCATTACCAGTCCAACAACAGATTTTTTGTCACATTTGTAAACATGTGTATGACATACAGATATGTATTATAAAATTTTCTTTCTGACACCCATATCAATTGTCCATCTATGATTCTAAAAATTGTAGAAAAATTTAAGGCCTTCTCAAGTGGACCTCTTTGAGTTATGTGCAAGCCTAGCAATGTAGTCATGCTTGCAACATTGCCAATGCATATGCTAATTGATGCACATTCAACATGATTTTAATTTCAGAGAAGGTAATTCAGCGTTGCAAGTTGCTTTGTCACATTTAATTGTGGGGGTTGGATTTTGGAGAATCGAAGAAGATATGAGTGAAGCACTTGGCTGGCCTTTTGATTCTTGTCTGGTGATGTAACTGAAAACGATGAAGCGTAGAGAGACGTGGAAGCTATGAGTCCTCCACTTAACAACATCATTCCTGAAAGCAACGTCAAACCCCCACGTTTCAATCGAATTGGACCTCATTGTCGATCACTGTGGTTTTCAATCATATCACACTAATGAGATCGATTGAGATATTTGATAGTAGCTTGGCCTCGAGCCCTCGACACAATTATTTATCACATTGAATCATATATGCAGATTCACATTTGAAATCATTGGTTTCGACGGGCAGAGGATTAAGAAATTGAAAGGAAATCAAGAAAGAATCACAAGAACGTCGTTTTTGTTGACTTTGTTTTCCAGAAGGTCTTATAGCATTTTAGGTTGAAAAAATAACTAGGGGGAGTGACCCTCATGCTTATTGCATGTTTGTGCGTACTCATTAAATTCCAAAAATATTTCAATTATAATCTTACATTATACTTTCAGGGTTGAAGTTAACCTAACAAGAGAATTACGGAAAAGAGGGTACTTTCATTTAATCAAATTCAAATAATACAATTTTTCATGAAACTTGTTAGCCAATAATCCAGTAAAAGCTTATTTAAAATTACTAACTAGTAAACGCTACCTATTACAAGAGTACTCGTTTTACAAAAAAAAATAAAGGTTTAATGACCTATTTGGACCCCTATGTTTTATCTTAGTGCCAATTTGTTATCTTATGTTTTATTTGAGTGTAAATTTGCTACCATAGGTTTTCTGTTAAGGTGTGAATTTGCTTAGAGGTGGATTTGTTGATAAGTGATAGAGTAATCTAGGGTTCATATCCAAAACCAATTGGCAATGGATGGAGTGACCCAAATCCTTATAAACTCATAGGCAAGGTCCCATTTTTCCCATGTGGGATATATATATTCTCAACACGCCCCCGCACGTGTGGCTAATTTTGAAGCCATACACGTGGACAACTTTGGGTGACGTAGAGCTCGTGTGGCCATGAGGCATGCACACGTGGGATAACCCGCTCTGATACTATGATAAAGTAATCTGGGGTTCACATCCAAAACTAATTGACAATGGATTGACTGACCCAAATCCTTATAAACCCAAGGTCCTATTTTTCCCATGTGGAATATATATATTTTCAACAATAGGTAAAGCATTTGACTTAGGGATGGCATTAATACCCACGAGTACGGGTACCCGTGGGTAATTTTTCCTTTTGGGTATCTGTTAACGGGTAGGGTGATTACAAAATACCCGTATAAAAATGGGTTGGGTATGGGTATACCCGTGGGTACCCAAATTTTACCCAAATACCCATATAAAATTGTAAACTACACCCAAATACCCAAATCCAGTTCCACCTAGGAATGGGCAAACGGGGGCTTTTTGGTATTAATTCTTGTTTGGCGTAAATTTAATAAAGTCTTAATTGTTACGAAATGTAGTTTCGATAGATTGGCGTAAATGGGTTTTGATCTGTGAGGATCAGGCCATCTGATCGACTTGGAGATTTGATATATTGATCGTAGAAGTGTTTCGATGACTTTGTGTGGTCTCAGATGAGGATCCGACAGTTAGATGACTTGGATCATAGTATAATTGTGAAAAGATGATTCAAAAGGCGATCCATAAGGATCTGACCGTTTGATCTTCGTATAATTTTGAGAGGATGATCCTAAGGGCGATCCGTTAGGATCCGACCGTTGGATCATCGTATAATTGTGAAAAGAAGATTAAAAAGGCGATCCGTGAGGATTCGACCGTTGGATCATCGTATAATTTTATGAGGATGATTCTAAAGGCGATCCAGGACGCTCCAACCGTTGGATCTTCATATAATTTTGAAAGGATGATCTTAAGGTCGATCCGTGAGGATCTGACCGTTGGATCATCATATAATTGTGAAAAGACGATTAAAAAGGTGATTCGTGAGGATCCGACAGTTGGATCATTGTATAATTTTGTGAGGATGATTCTAAAGGCGATCCAGGACGCTCCAACCGTTGGATCTTAGTATAATTTTGAGATGATGATCTTAAGGGCGATCCGTGAGGATCCGACCGTTGGATCATCGTATAATTGTGAAAAGACGATTAAAAACGCGATTCGTGAGGATTCGACCGTTGGATCATTGTATAATTTTGTGAGGATGATTCTAAAGGCGATCTAGGACTCTCCAACCGTTGGATTTTTGTACAATTTTGAGAGGATGATCTTAAGGGAGATCCGTGAGGATCAGACAATTGGATCATCATATAATTTTGTGAGGATGATTCTAAAAGCGATCCAGGACGCTCCAACTGTTGGATCTTCGTATAATTTTGAGAGGATGATCTTAAGGACAATCCGTGAGGATCCGACTGTTGGATCATCGTATAATTGTGAAAAGACGATTCAAAAGGCGATCTGTGAGGATGGTTCATTTACGAACCAAAATTTATTATTTTACATTTAATCGCCAAGTTGTGAAAATTGTTTTACAGAAATAAATATTTGTTTTAAACGTATTGCTTCCTCGTGACTAAACCAACAATTTCTTTCTTAAACATTGTCTCAAGTATTTGAAATACTCAATTGTTGGAGATGAAAAATTCCGATTAGGAATTTGACCCAACAATTAATGTGGACTGGAGCGGAAGCTGAACCGGGGACAATCAAGAGGTTTCAATTTGTCGTTGACTTGATGTTGACGAAGCGCAGACTCCTTTTGGCTTCCTCCCTCTGTATTCTCCCTATGCGAGCTCCCTCTGTAGCCTCCCTATACGAGCTCCCTCCGTAACCTCCCTATACGAGCTCCCTCCGTAACCTCCCTATGCGAGCTCCCACCGTAACCTTCCCATGCCTCCTTAACCTCCCTATGCGAGCTCCCTCCGTAGCCTCCCTTCGTAGCTTCTCTTCGTAATCTCTCTCCACTCTATCACCTCTCTATGTAATCTCCCTACGTAAACTTCCTATGTAATCTCTCTCTGTAGCTCCTCTTCGTAATCTCTCTCCGCTTCTTGGTTTTGACGAAGAAGCGTAGTCTCTTCTTTGTCGTCGGTGTGAGAGAGGAGGAGGGGTACCTGCAAAAGACCCTCTGATGCCTAAGTCAGTACGTTTCTTAGTTGTGGAGTACAACAAGTTGGAATTCGATGCATTACCTCGATGTCGAGCCGCCTATTTATAGGTGCATTTCGGCGTGGGCTGCAAGTAAACTTGCACAGCAAGTTTGCAGTGACTTAAGCGGCAAGCCACCATTAAGGCCATATTCACACCTGCAATGACCACTACTTCTTGGCTGCCATGATTGCCACACTAAATGTCGCATTAACTGTCGCATTTATGGTTACATTAACTGTCGCACTTACTGCTGCCATTACTTTTCTTTAATTGCCTTGATTGCATGGTCAAATTAATTGACCACTCCTACATCAATCAACCAAAACAATAATGAAAATAAAAAGAATAAAAAAATTATTTTTTTGTCAAAAAAGGAAAGGAAAAAAAACTGAAAAGATATAAAATAGAAAATTTCAAAATAAAAAAATTCATATAGAGAAAATGACTAATGCAGGGGCGGGGGTGGGGAACCCGTTCCCCGCAAGGGTGAGGCGGGGTCTCCCCCATTTGAAAATATCCCCAGATGGAGAATAGGAGCGCCTAAATAGTGAATATTAAAAAAAAAAAAAATCCTGGCCTTTAATAGGCTAAAGGCCTTAAATTTTTTTTTTTTTTTAAAGAAAGAAAAGAAAAAAGAACCCTACCCATATTGAAAACGGGTAAATGGGTGGGTATGAGTTTACCCGTTTAGAAATGGGTTGGGTAAATACCCATACCCGCGAATTATTTGATGGATATTACCTACAACTATTATTGGGTGGGTGTTACCCAATAGGTATAAATGCCAACTCTAATTTGACTTGCGGTATGTCCGGATGTACTACCCACAAAGAGGTGCCTTTTGCTGAGAACCTATCGAGAATAGCAAAGCAGTGTCAAGAGAAAGACTGGAGTTTGTGCGGTTTTCAATTCGCTGATGCAGTCAGCAGACGTAATCTGAACAGAGTAATAACTAAGAAATGTAAAGAGTTGATTACCTTTATTATTGGGGACTAGGCTACTATTTATAGTCTACCTTTATTATTGAGGATTGAGGTTAGTCCTCACCTTCAGTGGCGGAACCAGGATTTAAATCTTGGGGGGAGGGGGGGGGGGGGGGGGGGGGGGGGGGGGGTCCAAAAAAAAACTACTCCAAACCCTAAATCCTAAATTTGTGGTAAACAACTAGTAAATTCAATCGATCATTAATTAAAGGAACAAACGTACACACAAGAAAAAAATTGATTATCAATTAAAAGAACAAAAGTACAAATAAGAAAAAAAATTTAAAATTTTGTAACAATAAAATCACAATGAAATTATATATTTAAATCACACATGTTTTTGGCTTGTTAGATGTTATTTTATACCTTAGAATATTTAACCGCATTAAATATTTTTGTTAAATTATTATGTTACTTTTTTTTCATTTTTGATTAAATTTAATCTTACTTATTATCAACCAAACAGTTTTTTTTTTTTTTTTTTAATAAAAGGTTTACCAATTAATTTGTCTATTGATTTAATTAATTAGGTAAAGATTTGATTGAATTTTTCCCTTCTTACTTGTCACGTGGGAGTGGAGAAAGAGAGAGAGAGTGAAGGAGGGGGGGGGGGGGGGGGGGGGGTTCACTATATTGTATGAAGAGATTTTAATTGATTTTTCTAATATCATACGTATAGAATTGCATATATATGGAAATGTGTAGGGGTCCGGACCCCATCATGCCGAATGACGGGTCCGCCCCTGCTCACCTTCGATGTGGGGCTGCGCATATCTTTCCAACAAAAGTGCAGGTGTTGGCACATGCGTGTTGTGTTAGAATTAGTGATCATTTTTAGTTCCTAATGTATAGATCACCTCTACAAAATTTCAGCCAAATTAGTGATCATTAAGGCATCTAAAACTGCAATTTACAACAATGTACACGAAAGGTTCCGGTTCGGTAGATTCGGTTCGTTCGTGTAAATTGCAGTTTTGGATGCCTTAACGATCACCAATTTGGCTGAAATTTTGTAGAGATGATCTATACATTAGGAACTAAAAACTGAACGGTTAAGATGTGAAAATATGATCGAAAAGTGGATCAAAACTGGAAATCCGTACCTTTTTTCTTAGGTGCAGATATCCGCACCTGAGCAAACTTACACACACACACACACACACACACACACACACACACACTCCGCACCTAAGCAAACTTACACACACACACACACGAACGTTACTAAGAAAAAATGAAGGTGAGAACATGAGTTAGTTTAAATTTCTTGAATATATCATAATCTCAAACTAATATATATATATATTATCTATTTCCTTTTTCTCACCCGTTGTACGTACCAAATTTGAGGAGAAACACATCTCCGACAACCTCAACCTCTATGTCCCTTCTCCTCATCCAATTTGGGAAATTTTTTTATGTCATACACGCCTTAGTGATCGTGCAAAAAATGGACATTTCTAATCGTGAACGTCATTGATGCATCAAGAGTTCTAGCCACAGGTTGTAAGTCCTGCAGATGAAAATCTACCTAATTTATTGTAATACATGATGCTTTCATGACCCATGAAATCAATTTGGTAGTTACAAGCAGCCATTCTTGCAAAAAAGACAACTCAAACTCGGAATGGTCTTCAAATAGGGAAAAGTAAGACGATCGATCATCGATCGAGGCATGCATATATATAAAACTACACATAGATACTGTCATACGCATGGAAAGCTAGCTTATAGAAGAATAAATGAGGTGAAATTCGTTTGAAAAACAATGTTCTTTTGAGGGAAATTCTTTTCCAAAAACATGTAATAAGTGTTTTAATTGCTTGGGTTGATAATGAAACAATATTCTTTTAGGTTGTGAAAAACTAGTGTAGTCATATGATTTGTATTGCTAAAGTCGTTGTGTATCATTTTTTAAAGATCATAATTGCAATACCTACCTTAATCAATCTACAAATCGTTTAGTAACTTAACTGCATCTTAGAAATAGATAGTTCGTCATAAAAATCGATCTCATTACTATATAACATTTTTTATATGCAGGCGTACTAATAACAGTTCAAATCTTCCATTTTACTTGTAAAGCACGTATCTAATAGCCATAGCTGGACTAGTAGTAATGTATGATTGGCATAAGAGCATCAGATACGTTGACTATGAATTAAGAGATGAAGACATCGATTAATCAATAACAAAATAATAAGTAAACGCAATGAACAAATTAAGATTGGAGTGCAAGCTAGTCGTGTGAACAACACATGGTCCGCAAGTTGAGATCCAGTATCCAATTCAAGTCTCCAAATCAACCTAATATTTTACTACAAATTTTTTCGATTGTGTATATTTCACTATATTCAAATAAATTAAGGTTGAAGTTTAAAATTTTAGGGGAATGAAAACGTTCCACGTATCAAATTAGGGCACGTGATTGTGATTATGGAATGCAACACACCGTGAGGCTAGGCTATGATTAATCAAATCTTACACAGCTGCACTCATTCTTTGCTAATCCCAACAAGTATCGTACACTGTATAGTTCATACATGCATTGCATGAATGCCGACATTTTGATTTGTTGACATTCTAATTCTTCTAATAATGTAAATGTGAAGATTGCATTTCATTTTTGAAAAATGTTAAAAAAGAGAGAATTGTGCCTCGTCATTTTTAAATCTTGGAGGCTTCGATGGTGACTGATTTGTATGTTGGATCTCATTTTCTCATCAACTGTGATTTACTTGTATTTTTCGAGGCTTTTCGAGACTTTGAGAGTATTTGAATTGCGTTTTATCATTGTCAATTACCTGATAACAGTTAGTCCTATGTGCTCAATTACCTGAATTGCCTTCATTTCCTCGTTTATTAATTTCATGCTCCATATGCAGAGAAGAACTTAGAGTCTTCGACTACAATATTTAGGTATACTTGTAATTTTTTTTCCTCTCAATTAAGCTATTGACGAGTGACCATGATCCTCATTTCTCAACTTCTAAGTCTTTTCTTGCATAATATAGTACTTAAAAAGCAGAGCCTAGGGTTCCGAGTTCACAGTGGCGGCGCCGTTCCCTGGCCGGACCTCGACTTGCGTAGCGACACTTGACATCGGGCACTATTTCCTCACCCTTTTTTGTCACGGATTGCGGCGTGTTTTTTTTTTTTTTTTAATTTTTTTTTTATAATCGGTTTGGATCTGGCAAAGGCTTGCATGTTTGTTTCCAAGCGTTCGAATAGAAGCTAGTGGTACTTGGGTTAAAGTTCAGCGGGAGTAACAGATCGAGGTCGAGGTGTAGTAGGTCTAGATGTAGCAAACTGGCGTTGGGCTAGTCAGTGGCAATTGGTTGGACGCCGGATTTGCGCAGCGTCGAAGGAGGCCTTGTGGTCGCAGAAGGAGGATAAGCTGTATTCCAAACCAGATTGTCTAGTTTTTGTGATTTATTGTTTGAAGAGTAATGGTGTGGTGGAAAGGCTGGCCGTCGAAAGCGGCGACGGCCTGGCAGTGTGATTGGACTTCTATTCCCTTAACTCGGGTTTTAGCTTGGGCTTTTGGGCCTGAGCTCCATTCTGCTGATTTCAGAGAATAGCAAGAAGACCAACCTGTTGCCGAGGTTCTTGACTGTTGAAAAGCTTGAGGCAAGTGCTAGTTCCGACCCCAAGGGGAATGAAAAATTACTTCTATTAAAGTAGGAGTAATTTCTATAAGCTTATCTACGATGTTTCTAGTTGATATTTATATCACAAATGTGTGTTGGTAGATTAGACTAGATGAATGATTTTTCCTTAGAAAGCGAGATTTTTCTTGCTTTGCTTAGGCTTGCTGTTTAGCGAGCGTCCCTTTAGATTTTAATGTGTTTAGTTTGACTTAGATAGGTTATCTGGTTTTCTGGATTTTCTTATGTAAGTTATGTTAGAGTCTGACCTGTTTTCATGAGCTTTTACTAATGAAATCAATTCCTATTAAAAAAAAAAAGATCTCATTTCTCAAGTTTAGTCACTTGACCTCGCTATCTCATTTTCACATTTAATTTTAAATGATATTGATAAAAAAAAATTAAAATATACCGTAACAAAATAACAATTAGTCAATTAACAAGTTCTTTTGTTGACTTGAACTCAACACATTTCAATAGAAATATTATTAGACTAGTAACTAATCCATAATTTTTCTTTTTATTCAAAGTTTATAGAGATAGATAAGATATACAATCAATTCTTAAGTTCACCCGTTGAGTAAATGAGCATATTCACCCACATTGTCGATTAACGCATAATAACTTTATAATTTTCTAATCCAACCATTTATATTGTATACGTAATACAAAGATTGGCTTTGTAAAAAATCAATCAAATTGAAGTCCTTTTAGTTATTCATTTCTATGAAATACATGTCCGTTCATCATAATAGTAGTAAGTGTTATTAGAACTATCCATTTGTTTGATTCAATTAGATAATTAAACGATTTCTGATTTAATTGATTTTTTACAGAGATGATATTTAAAAGTTAATTATATATATATATATATATATATACAGATCCTATCCAGAGCGAGGTTAAGGTAACTTTTTGGTCGGATTTCCACATCTCGACCGTTTAGTTTTTAGCTACTAATGTATAGATCATCTCTGCAAAATTTCAACTAAATTGATGGTCGTTAAGGAATTGATAACTGCCTTAAAGCTAGTACGGTTTAGGTTGGACAGATTCGGTTCGTCCACTGGTTTAAGTGAGTTAGATACCTTAAAGATCACCAATTTGGCTGAAATTTTGTATAGATGATCTATACATTAGTACCTAAAAACTGAACGGTCAAGATGTGGATATGAGACCAAAAAGTGACCCTAAACCCTAACCTCGCTCTGCAAAAAAAAAAAAAAATATATATATATATATATATGGAGCAGTTCGAGAGCGGACGTCCGCAACCCAGAAAAAGTGGAGACGTCGCTCTTCCGGCCTCGATCAAGCTACGACGGCGAGGTGGGGCTTGCCGGAAGGGGGCTAGGGGTTTGAGAAGCCTGTCTGCAGTCGGGTGGAGTCGCCGGCGATAAGGTTGCGGCGCTGCCCAGAACCTTGCAATTGCAGGTCCGGCCGTTGCCCAGAACGTGCAACCTCGATCTCCTCCGATCTCGATCGCTGCCCAGAACGGTCCGGGATGCCTCCGGCCTCCCTCCTGCAAGCCGCTGGCCACCGTCGCCGCCTGGAAGCTGTTGCTACGTCGACGTCCGCACTTTAGCGACAGTGCAGACGTCCGCCTGTGATCAGGCTTGTGTGTGTGTGTGTATATATATATATATGTGTGTGTGTGTGTATATATATATATAGGCCCGATCACAGGCGGACGTCCGCTTTGAAATTAAAGTGTGAACTTTGAGTTTTGGGTCTCTTTTCGGTCGCATATTCACATCTCGACCGTTCAGTTTTTAGGTACTAGTGTATAGATCATCTCTGCAAATTTTCAGCAAAAATGATGATCGTTAAGGCATTGATTAATGTCTTAAAGCTACTACGATTCAGGTTGATAGATTTAGTCTGTTGATTGGTTTAAGCTAGTTAGATACCTTAACGATCATCAATTTGGCTGAAAATTTGCAGAGATGATCTATACACTAGTACCTAAAAACTGAACGGTCGAGATGTGGATATGCGACCGAAAAGCAACTAAAAACTTGAAATTCACACTTTAATTTCAAAGCGGACCTCCGCTCTGGATAAAATATATATATATATATATATATATAGACACACACACATACACACACAGACACACGCACATCAACTATTTAAGAAAAACTATATAGTCTGCAAAAGATTTGGTATACTTGTCAATTTGTTGCTTTCATTAAACTGTTAGATGCTGACCCTCACCCTCTTGACATTTAATCAGTTGAGCATTTATTCCTCAAACTCGCTCATTGCTCCATATGCAAATTCACTGATACGCATGACCATATAACTAGCTCCATTATGTTACTGTAATTTGGCAAAGGCCATATAACCCATACTGCTCATTTGGAAACCCTACCACACAGAAAATATGACAACCAAGAAGCTTTGACCTGTCAACCACTAGCAGTCTCATGATGACCCCCAATCAGGAAATGCCACATGATTCCAAAGAGCCACGATGAGTCCGCCTATTATAAAGCACCTCATAACATGAAAATAACCCAGAATCTAGCTCTCCTCCTCTTCCCCACGGATTCAAATTGCTCACGACCAATATTTTGGTGGTAATATTACTACTCAATATAAATCTGTCATGTGTTATAAAACATAATTATAGTTAATTATGATATTTTGTTAAACAAATAAATTTTAAGTATTAAATTAATTCTACATGATGTGGCAAGTTTTAATTGGGTGATGATATCATTACAAAAAATAAAAAATATGAGCAAATTTGAATCCCTTCCCCACACCCTTCCTTCGACCTAACGCTTCCTCAGGATCTTAACCGCCCACGTTCATATCCAACCCCACATCACACCCTTTCACTCGCACCACGAACACATGCTCTTGCACTAACTTCCACACTCGATCACCTCTTTATATAAATCCCCAGAACTCACATTTCCTCACAAACCCAAACCCTCTCCGCAAAAATGTTCACAGCTCCAGTTCTCGAACAGATGCTGCACTCTCAATCCGGACAATTGGTCATGAACCAGAAGCCGTCTTGGAAGCCCCACATCGAGATCGCTCCCAATTGCCCCCGCTGCGCGTCTTCCAACACCAAGTTCTGCTACTACAACAACTACAGCCTCTCGCAGCCGCGCTACTTCTGCAAAGGCTGCCGGAGATACTGGACCAAAGGCGGGTCCCTGAGAAACGTGCCCGTCGGCGGCGGTTGCAGAAAGAACCGCCGCGGCAGGTCGGTCAGGCTCTCGCAGGCTGACCGGGTTTCGTTGAGTTACTATCGTCACAACAGCTCGAGTGGTAGCGGTGGTGATCTATCCGAGCAGCAGTCCATGGAAGGTGGAGCCAACGGATCGGATATCGACTTGGCTGCTGTGTTTGCTAAGTTCTTGAACCAAGACTCTAGCAACGAACATGATCCCAATTTGGTTGGATCAGAATCGATCCCCGATGATGTTCATGAGGCAAACACATTATCTGATCACTCCCAAATTTCTTCGAACCCCGCGGAAGATCTTCTTGAATCAGTGGAGCTACTTGAAGGACTCGTACTTCCTGATCAGGATCATCAACAATTACACGAAGAGGATAATATTCAGAATATTATGGGAAATCAACACCATCATGATTTGAGTATTCATGAATTTGGGTTGCAGGGTTTGCTAGGCGATGAGGATGTGTTTTGGACTGATACAACTGCAAGTTTGACAAGTAGTACTACTAGTTTCACATGGCAAGAGTTGGATAATTCATTCCCATCTAATGATGATGATCATATGAAGATATCGACCACCACGACGAATCTATGTAGCGATAACTGGAGCTCCTTTGATTTTTCAGGCTTGGAAGTTTTCTCAGGATCATAACTATTTAGTTAGATGCGAATTACAAGCATTTAATTAATTGGTTATTGATCCTTTCATTTTTACAATTTTTGTTCGTCTTTTACTTATATACAATTAGGAGTTTAGAACTGGCCTGGTGCATTGATACCATGGAGATAATAATATCATGGAATATATACATAAGAATATTATACGCAATAAAACCCTTATCAATATTTGCTGGGATCACATTGACTCTATAAATAATAGACGCAAAGTTTCTTTTAGGATTGATTCCCATTTGTTCATGCAATGTCTACTCTGAACTTTTTATTATATTGCATACCTCGGACCAAGTATATAACAATATTGGTTTGAGGTTGTCAGCGAGTCTATTAACGGATTATGCGGAAAAATTTTATTGTCAGTTTCTGATTAGTTTACTCCCCTCTGAGCTTCACTCAATAAGTGGAGTGGTATTGCGTTTAGTGGTGTCTCTTTCTGACAGCCCCGTAGGGGCGGGTCACTGTGTAATATTACTTTTTCCATATTGAATAAAAATGTCTGCCCTCCTTCAATTCAAAAAAAAAAAAGTATATAACAATATTTGTATATATTTGTTTTTGGGAATTGCGTATAAGTATAAAAGTGTAAAGAATCCTCTTTGCATTATCATCAGCAATGTTTGTCCCGTAAACACTATCAACAATTTAGTAATAATACTGAAACTAGCTAGCTATAAGGCTGTTATATCGTCATCATCAAAGAGTGGCCAAGAGAAAATGTCATCTAACCGAAATAGTGGTCCTCATTATATATATATATATATATATATATCAAATCCTATCCAGAGCGGAGCTCCGCTTTAATGATTGTTAAGGTATCTAACTAGCTTAAACCAATGGACGGACTGAATATGTCAACTTAAACCGTACTAGCTTTAAGGGAGTTATCAATGCCTTAACGATCATCATTTTGGCTGAAAATTTGCATAGATGATCTATACACTAGTACCTAAAAACTAAACTGTCGAGATGTGGATGTGCGACCGAAAAGTGACCCAAAACTTGAACTTCACACGTTAATTTTAAAGCGGAGCTCCGCTCTGGATAAGATCTCCCATTCTAGAGAGGAAGTCCTTAAACTCTTAAAGTGAGGATGTTTTATTTTTAGGTACACACACACACACGGAGCCGTTCAGAAGAGAACGTCCGCATTGCCCCAAAAGTGCAAACGTCCGGGATTTCATCGCGATCAGGGACATCCCTGACCAGTTTGCAGTGAAGACGAAGGCCAAGGAGATCTAGGTTGGAGATCTGGGCAGCGACCTCACCCAAAACTTCAAGCCCGATCAAGGTCGACTACAAAGTGGTAGCCGGCGAGTCCACCCGATTGCAAACTGGTCCGGGATGCCCCTGGCCTCTATCCGGCAAGAGGCATGCCGCCGTCGGTGCCTGATCAAGGAGTAATCTCAGACTTCCACATTTTTCAGACAATGCGGATGCCCTCTTCAGAACCAGCTTGTACACACAACACACACACACACACACACACACACACATTAAGAGATCCCTTTTTTTAGCCATTTTAAGGGATAGCTTATTAGACCCACTTTTCGATCACATATTTATATCTCAACCATTCAGTTTTTAGATATATATGAGCAGATCACCTCTGCAAATTTTCAGACAAATTGATAATCGTTAGAGCATTCATTACTGTGATTTACAATTATAAATATGAACGGTTTAAGTTGGACATATTCGGTTCCTCCATTGATCTAATCTAGTTCGATACCCTAACAATTATCAATTTGGCTGAATTTGCAGAAATGATCTGTATATTAGGACCTAAAAACTGAACAGTCGAGATGCCGAATTGCAATCGAAAAATGGGTCTAATAAACTATCCTTTAAAATGGCCAAAAAAAAGGGTATCCCTTAATGAAAAGTCCCTATATATATATATATATTTGGTGTGAAAATAATATGTTCTGCGTTATATCATTAATTATTTTTGACTTGATATTTGAGGAAAACAAATGAGTTTAGAAAAGATGTATGAAAGTATTGACCTTTTTATTGACTGAAAAAATGTCCTATTCATGTGAGTTTTTTGAATTGTGATTTTGGAATTGTGTTTTGATGAATTACCTCATTAACTGTTTAGTTTGTGATGTGATTGAACTATTGTGGTTGTACCAATGGGGTGACTTACGTAGCAGAATCAACATGGTGTTTGGTGTGGTGGTACCAGTGTAGTGGCCTGTGGTGAATTGTCATAACAATAACTTGTGGGGTGATCAATGGAAGTGATTATTGTGCGAAATGTAGCGGTCTGTTGTGAGATAACAATGATTATGATTGCTGCTGAAGTGACTTGTGCTTTTCTTGTAGTTGAAAGCATATTGATTTTGAGATTATTGATTCTTGGTGTCTGATTTTGATGTAACCTCCTAAACTAAATTATATGCAAGAATTATAGTATTTTGAATTGTTTGATATTATTGTAATCACCTGAACTAATCTATACGCAGGGATTACTGTCTGTTTACGATTTTTTGATTTCATTTTTATCACCTGAACTAAATTATATGTAGGGATTTATTATATGTTGAATTGTTTTATTTTACTATTCTGATAGTCTATTTTGATTGTTAGAGTTTACTTATAAGAGTTTCAAAGTCTTACCGGGTTTGTTTCTTATAACCCGATGCACTGTTCAATTGTGTAGGGGTTAAGGTAATAAGAGCTTCAAAGTCTTACCGGGTTTGTTTCTTGTAACCCAATGCACTGTTCAATTGTTTCTTGTAACCTCTAGGTCAAGGTAATCGTGGCTGAAGTCGAAGTCTTGCGGTTGTAGCTATAAGTGTCGGAATCTAATTTTGTTTCTTTGATTTTGTTAGATTTCTGTTGTGTAGTAAGCGCTAAGGGAGCACTTACTTATTAAATTGTTAACCACAATTCAATTCGTAAACTTTGTATAATATAATACATGACTCTAAAAAATGTGTTTGTATTGACATTGTGAATTCAAAATTTGTCGTACGCTTGTTTTCAAAGAAAAAAAATTCCTCGTATTTAGGGACGATGTCTGAATCATTACGGCTGGTACCGGGTGTACTTTGTCATTCTTTATTATGTCTGGTATTTGTGTTCGGAAATTGGAACGCGACATAATTGACCATATCCCAATATTGAGTTAAAAAAAATGATATTGCCATCAAACTAGGATGTCCCATTTCTGTACTCTTATAATGGATTTTCTTTTTGCTAAATGCCATAGCAAATCACTCATAGCAGGGACAATTTATTTTCCTTCTCCAGTATATTGTCTGTACAAAATATTGATGTACTAGTAGTTGGAACTAAACTACCACCTTAAGGCAGACAAATAAACATATCCATCTCTGAAGATAGAAATCAAGGATAGTATAAACGGGAGCATCCAATTTTTTTCCTTTTGTTTCTTTCAAATAAATTATAAAGTATAATTCCATATTAAGGTCAAAATCCCAACTAAAAGAATAAGAACGAACTTTAAAAGGTTTCAATAGATATCAAGATACACAATGAATGTCTGCAAATGTATATCTAGTGGTAACGTTCTTCTTCCATATTTTCGAGTTGTATCAGCTCAGTAGTTAGAATGCCCACTACCTAGGATCGAGGTCCTGGGTTCGAGTCACCAGGGGGGTAGGAGTGAAATCCTTTGATCCTCTTTAAAAAAAAAAATATTACAAATGTTGTAAAACAGAAAAATTTCTGAGAGAGAGAGAGAGTTTGGACACAGAGAATCAGATTGTGTGTCTTATTCATCTCACCATGAGGAGCCTTATATAGGACTACATGGTGTGCACAAAAGGGTAATGCTTAATTACAATCCAATCACTCCTACAATTACAACCTATCAATCACCAATCTATAGGGATAGACACCTATTACTCATCATCTATTTACATGATTATCCACAAATATTTACAACACTCCCCCTTGGATATTCCATGTCAATAGTGTTGCATAGGCTGAGCGCTTCTAAGTTGCCTCGTCAAAAACCTTGCCAAGTAATAAAAACCCTGTGGGAAAAAAAACAATCTTGGTCGAAGGAGAAAAAGAGCACAACGCGCTTGAGTGTGGAGTGGCAGTATCACAGCTTTAGAGATAGGTGAAGTCTTCTTATCAGCACCATAAGTAGGTAGTATGTCTACGAGAGGGATGCATTAGAGTTGCTACACCAAAACCTTGCCCGGTAAACCCAGTGGGAGAAACCCGTGGTCGAAGGGAAAAGATGAGCAAATGCATATATGTCAAATCAAAGCATCTTCAGGATGTACTATAATTGGGGTGACCATGCTAAAGTTGTGCCTCGTTAAAACCTTGCCAGGTAACAAAACCCAGTGGGACAAAATAACCCTAGACGAAGGACAAAAAGAGTACACGATGGTTAAGTGGGTATGCTTCAGGATACTCCCCCTGATTTTGGCTCCCCCTGAAAATTACATATTAGGTAATTCAGATAGTTTACGTAGACCAATACCTTCAACATGCTTCTGGAATGTAGACTTTGGTAGTGACTTGGTAAAGAGGTCTGCATGACTGTTTTCAGATCAAATATGCTTAACTTCAATCTTCTGATGCTCTTGTTGTTGCTGATTGAAGGAGAACTTCGGTACAATATGTTTGGTGTTGTCTCCTTTGATGAAACTCATCTTTATCTGCTCTATGTAAGCAACATTATCCTCGTAGATAATGGTTGGTTCATCAGTGGTGGAATGCAGTCCACATGTGCTTCGAACATGCTTTGTAACGGCTTTCAGCCATGTACATTCACATACTGCTTCGTGAAGAGCTAGTATCTCAGCATGATTCGAAGAGGTAGCAACAAGTGTCTATTTCGTAGACCTCCAAGAAATTGCAGTATTCTCAATGGTAAAGACATGACCAATCTGGGGACATGCCTTGTGCGGGTCTGATAGATAGTCTATATCAGCATATCCAACAAGGCGAGCATCATTCTGAGGATCAAGGGGGTTTGATCCATTCCTTGATGCATAGGGATAGAATAAGCCCATATCCGCTGTACCTCTAAGGTAGCGAAAAATGTCTTTTATGCCATTCCGGTGGCTGCGTGTTGGCGCAGAGCTATATCTAGCTAACAAGTTCACATCGAATGAGATGTCTTGTCTAGGGAATTAA
The DNA here is from genome assembly GCA_024704745.1 of Rosa lucieae. Lineage (NCBI taxonomy): Eukaryota > Viridiplantae > Streptophyta > Magnoliopsida > Rosales > Rosaceae > Rosa > Rosa lucieae. The sequence continues at coordinate 37,131,648 of CM045497.1, forward strand.
GCCAAGTACAATAATGCGCCTATTGCACTTAGATATGGGACTTCTGGCACCAATATCTCTTCGTTATCATCTGCAGGACGATACGGTTCTCTCTAGACTTTAGACGACCATGGGTGTGCTTGCTTTTATCCTCATTAAAGCATCTTAACATCTTCTGGATGTAATTTGGTTGATGGACCAAAATTTCATCTGCACTGTGCTCGGGCTCCAGGTCGAGACAATAATTTTTTTCTCCCAAGGCCTTTCATCTCAAATTCCAACTTCAGGTGCTTTGCGGTTTCCTTGATCTCTTCAGGAGTATCGATCAAATTCATGTCATTTACATAGACCGCCACAATTCCAAACTAGGAACTTGTTTCCTTAATAAACACGCATGGGCATCGTTTATTATTCACATATCCCATCCCAATTAAATATTCACTTAGACGGTTATACCACCTCCGTCTGGATTGTTTCAATCCATAAAGTGAACGCCTCAAAACTAATGAAGAGCGTGTTCCGTGGTCTAGAACTATTTGCATCGGGTATATTAAGTCCTTCTGGAACTTTTATGTATATCTCTGTGTCGTGATCCCCATAGAGATAAGCTGTGACCACATTCATAAGCTGCATATTCAGTTTTTCGGAAACTACCAAACTGAAAAGGTAGTGGAACGTTATGACGTCCATTACGGGAGAATACGTCTCCTCGTAATCAACCACAGGGCGTTGAGAAAATTATTGCGCCACTAGACGAGTCTTGTGTATCACAATCTCGTTTTTCTCATTACGCTTCCTTACAAATACCCATTTAAATTCTACGGTTTAACATGGGGAGGTGTAGGAACAACAGGTCCAAACACCTTTCTCTTTGTCAAGGAATCTATTTTGACCTGTATTGCTTATTTCCTTGTTAGCCAGTCGTCTTTTCATTGATATTGATCAACAAAGCAAGGTTCGAGGTCATTGCTTATTATATTTTCGGTGGCCACAGCAAATACTAATATATCATCGATGATGATCCCATTCCAATTCCAAATCTCACTAAATTTACCGAGATTTCTCTATTCTCGGGAATGGGTTCAAATGCTGGAGCGTCCCCCAACATAGTCACTTCTAGGACATACCCATAATCCGGATTTATCTCGTGAGATGAATCGGTTTGAGATTGCGATGTCAAGAGGATTCGTTTGTGCCAAGTTTACCCTCTTCTGGGGATAAGAATCCTTCGAACCTAATGGTCTACCTCACTTCTGGGCAGGGACATATGACTGGTTAGCCGCCATGGTCGTACCTCGTCCATCTGGGACGACACATCCTACAGGGACGTCTATCCTTGCAGGCACATTTGCAGCAGGTATATATGATCTCGTCACTTTAGCTAGATCAGAGAAAACGTCTGGCATATTTTGGGCTACACTCTGTAGATCTAGAATTCTCCGCACTTCATTATCACATTGTGCGGTTAGGGGATCAAGATGAGACATAGTGGGGACATTCCACGTCAATTCACGTCGTTCATCAGGAACGGTAATGTTCTTATCTCCCCCTAACGGCGGGAAGACTGTCTCATCAAAGTGACAATCCGCAAATCTAGCGGTAAAGAGATCGCCTGTCAAGGGCTTGAAAGAGCACATAATGGATGGGATTCATAATCGACATGTATGCCCATCCTTTGTTGAGGACCCAATTTTGTACGTTGTGACGGCATAATTGGCACGAGGACTGCATACCAAACTGCGCGTAAGTGCGAAACATCAGGTTCGTACCCAGTCACCGACTGTAACGCGGAGTAAAGTTGGGTAGCAGTGGGCCTCAACGGGACCAACATAGCTGCATGCAAGATTGCATAGCCCCACACAAAAACTAGGAGCTTGGTGCGCATTACCAAGATTCTATTTGCGAGACCATCTTGGGTGTGAACATAGGGAACTATATGTTCAGCATCAATCCCAATGGATATGCAATAATCATCGAAAGACTTCGATGTAAACTCTCTGGTATTATCAAGTCTTATAGACTTTATGGGATAATCCGAGTGGTGAACCCTCAATTTCATGATCTGGGTGAGAGTTAAGCAAAAGCAGTATTTTCTTATGGACAGTAGTGTAACATGTGATCACTTTGTCGATACATCAACCAAAACCATTAATATTTAACTGGTCCACATGGTGGTTGGATATGTCCACAAATTTCCCTTGCATTCTGTGCAGAAAAATGGTGGTGTATGTACTAGTCTTTGCATATGATGGTCTAGTATTAAATATTCTTAATGAGTATGGCATAGTGTGTCATTATATACAGGACCCTTATTCAGAAGGGGTTGCACCTACGATGAGTTGAGGATACAGTGCATCATACTTTGACCTGGGTGTCCCAAAAGGTCATGCCATAGCAAGTAGTTGCTTGAATTAGTTAGCTTTTAGCTAACAGATTTCAATTTCTCCAATGTACGCTTCTGGCTGCACACTCGGAGGTTATACAAAGATATTCCACGCATTTTTCTCAGTGGTTTCAGCGTGATAACTGTTGGTTCGAATATCCTTAATACTCAATAACGTTCTTCTGGAACGTGGAGAATATAAGGCCTCATTAATGGTAAGTTCAGTACCATTGGACAACATAAAGTAGGCTTTGCCATAGCCCTCTATCAGGTTGGATTGCCCTGATACGACTGTCACAGAGGTATGAATAGACAATAAGTTTGAAAAATATCTCCGATCTGGGAGTATGGTGTGCGTAATAGCACTTTTAACCAGACAACAAACTTCCCCACAGAATATGCCTATTCATTTATTTAATTCAATGGATCACATGTATGAATAAGTTTATTGAATTAAATATATTCGAACATAACCACATTCTATAATCCAAAATAATTGAAAACATAAATCACCAAAATCCAAAGATGTTTCATTCATTAAGATGAAATAGATATGGCACAAGGGGCCAATTATACCCATGTCTTCGAGTTCTAATCCTCGGTATGTTCAGTAACTGCCTGAAAATCCGTGATCTCTAGTGTGGAATCAATAGAAAATGACCCTTTAATAAAGTTGGTATTTCGAGTTCCGCGACCGGCGTAATACTCATCTATTGCTTCGGCTATCGCACAACAGGTGCGGGACCAGCAGTCAATTCCTCCACATCGATAACAAAGATCATGTTGATTCTGGTGGCGATAGGCCTGACCAGTGTTCCTTTCAACTCAGGCTTGTTGAGTTAGGGCATCACGGTTCCCACAACGTGGGCCTTGGCCACGTGGATGATGGTCATATGGGTTTTTTTTTTTGTTTTGCCAATCATGTCTTGCTTCAAGCAAGAAAATGGTCATCTGATGGTGAAAGTGCTCTTCCAGAGCAACCCAAAGAGTTTGTGTATCCTCTTAATCAGGTACTTAACTTGGAGTGCTCTCTCCATATGTTTCTTTATGAACATTATGGCACTCGCCTTAAAAGCCTCAGTGACGACATTGTCAATATCGATTGTTGATCTCATGTTCTTTGCAGTCAGATGAATTTTCACATCTTGAGTTCACTTTAGATAGTTTCTTCTGGAGACCTCCAAAGCAACAAAGTCAAACATGTTGAGATTTGACATTTCTTACAGGAAAGGAACAAATAATATTAGTGCTTTGGGTAATATCATCCATAAGCAAGTAATGAGAACTTCAGGTTCTATAACATGGTATGAAAAATCGGATTAGACATGTAAAATCTACTGGTTTTATCATGTGTGGTGAATTTATGAAAGGAAACTTCAAGTTTCTTAAACGGCATTATCGAAACTACAAGTTCGATTTATATATGAACTACGGGTTCATTTAGAACTTCTAGTTCATTAGGTACCTGCATTTTCTACACATATATTCTAGTACGAAAATTCAGACAAGTAACACAATAATATTGAAAAAGGTAAATTGTAATAATATCTCACAAATTGGGTAAATGGAAATAATAAATCAATTGAGATATTAATTGCATGCTAGTAAAATAACATATTAATTATCACACAATTATGTGAATAAATGCTTCTGGCAATTAATTACACATATTAGATATGGTGAATTTATTTACAATATGAAATCATTTTTATTTTGATTCTACTGGACCAAAGAAGGAGTGGGCTTGATAGTGAAGCCTATCGGGCTTAGTCTGCAGGCTTGTGACCCGGGCTTTCATGCGTAAGTCAAATGGTGTGTGAGGCATGCTAGGTTGCTTGGTCCCACGGAGGGAGAGTGGGCCTGCTGGGCTCAGGCTGGTCTGCCAAGGAATGAAAAATTATTACTCAACCCTTTCGGTAACTCCAATTGAATACGACCAGGTAAGGAAGGATGAGGTTTAGGTGGAGCGAGGCTCACTTAAGTACACAGCCTCATTTGAACCTTACCTAGACATCGCATCCAACTGGATGAGCCTACTTTGAGAAGATTCATAACTTTTGTCATGGTAACATGTAGTGAGCTGCTATTCTGGCCTTGCAACTTGGGCCTGAGCTTCTGGCTCTAATTTGTTGTTATGACTTTGGGCTTGATTTGAGCTTCTGACTCAACCTCTATTAATATTCACAATTATAACAAAACCAAATTCAATATACGTTATTAAATCGTAACATAAATAAATTAATGCAGCGGTTATATACCTAAGGAAATGGGTTCAAATCCCATTAATGCTTCTGGCATTATGTACAGGTAATAAATTTGGCAAATGCTTCTGGCACAATATTTATGTAATAATCGCGTAATAATTTAGCCCATAATGCTTCTAGCATAAAGAATTATAATGGCATATTCAAATTTGTGTAACCAAAAATTAAGCCCATAATTCTTCTATCATAATTCAGGCAATAATTCAGAATTGTCTCAATGTGATAATGAAGTGATTGTGGTAATGAGCATAAATTACAATGGTAATTGCTTTGGATAAAATCAGTCAAAATCAAATCACGGATTGATCAATCACCAATTAATTGGCCTCAAATCTGCTTCTGGCAGAATTAATACTAATTAGTGTTAACACATACTAACTTGCCATAGTGGTACAGCAAACAACATGTTGAGTTGGTACCTATTTTAGCTGGGTTCGAATCCCAGCAACTGCATAATCTGTTTTTTTTTTCTTGTTGAATTGATGTTAATATATAGTTGCAGTCCATAAATTTTTCTCTTTTCTTTTCCAATCAAACAATCCCAAACACATGAACAAATATATATAAATACATATACCACGTAAATAAATCATGTAGGATTTGCTAGGGTTCATGCATTATGGTGATTTTTCATATTCAATCAATAGGCTCAATAAGCAAGAAGCATGAATATAAAATTAGTTTTGGAAAACATTACTTGATGAAGGATGGATAAATCTTCAGTTTATGTGTGCAGAACTGAGAAGGTTGTCTTCTCAGCCAATCCAAGAGCTATTCGCCTCTTCTAGACAACTCCCACTTCGAATGGTGTACAGGTCTCAAAACGACTCCAATAGGGCTGAAATTTGGAGGGAAAATAGAAGAGGCAGAGACGAACAACTTTGATGAAGGAAAGTTTTTGATCTGAGGTCCCTGATCAAGAGGTTTCGGTGCGTGCAAACAGGCTGCAGCAGGGGGGGTTTTTTTTTTCTTGGCTAGAGCTTTGGTTAGAGCTTCGTGCTGATAACGTGTTGTAAAACAGAAAAATTTCTGAGAGAGAGAGAGAGTTTGGACACAGAGAATCAGATTGTGTGTCTTATTCATCTCACCATGAGGAGCCTTATATAGGACTACATGGTGTGCACAAAAGGGTAATGCTTAATTACAATCCAATCACTCCTACAATTACAACCTATCAATCACCAATCTATAGGGATAGACACCTATTACTCATCATCTATTTACATGATTATCCACAAATATTTACAACAACAAAAGAATTATGGCCTAAATTTGCAACTGCATTATCAACGAAGTTTGCTTATATTAAAACATGCTTAAAAGAGATTGACGAGAAGTGAGTAGCAATATTCATGACATCTTCAATGACTTTGATTAATCTCCAAGGCGGGGCTATTACTCCATTGACTGCATCTATGACTAACTTTGAGTCACCTTTGACTTCCACTTTCCTATAGACATTTTCTTTTGCACAAGTGAGGCTATCACGCAAGGCAATGGCTTCCGCAACTGGCACTGTTGTATTCCATGTATGCCGAGTAGCTGCCACAAGAGGACTTCCAAAGAAATCTCTAATCACAAATCCTCCTACAACAGTCATTGCATATCCAGCCATCAAAATTAATTTTAACAGTCACTGGTAGGTGCCTGCCATCTAATTATGTTTGAGTGAGAGGATGACAGAGCTTTACTAGTAACCACAATCTGATTAGCAGTGTTATGCATTACTACAGTAGCAGTTGCAACTACTGAAGCTGGATTAGCAATTGAGCCTAAAAAAATAACATCGTTCCTGGCTTTCTAGAGTTGCCAACAGATAGTAATGATTTCTTCAAAGTAGTTACTCTGGAAAGGTTGTAATAAGAATAGCTCCTTAAACACTTTAAGGTAACCTTCTTCCTAGTCTACTGGGGAGTTAATATCAACAAGCTTTCAAACCTCCTTACAAAAGTACTACAGTAACCAAAAAGATGGTTAGCAGTTTCATTGTCTCCTTGACAGAGAGGCCAAGTATTGTCATCAACCATTCCAAACTTAGAGAGTCTATCTCTAATTTTTAATCTTCATCTGAGAAGTAACCAATCAAACATTTTGATCTTAGGTTGAATATTTACCTTCTAGAGTTATTAATAAGTTCAATTTGATCATGCTTTTGTACATCATTTTGGCGTAACCAAGTAGCTAATTTAACGGTGAACTTACCATGAGATGAAGGGCCTTAAATGTACTCATCCTATTGTTCAGTAACTGGAAAAAGTATACCAAGAATTTGTTTAACTACAATTAAGTCTAGGACTGATAAGAGTTTGTTTCTATCCCAAACCTGATTAGTAATATAGACACTAACTGTTTCCTCTATGTTGATCATGTGTCTCCTATTCTCAGGAATAAAATCTAATAAAAGATGACCAAGACAAAATTCCAAAATGTAATGTTCTTTCCATCTCCTACAATCCATCGCATGCCTTTTAGGATCAACTGCCTTGCATCCAAGATACCATTCTAGGCCAAAAGAGTTCTACTGTTTCTTTTTTACTTGAAAGAAAGAATTTTTCCTTAGATATTTTTTCCTAATGATTTGAGCCCACCAGTTGTCTTGACCATTGCCAACTTTTCACGCTAACTTAGCAAGGGCTGCATTGTTGAAGGATGCAACCGGTCTTACACCTAGTCTACCCAAGAACTTAAGTTTGCACACCTGGTCCCAAGCCACAAGTGGACATTTCATATCAGATCCCTAGAAGAAGGATCTTTATCAATTTCAATGGTCATCTTTTTTGGACATTTGAAACAAGTCATCACATGATTAGACATACTAGCAAGGTTAGATTTAATGAGAGATAGTCTACCTGCTTGTGAAAGTGAGCCTTTTTTCTAGTCTGCCAACTTGTTAGAAATTTTAAGGAGAAGTTCTATGGCATTAATGGGATCCTTCCAAAAAATGACATTGCTAATACTAAGATATTTTCCAATAGTAGACTTATATTGAATGTTAAGAATACTACCAATATCCAGCTTAAGGTTTGAGCTTACCTTAGGAGAAAAATAAAGGGAGGACTTATGGTAATTTATTTTTTGTCCAGAGATAGAAGGTTAGAAATTCTAAAGCCAAGGGGTGATGACAATAATCCTACATGATATTTATGATTGCTAGCAAGAGCACTCAAGTTCCTGATAAAAGGTTCCATGGTAAGAATAAAGAGATAAGGGGATAGAAGATCTCCCTGTCTAATTCCCCTAGTTGGTTTGAACCAACCTGCAGGTGAATCTGTATTTACATAGGCATTTGCAAGCATAATTAGCTATAATGAGCCAGGCTCATGCTACCACCAGCGGTACTGACTCCCTCCAAAGGAGTGACCTACGGGAACATAGCCAAGCCGGCTACCGCCTGAGCCCCGGCTTGCCCCCAGATCACCGCTGACGCGCAGTGCCAAGACAGCATTAGAAGCTCCAGAAGCTGGGGACTGAAGCATATCAGTCCCACATAAAAAACATGAAGAAGATCAGCTCCTTCCTCACCTATAAAAGGTTCTCTCTTCTCTCCTCATTAATTACGCATTTAATACTTACTTACTATTACTTTGTCAACATAAATACATTGACTAACTTAGGCATTGGAGAAGAGAAGACCGCCCAGCGCGGTCTCCCTCTGACGCTCTCTGTATTTCACTTGACAGGTAGCGGAAGCTCTGAGAATGGCATAGGTAACGGTCCGCTCATCGGACCAGTGTTAACAAGGGTTTAGGTACCGCTGAACTTTAAACATTAACATAATCATTAGCTAAAATAGAGAAAGAAACTGAAGCGATTTGAAGTGTGGAGGTCGAACTGAGGATTTGAAATTCTAGGGTTTCATCAATTTCTTGAATTTTCGAGGTAAATTGCGGCCAAATGGCTTTAATTCAGACTTTGTACTAGTTGTGAAAGTTATTGTACATGTTGAGATGACCATTTTGGCATAGGTATCCTAATCCAATTTGGGGGTTGCCGGTGGCACGTGGAGCCCACGCTCAGCCACTACCGACTGCACATCCAGCTAGGATTTAGGTTCTGTTTTCATAATAGTTACCTACTCGTCGATATGAGCTTCTTGACATATCATGGGGTCATGTTGTGATTATTCGAAGCATGCTAGATTTACGTAATTTTAGTTTTCTTAGTTTGTGATCATTGAGGATCTGACCGTTGAATCGTCTTATAATTTTGAGAAATTGATCCTAGAAATGTTCCAAAGACCTTGGGAGGTCTCAGAGGAAGTTTTGTCTTGATTGTCAAAATCTTCGGTTTTGGGTTCAAATACTCAGTTCTAACCGAAATCGCTTTCGTTTTAATCGTGTACTAAGTTGAGACCTTATTTTACTTAGGTGATTGACGGAGTGTGTTCTGTATTTTATCTCGGCTATAAGAGAAGATGCAGCGGGATTTTGAGGTGAGTAAATCTCACGGGGTTTGTTTATGAACGGAGTTACTTTAGTATTCGAAATTATTTATTAAATTGTGAAATCATTTTTGGAAATAAGTATTTATTTTAAATTATATGAACTTGATCGTCAACGGTTCATAGGTAGGTAAAATGAAGTTTTATTATAAATATGATTTTTCACAGGTTTTGTATTTGTGAACTATAGTTGGTATTAGTAGCATTCCTGAGTGGATGACTGTGTGTGTGTGTGTGTGTGTGTTTGCGTGAAATATAAATATTGGTGCAGTTGTGAAATGAAGGACATGAATGAGTTTTGGTTCTTTTAAAATTGTTTTTTTTTTATTGTTTTGGAGAGTGTTGAGGTTGTGTAACATTTTGAGTTTTGAATGAATTTTTAAACGTTTTGGTCTTTGTACCTAGGGCCACAGTAATGACCGAGGGTGGGTTATCGGAACCATGCCCTTGGCATGGGTATAGTTACGATTAAATTAGAGCTCTAGTCTGTCTGTCATTGTATGTCATAGGGGTAACAAGGAAGTTACTTGAGACTCATGAATACGTGTTTTTAAAAGAGAGTTTGAGGTGTACTTTTTCTTTTAATTGTCAGAGGAGGGACTTGATTTCATATTAAATTGTGAATTGAAAATAATATGATTTTGTCATTTTAGTGATGTATGTTACCCTTATAAGGTAAGGTTGTCAAGTTTTGAAAACGAGTCATTTTGTGGGTCGTTTTAATGGAGTTGAAAGAGTGGTATCTTGGATTTAGCATGAATTGTTTGATTTTATTATTGATTTCTATTTTATTTGAATTGTGTGATTTTAATTTAACCTCCTGAACTAAAATATATGCAGGAGTTGCTATGATTGAATTTTGTGATGTTAAGTGATCTCCTGAACTAATTTTCTATGTAGGATTACTAATTTTTACCTTGTTTAATTGTAAGTTCATTTGTGTTCTATGGAATTAAATATTGTTGCGGTAATTTATCTCATAAGTTGAGAAATTATAAATAATTGTTGTTTGAGTCATTTCAATTGAGTTTACTCATCCGAGCTTGCAAATGCTTACCAGGTTTGTTGTTGCAACCCAGTGCACTATTCTATGGTGTAGGATTTTTTCCTGCAGGTCTGGGTAACTAGGGTTTAGACTGCGGCTTGTTGTTGCAGTAGAGTTAGAACCTAATTTGTGTATCTACAGTTGTTTGTAGATATTCTCCTTGTGAGCGTTTATATTTACTTTAATACTTTGGAGTTGTGTAAACACTTAATGATGTAATATGTGACTCAAGAGAATGAGTCGGTATTGACATTGTGAGCTTGGTTATTTGTTGGTTAGTTTAAATTGAAAATGTTTCTACATATTTATGGGCATATGATTGAGTTATCGCGTTTCGGATTTTGAATTTCTTTATCCAAAATTCAGGGCGTGACAGCATGAAAACCAAATTTCCTAAGGCAGTGAGAAATGAAGGAGCAGTTTAAATAATCATAAGTCTTCTCGAGACCAAGCTTGATAGCCAAGGCACCAATACTTCCTTTTTTCTTTTGGAAGTTTGAGAAAAGTTCATGAGCATATGAGGAAATTATCTTGTATAGCTCTTCCAGGAGCAAAAGCTCCTTAATTCCTTGAGATGCATTTTTCGAGAAGAGGCCTTAGCCTTTGATTAAAATTTTGGTCAAAATCTTATGAGAGAAATTGCAAGGGTTAATAGGTCTGAAATCATTTACTTTCTCCAGGTTTTTAATTTTTGAAATGAGAGCTATGTTGGTGTGATTAATTAGATTAAGTGAGTTACTATCATTAAAAATGTTTTTGATCATAGGAATAACAGTACCTTCAATTTCTCCCCAACAGTTTCGGTAAAAATAAGCATGTAAACCATCTGGGCCTGGAGCTTTTAGAGCTCCAATTGATTTAATTGCTGCAAAAATCTCCTTACTGTAACCTATTTCAAGAAAGAAAAATTGTCATTTATGCAAGGTTCTGTTACTGAAAGAAAATTATTAATGGAGTTAGCACTTAGGTAAACATCCAATTGAAATCTTGTTTTGAAGTCATGAACAAGTATGTTAATGATGTCCTGCTCTGAAGTTGCCCAATTCCCAGTCTGGTCTTTGAGACTTGCAATGTGGTTTGACTTCTTCCTTAAATTTGTCTGATCTTGGAAAAACTTGGTATTTCTCTATCACCAAGTATGAGCCCGTTTGCTTTAACCCTTTGAGCCCAAAACATTTCTTCATTACTGTAAAGTTGCATGAGCTCTAGCTTGTCTAATTTGGAAATCTCTTTCTTTCAGATAAGTGGACATGGAATGATTCATTAGCTGTTGTTGTCTATTAATGCTGCTTTCATGGAGATCTTGAAGTCTTTTGAAAATATTTCCACACACATTTTTGTTCCAGAGACGAGCTTGACTAGAGAATTGACCTGCAATTGTAATAAAATTAAGAAGAGGTCGGGTTAGTATTCAAATGTTGTGACCATAGTTGATCAGCTAGTGGTTTAAAGTAGAGTCCTTAATTATGAGAAAGCCGAATAGCCTCAAACTTAAAGGGCTTTGCCTTTTTCCTCCTTTCATTATAGAGTGTTAAACAGATTGTACCATATCATGAACCTATCACTATGCCAAAAAATGAATCAGACAAATCAGACAATAGTAGGCCAAATAGATGTTGTTAATGCTCGTGCCGTCTGATAGGAGAATCAAACGATAGTTTTTATGTGTCCTTGATTTGCTTTTGTATGAGAGTAGACATGTACTAGTCTGTTGTCTGAACACCAGAAAAGAACAACAGAACGAGATGCCAAATCTGTTGTCCAAAACAAAGTATGATAACAGTAGTCTAACAAAAAGAAACTTGTGAAAAGATGTCAGACAACAAGCCTTGTGCAGAAACTGTTGTCTCTATCAATCTCCGACATTAGGATCTAGGTTAATTTTGTTGAGTTTATTTAAGCAAGACAACAAAAAATTGAGAAAACCACTACCAGCAAAATTGTCTATACCCACTGATTGCAATCAGTAGGTATAACCTCTATTAGTTACTGATATCAGTATGGGAAGCCCAATACCTACCCCTACACTCACAGATGTTGTATCTGTTCCATTTGATCCCGTGGTCTTTGGTCTCTCCCAACAGACAGAAAAATCAGTGTGGAATTTGTTGTGGGACCCACACTTATCTCACATGAGATGAATTTATAAATTAAATTCTTATATAAAATTTATCTTCAAAAAATCAGTGTGAACATTACAATAATCACACAGATAATTAAAATATGTGTAAAGGCTTATGTTACAGTAAAAAAAAAATTACTACTGTAATTATACAAATTTACAGCAAATTACCCGAGCAAACCTAAATCAAACCCATGAAACTGAAACATTAAAGGTTCTTTGTAATTCCAAAATATAATTTTTCATACAATATACAATTACAAATTACAATTCACATTGCTCCAAGTTTTTCCAAATAACAATCATTGGAATGCAAAACCAATATTAGGATAAACCAAATGCAAATAAGTGCAGCTGCACTGCTTAAAAATAGAGTAGGGAAAAAAAATGCAGAGCCAGGGATGGTGCTCAAAGAAAGAAGCCTGGTGCCCAGAGAAGCTACCTGTGCTTAAGAAACAACCCATGATCATGGCATCATATATATCAATTGCAACAAAGGAAAGAAATCCAATTTCTATGGCAGTAAAATACTCCTGGAACCGATTCACTATTGCTTGGGTAGAATACCTGCAACCGATCAACAATATCTAAGTCATGACTCAAAATCCATACTTGAAACAAACACAGATCTGAGAATAGGTTAGAAACTAGTTGACGAATCCGGAGGATGCCAACTAATGATTGTAAAAGAAGAAAATAATGAAAGCATACTTTAAATTGAAGATCAACACAATATTCATAATGTTATGCAGAAGACTTTCCATGAAGTGCAGGTGAGGATAAAGTTTGACCATCCACCTTGCACTGCCCGGCCGCCGCAACTCATCTCAACGCCACAGCACCGACACACCACAAACCCAACCACATGAGAACCAGGCCGGCGTCCGAGATCGAACTCCAAGAAGAATCGGAACCCCACTGGGTTCGTCACTTCCATGAAATCGAGAACCCAGCCACCGCCAAGCAACCATCCTTAGCCGAGAAACCTGCAAAAACAGGCAAATCGAGCCCTACCGGCAAATCGCACCACGCCAGAAGTCCATTCCAGCTCCCACCCACGATCGACAAAGAGAAGAATCAGATCTGTTAACTCAACCACGATCCAAGCAGAAGCCACCAACTTCCATCCCTGAGCCAAACCCCAGCCATAGAGCCACGCCGCTAGCCTTCGTTTTCATCCCCTCAAGCCATGGAGCTTCCGTTGAGGATGCGTGTTGTTTTCGATCTAGATCTGAAATCTATGGTGGCTAAAGGAGGCTGGTGTTTATGGAAATGTCTTATACTGTGTGCATAATTGTAAATGAATGGGAAGATAGCTAGGATTTTTAGGTGTGAATGTTGAAATGGATACATGAGAGAAGAAGATCAGCTAGAATGGCTCAGTTTTTTTTCTTCTTTTCTTCTTCTGATAACACCATGCATCGAGTCGCATAATAAATAAGATCAAAAGAATCTGGAAACTTATATAGAAAGAAAAGTATTTAATCCTTGGTAAAGAGAAACGAAGCCTAGAGATACGATAATACTACTCTTAATTGAAGAGCAGAAGAAGCCATTCTAGCCGATCTTGTTTTTTCTTATCTGGAAAAAATCAAAAATGAAGTGATAAGTGATAAGTACAAATAAATACAGGCATCAGTAAAAATTATCTTATTCACACAGATGTCTGTGAAAATATCTTATTCACACGGATGTCAGTGAATGTTATCTTCTTAATCACACGGATATCAGTCCATATTTTCACACAGATGTCAGTGAAAATATCTTATTCACACGGTTGTCATTGAATGTTTCACACGGATATCAGTGAAAATAATTTCAAACGGATATCAGTGAATATTATCTTAATCACATGGATATCAGTCCATGTTTTCACACAAATATCAGTGAATATTATCTTATTTACACAGATGTCAGTAAATACAATTTATTTCGAGATTGAAATCTCAATTTGTTAATTTTATTACATACAGATTTCTGTGTATATAGTTATAGTCATAGATATCAGTGTAAGTTAACAAATACAAATTTAACATCTTTCCTCTGTGGGTCTTCTTTATTTATACACATATATGTACATACAATTATAATAAATATTCATGTGGTTCCAATTTAGCATATTAGATACAGATATCTGTGTCAATTAATCTTTCACACGGATATCTGTCTAAAATAATCATTCATACTGATATCTGTAGCTCATATAAATCAGTATGATTAAAATCAGTGTGCATTGACTGTTTTGCTGGTAGTGAACCATTGTCTGTTTATATATGATACAAAAAAATGAGCTATTTTGTTGTTGTGTGTTCTGTAATTGGGCAATTGAACATGTTTCAAAAGTATTCTACTTAGATGGTTTATACAACAGTATTTGCGTTCCAATTTTTTATGTTCAATTGTTAGAGAATAGTTATTAGTTGAAATTAAATTGTTTGAGAGAGAATCATAACACATCCATTGATTCCAAAACCAATTCATTCCATTAATAGCATGATCATCCCAACATTAACACATACTAATTAACCCTGCCTATATATACCTAAACATAAAGTCCAAAAACGTAAAGGCCATATAAGCATAGCAACATTAGTATCTTTAGAATTCTTTCCTCTTCCTTCTCAACAACAAGATATGCAGAGTAGAACCCAACATCAAACTGACCAATCATGCTAAAATTAGCTCCAGCATCCAAGGCTTCCACGAATTCCTATGTGCCAGACCTTGCAATGGTACCAAGCGCATGGCTGCTTCAAAATACTGCAAACAGAAAAGTAGTTCAAGCTGCTCATGTAAGTGACTGAAAAAACATATGTTTCATTTCAGCATATCATGGCAAGCTGATCATGACGCTAGATGCAAATGGTCAAATGGCAAGACAGAGTTCAATATCAATGGAATAAACATAAGTGAATGCTAGATGCAAGAGGTCAAATGGCAAGACAGAGTTCAATATCAATGGAATAAACATAAGTGAATACAAGGGAAGTCACGAGAAATCAAAATATTACAGAAAACATTAAATCGGATACCTGCATATGTGCTTATGCATTTAAAGATCTCTATACTTTTTTACAGGGCCATAAACAATGATATATACCTGCAACAAAAGCAAAATCCAGAAAACAAACGTTATGCAATGCATATGGTTCAAGGATAGCGTAGTTAATTTAATGCTGCACCCACTTTCATAAGATAGTGTGATAGACAATATGATTAAGCTATATATAGTGTGATAGACAAGATTATTAGAGCAATATAAAACTAATACTAAGATACATGTATCTAAGTTACAAAGCAATAGTCCCCTCAAATCATATCCTTGATTGATAAGGTTCCAACAAACAGCTAAGTTATTAGCTTGCTCTTGGGAAATTCTAAAATAAGACTAGTCCAGGCACGAGCATACACACACATTATAAGTACAAAAAGAGATCCTATAAACAACGAAAACTATGCAATTGTGGCAGTGGAGACTCCTGAAAATAACTTCCATCAATTCCTAGGTACAAAGCAGAGTGAAAATGATATATTAAGCACTCAAAGTAGATGCAGATCTCCAAACACTAAGAGGCCACAATCTTCCATTTCGAACAATATTTTCTAAAATACGGCTTCAAACATAATATATCATGACTTAACGCAAATAAGGTAATCCAAACATAATAGAACACCAAAATAAAGGAATTATGACTTAAACTTATACAAATTCACACACAACTCCTGCTTGTTTCAATTTGGGAGGGAGCATCTCAGTTAAACAACTCCTTTGCAGTTTATTTTTCCATAACAAAAGTTCTGTAACTTGCATTTTGTACTTACATGAGCATTTGTAAGCATAATTAGCTATAATGAGCCACGCTCATGATACCGCCAGCGGTACCAACTACCGCCAACTGTATTTGCAAGCATAATTAGCTATAATGAGTCACGCTCATGATACCGCCAGCGGTACAAACTACCGCCAACTATGTGACCTACGGAAACATAGCCAAGCAGGCTACCGCTTGAGCCCCAGCTCACCCCCAAATCACAGCTGCCACGCCACCACGCGCCGCTCCAAGATATCATCAGAAGCTCCAGAAGCTGGGAACCGAAGCACATCAGTCCCACATCGAAAACATGGAAGAGCTCGGCCTCTTCCCACCTATAAAAGGTTCTCTCCTCTCTCCTCATTAATTACGCATTCACTACTTACCTACTGTTATTTTGTCAACATAAATATATTGACTAACTTCGGCATCGAAGAAGAGAAGACCGCCCAGCGTGGTCTCCCTCTGACGCCTCTTTGTATTTCACTTGAGAGGTAGCAGAAGCTCTGAGAACATTGCAAGTAGCGGTCCGCCCATCGGACCAGTGTTAACAAAGACTGGGCCACCGCTCAAATCTTAAACATTTACTTTGGCGCCGTCTGTGGGAACCCTTGAACAAAAGGTCATCCCACCACAACAATCACCATGACAAACGGTAGCGGGGGAAACGCTGAGGAGCAAGCGGATCAATCTGCCAACCCCCATCCCACCAACCCCGCTACTAACATTAACCCAGCGGTTAACGTTAACCGAGCACTATTCAGCACTCCGGTCAACCCTAGCGTGGAACCCTAGGGCTCATCCCAAGTCCTGCTGACCCAAATTGCAGCGGAGGCACGACCGGGCCAGGATCTTGCTGCTATGTATGAGCTAGCAGTGGCGGACCTCCACAAAGAAAACAGGGAGTGCGAACAAGAGGGCAAAGAGAAGGATGAGGCCCAAAAGCAGGTAGCCACGCTAATGTCAAAATTCGACGAACTGAAAAAGGCGCTGGAGGCAAATGCTAACCCAGCGTGGAGCGAGCAATCGCGGAGCACCAGTTGTAGTCCACCCAATACTGGTTGATTGGTACCCGTACCAATCATACAGATGCAGGTACCGCCGAATCCACCAGAACTATTGGGAATGGGCCCACCTCCCCTACCCCACCTAATGATGAAACAGGAAGCGGAGTCACAGCCGCACACCAACCGCTCGGCGGCTAGGGCCAAGACTGAGGGCAATCCACCTATCCCCAGGTGGGAGCTGGTTCAGCGGAATTCCCAAGCAGGGCCCGCTGGCGACACAACCGCCCAAATCCTAGAGAGGATGCAACAATCAGAGCAAAGGCTAATTCGGGCAAAGGCAGGCGCCCTAGAGCCAATCCCAAATCCGCTCTTTGCGTCCAGACTAGGACCATTCACCACTAGGATCTTGCAAGCCGTTAGACCAGCATATGCAAAGACACCAAAGATGTCACATTACAACAGCATGACTGACCGCTTCGTCCACATGGACACCTTCAAAAAAGTCACTAACAACAAGGGATTTGATGACGCCACCATCTGCCACTTGTTCAGGGAAAAGTTGGATAGTGAGGCGATGAGTTGGTTCTTTGAGTGCCCACCGGGATCCATCTACTCATTCCATGCACTATCAAATGCTTTCCTCTCTCGGTTCATCCTGCTAGCCGCCGGACATCACAACACAAGTCAGTTGTTCAATGTCAAACAGGGCATCGAGGAAACATTGAAGGCATTTGTCACCAAGTGGTAGGTGGCAGCATCTCAGTGCAGCGATCTGGACAAAACAATGGTGTTGTCAGCCTTCAAGCAAGGACTCCTCAAGGGGCCATTTCTCTACCACCTCAATTGCCATCACCCAAATGCCACGTATGATCACGTCATAGACATGGCAGTCATCCATGCACAGGCAGAATTCAACACATATGGGGAAACCCCACCATCGCCGCCAACCCCGGCAAAGTCCGCTCAACCCTCCTCCAGTCATTAGGAGACTGCTAACAAAACCTCTGCTACGCCGCCAACTGATAAAAAGAGAGAATGGCAACAGGGCAACTACCAAAGCAAGCGGCAGAAGGACCAGCATTACAACAAGGGCAAACGCTCATCCCACGGGGATAAATGTAACAAACAGACAGAATCCTCTCAGCGGTACGCAGTGCTACATTCCTCACAGCCTGATATGAGGATATATACGACCAGTGCAAGAACCAGATTCCGCCACAACCAGCAAGAAAATACCCAAGAGTAAGGAAGCCCAAGAACACCGGCAAGTGGTGCAAATACCACGAGGACAGCGGTCACAATACCAACAACCGCAGTGCTCTCAAAACAGCTATTGAGACTCTGTACCGTGATGGTAAGATTGAACAATTCAAGATGTGCCAACCTCCACCTTTGGTCGCCAACATCGAACCCATGCGCCGAATCAACACCATCGACGGCGGTGTCCCAATCACCAACATGTCTCATAGGGCAAAAAAGCGCTATGCATGCACTAACCACCCCAAAGAGGTTTGCAACATCCGCTATGAGAGATTCGCCAAACTCTCAAGATCTGGTTGGGAACCCATCACCTTCTCGGAAGAGGAGGAGCACAAAGTACATTTTCCCCACGACGATCCATTTTTGATCGACACCATATTCGACAAATGGTCAGTGGGAAGGGTCCTTATTTACAGTGGATCTTCTGTCAATGTCATCTTCAATGGCTGCTACAACCAACTCCAGGGGAACATAAAATTACTCCAAGATCATGAGAACACAGCAAGTAGCGGTCCGCCCATCGGAACAACGTTAACAAAGACTTGAGTCACCGCTTAATCTTAAACATTAACATTGGCGCTGTCTATGGGAACACTTGAATAAAAGGCCATCCCACCACAATAATCACCATGACTAAAGGTAGCGGGGGAAACGCTGAGGAGCGAGCGGATCAATCTGCCAACCCCCATCCCACCAAACCCGCGGCTAACGTTAACTAAGCACTATTTAACACTCTGGTCAACCCTAGCGTGGAACCCTAGGGCTCATCCCAGGTCCCGCTGACCCAGACTGTAGCGGAGGCACAGCAAAGCAGTAGTCTCCCACCAGGCCGAGATCTCACCGCTATGTATGAGATAGCATTAGCGGACCTCCACAAGGCTAATAGAGAGCGCGAACAAGAGCGCAGAGAGAAGGCCGAGGCCCAAAAGCAGGTGGCCACGTGATGTCGAAATTCGATGAGCTGAAAAGGGCGCTGGAAGCAAACGCTAACCCAGCGCAGAGCGAGCAATCGTGGAGTACCAGACTTAGTCGAACCAATACCGGGGGATTGGTACCCATACCAATCATACAAATGTAGGTACCGCCGAACCCACCAGAACTATTGGGAATAGGCCCACCTCCCCTGCCCCGCCTAATGATGGAACAGGAAGCGGAGTCATAGCCACAGACCAACCGCTCGGCAGCTAGGGCCAGGACCGAGGGCAATCCACCTGTCCCCAGGCGGGAACTGGTTCAACGGAATCTCCAGGTAGGGCCCGCTAGCGACACAACCGCCTTAATCCAAGAGAGAATGCAGCAATTAGAGCAAAGGCTAATCCGGGCAGAGGCAGGCGCCCAACGCCAATCCCAAATCCGCTCTTTAAGTCTAGACCAGGACCATTCACCGCCAGAATCTTGCAAGCCGTCAGACTAGAATATGCAAAGACACCAAAGATGTCACATTACAACGGCATGACCGACCCCTTCGTTCACATGGACACCTTCAAGAAGGTCACTAATAACAAGGGATTTGATGACGCCACCCTCTGCCACTTGTTCAACGAAACATTGGATAGTGAGGCGATGAGTTGGTTCTTTGAATGCCCACCAGGATCCATCGACTCATTCCAGGCACTATCAAATGTTTTCCTATCTCGGTTCATCCTCCTAGCCGCCGGACATCACAACACAAGTCAGTTGTTCAACGTCAAACAGGGCACCGAGGAGGCGTTGAAGGCATTTGTCACCAGGTGGCTGGCGGCAGCATCTCAGTGCCTCGATCTTGACAAAATAATGGCGTTGGCAGCCTTCAAGCAAGGACTCCTCAAGTGGGCATTTCTCTACCACCTTAATTACAATCACCCAAATGCCACGTATGACCACGTCATGGGTGAGGCAGTCATCCATGCACAGGTAGAATTCATCACATATGGAGAAACCCCACCATCGCCGCCAACACAGGCAAAGTTCTCTCAGACCTCCTCGAGCCAGCAAGAAATCGCTAACAAAAGCTCTGTTACGCCGCCAACTGATAAGAAAAGAGAGTGACAATAAGGCAACTACCAGAGCAAGCGGCAGAAGGACCAACATTACAACAAGGGCAACTGCTCATCCCATGGGGATAACAATAACAAACAGACGGAGTCCTCTCAGCGGTACGCTGTGTTTACAGTCCTCACAGCCTCATATGAGGAGATATACAGCCAGTGCAAGGACCAGATTCCGCCACCACCACCAAGAAAATATCCAAGGGTAGGGAAGCCTAAGAACACCGACAAGTGTGCAAATACCATGAGGACAGCGGTCACAACACCAACAAATGCAATGCTCTCAAAATAGCTATTGAGACTCCGTACCGTGATGGTAAGCTAGAACCATTGAAAGTGTGACAATCGCCACCTGTGGCTGCCAATGTCCAACCCATGCACCTAATCAATATTATCGACGCGGAGCTCTAATCACCAACATGTCTCATAGGGCAAGAAAGCGTTATGTATGCGCTAACCACCCTAAAGAAGTTTGCAACATCCACAATGAGAGATCCCCTAAACTCCCAAGATCTGGCTGGGAACCCATCACCTTCTCGGAGGAGGAAGAGCGCGAAGTACATCTGCCCAACGACGATCCATTCTTGATCGACATCATACTCGACAAATGGTCAGTGGGAAGAGTCCTTATTAATAGCGGATCCGCTGTCAATGTCATCTTCAATGGCTGTTACAACCAACTCCAACGGAATAGAAAATTGCTCCAGGACCACGAGCCGCTGCTCAGCTTCTCTGTTAACGTCACACAACCGTTGGGTTCTGATTGCATGCAACTAGTTATCGGCGCTAGTCCATGTACAGCGGAGATACATACGAAGTTCATCGTGGTCGATTGCTTCAGTTCATATAACTCCATCATCGGTCGACTGACACTTAACATGCTCAAGTGCATCATAGCTGGGTACATGCTTCTCATGAAGTTCCCCACACCCAACTGGACAGGATGTGTGAAAGGAAGCCAACAGCTAGCACGAGAATGTTACTCAATAACAGTCGCACGATCAGCACGCCGCCATGTGATCCTAACAGTAGGAAACCATATACCAGCGGCCAATATCTTTGAAGACCCTAGGGATGACGAGAAGAAATATGTCAAAAAAGAACCTGTCAACCCAAAAACATCCTTGAGAGTTGTCAGCATCTCTGACAAACACCTTGAGCGGACATTCCACATCGGCGCCCAACTAGACCCAGAGGTAGCGGCTGAACTCACCCCGTTTCTATGTGACAATGTCGCCGCCTTTGCGTGGTCCTACACTGACATGCCAGGGATCTCCCTTGAGATCATCACACACAAGTTGAGCATCAAACCATCCTTCTATCCTGTCAAGTAGCGGCAAAGGGCTTTTGATGAAGAGAGGTATCTGGCAATAGGAGAGGAAGTCGCCAAACTCTAGAACATCGGGTTCATACTCTAAGTCAATTACCCTCAGTGGATTTCCAACCTGGTCATGGTCAAGAACCCAAGCGAAAAGTGGCGGATGTATGTTGACTTCAATGGCCTCAAAAAAGGCATGCCCCAAGGACAGGTTCCTGCTACCCCGCATAGTTCAATTGGTCGATGCAACCGCTGGACACGAGCTACTCAACATGATGGACGGCTTCTCCGACTACAATCAGATCAAGATGCACCCTAGGGACCAAGAGTGCACCGCCTTCACCACCGACAAGGGCCTATACTTTTACAATTTCATGCCCTTCGGTTTGAAGAACGCCGGTGCAACCTATCAGCGGTTGATGAATGCCATGTTTGTTGAGCACCTCGGCAAGATAATAGAGGTCTACGTGGACGACATGTTGGTAAAAAGCATCAAGGCCAGCAGACACGTGGCAAACCTCAGAATCATATTCGCCATTCTCTTGGCTTATGGTATGTGCCTCAACCCAGAAAAATGTTTCTTTGGCGTCACCGCCAGCAAATTTCTGGGCTACATAGTCAGCGTACGGGGCATAGAGGCCAATCCTGACAAGGTGCAAGCCATCCTCAACATGAAGGCCCCAGAGTGGAAGGTACACTTTCAGAGCCTCCAGGGAAAGCTAACCGCTCTCTCTGGGTTCATCTTCAGACTCACTGACAGATGTCTCCCATTTTTCAAAGTGCTGAAAAACACACACAGGAAAGTAATTGACTGGACCCCAGAATGTGAGGCGGCATTCCAGAGCTCGAAGGAATACTTGGTAGCAGTCCCACTTCTTTCCATTCCAGTACAGGGTGAGATACTATACATCTACCTAGAGGTATCTCTATCAGCGGTAAGCTGCGCCATCGTGGGACGAGAGGGCCAGGAGGAGCTCCAAGTATTCTACGCCGGCAGGGGCATGAATAAGGTGGAGACGAGATATCCCCCTCTGGAGAAGCTGGCTCTCGCACCCATTGTCGCCGCTAGGCGCCTCCACCAATACTTTAAAGCTCACACAATTCATGTCCTAACAAACCAACCACTGAGGCAAATAATGCAGAACCCTGAGCACTCCCGGCGCCTCAGCAAGTGGGCCATCGAGTTCGACATTGACTACAAGCCAAGGACCGCCATGAAAGGCCAAGCAGTGGCAGATTTCATTGCTGAACTCACCGAGCGTCAAGATGAACCCAACCTAGGGGCACAAGAGGCCAACACAGAAATGGTAACCGCTGGGGAACCAGCCCCCCAGCAGCAGTCAGACTGGAACCTCCAGGTAGAAGGCTCCGCCTGCGCCAAGGCTTGTGGCGCCGGAGTTATCTTGACAGGGCCAGGGGGACTAAATGTGGAATACGAGTTAAAATTCAATTTCAAAGCCTCAAATAACATGGCGGAGTATGAAGGGCTCATTACCGGCTTACTCCTCGCCATCGATTCAGGAGCTGACAGTGTCAACATATTCAGCGACTCAACTAGTCGTTAACCAGGTCAACGACAGCTTCCAAGCCAAAGACCAGCAGTTAGTGGCATACTTGGGGTACGTCAAGACACTACTCAAAAAATTCAAATTTCACACCATCACACAGATTCCTAGGGAAAAGAAAGCCAAGGCTGATTCACTGGCAAGACTAACAACCGCTCAACCACACCAAAGTCCAGCGGACACAAAGGTGGAGTGCCTTGACAAGCCAAGTATCACCAAAACCCTGGCGGAAATCTTCAACATTGAGGTCAATCCCAGCTGGATGGATGAAATCATAGAATCCAAGCGCAATGGAACACTACCCACCGACAAGTCGAAGCAAGGTAGCTTAGGCGGAGGGCAACCCGCTATAACATCCAGAATGGCAAGCTTTACCGCTAAGGGTTCACCCACCCCAACCTCTTGTGTCTGACCCCAAAAGAGGGAAAGGCAATTCTGGCAATGATACACAATGGGGAATGTGGCAACCACTCGGGCGCCAGGTGTTTGGCCAATCGCACAATATGACAAGGTTATTTTTAGCCTACGCTCGGCGACGATGCCAGAAAAGTCTCTAGGTCCTGCCACAAGTGTCAACAGTACACTGACCTTCCCCATGCCCCGACGGAGCCCCTGTCTATCATAAGTGGCCCATGGATTTACTCCATGTGGGGCCTGGACTTGCTTGGGAAACTCCCAACCGCCAAGGGCCAATTCAAGTACATCATCGTCGCCATCGACTACAACAGTAAGTGGATAGAGGCGGAGCCACTAACGGCCATAACTACAGCAAAGGCAACCCACTTCCTCTGGAAGAACATCTACTGCTGCTACGGAGTTCCCCACACAATCATCACAGACAGCAGTACACAGTTCAACAACAAGGAACTCATATCTTTCACCTCCAACCTGGGCACCAAGTTTAGTTTTGCATCTGTCGCTCACCCCCAAACCAATGGCCAAGTCGAAGCAGCAAACAAGATAATCAAGATGCTGCTAAAAAAGAAGCTCGACGATGCCAATGGATTATGGGCGGAGAAACTCCCGGAGGTACTTTGGGCCATTAACACTACCCCCACTTCCGCCACCGGTGAAACACCATTCTGCATGATGTTCAGCACTGAAGTCGTCCTACCAGTTGAGGTCACCCAACCTACCACTAGAGTTGAGGGCTACTGCTCCGAGACCAACAGCGGAGGAGTCAACCTCGACAAGGACCTCCTCTAAGAAGGAAGCCACAAGGCCCATTTGTACAACTTGCAAAACAAGCAGCAGGTATCACGTTTCTACAACGCTAGAGTCAAAGCCCGCAACTTCCAACTGGGGGACTGGGTAATGAAAGAAGTCATTCCACCGCCAACGGCACTCCGCCCAACTTGGCAAGGACCTTACAAAATAGTAGAAATCGTTAGCCCCAGCACCTTCTACTTAATGGACAAGGATGGCGTCACAACGACCCACCCTTGGAATACCGAACACCTTCGGTATTACTACAAATAGTTAAGCTGCTACCCAAGAGCATCTTAACTTAGCTAAATTTTTGTTCAAATATTTAGCTAAGGGAAGCTACCCAACGGGTACAACGCCGCTTTTGTAAACGCTGATCTGTCATCTATCAATGAAACAAGGAATTATTCAAACCATTGTCTCCAAGTCCAAGCACAAGAGTTAACTGGCAACGCCAATAATATTCGGCGGACCACATCCGCTACATCGTGCACTTGGAATAATTTTAATTCCTTTAATGTTTCGTTGATTAGCAAAAGCACAAGTCAAAACTCTAGCAGTAAAACAACATTCAAACAACAGTCATCGAAAGGAATCCCACACTTCGAATATTTCAAAAGCAAAATACTTCGTATATTCAAGGTCGGGACTCCCTGCCCAAAAGTAGTCATTACAAAAAAAAAAAACATGCCTCAACGGCATTACAAAAGCTACGGAGTATTAGTCACTAATTCTCGGGAGCAGCGGTAACCTCTTCCACCCTCCAGTGGTAGGGGTGGCCCAGCCAGGCGGCTCATCTGATCAGATCCAGGAGCGGTAGGGCTCGGCGTCACCATGGTGCCATCCACTCGGGTATTGGCGGCCATGAAGTTAGCACGGGAGATGTCGGATTGAGTGGGAGGTGGAGTCCTCTAAGAATCGTCCACCGGACGAGCACCACTCTCTCAGCTACCTGAGCGGGCACCCTCAGCTTGGGTAGGAACTGCACTGCTCGTGGGCTCCCACGGACCAGATGACCCGGCGGGTTTAGACGATTTCACCTAGTCGATGGCGCCCTTCTGCTTCAGCATATCCAAGTTTGCAGCAGCACCAGCCTTCGCGGCCTCCATCATGGCTCTCTTGTACTTCACAGATTGCTTAAATGCCCCCACAATGGCGACCTCGCCCTACAGCCTCTTCACCTCAGTGGACTTAGCAACAGAATCCCGCTGAAAGATCTCAACCTTCTTAGCCTTAGCCGCCACTTGATCCTTCAGCAGGACTATGTCTTGCTCTAGCTTGGAGACATGCTCGTTCCGCTTGAGGTCCCGTTCAACGGTGATATTCAGCTTGCCGCAGGCATCCATCGCATCACACTCCACCTTAGTCAGCCCCCGCTCAACGTCCGCCAGCTTATCTTTTGCCTCTTGCAACTCCCTCTCGAGGCCTTTGATTTCCTCCTTCAGCTGCCACTCAACCCGAGGCTGGTTTGACGCGACAAGGAACAGCTCATGCAGCCCGATAGCCAGATGGCCAAACACAGAGCTGAACGACGACTGTTGCATGGCGGTCGGGGCGAACGGTCCCATCCAATCCGCCAAATCCTAGCTGCTCACAGAGGTGGAAGAGAAACTCTCGCTCAGGGTCGATCAGGAATTCAGCATATTCACCAAAGGAGTCCAGACCGCTGGCCTATTCCTCCCCAACAACAGTCACCGTCGGCGAGGCCTGCTTTGCCCTCTTCTGCTGGCGGGCCCCAATGGTCTCTGCCTAGTCTTCCTCCTCTTCTTCATCACCATTGTTTTGTCACCCCTTCTTCTGAAGAACCTCCCGAGTAGTACCAGCGGCGACAAGCCTCAATTGCATCTGTGGCTCCAACCCCGCAATAGTCACTGGTTCTTTGGAGGGCACCACCCTCTATTTCTGGGGCCCACGCCGGGTGGCGGAGGCTCTCTCCCTCGGCCGCACTGGCGCAGCACGGGCCTTGCTCCCGCCAACTATCCCTTGGGCGGCACCACCTCCCGCCTGAACAATGGGAGAACCGTTGGAGCCGAGATGTGAGTGGTGCGGCATCTGCAGTACCACTGGGGCTTAGGATTGGCATACCACCAATGTTTGCGGATCGACCGTCGTCTGCTGAGCAGCCAGCCCAGCGGGGTACATGCTCTCCAGAAAGTCATTAATCTCTGCACTGTCCATCACTTTGGCAAACGAGTCACGACTCGCTTTGTTACCCGGCTGAGAATCTACACTAAAGGCAACAGGTTAGCTTGGGGAAAACTGAACCAAGGCACAGATCAGCGGAAGTTACTTACCAAGGGAGAGAGTCAACTGTTGATCGACCAACAACTCCCAACCGGTGAGAAGAAGGAGGTCGAGCAGGTTACGATTCAGCCAACAACCTCTAATCCTCGCCACGCGACACTCTTCCTCGCGCGTCAACTTATAATGCAAGCCGGCATAAAAAAAAAAGAGGATTAGCAGAGTACAGAAACATATCATACAAGCAAAACCGGCAACTTCGATCAGCGGAAGCTAACATCAACCTCGGATAGGTTGGAACTCCGACTTAATCCTGAATGTCGGCGCCCCCTTATTTGACCCCTCTTGGTATTTCCACCCCGCCGTGGCAATACAGAAGGTCCCCCGCCAAAGAGACATAGGATCCTTCAAATTCTCGATTAACTTGGGCACCCCCTGGAGGTAACTCAAGTTCATTTGCCCACCGCAACCTTGGACTTCAAGTATACCAATTCGTAGAAGTGCAGCACCTCCGCCACAATTGGACCCTAGCTACAGGAAAGGCGCCATAGCGAGTTGAGTGCCATCAGCAACCGCCACATATTAGGGCAAATCTGCCCAAAGGCGAGGCCAAACTCTCAAATCAAAATTTAGAGATTTGGCAGTAGCGGGAATGTCACTCCCTAGTGGAATATTGCCTCGTGCACGGCGGCATGCCCTGCTGGTGGCTTCGACGCTCTCTCATCTTTAGCGGCGGACACAGCTTCACTAAGCCTGGCAGCCGGGACACAGCTTCAATCGGTTCACTACTGCAACAGTCATCGGTCTTCCGGCCTCGTCAATTGGAGTACCGTCGCGGAGAACCCAGGCTGAATCAATCTCCTCCCCGGTCTCTCCCCCATCAGCGGAGCCCCTAGCGGCGCTGTTACTCCCTAACCTCTCCTCGCGCCTATTCAGGACAGCGGCATCCTCCCCTGCCCTAGAACTCTCTGGACGTCCGGCAAGACCCATTGCTACTTCCCAAGGTATGGTCTGTAGCAGCTCGATCTCTAGCGATTCGGACAGTGAAGTTCCGGCAGGGGCAAACGGACACAACGAGTCAAAAAAAATATCCTATCTGCCACGCTCAGCGACACGTAAGACCCGGAATCCTCACTGCTTGAGATCTCTACGACGCTAGCCATCATAAACCCTAAAACCCAAAACCAATAAGTTCACACAGGATCTAAGATATCCCTATGTCAGATTATAACCAATAACGTCAAGAACACCCATTCCCAGAAAACCTAGAAAATGCCAAAACAAGAACAAAACACATCCACACTCAAACCAAGATTCTACCACCTAGCAGGGCAAGAAACCTCAACCTTCTGTCGAACACATAAAACCCACCCCAAACACAATTCTAGACCCTTACAAACACTGGGGAATGGCATAAATCACTCCAATACCAAAACGCAAAACTGGCAGAAGCAAACAAAAAACCCAATAAAATAAGGACGAGATTCAGATTACCAACCTCAAAGACGAAAACTCTGATGCACTTGAAGATGCTCGTCTCCGATTCAAGAGATCTTCATTCTCCAACGATCGATACCCTCACAGAATTGCAGAATTTTTTTCTCGGATATCAGAGCGAAGCTTAAAGACGATGGTTTCAGTTCGAAGTGCAAAGTGTTAGGACACTATGTTTCCCTCTCTTTTATGTCAATGTCAAAACAATCTAAGCCGTCCGCTTATAAACGACATCTCATGACCACCGTACACTTGCCCCACGATCTCACTTACTCTCCGGATTAACCGAGGTGATGCCTCGGTTACAAAATCCATGATTACTTGCATTAATGGCTAGGAGACAGGCGTGCTGTAGAGAAGTTATTCTACACGCTAACCCAGTACTTAATGGCCATGTGCCAAACGCCGTCAGACGAAGCATCCAGCCGAAGCAACCATTGAAGAGGCAGGTCACAAATCATCAGGCAGTCTCCTCAAAGCGAAACTCCGCTAGCGGAACTTCGCCCTTTTCATCTTGCAAGTGAGGCAATCTCCGCTAAGCATAACTCCTCTAGCGGAACTGCGCCCTTTTCATCTTGCAAGTGAGGCAATCTCCGCTAAGCGCAACTCCGCTAGCGGAACTGCCCCCTTTTAATCTTGCAAGTGAGGCAGTCTCCTCTAAGCGCAACTCCGCTAGCGGAACTGCTCCATTTTCATCTTGCAAGTGAGGCAAGTCTCCACTAAGCGTAACTCCACTAGCGGAACTGCTCCTTTTCATCTTGCAAGTGAGGCAGTCTCCCCTAAGAGCAACTCCGCTAGAGGAACTGCTCCATTTTCATCTTGCAAGTGAGGCAGTCTCCACTAGCGGAACTGCACTATTTTCATCTTGCAAATGAGGTAGTCTCCACTAAGCGCAACTCCGCTAGCGGAACTACACTATTTTCATCTTGCAAGTGAGGCAGTCTCCGCTAAGCGCAACTCTGCTAGCGGAACTTCTCCATTTTCATCTTGCAAGCGAGACAGTCTCCGCGAAGCCCAACTTCGCTAGCGGAACTGCTCCCTTTTCATCTTGCAAGTGAGGCAGTCTCAGCTAAGTGCAACTCTGCTAGCGGAACTGCTCCCTTTTCATCTTGCAAATGAGGCAGTCTCCACTAAGAGTAACTCAGCTAGCGGAACTTCTCCATTTTCATCTTACAACGGAGCGCAACTCCGCTCACTGGACCACTACCAAGTTGGTCCCAGCGACACTGCTTGCAGCTTACTATCAGCAGAGGGACTGTCGCCAACGGCGATCCTCATGGCAACGCCTCATCTTGACGACGACTGCTACGCGGCGCTACAGTCAGGCTACGTCCCTCTGGGACACGGGGACACTTCAACAGTCTACGACAGCTCTGATCAGGCATGTTTACCCCCGCCACTCGGGTACCAAAGTTTGGGCTCGCTACCCAACACCCTCTAGTCAGTGCAGTTCCCCTCAACAAACAATATACCGACCAAACGAAGGTCTATCTTAGCCGGGGAGTGGGGGACTCCCTGAGGGGCCTGCAGGGGCCCACCCGAAAGGGTACAAAGCGTTTGCTCAGTAAGTCCATGCTTGACAACGCACTGACGCTAATTATGCTTTTGCAAATCTAGCAGAAGTAACGCTTCGAACCGCTAGGCAACTCCCCAACCAAGATTGCCCTCCTTGACTGGGGACTTGGGGGACTTGTACTTATATAAGCATTTGCAAGAATAATTAGCTATAATGAGTCACGCTCATGATACAGCCAGCGGTACCAACTACCGCCAACTGTGTGACATACGGAAACGCAGCCAAACAGACTACCGCCTGATCCCCAGGTCACCACTGACGCGCATCTCCAAGTTAGCATCAGAAGCTCTAAAAGCTGGGAACTGAAGCACATCAGTTCCACATCGAAAACCTAGAAGAGCTCAGCATCTTCCCTACCTATAAAAGGTTCTCTCATTTCTCCTCATTAATTACGCATTAACTACTTACCTACTCTTATTCTGTCAACATAAATACATTGACTAACTTAGGCATCGGAGAAGAGAAGACCGCCCAGCGCAGGCTCCCTCTGATGCCACTTTGCATTTCACTTGACAGTTAGTGGAAGCTCTGAGAACACTGCAAGTAGCGGTCTGCCCATCGGACCAGCGTTAACAAAGACTTGGGCCACCGCTCAATCTTAAACATTAACACATAATTATGTAAGATTCACAAGGCATGCTGATTCCACAATTCACCGGAATATGAAATTAAATAAATAAAAGAGAACATAGTTGGTTTCAAGAAGACAAAACGATCATAGCGCACGCGCGTGTTGATGAAGGCATGCGTAGCAATGTTTTTGGGCTTGAGAAAAAAAACTGGACCGCTTTCTCTCTCTTTTCAGCAGTGGGCCACGGGGCCTTGTTCTTGTTTTTTTCTTCTTTTCTTTTCTTTTCTTTTTCTTGGCCACAGGGCTTGCTTATTCTTTTTTTTCTTTTTTCTTCTTTGGGTCGGGTCACCCTTTTTTTTTTTTTGTCTTTTCTCACTTCTTCTTCAAGTCTTCTTCATCCTTCTGGTTTTTTTTTTTCCAGCACGTTTGCTAGGTGTGAGGCGAACTGGAGACGCTGGGATGTAGCAACAACGGGTGGAATGTGCGCAGCAAGAGTAGGGCAGCAGTGTCGGGGCTGGGCAGGTGGGAGGGAGGCTGGGTGTAAGCGCAGGGGGGCGCGGTGTGTGTGCACAGAGGGGAGCTAGGTGAGGCCCTTGTGGGCTAGCAACAACAAGAAGAAAAAAAAATTCTAGGGTTTTGGTTTTTTTTTTTTTTTTTTTCGAAACTAGGGCTAGAGACTGGTGCTAATAACGTGTAAAAGTGAATGGGAATTGGTCTGCTCATTTCATTTGATAGTCCCTTTATATATGGAGAGAATTACAATGAAAATATCAATTACAATAATGACAGCAAATGCTGATTGAGCTATAATCGCTAATTCTTTAACTCTCTCTTCGTCAGTTAGTTTGACGAAGGCACATAATGGTTTTTCCTTTAACAATCTCATCATTGTAGTTTTTTAATTTTTTTTTTTTAAATGAAATTTTGTGTTTGTAAAGAGTCAGCTCACAATATGTTGTGCTCAGGCCGCGCCAGACCAATATTCTTAGGCCCAGCCTGACCCATTATTCTAACGTGCTCGGGTCGTGCCCGGCCACGTACTAATGCGCTTGGGCTGTTTCGGGCCTCTTTTACACGTGTCGAGCTTGTACAGTGCTCGTGCTTAGCAGCCCGTTTGCCACCTCTAGTAGAGACCTTCTTGCGAAAGATTTTGGCTAGCAAATAATAGTTGTTGAGATGCTCTTTGGGGGAGATAGGATCTTTGGGAACAAAGACTTGGGTTTGGTTCCTTTCCACAACAATCCTTGTGTCATCAATGTTGGTGACAAAAGGGGGCTCATTCTAGTATTTGGTCTTGGATAAAGGTTAAAACAGTGGGGACTCTTGCTCTAGAAGAGTTAGCTTGGGCTTTAGCATTAGGGCTTAATGCCATTGTTGCAAGGTTAAGGTTTAAAACAGAGAGATAGAGCTAGGGTTTTGAGGAACCAGAAATCCTAAAGAAGTACCAGTAAATAGTATCATCTAACTCTGGATTAGAAGATGAAAAGCCTTGTTTGGAAACAAGAACTAGGCACGCATGCCATCAGAAACACAAAAGAGCATCACTCAATAGTCTGAGTAAATGCAAGTGGATCTAGGGCATGATACCACCCTATAGTCCCTCAGAGAGTAGAGGTAACATTTCAGTAACCTCTCTGAGCATTAGAACCAAGAGCTATTTTGTAACACCCCAGAAATTCGTTATTAATTCCTAAATATTTCCTGGAATTAATAAAGTGTTCGTTTGTACGAGTTCGTGGTTCGAGGGTGGAGAGGAAGTGTTTCGAACTGTTTTTCGCTCGAAATGTTTCGATTCAAGAGTTGACTTTTTGTACATTTTGATTTTGTGAAAACTTCCTTCACGAAAGTCGTAGAGCGCGTCAATACGAGTTCATGGACATGGGAAATGTGGAAATCGGAGTTTGTATGAAGAAGTTATGGTCATTGGAAAAAGTTTCCATTTTGGGATATGTAGGAAAAATCTGAAAATAATATCAGAAAATCTGAATTACCAAAAATGGAAATATTTTCTCTCTCCTCAGTCCCGACCCTAAATCGCCAAGCTCCCTTCGCTTGCTGATTTCTCCCTCCTCCGGCCACCAATCGACAAATCATTTCTTCCATTCTCTTCGCCTCAGTCCCATCTCCAAGTTTGGGAAGTTTCACTGCGTGGGTCTGCTTGTGCACGGCGCAACAAGGCCGGGAAGTTTGGCGGCGGCTGCAAATCGCCTTGATTGGAGTCAACGATTCCAGCCACCATAACCAGTGTTTCTTAAGGGCTTTTGGAGCCCAGAGGATGTAGAAGCTTTCTCCCAAGGTGGCTTCAACAATTCAACTTGTGGAGCTTGAATTTGGAAGATTGGGAAACTAGGGTTCTTCTGGTTTCAAACCTTGCAAGGTAAAATTTGATCAATTGACTCATAATTTGACTTTGTGCTAGTTATCAAAGTTGTAATTGGAGTTGAGATGAAGATCTTTTGTGTTGGATGTTTTGTCTAATTT
Organism: Rosa lucieae; assembly: GCA_024704745.1. Taxonomy (NCBI): domain Eukaryota; kingdom Viridiplantae; phylum Streptophyta; class Magnoliopsida; order Rosales; family Rosaceae; genus Rosa; species Rosa lucieae. Next base: position 37,164,440 of record CM045497.1, read on the forward strand.
TGACTTTGGGTGGGCGGCGGCGCCGCCACTGTGGTGGTGGTTTCCGGCCCCTTCCGGCCACCTCAAGAACAGTTTATGTTCCTCTTTTTATTCTACACATCGATACGATCATTTCGATATATAGTTTGTAATTTTTGGAAATCGTATGAGCAAGTTGTGAATTTTTCGGTTTTCGATTGTTTCGTTTTCGATCCGTGTTGATCAAACCGTCCGATCGACTTGTAATTCTGATATGTCGATCGTAGAACTATTCCGATGACCTTGTGTGGTCATGGATGAGGATCCAACCGTTGGATCATCGTTTAAGTGTGTTTATTGAATCAGTTGCTAAGTTAAGGTCATATTTGTTTAGGTGATTGATGGATTTGATTGGCGAACGATTTGTGAATCGTTATTTTTGAGCTGTTACGAAGACGCAGCTGGATTAGAGGTGAGTAAATCTCACATGGTTCATTTACAAACCTAGTTACATTATTGTTCGGTTTAATCATTAAATTGTGAAATCGTTTTCGGAAATAAATATTTGTTTTAAATTATATGAACTTGATCGTCTACAGTTCATAGGTAAGTAAAATGAAGTTTTATTATAAAAATGATTTTTCATGGGTTTTGTATTTGTGAACTATAGTTTGTATTAGTAGCATTCCTGAGCGGATGACTACGTGTGTGTGTGTATATATATATTTACGTGGAATATATATATTGGTGTAGTTGTGTAATGAGGTGGAATTAATTCAAAACTGAAACGCGAAAACATAACAAGCACAAGAAGAATAAGCATAAAAATTTTCATAAAGTTAAGCAACTAAACAAATCGAACTCACAATTGTCAATACCGACTCGTTCTCTAGAGTCACATATCACATCACCAAGTGTTTACAAATCAAACTGAACAACAATTCAATAAGTAAACAGGTCATCGACTCTCTACACAGTGGAAGACTAAAACAAAATACACTTCTACGTCCAAGCTACAACAACTATAAAACTTCAGCTTCGACGACTGTAACTCCAACCTGCACAATAATCCCTACACCATGGAATAGTGCACCGGGTTGAAACAATAAACCCGGTAAGCTTTTGCAAGCTCGAATGAGTAAACCTAAATAACCATGTAACATATGCTTAAACCATCTCAGCCTAGCAAAATCAATATGCAATTATCACAATAAAAACATCAAGTTTATATCCCTTAATATCATGCTCACTTAAGTTAACCCAAACTAAAACCCACATGCTTTAACTCTCGACTCATGCATCTAATTTCGCACAACTTCAATTTTTCAATTAAACTCCAGTAACATTTAAACCATTTTAAAACACAACAACCAACCAGATCATCCTTCATTTGTCTCAACAACACAACTACGAAATCACACTAATTTCCTCTCAACATAAATCATTTGCCAAAACCATGACATCATAACTCATTTCCCACTCACTACAAATCACAAACCACAACTGTACTCACAATAAGAATTAAGTAAAATAAGTAATCCCTGCATAGAAACTTAGTTCAAGAAATCACATTAAAACAATGAATAAAAATTATTGTAGATTCATTTATTCAAAATTCGGGGCGTGACATATTCCTTAAGAATCGTGGGTAGTAATAAATAAATGGGATAGAGAGAAGACATACCTAGTCATTAGATTTGGAAAGGATTAGCAAATAGAGTGACCTACCAGTTGTCGATCTACCTTGAGCTGACAATTTTTCCCGGAAAATGCTAGCATTAAATGCAGAGATCAAGCTTGCAAAGATGCGTATCTCCTTGAAAAATGAATTGAAGGCAAGTTTATTTTTGTAGGTAATGAGTGAACTAGGTAGGATAGGATAGCAGATTTGGGTTTCAAGGTTATAGGTTGCAACGAGTTGTCTAGGAAATTGATAGTAACATGGTTTTGTGGACACTTGGTAGAAAAGGAGATGAAGAGAGAGATCAGAGGGTGATGTAGAAGCCCGGCCATGGCGGCCACCCTTTACTCTCTCCGGCAACTAAGAAGTTGAAATTGACAAACCCTATCAGAGCTCTAGGATTTTAGAAAGAGGTATGTGAGGTGTGTGTCATTGCTCTCGAGTTGTCTAGGAAATTGATCTATATGTTGTAAATTGTAATTTTTAATAAGATATTGTCTTTTATTATAATTTTATATTAGAGTATTTTATTTTTTCAATGAATTAGAATTTTGTAGGGTGAACGAAGTAATTAATAGGGTGACAATAGCCACACCCTTATTCAAATGGTAACATAAATAGAATTATATAATAGAACCATATAAAGATATTTTGGCCCATATCTCTGACTACAAGTTTGCCAGTACTCTTTGAATTTCACTTCTTAGTTGCATGTACTTCAGTTTAGCGCTTGCCGAAAAGCTTATCTAGTAACGAAGATAATCCTTCGTGTGGTTCATCCTCATGAGATTTCAATAAAGCTGCAACGGAAAACCAACCAGAAATCATTAAGAAAGAACAGTTTTCTTTTTCCTTTCAAAATATAGGATTTGGATTGTTGCTGACGCAATCCTATACACTACAACTTCAAGTAATAATTATCTTTGTCTATCAACTTGTGGACTAAGGATGGAGTATTTCACTAAATCGATGCTTACCTTCTGCTGCCATTGGGTAGAGATCGAAGAAGGTACTAGCTGACTTTAAAACTTTCTGCAGATGTATGTAATAAACAAGGACAGTCAATCAATGAATTATGAAAGTTATATAGGAATTTAGAGAACGATGAAAGTTATATAGGACTTTAGAGAACGACAAACTCCAGATTCGTTCACCATTGAATTTGTGAAAATTTTGATATGTTTATGCTATAGCGGCGGGACTATGGCAGAAGCTCTTCTGATGAACCATATATTATAAAGGATAATAATTGATCCGTACCAATACGAAATCACCAGGTTTGAATGGGATTTCTGCCATGCCGGTTGCTTTCCTGCATACATAGATTATCTTGTTAAGCAAGGTAATACATCAAAAAGAAGAAGAGAAAATGAGAATTTATGTTGGGACCTCCAAATTTGCTCATTTGACATGTCACTCTCGACACCTCTTTTTTTCTTTTAAATAAAAAAGTTTGCTTATTAAACCTCCTTTTGAATTCCTATTATAACCTTAATTATATTATTCAGATACAAAACAATAAAGGTGGGTCTATTCAGACCTCCTAATTTTCTATTTAGACCTCTCTTCATTTTTTTTGGCACTGAACTTCCTGATTTACCCCTATTTTTATCTATTCACACCTCTGTTATATATGCGATGTTCCAATAATAAAAGAAAAAAAAATTTGCACCTCTAAACTCTAGTTAGCTTTCATGATCAACTGGGAGCACACCCAAAAAAAAAAAAAAAATCTATAAGATTATTGATTTCTCTGTTTTTGGTAATTACGATCGACTAATTTGAACTCTCAATTTCAAACCCCATTTTGTGTTCTTCAAACAATTTGGCATTACTTGATGCAGTTGAAGTTGGATTTCCATTGGAGCAATTTAAAGAACCTTATAATTATTGATTGTCCAACTAGGTTTGATGAATCTTGGTTAATCCTTTTTGGGTTGAGAGAAAAGTAGTGAAAGTAAGTCTTGACCCTGTTTTTGTTTTCTGATTTCAAAGATATATTGACATTGAAATTGCATAAATTTAAATTCAAAGATTTCAAATATCATCTAATCTATAATTTATAGAATCTAATAATAAACTTGAGATGAAACAATGAAGACGTCTCAAGCTCCTGGAGCCAGTGACAACCAATTAGGAGATGGGTACAAGAAGAGGGAGAGGGTATGAGAAGAAAGACATGAACGAATAGTGAGGAAGAGGGAAAGGAGAATAGAGAGAGGATTACAATAGAGAGTTAGAGAGAAAGAGAGATGTCTACTGCTTAGATCATATGATACATGTTTTTCTTTTTTTGTTTTCCAGTTTTGATCAAAACATGTTTCTTCCTCTTCGTAATCTTTGATTAGATGGTGATTTCCAATAAATAAGATGGAGTAGTTATTTCAAAGTTTGAATTTTAGCTTTCTAAATTTTGTGGATAGGGATAGAATTGGAGAGAGAACTGCAAGATGTAAGTGGGGAGTTGCAGCTCCCACGATGTAGATGCAGGTTTTTTTATTTTATTTTTTATATATTTGAAAAGGGGTAAAATTGGTTTTAAAATTGTGCAAAAAATGAAGGAGGTCTAAATAGTAAATTGGGAGGTCTGAATAGAACTACCCAACAATAAATTGCTAATGATACTTCTAATTCACTTACTACAACTTCATTTTTATTTTTATTTTTTTGCATGCAAACCTAAAAACTTACCCAACAAAATTTCTAAAACTTTCATTCATGAATCAAATGGTCATGACCCTCTCATTCACTAAGCAACATGTAGTAGTAGCCACAACAAAAAAAGGAAGATATAATAATCCACTTTGGAGATAGTAAAACTAACCATCAACAACAAAACCTCTACAGCCAAAGTAGCATAAACAATTAATACTAACTCAATCTAAGTCACTAAGAAACATGCAGCAATAACCCAGAAAAAAAAAATAATAATAATAATAATAAGCAGCAATAAACTAATAACCCAAACTCAAGAAAAGAAAAGAAAAAAAAACAGAAAACAAAAAAGACAAAATAAAAAACCACCGTCGATCTCCCACCCAAAAACTCTCATCCTCCAACCAAACCTTGAATAAAATTTAAACTAAGAACTTAATAAGGGTTCTTGAATTTTCTCTTTTAGCCTTTTAATCTGCAACAAAGTTCATACATTCAAATTATACCTTGTTTGGAGGCTCTGAAACAACGAATTGTGTCTCCATTAATGATTATTTTTTAAAAGTAGGTGCAAAAATCTTTTGCGCATCACTAGTTGTGATGTTTTGATTGGAAAGGGATTGTTGCCATGGATGAGCATAACTCATAAGTTAAAATAAAGTTAAAATAACTAGTTGAGAGGTCTACAAAGAAAATGCTAGTTGATTATAATTCATTGTCTATAATTATCATTTTATAAGAGGATATATATGTAATTCAATAATTCAAAAGAGATTAAGGTCAAGTGAGTAAATTTGAAGATCTCAATAGAAAAAGTCAAAAAAAATTTATAGTAGGAGAGTTGAAGCATTTCTACAGATCCTCTCTACTTTTTAGCAAATCTCCTAAATCTTAATTTTGAAGCCACGTTATTAATCAACCAAAATTCTCTACTTTAAATAATTTTGAATTTTTTAATCTATATGCAACAATTATTTTATTGTGAGTCAAACTCGCGACCCCCCTATTTATAAAGGGGAGACCACTGGACCAAATGGTAGACATTTTGAAAGGTTATGTAATTATTTCAAACAAGTGCATATTTTGCCATACTATTTACGTTTTATACTTTAGTGTATGTGCATTAATGCATCGACATAAAAATATAAATTAGTTGTATTCAATATTAGACTACGTACATCTAGGAGAATAGCTGAAGTATATTGGTTGATCATGATCAAGTTTAAGGTTATTCGAAAAGAGGAAAGAATACCTAAGCAAGAGACGTCCATCATTATATTCTTCGTATTCGAAGAATGTGCAGCCCGTGGCGAAGGGTATAACTTTATGTTTCCACTCTGTAATTTCACAAAGTCAAGAACTGCATATTAACCTTAATTAGAGGGAAAAAAAAAACTACATATTAACAATTAAGAACTCCATGTTAACAAAATTTACAACCTTAAAAATTTACCTAGATGCCAAATTACACTGGCAGTCAATTTTGCGCCTTCCGTGACATTATCAATGACGAAAACAATATTGGGTCCCATTGCATCCATCATCTTGGCAAAGAAGGGGATAACACCCTGTTATATATATTGCACAAATTCTTCAATTCATTGAATTAACCAAACAATTCTGAAAAGGTCTTATGAGAAAAGGATTGTGAGTAGAGAAATTATTATGAGTGTGGAACCAAGACGTTCTTCAAATAGAATGACAGAAGTAGATACAAAGTTGGTACCTAAAATAGCAATGTTAAATCGTACGTATTTGCTCTTTCAAAAACAATTTATAATCGGAGAAAACGTATGAGATGAAGCTAGAAAGAATATAAACATAAAAAACCAACCTGTTTTTTTCCTTCAAAGGGAACGTAAAACACAAGATCCTGATACTGGCAGTTATCTGCTAGAAGTGGATCCAATTTGCTTATGTCCTTGGAATTGATGGCATTGTAGAAATCTTTAGCCAACTCCCCCGCAGAAGGAGGTGCTGGCATAGGCGCTATCCCACACGATCCATCATCATCACTTCCGAACACCCTCCATTGTTCATCTTTGCGTTTTTTTCCATTAACATTTGAAATCGTAATCGAAGCCATCTTTTCGATGGTCAATGGTAACTGAAAAGTAGTAGTACTGGCCTTATGACTTTTCGCATCCAGTGTTGCGGTAGCAGTAGTTGTGTTGATGTTGATGGAGCTTTTCTTTGATCTGAGGCAATAAGCTCCTATTGAATGTTGGGTTAGTGAGGCCATGGATTTCAGAATGTAGACAATTTGTGAGAGTGAAGGATGGATTATTACATATGCAATGAATGAGATCAGCTGGTTAACTCCATACGAGGCAAAGTATTGATGTTCCTGATATGCTTCGTCTCCACTTTTATGTGCTGCATTCTATACTTGCGAATCAGGCAAAGAATCCTTAATGTCTTTATGGGCTTTAGTTGAACTGGTTCAATTTTATGTTAAAATATGTCCCAAATTGGTGCGGTGGTTGGACACTTGGATTGAAAATGTTGGGCTGGACTTTTGCATACATGAATGTAAAAGTAGTGCTACTGTGAGCATCCAAGACGTACACTGAAAATCAAGGATAAAGCATATTATTAGAATCGTGTGAGTTTGATCTAGATTGTTGGTTGTTAGTTAAAAATCTTTTGGGGTTTAGTAGTAGGTTTGTGTAACATGATAATAATTAGTCGTGTTTGCTCGAGAACAACGTTTACATGCATTTTAGCATCTTGATTGTAACTGATGATCGCTCAATCTCTTTCGGTCAAAATTTTATTTTTATCTTTTCTTTCTCATCTCCGTCTCCCTCGATCTCTTTTAATTACTTTACTAAAAAAAAATCTCTTTGAATAACTAAAGTGAAAAATAAAAATTTCTTTAAGCAGTAGTACGTAGCGCAGTTATGATATGCATGATTGAGTTTTGCTTAGATTCTTAGTTGCATGTAGTCAAATTGTCCAACCAGCACTCAAGTTATATGTAATAAGCTGCTTTATGTTTATAAATATCATGCATGCATCTCGATCAAAGGCCAGCCAATCCTTTGGCTGTTGGTTGGATTTCATGATACACGACAGTAGAATTACTGTACAAATTGTTTTTGTTGCTTCCATGCATGATGAAGCCAAGAGACGGCCGGCCAGGCCCCTCCCCGGCCACAAAAGACATCTCCATCTTCGGGCCACTTTCTTTCTTGCTTCACATATCTTAGATTTGTCGACCTTCTATATAGTGATGCATGATCATTGAGTGTCACTACCTGCAGGGCTTCTTCTTTTAAGAAAAATTAAAGTTCTTATGTATGTGCATAATTCGATTCATCGACTTAAAAAATATATAAATCGGTAAGAGATTTCTCATCAAGCCGTTAGCCGTAAGTTGGCTCTAACAAGAACATACATGACATTCTCCTTAAAGCACTCTGGCACTGATTATCAAAATATCATAACCAATTAACCATGACACTGTCGCCCGCCCACAGGAGAATCCATCTCACTACAACAGCTAGAGGAGTGAATTTATCGAAAGGAAAGATTCCGATGGTGAAGAGTCACGGCAGGCGGCAGTAGCGTCCTAAGCAGAAGAGGCCAAACCATACAGTCATGAGCAAAACCCAACTCACAAGTGGTTAAGCTTAAAAAACTGACGAAGAACCACGTTAGAAAGGATTGCAGCCACAAGAAGAGCATCTTGAAGAATTGACTGCATGGAAATTAGCTAGTAACTCGGACCCCGCCGCCCCCCCCCCCCCCCCCAAAAAAAAAAAAAAATCATATCATAGCTTACAAAGATTTGGATAAATCAGAAATTGTATAGCTCTTTTCCAAAAAAAAAAAAATTTGTTTAGCTATATATCTAATTCTTTAGCTAGCTAGCACAAATTTACGTATGTATTGTTTTATCAGAAACATCATGCATGCTAATTCATTTATACAGTAACACTTGAATGACTGAAAATTGTCTAGTTTCACATATTTTTTACAACAATACTCTTTGAAACAGAAACGTAAATATTGAATTGTTCAAAAAACTCATCCTTCAAATGGCTTAAATAACATAGAATTGGTGCAATTTCCTATCCCTCACAAATGCGTATAGAACTGGAGTACTGTGTAGCTTCAATTAAGTGTGGTTGGGGGATCACTTGCTCCCACCGTCCATACATAACTTATCCCAAACATGAAGCAAATAGGGCCATGATCATACAGCTATATATCCCACTAGTTTCCATTTCACAATGTCTAGATATCTTTTTGAGACCTACTGTAGCTAATGATATATCATTTCCCTTAGTCTTTTCTGTTTGTATGTTTCTTATATTCCCAAAACCCCCTTCAATGAATCAATGTCATCATTGACTAGGGCTTCCCAACAGTTTTTAGGCCTCACTGTACCACACCTCACTGTGAGAGAGAGAGAGAGTACAGTCATAGAATGAACTATCTTAGAAACTAGTGGAGTTAAATCATATACTTCCATTTCTTGAAATAATTGAAACAAAAATCATGCTCTGGTGTGCTTTGTCTTCTTCCCTAGACCCATAAGTATTCATTTAACATCAACCTTGAAAAGGAAAACTAATCTGATAAAAATGGATCAGAAAGAAATATCCAATGAAGACAAGGAGGTGCTTGCAAAGATTTTACAACTAGATTTTGTGGGTAAAGCCAAATCTAGCTATGCAGCTTTTTATTGGGGTATTGGGAAGGTTCATGCATATATGGGAAAGGAACAGATGAACAACTTTAACAATACAAGATGAAATCGAGTCCTCACCATACTGATATAGATCATGTAAAAGGTTGATGTCTCATCTCTTTAAATTAAAAAAAAAATTTCTTTTTTTGGTTGGGGAGGGCTGCTTAGTCATTTTCCTGATTTGGATTGTTATGCTATTAAAAGATGTGCAATCGTAGTAAGTGAATTAGAATGAATCAATCAAACACTTTGATGAATTAAAAAGAAAAACAGTATAATAGAAATTTATAACCCAGCAGGATCACAAATCAACCTCATGAAAAACTTATAAAGTCCATGGTATAACTTTGGTATGAAAAGTTATATAAACCCTCCCTTCTCCGGTTCAATGGATAACATAATGGTGAATTGATCAATCATCGTGAGAGAAATGTTGCATACAACAGTTGTACACAAGAATTTGTACTACAAATAACATATGAATCACTCGTGTTGCACAACAATTTGATAATGAAAGAAGAGGGCAGAAGGTAATATCTTCCTTACTTCAGTACTTGCTGTATAATTGGGTATAAACTTCAATAACTGAAAAAATTCAAACGCTCCAAGATGATATTACACCAATTTTGTTTTGGTATCATCCTTTAGGCCACCCAATTGCGACACTACAAACAATGGCATCAAAACTTCAAAACTTGGTGAACAATGAAAGCAAAGAAAAGCTTAACGAAATCTTTCTTATGCTGTCCTGTAGTGCTTGCCTCACATGATAACCATGATGCTCCAAAATGTTAGCAGTGGCAAACAAAAAACTATACGACCAAAGGGAAATAAGGTGAATAATTATAAAGTTGTCAATTATTCATAGAAGACAAGCCCCTCTGATAATTCCCAATCATAAAACTTGCAATTAGGACCCTTTCATACTCTTTAAGTACTTTTTGAAACCATAAACTAATCTGTCCCTCCAAGCCCCATTACTTGGTCTATTTCCAATAAAATAGCAGTTTGAAGGATTTGAAGGAAAAAAAACCCGTTGATTTCAATATACCAGCATATACATGCAGAGATCTTGATGCAGAGATTCACCTCATCATGTCAACTAATGCAATCACTATTATTCTCTTGTTTCTCAACATCTCTCTATTTCCTGCCATCTCTGCTCTGAACCAAGAGGGTCTCTCCCTGCTTTCATGGCTTTCAACCTTCAACTCTTCTTCCTCAGCTGCCCTTTTTTCTTCCTGGAATCCAAACGCCTATGATCCATGCAAATGGGATTATATCAGATGTTCTGAAGCAGGATTTGTTTCAGAAATCACAATAACCTCAATCAATATACAAACCAGGTTCCCCATCCAGCTACTCACCTTTAATCATCTCACCACCCTTGTAATCTCAAACGCCAACCTCAGTGGAGAAATTCCACAGGCAATTGGAAACTTGTCATCACTCATCACCCTGGATCTCAGCTTCAATGCTCTAAGAGGTTACATCCCACAGGAGACAGGAAAATTATCACAACTGCAGTTGTTATCACTGAATTCAAATTCCTTGGATGGTGCAATTCCAAAAGAAATTGGAAACTGTTCAGAGCTTCAACAACTTGAACTGTACGATAACCAGCTATCTGGAAAGATTCCTGCTGAAATAGGCCAGTTGTGGGCTCTGGAAATCTTCCGTGCAGGCGGGAATCCTGACATTCAAGGTGAAATTCCAATGCAGATATCAAACTGCAAGGGACTAACTTTCCTTGGCCTTGCAGCTACAGGAATCACGGGGAAAATTCCAAGCAGCGTAGGAGAACTTAAGAATCTCCAAACTCTTTCAATTTATACTGCAAATCTCTCAGGTGAGATTCCACCAGAAATTGGTAACTGCTCAGCCTTAGAAAATTTGTTTCTGTATGATAACCAGCTTGCTGGTCAAATTCCTGGTGAACTTGGTCTGTTGAAAAAACTCAGAAGAGTGCTACTGTGGAAGAACAATCTCAATGGAAGCATCCCAGACACACTAGGGAACTGTTCAAAATTGAAAGTAGTCGACTTCTCGTTGAATCTTCTGAGTGGTGAGGTTCCTTTGTCTCTTGCAAATTTGGTGGCATTGGAAGAGCTTCTTCTATCTGAGAATCAGATATCAGGCAGTATACCTCCTTTACTTGGAAACTTTTCCAGTTTAAAGCAACTGGAATTGGATAACAACAGATTTTCGGGTACAATTCCACCTGTCATTGGGCAACTAAAAGAACTTACTCTTTTCTTTGCCTGGCAGAATCAGCTCCAAGGAAGCATACCAACTGAGCTGGCCAACTGTCAGAAACTTCAAGCATTGGATCTCTCACATAATCTCCTCAGTGGATCAGTGCCGAGTTCTCTGTTTGACCTCAAGAACTTAACACAACTGTTGCTGATTTCAAATGAATTTTCTGGACAACTTCCAACCAATATTGGTAACTGTACCAATCTGATCCGCTTACGCCTCGGATCAAACAACTTCACAGGTCAGATACCATCCGGAATTCGGCTCCTGCAGAGATTAAGCTTCCTAGAATTGTCAGAAAATCATTTTACTGGGAAAATTCCTTCTGAAATAGGAGACTGCTCCCACCTCGAAATGGTTGACTTGCATGGAAATGAGCTCCGAGGCAGGATTCCTTCGTCTTTCCAATTCCTTACTGGTCTTAATGTTTTAGACCTGTCCATGAACCAAATAGAAGGCACAGTTCCTGAACATTTGGGGAAGCTGAAATCCTTGAACAAACTGGTGGTCAATGGAAACTACATTACTGGTTCCATTCCCAAGTCATTGAGCCTCTGTAGGGATTTGCAGTTGTTGGAACTGAGCAGCAACAGACCTACATCCAAGTCAAATCCTTCATTTGGCCTCCAATCTATTCCTACTCTGAATTTTTCACTTTCCACATTGCAGAATATGGATACAGTTTGAGGATCACAGAAAAGAGTGACGTGTATAGCTATGGAGTGGTGCTCCTAGAGGTCCTAACAGGGAAGGAACCAACAGATAACAAGATTCCAGAGGGTGATCATATTGTCACTTGGGTTAATAAGGAACTTAGAGAGAGAAAAAGAGAATTCACATCAATTGTTGATCATCAGCTAATACTGAGATCAGGGACACAAATTCAAGAAATGCTTCAAGTTCTTGGGGTAGCTCTTCTCTGTGTTAATCCCTGCCCGGAGGAAAGGCCGACAATGAAAGATGTAACAGCAATGCTCAATGAAATCAAGCATGAAAATGAAGATTGTGAAAAACCAAATTTTCTCGGCCAAGGAGCTGTGACAAACAGGAAAACTGCAGTTTACAGTTCTAGTTTCTCCAGGTCATCTGAACCTCTAATTGGTTCACCTTCTTGTTTTCCCAGATAAAAGTAAAATTTGTATAGATTGATGTTATTTAGAGAAAGATGCTGTGCAGTAGCAATAAGACATGATATCCTCTTTCACTATGATTCAGTAAGAGTAAAATTATAGTTCCACCATTTAAAACAAAAGAAACTACGACCAAATGCATACTCTTGGGCCTTTGTTTCTGTTTTTGTCTTGGTTGGCCTAGTTGCGCCATCATTTGTATCTTTTACTGTTTGTTTTTAATATAAGATAACTTTTCTGCCAAAAAAAAAAATTCCATACTCTTCAGAACTTAATGTCTTATTTCCTAACTATTTGCTTACAAGCTAAAAGTACATACACAAATTTCAAAATGGCTATCATAAACTACATAAAGAGACTCCTGTGGTTGAGGACTGAGGAAGGCAGGTGTTTCGTTTGCAAATAGGTTTCGATACAAAAAAATGAAATAAAAAATAAAAAATAAAAATTCTTAATCTCGGGTAACTAATATGGTATTGTTTTCACTCACTAACATTTGATCACACTATGGACCTCATTTATTTCTAACAACTAAGATCAGTCACATTTGGCAGTCAACTTTTAGAAAAACATTTGATGCCTTGAGTATTATTGTTCAAACTCGGCAACACAGCCCGCCCTCGCAAACTGAATTGCTAAAAGCAAATTTTCCAGCAGTGTCCAAACAATAGAATAACCTGCTTCCATTGACAATGCAAATTCATAATACGCAATACATTACCAAACGCTGAACCAACAATCTTTTCATTATCAAACTGGGGACCAACAGCAGTCCAATAGCTTTCAAGCCCTCCTGAGTTGTCTGTGGGGGTAATGGTAGTGACATTCCTGTTTGACATGAGCCGAATAAATCATGGGATTATGAAGAAGCAATTGGACCACTATCCCCCTCAACCTTTTCCAACAATTATTTTCGGCAAAGAAAAAGAAATTTCATGCTGCATGTTCTTGAAAGGAGACACTGTCCTTTAGACACGTGATACTGAACCATCTCAGGCCCACTGATTGTATATTGTAGCTTATCAAGTTCTAATCACTAACAATGCAAGCAAACCATCAACTAATCATTCTACTAAATATTCTTATAGAAGCGATAGGAATTTCAACTGAAGCATATCCAAATCCCTATTTTAATAAACATTACACTTCTCTCATATCCAAGTCCCCTATAATTTGGAATCATATACTCAAAGCATTAACATTGACCAGCAAGCTTTTCACTACAAGTCCCCTCAGACATTTATGATTTTTGTAATGGTTACTAACAACAGAAAACAATGGCAGATATATTAGGGAAAAAAATGAAAAACTTGACAGCCATAGTTGCATACTATCCAATCCTACAATAAGCATTCATTCAATCATAGTGAGTTTGAGTTGTGATTTGAAACTAGATGAAATTTAGACTCCAGATAACTAAACTATCCTGATCAGAAAACCTAGGAAGCGATTGTAATTGCTTGAAGAGATTTTCAAAAAGAAGTTTAGAACCATAAACTCTATTCCCATTCACCACCACAAAATATGGGAACATGAGAAACAGATTATTTGCATTCTGCTTTGGGAAAAAAAAATGGCTAGCTATAAACATCAAATCAATCAATTCCCAACTAGAAAAGGTACTAAATATCAAGTACTGTAAACATGTTGCATAAAAAGACCTCATATTAATTTAAATACAATAATCGCAAGCCAGCTATAAACATCAAATGAGCCTATTCCCTACTACAAAAGGTACTAAATATCAAGTACTGTAAACATGTTACATAAAAAGACCTCACATTAGTTTAATGACAATTGAATATGTTTGTACATCAACGCTAATCCTAAAACAGATTCTTGCCACAAAAAAATCCAGAAACACATGAGGCAAATCAAGGAAACAGACAGAGGTACTGAGATTGATATTATCTGTCACCAAATATAACTTTCTAACATCTATATATTTCCTTTTTCCTTATCATTCAATTACAATATATCTCCTAACTCACTCATATGACCTAACTAATGACCTGCTGGTATAGTGGGTAATTTTATGATTTCAAGTTCCAACCCCAGATCAAAAGTAAGGATCAGATTTGGAAAGGAACTGGTTAATTGTATTGATAATATATATATATATATATATAAAAGCTCATCCATCTGCCTAAACATGTGGCAAAAGAAATGACAAATGAAAAATAGTGTGTCCTTTTCGACTGTTGGAATCATATCTCAAAGCATTAACATTACCAGCAAGCTTTTCAGCTTTTCTACAAGTCCCCTCAGACATTTATGATTTTTGTAATGGTTACTAACAACAGAAAACAATGGCAGATATATTAGGGAAAAAAATGAAAAACTTGACAGCCATAGTTGCATACTATCCAATCCTACAATAAGCATTCATTCAATCATAGTGAGTTTGAGTTGTGATTTGAAACTAGATGAAATTTAGACTCCAGATAACTAAACTATCCTGATCAGAAAACCTAGGAAGCGATTGTAATTGCTTGAAGAGATTTTCAAAAAGAAGTTTAGAACCATAAACTCTATTCCCATTCACCACCACAAAATATGGGAACATGAGAAACAGATTATTTGCATTCTGCTTTGGGAAAAAAAAATGGCTAGCTATAAACATCAAATCAATCAATTCCCAACTAGAAAAGGTACTAAATATCAAGTACTGTAAACATGTTGCATAAAAAGACCTCATATTAATTTAAATACAATAATCGCAAGCCAGCTATAAACATCAAATGAGCCTATTCCCTACTACAAAAGGTACTAAATATCAAGTACTGTAAACATGTTACATAAAAAGACCTCACATTAGTTTAATGACAATTGAATATGTTTGTACATCAACGCTAATCCTAAAACAGATTCTTGCCACAAAAAAAATCCAGAAACACATGAGGCAAATCAAGGAAACAGACAGAGGTACTGAGATTGATATTATCTGTCACCAAATATAACTTTCTAACATCTATATATTTCCTTTTTCCTTATCATTCAATTACAATATATCTCCTAACTCACTCATATGACCTAACTAATGACCTGCTGGTATAGTGGGTAATTTTATGATTTCAAGTTCCAACCCCAGATCAAAAGTAAGGATCAGATTTGGAAAGGAACTGGTTAATTGTATTGATAATATATATATATATATATATATATATATATAAAAGCTCATCCATCTGCCTAAACATGTGGCAAAAGAAATATATATATATATATATATATAAAAGCTCATCCATCTGCCTAAACATGTGGCAAAAGAAATGACAAATGAAAAATAGTGTGTCCTTTTCGACTGTTAAAGTGAAAAATGTCTCTAAACTTATTCTCTCAATATCATATATACAGCCTTACAAATCAATAGAGGCAAAAAGTCCTACAGCCTCATAGTAGAAGAGAATACATACCACAATGAGTTCTCCTTTTGGCCCATGTCCATGAGCTCGAATGTGTTGGTGCAAATACATATACATGAATTTATGTATGAAGCCAAGAGGTATGTTTGTTTGGGTATTTTAAGATCACAGCATGGTGAACATAGAGAAGAGGAATTTCCTGCTTGTTGGTGTACGTCCTGTATAATTAACAGACTATAATTAAAAACCACTCCCACTGAACAAGGGACTAAGGACGGAGATACCCTGCAACATTTGCACATACTAAGAGTCATAAATTTTTATATCAACTTGTGCATATGTAGGAGAGAACAGCTACAGTTTCTACATACAGTTTTCGACAGCTAATTTACAGTTGGTGTTCACTTTCAAAAAAAAAAAATCAGCAGACCATTTGGGACAGTAGCAGTCGCCAAATATCACATTTGCATACATCACCAGACTCCCCCATATACCGATGGAGCTGACTTTATTGATTACTATTACAATTTACAAATTAGAAGTTTTTTGTTTACTACAGCTTCTCACCCAAATAAGAACAATAAAAATAAAATATTACATTTTTCCTGGCTTTTTGTGGCTTTAAGGATCCAAAGAAATGAAACAGGACGGGAAGGAACTGAGAAGAACACCAAGAAATTATGTTACAATCTGAATCATTATGCTGTTGGCCATTACAACGAAACACCGAACGAAAGATATTTATTACTCACAGATTATAATCTTGTTATCTCTCAGGGAGAAATGAAACAGGAAGGGGACGAACTGAGAAGAACACCAAGAAATTATAAGTGACAAGCTGAATCATTATCTGTTTACCATTACAAAGAAACACCGAAAGAAAGATATTACTCACAGATTATAATCTTGTTATCTCTCAGGGTGCCACTTTATGCTGCATCCAATGCTGCCAAAAGAAAAGGGAATGGAGGAGGAAGTAATGAATTTCAGACTGTAATCAAGGCGGATATAATTATAAAGAACCAATGAACGTAGTATCTGAAGGAAGTACCTGGGTTTCTGAGCTGATGATACTGGTTGGCAACTGAGAGCACAATCTATTGCCAGGCTCAAGTCCCTAGATGGAGTATTTTAAACCAGTGCATATACTCTATTGAATAGAAGTTATACAGCTAATATGTAAACAAATTAAACTAAATCCAAATATCCTACCTTCCAGTTACAGGCACATTATTACTAGGTCTCGAATCATCAAACTGGCCACGGTACACCAATTCGAAGGGCCTGCGTCCATCCTATTACACAAAAATAAATCCATGTGATGCTAGAAAGTGTAAACCAAATAAATTTTAACTCATATTGGGATTTTAGTGATGATTTTAGAATTGACCCCTTGAGGAAAAGCTAAAATGGGGCACTGCACTAATAAAGTTTCAGCAAATCAACTGGTGCATGTTTTGGTCACCTTTTTAAACAGGAAAAACTCTGGTGTGCAAACTGCTCCAAATTCTCGAGCAACATCCTGTGACTGTATTGAACATATTCCATATGCATCAGTGTCTCACAAACTTTCAGGAGTCAGATAATGACCAAGGAATGAAACAGCAATTGTGTTTAATTTAGATCAATTTATTTTTAGATACACTAAATTCAAGTTGCAATGACCTACTTCCCTAGAAATCAGTTTTAGGATGGCTATCATACACCCAGCAATAAATCAAAAAACTAGTTAAACATGAAAAGGGAAAAAGGCAAGTCAAAGTTATGGGAGTGTCGAAATAACCAAGACTACCTCTTTTTCTTTCCTCTAATTCTAACTGAGTAGCTTCCCTTGCGTTTCAACAAAATTAAATATTGGAGTTGAGCTTTTACTTTCTATTGACCAATGCTTTATAATGTACCTTTGCATGAGATAAACCTCCCCTGCCTATCATGCATGCAAAGTATCCAGGTAGTCTCAATCTTATAGCCATTACTACCTCATATATTCTATTTTGGAAAATGTTAAAAAAAAGTTCAATTGTAGCTATGATGAATGCATGTATGCATGCACGCCTGAACAAGAACTTTTGAGCTAGACCAAAACCTAGCAAGATTCATAAGAAGATTCGTAAAAGACACTTTAAGAAACAGAATAAGTTAAAAATATAAAATAAAATATAAAACATGACAAGATCTATAAAGCAGGCTTTGATTGACAATAGCATACCTCATCATATAGATATGGGAAAGGATACTTGAAAAGTTTAGCTTCTTCTGACATAAATTCTGGTCCATCCTGTCAAGAAGAGTTCCACTATTGGCAGATCATATAATAGCTTTGTAAGCTCTAATCTCAAATTATGGAATCAGTATAAGCCTTGTACCTGTGGGTGCGTTATTACAGAATTTGAAGATATCGCAACAACTGCAAGTCCTTTCTGTAAACAAAAAACATAACAATAATGAGCATGATGATGATGATGATAAATACAATTTATAAAGGTTTTACATTAATAAGTTAACTTAAAGTTACTTTCATATATATCAGGAGAAATTTAGTAAATAGGCATAGTTTGTAGCCACCAACTTTCTCCTCTCCCGCACTACTTTTTCCCTTCCTTGTAACTTCCATCCACACATGCATATAATGTGTGGATGCTTCTAGTAATACTAATAACAATAAAGAAACATGCTTGCATATGTTTCCTTCCTTTGGTTAAAGAAATTACTTTACATATTCATACTCAGAGGAGTTTGGAGATAACTATAAAAAGAGCAAGCTTTCAGAAAGGAGAGTATTCAAGCATAAGGAAGCATTTGTGATATACTCAGTGAAGTTTGAGATAACTGTAAAAGAGAGCAAGCTCTCAGAAAGTAACATATTCAACTCCTTACCTTCATATAAAAATTCGTAAGTTTCACAATAGCTTTTTTCAGGTGTATAACAAATGGGCAGTGGTTGCAGATAAACATAACCTGCATCATCACATTGTTAAAACGCTAGTAACTCTAGCTCATATGTGAAGCAATATAAAATACATGCAAATCCGTATTTTGATTAAAGTAACAAAACCACATAAAATTGTAGCCAATTTCATATTGTTCACTTGGCTGATCCATTCCAAAGTCAGATATTGCAGCAAATCCCACTGATTTTTTCTTTCTCATAAAATTCAGAACTCACACAAGACGTAGTTCATTTGCATATATGCACAGAAAATATCAGAAAAGATTCCGAGCATGTCAATCCAAAGATCCAACTTACTTTCCCAAACTCCGGAGTAAAAGGTTCCAGTCAAATCAACACATGAATGATAGCCTAAAGAAATGACTCTTACCATAAAACTAAATTTGAGTTGTATAAACCTCACACCAACATAAGTTTTTTCTATAGCATTTGATATCCGGCAGGCTAGCAGATTGCTATGCTATTAAACGAGCCCATAAATGAGTCGAATGCTTGTAACATAAGCATTGTTCAGTGGCCGATTTCCAAAGTGCAAGAAATATAAGATCACGGTTATAAGCATATAAGCATTGAATTCAAATGCTTGTAACATAAGCATTGGCGGCCTTTATTTCAAACAGAATGACAATGTCTAAAAATATAAACAATAGAAAAATATACAAACTGAACTGACCAGTAGAGCAGGATGGGATTCAAAATCCTCCAATTTCCAAACTTTCCCGGTAAGTGGCTCTGGAAGCTAAAACCAAATCCAAGTTAGGAGAGAATCATTCAAAAAAGAAATACATAGTCCCATAAATAAATAAATAATACCTCAAAATTGGGAGGTCTGAAGCCGAGAGAGACTCCTTTGGACTCGGTTCTAGCAGCTCGAACGACAAGCTTTCTGGGCCTTAAAGTGGTCCGCGGAAGCAGAGGATTGGAACCCAATTTGAAGATTTGTGGTGAAAACTGGGACACAGCCTTGCGCGGTGAACGAAGCAGACACGCGCAGGCTGAGACTGAGGAGAGAGTAACAGCCATGGCTGATAAGTTGCAAGTGACCGTTTGTTGCTTAAGCTCGGCTATATAAACTTGGTAGTTACTATTCACACATTACTGCCAGCCTTTTGAAAAAATAACTCATATCTACACCAAGGCAAGAAATCCATGGACATCTCTTGTTCAATCACCGGAAAGTAAATGTGAAATTGTTTAGCTGGCGACTTATAGAGGTACAATTCAATGTATGGTGCCTGACTTACTTTTTTGGTAGTTACATGTCACTAACTATGGACATGAGAAAACATTAAAACAAATCACTAACCATGTCCCAAGTTGGAAATTATTCTATGCACCGACGGTGTAAATGACTCTTAATATAATTAATATTTTTATTAATAATCTAATAGTGTATTTAATATAATCTAACAATTCATTTATGTCGGTACACTGAATCCTCCCCCGTCTCAAGTTACTAATCATGTCACTAAACATATTTCATGTCACTAATAAGGGCGGAGCCATGGGTGGCTATCCTGTGCTATAGCCCATGTGACATTATGAAACTTCCATATAGATTGTATATAAATCATATGAGTTTCTTATATATTTATATGTCATGGAGTTTTCTACTCACCAAGACTATTTTGCTTCCGCCATTGGTTGCTAATCATGTCACTAACCATAGGCATAAGATGACATCATAGCAATGGAACCAATTATGTCACTAAGTTACTAACCATGTCTCAAATCGCTAATCATGTCACTAACCATGTCACCTCCAATAATTTGTACTTCCTCCTAAACCAAATTCACATTTTTACCCTTGGAGATTTTATATATATAGATTTGCTCACCTAAGGGACAGTTTTAAGGGATTGTGAGGGACAAATACATCTTAACCACATGTATTAAATATAAAAGCATAAATTATAATAACTTTAAACTGTGCATTTATTTTCAGCCGTCCGATTCACTTGTCCCTCACAGTCTCTTAAAAACTGTCTTTTAGGTGAGCAAGCCTTTTTATATATATGTATATGAAGCATTTAAAGAGAGCTTGTGTTTTTGTATTAGCCATTTTGGGGAGGGTTGTTGATGGAATGATGAATTCATTTTTTTTTTTTAGAGAAGGGGAATCTAGTTCCATTAATAATAGCAACGACCTCTCTTGGTCAAGCTAGAGGGATTCGAGAATCCTTCATACTACATCTCGATGCACAATTCAGCCTGCATAGAGCAGAGCAACTAAAAACAAAAAACAAACTAAAAAAGAAAATGCGAAAAAAAATTATATAAAAACCCCTACTCCTATCCAACCCTAAATCAGAGCAACCAACTTGACAAGCGTTGACGCCTTAGATCTTCGATCATTGGTGTACATCGCCACTCATCAATCAACAAACAACAACGATCAAGGGCAGTAGAGGGTAAAAGTCGAGCGGCACCAGTGAGCGAAGCTCAATTATTCAAAGCAATAAAAAACACCATAGACCTTGCAGCCCAAATTCAAACAGCCCAAAAGAAAAAGGAAAAGAGATAGGTTACCCATCCAGGCCACAAAGTTGTAGCCCAGACGGATTGGAGGCCCACTGGCCCAGAACACGTCTCCTCTCCGTCTTCCCTTCTGATCGATCAGATCGGAGTCGCCAGTCATTCTTCTGGCGGCCGGCCCCGATCCTCCACCATTTTTGTGGACTGGGAACCCTTGACCCGACCTGAACTTAAGTGTCCTGCTGTTTCCTCTGCGGCCTGACCACGGACCAAAAACTCTGCTTCAGCGCCACCGCTAACTGCTTACGAAGACCACAGAACCCTGCACAGAACTCCTCAAAGCCTCTTCTGAAGCCACCCACGATCAAAACAGAACTAACCTTGGCACCCAGACGCCTTGAACAAATCCACCACCGTGATCAAAACACCCCTCCATCACCTATTGCAGTTCTCCACCGCACTCGTACCTTCAGTACATGCTGTCACCTCGCCTCCCTCACGTTGCAACCTCGCTTGTGATTGGTCTGGGAAACTCGCATTCACCACCGCCAACGTACAAAACCCTAGGTTTTGTTCTACAAGGTCTCTCCGAAGACCTCAGAGTCAGTTCTTCTTTTTTGTTTTACAAAGTGTAGATATAAATTGTATATGACATTTCTTACTTTCCAAATTCACTTTCAAATTTGTATTTCAAAATGTACTACCAAACACAGTTTATACATCTTTTGTATTTTTTTTTTTCTTTGAAAGATGTCAACTCATTAATATTTCAGCTAAATGACACAAATTTTTTGTATCGGTATGTGGGAGTAGTCAACTATTTTCGACATGCAATTATGACAAATAACCAGCTACGAATGCTACTAGTGCAATCTTAATTACGGCTATAAGTACGGCAATCATTGCAGCTTTAACTGCAGTTACAGTTACATTAATAAGTGCATAGTGATTACAATCATAAGTGCGGTAGTCATGACAGCCATAAGTGTGGCAATGATGACGACTTGCCGACCAAGTCCCACCTATAAATAGAAGGCTCAATGGCCAGGTAAAGCATCTTATTCCAATTCTTTCTACTATACTCAACTTAGACAGTTATTGACGTAGACATCAGAGAGTTTTCTGCAGCTACCCCCCTTCTTTTCCAGCCAACTATCAAACTCCAAGTCAGCACTCTAAGGAAGCTTCTAGATCATTACAGGTCAATTCCCGCTCTAGTCTGCATTCATTGGAGAGTTAAGTACTCATCAGAATTTTTCATCACCAACAAGTGGTGACATTTGTGGAAAAACATTTTTCCTTAAAAAGTAATGGCGGGAGCTGCCTTAGGAAATCTCATTTTTGTCACTAAGGACTGGGAATGATGGAATACAATCCCTAAAAATACAAGAGTCGGGTAACGTTGACTATCGTTCTTTCCTTTAGTAATCATTTTTCTAATTTTCACTTCATTTTGTAGTTGAAATATATTTGTGGTTGCCTGGTTGGTGTTATCGAAATGTATGTGTAAGGCTATTGGCCAAAGTAAATACCCAAGGTCGGTGGCCAAAAAGAACAAAATATTTTTTATCTGATTCAAAGGGAAATGGGGACAATCCCATGTCTCATGCTAAACATGACTCTTCAGCTTGAGGAAAGAATCAAGGTGGCCAAGGCCTGAGGAAAGATTTGGGGCAGCTAGGGCTCGAGGAAATATTTGAGGCAAGATTCGACGCAGCTAGGGATCTAGAAATTTTCTCTTAGGACGAGTGTCCAAAGAGAAAGTTTAGGGGCATTGTGGGGGTGGTCAATTATTCTGGTCTCCATAATTAGAATAAATAACTTGATTATTAATATGGCGGTAAATGTCGACCATAAAAGTGACAATGGTTACGGTCATAAGTACCGTAATAATTGTGAAAAATTATCGTCATAAGTGCATAGTGATTAACCGTCATAAATGCAGCAATGATTGCCATCATAACTGCTTGAGTAAATACAACCATAAAAGCATGGTGATGATGACTTGTCGCCTAAGTATGTTATCGCATATAAAAAGGAAGCTCGACATTCAGGAAATGCATCTTATTCTGATTCTTTCTACTACAATCGACTTAGACAGTTATTGACTTAGGCATCAGATAGTTTTTTGCAGGTACCCCCCTCATTTTCCAGCCGACGGTCAAATTCCAAGTCAGCACTCTAAGGAAGCTTCTAGATCATTCCAAGTCAACTCCCGCTCCAGTCCGCATTCATTAGAGAGTCAAAGTACTCATCATAATTTTTCATCACCAAAAAATGGCGCCATCTGTGGAAAAACACTTTTCCTTAAAAAGTAATAGCAGGAGCTACACCTCAGGAAATCTCATTTTTGTCACTAAGGACTGGGAGTCAATACAAGCCCTAAAGAGACAAGAGTCCCGGTAATGTTGACTATCGTTGTTTCCTTTAGTAATCATTTTTCTGATTTTCACTTCATTTTGTATTCGAAATATATTAGTGGTTCATGTTACTAAAATATATGTGTAAGACTATGGCCGAAGTAAATACCCAAAGCCGGTGGCCAAAAAGAACAAAATATTTTTTATCAGATTGAAAAGGAAATAGGGACAATTCCATGTCTCATGCTGAAAAGGAAAGAATCGAGATGGCTAGAGGAAAGATTCGGGGGGACCAGGACAGCCATGGCCCAAGAAAACAATCGAGGCGCTAGGGCTTGAGGAAATATATGAGGCAAGATTTGATATAGCCAGGGTTCTGAAAATTTCCTCTTATGACAGGTGTCCAAAGAGAAATTTTGGGGGCATTGTGAGGGTGATCAATTATCCTAGACTCATAATTAGGACAATTAACTCAGTTACTAATACTATGGTAAATGTCGGCCATGAGAGTGATAATGATTACGGTTCATAAGTACGATAATAATTTTGCGCAATGATTAACCCTCATAATTGTGCAGGGATTAACAGTCATAAATGCAACAATGATTGTCATCATAAGTGCATGAATAAATACAACCATAAAACAGTGGGAATGATGACTTGTCGCCTAAGTATGTTATCTTCTATATAAAGGAGACTCGACATCTAGGTAATGCATCTTATTCTGATTCTTTCTACTACTCTCGACTTAGACAGTTACTGACTTGGCATCAGAGAGTTTTATGCATGTACCCCCCCCCCCCCCCCCCCTCTTCTTCCAGCCAACGGTCAAACTTTAAGGAAGCTTCTAGATCATTCTAGGTCAGCTCCCACTCTAGTCTGCATTCATTAGTGGATCAAAGTCCTAATTGGAATTTTTCATCACCAACATAGTAAAACCAAAAACTACTTTGTAAAAGCATCTTACACTTACCTTTTTTTGTTTTTCCTAGACATTTGTTTCTCAGCAAAACACCTTCACTTTCTAAAAATTGGATTTTTTTTTTTTTATGATTTTTAATATATACAAGTTTCACAAGTGAAGTACATGGATAAGATGAAATATGCCAGCAAAACCTAGGGTTTCGAGTTAATTGCGGCGATGCTGTCTTTTCTCGGATCCCATTGTGTTAGCAGTGTGTGACATTAGGCTCTCTTTTTGCTGTGTTCTTTAAGGATCAAGGTATCTTTTCGATGTTTCGGATGGAGATTTGATCGGGATGCATCAAGGCTATTCTAACTTGGTTGGTATGAATTTGTGTTATCAGAGCTTCTTTGTGTTAGGAGAAAGCGGTTAAGTGGCATGCAGGTGTGCCGGTGATCAACGCAGGCGTCTTGGGCTGCAAAAGATTCTATTTTTCTCTTTGCAGATTAGTGTTTTCTGTATTGCTCAAATTAGGCTCGTGTTTTTGTAGTTAGGTGTTGGAAAAGCAGGCTGCCAATGCGGTTTTTTGTCAAATGGTCATGTGGCGATGGGGATGACTAATTAGGCTGGTTGCTAGCCAGATCCAGAGGTGGTGATGGTGGTACGAGGGATGGTGCAGGACAACTGCCTTCTAAGCTTAAGGTTTCAAGAATTTGGCATTTTGATCCATATGTTTAGGGTCTGATTATTTTCTATGTCTGGTCAAGAAGGAGGGTGTCTTGCCACCCGCATTAATTAGCTAGTGCTTTGGGTTGGCCCGGTCGAACAGTTGACCTACTTGGGCGGTTTGGTCCATGTGCTAGGTCTGATTCTTTTCTGAATTAGGTTAGGAAAGAGGAAGCCTTACCAACCGCATCCATTACCTAGTGCTTTGGGCTAGCCCAACCGAAGAGTTAACCTACATAGGTTGTTTGCACATTTTATGGTCTCTAAAGTGCCAATTTAATTCTGTACTTACATAGACATTCACAAGCATAATTAGCTATAATAAGCCATGCTCATGCTACCACTAGCGGTACCAACTCCTGCCAAAGGAGTGACCCACAGAAGCACAGCCAAACAGGCTATCGCCTGAGCCCCGGCTAGCCTCCAGATCGCTGCTGAAGCGCCGCCACGCGCCACGCCAAGTTGGCATCAGTAGCTTCAGAAGTTGGGGACTTAAGCACATCAGTCCCACATCGAAAATATGGAGAAGATTAGTTCCCTCCTCACCTATAAAAGGTTCTCTCATCTCTCCTCATTGATTACGCAATTAATATTTACCTACTATTACTTTGTCAACATAAATACATTAACTAACTTAGGCATCGGAGAAGAGAAGACCGCCCAGCGCGGTCTCCCTCTGACGCCCCTTGTATTTTATTTGACAGGTAGCGGGAACTCTGAGTATAGTTGATAACGGTCCGCCCATCGGACCAGCGTTAGTAAAGATTTAACTACCACTGAACTTTAAACATTAACATTGGCACCGTTTGTGGGAATCCTTGAACAAAAAGCCATCCCATCACATCCACCATGACTAACGGTAGAGGGGGAAAAGCTGAAGAGCAGGCGGATCAACCCACCAATCCCCACCCCACCAACCCCACGATCAGCGTTAATCCAGCGGTTAACGTTAACCGTGCACTATTTATCACACCAGTCAACCCCAGCGGGGAACCCCGGGCCAGTTACCTGACCTCGCCAACTCAAAATATAGCGGAGGCTCAGCCGAGCGGCAGCCACCCCCCGGTACAGGACTTCGCCGCTATGTATGAACTAGCACTAGCGGACCTTCACAAGGCAAATAGAGAACGCGAGCATGAACGCAGAGAAAAGGCCGAGGCCCAAAAGCAGGTAGCCACGCTGATGTCAAAATTTGATGAACTAAAGAAGGCGCTGGATGAGAACGCTAACCCAGCGCAAAGCTAGCAGTTGCGGAGCACTAGACGCAGTCAGCTCGCTACCGGTGGATTGATACACTGACCAATCGTGCAGATGCAAGTACCGTTGAACCCACCATAGCTACGGGGAATGGGACCACCTCCTGAACCCCGACTAATGTTGGAGCAGGAGGCGGAGTCTCAGCCTCATACCAGCCACTCAACAATTAGGGCCAGAACCAAGGGTAATATGTCTGTCTCTAGGCGAGAGCTGGTTCAGCGGGGCATCCAGAAGGGACCCGATGGAGACACAACAGCCGTAATACTGGAGCGGATGCAGCAATTAGAACAAAGGCTAATCCGGCAGAGCAGGTGCCCCAGTGCCAATACCAAATCCACTCTTTGCGTCCAGACCAGGACCACTCACCGCCGGATCCTGCATGCCATCCGCCCGGCACACGCAAAAACACCAAAGATGTCACATTACGGCGGCATGACTGCCCCATTTGTCAATATGGACACCTTCAAAAAAGTCACCAATAACAAGGGGTTTCATGACGCCACCCTCTGCCACTTGTTCAGCGAAACGCTTGATAGTGAGGCGATGAGTTGGTTTTTTGAGTGCCCATCGGGATCCATTGACTCATTTCATGCCCTATCAAATGCTTTCCTTTCGCGGTTCATCCTACTAACTGTCGGTCACCACAATACAACTTAGCTTTTCAGCCTCAAGCAGGGGGCGGAGGAAACGCTGAACGCGTTTTTCACCAGGTGGCAAGCGGCAACATCCCAGTGCCATGATCTCGACAAGAAATGGCGCTGACAGCTTTCAAGCAGGGACTCCTCAAGGGGCCATTTCTCTATCACCTCAATTACAATCATCCCAACGCCGCTTACGACCATGTCATGAGCGAGGCCGTCATCCATGCACAGGCAGAATTCATCACATATGGAGAAACCCCCCCCCCCCCCATCACCACCAACATCTGTAAAATCCACCCAACCCTCCTCCAGTCATCAGGAAACCGCAAACAAAACCTCTGCTGCTCCGCCAACTGATAAGAAGAGGGAATGGAAACATAGCAGCCACCATAGCAAGCGGTAGAAGGATCAGCATTACACTAAGGGTAACCGCTCATTTCAGGGAGATAACTGTAATAAACCAACGGAGTCATCCTAGCGGTACGCGGTGTTCACTGTCCTCAAGGCCTCATATGAGGAAATATACGACTAGTGCAAAGACCAGATTCCGCCACCACCCCCAAGAAAATACCCACAGTGGGAAAACCCAGAAACACCGGCAAGTGGTGCAAATATCACGAGGACAGCGGCCACAACACCAACAATTGTAACTCCCTCATAACAGCCATTGAAACCTTATACCGAGACGGTAAAATGGAGCAATTCAGGGTACACCAGCTACAACCTGTGATTGCTAACATCGAGCCCTTGGGCCACATCAACACCATCGACGGTGGTGCTCCAATCACCAATATGTCTCACAGGGCAAAGAAGCGTTACGCACGTGCCAACCACCCCAAGGAGGTGTGTAATATCCGCTATGAGAGATCCGCCAAGCTCCCAAAATCTGGTTGGGAGCCCATTACCTTCTCAGATGAGGGAGGAACGCGAAGTACATCTGCCCAACGATGATCCATTCTTAATCGACGCCATACTCAATAGATGGTCGGTAGGGAGGATCTTTGTCGACAGCGGGTCCGCTGTAAATGTCATCTTCAGCAGGTGCTACGACAAACTCTGGAGGAACAGAAAATTACTTTAGGATCATGAGACATTGCTTAGCTTCTCCGGTGACGTCACACAGCCATTGGGCTCTGACTATATGGGACTGGTTATCGGCGCCAGTTCACTAATGGCAGAGATCTACACGGAATTCAATATTGTGGACTGTTTCAACTCATACAATGCCATCATCGGTCGACCAGCACTTAACAAGCTCAAGTGCATCATCGCCGGGTACATGCTCCTCATAAAGTTCCCCACTCCCAATGGAACAGGCTGTGTAAGGGGAATCCAATAACTGGCACGAGAGTGCAATTCCACAACGGTGGCACGATCAGCGGGCCTCCATGAAATCTTAACATTGGGAAATCATGCAGCGGCGCCAAACATCTTCGAGAACCCAGAGACGAAGAGAAGAAATATGTCAAAAAGGAGCCTGTCAACCCGGAGACATCCTTGAAGGTTATCAGCATCTCTGACGAACACCCTGAGCGAACAGTCCGCATCGGCGCTCAGCTTGACCTAGAGGTAGCGGCTGAACTCACCCAGTTTCTATGTGACAACACCACCGTCTTTGCATGGTCCTACGCTGACATGCCAGGTATCTCCCCCGAAATCATCACTCACAAATTAAGTATCAAACCATCCGCCTACCCTACTAAGCAGCGGCAGAGGGCCTTTGATGAAGAGAGATACCGTGCCATAGGAGAGGAGGTTGCCAAGCTCCAGAACATTGGATTCATCCGCCAGGTAAATTACCCGCAGTGGATTTTCAACTTGGTCATGGTAAAAAAACCCAGCGGAAAGTGCCGAATGTGCATAGACCAATTGGTCAATGCAACCGCTGGCCACGAGTTACTCAACATGATGGATGCCTTCTCCAGCTACAATCAGATCAAGATGCACCCTGGTGACCAAGAGCACACCTCCTTCACCACTGACAAGGGCCTATACTGCTACAATGTCATGCCATTTGGTTTGAAGAATGTCGGGGCAACTTACCAGCGGCTGATGAATGCTATGTTTGCGGAGCATCTGGGCAAAATCATCGAGGTCTACGTGGACGATATGTTGGTAAAAAGCATAAATGCCAGAGGACACGTAACGAACCTCAGAATTATATTCGCCATTCTCTTGGCCTACAGTATGCGCCTCAACCCAAAAAAATGCTTCTTCGGCGTGACCGCCAGCAAATTTTTGGGTTCCATTGTCAGTGAGCGGGGCATAGAGGCCAACCCTGACAAGGTACATGCCATCCTCAACATGAAGGTTCCAGAATGGAAGAAGCACGTTCAGAGTCTCCAGTGCAAACTAACCGCCCACTCTCGGTTTATCTCCAGACTCACTGATAGATGTCTCCCATTTTTCAAAGTCCTGAAGACAACCCACAAGAAGGTCATCGACTGGAACCCGGACTGCGAGACAGTATTCCAAAGCTTAATGGAGTACTTTGCGGCAGTACCACTCCTCTCCATTCCTGTGTAGGGGGAGACACTATACATATACCTAGCGGTATCACAAACAGCGGTAAGCTGCGCCATTGTCAGGCCGGAAGGTCAGGATGAGCTCCCCGTATTCTACGCCGGCAGAGGTATGAACGGGGCCAAAACAAGATATCACCCCTGGAACAGCTCTCTCTTGCACTCATCACCGCCGCTAGTATTTTCAGGCTCACAAAATTCATATCTTAACGAACCAGCCGCTGAGGCAAGTAATGTAGAACCCTGAGCACTAGGGGCACCTTAGCAAGTGGGCCATCGAGCTTAGTGAGTTTGACATTGACTACAAACCAAGAGCCGCCACGAAGGGCCAGGCGGTGGCGGACTTCATTGCTAAGCTCACTGAGTGGCTGGATGATCCCAACATAGAAGCATAGCCCAGCACAGCAATGATAACCGCCTAGA
Organism: Rosa lucieae; assembly: GCA_024704745.1. Classification (NCBI taxonomy): domain Eukaryota; kingdom Viridiplantae; phylum Streptophyta; class Magnoliopsida; order Rosales; family Rosaceae; genus Rosa; species Rosa lucieae. The sequence continues at coordinate 37,194,439 of CM045497.1, forward strand.
AGCCAACCCCCCCAGCAATCAGACTGGAACCTACAAGTGGATGGTTCCGCCTGCGCCAAGGTCAGTGGCGCCGGAGTTATACTGACAGGACCAGGGGGACTAGACGTAAAGTACGCGTTGAAGTTCAATTTCAAAGCCTCAAACAACATGGAGGAGTATGAAGCCCTCATTGCTGGCTTACTCCTTGCCATAGACTCAGGAGCCGACAGCGTCAATATATTTAGTGACTCTCAGCTTGTCCTTAACCAGGTTAACGACAGTTTCCAGGCCAAGGACCAACAATTGGCGGCATAGCTGGGATACGTCAAGACGCTCCTAAAAAAATTCAAATTTCACACCATCACACAGATCCCCAGGGAAAGGAACACCAAGGCTGATTCACTGGCAAGACTAGCAACCGTTCAGCCACACGAGAGTCCAGCGGACACAAGGGTGGAGTCTCTTAACAGACCTAGCATCACAAAAATCCTAGCGGAAATCTTCAACATTGAGGTCAATCCCGGTTGGATGAAAGAGATCATTGAGTACAAGCGCAGCGGAACATTGCCAGAAGACAAGGTCGAAGCCCGACAGCTCAAGAGGAGAGCAACCCGCTACAACATCCAAAATGGCAAGCTTTACCGCCAGTGGTTCACCCACCCCAACCTCTGGTGTCTAACCCTAGAGGAGGGAAAGGTCGTGCTGACTAGGATACACGATGGAGAATGCTGCAACCACTCGAGCACCAGGTCCTTGACCAACCGCACAATGCGACAAGGCTACTTTTGGCCCACACTCAGCGACGACGCCAGGAGGATATCAAAATCTTGCCACAAATGTCAACAGTATGCTGATCTCCCACACGCCCCATCAGAACCACTGTCCATCATCATTGGCCCATGGATCCACTTGACCTGGGGCCTTGACTTAATGGTCAAATTCCAAACCGCCAAAGGCCAGTTCAAATATATCATTGTTGCCGTTGACTACAATAGCAAGTGGATCGAGGCAGAACCACTAACGGCAAAAACCACCGCCAAGGTAGCTCACTTCCTCTGGAAGAACATCTATTACCGCTATGGTGTCCCCCACACCATCATCGCAGATAACGACACGCAGTTCAACAACAAAGAACTCATATCTTTCACCGCTAACTTGGGCACCAAGATGAGTTTTGCATCTGTCACTTACCCCCAAACCAACGGCCAAGTTGAAGAAGCAAATAAAATAATTAAGAAACTGCTAAAAAAGAAGCTCGACGACGCTAAGGGATTATGGGCCGAAAAACTGCCGGAAGTGCTATGGGCCATTAGAACCACCCCAACTTCTGCCACTGGTGAAACACCATTCTGCATGATGTTCGGCACTGAGGCCGTCCTACCTATAGAGGTAACTCAACCCACCACCAGAGTCGAAGGATACTGCCCCGAGACTAATGGTGAGGGAGTCAACCTCGACAGAGACCTCCTAGAAGAAAAACGACACAAGGCCCATTTGCACAATTTGCAAAACAAGCAGCGGGTATCGCATTTCTACAACGCTAGGGTCAAGACCCGGAACCCCCAACTGGGGGACTGGGTAATGAAGGAAGTTATTCCACCGCCAACGGCACTCCGCCCAACTTGGGAGGGTCCATACAAAATTATGGAAGTTGCTAGCCCCAGCACCTTTTACTTAATGGACAAGGACGGCGTCACAACGACCCACCCTTGGAATACCGAACACCTCCGATATTACTACAAGTAGTCTCACCGCTACCCTAGAGCATCTTGGCTTAGCTAAATTTTTTGACTCAACATTTAGCTAAGGGAAGCTACCCAACCGGTACAACCCCGCTTTTTGTAAACGTTGACATAGCAGCTATCAATGAAACGAGGAATTATTCAAACCATTGTCGCCAAGTCCAAACACAAGAATCAATTAGCAACGCCAACAATATTCGGTGGACTACGTCCCCTACGACGCGTACTTGGAACAATTTTAATCCCTTTAATGTTTCAGTGAGCCACAAAACAGCAGTCAATAGTCTAGCGGTTCAAAAAAAAGGCAAACATCGCAATCAACAATCACATCCACACTTTGCAAAATACCAATTATATTAGAGGTCGGAACTACCCGCCCAAAAATATCGTTCAATTACAATAAGCCATAGCGACATATATATAAAAAAAGGAGCGGGGGGGGGGGCAAGACAAAGGCCTCAGCGGCATACTTCAGGTGGGGAAGTCATCTTCATTCCTTAGGGCTTCAGCGGTAGTCTCACCCTCCGGAGGCTGTTACACAGACTGGCGACTCTTCTGGTCGGACCCAAGGGAGGTAGGACTCGGCGTGAAAACAGTACCGTCTTCTCGGGTATGGGCAGCCAAAAAGTCAGCGCGGGAGACCTCGGACTGAGTAGGAGGAGTCCGCTGAGAATCTTCCGCCGGACGCATACCACTTTCACCGCTACCCGAGCGGGCACCTTCAGCCTCGGCGGGAACTACATCAGTCGCGGGCGGTGCATCCTGACTTGACTGTCCGGCAGGTTGGGATGCCCTGACTCAGTCGATAGCACCTTTCTGATTCAGCAGTTCCACATTGGCCATGGCACCGTCCTTCGCCGCCTCTGTCATGGCTTTCTTATATTCCGACGACTGCTTGAACTGTTCCACAGCAGCAGAAGCCGCACGCTTCCCCTCCGCCCCCAGACGGCTAACCTCACCCTCTAACCTCTTCAACTCAACAGACTTGGAGGCAGATTCCCGCTGAAAGATCTCAACTTTCTTTGCCTTGGCCGCCACCTGCTCATTCAGCAGGGCTATATCTTGCTCTAGCTTGGAAACATGGTCATTCCGCTCCATGTCCCGCGCAACGGCCACAGAGAGCTTGCCACGAGCATCAGCGACATCACATTCTGCCTTGGTCAGTCGCCGCTCCGCGTCCTCCAAGCTGTCCTTAGTCTCCGCCAACTCCCTCTAGAGACATCCTCCCTGAGTTGCCGCTCCACCAGGGGCTACTTGGAGGCTGCCAAGAACATCTCATGTAGCCCAATGGACAGGTGCCCAAAGGCTAAGCTATAGGGTGACTGTTCAATGGGGGTTGAGAGCACGATCCACTTCAGTCCATCGAAACCCAACCGTTGGCAGAGGTCGAAGATGAACTCCTGCTCAGCCTCCGTCAGGAATTCAGCATATGCGGCAACTGAGTCGAGGTCACCCGCGGGCACCTCTGGCCCAGCAGCCACTGTTGCCTTCAGGGGAGCCTGCCTTGCCTTCTTCTGCTGACGGACCCCAAGGGTATCCTCATCGGCCACATCATCCACGTCGACAGGGTCGTTTTGTCGCCGCTTCCCTTGCGGTATCAACCGTGTCACACTGGCGGTGACAGGGATATCTCCCACCTGCGGCTCCATCCCCGCAATAGTCACTGGCTCCTTGGAGGGCACCACCCTCTCCTTTCACAATCCACGCGTAGTGGCTGGCATCCTCGCCTACTGCACTGGCGCAGTAGAGACATTACTTCCACCGGCTCCCGTTTGCACCACTGGCGAGCCGTCAGGGCCGAGGTGGGAGTGAAGAGGCATCGGTAGCACCATCGATGTCTCAGACTGGCTCACCGCCAATGTATCCGGATCCACAACTGTATGTTGGGCAGCCAGCCCAGAGGCATACATGCTCTCTAGAAAATTATTGATCTCAGCACGGTCCATGGCCTTCTCGAATGCCTCACGACTAGCTTTGTTGCCCTGCGGAGAATCTAAAAAAAAAAAAAAAAACAGCGAGTCAACCCAACGGTAACCAGACTAAAAACATTCGTCAGCAGAAGCTACTTACCAAGGGATCGTGTCAACTGTTGATCGACCAGCAACTACCAACCGGTAAGTAGGTGGAAATCTAGCAAGTTACGGTTCTGCCAACACCCACGGATCCTGGCCAAGCGACACTCCTCTTCGCACGTCAGATTGTAGCTCAGCCCCGCTACACATAAAAAAAAAAATCAAGTGGTCAGTACAACATTTACGCAAACAAAAACAAGTAACTCTAGCCGGCGGCAGACTGACAACATTGGATAGGTTGGAATTCTGACTTAATCCTGAAGGTCAGCTCTCCATCGTTGGACCCAGCCTAGTATTCCCATCCGACGGTGGCAACACAATAGGTCCCCCGCGAGGGTGACATGGAATCCCTTAAATTCTAGATTAACTTCGGCGCCCCCTGGCGGCGGCTCAGATTCACTTGCCCGTTGCATCCTTGACGCTTCTTGTACACCAACTCATAGAAGTGCAGAACCTCTGCCACAGTGGGACTCTCGCAGCCACTCAGGCGCCATAGCAAGTTGAGCGCCAATAGCAACCGCCACATGTTAGGGCAAACCTGCCCAAAAGTGAGGCCAAACTTGCAAACCATGATTTGGAGGTTGGGCAATAGCAGCAATGTCACGCACTGGCGGAAGATCGCCTCGTGTAAGACGGTATGCCCCGCAGGTAGGATCGACGCTCGCTCGTCCTTTAGCGGTTGTCACAGCTTTACCACAACCGGCAAGTGGAACGCCCACTTCACTTGGTCAACGGCGGCCACCGTCATCGGTCCTCCAGCCTCATCAACTGCCGTGCCGTCATTGAGAACCCACGCAGACTCAACTTCTTCACCAGTCTCCTTCATCCCACCACCGAAACCGCTCGCAGCACTGTTTCTCGCCAGCCTCTCTTTCTGCCTGTCATGAGCGGCGACATCCTATCTCACCCTAGAACTCTCGGGATGACCACCGCGACCCATGCCAACTTCCCGGGGTATGGTCTATAGTAGGACGATGTTTAGCGGTTCGGATAGTGAGATTCCTGCAGGGGTAGACGGACGCAATGAGTCAGTAAACACCCTATTCGCCACTTTGAGCGACACATCAAACCCGAAATCCTCACTGCTCGAAATCTCTACGACGCTAGCCATCCCAATCCCTAAAACCCACAGCCAGTCAGTGCATACAAGATCTAGTCCATCCCCATGTCAGTTGTACCCAAGAACATCAAGAACAATTTCCTAGAAACTACCAAAACAAGAACACAACACATTCGTACATAGCCCAGATTCGACCACTTAGGAAATCCCTAAGACCGCATCTCTCTATCAAACACCAAAAATCATCCGCAAAACCCATCTCACACCCTCATATCATGTCAAAAACAACATAACACCCCAAATCGAAATCCAAAAAAAAAAAAAAAATCGATCGACGAAACCAAACACAAATTCAATGGAACAGGGATGAGATTCGGGGTACTAACCTTAAAGATGATGGCTGCAACGAAATCAAAAGTGTGTCTCTGCTTCAGATAACTCTCGTGCTTCGACGATCGACAGTTTCAAGAAGTACTAGAGGTCTGCTTCTCAGAACACAGGACCAAGCTTGAAGACGACGAGAACAAGCAAAAGTTACAAAGTGTTAAACCTACAGATTTCCCCCCATTTTATGTCCACATCAAGTTAATCTTGACCATCCGCTGAAAAACGACATCGCACCACAACCGTACACCTGCCTCACGGGCGCACTTACTCTCCAAATTAACCAAGGCGACGCCTCGGTTACAAATTCAATAATTACTCGCATTAATGACGAGGTGACTGGCGTGCTGAAGAAACGATATCGCACACGCTAATCCAATACATGTACGCTACGTGTCAGGCACATCAGACGAAGCGTCTATCCAAGATAACTATAGGAAAAAGAAAATCAATAAGCGGAACTTCTCCCTTTCCATCTTGCAAGCGCGACAGTCCCCGCTAAGGGCAACTCCGCTAGCGGAACTTCTCCCTTTCTATCTTGCAAGCGGGACAGTCTCTGCTAAGAGCAACTCCGCTAGCGGAACTTCTCCCTTTCTATCTCGCAAGAGAGACAGTCTCCGCTAAGCGCAACTCTGCTAGCGGAACTTCTCCCTTCCCATCTCGCAAGCGAGACAGTCTCCGCTAGCGGAACTTCTCCCTTTTCATCTGGCAAGCGGGACAGTCTCCGCTAGCGGAACTTCTCCCTTTTCATCTGGCAAGCGGGACAGTCTCAATGATTTGTATGCTTGAATGTAACTTATACGCAATAAGGGCACGGTCATCAAAGAAGTGGGAAATATTTGAACCCGAAATTATCGTACCACAGGGATTGAAAAGCTAACTTCAATCCTTGATTATGCCGATTACTAAGTCACCAACAATTTAACAAACAAAACCTAGAAAAATAGCACCAAGCTATTTACATGCCCGGCTCGGAACAACCAAGCCTAAAATTGGTCAAGAGAATCACAAATGAATGAGGAAACTCACAACCAAATGGTATGGACAATGAAAGTGGTTTGTGAAATTTGATTTTTTTTTAATTGCGAAGAAAATAAAATTAACAATTGAAAATTAAAATTAAAAATAAAAATAAAGACAATAGAAACTAACCAAAAAATGGAAATTAGGTTACTAGGGTATCCTCCTAGCCAAATTTAATGCACAAATATATTCCGACAATGGTCATTCAATTCATAGTGGCATCAAGAACCGTACCCAAGGTTTTTCAAGGCTCATGGGTCATTAGATTCCTTAAATGGTATTCCTACTCCGGATCAAGGGTCGTAGAAACTCAATTGGGACAATCTAGAGCCTTGTTAGGGCCTCTAGTTGCATCAAAAGGCGAAGAGTCCTAGAATCAAGGTTCCCAAGCTAGCCAATACGGCAATCGAAATTGGTATTGTAACTAGCCATGTTCCAAACAAGTGTCCTAGCCATAAATTAGAGAAGTGATTAGGTCCCCTAATTTGTTCTAGACATGCTTATCTACACATTCAAGAATTAATCAAGCTCCTAAGCATGCATCTAAGCCAAATATTATAGATTAGATTATATGCCAAACACGAAATTGAAAACCATTAAATCAAAACATATTTATTACATTAAATCCATGCTAGGGCTCAAACCCTAACTTCCTAAATAGACTACTCACAACCCATCCACAAATCAACAACAATATTCATCAATTAAAGTGGTAAAGGTGAAGAAGAGTGAAAAGTAACAAGAACAAGTCACAAATTGCTATGGAGCAATTATGACAAGCCCTGATTTATGGCTTCCCACTATACCAAATCTCAAGTCTTGATGTAGATGAGATCCCTTGAAGCTCCTTGAAATCCCTTGAGAAATTGATGAGGATTTGATGGAATTTTGGTGAAGTGATAGTGGATCTTGGTGAGGAGGAAAATAATCTTAGTGAGGAGGAAAATGGATCTTGGTGAGGTGGAAAATAATTTTAGTGAGGAGGAAAATGGATCTTGGTGAGGTGGAGAATGAATCTTGGTAAGGTGATGGTGAAAATATGAGGAGGAGGAAAATGGTGGTGTGGTGGAGTGTGGTCTGTTGGAGAAGAAGAGAGAAGAAGGGATGGGATGGGTCTGGTGGTGTGTGCAGCAGAAGGGGAAGAAGAAGAATATCGATCTTTCTGATGGGAAATGGGGTTGTGCAATATATGAAGAGAGAGTGAGGGGCCTTTCTTTTTGTGTGTGGTCGAAAGAAAAAAGCAAAAAAAAAATAGCATAATCAATAATCAATTATGATTATGCTGCACGTGTGTAGGAAAGAAAAAAAAAAAACTGTGCTGACGTCATCATGACGTCAGCATGAGGCATTATACTTTTCCTTTTCCTTTCTTTTCTTCTTCTCCCTTCTCAATTTCTTTTTCCTTTCTTTTCTTCTTGTCCCTTCTCTCTTCTCAACGCATTTCCGTAAATACTATCGGAGACAATTGTATTCCGCTCTCTTGATTGGCATTGATCACGGTTGATCTGCATTGAATATTTCGTCATTTTGTCAGAAATTTCAATTTGCTCCAATTTTCCACAATTTTTCCTTGATTCTTCAATTCCTCTTATTTTCTACAAAATAATAAAAAGGGATTAATTACATTATAATTGACTTGAGAATTAGCTTATTTATAGTGTTTTAAATATAATTACACGCATATAAATGAGTATAATCACACCCCCACACTTGAACTTTGCTTGTCCTCAAGCAAACTAAATGAAATTTAATATGAAAATCTAATAACTCACAAACATAAAGATAGTGTAGTATTAGCTTTTCCAATCATAACCCTCAGAGAACTAATTATGTATATGACCATGAAGTTGACAAAGCACAACATAGGATTTTTGAATTTGTAAGGCAATTGAGATGCACATGTGAGAAATGCTTAAGTATATGCATGTGTTGACCATGTGTCAAATCAATCCACCACAATCAAATAGGCATATAGAAGACCCGATATAACCCACTAAACTCACATAGGTTCATTAAGTATTACCGCTCAAGTGTTTATGGGCTATATGTGTTTCACTCAAAAACAATTTCACAACATGCGCCGCCATATGCTTGCTCTTTGATCTCATCTCCGCTAGGTAGCTCACAACTTTCAAGATTAAGAGGTCTTTTATTTGGTTGTAATGGGGCTAAGGGTAAGTGGTTAATAGAAATGAAGGATAAGGAAATACAAAGTCCATAGAAATCGATGAAGCAACTCTCTCTTGTAGAGATTTAAGACTTTTGATTTCGAGTGCTAAGTCACTAACTCTAATCCTAATGTACAACCCACACTATACTACGTAATACTTTTTTTTTTTTTTTTTTTTTTTCACACAACTTACTACTTTTTTTTTTTACTTTTCTTTTCCTTGAACTTTCTTTCTATTTTCACACCTTTTTTCTTCTTCTTCTTCTTGTTTTTTTTTTTGGAGAACTTTCTTTTCTATATAAATCACTCACCCTCACACTTATTCTTTTGTAACCTCATACTTTTGACTTTTCTTTTCTTTTGAAGCACTCAAACATAAAGTCATTCTCTCAAATCGCTTCACCAACTACCATAGAAGGGTAGGATAAAACTGTATAGGCTAGGTAGGAATTTGTGGTGGTAATGAACAAAAAGGCTAAATTATATAAATAGGCTCAAAGTGGCAATCTAGTGGTAAATATTTTTGGGCACATGCTTCTTTGGTCATGGTGGTATATAGTCCTAATGCCTCCATCCTTTCTATCATGTCGCAAGCTAAAAGTAGCGAATGTGTGTAGACTTCAAGGCTCTCAATAAGGCATAACGCAAAGATAGCTTCCCGTTGCCTCGCATTGACCAACTAGTTGACGCTACAGCAGGGCATGAGTTGCTCAGCATGATGGACGCTTTCTCAGGATTCAACCAAATCAAGATGCATCCCAGCGACCATGAATGCACCACCTTCACAATCGACAAGGGCCTATACTGCTACAATGTCATGCCCTTCGGGTTGAAGAACGATGGGGCAACATACCAGCGATTGATGAACGCCATGTTTGCGGAACACCTTGGAAAATAATAGAGGTCTATGTAGATGACATGCTAGTCAAGAGCATCAAGGCCAACGGACACGTGGCAAACCTCCAAATCATATTCGCCATCCTCTTGGCCTATGGTATGCGCCTTAACCCAGAAAAATGTTTCTTTAGCGTCACCGCTAGCAAATTTCTGGGTTACATCATCAGCGAAAGAGGCATAGAGGCTAACCCTGACAAAGTACAAGCCATCCTCAACATGAAGTCTCTTGTGTGGAAAGTACACGTTCAGAGCCTCCAGGGCAAGCTAACTGCCCTTTCTCGGTTCATTTCCAGGCTTACCAACAGATGTCTCCCATTTTTCAAGGTTCTGAAGAGGACCCACAAGAAAGTAATTGACTGGACCCTATATTGTGAAGCGGCGTTCCAGAGCTTGAAAGAATACTTGGCGACAGTCTCACTTCTCTCCATTCCTGTACAGGGTGAGGTACTCTACATATACTTAGCGATATCCCCATCAGCGGTAAGAAGCGCCATTATACGACTGGAAAGACAAGACGAGCTCCCGATATTCTACGCCGGCAGAGGCATGAATGGGGTGGAGACAAGATACACCCCTTGGAGCGACTCGCTCTTGCACTCATTGTCGCCGCTAGACGTCTCCACCAATACTTTTAAGCGCATACAATCCATGTCTTGACAAACCAACCGCTGAAACAAGTAATGCAGAACCCTGAACATTCCGGGTGCCTAAGCAAATGGGTCATTGAGCTTAGCGAATTTGACATTGACTACAAGCCAAGAACAGCTATGAAAGGCCAGGCGGTGGCGGACTTCATCGCTGAGCTCACAGAGCGACAAGATGTACCCAAACTCGGAGCAGAAGAGGCCAACACGACAATGGTAACCGCTGAGGAACCAGCAGTCACACCCCCAAATCCAAGACCAATATTGTACTGAAATATGGCTCGTGAATTTGTGACATGAGTCAAAACAAATAAAATTTTCTTCTTGAATAAATCAACAGGAAGTAAAAGAAATTATATACATGTTTGAATAGTACTTTTATTAGAAAACAAATAATGGTAATATATTTACATAACCAAAGTTAAGCAAAATTCGAATCAGTACAGGTATTCACTAGAAATAGTAGTAGAAAAATATTATTTTATCTAGTAGGTTCATCCCGTTTTCCCAAGCATCTACTCAATACCTGAAAACAAGAAGGTGTAGCATCATGAGCAACACAAGCCCAGTAAGTACACAACTTACATTCTTATATTAATGTGTCTTATAAGAAATCAAAACTGAACAACCAATTAAAATGTACCAAGAACCATTTATATGTTCATACGAATTCTTAAATATGTATATACATACACACAATACATACACACATATATACAAATATATTCATTCGTGTGAATGGTTTATGAGACTGGTAATAAATCACTTAATCACATCTCCTTATTGAACCAACAAATATTGCAGCATTAATATATGAAATAAACTTTAAGCAATACATGCTTGATTCTCTTTTCACTTAGCACCATAACAAATTGATAATATATATATCGCAGACAGATATTTGATCAAAATAATATAAGTACACTTCTCTTTTTTAGTGAATTTTTGGATTAACTGGTAACAAATCATAAATCCACGTGTTAGGGTCCATAATACCAAAACACGGGAAAACCAGGTTGACTGGTTGTTATCATAAATCCACATGCTAGGGTCCATAATACCAAAGCACGGGTAAGCCGCAGCATACTAAGGACACTACCAAAGCATGTATACTCAAAGTAAGCACCCTTCCTAAGAGTATAATAGTGCACTATCTGAAGGGACTAGGGCCCACAGCTTAACTTCCACATAACACCAAAACACATTTACCAGTAATTCACTTAAGCACAGGGTAGTAGATAACACCCGGCTTCACAATTGTACTTTTCAGACATAATCAAATTCACAAAATACAATCTTTATGAGTTATAGATCGTGTTAACGTTAGTGATCCGTGGGATCTCTAGTTAGCTATAAATAAAGAAAGAGAGAGAGAGAGTGACACAAGATGTATAGTGGTTCGCCTCCGCATGAGCGGGAGACTACGTCCACTTGAAAACTATACTAGTGTGTCGAGCCTTGCGGCCTAACAAGATTACAAGAGATGTAATGAATGTGTTGAGTTGTGGGAGGAGGCATTCCTTTTATAAGTCAAGGAAGCCATCTCGTCCACTTATTCTTCGATGTGGGACAAGTTTCCACATATTTCTAGTCTATTAAGCCTAGAAGCATGTAGAAAGCTATGTTGTGGTGGCATCTTGGCAAGGGCGGAAAGGTGGCTTCCCGATGTCGGATTTGCGACTTCCGGATACCGTGGCGTAGCTTGAACATAGGGCTACACGATGCATGTCTCGGTTGGGCCTTGCCATGTCTTGTGGATGTCCCAAAGTAGGTGTTACTTATGCTTGGTGATGTAGTAAATACTAGTCATGTTAGTAGAGGTATCTACAAGTCCCCGAAGTCCGCAAGCAAGAGGAGCTTCTTGGTTGGGGAGTTCAAATCATGAAGTCATCAAGCATAAGTAACCGGGCGGTACGGAGCCCCTACAAGTCCCCGAACTCCGTAAGCAAGAAGGGACTCGTTAACCTGCACAACAAAGACAAAAAACAGGCATATGTAGAATGCTCGTTGCATTGGGCAACAAATGTGAGTTGCGCTGATATGCGTTGGCATATATGAACGTATGGGGTGCGTGATACATGTTGATGTATACACGCGAATGGCGCCGAGTACGACCGAATTATGACGTACAAACTCGAGAGAGCGTATGGTCGTGTGAGCGTATGGATTGAATATGATGAATGTAAGTTTTCATGAGCTGTGCGAAGGTAAGCGTTTGTAATTCGGGAATGATGAACACGTGAACGCTTGTGTTTGTTTGGTTGTCGCTCGTATTAATGGAACGCGAAAAGAATTTGATTTGTCGCGGTCGGTAAACGACAAATGGTAGAAAAATTCAATGTTCCATTAACGTGTGGTGTGTCGACTAGACATGAGCGTAAAGCTCGAGGATTGCCGGGAAGGCATGAGCGGGCAGCTCGTGAGCGGAAGCTCAAGGGTTGCCGGGGAGGCATGAGCGGAAGCTCGGGGTGCCGGGGAGGCATGAGCGGGAAGCTCGTGAGCGGAAGCTCAAGGGTTGCCGGGGAGGCATGAGCGGAAGCTCGGGGTGCCGGGAAGGCATGAGCGGGAAGCTCGTGAGCGGAAGCTCAAGGGTTGCCGGGGAGGCATGAGCGAAAGCTCGGGGTGCCGGGAAGGCATGAGCGGAAGCTCGGGGGTGCCGGGAAGGCATGAGCGGAAGCTCGGGGGTGCCGGGAAGGCATGAGCGGAAGCTCGGGGGTGCCGGGAAGGCATGAGCGGGAAGCTCGTGGGTGCCGGGAAGGCATGAGCGGGAAGCTCGGGGGTGCCGGGAAGGCATGAGCGGGAAGCTCGGGGGTGCCGGGAAGGCATGAGCGGGAAGCTCGTGGGTGCCGGGAAGGCATGAGCGGAAGCTCGGGGGTGCCGGGAAGGCATGAGCGGGAAGCTCGGGGGTGCCGGGAAGGCATGAGCGGGAAGCTCGGGGGTGCCGGGAAGGCATGAGTGGGAAGCTCGGGGGTGCCGGGAAGGCATGAGCGGGAAGCTCGTGTGTGCCGGGAAGGCATGAGCGAAAAGCTCGTGGGTGCCAGGAAGGCATGAGCGGGAAGCTCGGGGGTGCCAGGAAGGCATGAGCGGGAAGCTCGGGGGTGCCGGGAAGGCATGAGCGGGAAGCTCGGGGGTGCCGGGAAGGCATGAGCGGGAAGCTCGGGGGTGCCGGGAAGGCATGAGCGGGAAGCTCGTGTGTGCCAGGAAGGCATGAGCGGGAAGCTCGGGGGTGCCGGGAAGGCATAAGCGGGAAGCTCGGGGGTGCCGGGAAGGCATGAGCTGGAAGCTCGTGAGCGGTAAGCTCGTGAGCGGAAGCTCAAGGGTGCCGCGAAGGCGTGAGCGGGAAGCTCAAGGGTGCCGCGAAGGCGTGAGCGGTAAGCTCGTGAGCGGAAGCTCGGGGGTGCCGCGAAGGCATGAGCGGGAAGCTCGGGGGTGCCGGGAAGGCATGAGCGGGAAGCTCGTGAGCGGAAGCTCAAGGGTGCCGCGAAGGCGTGAGCGGGAAGCTCAAGGGTGTCGCGAAGGCGTGAGCGGTAAGCTCGTGAGCGGAAGCTCGGGGGTGCCGCGAAGGCACTAGGGCGAAAACTCGGCGGTGCCGCTGAGGCACGAGCGCGAGAGTTTGGCGGTGCCGCTGAGGCACACGAGCGGACGCGGAAGCCTGGCGGGGCGGCTGGGGCACGTGCGCGGAAGCCTGTCGTTGCCATGAGGCATTAACGGGTAGCTCGATGGTGATGCCCTGGGGCATGAGCGTGGCCGTCGCTAATTATGCTGGGCTGTATGTGCAAGTCCCCGAAGTCCCCAGTCAAGGAGGGTGGTCTTGCGGGTTGATACCAAAGCGTAGCTTTGTGCCGTATATCAAGCATAATTAGTGCGAGTGCGTCGTCCATCTAGAATTGGTTGGAGCAAACGCTTTTGCCCTTTCGGGTGGGCCCCTGCTAGGCCCTGCGAGGAGTCCCCCACTCCTGGCTATAGACCTCCGGATGGTCGTAAAATTGTTTGATGAGGGGAGCTGCGCGGAGCAGAGGGTGTTGGGTAGCGAGCCCAATCTTTGGTACCCAAGCGTCGGGGTTAACTGCCGGATCAATGGCTGCCGTAGGCTGTGTTAACTAGTCCCTTACTGTTTTCTCAAATGAGAAACTTGACTGCAATGCCGCGTAGCGGTCATTGTCATTATGAGGCGCAGCCTTACCGCTTGGCGGTTGGTTAAAAAATGATAAACACATAGAGCAAGTAATAAAATTTTGTTTGAGTTTCCCATACTTATTTAATTTTGCAATTAAAATAGAAGCATGGCATATGTGTATAGCATTTACTTGTAATGTGGATGGTAATATCATTTTTGCATTTTTGTAGATGTGCTAAAGGGTCATTGAGATCGGTATGTTAAGCATGGCATATCTAGCATGTGAGGTCTAGAAAGTGTTGCCAAATCTACGAAATGTTGTAGGCATGCTTAAAAGTTATGGAAGCATGTAAAAAATATATCAGCATGCTTAAGGGTCATGGAGACATGTATAGTCATGGCATCGGCGGTAGCTCAAATTGCAAGAGCGTAAAGACAAGAGGAAGGCACTTATCTTATGCCGATTTGAGGTTCATTGCTTGTGGCGGATAAAGTACTCCGATAATGCACGTCAACTCGTAGTTGAGGTTGAATGCTCAATAGAAATAGTTGAATTTCCTTAGAACAAAATAGGTGATTAGTACATGAGTATGTAAAATCAACACTAGTATTTTGCATATGTACTTTGATAAGATATTAAGCAAAGTATATATGCGAAGTAGTAGTTGACAACAAAATGACATATTCGATGGTGTGCCGCTAATGTGAATTTCAAAGTGGTCATAAGACGAGTTTGCATATACACGTGTAGACCTTGTAAACATGTGTGGATTAAAGGTACATTCTGTCAAAGTATGCATGCGTACTTGTTGCTAGAGTGCTAGCTCGTAAATATAATTTATATTAGGCACAAGCTATGTAAAATGCACTTGCAGATTATGAGCAATTGTTAACAACCACAAACTCATGGTAAAGTAAAGTTTATATAGTGGTGGTGTTGATTGAAACACTATTTGAATATTTGAGGTAAGCAATTAAGCAATGTCATGTTGACAACCTATTTCGGTGCACTCACCTAGATAATTACATGCGTGACACCTGCATAATTTAGACCAGAGTGGTAATTGAGACGTGGTGACTGTTTCCGTAGCTTGAGCCTAGCATGCACCACGTGGTGGTGGTAGTCTTTGGCATGCTCAATTAAAATTTATATTGACATAAGAAAGACATGGTTACTAGACGTGCATGCTTGACTAAACATATGGTCACCAATTATCAAGGACTCAAGGGTAAGTATAAAACTCACCGTAAGATCATGTCAATATGCTGTGCACCATAATTGGTTGTCAGTCTTAGTGACAAACTAGATCATATATATACATATATATATATATATATGTATGCAAAGCATATATATGCAAAGCATGTATATATACATGTGCTGTGTCAGATGCTATTGAGCAGGATGTCATGCTTGACAACTCAAGTGGTCATAAGTGGGTACGCACTTGAGATATAGGTGACATTAAAATAAGATAAAAGTACTTATCTGTTGGGTGCATGTGTGGAACAGAACCAGCCCAGGTCTCTTGAAACAACCGTAGTTGAGTATAAAGAGAAGATTTGCAGGTGTGCCCAGTGAAGTCTCTATGAGATTCGTGAATATCAGCATGCTATTCCAGCGAGTATCCGCTGTGATGGTACTGGAGGCTTTAACCCAAAAGGTGAGTCAAAGCAAGAAGGTGATTCGAAGAGGTCTGGCGGGTTGAGTTCGCCGTTTCTTGGTGAAGCTTTGCCCAAATCTATGAAGCTGTGCATGGCAGCCCGTCGAAGCCTCGGTGCGTGGCGGATCAATCACTGACGGATCATGTTTGTCGGACGAACCTCTACAGGACACCTGCTGCCTGGTGGCGGTAACGAGCGAATGAGGAACTTTGGGTGCCAAGGTCAAAGGCTCTGAGGGGGGACGCCTGATGCGTTATCGAAGGATTGCTCAGATTAAGGCCAGCGGTGGTGGCCAGCGGTGAGGTTCAGCGGTAGTGAGGCTGGCGGAGCGGGTTTCATCAGCGGAGCGGAGCTTTTGGCCGCGGTGCGGAGCATTCAACGGAGCTCGGTTAGCGGTGGCTGGAGCTCAGCGGAGCTGGAGTGCAGCGGAGGAGGTCCGCTGACGGGTATTGGCGGAAGGAGTGGAAGAATATGCCGCTGGATGTGCTTAGCGGAGGATTTTCTGGCGGAAGCTGTTGTTGGAGCTCGGCGGAGGTTGCCCAGCGGAAAATTTTCTCCGGCGAAGCCGCTGCTGCTGGCGGTACTCTGTAGCGGAAGATGGTCTTGGTGTCCGGCGGAAGCTGAAGTTCAGCGGAGCATGAGTTCGGCGGAACTTGGGTCAGCGGAGCCGCTGCTAGTGTTGGTCGGTGCTGGTAGGTAAGCTCGGCGGATAATGCCTGGCGGTTGAAAGTCAGCGGAGGCATGGTCAGCGGCGGGAGAAGTTGGGCGGAGCGGGGCTCGCCGGGTCTTGAGAGAGCTGCTGTCGCCATATGCAACGAAGAAGAAAGAGGGTGGCCAAAGCAGATCTCTGGGTGTCCAGAGAGAATTGGCGCAAAAAATTTTTTTTTTTTTTTTTTTTTTTTTTTTGTTGTGTGTCTGGCGTTGACCTTTGTGAGTTGGGCGTTGACCAACCATGGTCAGCGGTGACCAAGCCTTGACGGGCGTTGACCGAGCATCTCCAGCGTTGACCAAGCATTGACCGACCCCGCGGGCGCTGACCGGATCCGCCGGGCGTTGACTGACCCCGCCGGGCGTTGACCGGACCCGCTGGGCGTTGACCAGTCCCGCCGGGCGTTGACCGAGCCCAATCTGATGTTGAATGAGCGTTGACTCGATATTTTTGGGTCAAAGTTCGTGGTAGGTGACGAAGCCTTTGTGTTGGCTTCCCACAGACGGCGCCAATGTTAACGTTAGTGATCCGTGGGATCTCTAGTTAGCTATAAATAAAGAAAGAGAGAGAGAGAGTGACACAAGATGTATAGTGGTTCGCCTCCGCATGAGCGGGAGACTACGTCCACTTGAAAGCTATACTAGTGTGTCGAGCCTTGCGGCCTAACAAGATTACAAGAGATGTAATGAATGTGTTGAGTTGTGGGAGGAGGCATTCCTTTTATAAGTCAAGGAAGCCATCTCCTCCACTTATTCTTCGATGTGGGACAAGTTTCCACATATTTCTAGTCTATTAAGCCTAGAAGCATGTAGAAAGCTATGTTGTGGTGGCATCTTGGCAAGGGCGGAAAGGTGGCTTCCCGATGTCGGATTTGCGACTTCCGGATACCGTGGCGTAGCTTGAACATAGGGCTACACGATGCATGTCTCGGTTGGGCCTTGCCATGTCTTGTGGATGTCCCAAAGTAGGTGTTACTTATGCTTGGTGATGTAGTAAATACTAGTCATGTTAGTAGAGGTATCTACAGATCGTAATATATGTATATGTACACACACATATAGATACATATACTTAGGAATAATCTCATATGAAAACATGTGTAACATAATTGTATATCACAAATAAGTAAATTCACTAGCAAACAACATAATTAAAAAGAAGCTTATACATAATTGAAATCAAGTAAAATAGGTAATAATAAACCACAAGCATTAAATAAGTAACTATAAACAATTTAACAAAATTATATTATAGTTAGTATTTCAGTCCTTATGTCGAAATCCATTGAAGTTCATCAACCATATTCATGGTTCTCCGATTAGAGTCACCAAACTTCAAAATGTGTTATGTTGTCCATCACAAGTCCGAATTAGTCAATTGAGTACACCATTTCAAAGGGTTTTTCACAAGGAATCCAATGGAATAATTCATGTAGTCCAAATCAGAGTGATATAGTCCAGAAATGGTGAAGAACCATAACAGTGCAGAAACCGATATTTTTGATACTGTCCTTTGATGTCTAAGTAATTACGTACTGTGTATTTTACCATTACTTCTCAAACTCTCCAGATCTGAAGTAGAGGTCCTAAGCTTCAAATTGATATAAAGTTTGTAGAAAATGGATAACAAATGAGGGAGATATGAATTTTTGAAGTTGTGATGGTTGTATGAGGTTTCCAGCGAGTTTAAAAGTTGAAAACTTTGATTAGCCATAACTTCTTCATTTATTAACCTTTTTTAGTGATTCAAAAGCCTAAATTGAAGAACTTTTGATGAGGAATTTAATACTGTAAATATTTTTGACAAAACAGATTTTCTTATATACGAAAATACTGGTTTGCAGCAAAGCAGATCCTTTTCCATCTTATCATTGATTATGTAGTTTGATAAATCTTAAAAACAAAAGAACATAAAAATGTATTCATGTACTTAGTTAAGGAACTCAGAAGGTCTTGTAATCAAACTTTGGACTTCTTTCACAAAAAGGAAACTTCTTAAGAGAAATAGGATGAAGGATTTGTGTGAGGAATTTCTAGTTGAGTTTTCTCTTCAACTAAGGGAGTTTTTGATCAATTTTGCATTTGATTTTCAAGCTTGTAGGAAGTATGATTAGATCATATGCTTAAATAGGCTAGAATTAAGCATAAAATAAGTAAGTGACTAATTATTATAAGGTGAGTGACTAATTACTATTTAGGTTAAATGATTAAAATGATAAGATAAAATTAAAAAAAATAATAAAAGAAAGAAAGCATAAATCAGATCATAAATCCACTTGCTAAATATATATATATATATGTGTGTGTGTGTGTGTGTGTGTGTATATATATATATGTATGTATGTATGTGCACACACACACACACATCCATATGCACATTTACCCAATTAATAAGTAAAGAACTTTAGTGCTTTCTTAAGGTAAAAAAAAAAAGCAATAATTAGTACTAAAATGACATGCATCATAAAAATAACATAGATGAGAGTTTTGAGCTCAATAACAAAGATTTTTCGAATATAGTTAATAATATAGTGTTCTATAGTTGGCACTATTTTCGGGTTATTACACCAGCGCCCAAGCAGCAGTCGAACTGGAATCTTCATATCGACGACTCCGCCTGCGCCAAGGCATGTGGCGTCGACGTTATCCTGAAGGGGCCAGGAGGAGTGAACATGGAGTATGCATTGAAATTCATTTTCACAGCCTCAAACAACATGGTGGAGTATGAAGTGCTCATCGTAGGCTTACTCCTCGCCATCGACCCAGTGGTTGACAACATCAACATATTTAGCGACTCCCAGCTAGTCGTTAACCAAGTCAACGACAGTTTCATGGCCAAAGACCAACAGTTAGAGGGATACTTGGGGCACGTCAAGACGCTCCTCAGGAAATTCAAATTTCACACCATCACACAAATCCCCAGAGAAAACAATGCCAAGGATGATTCATTGGCAAGACTAGCAACTACTCAACCGCACCAAAGTCTAGCGGACACAAGGGTGGAATGCCTTGACAAGCCAAGCATCAACAAAAACCTAGCGGAGATGTTCAACATTGAAGTCAACCCCATCTGGATGGATAAGATCATCAAGTACAAGCTCAATGGAACGCTCCCAACAGACAAGGTCGAAGCGCGGCAACTCAAGCGGAGGGCAACTCGCTATAATATCCAAAATGACAAGCTTTACCGCCAAGGATTCACCCATCCTAACCTCCACTGTCTGACCCCAGAAGAGGGAAAGGTCATTCTAGCAATGATACACTCCGGGAGTGTGGAAACCACTCCGGTGCCAGATCTCTGGCCAATCGCACAATGCGACAACTAATTCTGGCCCACACTTGGCGACGATGCAAGAAGGGTTTCCAGATCTTGCCACAAATGTCAACAATACGCTGACCTCCCCCATGCCCCTGCAGATCGAGCCCCTTTCAATAATCATCGGCCCATGGATTCACTTCACTTGGGGCCTGAGCCTACTTGGCAAGTTCCCAACCGCTAGAGGACAATTCAAGTACATCATTGTCACCATAGACTGCAACAACAAATGGATAGAGGCAGAGCCACTGATGGCAATAACTACCGCCAAGGTAACTCATTTCCTCTGGAAGAACATGTATTGCCGCTATTGCGTCCCCCATACAATCATCATAGACACCGGCACACAGTTCAATAACAAGGAGCTCATATCTTTCACCGCTAACCTGGGCACTAGGATGAGCTTTGCATCTGTCGCTCACCCCAAAACCAACTGTCAAGTGGAAGCAGCAAACAAGATAATAAAAAATATGCTAAAAAACAAGCTCGACGACTCTAAGGGTTTGTGGGCTGAGAAGCTCCCAGAGGTTCTGTGGGCCATTAGAACTACCCCAACATCCTCTACCGGCGAAACACCATTCTGTATGATGCTCGAAACTGAGGCCGCCCTACCCATTGAAGTCACCCAACCTACCGCTAGGGTCGAGGGCTATTGCCCAGAGACCAACAGCGACAACATCAACCTTGACAAAGATCTCCTTGAAAAAATGAGCCACAAGGCCCATTTGCACAATTTGCAAAAAAAGCAACGGTTATTGTGTTTCTACTCGGGGACTGGGTAATGATGGAAGTCATTCCACCGCTAATGGCACTCCGTTCTGCTTCGGAGGGACCATACAAAATAGTGGAGGTCGTCAGCCCCGGCACATTCTATTTAATGGACAAGAATAGCATCACAACTACCCACCCTTGGAATATTGAACACCTCTGGTATTACTACAAATAGTCAGGCCGCTACCCAAGAGCATCTTGACTTAGCTAAATTTTTGTTCAATATTTAGCTAAGAGAAGCTACTCAATGGGTACAACCCCTCTTTTGTAAACGCTGATCACTCAGCTATCAATGAAACTAGGAATTATTCAAACCGTTGTTCTCCACAGCATAAAACTTAACTGCAGCGGACCACGTCCGCTACGTTGTGCATAGAACAATTTTAATTCCTTTAATGTTTCATTAATTAACAAAAGCACAAGTCAAAACTCTAGTGGTATATCAACATCCAAACAACACACTTATGTTATCAGCAACAATCTCACACTTAGCAAATTTCAGACAGAGAAAACAGTACTTCATATATTTAGGGTCGGGACTTCCCGCCCAAAAATATTCTCAAAGTTACATATGTAGAAAGCCTCATCGGCAAAAAAAAAAAAGCTACAAGGACAGTCTTCAAGGATTGTTGGGAGCGGTAGCAACATTTTCACCGACCACCAGCGGCTGAGGAACAACCAAGCTGCTAGTCTGATCAGAACCAAGAACAGTAGGGCTCAGTGTCACCATGGTGCCATCCGCCAAAGTGTGGGCCGCCATGAACTCGGACTGAGTGGGCGGTTGGGTGCGCTGAGATTCGTCCGCCAGACCATGCTCGCTCTCTCCACTGCCAGAGCGTACACCTCCAGTATGGTCAGCGGCAGGCCCACCTGCTGGCACTGGCTGCTGGATTGATGTACTGGCAGGCCGGGGAGCCTTGTCCCAGTTAATCACACCCTTCTGGTTCAACATCTCGAAATTGGCTGCTACACCAGCCTTTGCCGCCTCCATCAAAGCTTGCTTATACTCTGGAGATTGTTTGTAGGCCTCAATGGTAGCGGCATTAGCACGGGTCCTCTCCACTTCCAGTTGGTCAACCTCGGACTCCAGATTCTTCAGCTCTGCAACCTTGTCGGCAACCTCATGCTAAAGATTCTCCACAAGCTGGCCCTTGGAGCCTATATGCTCTTGTAATAGAGCGATGTCGCTCTCCAACTGCGCCACCCTGGCATTCCGCTCAACATCCCTATCGATACCGATAGCTAGCTTCCCACTCACGTCCGCCAGATCTACCTCAGCCTTAGCTCGGAGGTCCTCGGTCTCCGCTAGCCTCTTCGACGTCTGCTTCCACTCCTGCCGAAGGCCTTCAACTTCCTCCCTTAGCTGTTACTCAGCGGGTAACGACTTCGACGCTGCCATAAACACCTCGTGAAGCCCAACGGATAGGTGCCCGATGGCCGAGCTAAACAGCCACTGCTAGAGGGCCGTCGAGAGTACTGTACAGTCCAGTCCGCCGAACCCGAGCTGTTCACAGAGACGGAACATAAACTGCTGCTCGGGATAAGTCATAAATTCTGCATAGGCAGAGAAAGAGTCCAGTCCGCTAGGCGTCGCCTCCCCGGCGAGGGCCACAGTCACTAGCCGCAATGCCTGTTTTGCCCTCTTTTGTTGTCAGGCCCCGATTGTCTCCCCGTCATCCGCTTCATCGCCTTCGTCGACATCATTTTGCCACCTTTTCTTCTGAAGAGGCCCTTGTGTGGTGACCTTAGCGGTAGGCCTTGGAGGCGCCTGAGGGTCCAACCCCGCAAGGGTAACAGGTTCCTTCACCGGCACCACCCTCTCCCTCTGGGGCCACTCTGATTGGCAGGCGTTCTCTCCTTCGTCTTCTCAGGAGCAATAGAGGCCTTGCTCCTTCCAGCATCCCCATGCTTGGCGCGAGACTCCACCTGCACCACGGTCAGACCGGTGGCGCCAAGATGTGAATGATGCAGCATCGACATCACCACCGTAGTCTCCGACTGGCTCACCACCAGTGTTTGTGGGTCAACTACAGTTTGCTGAGCGTTGACCCAATGGCATACATGCCCTCGATAAAGTCATTCAGCTCTGCAAGATCCATTTCCTTATCAAACGCGTTGCGGCTGGCTTTGTTACCAGGAATAGGATCTAAACAAACAACCGCACAGGACAAGTTAACGTGGAACAGCTTTAATATATATATATATATATATATATAATTGCAAAGTTGGCAAAGAACAGCTACCAGGAAGACGGGTTAGTTTGAGATCCGCCAGTAGCTCCCAGCCTATCAGCAGCCGGAGGTCAAGCAGATTGCGATTTTGCCAACACCCCATGATCCTTGCCACGCAGCACTGCTCCTCGCGCATCAACATAAACCGCAAGCCCGCTACACAAACAGAAGCGATTAAATCAGAGAAAAGAAGTACAGGGAAGGCAATTAAGAAGTAACGATAGGAAGGCTAGCGGGGCTAGTGGCAACCTCGGATAGGCTGGAACTCGGACTTAATCCTAAAACTAGGGGCTTGTGTGTTCACCTCGCATCGAAAACCCAACCCTCCGTCGCAAGACAGAAGGTTGCCCGCCAGGGGGATATAAAATCCTTCATTTTCTCGATCAACTTGGGCGCCCTCTGACGGCGGGATAGATTCACTTGCCCGCTACAACCCTAGCACTTCACGTACACGAGCTCCTAAAAATGAAACACCTCAGCCACCGTCAGGCCTTCGCATCCAGACAATCGCCAAAGCTAGTTCAGCGCCATCAACAGCCTCCACATGTTGGGGCAAATTTGCCCAAAGGCAAGGTCAAACTCCCACAGTAATATCTGAAGGTTGGGCAGTAGCGGAAAGGTGACACCTTGGCGGAGCACGGCCTCGTGCACAACGGCATACCCAGCCTATAGAAATGACGCCTTCTCATCTTTCTTTCTGTGAACGAAGCTTCACCATACCAAGCAGGCGGAACACCCTCTTCATCTTTACAATGGCAGACGAAGGAATCGGCCCTCCCGCCTCCTTAACTGGAGTGTCGTCTCGAAGAACCCACGTTGACTATATCTCCTCTTCGGCGACGTCCCTCCCATGAGCGGAACCACTCATAGCACTGTGGCTAGCTAGCCTATCCTCCCGTTGCTCGCCCTCAGCGGTTTCTTCCCTTGCCCCTGACGTTTCTGGGCGACCAGTACGAGCTATCGCTACTTCCCATGATCTGGTTTGTAAGGGTTGGATATTTAGCAGTTTTGGCAGTGAGGTTCCTACAGGGGCAGACGGACGCAACAAATCAATAAAAACCATATCGGGACCGTTGAGCGACACGTCAGACCTGGAATCCTCACTGCTCGAGATCTCTATGACGCTAGCCATCACAAACACCCTAAAACCCAAGTAAGTTAGTTCCAATATGATCTAAACTATCCCTATGTCAGATTTTAACCAAGAACACCAAGAACAATCATACCCAGAAAACCCATAAGATACCCAAACAAGAACATAATGTATGCACACTCAGAACCCAGATTCGACCATTTAGCAAATCCATAAACCTCAACTCTCTACCACAAACACCTAAGCCCAACCCCAAAACCATTCTAGACCCTCGGACACACCTCAGAATGGCAGCAATCACTTCAAATAGCAAAAATATCAACTGACAGAAACAAGAAACAATCAAACAAGCACAAGGCTCAGATAACTAACCTGAAATATGGAAACGCTGGGACGCTTGGAGATGTTCGTCTTTACTTCGGTGAGTCTCGTGCTTCAAAAGGACAATGCTCTCACTGGATTTGCATAACTCACTACGCAACTCTCTGAAAGCAAAGCTTGAAGACGACGAGTTGGGTTTGAAGTAGAGAAGATGTCAAAACCCTGTTCAGTTTCCCTCTCTTTTATGTCAGCATCAAACAAATCCATGCCTTTTGCTAAAAAATGACATCACACAACAACCATACACGTGCCCCACGATCACACTTACTCTTCTGATTAACCGAGGTGTCACCTCGGTTACAAAATTGATAATTACTCGCATTAATGGCAACGATATGTTATCGTACACGCTAACCCAATGCATGATGGCCACGTGTCGGGTACTATTAAACGAAGTGTCTATCTGAAGTAACCATCAAAGAGCAGGTATACCAATCGTCGAGACAGTCTCCGCTAAGAACAACACTGCTAGCGGGACCTCTCCTCATCTTGTAAGTGAGACAGTCTCCGCTAAGTGCAACACCGTTAGCGGGACTTCTCCTCATCTTGCAAGTGAGACAGTCTCTACTAAGCCTAACACTGCTAGCGGGACTTCTCATCTTGCAAGAGACAGTCTCCGCTAAGCACAACTCTCTAGCCGGACTTCTCATCTTGCAAGCGACAGTCTACACTAAGCGCAACTCTCTAGCGGGACTTCTCATCTTGTAAGAGACAGTCTCCACTAAGCGCAACACCGCTAGCGGGACTTCTCCTCATCTTGCAAGCGAGACAGTCTCTGCTAAGCGCAACACCGCTAGCGAAACTTCTCTTCACCTTGCACGCTAGACATTTTCCGCTAGGCGAAACGCCGCTTGTAAAACTTCTCCCTCTCATCTTGTGAGTCTTTGCTAAAGTGCCACACCACTAGCAGACCTCTTCTCCCAAGAAAAGTCCCCGCTACACTTCTTACCGCTTACTCACAGGGGAGACTGTCTCACTTGCAACGCCTCACATGGACAACGATCGCAACGCGGTTTTGCAATCAAGCTATGGTCCTTCGGGACAAGTAAGGGGACACGTCAACACAGTCTTCGACAGCCCTGATCAGGCACGTTGACCCTTGCCACTTGGGTAGCAAAGATTGGGCTCGCTACCCAACACTCTCTGCTCAGCGCAGCTCCCCCTTATAAAACAATATACCAGCCAAGCCGAGGTCTATCTTAGCCGGGGAGTGGGAGACTCCCTAAGGGGCCTAGCAGGGGCCCACCTGAAAGGGTATAAAGCGTTTGCTCAGAACAAATCCATCATTGACAATGCACTAACGCTAATTATGCTTGTGCAAGAATAGCATAAGCAACGCTTCAAACCGCTAGGAAACTCCCCAACCAAGATTCCCTCCTTGACTGGGGACTTAGGGGACTTGTACTTACATGAGCATTTGCCAAGCATAATTAGCTATAATGAGCCATGCTCATACTACCGCCAGCGGTACCAACAACCACCAACGGTGACCTACGGAAGCACATGAAGACAAGCTATCACCTGAGCCCCAGCTCACCCCCAGATCACAGCTCACGTGTAGCCACGAGCCACATCTAAAGCTGGGAACTAAAGCAAATCAGTCCCACATCGAAAACAAAGAAGAGGTCAACCTCTTCTTCACCTATAAAAGGTTCACTCCTCTCTCCTCATTAATTACGCATTTACTACTTACCTACTGTTACTTGTCAACACAAATACATTGACTAACTTAGGCATCAGATAAGAGAAGACTGCCCAACGCGGTCTCCCTCTGACGCCCTTCGTATTTTACTTGACAGGAAGCGAAAATTCTTAGAACATCACAAGTAGCGGTCCGCCCACCGGACCAATGTTAACCGAGATTTGGGCTACCGCTCAATCTTAGACATTAATATTAAACGCATGAGAACTCATATACTAGAATAATGCAATTACTCAATTTCATATCTATTCCCAGCAATGTTTTAAAATGCTAAAGCATACTTGAAAGCGTTTTTGAGAGAATCTTGCTAAGGATTAAGCCTTGCATTATTTATATATATATATATATATATATATAGAACATTGATAATGTTTAAGGAAAAATGAATTGGTAGAGAATTGACTCGTGCTTTCATTGATAATAGGGGGCTCTTTATATAAAGGATTACAAGACATAGAATCAGAGATGTACAAGGAAAGATAATCGTACAATTAATAGGATATTTATGAATATCTCCGAGAATATCTCTAATTCAAAACCCTATTACAACTAGGTCAAGAAACTAAGAGTTTGGGCTAGACACATATTCTGGATTTACTTGAACACTCCCCCTTGTGTCGCCTAAACATGGTGCTCCTCTCATTGCCTCATTAAAAACCTTGCCTGTGGGACAAAAATAACCTCTGTCGAAGGGGAAAAAGAGCACAACACACCTTCACATTTCGAGACCATACATACAGACATCTCCCCCTGATGTCTACATCTCCCCCTGATGACTATGGTCATGGGAGTTTGGATAACTTCCGCAAACGATGCTACCAACATGTTTCTCAAAAGTGGAATTTAGGCAATGACTTAATGAGGATAGTCTGTTGTTGCTGATTATCCTTGGTGTTGTCGCTTTTGATGTAGCCTTGCTTCATTTATTCAAAACAAGCAGCATTATCCTAAATGCTCGTAGGCTTATCTGTGATAGACTTCAAACTATAATTGTTCGAACATGCAAAATTATGGATCCAATGCATATACATCCACGAACCACTTCGTGAAGAGCAATAATCTCTACATTGTTGGAAGATATAGCAACTAGGGCTATTATGCAGACCTCCAAGATATCGCAGTCTTACCCATAGTGAACACTTAACTAGTTTGGAATGACCTTTGTGTGGGTCAGAGAGATACCCAATATCAGCAAAACCTTCCAAAACACATGTTGTTTTGGGATGGGGATAGAGGACGCAGGGCAGTGTTGGCGGCATTCTGGTGTGTGATGGGTCCGAATTTTAACGCCCCAAGCTGCACCTCACCAGCCTAAGCTCGTTACAGTGCCGCGAGTTTCTAAAACATAAACTGAACGCTCGATTTACATCCTAGAGAACTGCTAGGCATTTTGTTTGAAAACTTTTTGTCTAAACACAGTGGAAGCTACAAGTACTTTTGAGGTGAAAATCTTTAAATCACTAGAATCTATTTCGTTCGTCCAGAACTTGGATAAAGGCTCATAGAAGGTACGAATCCCAATGAAGAAGAATTCAACTAAATTTGACACGAGACTAAATATCAAGAAGTTTCAGAACAGGAGGTTCGAGAAATAGAATTCAGAATAAAGTTCAAACGGTAATTTACAGAACTTGTTTTGCACACCCAGCTCGGTCTGCTATTGTCCCGTCACCAGTGCACAGTTCCTGCATCCATACTATTGTTGGGGTGGGCTTTTGTCTTCGTTGCTCAACAGGAACTCTAACTCAACTAGGTTTGAAAATCAACAGATAATTGTTTGGAGCTCCAGTATGAAAACATGCTTAAACCAAAATTTAAAGGAACGACAAACTTTAATGTTTTTCAACTTGAAAACGGATGCATGATGCTTAAATAAATATGGCGCCAAATCCAAGTTTTACCTGATGGCGGGTCCTATAGACCCACTACACGACCTTACCTCAAATTAGTTTATATCCCGGTAAGCGTAGTGAGAGCGTCCACTACCTAGCTACACACACGTACCAGGCCCGTCATTACGATTGGGATACCCAAACGGCCGGTGTAACTAACCCTCCGGAGGTTTAGGGAATCGAACCCAATGAAGTCAGTGCCCCTTTCGCTCTCAAGCCATCACATTTCTCATGAGTTGGTTAGTATGCATTGCATTTAACATAACCAAACCATACCACTTAACATGCATCACTGTAATAAAACATACGAAAACTGCTAACTGAGGAGAGTCTTGAATCTTTACCTAGATTCCAATGCTTTCTCTCACGTACTCCGAGAATCGCGAACCTTTCGTTCCTTGTGTAACTGGAGTCCTAAATTCTGACATTTTGATAGTTAATATCTTATTGGACTAATAATTGAAATCTTGACGATTACACAACGTAAAATTAAATTTTCCGAATTTGACCAGGAATTGACCAATTTGACCACGTTTGACCAATCGCGACAAGTTCGATAATTAACCCAAATTGTCGAACATTCACTTGAAGTTTACAGTATTGACCAAATATATATTAAGCGCACCCTATTTACTAAGGCCACCCAATATATTATAATTCCTTTTCTTTACTTATTACCACGTTCAACACTCAACTTTATTTCTAACTCAAATTTCGTCGGATAGCAATTCCAATAGAATTACTATGGACACCCATACTTTCAAATTTTCATACAAGGTGTACTCAAAATTACTAAGGACACCCAAGCTTCATAACTTGACCATTTTTCGATTATTCCACAACCAATTCATAATTTCTTATCACAACAGCCACAATTCAAACATACAACACGATACCCATTCAACAATGCAACCACTTTCTTAATCCATAACTCAAGAGATTCTCTAGCCAAACAAACAGAAACATTTCCACCCAAAACTTCGATAGTACCTCCAGTACTAAAATCTACAGAGAAATCCTCAAACCACCAAACTACACAACTCGATCAAACTATGCAAAAACCATGATTCAAAAAAATCCCCAAGACAGAAATAAATCAAAAGTACTTCAGTCCACAGTTTCGATTCCACCCCAAGAGCAACCTTTTAACTCAAAGTTTAGAGCCGTGGCTACCCAAAATTCAAATCAGTCAAAACTTAATCAAATTCTAAAACTAAACACACCGGCATGTAGACCAGGATGGGAAGATGAAGTTTTGTACCAGACGCAGCTTAATTGATCGCCGGAAGTTACAGAGGTGGTCGGAGAAAGCTCGGGGCTTCCCGTCATTGTTGCTCCGTTCATCGTCGGTGCATGAGTGATCCAAAAGCACAGGGACATAGGTGACGGTGAGATGAAGGGGGAGTATCCGTACGCCGACCAGAGGTGGCTTGACGATGGAGTGCCGACCGGGTTGAGGTGTCGAGTCGAGCTGCTTCTCGAGTCAGAGAGCACCGAGCTCTCTCTCTCCCTCTCAAGTTTTCTGGGCAATCTCCATCCTTGATCTGATCAAGGGCTATATATACCTCAACCTAAATTGTAATCAAGGGCTAGGTTGAAGCGGTGGGTAGATCAACAGCTAGGATTGCACGGCAGAAAATCCTATTTCTTTAATTTATTTTCTAAAATTCCACCACTTTGGAAAATCGCTATAAATAGCTCGGGTAACGGGAAAATTCCCCAAAAATTTCCATGAACTCATCGTGACGTGTACTTTATCATCCAACTCTTAAATAAAGGATTTCACTGTGTGAAAATTTTGAAAACTTTCTCGGGCGCTAGGATGAGTATCAAGATCGATAAGTAAATTATCAAACTATTTCACATAAGCTCAATACATTTTTCCGGGGCTCACACGAATCCATCGTCTCTCTGTAGGGATAGAACAAGCTCATATCAATCGTACATCTCAAGTACCGAAAGATATCTTTTACACCAATCCAATGGCGTCGCGTTGGCGTAAAGCTATATCTAGCTAACAAGTTCATGGCAAATGAGATGTCCGATCTTGTGCATTGAGCTAAGTACAATAATGCGCCTATTGTACTAAAGTAAGGCACTTCTGGCTCAAGCACATCTTCGTTATCATCCTTTGAACGAAGAGATCCTTTTCAGGATCAAGACTACGACGATCATAGGGGTGCTTGAAGGTTTGACCTTGTCAAAATGCCTAAGCATCTATCAACACGATACTCAAGTTCCAAACTGAGACATAATCGTGTTCTCCCAAACTTCTTCATCTCAAAATCAGATTTCAAGTGTTTCGCGGTTTTCCTTAACTCTTTAAGGGCTTCCAATGAAGATCATGTCCAACATGAAACACGATAGAATCCGAAGCTTGTTATGGAAACGCGCGGGCATCTCCCTTCCCAATCAAGTAGTCACTTTAGTGAGCGTTTCAACCTTATTGTAAACACGCTCCATGGTCTAGAGCCACTTGACTTGGGTCAATGAAGTTCACCATGATCCTTCATGTACATTTCGTATCTAGATCCCCATAAAATACTTAATGACCACATTTGTAAACTGCATGTTCAGTTATTTGGAAACTACCGAACTGACAAGGTAGTGGAGTGCAATGACATCCATTACAAGAGAATATGTCTCATCGTAGTAGATCCCAGGGCATTTTGTGAGAAGCCTTGCACCATAAGGCGAGATTACCATATGTTTTTCTCAACACGCTTTCTAACAAAGACCCATTAGTCAATGGGTTCTATGTTAGGAGGTGTTGGCATTACTGACTCAAAAACCTTCCTCTTCGTTAGATAACATGGATCGCATCTTTCCATTTAGGCTAAATTTGTCTACATTGGCATTCATTCATCAATGGAGTGTGGTTCGATATCATCAGACTCAACAAATTCATGCGCAACAAAATGTTCGATTACATCATCAATTATGATGGAGTTTATATCCCACATCTCATGTATACTAGTGTAATTTTCAAAGAGCTCTATATTCTTAAGAATAGGTTCTGATGTTGAGGCGTCCCCCAACGATAACCATAATCCGGAAGATTCTCATGAGATAGATTTTGAGTATCGATAATCCAAGGATTGGGTTGTGCCAAAGTATCCTTCGAACCCACAGGCTTTCCATATGTCCTAGCTGGGGCCATGGCCTATAACGCCAGAGTGTCACTCTTTTGGCGTTGGTGCCATGCATGTCTCCGTGTAGGGTGGCGCTACTTCCTCTCATAGGGACGTCATTCCTTGCAGGCATATTTGCAGCAAATATGTGTAATCTCATCACTTTAATAGGGATCGAGATGAGACATAGTGGGGACAGACCACAACAATTCCTGTCGTTCCTGGTGAACATTCGTGTTCTTATCTCCCCCTAACGACGGGAAGACTATCTCATCAAAGTAACAATCCGCAAAACTTGAGATAAATAGATCGCCTATCAAGGGCATTAAGTAGCAGACGATTGTTGGAATCTCAAATCCAACGTAGTTGCTCATTTTTCTGTAAGGACCCATCATAGTGAGTTGTGGCGGCTCAATTGGCACATAAATGGCACACTCAAATTTGCGTAAGTATAAGATCCATGGTACCTAGTCACTAGTTGTAATGCAGAGGTAGATTGAGTGGCGGTGGGTTGTAGATGAATTAGCATAGCTGCATGCGATATTGCATCACCCCAAGCAGATATAAGGAGATTGGTGTGCATTACCAATTTCTGAGCTACCATCGTAGTCATTTTTGCAAGACCAGTTGGGTTTGTTCATAGGAAAATGATCTCCAACATCAGTCCCATTGCAACACCATCAAAAATCTTCGATGTACGTAAACTTTCTAGCATCGTCAAATCCAATTAACTGAATAGGATGATCCGGGTAGTGAGCCTGTTGATATGTGTTAGGAGTGTAGCATAAACAACATTACAAGTGGACAATGGCACAATACGTGACCAGCGTGTTTGCTTGTCAGTTAACATCATGAGATATTTAAATGAACTAGTCCACAGAATCCCCATGGATTCTATGTAAGAACAGAATAAGTATTTTCATATTATTTTCATAGGACGGTCTTAGTCCTAATTTGACTAAGGAACAGGCTTTATAAAAATGAGCGAGAGGCTTTAGAAACAACAAATAAGGATTTTGGTTGGGCCTAAGTGTCTGAAACGTTATTTAAAGCAAACTCCGTGATTGCAGCATCACGTAGGGGACCATCACCATGATGGACTCCATACATGGCGTCATGGATAGGGACTGTGACAGCCCTAGGCTGGTGGTGGACAGCGGCTGCGCCAAAGGCAGCAATGGTGATCATACCTAGTCCAGGAATCAACTTTTGATTCGTTCTTCGTTTCGCTCGAAAGAATGGATGTCCGTGTGAAGTCTTTAGTAGACGGATCATCATATCATGACCCGGATGATCTATCCTATAGTGACAAAGTCAATATGTGTCTAAATCCAAGAGATTTTCTCTCATAACTTTATTGGATTTAATAGCTCAAATAGTGACATAGAGTCCACTAGAGAGACACATAAACTTCTCTAAGATGCACCTTTGTTTGCAATAGGAACTCATTTTCGTTCTCTACATGTGTTTTCGAATGGTATCCGTTGGCTATTCATAGGGTGCGATTTTCCCTAGAAGCGTAGAGTTTTTTTGTGACAGTAATCAAGGTGCCATTTGGCAAGGGGAACTTGGGCTATCCCATGTCCTTGAATTAATACTGATGGCTCAGCCATCGTAGTCACAAAGTAATATGCTCAAATCAAAATGGAGTCATAATGAAAAGAACTCGAAATTTTATTCATAAGCCAACCGAGTACATCATTATCTCTTAACCATTAGGAGAATCAAATCCAAATGCTAGCTAATGCAAAACAAAGGTAGTCGTTTGACTTTTTTCGGTAATTCCAAAATAAATATGACCATTCCATGTCCTTGAATTAATACTGATGGCTCAGCGATCGTAGTCACAAAGTAATATGCTCAGAATCAAAATGGAGTCATAATGAAAAGAACTCGAAATTTTATTCATAAGCCAACCGAGTACATCATTATCTCTTAACCATTAGGAGAATCAAATCCAAATGCTAGCTAATGCAAAACAAAGGTAGTCGTTTGACTTTTTTCGGTAACTCCAAAATAAATATGACCAGGTGAGTAGAGAGATGTCGATGGAGCAAAGCTGGCTGAAGTACCACTTATCTCAAAACCTTCCTAGACATCATACTCATTTTGGATGAGCCTATGTGAAGAAAAACTAAACCAATGGAATTTACTACAAAGTATATGGCAATTGCCTATTACATCTCTTGGAAAAATAAAGACTTAAATAGAATTGACGATCTATTGATCCCAGCCAGATTTGTAGCCTTCAACCCTTCACTCTAGATCATCGTCTTGATCTTCTTGTTCCACATAGTGAGTTTCTCTTGCTTCATAATATGCTTTGTAGGCGGGGACATTATTTCCACGAGCTCTACAAATATGTGCCCAATGACCGGACACTCCACATCGGGAACATACATCTCTTTTCTCAGACTCCATTGATTGAGGCACTTTGAAAGCGTCATAGGAATGGCTCTTAGTGTTGGTGGCGCCACCAACATGGCCAGAGGCGTTGCCTCCTTCTCTATTTCCACATTGACCTTTTCGGTTCCATGTTTGCCTATTTTGGCGGTTACCTTCCTTTATGGAGTGATTATATGGACCAGAACATCCAGAAGTATCCCTAAGA
This sequence comes from Rosa lucieae, assembly GCA_024704745.1. Lineage (NCBI taxonomy): Eukaryota > Viridiplantae > Streptophyta > Magnoliopsida > Rosales > Rosaceae > Rosa > Rosa lucieae. The sequence goes on from CM045497.1 coordinate 37,228,028, forward strand.
TTACGGTTTCGCTCTTGGCTCCTCTCTTAGGGGCACGATTATAATTAGACTCCAGAATATGCTCTGTTTCTACGGATCTCAAATTATAGTTCTTCACAAGGATGTTGTTATGCTTTTCAGTGACATTCATAGCTCTAATGAGCCCATGAAACCTTGTGATCCGTCCTACAGTAACATCGATTCTATAGTTCTTTGCAACCATCAAAGTAGAGACGGGGAAGGTGGGAGAGTCCTCTCAATCAACATCGCATCTATGATATCTTTTCCACAGAATTCCATCAAGGATTAATGTGAACTGCTTCCGAGTTGTAGTCAAGAATTGTCTTGAAATCACAGAAGCGGAGGCTTTACCATCTCACTTCTAGGTCAGGAAGCAGGTAGTCACAACGTTGCCAAATCTTTCATGAGTGAGACCACAACCTTTAGGGGTATTCTTCATTCATATACTCGTACTGGAGCGAATCATCCATATGACAAGTCATTGGGATGATGGCTTTTGCCTTATTTGCCTCTAAGGGTGCTCTATTTGCTTCTAAAGCTTGAGCTTGCTCAACAGTCAGCACGTCCTGGCTAGGCTTGAGAATCGTATCCAGGATTCCATCGACCTTGAGATGCTGGCGGACATCACGAACCCGGCCACTTGTGTTATCCAGAGCCAGTTTTTCTAATGAGCGAAGTCTAGTCTGTTCAAGTTACTCATCTTGAAAGAGAACAAGAAAAGTATGGTCAGTTTCAGAGAGAAAAAGGCTACCACTAAAACAATAGAATTTCTGAGCGTAGTCGCTTCCAAGAAATTAGGGATTTCTGAGCGTAGTTGCTTCCAAGAAATCCTATTCCAAGAAATTAGATTAGATAGAAACAATGATGTGTTTGTGGTCCATCATAACTTCTCAACAAACTCTAAGTTTGGAGGACTCTACAAGCTCCAAGCTTGGAGTAGAACGGACCCCCACAATTATGCTTTGGGTCTCCCCTATGAAGAATAAAGGGGGGTAGACGAAGGGAGGTTGCAAGTCCCCAAGGAAAAAGAAGAGAAAATGAACAAAAACTCTAAAAATGGGAACTTTAAAACATACCTCTAATTAAGGTTTATGGTGTGGCAGAGGTGTGGCACGATGAGGCATGCTGTGGCAAGATGTGGCACGCTGAGGCAAGGTGTGGCAGTGTTGTGGCTTGCTGTGGAGCATTGTGGCAAGGTGTGGCATGTTATGGCATGGCTGTGGCTCGCAGTCACGTGCTATGGTAAGGTGTGGCAGCACTGTGACTCGTTATGGCACACTATGGCAGGGCTGTGGCTCGCTATGGTAGCACTGTGGGAGAGAATTGAGTCGTGCTTTCATTGATACTAGGGGCCTCTTTATATAGAAGATTACAAGATATAGAATCAGAGTTGTACAAGGAAAGATAATCATATAATTAATCGGATATCTATGAATATCTCCGAGAACATCTCTAATTCAAAACCCTATTATAACTAGGTTAAGTAACCTAGAGTTTGGGCCAGACACATATTTTGGATTTACTTGAACAATATATATATATATAGTCGCAATTTTTAATTTTTGTATATACCTTGTATTTTATTTTATTTCTAGTTACTTATATCCTTCACTTTGTGTGTTCTTTAGGTGTGTATGAATCTTATTGCTCAATCAAGTGAAGAGCATCCATCTCCTCCAAGCACACCAAGTGACTATCAGGACCATATCATTCAAAAGGATAGTGGTGAAGATGAACCTCGTCCCATCGGTCCACTCACTCTACTTCAATACGTTGATCAAAGAGCAAAGGAGTTGATAAGGCAACTAAGGGAGGAGTGTCCTAAACTAAAGATGGGTGATGAACCAAGGCCATTGAAGGACTACACTATTCCTACTTTCACAAATCATCCAAGTTACATTCTCTTACCACCATGTGCTCATGCCTTTTCCATTATGACAAGTACCTCACAACTTCTACCGGCTTTTGATGGTGGCTTCTCTAGCGATCCATTTAGGCACATCAAGCTATCTAATGGAGTTTGCTCAACGGTCCAACTCAATGGTATTGATGAAGACAACCTTAGGCTAAGGCTTTTCCCCTTCTCATTGAAGGATAAGGCCAAGGATTGGTTGTACAAGATTCCTGCGGCAAGTATCAACTCATGGTGTGACATGAAGGCCGCATTCCTCAAGAAGTACTTTCCACCTTCAAACAGCAATGTATTAAGGAATTCACTCATGACTTTTCAAGAGTTCCCATCGGAGTTGTTCCATGAGTCTTGGGAGAGATTCAAAGACATGGAGCAAAATTGCCCTAATCATGGTGTTAAGAAGTGGTTGCTATTGAGCACTTTCTACAATGGGTCAAGCCAAGATACCAAGAGAAGAATGAGATTGAAGCGGAAAGTGTTCTTGACTCATTAGCCGAGTCATCCCAACTCTATGGTAATCCAAGTGATAGAAGACTGGTGAAAGAAGCCAATGTCATTTTGAAGGATCAACAAAGAAGAGGAGGTATGTATGAAATGGATCCACCAAATACTCAAATGGAAATTGAGTTGAAGAGGATTGAGGCCAACATGAATAAGAAGCTAGACTTGATTCTTAATGTACAAGGAAAACAAGAGCAACTCCAACCTATGTCAAGCAAGATGGTTCAGCAAGTTTGCTTAATTTGTGAAAGTGATCAACATGAGACAATGCTTTGTCCAAGAGGAGGTGCACTTCAAGTTGATATAGAGCAATCTAACCAAGTTGGTTTCCAACCATGGCTAAGAAATGATCCATATAGTAACATCTACAATCCTGGATGGAGAATTAACCACCCGAACTTCGGGTGGGGAGGCAATCAAATCCGAGAACCAAGGTTGGATAATCATGATCAAGGCCTAGTGGTGGCTATCAAGGTGCAAGCTCCTCCAACTACAACAATCAAGGAGCCAACACTCAATACCAAAGGGCACCTTATCAACCTCCACCTTGAGCACAGTCTATAGTGTCACCTTAAGAGTCATTGAAGAAGCCTAGTGTTAAGGACATGTTAATGAGTTTCTTTGTAGAGAACAAGGATACTCAACCAAAGCAAGATGAGAAGATCAATGTCCTTCACCAAAGCATGAGTAAGCTTGAGATACAAATGGGGCAACTAGCCCAAGAGTTAAGCCAAAGGAAGCAAGGTGTGTTTCCAAGCCAAGTGGAGAACAACCCAAGGCATGAAGCCAAGCCCATTACTACTTTGAGAAGTGGGAGGCAAGTTGAGAATAATGTGTACATGCCTACTAATGAGGAAGCTGTAACTCCAAGAGAGCCATCCGGTTTTGGAAAGAGAGAAAATGGCAAGGCAAGAGAGTTGTCACATGGAGAAATTATCTTGGGGTTTAATGATGGTGAAGAAGAAGCTTTGAATGAGAAGACGAATGCCTTTGACAAACCTTTGGGTTTGAGAGTAGCTTTAGAAGAAGAAGAAGTGCAAGAGAAAGCCTTGAAGAACAAACTTAATACCAAGGCCGAAACTCATGACAAAGAATGCTCTACTTCAACCAAAAGACCATTCAAGAGAGGTATCACTTTCAATCCTCCTATGAAGATAGTTCAAGATAAAGAAGTTTCCCTTCCTTATCCTCAATTTCAAAGGAAAGAGGCATTGAAGCAAAAGAATGAGAAGGTGAAGAAGGAGTTTCTTGACTTATTTAGGAAGGTGGAGATTAACATCCCTCTTTTGGATGCAATCAAAACCATTTCTACATATGCCAAGTTTCTCAAGGAGCTATGTACCCACAAGAGGAACTTTAAGAAGGATGAGAAAGTGTGTCTAAGTGAAGAAGTTAGTGCAGTTTCGCAAAGGAAGCTTTCGCCAAAGTTAAGATCTGGGTTCATTCACTGTTCCATGCAAGATAGGTAAAACTTTCTTTGTTAAAGCTTTGAAGGATTTGGGTGCTAGCATCAACTTGATGCCGCATAGTATCTATGAGTCTCTTGAAATTGGTGAAATTCGGCCCATTGCTATCTCTTTGGAAATGGTGGATAGGAGTATTGTTTACCCAAGAAGGGTTATGGAAGACGTTCTTATGAAGGTAGAAGACTTGATCCTACCGGCGGATTTCATCATTCTAGACATAGAAGAGGCTCTTCCTCATGAAAAGGAGTTGCCTATCATCCTTAGGAGAGCATTTATTGCAACCGCCGGTACTAAGATTGATGTCAAGGAGGGCTTAATGACTATGACCTTTCATGATACCACCATTGCTTTTAGAATCTTTGATGCAATGAGTAAGCCATCAACTGCCTATGATTGTTTTCCGATTGATGACTTGGATGGTATTGACAAGATGGTGAGAAAACTTTCATTGAAAATGCATCTCAAGATCCATTGGAGACGTGTTTACATCATAAAGGTATAGAGTTGATTGAAGAGTGAGGCAACCAAAGAAGCCGCGATTACTCTTGAAGCCTTAAGGCCTTGCACTCCACATTTGCAACCAAAGATTGAGATACCTCTTACTAACTCTACCTCTTTACTCCCATCAATTATGTGCCCTCCTACTCTTGACATGAAACCACTTCCTTCTCATTTAAAGTATGCTTTCATTGGTGAAAACCACAAGTTGCCCGTAATTATCTCTTCACAAGTGAGTGATTTGCAAGAACAAAAGCTACTTAGGGTGTTAGATGATCACAAGGAGGCCATTGGTTGGAGTATTGCTAATATCAAAAATCATAAGTCAAGTATGTGCATGCATAAGATCCTCCTTGAAGATGATATGAAGGTTAGGAGGGGTCTACAAAGGAGGCTCAATCCTCCAATGCAAGAAGTAGTGAGGAAGAAAGTAATGAAGTTACTTGATGTTGGTGTCATCCATCCCATTTCCGATTCAAAGTGGGTGTCACCGGTTCAAGTGGTTCCCAAGAAGAGTGGCATGACGATTGTGACTAATGCTAAGGGAGAGCTTGTCCCTCAAATAATAGCAAATGGGTGGAGAGTGTGCATTGACTACCGGAAGCTCAACAAGGCCACAACGAATTATCACTTTCCATTGTCATTCAATGATCAAATGCTAGAGAGACTTGCCGGCCATGCGTATTATTTCTTTCTTGATGGGTATAGTGGCTACAATCAATTTCCCATTGCTCTGGAAGACCAAGACAAGACCACCTTCACTTGTTCATATGACACCTTTGCCTATAGAAGAATGGCATTTGGTTTGTGCAATGCACCGACAACTTTTCAAAGATGCACGATTTTCATTTTTAGTGATATGGTGGAGAGATTCATTGAAGTGTTCATGGATGACTAGTGTCTTTGGGGATTCATTTGATCAATGCCTACACTATTTGGTACTTGTGCTTCAAAGATGTGAAGATTGCAACTTAGTCTTGAATTGGGAGAAGTCCCACTTCATCGTGAATGAGGAATTGTTCTTGGTCATGTGGTGGGTTTAACAGGAATGGAAGTTAACAAGGCCAAAGTGGAGCTCATTTCCAAGTTACCACCTCCACACAATGTCAAATCAATTAGAAGCTTTCTTGGACATGTCGGTTTCTATAGAAGATACATGAAGGATTTCTCCAAGATCAGTAAGACCCTTTATGATTTGCTAGCTAAGGATGCTCTTGTTGTGTTTCATGAACATTGCTTGAAGGCATTTGAGACAATCAAGGTGATGTTCACTCAAGCTGATCCTATCATGAATGCACCGGATTGGTCTCTTCATTTTGAATTAATGTGGGATGCTTCGGATTATGCTATGGGAGTGGTTTTGGCTCAAAACAAGGATAAGGTACTTCATGCTATTTACTATGCTAGTCGTACCTTTTACGAAGCACAAATTAACTACACCACAACGGAGAAAGAACTTCTTGCAATTATCTTTGCCCTTGAGAAGTTTAGAAGTTATTTGCTTGGTACCAAAGTTGTTGTGCACACGGATCATAGTGCCTTGAAGTATCTTTTGTCGAAGAAGAAGGCTAAGCCAATATTGATTAGATGGATTTTGCTATTGCAAGAGTTTGATATTGAGATCAAAGACAAACCGGAAAAGGAAAACCAAGTGGCAGATCATTTGTCAAAATTGGTTGAAGAAGGTGATGACTCCTTCATTCCTTTGAAGGACACTTTTTTGGAATGTCAAAGAACTCCCATAGTTTGCTAATTTGGTGAACTACCATGCAAGTGAAGGGAAGTACATTCCAAGTGAGCTTGATTATCAAGGAAGGAAGGGGTTCCTCAAGAAAGCATGCCATTACTTGTGGGATGACCCATATTTTTTCAAGTTTGGCAAGGATCAAATGTTGAGAAGATGCATAGCTCAAGAGGAGGCTCCTAGTATCCTTTCTCATTGCCATACACTTGCTTGTGGAGGTCATTATGGAGGGAAGAAAACGGCATTCAAGGTATTAAGTTGTGGTTTTTATTAGCCTACTCTTTTCAAAGATGCACATGCCTATGTTAGTACTTGTGATAGATGCCAAAGAAGTGGTAACATTGCTTCAAGGAATCAAATGCCCCTTACCAACATCATGGAAGTAGAAATTTTTGATTGTTGGGGCATTGACTTCATGGGACCATTCCCAAGCTCTTATGGCAATCAATACATCGTTATTGAAGATGATTATGTGTCTAAGTGGGTAGAAGCAATTGCAAGTGCCAAGAATGATCACAATATTGTGCTCAAATTCCTCAACGAGAACATTTTCCAAAGATATAGCACTCCAAGAGCCGTCATAAGTGATGGAGGATCCCACTTTATCAATAAGTATAGCATCAAGCATAAGGTCGGCACTCCTTATCATCCACAAACAAGTGGTCAAGTTGAAATCTCAAACTGGGAGATTAAGAGCATTCTAGAGAAGGTTACGAGAATTATAAGGAAAGATTGGAGCACCAAAGTTGGAGATGCATTATGGGCTTACTAGACAACCTACAAGACTCCATTTGGTATGTCACCTTACCGGTTAGTATATGGTAAAGCATGTCACTTGCCGGTGGAATTGGAGCACAAAGCAAGTTGAGCAATCAAAAAGCTCAATTTTGATCTTGACAAAGCGGGAGAGAAGAGGAAGCTTGACTTATGTGAGCTTGATGAAATCCGAATGGAGGCTTATGAAAATGCTAAGTTGTATAAGAAGAGAAGCAAGCTTTATCATGACAAGAAGTTGGTGAAGAAGAAATTTTATGAGGGACAACTTGTCTTCTATACAACTCAAGACTTTAGATTGTTTCCCGGAAATCTTAGATCAAGGTGGAATGGTTCATTTGAAGTTGTGCAACTCTTTTCCCATGGTGCTATTGAGATCAAGAATTAGAAGGATAGGAGCACCTTCAAAGTTAATGGCCATCGGTTGAAGCCATATTTGTTAGCAAGCTTGGGAGATGAAGAGGAAGTCTTTTACATCATGGATGCTCCTCTTATTCCTCTTCATTGATTTGGGGAGTCAACGGATAGACAAGATGTCCTTAAAGCAAAGCTCTACCTGGAGGTAGCCATGCATATGATGCAAGTGAAGGATGATGAGTTCCCTTGAAGCCACCTTTTTGAAATAGCATCACTAAATTTGAGAGTATTAGATTGCAAGGCTTTCATGCCTTGTTGTGGGTGATTGTTGGTGACTTTCAGAGCACTTGTAATCCACAAGGGGGAGCAAATTTTAAACCTTCTTTTGCATTAAATTTCTTATTTCTTATTTAGTTATGGGAAAATTTCGCAAACAGTACACCAAGTAAAGGCCACTAATAATTCTTATACACAAAGTTTCAAACCAAACATTTCGGTACACGAAATATGAAACTCGACCCACTATCAGTACACGACGTCAATTTTTGACACCAAAATATCCATTATGCCCTCAGTTCTTTTTTTTTAATAACTTTTTTTTTCTGTTATTTTTTTTTTCCTTCGTTTTATCTCTTGCTTCTTCCTTCTTCCGGGCTCACTCCCTCACTCGAACTTTCGCCGTCAGGGACGGCACTGTTCTCTGCAAGGCCTTCGGCTCTGCGACCTCAATCTGGCTGAGCAGGGCCCACGAGCTTCAGTTCAACAACTGCGAGAGAGCCAAAGAGGCCCAAATCCACGGGATCGAGACCTTGATCTGCATCCCAACTTCTGACAGTGTTCTTGAAATGTGTTCCTCCGGTTTGATCAGAGAGAACTGGGGTTGATCCAACAAGCCAAGTCGTTGTTCGGGTCAGATCAGCCCGACCCGAAAACAAGACCGCTCAAGTTCATCAACCGAACTTCTCCATTTTTGACAGCGGCATCATTGCCAGCGTGTAGGAAGAGGATCACAGTTCGTACAATGACGACAAGAAACATGTTTTTGGTTCTAGCAAGAAGAAGAACGGAGCTCCGAACCCAAACCCGGACTTCGCAGATTCCGACTGCCAAATGAAAAGAGCGCCGAAGAAACGGGGCCAGAAACCTGGGCTGGGCCGAGACACGCCCCTCAACCACGTGGATGCGGAGCGGCGGCAGCGGGAGAAGCTCACCTCACAAGGGCGGCGTTGGAAGCGAGGGAGTGAGCGTGGAGGTGAGGAAGACGGCGTTGGAAGCGAGGGAGTGATCCCGGAAGAAGGAAGAAGAAAGAGATAAAAACGAAGGAAAAAAAATAACATTAAAAAAAAAAAATTGAGGGCATAATGGATATTTTGGTGTCAAAATTGACGTCGTGTACTGATAGTGGGTCGAGTTTTAGATTTCGTGTACCTAAATGTTTGGTTTGAAACTTTGTGTATAAGAATTATTAGTGGTCTTTACTTGGTGTACTGTTTGCGAAATTTTCCCTTTAGTTATTAGTTTGTTTGTATTTTTTTTTTTTTTGTGTATATGTGTGTTAGCATGCTCTTTCTCTCCATGCTCAGATTTTTCATTGAAAATTCTTTCAGGGAAACACTTTATAACATTAGGGACAATGTTAAGTTCAAGTGTGGGGGGAATGTGGAATGTGTGTTAGTGTTTAATTTTCAAATAAATAAATAAAAGAATTTTTTTAAAAAAATTGTTTTAGTTTCTTCTTTTCTAGTATTTGTGTGTTTCTTTTAGGTTCCTTCAACACCAATGATGAACTTGAGCCTAATATGTATGTGGCTAGAAAGCATGTTTGGGTCTAATGACACTACTACAAAAAGTTAATCACACAACACTAATCACACAACACTAATCACACAACGGAACACAAATCATCTGTTATGTGTTGAAGTCAGTTTTATTATACAACAGTGCTGATTATATTCTATTGTGTGAATGCCAACAAAGTGATAACTTTTTAATCGGAACTACATTGCACAACGGAATTAAGCATGGTCCGTTGTCTGAGCCTTCAAAATTGAGCGGGAAATTTCCCTCCACTCTCTAGTCTTGGTTGCCTCTTGAAATCTGAAATTTCGACTACTTGATACAATAATGCTTGAGGTTTCCATTGTGTGATTGAAAGCTGGATGCCAAATTTTGAGGAAGCTTGCTTGAATGTCTTCCACAAGGTAAACCTAGTGCAAGTTGTAGAAATTAGACAACAGAAGTTATACTTTTCTGTTATGTGAAGTTGGAATATATGCGACAACATTTTAAGCCAAAATGTTATGGGCGCGGTATATTCCCTCCATGTGTTTGGCATTTTGATTTTTGTAGTGCACTTTTACAATAGTTTGTTAGGTTTGTGTTGTGTGAGTCACTTTAGAATTTATTTGAAGTTTAATTATGCCTCCCACACTCTTGAAACTCTCTCGACAAAACGAAATGAAACTCCCAGTCAGTCCTCTCAGACACACCCTAAATCTCAGTCTGCTCTCAATCCTCGCTCACAAACCCTAAAGCGGCCTATTTGGATCTCTCTCACCATCCTCTCTCTCTATCTCTGCGCGAAACCCCTATCTCTCGTGAAAGCTCTCTCAATCTCGATCTGCAAGTCTGCACCATGGCCTTCATCTCAATCCATCGCATAATACCATGGCCTTCATTGTTTCAGCCGTCAAGCAAGAAATCCCCAAAATCTCCTACAGATGAAACCATCTCCATGGCCATCGTTCCGTCTGAGTCGAGATCAGCGATGACCAAGCTCTCGACGACCTCTTCTATCGTCTCTGATGTCTTCATCGTCCTCCTCCACTCTCTCGTCATCCAAATGAACATCTCATCAGTTTCCCATTTTGTCCTCCACTGAGTTGCTTTTCTTTCTGATGATTTTGGTTTCGTTGGTTACTTGGGTTTTTGAGAAATTAGGGTAATTGGTATGAATTGGGGTTTTGGGTTGGTTGTTTCTGATTCTAGTTTGAAATGCTTATGAGAAATTTGGGTTTGGGTTTAGTACCATGATTTTGATTAAATGAGTTTGGGTGCTGTTTTGATGTTTTCCCTTAATTTCTTCCATTTTGTTATGTTTCTGTGTGATTTGAATTGAAGCAATTGTCTTAGAGGTTTCTGTCGTACAATGAACTATGCTTATGTTTTGTTATCTGGTGTATGCTTACTTTTGTGACCTTAGTTAGTAGCCAGGGTTCTGTTATTTCTAATGGTAGAAAAAGGCTCAGCTGACAGAAATTTCAATAATGAAAGGGTAAGTTTGCACTTCATTCTATGGATACATATAATCTACAACATGTTTCCTAATTCACAAATCAATGAAAAAAGCAAGGGTTGAAGGCCCAGAGTGAGTTGGATATATGCGCCAAGGGGTTAGAGGTGAATGGCCTGAGTAGGTTGATGGGTTCGGAGGCTATGAATTACATTTGTGTGGAGTGGAGGAGTTGTATGAGAAGATGCTTGTGAAGATTGAGAGCTTGGCCAATGGCCAGCCAAGTTGAGAACAGCTCTGCGAAGATTCGAGATGAGGTAAAGCTGATACTTGAATGATCATGATTGTGAATTTAGCAACTTTTTTTGGAGGATAGGATAGTGTGTAAAATGAATATGGGGTTTAGTTGAGCCAGTCAAATAGTTACTGAATTTGTTCAATGTCAGGTTTGTATGCCACGATTCGTTAAGTTATTGGATTTGCGCATATAAGCATTACTAAAAGAAGATGATGATCATGAGAGTGTAGTTATTTTTTGGAAGATAGTGTGTAAAATTGGATGGGGTTTAGTTAAGGCAGTGAAATAGTTACTGAATTTATGCAGTGCTGGGTTTGAATGTGTCAATTCTATTTTTTGTTTTGAATGCTGCTAGGACTGCTGGATTGTAAAAATTGCTAAACTCTTGGGCATTTTTTGCTTATGTAAGGTAACTTTCTTTTCCTTCTTCTTCTCCCTTTACTATATATAGTTTCAATCCATGAACTTTATTTATGGTAGTTTCACAGTAAAAACAGGATATCAGATGGCCCATCTTGAATATCAATGCCGCTAGTAATATTGAATAACTTGTATCCATAGAACTCCAAGTAAGTTAATGCCCAGTTGTGTACATCTTTGAACAATGAACCAACTCCAATCGTTTCTGAAGTCGTGGAATATCGATTGATGGCTAGTGGAGCTCAATTCATTGAATTGACTAAAGTGGTGAGCTTGGATACCGAACTGAATAAGAGAAATTGGATGGGCTCTACTCAACGATCACAATGCATGGTAGCTGCAAGTTATGCTTGTTCAAGATCTCTGTTAGCTCAAATTGAGTTAATTTGATGTCGAAGAAGCTGTAGACTAAGTTGGGTTTTTGACAAGCATCAAAGGTAAAAATTAGAGGTTCTGGGTGGAATTGTTCTTTGATTTAATTATGTCCTAGAGTTTGATTGACTTAGAGTTGAATGGCATATTGTCAGTACACGAGTTGAATGTGAATTTGGTTGTGTTACGGAACTGGGTTTGCCCTTTTGAATTAATTGATATTTTATTTGTGTATTAATTTTGTTTCTGATGGGGTTGTGGGGGTTTGTGTTAGTTTATGAGTGAGGCTCTGGAAACCCAAGTGAAGAGCAAGGTCTCCATCAAGGTAATGTTCTTTATTTCGTGTTTGTATTTCTGGGTTTTCGTACTGAGATTTGAATTACTGAGATGCTTTGTTTGGTCTGAACATGCTTCTCCCATGTGGTTTGCTTGTGTATTTGAGTTGACTTTGTCTTAGAACAGTTGTATGGTGTTTGGTGAAGTGATTGTTTCAGTGATTGGTTATTATTATCTGGGTGTGTTCCACTTGATTTCTGACTTCCTGTGAGGTGTTGATGTTATCGAAGGAGCTTGGTAATTACAGACATGCTCTTACTGATGCTGAGGAAGCAATTAGGCTTAGAAACACTAATGTCAAGGTAGTACTAATTCTTGAACATGTTCTTGTTCTTAGCTGGGATTCGTTTGCAAAGTTTGAATAATTGGTTGTTTGAGGTGTTAAGCATATTTGGGTGTTGGCTTAGGCATTTGACCAAGCTGCGAAATGAGCTCCAATGAACTTGACTTTTGATTTGGTGGCTGGGCAGCTCTTGAAAATAGTCCAAGTCCAAGATTAATTGGAAATGACCTTTGTTTTGATGTTGTTTTTATTAGATGTCCCAGTGAATAATTTGTTTCCAGCATTATATGATTGATTGCTTGCGAATAAATGAAGTTAGATGTTTGTGTTCTTGACTGTAGTACTATATGAGCAAGATTCTGAACTTTTCCGTTTGAATTTGTTAGAAGTGTTGAATGAAGCGTCATCATAACCTTGCGATTTCTGGTTTCTACTTGCAAGATAAATATGGTTCATTTGAGATAATTTAGAAAGAGGCAGATATCCGAAACTCCGTGATATTGCTTTTTGTTATTCCCCGTATCTCAGTAATTGTGCACATGTTCCAAACTTCTTAAGTTCATAGATTTGCGACTAGTCAAACACATCCAATTTACAGTTTTATGATAGAAAGTTAGTTAAGTAAACAATTATCTGCATCAAACAATCTGTTTTCTTTTTTATTTATTTATTTACTATATGCTTTGTTTGTCTTTTCAAATATCTCAATCTTTAGTTTCTTATTATTAACACTTGTATAGTTCTATTCTCCAATTTCTGCTTGGTTGAACCGTTTGCTACACTTGCAGTTTCAGAGGCTCTTTCTGAGGATTTGCAGGTTAGACAATTAATTGCTATCTTATGCTTGTAGTTGTTTAAATTAAACAAAATGAGAATTTCTTCTATCAACCTTTACCTTCTCTGTGCTCTGTATATGGTACATTTAATCTGTGGTGAGTTTGATCTCAATGTTTGGAAATGAAACTTCTTATAGGTGGGTCTATGAAGGAGTCATTGATGATCATTATGGTGAATGTTTCATTGCTGAGAACAAATCTCTTCAAAAGGTATTGTCTGCTCTAAATGTGAAATAGATCAGCTTTCCATTGTACTCGTCAATCTACTCGGAATATGTGTTTGTGTATTATCAAATACAGCGAACACTCCTGAAGTAAGTTCCCTTACATTTCTTTTGAGCATATTTAGTTGGTCTTTTTTCCAGTACCTATGTTTTCCAACATATTTCAGTTGTTAATTTCTTTGGTAACCTGCTAGGTACTCACTCAGAACTTGTGTTCAATAGCAGCAAGCAATTAATGGCATTTTAAATGCATGGCCACAAGAAACTAATGTAAAAAAGTTATTATAACCTGCATGGTTGCAGACGTGAAGATATATGGGTAGAGTTGCACTGTGGGCAAAGCATTTAGGACTTGTTGAAGAATGTTTCAATCAGCTAGAGAGTCTTCAATGTGTTCAAAGGGTAAGGTCTTTGGATGAGCAGAACTGGAGTCAATACTAGTACAAGGTCCTTGTCCATCATGTGTAGGATCGATGACGTAAAAGATCGAGAGGGTACTTATCATCTTTGCCTACAAGAGAGCTTCGGCAAGAACAAATGAAGGTGCATTAAAGGAAAGCGCCAGTAATCTATGTATTTTAGGTCTTCCTAGCTAGAACATTTTACAAGTACAGACTCAATTTTCTATGTTTTCTGAATGGTTTATAATGCTCACACAATGGTTAATAAAAATAATATGTTGTCTGAGTTCTTCTCACACAATTTGTTAAGGCAATCCAAGTTGTCCAAGGTTAAGTCATACAACACAATACAAAACTATGTGTTGTATGATGATAAAAGAGTTCAAAACAGTCACTGGTTGGTACCCAATTTGATTACAATATTCACACAACGGATAACCAAATATAGTTGTTGTGTGAACTAACAACCAACAACAAAAGAAAACAAAATTCTGTTGTGTTAGATTCATAACACACAACAGAAATAAAATGATCACTGTTGTCTGAGTAATCAACAGACAAGGGAGATAATTTTACTTCAGTTATGTGTTACTTACCTCAGACAACAAATATTAAGTTATTTCCATTGTCTGTTATTAGTCTCAGACAACAAAGAATGAGTTATATCCATTGTCTGTTATTAGTCTCAGACAACAAAGAATGAGTTATATCCGTTGTGTGTTATGAATCTCAGACAACAAAGAATGAGTTATATCTGTTGTGTGTTATGAATCTCAGACAACGGCAAATTTTCTTTTCTGTTGTCAGACTGTACCGCGGCATCCCCGAGCATGCCATGCCAGGCATATGCCTGCGCAGAATTCACACAACGGAAACTAGTATTCTGCTGAGCAAAGTACTATCACACAATGGTGAAATCATCGTTGTCTGATGTTTCAATCACACAACACTCACTTAGACCACTGTGAGCTTGGTCATCACACAACACAAATCCACCGTCGTCTGATGACCTTTTTGTAGTAGTGTGAGGTTTATTTTTAAAAATAAACCATTATGGATCAAGTGTTTGATTTCATTTATATCCATATTTGTCATATCAATATATTGAGCTAGAGAAGTATAGTGAGACTTGTGGGAGCTATTACATGCCACATAGTGAGATTTGAGCTTAATTGAAGTACATGCATAGTTCTAAGCACTAATTTCTTCATGATTGGACATCTCATTTGCTTTGCATCTTAGAACTTGCTTCATATCTTTCGAAACTCTTTATCTCAATTTTACATCATGAAAATGATTTAGGCAACTAGGAATCTATCATGGCCAAATGAGTATGTCCCAAAAGATTGAATACCCTTAAATTGCCATTTTGAGCCTTTGTATAATTAGCCTTTCAATTCTTCACACCATAAATGTCTACCTTTAACTTAAATACTTGCTTACCCTCTCAAGTTTTCTTAATGAGCAATACGAGATTGTTTAAGTCATGATGCTAAAAAAAACAAGTTTGGGGGTACTCGAGAAAGAATTAGTGTGGGGGTGCTCTTTATTTTGCAATTTTACTTTGTATTAGTGAGAGGGGAAAAATTGTAAAAAAAAAAAAAGGAAAAGAAAGAAAAAAGAGGAGAAAACAAAAGAAAATCTCAAAAGAATGTTATTTCAACTCAATAATTAGTTTTGTTTAAGTTTGGGAGAGCAGTGAGACAGTGGAAATTTTGATCATCTTTAGTTCTTAAGTTCTTAATCTCAAAAAGATTGTTGCTTATTAAGTTGCTTGAAAATTATTTTTCCCATCCATTTCATTTTTTTAACCCCTCACCCTAAGCCTTATTACATTCAATAAAAGTCCTTTGTTATCTAAGATGTGATTTTGTTGATAAGTGGAGATAAGATTGAAGGGCAAGCATATTACGGTATTGCATGAGATTGTTTTGAGTGTAGAATAGTTAAGCAATAAACATTTGTGTGAAAAATAGAGTGAATATCTTGTGAGTTTATGGTTAACGTGGTTTGACATGCATTCTCAATTTTGGTATGTTGAAATGACAAATTAGAGACATGTTACACATTTCAAAATACAAGCATTTGATCCATGATCCATGAAGTTTTAAGACCTAACTTGATTTTCATGCCCTATCTATATTGTGTTCTTTGAGGAAATTGTTGGAAGGATTAGGTAGTTGTTGTAGTGTCGGATTTGGGTTAGTTTACTTGAGGACAATCAAAGATCAAGTTTGGGGGTATTTGTTGGTTCTTAATTCATATACATATTTGTGCCCTAAAACATGGAAATTACTTGTTCTAAAGTCCAATTTAATGTTGACTAATCCAATTCCATTATTTCCCTAATCTTGTACTTTTGCTTAACCTTTGTGTTTATTTATATATATTTATTATGATTTCCAAATCATGCTAGGAAATGATGGAGAAGCATGGAAATGAACTAAAAAGTCAACCTTAGCACATTTTCTTACTCCGGCTAGGAGAAAGCGAGCTACACAAGGAAGGAGGGTCGGTAGCCTGAACAAACAAACTCCAAATGAGTTGAAACTTTCCAGATCTATTTTAGACATCCTAAGGATCATTTCTTATGAAGAGCTCAAGAGTTAGTTCGGAGTGGAAGGTCTTCAACAGATTGGTCTAAGTTTCTGACTAAAAGACGAAAACGGCAAAACCGGATCTGTATGGATTCCGGCAGCATTTCCTGTCAAACTACAATGAACTAAACTTTGAAATTTTACCAGCATGATCTACAGATAAGAACATTTGGGATGCAGAAGTCAAAGGCCAATTCCGAAGTCTCGGTGAAGATTCAATTGAGTGAAGTTTTGGAAGTAGAAATGAATCCTAGTTGATCGAATAAGGGTAACTTGGCCGAGAATCCATTTTGGACGGATTTGTTGTGCATTTTTGGAAGAGTTATTGTACTTACATAAGCATTTTCCAAACGTAATTAGTTATAATGAGCCACGCTCATACTACCTCTAGCGGTACCAACAACCACCAATGGTGTGACATACGAAAACACAGCCAAGTAGGCTATCACCTGAGCCCAGGCTCACCCCTAGATCACCACTGACGCACCGCCACATGCCGCGCCAAGATTGGCTCACTGAAGCATCAGAAGCTGGGAATGAAGCATATCAGTCCCACATTGAAAACAAGGAAGAGGTCAGCCTCTTCCCCACCTATAAATGGTCCACTCCTCTCTTATCATTAATCACACATTTACTACTTACCTATTGTTATTCTGTCAACATAAATACATTGACTAACTTAGGCATCGGAGAAGAGAAGACTACCAACCGCGGTCTCCTTTAACGCCCTTTATATTTCATTTGACAAGTAACGGGAACAATAAGAATATCACAAGTAGTAGTTCGCCCCTCGAACCAGTGTTAACCAAGGTTTAGCTACCGCTGAATCTTAGACATTAACATTGGCGCCGTCTATGGGAATCCTTGAGAAAAAGGCCATCCCACCACAACAATCACCATGACTAATGGTAGCGAAGGAAACGCAGAAGAGCAAGCGGACCAGTCCATCAACCCTTAACCCACCAACCCAGCGGATAACATTAACTGCGCCTTATTCAACACTCCAATCAATCCCAGTGTGGAGCCCCGGGCCACCCCCCAAATCCAACAAACCTAGGTCTCAATGGAGGTTCATCCGGGCAGCAGTGGTCTCCCACTGGGCCAAGACCTCGCAGCTATGTATGAGTTAGCATTGGCGGACCTCCATAAGGCAAATAGGGAGCCCGAACAAGAGCGCAAGGAAAAGGTCGAGACTAGAAGCAGGTGGCCACGTTGATGTCGAAATTCGACGAATTGAAGAGGGCATTGGAGGCAAACACTAACCCAGCATAGAGCGAGCAATCACAAAGCACCAGGCGTAGCCGACCCAAAGCCGGACGATTGGTACCCGCACTAGTAATGCAGATGTAGGTACCGCTGAACCTATCTAAGCTGTTGGGAATGGGTCCTCCACCCCCACCATGATTGATGTTGGAGCAAGAAGCGGAATCATAACAGCACACCAACCGTTCCATAACTAGGGCAAGAACCGAGGGCAATCCACCTGTCCCCAGGTAGGAGTTATCTCAGGGGAACCTCTAGGCAGGATCATCTGTCGACGCAACCGCCCTAATCTTGGAGAGGATGCAACAATTGGAACAAAGGCTAATCCGAGCAGAGGTAGGTACCCCAGCTCCAATTTAGAATCCGCTCTTTGCGTCAAGACCAGGGCAATTCACCATCAGGATCCTGTAGACTGTCAGGCTAGCACATGCAAAAACGTTAAAGATATTACAATACAGCGGCCTGACTGACCCTTTCATCATATGGACACCTTCAAGAAGGTCACTAACAACAAGGGATTCAACGACGCCACTCTTTGCCACTTGTTCACCGAAATGTTAGATAGTGAGGCAATAAGCTGGTTCTTTGAATGCCCGCTGGGATCCATCGACTCATTCCACTCACTATCAAATGCTTTCCTATCGTGTTCATCCTGTTGGTCGCCGGACATCACAACACAAGCCAATTGTTCAGTTTCAGGCAAGGCGAAGAGGAAACACTGAAGGCAAATTTGTCACTAGATGGAGATCAGCGGCATCTTGGTGCCACGATCTTGATAAAAACAACGGCACTAGCAGCCTTTAAGCAAAGACTCCTGAAAGGACCATTTCTCTATCATCTCAACTACAATCATCCAAACGCCGCGTATGACCACGTCTTGAGCGAGGCCGTCCTCCACGTGCAGGCAGAATTCATCACATATGGAGAAACCCCACCACCACCTCCAACGCCAGAAAAGTCCACTCAACCCTCCTCCAGCCAGCAGGAGACCGCTAACAAAACCTCTGCTACACTGCCAACTAGAAAAAAAAAAAAAAAAAAAAAAGGCAATAAGGCAACTACCAAAGCAAGCGGCAAAAGGACCAGCATTACCACAAGAGCAATCGCGCGTTCCATGGGGATAACCGTAACAAACAAACGGACTCCTCCCAGCAGTACAGTGTTCACAGTCTTCACGGCCTCGTATGAAGAGATTTACGATTGTGCAAGGACCAGATACCACCACCACCTCCAGGAAAGTACCCAAGAGTGGGCAAACCAAGGAACACTGACAAGTGGTGCAAGTACCACGAATACAGCTGTCACAACACCAACAACTGTAACTCTCTTAAAACGGACTTTGTATCGTGAGGGCAAGTTAGAATAGTTCAAGGTACGGCAGCCACCACCGGTGGTTACCAATATCGAGCCCATGCACCGTATCAACACAATCAACGGTGGTGCTCCTATTACCAACATGTCCCATAGAGCAAGAAAGCTTTATGCACGCACTAACCACCCCAAGGAAATTTGCAACATCCGCTATGAGACATCCACTAAACTACCAAAATCTGGGTGGGAACCCATTACCTTCTCTAAAGAAGAAGAGCACGGAATACATCTCCCCCATGGAGATCCATTCTTGATCGAAGCCATGCTCGATAAATGGTCCGTGGGAAGGGTCCTCATTGACAGCAGATCCGTTGTGAATGTCATCTTCAATGGCTGCTACAGTCAACTCCAACGGAACAGAAATTACTCCAAGATCACGAACCCTTGCTCAGCTTCTCCGGCGATGTGACACAACCACTGGGTTCCAATTACATGCGCCTGGCCATCAGCGTTAACCCATGCAGAGCGGAGGTACATACAGAATTTATGGAAGGGTTATGTTGCTGCAATTCTCAAGGAGAGTTCTAGAATAATCCTATAAGATTATGACAAGATTAATCCATCATATTATCATTTGGATAATAAGCATGGTGCATAGGGTTCTCTCCATCCTTGTCATTTTGGTGACCCAGAACCACCCCAACACTCTTCAAATTCATGATTGTCATGCACAATAAAGAGAGCTAGTTGCTTCTCTCTTCTCCTAAGTCATCTTTTTTTACTCTACACTCTAATAGCTTATCATTACTTTCCTCTTTTTATTCAATCTCTTCCATACCATTTCCCCTTATTTTTAAGATCTATTACCACTCTCATACTCCATCTCCATGCTTCTTACAATGCTTGAGCTGCTCCTTTTGTTTTCATACATCATTTTACTCATTTCTCTCTTCTTTATATAAGCATCCCTTCATCAAACTCGTAAGGCATCAACCACACCACTCCATTACATCTTTTCTCTCCCTATATTCTCTACACAATCCACTATCATCTCTTCCACAAAACTTCCATCATCACTATCATCCTCCACTAAACCTCCATCACCACCACCATATATTCATAACCTCCACTATCACCACCACCAAATTCATCATCTTTTCCATCTACCTATTCTATTTCATATACATAAAGCTTCACAATTCCACCATTTCACCACTTGATTATTTCTACATCTCATATTCCATCATCAATCTTTGAAGAAGAAGGAGAGGAGTCTAGCATCACTTGAGGATTCATCATCATCATGACAAAATTTTCATGAGTTCATCTACACCATCCTCAAATTGATCATCACTAGTCACTTCTCTATCCCTACTTTTTAGTTTGATGTTCATAAACATGTTGGAGCTTATGTATTTGATTATGAGTGAGTAGTTAGTTTGTTGGGGCTAGGGTTGAAAGCCCTAGCCAATCTTATATGACTTTAATGTAAATATTATGTTTGATGCACTTTTCTTTAGCACCTTAACATGTTAGTTCAAGAGTATAATGTTTATGCTTAAACTTAATCAATTTGGGTATGAATATTTGCCATGACATGAGAAATTATTATGGCTTGATTAACCTTGGTTGTTTAAAGCATGATAGCATATCATATTTACATGTTAGGGTTGTGAACTATAATCACTTAGAGATAAGCTTGGTTGGTTTGCATAATTTTTTCATCTCCAAACTTTATGCACTTAGGTAAATGCATTAGATACCTAACCGGATTGAAAGACATGACTTAAGTAGTTAAGTACTACACCCGAGAAGGGTTGCTTGATATCATCAAATGGGCATGTCCCTTGTCATACCCAAGAGGGATGCAAGGAGAGAAATGGCTAATTAAAATGACATCATTCATTATAGAAGCATCATTGTTTGCAAGAAAGGTTAGAAGTGAAAACCTTAAGTCCTAACTCTCATACATTTTATTACATCTAACTTAACTTAGGCTAGTTTACATTTCAAGTATTAATTTAGCTATTTCTGAATCAAATCATCTCCAAAACCAAAATCATAACACTAGCCCATCTTGCGTGAACTTTGGTTCACTTGTTAGCCCTTGTTTGTAATTTTTCCATTTGCATATTCATCTAGCATCCTTTAGGTTTTCCTTAGCTAGAATGAGTTTTCCAATCCTCTGGGTACGATATCCCCTACTCATAATCCCTAACTATAACTTGGCCCTTATACTTGAGGGTGACTATTTGGCAAACACCACGTCAACCATTATTTTTTCAGTTTCACTTCCATCACTCATCTCAGGTTGCACAAAAAGGGTATCAATCTCCGCTTGTATTGCCACAATGTCGTGAAAAGCCTTATGCGTAGTGGGGTTTTTGGTTGCACTAATTCTCATTGTGACATCATAAAAAACCCTCAAGAACTTGACAAAAATTTCAGCTTTGTCCCAATCTGCATCAACGGTGGCCTCATTCTTTTTCTTGCAGTTTTAGATTTTTTCTGAACTAAAATTTCAATGTCTGCTTCCTCCTCAAGCTCCTCATCTTCATCGAAGTAGCCCAAGTACTTCTGGTCCTCCTCCTCAGCCAACCTATCAAAAGTTGGCCTCACCTCTGAAGCCGTGTCAAGCATGAGAAATGTGGAATTCCATCTTGTTGGAACATCCAACACATGAATTCTTTGACATTTCAGCGTCTCCTTTTCAACGCATAGCTTAAAGCAGTCCAATCTTCTTGAACTACTTCTAATATTATTTCACAGCATTTCTAATTGTTGCACAGCTTCTATCCATTATATGCAGTCCAGCCCTCACTATAATGTTCAAGATGTGAGCCAAACACCTCGCATGCATCAACTTGCCACCAAAAATTAGGGGTTTTTCCATCCTGCCATTTTCCTTATCAAATAATCAATTGCAACCTTATTTGCATTAGCATTATTAACAAACATAGTCAAAACCTTATCTATCTTCCACTGCACCAAACAAGTTTCTAAAAGCTTTCCTATTGATGTGCCTTTATGATTGGGAATCACACAAAAATTGAGGATTCTCTTTTGCAATTTCCAACCATGATCTATGAAGTGTGCTGTTAACACCATGTAGTTGATGTTCTGTACAGATGTCCAAGTATCTGTAGTTAAACACACTCTGTGGCCACTTAAATGCATCCTAAGCACCTCTTTCTTCCTCTCATACATCTCCAAGAAGCATCTTACTATTTTTTTCCTAGAAGGCACCTCAAATTGAGGAATAGCTACCTTTCAGAACCACCTAAACCCCTCATTCTCAATATGGCTAAATGGTAGTTCATCTATAACTATCATTTCACAAGTAGCTTGGACACAGATTCTTGTGGCTAGCCTTTGCAAACATGTAAGGTAGGTTCAGTTTGTCCATCACTAATAACACCTGCTGAGTTTCTTCTAAATTCTCCCTACCAGGATACTTCTTACACACTTTTCTACATGTCTACGCAAAGAACTGGTACCATTAAAAGAAGAATCAGCCGCAAGGTCTTTGCCAATTTATGAAGTGTGCTGTTAACACCATGTAGTTGATGTTCTGTACAGATGTCCAAGTATCTGTAGTTAAACACACTCTGTGGCCACTTAAATGCATCCTAAGCACCTCTTTCTTCCTCTCATACATCTCCAAGAAGCATCTTACTATTTTTTTCCTAGAAGGCACCTCAAATTGAGGAATAGCTACCTTTCAGAACCACCTAAACCCCTCATTCTCAATATGGCTAAATGGTAGTTCATCTATAACTATCATTTCACAAGTAGCTTGGACACAAGCTTCTTGTGGCTAGCCTTTGCAAACATGTAAGGTAGGTTCAGTTTGTCCATCACTAATTAACACCTGCTGAGTTTCTTCTAAATTCTCCCTACCAGGATACTTCTTACACACTTTTTCTACATGTCTACGCAAAGTACTGGTACCATTAAAAGAAGAATCAGCCGCAAGGTCTTTGCCACAATACCTACATTTTGCCCATTTCTCAAATCCTACTTGCTCTTTCTTCCCATCAACATCTTCGATGAGTGGACTGTCATACTTGTCGTAATGCTCCCACACCGACGACCCCTGGACCTTCTTCGTTTGCCTATCTCTTTTTCTCTTTTTCGGCTCACCTCGGGATGTTTGAGTTGGTGCTGCATCTGCCAGAGTTGGTTCACTTGGTTCCTTATTCTCACCTTAATGGGACACAGCAACAATCTCGTTCCCATTTCCTTTCTCAACTTCAGCTTATGGTTTAACCGGACATTGAGAATTTGATGGAGCTTCATAACTTACAGGTGATGATGGAGCCGATTCTAAGTGGCTCGAATTCGATGATGTTGCCATCGAAGAGGAAGAGAGGTAGAGAGGTAGAGTCAAAGATGAAGAGAGGTAGGCTCGGGGACTTGGGGTTGGAGGTTGCAAGCCTGATTTTTGGTTGGAGATGAAGAGAGGCTGTGTCAAGGTCGAGAGGCTACAAGCCTACAATTGAGATTCTCTTAGGGTAAATGCTTATTTGGGATTGTCTTAGGTTAGCTGTGGTCATGTCTATAGTTAGAGTATAGACTCTGAAAACTAACCAATAATGGGGAAACACGTGTATTGCTTTGGTCTTTTCAGTCCAAGAAGTCTTTGTAATTCATGAACCGAGACCGGCCCGGCAGAAATGCATCCTAGGACCAAACTGGCCCGAAAACAGTGATATAATGAGAAAAGCCCGGACCGAACCGACCTGTCAGGGTCGGATCGGTCCTGTTTTTCCGGTTTTCGGTCATTTGTGCCCAGGCTTATTCTAAAGTATAGAGTTTTTGTGAAAAGTGATATTCTCAAAAAGTTTACACAATATTTACTAGATTGACAAAGGCCTAAAATTTATATGAAAAGTGAAAATCTCAAAATTGTCCAGAACATTTTACTTGATTGACATTCTCAAACTCTTAGATCTATAAATTCATAGAAACCTTGAAACGTTCCTATAAGAGGACTAAAGTCCTAATTCTTATTTTTGACTTATGTCTTACATCAAAAGGAGATCACATCCTTGCAGCCACATAGAGCGACTACACTTTGGGTGTAGTAATCAATTAAGTCCATTGACCCTGTAGAGAACAGCCTCAGCAAGACTGTTACCAGAAGTAAGCAATCAAGCTTGTTGGACAAGCATCGCCAATGACAACTCTGTTAATTATTTCTATTAGAAAGAGATGTCCCAATCGTTCGTCGCACGGTTTTATATATATCAACTAGTATTCCAGGTGATCTCATTCATTAGAAGGTTCCTTAATGGGCTTACAACTGTTTAGTGTAATATATGTTGGGATTTTAACTACGCGAATGAACCGAGATTTAGAAATAAACACACCTGCAACAACATCACAATAAAATAGAATAAACAAACAAGGATGAAAAACAAAATTGACACGAGATTTAACGTGATTCGGCAAATTCCTACCTATGTTCACCAAGATATTTGCTCTTTCACTATGAGAATAAAACTAGTACAAGATACATGAGTTAAATCCCATAACCCAAATTTCAAAACCCTTGTACACCCTCACTTATAAAATACCCAAGAACACAATATTTCACCTAAGAGAATTTCCCTCTTATTAGCACTTCTTTATCTCACTCTCATGCACAACCCACAAGCTATTTCTATGCTTGTCAGATGCTTGTTTGCATGCTTTAATATATCAACCATGCTACACATATATAGGTATACCAAGAGTAAGGGTGGCAAACTTCCCATATTGTGAATAACGTGGAGCAGCAAACAAAGACCAAGTAAGTCTTCATTCAACATGCTACCACCATTGATAGCCTATAACAATTAATATATTCACATACCTATTTCACCTTACCAATTTACCCACAGATACACTCCCCTTAATTACCACGCGTTTTCTAGTGAGAGAAACTCCTTCTTCTCTCTAGCAAACCCAGCTTCCAGCTTTCCTCCCCCCCCCCCCCCCCCCCCCTTTCTTGCCAGATCTAGATCTCTCCGATCTGGATCTTTGGCTTGAAAGTCGGGGGAGATATTTTCCCTCTTCGCGAGGATTATCCCTACCCTTCTCGTGGTAGCTCCCTGCTGCCCCGGCGGTGGCAAGTATGCTTTCCCTTTTGTCTTTGCTTTCCTTTCCTTCCCAGATCCCCTTTTCCAAACAATTCCTAATCTCTAATTTTCAGCATACCCATCTCTACCATCCCTCCATTCTTCTATGTTCCTCACCCTCCCCACCATCCCTCTGCCTTCTCATGTCATTTCCATCTTTTCTCTCTTTACATTTTCTTCCATTCTCTTTGTCTCAAATCTCTTATTGATCATGGTTAAGATGCACATCCTCCTCACCCATCGGACTCCACTTCATCGATTGTTCCTTGGTCCATTGGGGCTCCGTCGTCAGCGTGGTTTGGATTGTCTGTTTTAACGAGTGTTTTCCATCCCCGCGCGTAAATCCGATGATTATGGTAGTGCAACATGGTCTGCATGGTCTTTGACCATCTGTCCCTTTGATCCCTCTGCGGATCAGTCTCCTTCTCCTTTTCTCTTTTTCTTTTTTTCTTCTGCTTTGGTTACTGTTTCTGAGGATGTTTTGTATGGATTAGAGATTTGGGTTATGGAGATATTTCAATGGGTTCTATGTTGCTGTACTTGCACAGGATTGTTTTGGTTGGACTCTAAGTCTTCATCGGCAGATCTGGTGACGTTTCTGTGTCACCTTTGGGCTTGGCTAGTGGCGGCAACGTCACTACGTCATCTCTCTTCTGATGGATCTGCATTGTGGCTGAAACTTGTAGGGCTATTTGGTTTTGTTTGTTGTTGTTTGTTGGGTTTTTTATTTGGGCCCGTTTTGGGTCTCTTGTTTGTATTGTAGTTCTAGCTTGTTTGAATAAACTTGCCAAACAATTTTTTCTACACCAGCTATGTCAATTGTCAAACATATATGTAGTTGCCACATTAATACTTGTAGGTCATTACTTTTTGTATAAGAATGAACACCAATCTCAACAATATATATATACAAGAAATAGTTGTATGAGGAGTTAAAAATAAAATCTGATAATGAAATTTCTATTTTTTATCAATTGATCACTACATATATTTTAAAAAATAAAATTCATCTTTAATTTTAATAAAACATACCTGTTATACAAAAGTGCAGCCTTAGACCATAACGAAGATTAGAACCTTAGCATCTTTCGTCCTAACTTAACAGTTAATCAGCTGAACCTTCACTCTAACCACTTGCAGATCAACCGATGACACTTTCCACAAACACAGCTATCAAAACAAAAACTAATACAACAAACATCAACAACAACGAAGCATTTTAAAGCTTAACCAAAATAGTATTGATGTCCATAATCAGATTCCAAATTCACATATTTCAAACAAAAAATGATCTCTAAAATGAATTGATTTCACACAAACAGACAGTTCAATTCTAAAACAAATAGAAATTTTGAAGGATTGCTCTTATAATTTTTTTGGTATTAATCTTGGCGGCTGACCTTGATACTCTGGACAAACCCTGGCTCTTATAATTATATCGCATTGTTCAAATCACCACTCTCAGAATAAAAACACCATCGCATTGTTCAAATCTTACAATAGCTACCTAGATACTCAGCTACTATATATCACAGTAACAATCAATGACTGGCAACCTCAAAAACAAAACAAAAAAGACATATTGTAAACTTATCTTATCCTACCCATTCAGGTCATAAAACCCAGAAGCCAAAATCTTAAAAAGATGAAAACTTTTAGATCGAGATTACCTTTTAAATGGTGCAGATGCTATTGGAGTATCAAATCGAAAGAACATATACAAAAGAGCCTCTTCGCCCAACACAGACCGATTAACAAACCCGGATTTGCCAAAATCTCCAGACATCTGATGATGAACGTTTGATCATGACAAGAAGAAATCGTTGAAATCAAAACATAAAAGAAGATTGGGAATTAACGAAAAAAATTGGTAAAAGAGAAAAAGGGAGAAAACGGATTGCCACCTAAAAACCCTCTACCGCTCTCGGATGTTTGGGCTGTTTCGTCTCTAAGATGGCCAGTGTTGTATGTCTCTCCCGATAGTCTCCATCGCCCTTATCCGTAAAACTATGGCAAAATTGTAGTTGAGGCAAGTAGGAAGGGAAAAACTGTCACTCCATTTCGGGGATGAGTGAACAGTAACTCATCTTTGGTATATAGTAAATGACAGCAGCAACAATCCACTCTCTCAATCTTGGTTATATGGCTAAAGAAGAAAGAAGAAACCGGCGCAAGTCAATTCTTTGGCTGTAGAAGAAAGAAGAAACCTCCAGAAGCCTGTGGTATATGCAGGTTGAAGAAAGGATTGAATCAGACCACCCCAAATACTGAACAATCTATTCATGAACATCCCAAATACCTATTATAGTTACATTATTATTTTCTTCATTTTTCTTCAGCAACAGCATTGAAAAAACAGAAACCCCAGCAAGATGCTAAAACAAAAAAAAAGAGTTAAATTAGTGTCTTATTTCCAATCAAACCTATAAAGAAATACAAAACACGACCACAGAACCTTTAACCAACTAACTACACTATTACTTCAAAGCTTTGTTGAAATTCCACAACAATCAATGCAGTGCAAAACAAATATCCTATTCACTATCACCCTCATCTTCTTGCCAACTGTAATACAAAACTAGCACAATCTAATTGACTCTTGTTTACCAAACCCAATATCCAACTATTTATGGTATGAGAGGAGAAGAAGAAGAAGAACCAAAAAAAAAAAAAAATTTAAAAAAAATCACAAAAAAACGGATTCTGCCATACAAATGTAACCCGAAGCACAGACCACTTTAATTGACAAAAAAATATCAAACAAATTTGAACTGGCTAAATTTGAACCCGAAGCATGATCTAGCACGATTATCTTCAAAACCTAAGCACGATTGATTTAGTTGCAGCAGATCACCTACCCGAACACAATTATCCTGAAACTAAAGATAAACTAAACAGTTAAAGGCAGAAAGAACTAACAGCCCAGTCTCTATCTATCCCTCTTTGTACAAAGCAAAAAACACACACCCGATCTCTCTATCTCTTTCTGGGGATCGTTCTTGATATTCTCTGTCGATCACTCTCTATCGCACCCGATCTCTCTAGATACTTCCTCTCTATCTGTAATGTCTCTATCTCTATCGATTGCTCTCTCTCTCTCTCTCTGGATACTTTCTCTATAGCCGTAGAACAAAGCAGAAACCGACCCAAGCAAATTCCTTTTTTTTTTTTTGGTTAACCACCTACCCAAGTGGATAAAGACACATATACCCAGCCAGCATGCTGTCAGCCAGCAGTACAAACCTGAAATTATAACAGCAACCCAAGGGCAAACACATCAATTCCTGTAAAAAGACCCATATGCCCAGATGACATCATCTCAAAAGTACTCACTCCTGCAATATAACAGAAAAGCAGGGACGACAACTTCTTCTCCACCCCTCGATGAACAGTAGTAACAGTGAACTCACCTTTCAATATATGTATAATTAATATATATATATATATATATATAATGTAGTGGATCACGACTCTTCTACTCATCTACTCAACGGGTCGAAGGAGAAAGCAGATCAAGAAGACTCTAAGAATGATGGGAATATTGAGACAACTTTGATTACTGAATACATGCAGACAAATTAAGAATGACTGGTCACTCCGAGATGTATGGAGGGCGGTGTTGATCCATTTAAAGTCTGTGTTTCTGTTAGTGATGATTAGAGAGTTAGAGGTATCTAAAAATTTTGTGATTACTCATCCTTAAATGTAATATTAATGGTTGAGATTAATATTCTTAAAATTTATTTTTTTAAATCTCAATCCTTAATATTAAATGTAAAAGTGAGTGATCACAAAATCTTTGGTTACTACTGACATGTGAACATTACTGTCTTTTTGGTTTCTAAACTCTGACGTTATGTCACCCGCAAGCGAAGCCATTAGTGATGTAAATAATATAGAAACAATTATGTTCTATCACCTTAAAAGGGATATATAATTGCAAATCTTATCCTCATTATCTTTTTTTAACTAGCCTTTAACCAGCGTGTTTACATGGATAATTGAAGAGAGTAATGTGTGATACTGTGTGATTGTTCATTTAATTTTGTTTGTTTTCATTTTATGTTTATCTAACAATTAAAAATAAAAATATGTTTTACATTTTTAACCTTTAGAAATTAAAAAATACTGATATGATAATTTATTAAATAAAGGGTATTTTAGGTTTTCAAAATTTTGGTGAAACCTATGACACTAAGTTAAGCTTTCCTTTATAATAGTAGAGATGTAAATCAGTTATTAACAAGCCAGAGGCCACCTCCTTAATTTCTCCCTCCTATCACGCCAAACGTGACAATATATACATGGAAACTTCCTCATAGTTGGAAAAAGAGATTCGTTTTCTCTGTCGGGTTTCACGTAAAAATCGGGAGCTAGTAGTTTTCTAAAATATATATGGAAACTTCCTCATAGTTGGAAAAAGAATCTCTTTTTCTCTATCGGCTTTCCACGGGGCTTTCCACGTAAAATTTCACCTTGCTGTGTACGTTTTTCCAGATCAAAGGGTTTCAACTCTCAAGAAAAGTCGAGGATGGATCCGAGAAAGTAAACAGATTTTGTCTATATTAAGGATGGATTTCTCATCTATTTTTAACGTTATTAGCTCTTTACGTTTTCTTATAGACAAGGCATCATCAAGCAGGCAAGGAAAGGGCTGGGTATTGCTGCAGCACCCCCCTACTTCTTCTTTTAGTATCTAATATATATGTATTTTGCATGCACACTAAGAAAAAAATACGAACTTGAAGAATCACTTGCCAACAGAAGTAAATTTAGCACTCCCGAGCTTAAATTTACCAACAGAAGCTCGATAACCAATTCACAGTCACACAAAAAAAAAAAAAAAAGTCTCAAAAAACGAAACGTGCATTGGTTTTAATGTCTCACACCCAACAAGAAATGAAAAGAAATCTATAGACCATAAAAAAAAAAAATAAAAAAAAAACATATAACCAAACAACCAGACAAAAACAAGTTAGAAGCTGCCTTTTCTCTCTCTGTCAAAATTAGGGTTAGGGTTTCTTTGCATTCTTCAATGCTAACATGAGTTCTATTGATGCTATGGCTGCTCGACTCGTTATCTCTCTCGCCATCACTGAGGGGAAGAGGCAGGTCAATCTGTGACCAACATAGGAGAAGGGTCTAAGGTAATCAGAAGTGTTTTTGGTGGGGAAACTTCTCATTGCTCGGGAATATAATGTTCGATCGTTTCTAGGGATGTTCCGCAATGCTTGGCAGGTCAATAGTACTCTACAGGTTGAGGAGGCAAAAGGACAAAGGGTAATATACACACTGTCGGACCCTGCAGATCAAGTTCAAATCTAAAAGGGTGCACCATAGGGATATAATCATGCTCCGATGGATCTGGTCTGTTACGATGGCATGACTAAGGTGGAGCAGGTGCCTCTTATCACTGCATCGTACTAGATCACTAGTTAGAGGATCCCTTCTACTTTTCGATCTGAAAGAGTCATGACAAGGATCGGTTACACGCTTGGAGACTTTCAAGAGATCGATAAGCCTGGGAAACGGGTTGGAAAACTCCGAATTAGGGTTGAGATCCTTATGAACCGACCTTTGTCCTTTAAATGGTGGTATTGGGTGAAAGATGAAGTCGAGTTCCTCTACAAGTTCAGATATGATAAGTTGTTTCATCATTGTGCTATATGTGGTTTGGTGACACACGTTGGCTTACCTTGCTCCGGTCTGACCTTGGACGAAGACGATATGGAGGTAGAGCTCACCGTATTAGGTGCACAGACGGTGGTACATTTGAGACTGGAACGCTGCAGCTGGGTGGGGTTTTAGCAGCATTGAGTTTTGGTATTGCAAGTTGCAGTAGAGTCAATGTAGCTATGAGGGTTAGGGTTTCGGTATGTCAATGGCCAAACCCTAGTCTTTCGCACTCTTATTCCTAAGCAGATACCGGAACAGTTGTTGTATAATCTTGCTTTTGTTTTGCATAAACGCATTGTAGGTGGTTGTTTGTGGGCTGCATGAGGCGGCAATGGCACCAGAGACGGTTAACTGAAAATGCAGCTCTCAGTCGGAGGATGGAGTGATCATGCCATTTCTCTGAAGAACTTGAAGCTGAGTTTGGCAGTGGGTAAGAAAAACCTGAATTTGGAGCCAAGAGTTTAGGTTTGGTTCCGGTGGCACAAGATGAGGCCAGCACTAGCCCTGTGAAGAGGAAGCAAGGCAGGCCGACAGGAATAAATTGCCTTATGGTCAAAGAAAAAAGGCTTTAAAGCCTGATGGTGCTAGTGAGAAGAGAATGGCAATCAAGAAGAACATGTTGGTCAAGTTGGATGATTCAGATGCTGGTACAAGCTCTAACTTGCAAGGGAAGGAGTTGGTTATTGTTTAATTTTCTTTCTAGGGTTTTAAGCCTGTGTGAGTTTGAGTAAACTTCTATGAGTTTCTATGACGTTTCTAGTTTTTTATTTGTACCACAATTGCATGATTAGCAAGTGAGGTCTAGTTGAATGATTTATTTTTGATACGCTCAAAAGCAAGCACGCAATTTAACCCTGAAAATGTCATCGTTAGTATATGGTAAATGGGGATCGTTCTATTCCGGGGATTGAGGGTACACCTGTCATTGTAAGACAAATAAAGAATTAAAATAAAACAAAGTATAATATTTACAAGAATAATTACAAGTCACGAAATTAAGGGGGGATTTAGGTTTTAGGTTTTCGAAAAACAAAAGAAAGAAATAACACTAAGTAAAAGCAAAAACACAGATACAAGAATGAAACATAAGAAACAATGATCAAAACCGATTCCATAATCAAATTCGATTCAACCTTATGATTGTTCTTCCAAGTCATGAGCAAGAAATTGATCACGTGAAACATTTGAAGCAAACAATTTCCCATATTTTACTTTCCTTTATTAATTAATCTAAGTGAAAGAACATAGATCAATCCTATCAAACATGCAATCAAAGTCTAGAAAGCTAGCAAATTAAGCCATGTTCAACGCAATAAACAAGAGAAAGGTTATCAACTTAAGTGCACAACTTAGTATGAATAAGTTCATCTAATTGCAATCCTCTTCAATTAAATTCGACCTTTGTCCAAAGCCTTTACTACTTGTGATTTAGGTTCACAAAACTATTAGGTGAATCATAAACTTAAATCTAGCACCAATTACATGCAAATCCTAAAAGTTTCGAACCATTTAAGATAAGAGAAAAATTCAGTTACCGTCCTCAAACTATTCTGCCAAGGCCAATTTGATACCCGAACTCTCAAAAGTATCAATGTGATACCTAAAGACCTAAATTGGCATCAACGTGATACTTCCGTCCAAAATTTCTGACGGCGCCGTTTGTTTGCTGACGTGGCAAGCACGTGGGTAAAAAAAAAAAGTGAAATGACCCATTTATCCTTTTTTTTTTTTTTTGAGAAAAATTTCAGCTACCGTCCCCAAACTATTATGCCAAGGCCAATTTGATACCCAAACTCTCAAAAGTATCAATGTGATACCCAAAGACCTAAATTGGCATCAACGTGATACTTCCGCTCAAAATTTCTGACGGCGCCGTTTGTTTGCTGATGTGGCAAGCATGTGGGTCCCAAAAAAAAGTGAAATTACCCATTTACCCAAATCGAGCAATTGACAGTGTGTGGGAGAAGCCAAAGGTACCAAGTACCAGCTGGCAAGTCTTTTTCTTGATCTAATTGTGCTCAATTGCTATCTGGGTTGGTTTTGCTTTTTTGGTTTATGCTGGGTTTGTTTTTAGTTCTTATATACATGAATTCATGTTATTTGTTGCTTTGGCCTTATGATTGTGATTTTGATCGGAGTATTTGGTATATGTTGTTACTGACATGACGGTGGCAGTGGAGGAGGAGGATGCTGAGGTTGTGGCGGTGGAGGAGGGGGTTTGATGAATGGAGTTTCTATTAGCGAATGGGTGACGGTCTCTGTGAAGAAAGAAGATGGTTGGTGGAGGTAAGGTTCACCAAAATTTGGTGTGCAGCGAACCAGTTTTCCAGTTGGTTGCCCCGGAAGAGGAAAGCTGCTGAGCGGAGAAGAAGGAAATCGATGTTGGCGGAGAAGAAGACTTGGGTGTCTCTGGGTGCCCAGAGCAGTTTTCTAGGTGCAGAAAGATTTGATTTTTTTTTTTTTTTGTTAATCTTGTCACACAACTTTCGTTTTGGGTTCGTCTGCTGGGAGTTGAATGCGAAGAACATGGATTTGTAGCAGGAATTGGAGAGGATGATGGCAGCATTGCTGATGGTTTGGGCGGAGGGAAGGAGATGAGAGAGAGGAGGAGGAGAGAGAAGAAGAAGAGGACTGAGTTTGAAGAAGAAGCGGAAGCCATTTTTCTTTGATTCTTGGGTGGAGGAGAAGGAGCGGAGCTTGCGGTGGTTTGGCTAGAACAAAATCCCAGAAAAACAAGAACAAGAAGAAGAAGAAGAAGAAGAAGAAGAAGAAGAAGAAGAAAAATGAAAAGAAAAAAAATGCTCCTATCATTTAATAGGATTGATTTAGGTGCTTTCACTTAGGTTAATTAGTAAACGAAAGTAAAATATGGGAAATCATTTGCTTCAAATATTTCACATGATCGACTTCTTTCTCATGACTTAGATGATCAATTATAGGATTTGAATTGAGTTTAATCATATGGAATTGGTTTTTATCTTTGTTTCTTACATTTCATCTTTGTATACATGTTTTTATATTTTCTTTATTTCATTTAATTTTAATTTTCAATTTTATAAATCTTAAAACTCCTTATTTGTGTTTACTTGTAAATATTTATATTCTTTATTTTATTTTTGTAAATAATACTTTATTATTTTAATTCTTTATTTGTTTACACAATTGTATATATTTATATTCTTTATTTTATTTTTGTAAATAATACTTTATTATTTTAATTCTTTATTTGTTTACACAATTGTATATATTTATATTCTTTATTTTATTTTTGTAAATAATACTTTTCTTTATTTGTTTACACAATTACAGGTGTACCATCAATCCTCGGTTAGAACGATCCCTACTTATTCTATACTAACGATGACATTTTACAGTTAAATTACGCGCTCATTTTGTGCGTGTCAATTTTTGGCACCGTTCCCAAGGATTGACACTCATTTCGAGCTTGTCAATTTTTGGCGCCATTGCCGGGGATTGACACTCATTTCGAGCTTGTCAATTTTTAGCGACGTTGCCGGGGATTGACGCTCATTTTGTGCGTGTCAGCAAACAGACGATGCCGTTAGAGATTTTTGACCGAAGTATCACTTCGATGTCAAAATACGTCTTTAGGTATCACATTCATACTTTTGAGAGTTCGGGTATCAAATTGGCCTTGGCAGCATAGTTTGGGGATGGTAGCTAAAATTTTCTTTTTTTGAGGAATTAACAAAAAAAAGGGTAAAAAGTCGATTTTTCCCTTTTTTTGGACCCACGTGCTTGCCACGTTAACAAACAAACGGCGCCGTCAGAAATTTTGACGGAAGTATCACGTTGATGCCAATTTAGGTCTTTAGGTATCACATTGATACTTTTGAGAGTTCGGGTATTAAATTGGCCTTGGCAGAATAGTTTGGGGACGGTAATTGAATTTTTCTCTTAAGATAAACACATAAAAGATATCAATCAAGCAAATTTAATCGAACAATCTCACAAAAGCAACTATAGAATCACAATCATAGGAATCGAAATCTTCATTCAATCATAAAATTTCAGAATTAAACTTTGTTCAAACATTGTTGTTAACTAGAAAAACTTCATACGAATCAAACAAGGTGAAATCAAAAGTGATTACAAGAAAGAAGGTTGAATTACACCGTGAATGGAGATGGTGATGAAGAACTTGAACGATGAACTAATGAATCTCGAAAGCAAGCTTCAAAACTTCACGGCTTCAAGGTGGATTAGGGGAGGTGCTCACGGCTTCTTCTTCCTTCTTCCTCCCTTGCTTGAAATCATAGAAGATGAACTAGAGAATGTAGAGAGACTTGACGTTATGGAGAGAGTAATTTTCTGAATTGTGTGGTGTCTCTAAAACGTCTAGAGTAGAGGAGTATATATAGGGGGCGGCAAAACTTGGTCTCCAAGCCGTTTATTCCTCCTTGATTTTCCATGGAATTAATTTAATAATTCCACATAGCGGTGATATTTTGCCAAGTAAGCCCTAGTGTGTTGTCCAACCAATCATAAAACTCCAAAATGATTCCCTAATATATTGTTGGGAAATTCCATGAATATATTCTGATTTTTCTCTTTTATTTCGGCCAAAATACCTTTAGGGAATGTAGGCACGAATCTAGACGCGTTTTGAGCTTTTTCTTGATGTCCACACTTCTTCTTTCCTTAAAACTCTCCCTACAAAATCTCTTGCGTAATCTTTTTATTCTCCCTTTGATTTTCACGCCAACTCTCTCTCTTCCTCATGGTATTTCACGGCAAACACTTCAATGTTGATTCATTGCGTCACAGACCCGAAAATCCAATGGTCTTTTATGGGCTTTTATCCATTTTGCCGAAAATCCAAGTTAATCCATAGGGTTCTTGGGCCTTGTTGTGTGACCTTCAAGCCTTGATTATTTCCAACGCCATTTCTTCATTATTTCGGTCAAGTTTCTTGGTTAGCTTCGAAATCTTGCTTGGTACACTTTCCTCTTTTGCATAGGGTTTCCTGGTTGGAATAGGAAAGCTTCATTTTTGCTCATTTGTGTAGCCCTTTGTGTCTCATCTTCACACCTCTTAACGTTTGCTAGCTCCTCTTTCCTTTCGTGAGTTCATTTCCACTTTTGAGCTCCGAGGACCTGAAAATAGAAACTATTAGAAACTTTCCAAAATTGAAAAATAGAAACTTTCTAAAAGTGAGAAATGGAAACTTTCCTAAACTAAAATGGAAACTTGCTAAAAACAGGAAAAAGAAACTTTCCTAAACTAAACGGATTCATTTAAGGAAATAACTAAGTAAATACAAGGAAATAGCAGTTCAAACGTCGCATTAAAATGCTCCTATCAATTTTCCATAGGAGGCGAGGTTTGTTCATTCTTGTATATGCTTGCTTAAATGTGAGCGTCCTAGTGATCTTTAATAGTTAATTTGATTTACCTTAGGTAGTTTACTCTGAATTTTCTTGCTGGATTTCTTATGTAAGTTTTTCTAGACTCTAGCCTTTGGCTATTGATCTAATGAATTCAACTTCTATTTCAAAAAAAAAAAAAAGAAATTAAAAGAAAAATGACTTTCCTACAACTTTCTGGCCAACATTTTTTTTTTGGGTAAAGATAGATAGTATTCATTCAAAGACATAACAACACTTACAATGATTTTCTCTGCTAATAATAATCCAAGCATGCAATTAAGAAAAACCAGTACCATCCACATTATACATTGAAGCTCAGTTATTCATCAGTGAGCCTACGAGACTATGCCTAGTCTTCTTACGCAAAACTAAATTTAACCGAGAATCTGTTTGCCAATACACTTAATTGTGATACTGAAGAATCATTTTTAACTAAGTATAACAACACTACATAGAATGTAGACAAATAACTCTAACCATTAAGTAATGAATGAGGGTGGCAAGACACCCTGATCCTTTAAAACCCAAAACCACTAGATAGTCCATTTTCTCTTAGACCAACAATTAGGCCCAATAGTCCTAACACTAACCCAAGTAAAGTCAAACCCTCCAGAAAGCCCAAAACTTGAGACAATAGTATTGATTGGCAGAAAAAGTTTGGCGCTCGTTGTTTCCTATTGCCCATAGTAGCAACTCCTAATAAGGCTCGCTAGATCGATAACCTTGAAAATCAAGATCCGCTTCGCAAACTAGTCGAAACCCATGCTGATCCAATCAAGCATTGCCTTTCACTAGTAGATCAACCTTGCACAGGGTCTCACTTATGCTTCCAAACCAAATCTAACAGTGACAAGAAAAGGCATCGCCTGATCGGGTTGTTTTAGAGTGGACTAGTGGCTTGAAAATCACGACTAATTTATAAAATGAGTCTTTGCGAGTTAACTCTAAATCACCCGTCATGCGGGTTTCGAGACCTGTTATTGAGTCACGTTACAATTGATTGCTCAAAATATCACAATACTACCTCAGGTTCTAAGCCCGATCTCAACTCCAACAGTTTCCTCATCTCATTCTCTATTATAGCTAATCCCTATTTTTCACGCTTCATCACCTATTCTTATATCAAAAAGAGTGAAAATAGATAATCTAACATAATTGTAAGAGAAAAACATGCAAAACTCTTGGCTTTTCTCTCTAGGGTTTTTTTTCCTTGTTTTGGCATAGCCGTCAAAGTTTGCATGATGGTGGATGAGGTTTTATTCAGATGGTTGCTGCTCTTGCAATCACAGACAATAGGAGAGTATCCTTTGGGGTCGCCAACACGACGGCGATCTCCTGCTTATGCTATTGGGATGCATCTATCCCAAAAAAGAAAGCCAATCTGAAAGCTTTCATGGCCACAATGGCCTTTGTTTGGTGTTTCAAGAACCCTCTCATTATCTGAAATCAAGGGGATAGTTTCATCCTCAGATTTATCAAGGAGGAGGAAAAGAATAAGATCTTGTTCGGGAGACCATGGTTCAACGACAGAAAAATCTTTACGTTGGCTGAATATGATGGTCACAATAATGTGATGGCGGTGCACATTTTGGCTATTCCTGTGTGGGTGGAGGTGCTAGGTCTCCCACCAATTAATTCTGATTACCAACAAAGTAGTTTTGATGGTAGGTTCAACACTAGGAACAATGTTTTAACTAGACAAGTCAAATATTCGGCATAGTTTAAAAGCTAGGGCTCAGATGTCTCATCTCATCTCTGCGCCGGTAAAGTAGGCATACCCTTTGATGTTCTTTGAATTCAAGACAGGGAGCTCCAAAGCATAAGCAATAGTTACTTTCAGGTATGAGAAAGTTTACAGGACCCAGGTGGTGATCGGAGTGTAGCAAGGTGGTTTGGAAGCGGGAAGCAGGTCTTCAAACCCTAACCCTAACTATTTTATGGGTTCTAGGAATGAGGAGTTCGGGTTGGCCTAAGAGCTATCGAACGCCCTTTGGTAGTCAGTTATGCAGTAGCAAGGAACGTGGCTATCCTTAATCTCTTTAACCTATTGGAGAGGAAAAATCTCACATTGGAAAAGTGACAAAAGAAAATATAACTTATAAGTGGGTGGCTCTTACCCAATTGTATAGAGGCCTTTTGTGATTAAAACCCAACACCTAACGTATGGTTAAGTTGGGATAGTATCAGTATAATGATGAGCCACGAGCTACGTTTGTCGCTGTTTAACATGGTATTAGAGCGGGTCTCTCTCCAATTGCGTCTCCAATTGTCATGAGCCCGAATTTGGGTTCCTTGTATTGCCATCGAAATATTCTGATTTGATTGTTACTAAGTATCTGATGTGGGCCTTGGATTGTTATATTGGTCAAGTCTATTAAAGACTTGTGTCCCAATTTCCAATGTGGGAATTGGATTGTTAATTAATTTCACTTGCAGACCTAAAGCTAGGTTGTACATGAGGGGGCGTGTTGGAGAGAAAAGATCTCACATTAGAAAAGTGACCAAAAAAATATTACTTATAAGTGGGTGGCTCTTACCCAATTGTACCAAGGCATTTTGTGATTAAAACCCAACACCTAACTGGTGGTTAAGTTAGGATTAGGTCTTATCAAAAAGCCCGCGGATCAAGTGGGACGATGGAGGCCAGCCGGCCCAAAGTCCAAAAGCCCGCAAAAGGCCGCCTTGGTGGGTAGTGGGCCGGCCCGTCAAAAGCCCTCTAGGCCCGGCCAACAAACAAAAAATATTATATAAATAACACAGAAACTGTTGTGCAGAATACCTAACTTCACTGAATTACCGAGAACTGCTCAAACAGAATTAGGAGCTATATCCTATATGCACGGAAATCCCATGTGTCTAGTTTATGAGGAATTTTACGGTTTGCAATTCCGACTTTTCTAGAAGGAGTTATGGCAATTTAAGTGAAGGAAGTTCAGCTTGAATGAGAATCTGCAACATAGAAACTGTTGTGCAGAACACCTAACTTCGCTGAATTACTGGGACCTGCTCTGATGGAATTAAAAGTTGTACCCTATATGCACGGAAAGCCCCATGTTTCTAGTTTCTGAAAAATTTTACGGTTTGCGATTCCGACTTTTCTAGAAAGAGTTATGGCAATTTAAGTGAAGCAGTTCTGCTTCGATGGGAATCTGTAACATCTTTTACAAGTTCATGTCTAGAACTGAACTTAGCTGAATTATTGGGAGCTGCTTGGATAGAATTAGGAGCTGTACCCTATATGCACCGAAAGCCCCATGTGTCTAGTTTTTGAAAAAATTTACCGTTTGTGATTCTGACTTTTCTAGAAGGAGTTATAGCAATTTAAGTGAATGCAGTTTAGCTTTGACAGGAATCTAGAAGGCCCAGCACATATATTTGGAAATATTCAGTGTGCCACATCATCATTATATGAGTGTGTGTGTGTGTGTGTGTGTGTGTGTGTGTGTGTGTGTGTGTGTGTGTCTCTTTGTGTGAGTGTGAATTTGTTGTAATTTGGCTTATGGTGAAATTGGATGTTCTCATACTTCTATATAGAATATGTGCATATATATTTTATATGTCATGACTACAGTTGACTGATTCAATTATATTTGAAAATATGGTGAAATTAGCTAAATTTTTTACCATACTTATAATTTATTATAATAATCTCATCCAACGGTGGGTTTTTCCATTTTATTTGAATTGATAAAGATTACCCTTTGGAGTGTATGATATATAAATATAGGTTTATAAGAGTAACTAAGTTTGACCTAGTTGATCGAATTCGAAACGAGAACTAAATTGACTGAAATTTTTACAACCACCATAAAACATTACAATCTCTCCATCAAGCGGTTAGTTTCTCCAAATTCATTTTTCACTTCATGTTTGCTTTAGAATGAACCTCAAAAATTTAAATGCAATGTATAAGTTATACAACTTTAGGAGGCAAATTGGTATAGGCCAATGTATTTGTAATTAAAATTGAAGTTTTTATTTTATGTTCGCGGACATCCATCGATGAAATATTTACAGACGTGATGTAAAAAAATAAGCACGTTTCGTGGTCGTTATGTCATCGGTCAACCAAGAAAACATACAAATGACTACGGTTGACCAATCCGATCGGGTTAGAAACTATGGTGAAATTGACTAAATTTTTAACCACACATAATTTATTGTAATAATCACATCCAACGGTCGGTTTTCCCATTTTCTTTGAATTGATAGAGGTTGCTCTTTGGAATGTATGATATATAAATATAGATTTATAAAAAAATTAGTGTCTTTAAATATTTATTATAAATAAAGCCTACAAGGTCTGTCCTGAAAAAGTCTGCAAGACCCGGCCTGGCCAGGCTCGAAAAATCCCGCAATGCCCTCTTTATATGGACGGGCTTGGATCCTTCGATTTACAATAAAGGCCGGCTTGGCCCGGCCCGCCATTATTTAAAAATATAATAAGGTCCGCCCCGTTGACGAGGCCTAGTTAGGATAGTATCGGTACAATGGTGGGCCACGAGCCACGCTTGTCGCTGTTTAACAAACCCCATTCGGTTTCATCCTTTCGGTGGTTGGAGTCTCTAAGGAGAAATTAACGAGACAGTCAGCTCACTTCCGTCCTCTAGTGGTGCTTCCAGCAGTGCCAACCTCTTCACAACATACTCTGATGGAGAATCTGTCGGTCAGTAGTGTGAAGAGGTCAACAGACTCAATGACGCTGACCTCATATAGTAAGAAGTTGAAAGCAGTGTTGCTTTGCCCTGAAAATGATTATGTGGAGCTAGGGTTTGTACCCGAACTGGCTATCCCACAAAAATCTGGTATGCTATTGGTTTCACCCCCTAAGAAGCATAAAGTTGAGAGACCATTAGGAGCTAAGAATAAACCGACACTCGAAAATGTGAATCCTTTGAAGCTTGAGGTTGTAGGTTTGAAGAAAGTGAAGAAATTATAGTTTAGCTTTGCTAAACATGCCTTGTAAATGGAGGACGATACAGCGGGCTCTAAGCTGTTGTGGAAGAGGACACTTCCATGTGTCTTGTTACTGTGGAACCTGAGGATGCCCCTTCTGCTTTGGGAGTTCTCGGGTTTAGTTGAATAAGTTAGAGTGTCTTCTTTTACCCTAACATTGTACAGGTTCTGGTTCTCTTTAGTGTTATTAATTACTATGGTAGTTTTATTAGATTGCTCTAGGATAGCCTTTCATGGCTTAATATTGACGCGATCCTTCTGGATAAGTCATGTACTGTTATAACCTACATCTGGTTATATTAAGCCTTGGCATCCTTCTCAAAAAAAAAAAAAAAATAAATAATAATAATAATAATACACATTTGTTTATACGTTGCAAATGTAATTAATGATTAAAGTTCTTCAATACTTTCTTTTTATTAACTAATTAAAAATAAAATTTTGTTCAAATATAGCTATATTTTACGTAATGTTGCTGGAGCAAGGAGATTAAAAAACGCATAGCTAGCTATTGCTGTATTTTCTCGTACTTGTTAGTCCAATATATGACATATGCCATCTATTTCCTCATTGTGTCATATGCCGAAGTTATATAGTTGACATGTGACTTTGAGAACGTAAGATTCCAAGTGTCCTACTAAATCCTAGCCAGTGACCTGGAAAGTTACATCTCTTTACGTGCCAATTGTGAGAAAGTATATTCAAAACTTTGATTATAGATGCGTGCAGTCATGCACACAATGACACAATGAGGAATAGATGGCCCAAAAGTTCTACGCGGTCTGCGTGCGTGTTTGGCTTAAATTAATTAAAGGTAGAGTTCTTAGAACCTATGTTTTTCGATTCCAGAGTACGTAGAAGCTATATATGTTGTTCTTATTTGACTACTATTCTTATTAAAAAGAACTGACTACAAATATGAAGAGCTGAAATCACCTAATAAGTGCCAGATTAATTACAAAATATTATCGTTGCAACCAATTAATTTGTAATAGCTAGATTGATAAACTAATTGCAAAAGTGGTTGGTATGTATGTCTTAAATGTAATGTATAGTGTAAATATTTAGACCAATATCATATCTCTGTCAAATTATATATAAAACGATGAGATACTTAGATTTCTTGCTTTTGAAAACCCGAAAAAGTAAGTAAGAATGACTCATGGGTACCAGCTGTTCTCATACTTTTAATTTGCTTTTATCTCAAGTGTTTATAGCCAAGGCATATGTAGTTGTTGAAGAGAAAAATATCTCACGTTCGAAAATTCACAAAAAAATGTAACTTATAAATTAGTTACTTATACATAATTGTATCGATACATTTTGAGTTAAAACTCAATATATAATAAGTGGTTAAATTAAGATAGGGTTATTATCACAAATGGTACCTGAATTATACCTCAATCTTATCGATGGTACCTGAACTTCAATTTTGATCACAACCAGTACCAGAACTTTTCGATTTCATTTTAAATGGTACCTAGAGCCACCTCCGATCACTATTCCGACTAAAACGGCATGGGAGGCGATCATAGTGATGATTTT
This sequence comes from Rosa lucieae, assembly GCA_024704745.1. Taxonomy (NCBI): domain Eukaryota; kingdom Viridiplantae; phylum Streptophyta; class Magnoliopsida; order Rosales; family Rosaceae; genus Rosa; species Rosa lucieae. The sequence continues at coordinate 37,270,542 of CM045497.1, forward strand.
TGATGATTTCGAGGGTTGCGATCATATATAGTGATAAATTTTTGGTAATAGACTTGCCTTGAACTTGTTTTTTTGTTTTTTGTTTTTTTTAGATTTGGTTTTTTTGGCCAGAATAGTGATCGAAGGTGGCTTTAGGTACCATTTAAAGTGAAATCGAAAAGTTTAGGTATTGGTTATGATCAAAATTGAAGTTCAGGTACCATCGATAAAATAGAGGATCAGTTCAGGTACCATTTGTGATAATAACTCATTAAGATAATATCAGTACAATACTACAATGGTACCAGTTGGAGTTGTTTATAAAATTGGCAAGGAATGTTCATCGAAAATCTGAAACTACATTCCGCCTACGCAATGGCGGAGCTAGGATTTCAGAATGGGGTGGGCTAAAAATTTTTAATAAAAGTTTACTAATTCTTGTAAATTTGTTGTTGTTGTAAGTTTTACAAACCACATCTTATATTAAACACATATCAAACAATCAAATAGTTAACTAACTAAAAGAAATTAACATTATAACATTTGATAGAAGTTTGAAAATAAAGTCTAAGACAAAAAGAACATACCTACTCAAATTGCATCCTACGCTCTTGAATAGAAGCAAAATCTTTAATTATTGATCAGCAAAAACAAGCAAATCTATAATCCCAAACCTTAATTGAAAAAGAAAAATACAATCTAAGAAAATGATAAAGAATCCAATAATAATGACCCCAGTCAAACGTTGATCACTTGGTCAATAAAAAAATTTATATATATACCTAGGTTGAATCTTTGAGGGTTTTCGGTGAAAGCAAGCAAGCGGCTTTGATTCAAAGCCTTTGAAGATGCCGTTGGGGTTAATTATATATGTATATATACCTAATATACACGGCTTTGAATTTGAAGATGTCCTGGGTTAATTATATATGTATATATACCTAATATACACCGCTTTGATTCAAAGCCTTTGAAGTTGCCCTGGGGTTAATTATATATGTATATATACCTAATATACCAATACCGCAACACATCTACGCCTTTCAAACAAAGTCAGAAAGCTAATATTATAGTATATTGATAAAGTAGCAATAGGCCAATAGTGCGATGGGACTCATGGATTTGATTAACTGATTAAGCAATTGTGAATTAAAAACAAAAAACATATGAATTAAAAAAAGAAGATGTGCAAAAGATCATATAACCAAGAGGAATAGAGGATGAGCTTCTACCTGAAGAGTGAAGAGGTCAAGAGGGAGAACGTTGGTCGACAGATTGGACAGAATACCACAAGTTTTTCGTCTGAAGTCTGGGAGACTGTGACTTATTGATTTTGGAGAAACAGTGAGAGAAAAAAGAGAAAAAAATTTGACCTAATTACTTAAATAAAAAATATCTTTTTATGGGACTATGTCTTTTAAAGCAGAATAGAAAATAAAATCAAATCAAATACTTCAAGAAAAGAAATAATATATATGTGACTCAAAAAAGAAAAAAGATAATATATGTACCAAGTTTAATAATATATGGGCTAAGTATAAAAATTTGGGGTGGGCTAGTTTTTAATAATTAATTTGTTAAACTAAAATTAAGCTATTAAGTAATGTTTTTTCAAAATTTGGGGTGCGTTGTAGCCCACCCAAGCCTGTGTGTAGCTACGCCTTTGCGCCTACGGAAACAACGTAGTTGCCTTCGATTGCTTTATGTGCTCCTTCTGTATTCCATCGCATTTCTCAAATTAAAGGGCCAGAGAGCACAGAAAAAAGCAAAGGGGGTGGAATGAAAAACGCGGAAACTGGATGACTAGGATTCTTCTCTCCAGACGAGCTGGAAAGTTCGTCGTTTCTGCCGAGTGCTCTATTCTTTTTCTCAATATAAACGTGGCTCCCAGCTGTCACTTAATTCTCACAGTTCACAAACTCGCTATCAATCTCATAATCATCTATTGGCCGGTCATTCCTTCAATTCTCACTTGATCACAATCTTTGGCCTAACAAAACATTCACTTTTTTGCTTCTCATTTAGCAATTCAATAGCCTCCGATTCCCCATCCAAAGTAGGACTGAAAAATCTTTCGTAGCAGTAAACTGGTATTCGCCAAATTAAATACTCACCGTTACCGCATAGTAAGGATCAAGATCAAGCACTCTTGGCTACCCTAAACCTCAAACTTCAAGAGAAGCATATAACTAATGGATCCATCTCCGTCCAATTCGTCTGGGATTGAGAGAGCTAAAGCCTCGCCGAGTTTTGCTGCCGGTTCTAGTCAAGAAGTTACCACAGACGAGCAATATTTAAGAGGCATGGATGTTGCAGTATACAAGGCAGCAAAAGAAGGCGAAACCGATGCCCTTTATGCACAAAGGGAACGTCTTCCCGAAATATTAACTCCAACCAAAAACACAGTCCTCCATATCTACATTGCATGTGCAAGTAGAACCAAAAAGTTATCATCCGGTAACTCAGCCAACGTCACTACCGTGGAATCGATTCTTGAAATGTGTCCAGCACTACTGTCTCAGCCGAACGACGCAGGAGAAACGGCGTTACATGTCGCAGCAAGACACGGGCACAGTGACATAGTTGAACATCTTATTTCCGCTGCTAAGGCTGGTGATCCAGAAAAAGCTTGTTGGTCAGTCCTTATGAGGACACCCAACAGCCACAAAGACACAGCCTTCCACGAGGCAGTGCGCTTTAATCACTTCGACGTGGTCCATACATTGACCAGAGAAGACCGTGACTTTCCCTACTCTGCTAATGCTGCCGGTGAGACTCCACTATATATGGCTGTCGAAAGGGGCTATCATAACTTGGTTTCGAAAATATTGGAGACTTGTTCACATCCAAGTTGTGGAGGTCCTGATGGTAGAACTGCACTGCACGCTGCAGTGATCCACAACGATGAAGGTATCTATATGTTTTTATATAAGCTATATAGTTCTCTATGATACTATGGTGCTTCTCATGCGTTCACTTTGTTTATATGGGTTTTTGTTCATTTACCCTAGTTCTAGGGATTTTTTTTCCCAGCCCCATTAAAGATTTTTAATTTTCCCTTACCCATGAAGAATCTAATAAAGTCTTCCCTAATACCCAAATATGTTTTTTTTTTTTTAAGACTATTTTACCCTCAACCTTTTGTTACATAGAGAGAGAGAGAGAGAGAGAGCGGGAAGAATCTAATAACGTCTTCCCTAATACCCAAATATGTTTTTTTTAAAGACTATTTTACCCTCAACCTTTTGTTACATAGAGAGAGAGAGAGAGAGAGAGAGCGGGAAGAATCTAATAAGGTCTTCCCTAATACCCAAATATGTTTTTTTTTAAGACTATTTTACCCTCAACCTTTTGTTACATAGAGAGAGAGAGAGAGAGAGAGAGAGAGAGAGAGAGAGAATGGAAGAGAGAGAAGCTATAGGAGACTTCGCCGGAGTCCACTCACCGATCACCAGTAGCCGGATTCTGTCACCGACAGCCACCTACCGGATTTCTATGAAAACCTCGCCGAAGGTCCCTAAAGAGGTCATCAGAAAAATTATTCCCCCTAAATAGACCTTTATTGCCCCCCACTAGACTTCTTTTGTCCCCTAATAGAGTGGTAATAAACCTCTATTGCCCCCAATTAGGGCTGGCTGCGGCACGGTTGCCAACATTTTTGGAGTCAGCCGAATACCGATCGAAAGTCTTCGGTTTCGCCAGAATTGAAACCGGTACCGTGCCGGAAGTTTCGGTTACCGAAACCTCGATTTACCAAGTTAAATTGTCAGTATCGGTCGGTATTTTGACACTCCGATCGTCGAAATTCGGAGGCGATGAACGAAATCTCGCGATGATCCGGCGAAAATCCAGTAATACAATATGCAGTGTTTTTTCATCTAAAGGTTAATGAGCCCCATATCAATAAATCTTGAGGTTCATAACCCTTAGATCTATAAGCCAAGTGAAGAAATTGAGAGGAAGAAGAAAGAAAAAAAGATGAAGAAGAAGAAAAGATGAACCAGAAGAAGTGAAGAACAGTCGAAGAAGAAGGGAACAGATAGAGAAAGAGACGAAGAAAAAGGAAAGGAAGAGTCGTGGTTCTCAAGAAGGCTTCTACTTTTTTTATTTTGATTCTTTTCAGTTAAACTAGTATAAAAATAAAATTCTAGGTGCAATACAATAGGTAACGTAGTAGCCCAGTGGAAAGTGGCTTAACTTACAATCCGAACTTGAAAGGTCGAGGGTTCGAGCCTTCCAAATGGAGAGATTTAATTCCCTTTTTGAATAACTCTCCTTGTCTCGGCCAGTTCGGTTTGAACCGATAGGCTAGTTTGCTTGAACCGCTATCGAGCCGAAAACATCCATACGGTTCGGTTCAGCTGTACCGTACCTTCGGCTACCACTTCTGTCAGCGCCGACTGAGGTGGTTCGGCCTGTTTCTGGCTGGTTTCGGCAGGTCCGACATTCTCAGCCACTCCTACCCCCAATAGACCTTTATTGGGGGCAATAGAGGTTTATGAAACCTCGCCGGAAGCTTCCAAAAAGGTTGTCGAAGATCTCATATGGGGTCGAAGAGATTTATTGCCCCCCTGAATGAACCTGTATTGCCCCCCAATAGAACTTTCAGTGGCCGGAATGAGAACTAATCTTAGTAAAATTAGACAAATAAAACTTTGATTAAGGAAAAAAAAGGGAGATCGATTACATCAATTCAAAACATTTATTGCCCTCCAAGAGACTTTTATTACGAGATAATATAACTTTTTTCGTTCTTTCTTTCTTGAAGTTCTGCTAACAGTTTACAAAAAAAAAAAAAAACAATCGACGATTTGTTCAAATCTAAACAAAATCAATCAACAATTTGATTCATGAGTCCTAAGCAAAGTAATCATAGTGGAGTATTTTAGCCTTCTGTAAAAACATTTCACTCTGCCCTGCAATCATCGAATCACAATCTCAGTCAAGAATGCAAATTTGAAATGAGGAATCTGCCATTGCCGGAATTTTGAGGACATAAATGAAATCTTACCGGTAGAAATAAGGAGCTCGAGAGTCTTCTCATCGGGACTCTCGCCCGAGATGGTGCAATACCTGCATTGGACGATCTCTCTGTACTCGAGGGAGATCTTCTGGTGGAAGGAATTGAAGCTCTCCATGGAGTCCTTGAGCTTCTTCCTAGCTCGTTGACAACGAAGATCCTAGTCCGGTCCGACGACGATCCAGGTCTGCAACCCGGCAGGCTCTGTTTCGCGGCGTTGGAGCGATCTAGACTTTGGCCTTCTTGAGAGTGAGAGTGACGTCAGCGTTCATGCGAGATCTGAGGTCCTTGACGGTGTTGGCATTGTGGAGAGATTGATGTTGCCGGCTGAGTTATCGCCAAGAGGTTAGAGGTCGATCGATGTCGCCACTCGCCGGTGGAAGTCGAATTAAGGTGATTAGAGAGAGAGAGAGAGAGAGAGAGAGAGAGAGAGAGATGAGTGGTAGGGGTTTAATTTCATAATCTTTCGAAGGCTAAAATTGACATTTAACTGTTAAGTTGGGTTACGGGAAATAAAAATCTGTAGCTGGGTAAGTGAGATAATTTTAGCTAATTTTAGTACTTTGGGTCAAGAACTCATATATTTAATTGCATGATTTTCTAATTATACATCATTTTTTCAGAAATGACGAGTAAATTACTATGCCACTTCCGTAAGGAGAGAGCTTTGACGAAAGAAGTAGACGAACAAGGATGGACTCCACTTCACTATGCTGCATTCTTTGGCCACTCTACACTTGTTATTAAGCTACTCGACTCTGATAGATCTGCTGCATACATTCGTGACAAAAATGATAAGATGACAGCCTTGCTCATTGCAGCCTCTAGAGGTCATCTAGATGTAATGAAAAAGCTCATTTCTAATTGTCCTGATTGTTGCGAACTGGTTGACAAGAGGCTTCGAAATGTTCTTCACTATGCTATTGAGAAGCATAATTTTCAAATACAAGATTTTATTCGAAAAGATCCATGGTTGAGCAGCATCCTTTTGAACGGCAAAGATGAAGACCAAAACACACCACTCCATCAATTTGTTTCTTCTGCTCACGAGATCCGTGCTTTGTGGTTTACTAGTCGGCTAATTGTAAATTCATGCAGTGATTTTATATGGGATGCTAGAGTTGATAAGATGACTTTCAACAAGGAAAACTTGAACGCTTTTGATATCATTCAAGCTAGCCGCACTTCCTTAACAATAGTCGAGGTACATATATCTGCCTACTTAACTTGCTTAATTATGTGCGAGGCTTGTTAATATACACATTGATTAGATTGTAGATGGCATATGCATGAACTAAATTGGCAAGACACCTATATGTGATTTTGACAGCAGGGCCCGAAGCAATATCCCATCAGTTTGCCTGGGTGTTAAAACTGACTATGTGTGCGCTGCTTGCAATGTTGGCTGCCTTCATTAGTGGCACATATGATGTGTTAGATCACTCATCATTTTCAGCCTTGAATTGTGCCATTAGCTTGATTTTATTCATCACCATAACTAATGCATTCTTCTTTCGGCGTTCCCTCTCCAGACCTGGGTATGAACTTCGCGTGCACGAATGGTTTGCTAGCTAACAAATATTAGTGACTTGTTCCCCTTATAGTAGTTGGATTTGTTCTCCCAAATTGTATCCTGATCCACTCCTCAAATTTTTCCATTGATAGGTTGTGCGCTTAATTCTTGTAACCTTAATTATGTTTGTTTGTGTTCTTGTCTGCTATCAATGTCTTCTTTTCCGTAACTAGCTTGCAGCGCAATTTCAATTATTAAGCCCCCCTGAATCACAGTGGTTTTGGCAATATTATACTATGGTGTAACTATCTCGATTGCTCAATGTAGTGTTTTAAAAACAAATAAATAAATAAAATAAAATTTCTGCCTTCAGTGGACCACTAAATAGGTTAACATAAACATATATTTGTTTAAGGAAAACTGAATTTGGAGAGAATTGAGTCGTACTTTCATTGATAATAGGGGTCTCTTTATATAGAGGATTACAAGACATAGAATCAGAATTATACAAGGAAAGATAATCTTACAATTAATCGAATATCTATGAATATCTCCGAGAATATCTCTAATTCATAACCCTATTACAACTAGGTCAAGTAACCTAAAGTTTGGGTCAGACACATATTCTGGATTTACTTGAACACTCCCTCTTGTGTCGCCCAAACGTGGTGCTCCTCTCGTTGCTTCATTAAAAACCTTGCCAAGTAACAAAAACCCAGTGGAACAAAAATAACCACGGTCGAAGAGGAAAAAGAGCACAACACACCCTTCACATTTTGAGACCATACATGTAGACATCTCCCCATGATGTCTGCATCTCCCCTTGATAACAACGGTCATGGGAGTTCGGATAACTTCCGCAAACGATACTACCAACATGTTTCTCGAAATGAAATTTAGGCAATGACTTAGTGAGCAAGTCTGCCATACTGTCCTCAGATTGAACCTAGTTCACTTTGATATTGAGGAGAGTCTGTTGTTGCTGATTATGCTTGGTGTTGTTGCTTTCGATGTAACCTTACTTCATTTGTTCAAAACAAGTAGCATTATCCTTGTTTGCCTCAAAATCGTCTCGGCCGAAATGAGAGCCGAGGGACTTGTGGTTGAATCGTCCTTCTGAAATTGCGCGGGCGTGCCAACTCGCGCCCGAATGGCCAAGCGAGGTTTCTGATTTGAATGGTGCATGATCTGACTTCTTTCAAATGATTGTAGGCCGAGGAAGGAACCCTATCGGCTTTTAGGTTCTGATGCCTCTGTTGCAAGGACTTCGGTTAGGCGTCAATCCTGACCGGGATCTTCTATCACACTCACTTCTTGGATGAACTCAAAGGTTCGGGTGACAAGTGAGAGGTCTATTGGGTGAAGGTACTCGCAAATCACGGTAAAGACGAAGGTGAAGTGGATTCCGTTGTCAAAACGTTGTGAGATGATATGTGTGTGAATGGCGAATCGCATCAATCCAATCCGGACTGGCCGAAAGAGATCAATGGATGATAATTCTATGTTACGAACTACGCCTAAGGCGAGAAGTAAAATACATATAAATAAAGAACAAGAAAGTAAAGTGCGTGAATGTAACGACTGAAATAAAAGTAAGAAACTAAAAATGAAAACAAGTTATGAAAGTTGAATAGAGGCAAAGTACCTATGAAAGAGTAAGATAAAAGTTTGAGTAAAAGTTGTATATTGATTTGTTTGTGTGGTGCAGGACCTTTTACAATGAGCTACAAGGTGCTATATATACAAGTCAAAAACCCTAGCTAACTTGTCCTCCAAGACGTGGAACTTAAGTAGGATTCTCCTTCCTTTTAGGATTTATTCGTTTCGTAAAACTCTGACTTTGCTGATATCCAAGATCTTCAAAATTAAGAGCACAGATTGACTTGAACTCCTTCCTTGCGAAGACTCTTCATCCGATATTATTGCCTAAACTTGGCCGAACACTAATTTTCATTTCAGCCCACATGAGTAACGACCCTTTTGAACCTGGATTAAACCGAACATATGGCCGCATGGTCCAACTTGTTGATTTTTGGGTCATCCGTTACTAAAACCTCAAACCAAGCTGGGTGACCGACCGACACTTTTTCCTTGGTTGTATGACTTCACCAACTATTTGTCTTGAATGGGTGTCAATTCACCCTCATTTCTTCTCAACATGGTCGTACACGAGAGTAGCTAAATTTAGGTCCAAACAATCCTAAATGCTTGCAGGCTCATCTGTGGTAGACTTTAAACCACCATTGTTCTAACATTATTAACTATGGATCTAATCCATATACATTCACGAAACCACTTCGTGAAGAGTAATAAACTATGCATTGTTCAAACATATAGCGACTACGGTCTATTCTGTAGACCTCCAAGATATTACGGTCTTTACCCATGGTGAATACTTAACTAGTTTGAGAATGACCTTTGTGTGGGTTAGAGAGATACCCAATATCAGTAAAACCTTCCAAAACAAGTGTTGTTTTGGATTGGGATAGTGGATGCAAGCCAGTGTTGGGGGCGTTCCTGGTGTGTGATGAGTCTGAATCCATCATCTCTCTATAGGGATAGAACAAACCCATATCAGTCGTACATCTCAAGTACCAGAAGATATCTTTTACACCAATCTAATGGCGTCGCGTTGGCGCAAAGCTATATCTAGCTAACAAGTTCATGGCAAATGAGATGTCTGGTCTTGTGCATTGAGCTAAGTACAATAATGCGCCTATTGTACTCAAGTAAGGCACTTCTGCCTCAAATACATCTTCGTCGTCATCCTTTGAATGAAGAGGATCCTTTTCAGGATCAAGACTACAGACGATCATGGGGGTGCTTGAAGGTTTGACCTTGTCAAAATACATAAGCATCTACCAACACAATACTCAAGTTCCAAACTGAGACATAATCGTGTTCTCCCAAAATCCTTCATCTCAATATTGGATTTCAAGTGTTTAGTGGTTTTCCTTAACTCTTTAAGGGCCTCCAATGAAGATCATGTCAAACATGAACCACGATAAAACCCAAAACTTGTTATGAAAAAGCGTGGGCATATCTCTTCCTAATCAAGTAGTCACTTTAGTGAGCGTTTGAACCTTATTGTAAACGCGCTCCTTGGTCTAGAGCCACTTGACTTGGATAAATGAAGTTCACCATGATCCTTTATGCACATTCCATATCTAGATCCCCATAGAGATACGTAGTAACCACATTTGTAAGCTGCATGTTTAGTTATTCAGAAACTACCAAACTGACAGAGTAGTGGAGTGTAATGACATCCATTACGAGAGAATATGTCTCATCGTAGTCGATTCCAGGGCATTTTGTGAGAAGCCTCGCACCACAAGGCAAGATTACCATCTCTTTTTCTCACCACACTTTCTTAACGAAGACCCATTAGTCAACAAATTTTATGTTAGGAGGTGTTGGCATCACTAGCTCAAAAACCTTCCTCTTCGTTAGAGAATTCAACTTAACCTGGATCGCATCTTTCCATTTAGGCCAAATTTCTTTACATTGGCATTCATTCATCAACAAAGTGTGGTTCGATATCATCGGACTCAACAAACTCATGCGCATCTACATTATCAATTATGATGGAGTTTCTATCCCACGTCTCATGTAGACTAGTGTAATTTTCATAGAGCTCTATATTCTCAGGAATATGTCTGACTTTGAGGCGTCCCTCAACAATAACCATAATCTGGAAGATACTCATGAGACGGATTTTGAGTGTCGATGATCCAAGGAATGGGTTGTGCCAAAGTATCATTCGAACCCACGGGCCTCCCATGCATCTTAGCTGGGGCCATGGCCTATAATACCAAAGTGCCACTCTCTTTGGTGTTGGTGTCATGCCTACCTCCATGTAGGTTGGTGCTACATCCTCTCCTAGGGACGTCCTTCCTTGCAGGCATATTTGCAGCAGATGTTGATCTCGTCACTTTAACAGGGATCGATATGAGACATAGTAGGGACAGGTCATGACAATTTCTGTCGTTCCTCTTGAACATTCATGTTCTTATATCCCCCTAACGACTGGAAGATTGTCTCATCAAAGTGACAACCCCAAATCTAGCGGTAAGGAGATCGCCTTGCAAGGGCATTAAGTGGCGGACGATTGTTGGAGTCTCAAATCCAACATAGTTGCCCATTCATTTGTAAGGACCCATCATAGAGCGTTGTGGCGGCGCAATTGGCACATAAATGGCACACTCAAAGATGCTTAAGTACGATACTTGTACCCAGTCACTAGCTGTAATGCAGAGGTAGATTGAGTGGCGGTGGGTCCTAGACGAATTAACATAGTTGCATGCTATATTGCATCACCCCAAGCGAATATAAGAATATTGGTGCGCATTACCAAATTCCGGCCTACCATCGTAGTCGTTTCCACAAGATCATTTGGGTGTGTACATGAGAATATGATGTCTAACATCAGTCGCAGTGATATGCAATAACCATCGAAAATCTTCGATGTAAACTCCTTAGCAATGTCAAATCCAATTGACTGAATAGGATTATCCAGGGAGTGAGCCCATTGTCATAGGATATGTGCTAGGAGTGTAGCATAGGCAGCATTAAAAGTGGACAATGGCAAAACACGTGACTAGTGTATTCGCTTGTCAACCAACATCATGAGATATTTAAACGTCAGCAAGTTGGTTGAACTGGTCCACAGAATCCTCATAGATTCTATGTAAAAACAGAATGAGTATTTTCATATCCTTTGCATAGGACAGTCTCAATCCTAACTTCCCTAATGAACCAGCTTTGTAAAACCAGCGAGAGGCTTTAGAAGCAACCAATGAGGATTTTGGTTGGACCTGAGCGTCTGAAACGCTATTTGAAGCAAAGTTGGTGATTGCAATATCACCTAGGGTGCCATCACCATGATGAACACCATGTCATGGATAGGGACTGTGCCAGCCCTGGACTGGTGGTGGACTGCAGCAGCCCCAGAGGCAGCAGCGACGGTCACACTTAGTCCAGGAATCAACTTTTGATTCGTGCTTCGTTTCTCTCGAAAGAATGGATGTATGTGTGAAGTCTTTAGTAGACAGATCATCATATCATAACTAGGATGACCTATCCTGTCGTGACAAAGCCAATATGTGTCTGAATTCAAGAGATCTTCTCTCATAACTTTATTAGATTTATTAGCTCGAATAGTGACATAGAGTCCACTAGAGAGACACATAAACTTATCTAAGATGCGCCTTTGTTCGCAATCATTAGAGGTATTGCAAGGAATTACTACTAGGTTAAGTAACCTAGAGTTTGGGTCAGACACATATTCTGGATTTACTTGAACAATATTCTAATAAATTATACATATATAAAAGATGAGTTAACTGTTCATTCCTTCAGAACTGTTCATTGATGAGCAAAAAGACGATTTTACCCTCATTTGAATTTTTTTTACGACTCTGGCACTGACTTATTTTTTCCTCTCTTCCTCCCTTTCTCCCTCCCACACAGTTTTTAGCTTTCTGGTGTTTTACAGAACCGCAGAGTCCCCTATGCTATTACGTGTTTGCTTCTCCTTCCACCGATTAGCAATGCTTGAGTACAGTGTGACAGAGGTAGAGAGAGAGAGAGAGAGAGAGAGAGAGAGAGAGAGAGAGTGACGGTCTTCTTCTTTGTGGTTATTCAAAAGGGTCCTTGACCCAAAGCCCCAAAATGAGGGAAAATTATCCCACTTACCCCAGCAAGAGATTTTGTTCTCACTTGCCCATTTTAAAACAAAATGACAATTTCACCTTAAGCTAATTAATGAATTTACATCGTGCCTCTATGTCTCTCTCCTCTCTCCACGATCCGAACTCTCTCTCTCTCTCTCTCATCCCTCTCCGTTTGCTCTCTCTCCTCTCTCTCTCTCTCTCTCTCTCTCTCTCTCTCTCTCTCTCTCTCTCTCTCTCTCTCTCATCCCTCTCCGATCTGCTCTCTCTCATCGCTCCCGGATCTCCAACTCCGGCGAGGTTCAACCTCTCGCCCAGGTTCCGCTGCAACTCACAGGTGAGCTCGACAACGTCCAACCTCTGTCGCTCTGACAACGACCGCGTCCAACTGCTGCAACGCCCAGATTCCGTGCAACTCGCTGGTGAGCTGGACCACGTCCAACTGCCTCGTCGGTGCTGGTCGACTTTTGCTCGGATTCTGCTGCAGCTCGGCCGGCGCTGACAACGACGACCACACGACGTCTTCGATGGCCTCCTGGACGCCGCCGGTGCTCGACCCAGGCTGTGGCAGAGGAGAAAGGTGATTGGGTGCCCAGAGCTTTTCTCTGGGTGCCCAAATCAATTTCTAGTTTTTTTTTTTTTTTTAAGTAACAGGACAGAAGGAAAGGAAAAAGGAAAAAAAAAGTTTTTGAATGTCTATTGCTCTCTAATTGATGTCTATTACCCCTCTATTGGAGGGCAATAGACGGCTATTGGGGGGCAATAGACGTCTTGAATTTATGTAATCTCCTTGTTTTTTTTTGTAATCAAAGTTTTATTTGTCTAAATTTAGGAAGATTAGTTCTCATTTTGGCAACTGAAAGTCCTATTGGGGGGCAATACATGGCTGATTGTCGTCTATTGGGGGGCAATACATGGCTGATAGTCGTCTATTGGGGGGCAATAGATGTCTATTGGGGGCAAAAAAACTTTCCAGTGAGATTTTCAGCAAATTCCGGTGGGCGGCGGTCGGTGACCTGATTCCAGCGAAAGTTGGCCAGATTTTGGCGACCGGTGACGGGACTCTGGCGGCAGGGACCGGGCTCCCGCAAAGTCTCCCATGGTTTCTCTCTCTTCTATTTCTCTCTCTCTCTCTCTCTAAGTAACAAAGGGGTAAGGGTAAAATGGTATTAAAAAAATTTAAAAACAAAAAAAAAAAATCTTAATGGGGTATTAGGGAAGACCTCTTTAGAGTGTTTTGGGTAAGAGAGAATTAAAAAAACTTAATGGGGTAAGTGGGAAAAAAAATCTCTAAAAATGGTGTAAATGGACAAAACCCCTATTCAAAAACCACCTTCAGCATGAGATCAAAGAATAAACAAGAACAAGATTAAATTTTTAACAAAATCCAGAAAGCTAAACAGAGAATACAAGCTACGAAGCTCAGAAATCAGATGAGGAGGTTTCACCATTAGCATGAAGTCCACTAGAACACCACCAAAACCCTCCAAAATCAGATGGGCATTTGAGAAAACAAAGGAACCAAAGCTGATCAATGCCAAAAGCAACAAATCCCCATGAAAGTGAAGACCTTGAGAAGATGATGCAGATGGGCAATTGATGAAAATAAATGGGTTTGTTGTCAAATTATTATGATCATCACCAAATTTCTCTGAATGGAAATGCAACAAACCCGTGAAAAATGAAAAACGAAGCAAAGGGTGCAATCAATCAGAATGCGAGTGTTTCGAATCTACAACCGAACAGGTATTAAAGTGAAGGGAAGAGTTAATAGTTAAACTGGAGAAGGGACTAAGACACGAGTTAACAGTTTTAGATGATCGGAAAGATTATACGTCTGCTTTTAAAATGCTAAGGCATACCCGAAGGAGTTATTGAGAGAATCTCGCTAAGGCTTAGGATCGAATAATTTTTTGTTAATCTCTATACTGACTTCCAAATCATGTGAAACTCAGAACCAAAAAAGAAGTTGGCATAGAGGAACTATGTTATAGAGAGCAACCATGGCTTGCGATTGTTGGAAAAGGAGACTAGTACTAATGGTTCAGCTGCAATAACAATTTATCACGCGTATACCTTCACCAATTTTTTTTGTCTTTTTTGCACTTCCGTGCCTTAAAATAGACTTTATGCACCTATGAGCCCAACCATCGAAACACAGGTATCAAGAAAGAAAAATCACGCTTTTATGCTAGGCGGACTTTTAATTCATTGATTCCAAGTGAGTAAACCAGGGTTGTGTAGATTTCAAAAGCCTAGTGCAAAATTTGAATGAGCTTTTACTACTCATGGTCCGGATTAAAAGAAGTTAAAAAAAATGTAACAAAACAAAGCAAAACTTGCAAGTAGAGAAAAGAAGAAAAACAAAAAGAATATAGAAGAAAAGCTGTGGTAAAAAGAAAAGAGGCAAAAGTAAATATGGGTATCACTGAGACTCTTAATTAGTCGAATTTAAAATTGAGGAAGTGAGTGTACAAATGATGTTTTTGTTGCCGGTGAGTTGTGGTCTGTTGGTAAGTTATAATTCCAACATTATAAATGTCATGGGTTTGATTCTCACTTGCATGGGTAAAGATGCGGTGAGCTAAGAGTTGTTTTATATTTTATTTATTTATTGATTTATTTTTGTTCTTTATTTTTTTAAGATGTTTAGGATTTGCCAACTTATTGAACTATGTAATATTCAATACATTGTAACATTCGAAAATAATATATATCTTGAATAAAGTGTTAAAAACAGAGGGCCCCTATTTTCTTATGCAGTCGCATCACCCGCGCATCTTTAAGGCCGCCCTTGGAGTAATTGTGCCATTCAAGCCTAATGGCACGGAAATTAGACCATAACCGAATACTCATAAAAATTTTATACAAAGAAAAGGATGTTTTCTGGAAACATTTCTCATTTATGGAAATCAATTTATTTATTCTTGTGCGAACATTATACTATCAAATAGTAAACACAAAACAGAAGCAAAAGTGTAAAAATGCAACATAAGATAATTTTTCATATGTCTTAAGCTGTGGTCTAGGGTTTAGGGTGAGACACAGATTTAAAATTTCACTGCAACAAGCCATGAGTAGGGTGAAAAACAAATTGTCTTTTAGTTGTTAATAAAACGTAGGAAATATTTGTAGAAAGGGATTCATGCTTCAAAATACATGTATATGGGAAAAAATTTCTCTTGCAATTAATCCAAATAATGTACATGATGGGGCTTGTGTTTTGCCCTGCCGCTCTCACCCCATCCTCTTTAATGACTTTGGTTGACTTGTGAAGGATGTGCAATGGGTTGCTGCTACTCAAACAGCCCCCAATGTTGTTTCCAATACACCAAAGACAATTTGGGAGCAAACTCAGGGCTTGGAGTTGATTAGCACAAGGGATAGTGACTTGTTTTGCTTGACTTCTTTAGGGCCATATATGATTAGCACAATGAGGAACATGTATGATTTCAATATGGCCATTGTTTTTTTGGGTTACGTGTAATTTATGGCCATTGTTTTTTGTTAGAGGAGTCTGTATAAAATCAAGATGGAGTTAATTTTTTTTGGACTAAATACTGTTTAATTATTGAGCTTTTAACCATAAAATACTTTAGTCTCTGGCCTTCTAATTTCACACGTTTAGTCCTTGTACTTCAAAATTTCAGACCAATAAGTCATTGCTGTCTAAAACTTCCGTTAAGTCGTAGCGAAATGTCTACTATGCCCTCAGTTCTTTTTTTTTAATTAATTAATTATTTTATTTTTTTGGAAAATGAATTTTTTTTATTTTTTCCCTTTCTTTCTTTCTGTTTGTTTCTTCATCATTCCTCGTAAAGGTTGGAGGAGAAGAGATAAAAAGAAAGAAAAAGAAAAAAGAATAAATAAATAAAAGAGAAATAAATAAATTTATTAAAAAAAAAAGAATTGAGGGCATAATAGACATTTCTGTGATGACATGGATTTTCGTTATTTAATTTTGGTAGTTAATAATGGACCAATTGTACGAATATTTGGTATTGTGCTTTATTCGTAAGTGGTATGTGAGGTGGAATGGTTTTCGTACGTATAAATATTCGAATTTCACAGTTTAGGGGGGTCATGTGAAGTTTGACTTTTTATATGTTAGGATTCTTGGAAAATTTCCTTCACGAAAGTTGTAGAACGCGTCGATACGAGTTCGTGGACATGTGGAACGCGAGAATCGGAGTTCGTATGAGAAAGTTATGGCCATTGGAAGGAATTTCCATTTTAGTATAAATAGAAGTTTCCCAAGTTGGAAACTTACTATTTTCATTATTTCCTTTTCTGGAAACCATCTTCCCTCTCTCTCTTCTCACTCGGCCGCTACCCTCAGAATCGAAGAAACCCGTCTGACCCGACCGGGACCCGATCGACGGGACCCGACTTTTCCGGGGAACTGCGGCGGTCCCCGGCGACGAAACTTTCCAGATAGGATCGTCTCCTCCTTCTGGTCGTCCCTGTGGTTTCCTCTAGCACCGATTCTCGGTGGTGGCAGAGGTAGAAGGAGGCGTAGTTGGGTGATTTCGGACCCGGTTGGAAATCCTTGTTCCGACGTCGGCGAGGCTTTAAGTCTTCTTGGTTGAGCTCAGAGCAGCCTCCTTGATCGATCCTTGGTGGTTATTTGGATCGATTCACGTAAAACTTAGTTCAACTCGGTTTGGATTACTGTTCAGGCTTGTTTTCAGACTTCGAGCTAGTTATGAAAGTTCACAAGCATGCTTAGATGAAGAACTTTGATGTTGGGAGTTTTGTGAAATATTGAGTTTTGGCCGGCGACGGTGCGACACTGCCTGTGCCCTGTGGTGGCGTTCCGGCGGTGTTCCGGCCATTTAAGTAACTGTTTTTGGTATAATATATGTTCTACTCGTTGATACGAGCGTTTCGATATATAATATGCAAATTTTGGAGTTCGAATGGAATTGTTATGATTTTTACGGTTTCATACCGGTTGATTTATTGATCCGTGAGGATTCGAGCGTCCGATCGACTTGTGGTTTGGTCATATCGATCGTGGATGTATTCCGGAGACTTTGGGAGGTCTCGGATGTGGTTTTTCCTCGATTGTCGCAACTTTGGGGGATTTTAGTTCAAAACAGGGGTTTCGGATTTAAATCGGTTGTGAATTGTTATTAAGTGGAAACCGTATGTGATTAGGTACTTGACGAAGTATTTTGGACGGTTGTTTTGGGAATTGGCTGCTTTGTTCTTGGTTGAAGACGCAGCGGGAGTTTCGAGATGAGTAATCTCACAAGGTTCATTAATGAACGGAATACCTTTATTTTGAGAGTTATTTAGTAACTGCAAACTATAGTTGGTATTAGTAGGCATTCCTGAGCGGATGACTACGTATATCTATATTTACGTGAAATATATATATGTTTTGGTCGTTTGTGGATTAAGGAAAACAATAGGCATGAATGATGCGTTTTATTGTTTTGGATTGTGGCTTTTGGAAAACAAATGATTTGGAATTGTTGATTCGATTTGTTTTGAAAAGCGTTGAGATTTGTGTATGAAAACAATATGCATGAAATGATGCTTTTTATTGTTTTGTGGCTTTTCGGAAAACAATGATTATGGAAATGTTGATTTCGATTGTTTTCAAAAGCGTTGAGATTTGTGTAATGATTTTGAGTCCAGTGCGACTGCTTAATGATTTGCTCCAAGGGACTGTGCGGCCTGAGGATCGAAGGTCTATGACCTTGGGCAGAATATCAAGTAATCACGTCTTTGGCCGGACGAGTGGTTACATTTCAGTTAGAGCTCTAGTCTGTCTACCATATAGGTAATTCATGGGGTAACGGGAATTGGTTATTGATAACTCATGACATTACGTGTTTTTAGGGAACAGTGTCACGCCCCCAAATTCAAGGCCAATATTGTACTGAAATATGGCTCGTGAATTTGTGACGTGAGTTAAAACAAATAAAATTTTCTTCTTGAATAAATCAACAGGAAGTAAAAGAAATTATATACATGTTTGAATAGTACTTTTATTAGAAAACAAATATCGGTAATATATTTACATAACCAAAGTTAAGCAAAATTCGAATCAGTACAGGTATTCACTAGAAATAGTAGTAGAAAATTATTATTTTATCTAGTAGGTTCATCCCGTTTCCCCAAGCATCTACTCAATACCTGAAAACAAGAATGTGTAGCATCATGAGCAACACAAGCCCAGTAAGTACACAACTTACATTCTTATATTAATGTGTCTTATGAGAAATCAAAACTAAACAACCAATTAAAATGTACCAAGAACCATTTATATGTTCATACGAATTCTTAAATATGTATATATATACACACAATACATACACACATATATACAAATATATTCATTCGTGTGAATGCTTTATGAGACTGGTAATAAATCACTTAATCACATCTCCTTATTGAACCAACAAATATTGCAGCATTAATATGTGAAATAACCTTAAAGCAATGCATGCTCGATTCTCTTTTTCACTTAGTACCGTGACATATTAATAATAGATCACAAACAGATATTTGATCAAAATAATATAAGTACACTTCTCTTTTTAGTGAATTTTCGGATTAACTGGTAACAAATCATAAATCCACGTGTTAGGGTCCATAATACCAAAACACGGGAAAGCCAGATTGACTGGTAACAAATCATAAATCCACGTGTTAGGGTCCATAATACCAAAACACGGGTAAGCCGCAGCATACCAAGGACACTACCAAAGTATGTATACTCAAAGTAATCACCCTTCCTAAGAGTATAATAGTGCACTATCTGAAGGGACTAGGGCCCACAGCTTAACTTCCACATAACACCAAAACACATTTACCAGTAATTCACTTAAGCACGGGGTAGTAGATAACACCCGGCTTCACAATTGTACTTCTCAGACATAATCAAATTCACAAAATACAATCTTTATGAATTATAGATCGTAATATATGTATATGTACACACACATATAGATACATATACTTAGGAATAATCTCATATGAAAACATGTGTAACATAATTGTATAACACAAATAAGTAAATTCACTAGCAAACAACATAATTAAAAAGAAGCTTATACATAATTGAAATCAAGTAAAATAGGTAATAATAAAGCACAAGCATTAAATAAGTAACTATAAACAATTTAACAAAATTATATTATAGTTAGTATTTCAGTCCTTATGTCCAAATCCATTGAAGTTCATCAACCATATTCATGGTTCTCCGATTAGAGTCACCAAACTTCAAAATGTGTTATGTTGTCCATCACAAGTCCGAATTAGTCAAATGAGTACACCGTTTCAAAGGGTTTTTCACAAGGAATCCAATGGAATAAGTCATGTAGTCCAAATCAGAGTGATATAGTCCAGAAATGGTGAAGAACCATAACAGTGCAGAAACCGATTTTTGATACTGTCCTTTGATGTCTAAGTAATTACGTACTGTGTATTGTACCATTACTTCTCAAACTCTCCAGATCAGAATTAGAGGTCCTAAGCTTCAAATTGATATAAAGTTTGTAGAAAATGGTTAAGAAATGAGGGAGATATGAATTTTTGAAGTTGTGATGGCAGTATGAGATTTCCAGCGAGTTTAAAAGTTGAAAACTTTGATTAGCCATAACTTCTTCATTTCTTAACCTTTTTTAGTGATTCTAAATTGAAGAACAAAAGGAATTAATACTGTAATAATACTGTTTTGACAAAACAGATTTTTTTATATACAAAAATACTGGTTTGCAGCAAAGCAGATCCTTTTCCATCTTATCATTGATTATGTATTTTGATAAATCTTAAAGACAAAAAAACATAGAAATGTATTCATGTACTTACTTAAGGAACTCAGAAGGTCTTGTGATCAAACTTTGGACTTCTTTCACAAAAAGGAAACTTCTTAAGAGAAATAGGATGAAGGATTTGTGTGAGGAACTTCTAGTTGAGTTTTCTCTTCAACTAAAGGAGTTTTTGATCAATTTTGCATTTGATCTTCAAGCTTGTAGGAAGTATGATCAGATCATATGCTTAAATAGGCTAGAATTAAGCATAAAATAAGTAAGTGACTAATTATTATAAGGTGAGTGACTAATCACTATTTTGGTTAAATGATTAAAAGGATAAGATAAAATTAAAAATAATAATAAAAGAAAGAAAGCATAAATCAGATCATAAATACTTGCTAAATATATATATATATATATATGTATGTATGTATGTATGTACACACACACACACACATCCATATGCACATTTACCCAATTAATAAGTAAAGAACTTTAGTGCTTTTTTAAGGTAAAAAAATAGCAATAATTAGTACTAAAATGACATGCATCAAAAAAATAACATAGATGAGAGTCTTGAGCTCAATAACAAAGATTTTTCGAATATAGTTAATAATATAGTGTTCTATAGTTGGCACTAATTTTCGGGTTATTACAAACAGGATGTGAGTTGCTTCCTTATTAATGGTTTTTAAGGGGACAAGGTGCAAGTTATTTTCCTTATTAACGATTTGGTTGCTTTCTATGTTATATTGATAGAAATCAAGGTGTGAGTTGCTTTCTATGTTATATTGATAGAATTCAAGTGTGAGTTGCTTTCTATGGTACGATTGATAGAAATCAAAAAGTGAGTTGTTTTCTATGTTTCGATTTGAAAGAAACTAAGGTTTAAGTTGCTTTCTTTTATTTCGATTTTGAAGGAAATTAAAGTGTGAGTCGTTCTCCTTTATTTCGTGCTTTAAGAGAATAAAATGTGATTGGTTTCTCAATTGAAACGTGCGGGGTTCATCCCGTGATTTTGGTGTGAGTTGTTTTGAGTTACTCATACGGGCTTGCAAAAGCTTAGCGGGTTTGTTGTGTGATAACCCGGTACACCATTCAAACGGTGTAGGGGTTAATCCTGCAGGTCAGGATAATCGTGGCTGAAGTTGGGGTTGAATACTTGCAGCTAAACGGTAGGAAGCAAATTTTGTGACTTTACCGTTATTTGGACTTCCGTTGTAGTAAGCTCTGAGGGGCATTTACGTTTTATCTTGTTGTTGACAATTTAATTCGTAAGCTTATGTAATATATGACTCTGTGGTGTGGGTCAATATTGACATAGTCGGTTCAGGGCATCAATATGTGTAGTTAAAGGAAAAAAGTTTCCAGGTATTTTGTATTGATGGCTGAACGATCGCGCATGTATTATTATGAGATTATATATCGATTTTTATTTGTGTTAAAAATCAGGAGCATGACAATTTCGCTGTGACTTAACTGAGGTTTTAGACGGCAAGGACCTATTAGTCTGAAATATTGAAGTACAAGGACTAAACGTGTGAAATTAGAAGGCCAGGGACTGAAGTGTTTTATGGTCAAAAGCTTAAGGACTAAACAGTATTTAGTCTTTTTTTTTTTTTTGAGTAAATGAATATTTCTTTGATAATTACATGCCAGAACGACACTTACAAATTTCCCAGAAAATCGGGAATCATGCACCATTTGCTTAAGACATTGAAGCTCACTTAAACAATGAGCCTAACAAACTACAATATTTCCTACAAAGAGATAATTTTGTATGAAAACTTCCTTTGCCAATGCGCTCAATTGCGGTGCTCCAGAAGCTTCCATTATCAAGATGTAAAAAACACATCATAATCTACAGGCTACAAAACCACCTAAACTTAGTTATTTGGAATAATCCTTCGGGATCCCAAATACGAAACCCTAGAGCACCAGAGGCCATCAATTGGGTCCAAACCTGGACAAAAAAACCCCCAGATCTTTCTCAATTGTTTTGGACACCCAAAACACTCCAAATAGTGCCGACCCCCAAACTGCTTTGGGCACCCAGCCTATTTTGGGCTTCCAGTTTGAATTGGGTACCCATCTATGAGAGAGCAGTCCTTCATTCTCAACCACCGCAATCACAGCTTTCATTAGGACCACCGCCACTCCCTTCAGACTGTCTGAGCCATTGCCATTGCGGTCAAGGCCTCGCCCGTCACACAACAATCAGATCGGAATTCGTTCCTTGCAGATCGAAACACTAGAGATGCTCCGCTTTGAGCTCAGGAACCTCTCTATTGCCATGATCGATTCATCAGCTCTGCAGCAGTTCAGCCGGACGGCTGCCGTCGGCCACCATACATGGTTGGTGGCCACTGGTCGTGTAAATGCAAGCCCCGTCAGCTTGGCCTTCAAGTCACTCCACACAATTCCGACCAGATCTCTATAGCGATGATTGCACATCACCAGCCTTGAGCCGCGCTCTTTTTGGTCTGATTCGACCAGAATCTTGACTGAGAACCTTTCTAGTTAATGTTCTCCAATGGGAGAGTCCGACAGTGGCAAAACCATCCTTCTTCCCAGCAGCAAGTTGGGAGCTCGTCAAATATATTAGCGTTGAGTCACCGCAAGGAGGCAACGAGAGGCAGAGAAGATTCCGCTTAGTGGTGGCGCCGACCGGCGTTGCTTAGATCCCCAGCCATGGCCGCTAGGGTTCGCTAGAGTTCGAAGAAGGCTGCGGCTAGGGTTCATTGGACTTCTGTATATAACAAAATGAACATGCTATGGCTCTGTTTTCTCTATCATTGCGAGTTGACCATATTTATTAGGTTGAAAGTCTCTCAAGAACACACATGTAAAAGTTAAGTGAGATTATTGATTTAGGGTAAAATCTTTATATGGTACCTGAACTATCACAAAATGCACTTTTTGGTACCTACAAATTTTTAGAGAGTCTAGTGGTACCTGTATTATCCTTCCGTTAGCCATTTTAGTACTTCCGTCAATTATTCTGTTAAAGTATGGGTAAAATCGTAAAACACTTATTTTTCATATTTCTTTTACAAATTTTTGATTAAACTAAATTAAAATAAATTAGACTAGGTTAAAAGAAAGACCTAGAATTGAATTTAGTGAATATCTAGATTTACCTACCAACTCTATTGATTAATTCTATTAATTGTTCGAGACAAAAGTTATCTCTAAATTAGTATATATTAAATTTTCATAAAATAAAAAAATTAAACAAAAATAAAAGTACTTAAATTAATTGATCCAAGTGTCTCAATAACAATGAAGAATAAATTGGGTATTATTTATCTTTTTTTTATATGTCAAAATATTTTTTAATTATAGATATTCAATATATTAAATTTTATAATTTTAATTATGAATAAATATACTATTTTACCCTTATTATTTTACTCACATGAGTGTCATATGACCGCTACATAGGCATTTATTCCGTTAAAATGGACGGAGGTACTATAAGGGCTAACAGAGAGATATTACAGATGTGACTAGAGTCCCTGAAAATTTGTAAGTACCAAAAAGTATATTTTGTGATAGTTCGAATACTATATGAGGATTTTACCCATTGATTTATATCTATATCTTTTGTGTTTTGCAGCTCTACTGTGACTCTTTAGGAAAACAATACAGCAGATCCAAAAAACAAGTGCAGAGATTATTGAAAAGACGCACTGGTGAACTTCGGAGCAACTTGAGACAAAAAGGTCTATCTCATATATATGTAATTCTTCAACAATGGAGACCACCAATGTTTATTTAGTTTTTTTTTATTCAGAACAATTTCTACCCCCCCCCCCCAAACAAACTTTTAAGGCATTTCACTTTATTTCCCATCTACTATTTGATAGTAATTCTATATACATGTTGCAAAGTGCAGACTTCTTGATACAGTAGCCCGATAAGTTATTTGATACATGTTGCATTTCAAGGTGAAGGTTCTTCAATTGTATGTGTCAGCACCAGACCCTCGGTGGGTGGAAGCCATTTTCATGTTCATGGGCAATAGGAACCGTCTCGATCTCGATGGTTTCTTTTGTTTCAGGTCGTCCGTCGGTAAACATTAGCAACACCATGCGCTATATTTCTGGGAGTGTGTATGCTGGGTATATTATAAGGAGGACAAAATTAGAAAATATGTGACAATTGTATACAAGGAATTTGCTGGGTTCAAATAAAAACTCCTCACAGTTCTTTGTTTTCTTTCAAAGTCGAGAGATTTAAGCAATTGGACAAATCAAAATACCGTCTTCCCGTCTGGCATGACTTATCTCATTCAAAAAGAAGCCGAGAGCACGGTTAATATGGGCTTGGAAGGGGTGGGTCAGAAAATTGTAATCCAATTTCATTGGAGCACATCTCCATGGATTTTACAAGGAGAAGGCTCAAGCAGAGAGGATTTCATTTCGATATACGCACAAATAAAATCCTGGAAATTACTTTCTAGCTTTCCAAGAAGAACTATGTGCGCATTTGCATTAGCTGAACAAAAAATAACAATACAACCCAAAACCCCGAACCAAAAACCAAACACAAAACTCAAAACGAAGAGACCAAAACAGAGAACTCCATTCTCTGCCCAGATGGGCGTGGAGGCTGAAAGGTAGTATGAGAAGAGTGCAACCCTAATACACCTTTATATAGGGTGAAAAATCTGCTCAAGAGGTCTTGTTAAATGACAGATTTGCCCTACCAATTTCTGTAAATTTGCCACTGTACCTATTTACAAGAGGGATTTGGGTTTTGGGATTTTGCACAGTGCAAGTGTCCACACTGAAAGATGAATGCGCTCAACAGGTTGAGGACCCTCGCATTGCGTTGTTCAATATTCACTAAACCCTCATCGCAATCACACTCCTCTCTGCAAAACCAGTTATTTTACAGACGACACATTTCCACCACCACCACCACCTCAGAAATCCCGGCGAATATCACCGCGAATTACCTCATAAAATCATGTGGGTTCTCACCGGAAGCTGCGGTTTCGGTCTCCAAGAAGTTCAAACTGTCATCCCAAGAGAGAGCAGACTCTGTTCTGGCGTTTCTGAGAACCCATGGAGGACTCTCCGAAACCCAGATCTCAAAGCTTCTCAGGTCATACCCAGGATACCTTGCAGCGGCCTGTCCCGAAAAGACCCTTCTGCCCAAGATTGAGTTTTACAGATCCCTTGGAGTTTCAAAGGAGAACTTCGCCAGAACTGTGTCTTCAAATCCACTGCTTTTGTCAGTTAGCTTGGAGAAACGGATCCTACCAACTTATAATTATCTCAAGAGCTTTCGGCTTTCAAAGAAGAACGTTGCGTCGGTTTTCAAGAGCGGCGCGAGGATATTCTTGGAAGGTCACACCAAGAATGTGGAGCCGAATCTTGGGCTGTTGAAAGAGTTAGGTATGTCCCAAGAATGCATTTCTAAGTTGCTAACTCATTTTACTCACTATCTGATGCTAAAGCATCAGAGGTTTCGTCAAGTTGTGGATGATGTTATGGAATTGGGTTTTAGTATGGATAAGTACACAGCTTTCGGGACGGCAATCCGAGCATTTTGGGGGAAGGATAGTAAGTTGAAAATGAGTCAATGTAGAGAAGTGTATATGACCAAGTGGGGTTGGACTGAGAATGATGTTCTGTCTGCGTTGAAGAAGTATCAATGTAGAGAAGTGTATATGACCAAGTGGGGTTGGACTGAGAATGATGTTCTGTCTGCGTTGAAGAAGTATCCCAGGTGTATGATTCTGTCGGAGAGGAAGATAGAGCAAGTAATGGATTTTATAGTGAACAAGATGGGATTGGTGTCAGGGAGAACAATGGCCCGATACCCTCAGATTTGGAGTTGCAGTTTCGACAAGAAAGTGATCCCGAGGTGTATGGTTTTTAAAGTTTTGTTGCTGAGAGGATTGGTGAATGAAAACTTGAGTTTGGGTTATGTCGTGAATGTTAGCGAGGACAAGTTCTTGGAGAGGTTTGTAGTAAAGTACTTTGACCAAGTACCGCAATTGATGAGTGTGTATCAAGGGAAAGTGGATATCCAGGATCTGTAATGGTTTGAATTCGGTGAGAAGAGTAGCATTATAAGCTTTCACCCCAAACTAGTGCCGCAAGGTTGTTGGTGAAGAGAATTGTAGGAAGCAGATGTTCACATTTTTATGTCTTTTAGTGGAAACCTTGTAATTTGATTGAAGTTCACTATCTGAAGCAACTGCATCATTTTGATGTATGGGCAGTCCGTTCAGTTGTTAAAGTTTTGGTCTTGAAAGAGGTTAAACTTCTTGGCACCCATGTATTGCATCCAGTGTAAAAGCAAACTAGCAGCCTGCTTTTGTTGCATCCAGTGTAAAAGCAAACTAGCAGCCTGCTTTTTGGCCCCAATCTTGTCAAGTAAGGTTTTTATTTATAGGAGATAGAGATAAATTCGTTTATTAGCCACAACTTATATACTTTCTTCTTGGCTTCTCTCGATATGACTACGAATAGCTTGCAGTTAGTATGTAATTCATAACTTTGATTATGGCCTAAAAATTTGGTTTTACAGAACATACACATATATTGCTTGTATGGGATTCAATCTAATCTATTATGTGAGAGTGAGTGGAAGAACAAAAAAGAAAAAAAAAAATTTCTTGTCTACTTCAAACTACCAATACCTGTGCCCTGTTAACCGAAATCCTGCACAACTAGCTAGACTTCTTCACTGTTCAGTGACCATGTCGATTTAGGGAAGATGAATCGATGCATGTTCGTTTCAGGTTTCCCCTTTAAATTGTCATTGACGCATCCAAGAACATACAATTAGAATCCCCAGAGTGCGGCCATGTTTCCCCTTTAACTGCACTCTGAAGGAAATTGATTGAAAGAATAATAGGCGTTCAAGTGTAGCCATGTTTCTAGCTTTTAATTTACAACTGGGAAAAACTTATATGGTTCTTCAATGGAGAACTTTATTGAAATTCAATTTTAGAAACAGCTGCATTATTCATTGTTGTTGTAGAGATGGATGAATAGTAACAATGTTCTAACACATTTCCCCAATCTTGGTGTACATTCGAAAGTTGAAGCACCCCTTTGCTTGTGTTCATTGGAGTTGGACTTCTAGAATAGCTTACTGTGCAGCTGATGTTGCTTTGCTTGTTGGGAGGAGGATATGCCCTCAAAACTGGGTTGACCACCCCTCATCCTCCCTGGTTTATGTTCTTGTTTTGAGATCAGCTACTCTTGTAGAGGTTCAGCTGTAATGGGACGAGGTCGAGTTTGTAAGAAATTGTTTTCTTGCTCTAGCTTCTGAGTTGGAATGGCCTTGTTTTATTTACTTTTTCTCCTCTCTTCGTTTCCCGTCTTTGGAAATATTCCCAGGCTTCAGGATGTTGTATATCCTGTCTTTTTTTTTTTTTTTAAAGGTATGTCCTGCCCTTTTTGTTTATTGAAAGCATCCACCTATCCTGGCTCGCGATGTACACCCAGGGTAAATTACATTCAGGTGATTCAGCCATAGTAGAAGTTTTAACTGTGACGCATTATGCAGGTCTCCAATGGCGTGCTTAATATTATGAGATATTGATCCTTCCGAGCAAAATATTAGGCTACTGTTGGTATCAGTGCTGCTTCTTGATAAATGTCAAGTTGATAATGCATTAAAGCAGCACAAGGATTGAAATATACTATCACCATTGGCTACATATACATCACCAAAAGAATGGTACCAGTCTTTTACTTGACCAAACAAACCCCATTTTCCACGTAGTAGCAATGCAAAGGCAGGCAGGCATATCCAAATGGAAACAAGATGAGCAAATCACTCATCAACTTGAAGGTAATGGTGAATCCTTGAAAGGATAAACTTTCCATATATGAACTTATAATGGCAACACCACAATACAATGCCCAAATTTAAGATTGTCAACTAAGGGTTTAATTATAAATGGTAGGAAAAATACTTGAACCCAAGTTCTAATTTGCTCGATCATGACTCCAACTTGACAATAATGTTATACATTCATCATCAGTAACAGATACATTAAAAAAAAAAAAAACACAATGCAAAAAACTCGGAGCTAAGGGGAAAATATCCTTTGAACTGAACAATTCCTTCATTCGCATCCTGATTCCTAGTCCATGGAGACTAGGTAACATCAATCAAGAGTAGCATTCAATAACCACAGCAGTTCATTCGTTTTGTTTTCGGCAATCTCGTCCTCCATCAGTCGAAACTAGCATTCAAGAACTTCAGCAATTCATTCCGTTTGTTTTCTGCGGCCTTGTCCTCCTTTGTTTTGTCAAGTTTCAACAGAATCTGCACCACAGAGAAAAGAGGATTTTTTTCGTATTCAGGACAAAAGAGCAAGAACACAAAAGTAGATGATCACAAATGCCCCTAAATCCCTTAGAAATAACCTTTTTGCCAGAGACAGCGCTGCGACGCACTCCATCATCTTTGTCACGCGCTAAAAACTGTATGAAGAAACATAATTATTGACGTGTTTAAAGAAAACAGAAACGTTGGAATTGTAATTATCAAGAGTGAAATGAAAACCTTTGAAAGCCGAACAGGGCTGCTATTTCTCTCATTCTGCTGCTTCTATATTCCTCCAATTACCAGGAAAAAGGGAAGAATCAACCCAGAAACATCATCCAGGCAATCCAATCAAGCGCCCAGTAATCATGTCGCAGATCCCAGCTCCAATTTAAAAGAGCCAATCCATAAACAGGCAGAAAGTACTATAAGCACCTCAGAATAATCAATGTATATAAAACAATATGCATGTAAAGCAGAAACTTGGCATGTGTGTATCACAGATTCATTAGCTAATTCTCTTTTTAGTTTGGAGCAAGATGCAATCATAAAAAGGACAATGAGTCAACTCATACACATAGGCCAGATGCATTCACAAATATCCTATGGAGGCAAGATCCAATTCTGATGAAGAGTTCCCACTTACACTTCTTATTCTGTCTATTATTTTCTTACTAAACATCTACAAAACGCAGTTGATTTTCCCTGAATATGTACTATTTAGCTCATATTGTAGAAAGGACAATGAATCAAGCTACAGAAAACACCATACGGAGCCAAGTGACCTATAGAAAGAATACTAGCTTACCTCTTTTAGTTTACTCCTATGACGTTTATGCCGATGACTCTTGCTCTGGTCCTTTTCTTTGCTCTAGCAGACAAATGAGCGATTGAATGAGATCCAGCATGAGTAGAAAATTAATTAGCAGGAGAAATAAATACCAAACAACCACCTTCTTCTGTCTGTCATTCTTCTTGTGCCTCTTTGACTGACTAGATGTTTCAGGCTCACTGTCTGAAGAGCTATCATTTCTGCATTAAACATCAAAAGAGGTTCAGAAAACAAACAGCACATCCAACTGCGCCTATGGACAGTTCCAACTCAGACAGCATTCCGCAGTAACATATGATTTCATATTAAAATTACAGAGCAGAAACATTCATGACTATTTATAAATCACTACTCTATTGAAAAGCCAAATCTTTTTACATTTATCGTAGTCTTTTCAGTCTAAACCGTTGTATGGTTGCCACGGCTCCCAAGATCCACACACTTCCTCAAAATTGAAATCCACTACTTCCCTAAACTTCCAGGTCCAATTCCATTCAATTTCATTTACCAAAATAACCACGTTTCTAAGAAAAACGAAGAATTAAACTGAAATCAACTAAATCTACTAGTTGGGTCGTTTCAAATCTTGTAGTTACTATACAAACACTAGCCAAACTAGTCACTTCAAAGTTGCACAACATATATATGCACAAATTTAGAAATACCCAATTGGGATTTACTAATAATATTCTAAGATAATTCATCTTTTCAAGCTTAATCAACCACCAAAGATAGAAACAAAAGTAAAAAAAAAAAAAAAAAAAGGTCCAGAAAGATGGGTAAATTTTTTTTAAAAATTGTTCCAGACCTGGAATCGTCGGAATCAGACGAGGAGGAGTAGGAATCAGAAGAAGATGAGGAGTGGTGGTGGCGGTGCCTACGACGTCGTTTGGCGTGGGAGCTACGGCTGGTCCTCTTTCGGATCTTGAGGGCATCTTTGTCTTTTTCTTTATCCTTGTCTCGGCGGCTGCGGTTGTGTCGGCGATGACGGCGCCGAGACCCAGACGACGAGTCCGACGACAGCGAAGAAGACGAGGAGGCCACCATCTCCGTCTTTCAGAGAGAGAGAGAAGAGAGCAAGGGTTTCACAAATTGTGGTTCAGACCAATAAAACAAACTACCAAGTATTTGAATAAAAAAAAAACAAAAAAAGATTTTCCTAGTGGGCCGGGTTTGGGCTTACCCGGAGTCCTATTTTGTTTCGGTGACAATGTTCCCTTATTCTTTTCGGTTTTGGGGGCCAAAACCCCTAAACCCTTTATATGTGAGGTTGAAAGAGCACAACTCAGAAAGCGTCTCTCTTTTTCGTCTCCAACGACAGAGCCGCCGCTTGCTGCACCTTGCGGATTTTGTCTTCACTTTTTGCTCGGTGGGTTTCTCTGCTTTTTCTCGTCACTTGGTTTATTTGATTTGGGCTATGCTGCGTAGAATAGAGCGATGTGTGTGTGTTTTTCCAGCTTTGTAAGACAGTTTAGGCAATTGGGTCTTTTGGTTTGATTTGGGTAATTTCTATGGATTTTAGGGATTTTTCTAGTGAATGATGCTCATGGGTACAGCTTGTTTTGATGGATTATGATATGTGCAATACATTCAAGCTGTTTTGACGGTTGAACTATAATTTAGTATGCTTTTTAAGTAATTGTGATTCTGATTCCGATTCCGATTCCGATCTCGATTATTTATAATCACGTAGTTTGCACTGCTAGAGATGGATTCTCATTGAGTTAATAGATTAAAAAGGACTGGGAATTTCTGGGATGTTTATGTGTGTGCATGTGTGTAGCTATGTAAGCTTATCAAAATTCTTGTGATGCAGGCTTTTGCATCCACGTTGAGTAATTCGTGAAGCTGCTACTAAACATACATATACTTCCATCTGTTCCAAAGTTGCTTTGAATCCATGGCGACCAGTAAGTCTTTGTTTTCTTATCCGTTGTCCAAATTTTGCTTGTAAAATATGTATGTATGATTATATATCTGTGTCTGAATATTTGATGAAAATGTAATTGGGTGTGAAGGGCTGCAATTCGAGAACTCATGTGAGATTGGGGTGTTCTCAAAGCTGAGTAATGCGTACTGTTTGGTTGCCATTGGAGGCTCTGAGAGCTTCTACAGTACATTTGAGGCTGAGTTGGCGGATGTTATCCCTGTGGTTAAGACCTCTATTGGCGGCACTCGCATCATTGGTCGCCTCTGTGCCGGGAACAAAAATGGGCTTCTTCTGCCTCACACCACCACAGACCAAGGTTTTTTGATTTCTCATATCTTTGTCTTTCTGGGGACGATATTATTTGCTTTGCGACTTATTGATCTTCCATTCTTTTTTAAATTGAAGAACTACAACACTTGAGGAACAGCTTGCCTGACCAAGTCGTTGTTCAGCGCATTGAAGAGAAACTATCTGCTCTTGGTAACTGTATCGCGTGCAATGATCATGTGGCTCTTGCACACCTTGATCTTGACAGGGTACTCTCTTTATTCTTTTTAAAAGTTGGTATTTTGGTTATTGCATGTTGCTTACTTTCCCCTGCAAAATTCATTGAAGTACTGAAGCCTAGGGTTACCATCCTGTCCACAACCAACAAATCCATTTATCCACCAAATTCTTTAGAACCAAGTCTTTCCTTCAAATGTTATGTCTTCATCTATTGTAGGTTCTGTAAGTTTAAATTTTGAGTTGCATGTTTTGAATGAGATCATATGCATATGTGGCAGGCAGTGTTTCTTGTGCTTGTTGCATTCAGTATTTCTTGTGCTTGTAAACAGTATTTCTTGTTCTTGTTGCAAGCTGACTTTCATATATGTGGCAGGCAGTGTTTCTTGTGCTTGTTGCAATCAGAATTTCTTGTGCTTGTTGCAATCAGTATTTCTTGTTCTTGTTGCAAGCTGACTTTCATATGATCTTAGAACTGCCATGAAGACATTACTAGGAATATATTAATTCATGATCTTTTTGAACTAGAATGTTGCAGTGTGCATCCTAAGGTGATCAATTTGTTTAGCAAATGATTTAAATCATTGAATTCAAATACAATTTATGATTTCTACTGCATTTGTTCATTTTGTTTTACTTATTGCTTTTTCTCAGGAAACTGAGGAGATGGTTGCAGATGTTCTCGGGGTGGAGGTTTTTAGGAACACAATTGCTACTAATGTTCTTGTGGGCAGCTTTTGTGCCTTGTCCAACAGAGGTGGCTTGGTAAGAACTTTATCTCTGGTTGTTTTGAGGCATTTTTGGTGAAAGATTTCATTATGTAACTGTTCATGTTTTTTTTTTTTTTTTTTTTTTTTTTTTTTTCCCACAATCCTTATCTTTACATACTTGGTGCAGGTTCATCCACACACATCTGTTGAAGACTTGGATGAACTTTCAACACTTCTTCAGGTCCCTCTGGTTGCTGGGACAGTCAACCGTGGTAGTGAAGTGATAGCAGCTGGCATGACAGTAAATGATTGGACAGCATTCTGTGGGTCTGATACAACTGCGACAGAAGTCTCAGTTATTGAAAGTGTGTTCAAGTTGAGGGAAGCTCAACCTAGTGCCATTGTGGATGAAATGAGGAAATCATTGATCGACAGCTATGTCTGAGCTAAATCTCTTTGATACTAAACTGAAGAAGCTATCTTGAAAGTCTTAAGTAGAAAATATCTAATTTTGCCAAGATGTTTAATTTCTTTGCCAGTGTCGATGTTAGGACCATGTTGGATTTGGGTAATTTTGTTGTTGATAATGTTGGGAAGACCTGAACCAGTATTGGATGGGTAATGTTAATGGGATGCTTTACAGAATGCTGTCTGTGATCATGTAAGAAGAAGACTACAATATGTTTAATATGTTTCTGTTGCATGTGTTTTCTGATGATGCTCCCTAACAGTGATTTATGCTCGGTATTTTTCCCTTTTCTGCTGCTATGATGATGTAGGTTTTCTGGATTATTGAATATGTAGTGTATCTGCAACCGAATTCTCGAAATCTTTTGTTTATCTGGGGTTTATTTTGTTCCTCAATCAACTGTGCTCCCTTCCTATGGTATAAATCCACAGGGCACTACACCACACAAAAGAACCACACTGCTACCACTATGAGTGGCTCTGCCTGGTTATCATAGTGGGGAATAGACGGATAGTTGGCTATTGCACAGTAATTCTGGGTAAATGAATAGTTTACTGCATACTGCTTCCATGCCTACCAAAATTCACATATACGTAAATCGCATGCATCGTCAAAACACTAAGAAATCACCGTTTTAATTGATGTTCAGGAACCTCCTTATCTATACTCTCAGATGAGGGTTTAGGCGCCAATTTTACAAGAGACATGGTTTCAAAAGAAGAGCTCTTGCTAAGATCCGACCGGAAATATAAGTTGGGAACTCGGAACCTAACTTATTAACTTGTGGCACCACCCTGTACAATGTGGATTAAATAATTTAATTACCTATTTTCTAATATTGTTCATTGAGTTATCTAGTGAGAAAGAGCATTATGTTAAACTACCATTGAATATAAATCTACCATTACATTTTGATACAAGCCAACTTGATTAAAAAAAAGTCCTTCTATTGAGGACTAGTCGAAGACTTTTGTGTGAGACCTACTTTTTGATCATATTTTCTCAAATCAACCATTAGATGTTTAGATATTTATGTGCAGATCATTTATGCAATTTTCCAACTAAATTGAAAATTGTTAAAACATTCATAATCATGATTTATCAATTATGAACATGAACAATTTATGTTTAACAAATTTGGTTCGTCCATTGATTTGATCTAGCTATGTACCTTAATGATTAGCAATTTGGAAGAAAATTTCAAAAGTGATTGTTAATGCTCAGAATACCGCCATATGATGTCGGCTTCCGATAACGTGGACGAGGGTCCAATCTTCCGATATGTATAGAGTTCACGAAATCTCGCTAATCTGTCAAGAGAAATACAACGGCGTCAAGAGGGGAGACCGCGGTTGGCGGTCTTCGCCCCTTTGATGCTAAAGTTAAACAATGTGCTTGTATTGACAAATGTAGTAGTAAATAGCTATTGAATGCATAATGAATGAAGAGAGAGAAGTGGACCTTTTATAGGTGACATAGTGAGTTACCTCACTCTTGTTTTCGATGTGAGACTGATACACTTCAGTTTGCTGAGTTTTGGTCCTTTCTGCAGAGACAACTTTGGGTGGCACGTGTCGGCGCGTCAAGGCATATTTCGGCTTGGAGTTGGCTTGCTGGTGGAGGTTGTCTTGCTGTGTTTCCAAAGGTTACATCATTGAAGTCATTCCGACAAGGTGACATGGTTAACTATGAGTGCTGATTATGGCCGGCAAGTGTTATGCATGTACAAGTCCCCCAAGTCCCCAGTCAAGGAGGGATTTCTTGGTTGGGGAGTTACCACAACTAAGGTGGAACCTTTAGTTACATGTCGGCCATAATCAATGCGAGTGCGTCGTCAACCATGGATTTTGTCTGAGCGAGTGCTTTTGCCCTTTTCTGGTGGGCCCCTGCTAGGCCGTCCAGGGAGTCCCCCACTCCCCGGCTAAGAAAGACCTCAGTTTGGTCGGATGATTGTTTGTTGAGGGGAGCTGTTTGACAGCATGAGGCGGTGGGTAGCGATCCCACTCTTTCGGTGCCTTAGCGTCAGGAAGTTAACGGCTGGATCAGTGGCTACCGTAAGCTGTGTTAACTGTTCCCTTACTCTTTCCTGGAGGAGAAGAACTTGACCGCACCGCCTCGTTCAGGACGGTGTATGGATAATAAATGGGATATCCCTGGTTGGGTATGTTCCGCTAAATATAAATTGTGTCGGGTAGATCGACTGTTGATTGTTAGCAAAAGTAATGATGTCGGAGACATGTTCGTCAGTAGTTTTCAGTTGATAAGTGATGGTATGATTGCCTTGCAAGTTTGTTGGAGCAAGGTAAGTGCATGTCAGCGGTGAAACAATATTGTTGGCGGTAACACTTAAGTTGTGGCGGATAGTTGATTCGTTGTCTGGCGACTCGTAGCGAATGACGAAGCTACTTAGCGGAGGATAAAGCTACTTAGCAGAGAAGAATTAACTATGGTGGTAAATTTTTGAAATTTGGAGCTACTTAGCGGAGGAGAAAGCTACTTAGCAGAGGATAAAGCTACTTAGCGGAGAAGAATTAACTATGGCGGTAAATTTTTGAAATTTGGTGCTGTTTGGTCAGATTTTGCATGATCTTCTGACAGAGTGGGTGACACGTGGGAACTGTTGATAGGGGTGGCTTGCGTGGAAACATCGCGGTGCAGGCACTATCGCTTCATCATAAATGTTGCATTTATGAGCGCGTCAATTTTACCGAGGTGTCATCTCGGTTAGTGGGGATAGGTGTCGTGATCTTGAGGGGTGACAATGTAAGGGCAACGGTCGTGATTTGTTGCAAGAGTTTGTATTTAAGGGGGAAACGAAGTTGAGTTTCCCCCACTTTGCCTTGTTCTGTGCATTTGCCTTCTTTGTCGAGTAAGAGAGAACCAGAGAGAAAGGATCTAGAAACGCCGTTGATCGAGTGGAGGAAAGACGGAGGAAAAGAATTTGAAGAGGAGTGAAGGTGATCGAACTCATTTCGTGGTTGGTCTGCTTCGTCTCTCTTTGGCGTTTGCTTCAACGAATTTGAGGTATGTTCTACGTTTCTAGGTTTTCTTGTGTTCTTGTTTTGGTCTGCCTTTGTGTGTGAATGCATTTGTTCCATTTGTACAGAAAAGATATGTTTGTCGTTTTTCTGTGTTTGAGGGTCTGAGGGTTTCTGGGCTTCCTGGGTTTTTTCTGGGATTTTCTGGGACTTTCTGGGATTTTAGAGTGACTGTGTTCTTGAATGAGTTCTTGTGGTTAATGGCATGGGGTAGGTGTAGATCTAATTTGCCTACTAACTTCTGGTTTTAGATTGTTTGTGGAGGTACTGTGAGGTTAACTTGTCGGCCTGGAGCTCCGAGACTACTGGAACATACCCCTGACTCCTCTACAACATGGCAGACATCTGTTTGTGTCGCTACCGAGGGTTGGGAGTACGACACAAGGCCACCAGGGGCGAAGGCTCCGCGATTCAGGGTTCCGTATAAGTTTCAAGCAATTAAAGGTTGTCGGTTGGAGCCGACTTGCATGTGTTTTCTGTGTTTATTGTTTCTTTACTGTCATTTTTTGCCAGTTGTGTTGTCTTCTTCTGATTATGTATTTATGTTTCCGTTGTGGGTTGGAGGCCGAAGTTGACGAACATAGAACGACAGAGGGTGTGTCATGTGCACTACTGTTGGACTAACAGGAGCTGCGTTGACCTTCGTGTCTTGTCGCACTGGTCTTTGCTTATCCATTTGAATCTTACTCGCAAGCCTGGTAAGCGGTGCTTGTCGTTCATTTTTTTTTTAGGTTGTCTGTCTGACTTGTCGGGGTTTTTTTGTTTTTGTTTTTGTTTTTTATTTTTTGTTTTTTGTAGCGGAGATTCGTACGAACAAAAAGACCGACGCAGTACTGAAGAAGGTGATGGCTGATCTTGGCGGGATCAAGGATTATGTTAATTTTATGATTAACGAGTCTGTTAAGGTTCGGAAGAAGACCGTTGACCCTGAGACAAAGGATGTGATGGAAGAGTCAGAAGAAAAGGTCTTGGAGGCCCCTCTGCACTCCAATCGGAACAAGTTGAAGAAGCAGAAAACTGGCGGTAAGGAAAAGGATGTGGAGGATGTGGGGGAGCCGGAGACTGAGGACACTCTTGTCCTGGAGGTTACTGCTGGGAAGTCCCAGAGGAAAGCTAGCACCACCCGAGACGAGCAGAGTGCTGCTGATCCGGGTGAGGGTGCGGGAGGGAGAAAAAGAAGAAAAATTCCCCCTTCCGTTATACCTCCTGATGCTACGAAAAAAATGAAGGTTGCAGAACAACGTATGGCTATTGGCGGCGTTGGACATTCTGGAGAGGGGTTTGTTTCTGACAACCCTGTTGTTGGGTTAGTGCAGGGTGTGCCCGCTAACCAGCAAGCCTTTGTGCTCAAGGTGTGTGAGCGGCTTGGATTTGGTGGTGAGGCTAGATTGGCTCGTCCTGTGGCATCCTCGAGGTTGGAAACGGGGTTGATCAAATTTTGAAAAGTGTCCTGGATCTTTTTCTCTATCAAGGCTCGTCAGAGGAGCGTAAGCTGAAGGAAGAGCTTCTGCAAGCATAACGGGACCTTGCAGCAGAGAAAGAGAAAAGCAAGGTTACAGCGGGAGACATCACGAAGCTTGATGGTGCCATTCTCGATGTGAAGGAGAAATTCAAGCGTGCGGTGGACAAAAGTATCATCGACACGACTACCATCGGTAACCTCAATGCTAAGTTAACGGTTCTAATAAAGAGAAGACTGAGAGGGAGGATACCATCACCCAATTGCAGCAGGTGCTTACTGCCAAAGAGAAAGAGTTGGCTGACTTTCAATCTGCTAGGCAGGAAGAGATGGCGAAGTTGGCAGAGGATGAGAAGGAGATGGTGTGCTTAGAGGCGGTTGATGCTTTTAAGAAGTCAGCAGAGTTTAAGACACTTCTGACAGATGCCTGTAAACAAGGTGCTGCCGCCAACTTTAAGGAGCTCAAAGATAGCGGCTATTTGAACTTTGACAAGATAATAGCTGATCGAGCCCCATCACAACCCACGCCTGGTGAGGATGTTGAGGGATCTGAAGATGACGGTTCCTCAGAAAGCGACTCTTCTTATGGTAGCACAGGGAGTGGTTCTTC
Organism: Rosa lucieae; assembly: GCA_024704745.1. Lineage (NCBI taxonomy): Eukaryota > Viridiplantae > Streptophyta > Magnoliopsida > Rosales > Rosaceae > Rosa > Rosa lucieae. The sequence goes on from CM045497.1 coordinate 37,308,345, forward strand.
TATAGAAGATGTGACGTCTGATGGTAATCCTGAGACTTTGACGCCGACAAGTAAAGGTGGGAAGAAAAAGATGGGTACTCGTTAGCCTGTCGAAAAACGCCGTAGTGATGATCGTATTTCGGGGTCCTTCCCCCATGCTGGGAAAGACTAAGATAGGTCGATATTATTTTTGTCGTTGCTCCTTTTTATATTGTGGCTGTTTACACATGCTTTTTGTAATCAGAATGGTACTTTTGTTTGGGGAGTCCTAATTTCTTAAATATGACGCTTGTTTTATTTTCCTGTGTTGTGATGGATGTTTGTCCGCTAATTCCCTTGGGATTGTGGCGGAACTATTTTTGCATGTCAATGAAACATGAAAGGGATTAAGATTGGCCTGTTAACTGCACATATATCATCTTTGTCCTTTTGAGGAGCAAAGGTGTTGGATTGGCCAGACTTGATATTATGTTTGTGCATGTGTGGGACAATGGTTTGAATAATTCTTCGTTTCATTGACGGCTGGGCAGACCCAGCTTCTTACAAAGATTTGTACCCGTAGGGTAGCTTTTCTTAGCTAAACTTTGCAAAAATTAGCTAAGTGAAGATGCTCGTGGGCATGTTACGGTGCTACTTATAGTAATAGCGGAGATGTTGAGTGTTCCACGGGTGAGTGGATGTGACGCCTTCCTTGCTTTTCAAGTAGAATGTGCCAGGGCTCGCTACTTCTACAATTTGATAAGGTCCTTCCCAAGTTGGGCGAAGTGCTTTTGGCAGTGGTATGACTTCTTTCATGATCCAGTCACCAAGTTGTAGGTTTCTGGCCTTCACATGATTGTTGTAAAAATGCAACACCCGCTGCTTGTTTTGCAAGTTGTGCAGGTGGGCTTTATCTCGTTTTTCCTCAATAGGTCCTTGTCAAGATTGACGCTGGCAAAGTTTGTTTTGGCGTCATGTCCGTCAATCCTAGATGTTGGTTGGGTTACCTTAATGGGGAGGACCTCCTCTATGCCAAACATCATGTAGAATGGAGTTTCGCCGTTGGCGGATGTTGCTGTTATCCGGATGGCCCAAAGAACCTCTGGGAGTTTTTCAGCCCATAAGCCTTTCTTGTCTTCTAATTTCTTTTCTAGCAGCTTCTTGATGATTATGTTGGCGGATTCAATCTGGCCATTGGTTTGGGGGTGTGCCACCGAAGCGAAACGCATCTTGGTGCCTAGTTTGGCGGTGAAGTTGATGAGTTCTTCGTTGTTGAACTGCGTTCCGTTATCGGTGATGATTGTGTCGGGCATTCCATAACGATAGTAGATATTTTTCCATAAGAAATGCTGGACCTTAGTGGTTGTGAAGGTCGTTAATGGTTCAGCCTCAACCCATTTGTTGTCGTAATCGATGGCTACGATTATGTATTTGAACTAACCTTTAGCGGTTTGGAGTTTTCCGACAATGTCCAGCCTCAACATGGAGTGAATCCAGGGTGCGTGCAATAATGTTGGATAACGGTTCTGCTGGTGCATGTGGAAGGTCTGCGTACTGCTGACACTTGTGACATGATCTTGATGTTTCCTTGGCGCCATCTCCCAATGTCAGCCAAAAATAGCCTTGTCGCATGGTGCGGTTGGCTAATGATCTAGCTCCTAAGTGATTTCTGCACTCTCCAGCGTGAATATTTGCTAAGACTTGTTTTCCCTCTTCTGGCGTTAAGCACTTTAAGTTGGGATGCGTGAACCCTTGGCGGTAGAGCTTGCCACTTTGAATGTTGTAACATGTTGCCCTTCGTACCAGTCATCTTGCTTCGACTTTGTTGGATGGCAGTGTGCCATCACGTTTGTAATGGAGTAGCTCATCCATCTAATTTGGGCTTACTTCGATGGTGTAAATCTCCGCCAGAGGTTTAGTGATGCTGGGCTTATCAAGGGTCTCCACCCTAGTGTCAGTGGGACTCTGATGTGGTTGAGCTATTGCCAGGCGTGCCAGGAGTCGACTTTTGCATTCTTTTCGCGGGGTATTTGCGTGATGTTGAAGAAAATGAACTTGTCGAGCAAGGTCTTGGCGTATCCTAGGTATGCCGCCAGTTGTTTGTCTTTGACATGAAAAATGTCGTTGACTTGATTGATCATCAGCTGTGAGTCACTGAAGATGTTGACACTTTCTGCTCCACAATCAATGACCAACAATAACCCTACAATAAGTGCCTCGTATTCCGCCATATTGTTGGAGGCCTTGAAGTCAAACTTTAAGGCGTATTCTACTTTAAGTCCCCTTGGCCCTGTGAGGATTATACCGGCGCAGCAAGCCTTGGAGCATGAAGAACCGTCCACATAGAGATCCCATTGTGATTGTGTCTTCGCCTGAGTGGCTTCAGGGTGCTGAATGCTGCCCTCCAACATTGCATCGGTGGTATGTTCCAGCTGTGGTTCCGTTAGCTCTGCTATGAAATCAGCCACAACCTGTCCCCTGATTGCGGTTCTTGGCTTGTAATCGATGTGGAACTCGCAGAGTTCTATTGCCCATTTGCTAAGGTGTCCTGAGTGTTCCGGACTTTGGAGTACTTGCTTTAGCGGTTGATTTGTGAGAACATGGATTGTATGTGCTTGAAAATATTGACGCAACCTCCTAGCGGCCATTATGAGTGTTAGCGCAAGTTGCTCAAGTGGCGGGTACCTTGTTTCCTTTCCATTCATGCCTTTGCCTGCGTAGAATACCGGTAATTCTTCTGATGCCTTCCTGCGGACAATTGCGCAGCTGATGGAGGACTTGGATACTGCTAGGTAGACGTATAGTATTTCACCCGGTATTGGAGTTGAGAGTAGCGGAACGGAGACCAAGTACTCCTTGAGGCCCTGAAATGCCACTTCACAATCAGGCGTCCAATCTACCACTTTGCAATGGGGCCGCTTCATTGCCTTGAAGAAGGGCAGGCATTTGTCGGTAAGTCTGGAAATGAACCGGGAAAGAGCCGTTAACTTTCCCTGCAGACTTTGTACCTCAACTTTTTTCTCCGGAGATTTCATGTTTATAACCGCCTGTACCTTGTCGGGGTTAGCCTCTATTCCTCGCTCAATAACTATATATCTTATGTGCTCATATTATTCTATATTTCTATACCTCTTAATCTTGGATTTTATGTTTAGTTCTCCTTATTTATAATTCATTTACATCTTTTAGTGTTTTTGTAGGTTTGTTTCGTAGAAAGGAGAAAAGAAGCCAAAATGAGCCAAGTAGGATTGAAAGGCAATGTGCAATCTGGGACTGGGAATCTGCCAGTGCAGAACATCCAACTTCGCCTAATTACTGGGAGTTACCCAGATAGAATTAGACAATGAACCTTATATACATGGAAAGCTACGGATGTCTACTTTCTGTAGAATTTTACGGATCTTTATTTCGATACTTCTGGAGAAAGTTATGATTATTTGAGTGAAGATAGGTCGAACAGAAAATCTGCTCGAGAATTTACAACCATTCGTGGAGAACTCAAGTTTCGCTGCATAAGATGGCCAATCCTAATATTTCAAGGAAGTTAATTCAGATGATGATTAACTGATGAATGTATTCCTACTTCTACAAGAGATATTTCAATGTTTTCCCATTCCAAATGAAGAAAGGAATCTAAACTCAAGTTTTACAAGGAAACATGAAGCCAAAGATGAGCAGAAATCTTCCCTATTTAAGGGAGCACGAATTTACATGAGAGGGGGAGTCTCGGGAGCACAATGTAGACGCCTAAGGAGCAGAGACGACTCATCCATCTTCCCTTTCTTTTCCTTTCCATTCTGTTTATGTTTTTCCTATGTTTTACTTAGTTATATTTTGCTAAACCTTTTCTAGGGTTAGGATGATAGCCTATCATGATTGTTTATGTATTTCGATGTTTTATTGATGGATTTATAGTTTCTTTATGATGAATGCTTAATCAATATTTGAATTGATGTTTTATGTTTAAGTTCTTTGATTGATCACCTTAGGGCTTTGCATATAGTAATTGGAAGACAAATTTGAAGCAGAGATGCAATATAATTTGATTAGCTTCTTGTGATTAAGTGTGGTAAATTACATTATTACTTGAGAAAGACTAATGATTTGCTTGATTCCCTTGTTTTCTAAAGCTTAATGAATTCTGCATGTTAAATTTATACCTGAGAAGGATAAACTGCATAGTTAGGACATAAGATCTTTACCCAAGAGGGAGAGCATCATACACGTAATGAAAACCATAGTCTAGAATACCTAAAGAAGGACTTAGATACCGGAATTATCATCAAAAGAAACAAAAGAGTCTATTAATTGCATCGAAACATAAATAGGATTGTTAGTGATTGATTTCAAAACCCTAGGTTTTATCATTATTTGTTTATTTATTTAATTCTCAAATTATTTGTTTATTGAAAAACCCAAAAATCAATATTTTCTTTTGCTTGATTGTTTATGTGATTTTGTGTTTGGATTAATTGAGTTAGGGTTTAAATTGATTATCAATCCTCAGTTGGAACGACCTCGTACTTGCACACTATACTAACGATGATTCGTGCGCTTGCGAGTTTTAATTAAAATTTTATAACAAATTTTTGGCGCCGTTGCCGGGGATCGACGATTGATTTTGATTCTAACTTGATTACCATTTTTTTTGTTATCTTGTTTCTCTATTTTCTGTGATTTTCAGTTTTGAATTTGCTAACATTAAATTTCTTTTTAACTTTTCAGGTTCTGTACCTGCGTTTTGACATAGATTCTGGAGATCTTCCTGGAAGTTTTAATAGCCTTACTGCATATCACTGGAAAGCTACACGAGTCTAGTTTCCAACGCACCTAGCAAATCATCATTCGGAGTTGTGAGCTAAGAGGTATTTGAGAAATACCAAACAGTGCTCAATTTGCGCGGAAATTTTTCTTGATGACTTATGCGATCTTTTTTGACTTCAACTTCGGCTTTGTGCTATTCTTCACAAAATCCTAGGGAGCTCTAAACTCTTCTCTTTACTTTCTTGTTTTTTTTTTTTTTTTACTTGTCTCTTTTCCATGCTTTTATGTGCATTGCGTGCTTTAATTCTCTCAACATTGAGGACAATGGTAGATTTAAGTGTGGGGGAAGGGATTTTGATTTTTGTTTCTATTAGGTTGTTAGTTTTGTGGGTTATAAAAAAAATGAAAAAAAATTGTGTTTTATCTGTTATTTGTGAGTCATTATTTTTGGTTTTTGTTTTCTTGAGTCTTAGGCCTTTCAACAACTATGATGAGTAAATATTTCAAAAATCATGGCTTAAGAGGATCATAAAATTGAGATGATGTTTGACTTTATTCTTTGGTTAATAAGAATGTGTGATTGCCATATGTATGTGTAGTGGATGTGGCTTTGCTTACATGGTACAGAAAAGAGCATGTTATGATAAGTTTTTGATTCATACATAACATATGTGAGATATTTGAGCCTATTTGCCTTTTCTTTGTTGAGTGTTAAATGAAAAAAATATATGTCATCTTATTTTCTTAGCGATGATTTTGTTGATTTCATTATTGTTTCATCTTGATTGATTACTTGCCATAGATTAAGTTTAATGGACTATAGAATGCTAGAATTCACTCTTATACTTGTTGAGACTTTTATCAATACATGCTTGGACCTTGGAAAGGATAAAGGCACCCTAGAAAATTATCACCATTGCCAAATAGCCATGTGTCCCTATTTTTGTGCACAAGATGTACACCCCCTAGATAAACCCTTTTGAGCCTACATTGAGCGTTTTCTTTTATCACCCTCATAATCCTTAACCCAAAACCTTAGTATAGTTTTATCCTTACCCATGTTCTAAAGACTTAGTGGAGCTAACTTTTGAGACATACAAGAGGTTTTTGGCGTCAGGAATGAAGATGGAGAAGAGAAGGAAGTTCAACTGTGGGGGAAAGACTTGTCCATAGAAAAAAAAAAGCATGTATGTATATGCCGTGAAAGAAAAAAAAGTGAAAAAAATTATATGTGTAGGCAAAAGAAAAATTATGATAAGTGTTTATGGATTTTAGTCCCCCCCCCCATTGTGGATTTTAGTGATTGATTTCAAAACCCTAGGTTTTATCATTATTTGTTTATGTCTTTAATTCTCAAATTATTTGTTTATTGAAAAACTCAAAAATCAATATTTTCTTTTGCTTGATTGTTTATGTGATTTTGTGTTTGGATTAATTGAGTTAGGTTTCAAATTGATTATCAATCCTCATTTGGAACGACCTCGTACTTGCACACTATACTAACGAACTATTCGTGCGCTTGCTAGTTTTAATTAAAATTTTACAACAAGTTTTTGTGGGAACTTACTGGCGGTGACGCCGAAGAAACATTTTTCTAGATTCAGGAGCATTTCATATGCTACCAATATGGCAAATATGATGCAGAGGTTGGCTACATGACCACCATCTTTTACGCTTTTGACAAGGATGTCGTCGACATATACCTCAATGATCTTACTCAAGTGTTCAGCAAACATTGTGTTCATCAATCGTTGGTATGTAGCTCCGGCATTCTTCAGGCCAAAGGGCATGACATTGTAGCAATATAAACCCTTGTCGGTGGTAAATGTTGTGCATTCCTGGTCACCGGGGTGCATCTTTATCTGGTTGTAGCCAGAGAAGGCATCCATCATGCTAAGTAGCTCATGCCCTACTGTTGCGTCAACCAACTGGTCAATGCGAGGTAGCGGGAAGCTATCCTTGGGGAATGCCTTGTTCAGACCTTTGAAGTCGACACACATCTACCACTTCATGTTAGGTTTCTTTACCATTACCACTTGGAGATCCATTGTGGATGATGAACCTGATGAATGAAGTCTATGTCCCGCAACTTGGTTACTTCTTCCCTGATGGCCCGATATCTTTCTTCGTCAAATGCCCGCCTCTTCTGCTTGACCGAGTAAAAGGATGGCTTGATGCTGAGCTTATGTTGAATTATGTCGGGTGAGATTCCTGGCATGTCGGCTTAAGACCATGCAAAGACTGCGGCGTTCTCCTTGAGAAACTGGGTGAGCTCAGCCACTATCTCGGGGGAGAGTTGGGCTCTGATACGAACAATTCTCTCCGGGTGCTCATCGGAGATGCTTACAATGTGGAGCAATGTCTCTTAGTTGACAGGCTCTTTTTTGTAGTATTTTTCCTCGTCATCCCTGGGATTATCAATTTTGTCAATCAACTGTGGTGTGTTGGCTACCTTTAAAATTTCATGGCGACCTCTTGACCTCGACACCATTGTTGAGTAACACTCTCGTGCAATTGATTGGCTTCCCGTGAAGGAACCAGTGTCGTTAGGTGTTGGGAAATTTATGAGTAGCATGTACCCGGCGACGATGCATTTAAGTTTGTTGAGAGTTGGGCGATCGATAATGGCGTTGTATGAGCTGAAGCGATCTACCACAATGAACTCAATATGTATTTCCGCCGTACATGGGACTATCCCTATGGATAGACGCATAAAATCAGACCCCAGAGGTTGGGTTACATCTCCGGAAAAACTGAGTAGCGGCTCGTGGTCTTGCAGCAGTTTATTGTTGCGCTGTAGTTGCTTGTAACAGCCATTGAATATGACGTTGATAACGGACCCGCTATCTACCAGTACCCTTCCTACAGACCACTTGTTGAGGACTGCATCTATCAGAAATGGGTCGTCATGGGGTGAATGAATACCTCGCTCTTCCTCCTCAGAGAAAGTGATTGGATCCCAACCTGTTTTGGCCATTTTAGCGGATCGGTCATAGCGGATGTTGAATACTTCTTTTGGGTGGTTAGCGCGCTCATAACGCTTTCTTGCTCTGTGTGATAAGCTGCCTATGAAAGCACTGCCATCAACGGTGTTAATCCGCCGCATTGGTTCAATGTTGGCGACAACCGGAGGTGGTTGTCGGACCTTGTACTACTCCAACTTTCTGTCACTGTATAATGACTCAATTGCAGTCTTGAGGGCATTGCAGTCGTTGGTGTTGTGACCACTATCTTCATGGTGTTTACACCATTTGTCGGTATTTCTAGGTTTTCCTACCCTGGGGTATTTTCTTGGGGGTGGTGGTGGGATTTGATCCTTACACTGATCATATATTTCTTCATATGACGCCGTCAAGACTGTAAAGACCTCAAATTTTTGAGCATTTGTGGCGGGCTTATTGTGGCGCTTATCGAGGTGATCATTGTGAAAAGATTTGTTGCCCTTATTGTGATACTGTTGATCGTTTTGCATCTTGTCTTGGTAGTTGTCCTGCTGCCATCCCCTTTTTTGGTCATTGGGTGGTATGGTTATGTTTGGAGTGGTGGTGGTGTTTCCTTGTTGGAACTTGGTAGGTTGGGAGGTTTTAAGTGGAGTTTGTGGTGGTGGTGGTGGTATGGCGCCATAAGTGCTGTATTCAGCTTGGGCATGTAGGACTACTTAATTCATGACGTGGTCATATGTGGCATTTGGGCAATTGTAGTTGATATGGTATAGAAAACTTGCCTTGAGGAATCCCTGCTTGAAGGCTGCCAACGCCATTGTTTTGTCAAGATCCTGACATCTCGATGTGGCAGTCCTCCACCTGGTGACAAGATACCTTGGTTGATGCTGAACAGCTGGCTGGAGTTGTGGTACCCGTCCGTCATGAGGATGAATCGTGACGGAAATGCATTTGACAGAGCTAAGAATGAATCCATGGAACCTAGTGGGCATTCGAAAAACCAACTCATTACCTCTCATCCAATGTTTCGTTGAATAGGTGACAAGGAGTTGCGTCGTTAAATCCCTTGTTATTGGTTACCTTTTTGAACGTATCCATGTGTACGAATGGATCTGTTGAGCCACCAAATTGGGCTATTTTAGGCGTCTTTGCATATGTGGGTCTGACGGTTTGCAAAATTCTGGTGGTAAATGGACCTGGTCGTGCCTCAAAGAGTGGGTTATGTGCTAGCGGTAGGGTGCCAGCCTCAGCTCTGAGCAACCTTTCCTCTAGTTCCCGCATCTTTTCCAGTCTCAAGGTGGTAGCGTCAACAGTCGGTATAGGCATGTGTTGGGTTGGTGCCACCATCTGTTGTCTGGGTGCCAACATGTTTGTGGTTCCCCTTTGCTGACCGACGCTGAATGAATTATCATATTGCGGCTGTATGATGTCGGCTTCCAATAACGTGCCAATGTTTCGATATGTATAGAGTTCATGAAATCCCGCTAATCTGTCAAGAGAAATACAACTGCGTCAAGAGGGGAGACCGCGGTTGGCAGTCTTCGCTCCTCCGATGCTAAAGTTAAACGATGTGCTTGTATTGACAAATAGTGGTAAATAGCTATTGAATGCGTAATGAATGAAGAGAGAGAAGTGGACATTTTATAGGTGACATAGTGACTTACCTCACTCTTGTTTTCTATGTGGGACTAATACACTTCAGTTTGCTGAGTTTCGGTCCTTTTTGCAGAGACAACTTTGGGTGGCGCGTGTCAGTGCGTCAAGGCATATTTCTGCCTGGAGTTGGCTTGCCGGTGGAGGTTGTCTTGCTGTGTTTCCAGGGGTTACATCATTGATGTCATTCCGACAAGGTGACATGGTTAAGTATGAGTGCTAATTATGGCCGGCAAGTGTTATGTATGTACAATGATATACTCATGCATACATAAATATCTAATGGTTGATTTGTCGTAATGTAATTGAAAAGTGGGTCTCCCAAACGTTGATTAGAATGTTCTCAACCAATCCTCATTAGAAGCAAGGTTTTAAATTTCTCTGAAACTGCCGAAATTTCGGTAATTTTGAAGTACCGAAACGAAATTCATATGCTATATCATTTCCGTAAGAAGTTTCCCGAAATTTTCTGAAATTTTCCGTACATTTCCACGAAATTTTCCGAAATATCTACACACACAATATATATTTAAAAATTCACACTGAAATTTCTCTAAAATTTCTGTTAAATTTTTATGTCACCTACAATGAATTTTTACTTCATACTTTTATAGAGAAAATATGAATTTTTGATTTTTTTTTTGCAATCAAGTTGAATACAACAAAAAACCTTTTTGTTTTTATCTGCTACAAAGTTGAATGCTCCAACCATAACATAATTTCATTTTTGCTTCGTTTAAAATATTGTATGCTTCATACACTGTAACATTATATTAGGTAATTCCACAATATCCGATATATGGATTGCATAATGTGGAAAGGGAACAACACGTACACATACAATAACCATGTGATGAAGTATGAAAATCATTTCCAAAATTCATGTACTTGGGAGCAATATTGTATGATACTAAATGAAAGCAGTTCAACTAGCTAGATCGAACCACATCATAGTAGCTTTTATATTCATTTTGTTGTACTTGTTCATTTTCATTCACCTGGTTTTGGTTTTACGTGCCCCGCCCCACCCCTTTGTAATTTTTTAATTATTAAAAAAAGTAAATCATATTTACATTATCAATAAGATTAAATATTGTTTACTCCCTATACTTATATGGTTGCATCGTTTCAGTCCCTGACTTTTGAATTTTACCTAAAAAGTCTCTGAACTCTCAATTTCCTCTCAATTGGTTCCTGCCCTCAAAATTTTCTGTTAAAGTTGCCGAAAATGTCTATTATGCCCTCACTTACTTTAAAATTTTTTTTTAAATTTTTTTCTCTATTTTATTTCTTTTTTTCATTTCACCTCTTGAATGTCTGTGGATTGGAACCATCTTGATGAGGAGATGAACAGAAGGAGGCGAAAGAGCAGGAAGAAGAAGAGGTAAAAAGAAAAAAAATTTTTAAAAAAAAGAGGAAGAGAAATATATATATATATATATATATATTAAGTAAATGAGGGTATAATAGACTTTTTAAGGAAATATAATGGAGTTTTTGACGGATGCTTGACTGCAGGGACCAATTGGGAGGAAATTGGGAGTTCAGAGACTTTTTAGGTGAAATTCAAAGGTCAGGGACTGAAACGATGAAACCCGGGACTGAAACGATGAAACCCTATAAGTATAGAGATTAAGCAGTATTTAACCCTTATCAATATACAACACATTATCAATACACATAGATAAAAACACTAGTTTAGCAACCTACTACAACACTAGTTAATTACTCGTCCATATAAAATATCATAATTCTATTATAAATGTATAATTTTAGAGAAGTTACATTGTAAATATGTTTATTATAGATTAGTTTAGTCTATGTAAAAGTTTCATTCATAAATATCATTTTATAAATGCAATTAATTTGATTTCTTTATTTTTAACCGAAATTTCCACCAAAATCGAAACTTTCTCCTAAATTTCCTTAAATTTGAAGTAACGAAATCAAAACTGAAATTGAAATTTGAAACCTTGATTAGAAGGGCTTCCTATTTTTTTAGAAGAGTGAAATTCACACTTTGCATTTTACAATCAACACTCTATGTTTTTATTTTTAGTATCTTAAATTTTTTTTTATTTTTTATTTATTATTATTATTATTATATATATTTTTTTGTAGTGTGTATTATGAAATGTGATGTTAGTAACTTAGTATACTAAAAAATAAAAAATGAAGCATGAACCTAAAATGAAGAGTAAATTTCACTCATTTTATATTTTTATTGAATATTTCTCGTTGACCCGTCAATAAATAACTTAAAATTGACTAAACCCCACTACATAAAGAAAAAAAGAAAAAAAGAAGAAAGTGGAAGTCCAAATTTAAAAACTGGATCTTCCCTGCATTTGAATCACAACAATCACTCGCACCAATTTCCGGTGAGCTTTCTCTCTCTGCTTTACCCGTGAGCTTGAACCAATTGCAAATCTATCTGATTCTCATCAAAGCTGCACCCTTTATCATATTCACTCATTCATTTTGATCTCTGATACATAAACTAGTTAGATCTCTCCATCCAGTTGTCAACGTTGTTCTGCATTTGTGTCATGAAATTCATGGTCACCATTGTTTTTTTGCTCTAAATTTTGATCTGGGTAATGCTAGTTTCAATTCAACTCGATTCCCATGAGCAATAATCCATATGGGTCTGGCAATCCCAAGTCCCCCAAGTCCTTTGTTGCATACCCAAGTGGTGAGTTTGATTTAGAATCTGGAACCATCCGAAGAACCCGAAAACATAGAAAATCGAAACTCCATCCCATCAAAATGATTAGGTCTGTCGGGAACCGCATGAAGTACTACTGCAAGCTGCACCCTCTGTTGGTTTTTATGATCACTTTGTCAGTTGGGGTCACAATTCTTGTACTGTTGCCTGTCTATGAGAACCATTTTCAAATGAATAACTATCGAAAATTTGTCATGGATTTCGATAGTTATCCTTTACCGAATCTCAAGAATCTTGTCATGGTTGCTGGGCATTCAGTTTATACTAGTAATAGCTGTGGAAAAGTTGATAAGGAGGATTCTTGGTTTTTGGAGTCTTATCAGAAGAATCCCGGGCAAGCTTCTACTTTTGTGGCCCATATACAAGAGGGAATTGAAATTGCGGCCAAAGACAATGCAGCTCTGCTTCTTTTTAGTGGTGGAGAAACTCGGAGAGATGCTGGTCCTCGGAGTGAGGCACAGAGTTATTGGGCAGTTGCTGAATCAAAAAAATGGTTTGGTGAGTTCCTGCCAGTTACCATGCATTAAAAAAAAATTTGGTATGGAAAATGATTATAGGACGCTGTTTTCTCATATGTATCATTGTTTATAATCGGTTTGTCACATGTCTTTTCTCCTTGAATTACACTTGTTGTGAATAATTTCTTATGTTTGTTTTGGGTGGCAGTTACCTAAAACTTGAGTCCTGCTAAAAGAGATAAGTTTCATCAAGTTAGCAAGTTAAGTTATGATGTTAATTTAAAATAATTAGTTTTACTTAATATTGATGCTTCTGGGGGTAAAGCATGGCTTTATTTCTACCGTGTTCAAATTTGACTTCTGAATTGTTGTAGGCTAGACAGGAAAATGAACTTATCTTGGAGAAGATGTTTTAGAAGGAAATAAATATGTTATAGTTATATCTGGAGCTCTGCTGGATTATATTTTATTTAAAAAGTGCCGAGAAGTAATCATACTTTGTTCGTTACAGTAAAAAAATTGTAGCATTGTATTTTCACTTAAGGCTAAGATATCTGAATAAGCATGGTGATCTGTGATGAAGTGTCATGTTGACTATAAAAATTGCTTCCACTGAAAACTCTTTGCAGACATATGTTTCTGTTTTTTGTAAATGACTGCTCATGAAATTTCTATTTGTCTACAAGTTTGCTAAGAAACAAGATAAACCACGTCATACAAGTTGCAAAATGATGATTTCCTTAGAGTTTATAGCATGGAATCCCTTATTAGCAATTTTCATCAAGGAAAATAAACGCACATCTTTATGACTATCCTCTGGGGAAAGCTCATATCAGATTTGTGAACAGTTCATATTCGATTTATCTGAGTCTTTGATTCCATTTATCCTATTGTCTTTGGCCTTTGGATGAGAGATGAGTCCATATGGTCATATTGATAATGCTTGTATCTGTCAAACCTTTTGGATAGTCATAACTTGCAGAATCAGAATTACAATGGTTTTAATATCTGGAAATTACAACAGTCTTAAGAGGATATTTCTGCAAGGGCTTTTCCTTCTCTTAGATGGAAATTGCAGAAGGAACCACAAAAAAAAAAAAAAAAAAAAGGAAGCTGAAGCAGGAGTTACACACTTGCACTGAATTTAAACATATGGCTTTTTTGCTTCTGAAAGTCTTCTTGTTTTGCAACTGCAGTTAGCAACACTACACTGGCTTATCACCTTTTCTATTACTGTTGCTGTTATGCTACCACAATTATCATCCTTTTTCTTCTAGTCCCTCCAGCATCAACATTACTTCTAACCTTCTCTGCTCCTATTACCTTCACTTCTGTAACCTCTCTAATTTTGGTCGATTTCCATTCCAGTTATTACCACCTATAGTAGACGTACCTTCTCCAAAAGTCATTTTAAAGCCCTATCCGTATCTGTGCAACATAGATTACCACTATGCTACTACTACTACTAAGTAACCTTTCATTTAGTAGTGTGATTAATCTTTTTCACTATGATTGCAGTCGCCGTCTCTAGTAAACAAAATAATTTTATTTACAGAAGTGTGCAACTTTGCATAGTACTTTACCGCGATGATCTGATGGCAACAAGTTAATTTGATACTTCTTGAAGTTACCATAAGAATTAACAAATAAAGGGGTAACCGATGCAAAAAATTTATTGGTTTTTAATGGCCTTTGCTTCCTGTTGTCAGTGGCATAAAAGTTGTATACGTTGGTAGATGCAATCCCCGGTTGTTTGCAAATCATCTTTCAGAGTGGGGGGTGATGGTGAACAGAGGGAGCAAACTAAAGTATTATTCTTGCCTTATTATCTTTATCTCATACTATTGCTTCTTCTCCCTAAGCTCCTCAAGTGTGCCCCCAATATCTTACTACTTAAGCAATCTGGTCTGGTATTGATTGTAATGTTTTCTCTCTCCAGTCGCAAGTTCTTAATTTATGTTGTGAGGAAGAAGAAAATACTATGATCGTTTAACCCTTATTTGTATGCATGAATATGTTGGCTCTGAACCATCTGATACTGATTCTTTAACTCGTATTTAACTTATACATGATGGTTTGTTTAGGCAAAGAAGATCTGAGACGGAGGGCACTCACAGAAGAGCATGCTAGGGATAGCTTTGAGAATCTTCTCTTTAGTGTTTGCCGATTTCGAGAGCTTACTGGCATGTATCCTCATAATATAACTGTAAGTCGATGTTATTCAACCTTTGGTTATGCTTATTTAGAGCTAAGCACAGGTATGTAGGCTGAACTAGATATGCAGTTAGGATGTACTGCAAAATTCACACAGGAGCCTCAGTATATGCATTATCTGATACATAAAATACAAAACATTTGTCTCTCATCTCTTAAAGTGTTATGGTTGCAAAGGCGTGATACAAAAGTATTGCCTTGCCGCTCCAAAGAAGCCATAACCTTTTGCTTCTTCTTAAGCATTAACGAAGTAAATGTCATAGTAAAAGTCTTCATATATTGTTGATATGGTCCCTTTTTTTGGTAGATCAAACGTATTATATGTTTAAATCATGATTGCTCGTTGTCCTTTTCATTTCCCTTTTGGATCTCTTGCATTGTGAGTATAGCACCAAGCATTGGTAAGAATTTTGTCCATAATTGTTAGAGCACGTTCATTGGCTTGTCTCCTCACACATTAGAACTGATTCTGCCACAGAACATGTTGGTTCTGTTTTGAGTGTTTTTAGTTTCCTTTTGATTTGATAAAATTTGTTGGCTTACTAATATGTGAAAGCTTAAGCTAGTTCAAGTTGTACCCAACAATAGTTCTGTAATTTTGCATGGTTTGCAATCCAGGTCGTAAGTTATGATTTCAAGGAGGAGAGATTTGCGCATTTACATAGGTCTGCAATTGGCTTTCCAGAGTCAAGGTTCTTCTATGCTGGTACCCCAGCAATTTCTACTGCAAAAGAAGCAGCTCGAAAAGGAGAGGCAATCGTGCGGGCTCAGTTCCAAGAGGATCCATACGGGTGTCAAGGTTCACTTCACCGCAAAAAACTAGGGCGTGATCCCTTTCACCGGACTATTCCTTATCCTAATGGATGTCCTGAAATTGAAGGTCTATTCAGGTATTGTGGGACTGCTCCTTATCCAGGGTCCCTCCCTTGGTCTCATACTTAAATTGATGAACAATATCCTACTTTACCTTGATTTATAAATAGGATAAATCCACTTAAACAGTCAGAAGAGGAGTTTTGAATCTCACAATAGTATAGTTTATTTTCCCTTCTAATTAGTCTTGTTCAAAAATAAATATAAAGTTATATATAGAAGAATGAACGAGTTGTTCGGTTGTATCGGATTCACATGTTTTGATTAAAATTTCTATATTGTCAAATGCATCTTTCACACCAACATGTTTTCTTACGGAAAAAGCAGACTACTTAGTTAGACCCTTATAATTTTATGTGCGGTGGATTGCATAACATCACCTATTAGCTAATAATGAACGAGTAATTATATTAACACATGCCATATACTTAATGCACACCACTGTTTTTTGATATATATTTAAATACTTTTTCACCCTTACACTAGGGATAGAACCAGGTCAAGAAAAAAGAATTCGAACTGCTGTGATCTGCAAGAGATACAACGTCCAAATGGAGAGTAAAAAAGATTGAAGTTTTAGTCTTGTTTAGGATTTTGGAAGGTAGCCTAGCAAGTTTGGGAAAGAAAAAGATTTAGTTCATTTGGAGAGCTGAGGTGGAAGAAGATTTATTCATTCTCTGAAATGGGTTTTATGTCTTATATTGTTTTTGGTGAGGAAGAGAAGCATGAAGGACAGCCTGGGAATAAAAAAGGGCTAAGGAAAGCTCGATTCGTAGGAGAAGAGAAATTGAAATATCCTGATTTAAGTATCATATACAGTATATAACTCCAAAACCAACTTAATTGAGCTATAATCATATGACAAATAAACATACACACCATCAAACTTGAACTTGTATATTTGGTTTCAGTGTAAGAACGAGACAGAGGAAAAAATTTGAAGCATAACAACAAGTTTAAAGAAAAAGTTTCACAAAAACTTTGTGGTATTTGCAAATAAAATTTTCCATAATGAACGGTGTCACATTCCTGAAAAAGAGCAGATGTCAAACAGCATACGGTAAACTACACAGATTGGCATCCAATCTGGGCTGGGTTTATTCACTGACGTTGCACTCCTCAAATATTATTCATTTTTTACAGTCCGATTGTTATAAGCAGTCTGCGTTGAGTACATTAATGTATTAATACATTAATTTTGATGATTTTGAAAATAAAAGGCTCTGGCTCCATAAAGTTGTGGATCAATTATTTAGTTGTAGATAGTAGACCGTGAAGCTAGTCTACCATTACAGAAAAGCTACCCTGTGTTCCTCAAGTATGGGCAAGTTGGTGCCACCTCTTCACTAGAACTGTCGATGCTTGCACCCTTCAGAAGGCCCCCGAGGAGTTCACCACGGTCGAAAAAGAACTCAACACTCACAACTTTCTCAGATTCATCCAACTATAACAAAATCTCAGGGATCAGTTACATGACAAATGATGAAGTAGCCAGAGGAAGAAGCCTAACACGTTAGCTTGAGAAGAAGATTACCTGAAACACTGCCATCCCAAAGAGTTCAACTAATTCTCCAGTAGGGGCATGACCTTTGAAGGGACCTTCCATGTAACCCCAGTGCCTGAACTTGTACACAATTTCTGGGGGACCAGAATACACATGGAGAATCTCGAGAGCAAAACCGCGTGGGAAGGCAGTTGTGAAAGCCCGATGAGATGAATCCACGGTTTCTTCAGCCGGGTTGTAGCACCGGAACTCATTTGGCAAAGAGGTTTGCAGCAAAGAGTTGTAGCCTCCTCCAAGCTTTCGCTTCTCTGCCAAACTTATACCTTTTCTTCCTGCAAGTTGATAAAAATTACAATTTATTGATTACCTAGATCTTAGATATAGACTTCCAATACCACAATGCTGTTGCTCAAGAAAAGGAAATTACCATTTAGGCTAAATGTGTAGTTATTAGGATCAAGCGATTTATAGTCTGCATCACTTGTCTTATGAAACAACTCCATCTCCCATGTCTTTACAAGGTTCTGCACTCGTTCTTCTAGTGATCCAGGAGGCCATATCTTCCATCAAATTACAGAAAATGAGAGAGAGAGAGAGAGAGAGAGAGAGAGAGAGAGAGAGTCTAGAGACCTTGGTTCTGCCTTCGTGAAAGAGCTTGTTGACAACATCATAGTTTGGTGGGGAACCATACCTCCATTTGGTGTTCTTCTCTTCTTCTCCATGCAAATAGTAACGATAATCGTCTCCCTCAACTCCTGAAGAAGCCATCTCAAAAATCTAAAAGAAAGTTTCAAGCATTCTACGTATGACTAGAGTAGCAGGGATGTCATTATATAGGGTTAGAAATTTCAAACATACATTACACACACACACAGATATATACAGATCACTAAAGTTTTTTTTTTTTTTCGGTAAAACACAGTTGCACTAACGTTTGAAGTTGCAACAACTGCTATAGTCTCTACTGATTTCGAATATGTGTAGGACAAATATAACAAATTTGACGCGTCAAAGTTCCCAGTACCTCCCTCGAATGTTTGAGTGGCTCTAGTTGTGGTTACAAAATTAACAACTACATTTTTGACTTGGAAAAATTTCGAATTTGTCTCACTATAGAAAACAACAATGAGTACGTCATGGAGAGTTGCTGAAAATTAGTTTCAAATTAATTCTTAGTCTCTCACCATTGAGAAGAGTGTAGGGTAACCAAAAATCCAAAATGAATTTGTCATCCTTGAGGTCGGTCCATTATGGTGGCGGTTATTATTAATGCCAAAATTTCCATGGCTCCATCCCTAGTGTTTGTAATCAGTACGAAGTACTGTTCAATGAACAGTTATGAAGTTTTTGCCTTTCATTTTTTTTATAAAATTACCTGATTGTCCTCAACAGACCCCAAAGCAAAACAATGATGGGCTAAAATTAATTTTGAAGAGTCCACTAATACAGTAATACCAGAACTTGATCATTGGTCATTAGTCATTAATTGTAAAGTCTGTTCCGGGCTCCACGCGCCACACATAGCAGTCAATGGGTTCTATCCAAGTTGCTATTCCAGCACAACCAAATTGATTATAGTTGTGATGTGTTTAACACACTGCTAACTTCCACTTAAACTATAGTAGGAATTAGATCACCTACTAACCCTAAATATTATTTTTTTCGAGTAGGACTAACCATAAATATTTGAAGTCCCATTCGTCGGGATCAATCACAGTCAACTCTCGCAACCTAAGTTTAATTTTTTCTTGGAGCCAACCATACATGCAAAAACTAAGTAATTTATGTTTTTCTTCTAACCAAGTTTGACTCTTCTAGAAGTCATCCTTACTCGAATGTAAGAATTGTGTGTCTTCAAGAAAATCTGCTTGACAAGTCAATAACTTTCTGGCATTATTGATGGATAATATTGTTTCAAATAATATAAATGTTCAGTGTTTCGTAGACTATGAATGTGTGAAATTTAGCACACAAACACACCCGTAGCATTGTGCGGGATATCCCACTAGTATGGTTCAAACCGAAAAAACAAACCACAAAAAGTAACTGCCTACAATAGCTACTATCAATATTGTAAGGTAGGGGTCATCATGGGCTGGGCTAGGGCCGGCCCTACCCTAGATTTTAGGACTTAGGGTCGGGCCTGGCCTGGTCTATTCAAAGTCAACAAAATTTAGGACTGTGCTTAAATATGCTAATCCTTATCCGCCCGAAAAAGCCTGATCCGCCCGAAAAAGCCTGATCCGCTAGGGCCGAATGGGCCGGTCTTCCAAATAGGGTCGAATGGGCCGAAAATGGCCTTATTTTGTTTAACAAAAAAAAAAACATTATTTTTTTCTTCTCAAAATATGGCTCAATGTGTTATAAATCTATACTATTATTAAGAGAAGAAGGTTTGTTAGCCAAAATCTAAAATTTTGACACAATTGACCCTAAAATATTAATAAACTTTGAGAATTAATTAAATCACAAGGATAATTAAGACATTTACAAAATGTATTTTTCTTTAAAAAAATTGAAAAAAAGTATCCACAACCCACTTTCCTCTCTCCCACTTTATTTTCTCTGCAATAACTAACTTCTTTCTTTTTTATTTTCTGAAGAAAAAAAATTAATAACTTACACATGCAGAGCATGTGTGGAAAAATGCTAGTATTATATAAATGTGGCTATCCACTATAAATATTCATTAGTTACGTCCTTATGATGTAAAATCTACCCCTATATAAAGGGGTCTAATGAGAATGAAATACACACTTCTATCTCCTCCTACATTTGTTTCTCTATTCTATCTCTCTCATATTCTCTAGTTTATAACACGTTATCAGCACGAATTTGCTCTTATTTTTCTTCTTCTTCTTCTTTGAACTCCATGATGATCCGCAAGCCTTATGGTGCAACATAGTTGCTTATGACCAAGGCTAATGATCTATGAGTTTTTCTTCTAGATGAATATCAATTTTCTTTATGCGATCATTTACATATATTTGTATGTATCTTTAATATCATATAATTGTTGAAAATTTATATTTCATATACAACAATAAGAACTACATGTTCCATTGCTCAAGACTCGAGTCTTCTGACTGAGTAGTCTTAGAACCTATGGTTCTATAGACATCACACGAATGTTTTTCTCGTGTGTTCCCTATGGGATCCATTGTTCATATTTATGAACTCTTCGAAACCTTTGTTTCGTATATGAATTTTTCATAGAACATACTGTTCTAATAATTATGGATCCTGATATATCTCATCTTTTCTCTTTGTAGAAAGATGACGCATCTAACAAAATTGGACTTTGATCCTCTTAAAATTTCTGGCAAAAACTATTTGATGCTGAAATTCACCTTATGGCTAAAAACCTTGGAAATTAATGCCATCAAAGTTGACAATAAGTCATCTGTGCAAGATCCCGCCAAGCCTATGATTTTCTTGCGTTATCATCTTAATAAGATCCTAAAAGATGATTACCTTACGGTGAAAGATCCACTTGAGATTTGGCAAGCATTGGCTGATCGATTTGCTCACCAGAAAACCATTGTTCTATCTAGAGCACGATATGAATGGACGCATTTTGCGCCTTCAGAACTTTAAATCTGTCACTGATTTTCAATTCCGCTAAACATATGATTACCTCCCAACTAAAATTATGTGGAGAATCTGTCAGTGAAGATAACAAACTCAAAGTCGATAAATTTTAAGCCTATGTTTAGGCGTTTTTTTTGTCTCTATTTATTTTTTTTAGTCATTTTAAGCCTATGTTTTGGCACCGATTAAACGTAATTATGTTGTATTATCGTTATCTGTTTAATCATATTTATTATGTTTAAATTACCTTTATTACAATTCTTTCATAACTGAATTTGTCAGCATTTGTTGCAAGAGCTACAATTATCATGATAATATTTTTAATTGTCATTATCTTGTAGTTATTGTTATTAATAACTCATTTTATTATCATTCTATTACCATTATTCGATACTCACAATAGTTATTTATTTTATGCGATCATAATGAACATTTATTACTTATGATTATATCTACCTCAAATGATTATGTCGTTTGTGAAAAATAACAAAATTATTTTCCATTGTTGGGAATTGAACTCAGGTCTTTTTGGATGCGAACCAAATATCCTAACCAACTAGACTACAACAAATTTATGATTATTTTGTTATAATGTTATATTAATGCATGTTTCAATTATTGACTCTAAATGAATCTGTCTCTATTTTGAAATATTCTGTTACTCACCAATTGATATCAACAATATCAATTATATTTTCAACATAATCGAGGTATGTATTTTCATGAGTTTGACAACTTAAATTAATTTCCTCTTATTATCTTATCTAATAATTTAATATAAAATTGTCACTTTTTAATGAGATCGAAACTTCATGTTTCTTGATCCAATTACATGTGGACTTAAAATTCCTCCACTGATTGTTATACAATCAAATAGATCGAAACCTCTTGTTTCTTGATCTCCAATTATGTCAGGACATTTGTCCCTTCTCTTTATGAGTACATGTGAACCTCTGTTCACTCCACTTTTAGAACATGCTTCTAATTGTGAAGATTCAAACTAAATGGTTTGCGTATGAGGGCTATGATCCCTAAATCTATTATTTATTGGAGTATATGCTTATACCCATATGGACTACTGTCCCAGACTCAAATTTGAGTATATAATTTTGACATTTGTTTTCAGTGTCAAACAATAATATGAACCACGTGTTCATTAATAAATTCATTTTGAACCATGAATGTTCATGATAAATATAATGACAAACATAGTTGTCTTGCATGCATATAATGCAACTATGGATATGATCCATTGCAATTGTTGATAATTTTTCACAATTGATGCTTCCAAAAGCTAAGGTAACAATCATCTCAAGAGCTGCAGATCTTGATTGATGGCCGGCTCCAACTGAGCTTGTATTATATTACCTATGTGGAATATCATTGCATATATTTGGTGATGAAATTTTCACCTAAATTAAGTTGTATTAATCAACTATAAGTATACTACTGTATACTGTATTATGAACTAAAATTTTCATTGAGCCAAATAAATTTATTTTGGCATGATTAATGTGTCATTACTATGTCATGTAGACTCATTTATATACATACTCTACATTGTTGTATAATACAACAACAGTTGCAAACCATCCTAACACGGAAATTATAATTTATCGCATATTTTCGAGTTGTCACTTTAATGGGACAATCCTCCAGCCATTAGGTGGAGCAATATCGTTTATGAAAAACGACATGCATTGGTGTGTAATATCTATCCACCATGTCTCATTTTAATTTTGAGAAAAAAAATCTCAATTCGTTATCTTCTTGACCTAAAAATTGGTTTGGGCTTGCTATCCCCAGTGGATATCATAAATCTAATTTTTTGCACACATATTTTGTGTGGTCAAATCTGATAGTCTTCCCACCGTTAGGGAGAGGAAAGACTAATGTAATGGCGTGAATTATGTGGGATATATCCACCAAGTCCAATGTTTTAATCTCCCTTTAAGGGAATATTATACAAGCCCTATAACACTCTTCATGAGGTTATACAAAGATCCACATTATCTAATTAATTTGTCCTAAAGAGACAATACATTCCTAAAAGAGGAATGAGTACTTGATATCAACAAAGCTTATTATAGCTAATGCATGCATATATGAATGTGTGAGATCGAAATTTGATGATATCTCATCTATAGTAGCGCTACTGAAAATCATCAGGGGCTGTATACTATACCACGTTTCGATGTGTACGTCAACAAATTATAATATTAGCCAAATTGGAAAGAGGCAATTCCAATGAATTTGATTATTGGAAACGTGATGAAATATTTGGACTTTATAACCCCTAAAATATAAGAGGGTGTTCATTCTAGTGAATTAAAATCACTATGACACAAGTCTCTTTATAGAGACATGGGACTTATCATTCTTCTCTAAGCGACAACTTTTCTATAAGTACAGTGTTATATTGACGAGAGACTTATGGCATGTTGTTTTGGCTAATATGAAGATCTTAAAGGAAAATTGCTAAAAGCAAATCCCCAAATCCTATGTGTCATTATAAGCATATTGCTTAATCAAATCCTTGACCGATTCATATTGCCAAAGGCAAGTCCATGAATGAATGAGCTTAAAGCTCATTCATGGAATCAAAAGTCTAAAGCTCATACATACTCATTCAATTATGTGACTGATTGCCTCAAAGAGTACTATGACAAGACTAAGAAATCGAATTCGAATCATACTCATAATGTTGCAATATATTCTAACTTTCGCGAAGTTATGAATTTATCTAGAGCTCATATTGAGCCTATATGAAATTATCAATTACACTAATTGATATTTATGGCTAAGTATGCCATACTTGAATTTCAATGCTCGGATAAAGCTAAATGTATCAGTTGTTGTTCCTTTATATTGTTATTGTTTGCTAAAATCTTTATCTATAATTTGAGCATATGAAATTGGTTTTACTTGAGGTAAGATTTATTATCATAGTTTATTGGTATTACCCTAACTTTTGCAGGAATTGCAATTCATGATGAATCCCCTTTATGCAAAGCACACATGGTCTCACCTATGTGATCGACACACCATATCTAATATACATGGTGCATGTATTTTATTACATACATGACTGAAGCTTGCAACAATCAGGGAGAGATTCTCATCAGAATGAGCATTCAAAATTATGCTACCTAGGACATATGCGCGTTGTACTCTTTTTCTCCTTCGACCAGAGTTGTTTTTGTCTCACTGGGTTTTGTTACCTGGCAAGGTTTTTGACGAGGCAACATTAAGCGCGTCCAACACCATATCATTTAGTGGTGGACATCCAAGGGGGAGTGTTATAAATATTATATAAATGTGGCTGTTCACTATAAATATTCATTAGTTACGTCCTTATGATGTAAAATCTACCCCTATATAAAGGGGTCTAATGAGAATGAAATACACACTTCTATCTCCTCCTACATTTGTTTCTCTATTCTATCTCTCTCATATTCTCTAGTTTATAACACAATGATATATATAGGTAATAAAAGACTCATTGTTTTTTATTGATCATATTTAATACACACACACACACACACACACATATATAGGAATTAACTTATAACATTTATTAATATTAGTTAAGGGGGTTATATTCAATTAACTATCTATATAAATCTCCCAATATTAATTGTTGTGTAACAAAGAAAATAAAAATTAAAGAAAACAAAACTTATGAAATCAATTACAAAGAAAGAGATTAATTGCATATTATACAAAAAAGAGAAACATAATTAAAAAAATAAAAAAAAATAAAAAATTATTAGGGCTTATTCGAGCGGGCTTAAAGGGTCGAGCCGGGTTTGGCCCTAATGGGCTCAAATAGGCCGGGCTTCATTTTCATGGCCCATACCCTACCCTATTTTAGAAAGGGTCGGGCCGGCCCGCCCTAATACAAGGGCCGGGTCAGGCTAGTTTAGGGCGGGCTTAGAGTCGAAGGGCCAAATGATGACCCCTATTGTAAGGCCTCATAAATATATGGTTTTCCTCCATCATGTTTACAATTTCAGAATATCTATTCATACATTTATATATAAGTGAACCCTCCCCTCCCAAATGGTTCTACCCAACTTTTGTGACCTTATTTTCTTTTTAGACCACCTAAAGCTAAAGCAATTGATCCGAACACAAAAGCTATTGTCCCGAACCCAAACTAGTGCATACATAATTATAGTTCTAGTTAATCTAATTGATAATTGATATTAGAAAACCTTCAAAAGAAACCTCTCTAGGCTAAGAAATGATTGAAACAATTTTTTTTCTTTTCTTTTTCTAAGGATTTCGTCTAGCAAGCTAGCTAAGCCCTCCGTTCTAATTAGGAGGTATTAAGTATTGTTCTCCCACAAAAAAGTACAGCATTCCTGGTCTAGTTAGGAAAGATTCCTTTCCATTTGATTTTGATCTTGATTAATAACAATTAACAAACCAATACTTTAAAACACATGCTTTTCTCTCTGACTCTTGCAAGAGAGGCTTCTTGAAGGCGGCTAGTCTTGAATAGTAGGAGTTCTGTATCTGCGTCGGTGAAAGGTGTTGTCTCACTCCTCTCTCGTCTATTTCATGGTGGTGGCGAGCTTGCTCGAGGGATATCCGTGTCTATAAGTTGTAGCCTTTTTCTTCTTGCTGTTATCAAGTACTGTGATGCAATGATCGAGATGTTCTATTCTCGGGCTCTCAAGGTGTGAGAGTCAATGATGGTTTGGTGTTTGGGGAGGCGACTGTGCCTGGTGATCCACCTTGGATGGGTGGAGGAAAACAGTGACTTGGCTACGGAGGTGAAGGCGACTCGTGGCTTCCAGAGTCAGTCCCAACTGTTAGTTCTCTTCCTTGGCTGGTGGGCAGCATCACTGCTACATTAAGTGGCGGCGGACTGTAGTGGCTGGGGTGGCATGGTGGAGGAGGTTGCCTTCTCATCTTGGGCTAGGGTTTGTCCAAATTGGGCCTTGGACATGGTCATTTTGGGTTGTTCTTTGGGTCCATTTATGGCTTATGTTTTTATTTTTTAGTTTAGTGTTGCGTCTTTCTCTTTTTGTAAAAAAAGGGGATCAAATATGTTTGTTTTTTTTTTTCTAGCTTCGAGTAGGAAAGACCGCAAAGAAAAGAGAGATTATGTTGTCAATTTTACTCTTCTTCGGGGTGTTCCACTTTTCTTTATTGGAGACTTAATTCTAAAAGGTGGGTGTGCTGGGAGTGTGCTAGGTAGTTTGCTCTTTGTTAGGGGAGGGCTTTGTAGTGTACTCTACGTAACGATTCTTTTTGTCGACCCCTCAGGGGTGTGTCATTATTGTACTGCTTGCTGAACTTCAGTAAAGGTTGACCTCATTCATCTTAAAAAAAATTCTAATTGATATTTGTTTTGTCAAGTATGAATATGGATTGTAGGGCCAGAAGTTTGATTATAGTGGTTTTCCATTTGGGTGGTGTTATTCACACATCCATTTTCTCTATTCACACACCCTCTATATTTCTATTACTTTAATTCAATTTCTTTTTACAAATTACCTTAACTACCATCCCTTGCAATTCTGTTTCTTTTTCCTTTTTATATTTTTTTCTATTTAGCAAGTCAATTATCCCAAAATCCTAAACCCTGTTGTAGAGAAACTGAAATTGAGAGGAAATCGCTATGTATTCTCATTGATAATAGGGGCCTATTTATATAGAGGATTACAATGTATAGAATCTCAATCATACAAGGAAAGTAATCGCACATTGAATAGGAATCTAGATCCTTCTAATTTAACCATATTACCACTAGGTCAAGTAACCTAGAGTTTGGGCCAAACACAAATTAGGGTTTACTTGAACACTCCCCCTTGTGTTGCCCAAACGCAGTGCTTCTCTCGTTGCCTCATTAAAAACCTTGCCGAGTAACAAAAACCCAGTGGGACAAAAATAACCTTGGTCGAAGGGGAAAAAGAGCACAACACACCCTTCACTTTTCGAGGTGAACATGTAGACATCTCCCCCTTATGTCTGTGTCTCCCCTTGATGACTACAATTATGGGAGTTCAGATAATTTCCGCAAGCTAATTCTTGCCACATGTTTATCGAACGTGGATTTGGGAAATGACTTAGTAAACAAGTCTGTCACATTATCCTCAGATCAAACCTAGTTCACTTTGGTATTTGAGGAGAGTCTGTTGTTGCTGATTATGCTTGGTGTTGTCGCTTTTGATGTAGCCTTGCTTCATTTGTTCAAAACGAACAGCATTATCCTAAATGCTCGTAGGCTCATCTTGTGGTAGACTTCAAACCACAATTGGTCGAACATGCGTGATTATGGATCCAATCCATAAACATTCACGAACCACTTCGTGAAGAGCAATAATCTCTGCATGGTTCGAAGATATAGCGACTACGGTCTGTTCTGTAGACCTCCAAGATATCACGGTCTTTTCCCATGGTGAACACTTAACCAGTTTGGGAGCGACCTTTGTGTGGGTGAGAGAGGTACCCAGCATCAGCAAAACCTTCCAAAACACTTATATCGTTTTGGGATGGGGATAGAGAACACAGGCCCGCGTTGGCGGCTTTTCTGATGTGTGATGGGTCCAAATCCATTTTCTCTCTGTAGGGATAGAACAAGCTCATATCAATCGTAGATCTCAAATACTGAAAGATATATTTTACACCAATCAAAATGGCGTCGCGTTGGCGCAAAGCTATACCTTAGCTGACAAGTTCACTGTAAACGAGATGTCTGGTCCTGTGCATTGAGCTAAATACAATAATGCGCCTATTGTACTCAAGTAAGGCACTTCTGCCTGTAGCACATCTTCGTCATCATCCTTCAGATGAAGAGGGTCATTTTCAGGATCAAGACTACGGACGATCATGGGGGTGCTTGAAGGTTTGACATTGTCAAAATGCCTAAGCATCTATCGACACGATGCTCAAGTTCCAAACTGAGACATAATCGTGTTCTCCCATAATCGTTCATCTCAAAATCGGATTTCAAGTGTTCAGCGGTTTCGCTTAACTCTTTAAGGGCTTCTAATGAAGATCATGTCCAACATGAACCGCGATGGAATCCGAAACTTGTTATGAAAACTCGTGGGCAGATCCCTTCCCAATCAAGTAGTCATTTTAGCGAGCGTTTCAACCTCTTTGTAAACGCGCTCCGTGGTCTAGAGCCACTTGACTTGGGTAAATGAAGTTCACCATGAACCTTCATGTATATTCCATATCTAGATCCCTATAGAGATACGTAGTGACCACATTTGTAAGCTGCATGTTCAGTTATTCGGAAACTACCAAACTGACAGCGTAGTGGAGTGCAATGACATCCATTACGAGAGAATATGTCTCATCGTAGTCGATTTCAGGGCGTTTTTTGAGAAGCCTTGCGCCATAAGGCGAGATTACCAAATCTTTTTCTCACTACGCTTTCTCACGAAGACCCATTAGTCAACAGGTTTTATGTTAGGAGGTGTTGGCATCACTAGCTCGAAAACCTTCCTCTTCGTTAGAGAATCCATCTGAACCTGGATTGCATCTTTCCATTTAGGCCAAATTTCTCTACGTTGGCATTCATTCATCAACAGAGCGTGGTTCGATATCATCTGACTCAACAAACTCATGCGCAACTACATCATCAATTATGATGGAGTTTCTATCCCACGTCTCAAGTACACTAGTGTAAGTTTCATAGAGCTCTATATTCTCGGGAATAAGTTCTGACATTGAGGCGTCCTCCAACCATACCCCTAACCCTAACCCGGAAGATCCTCATGAGACGGATTTTGAGTCTTGATGATCAAAGGATTGGAATGTGCCAAAGTGTCCTTCGAACCTACGGGCCTCCCACGCATCCTAGCTGGGGCCATGGCTTGTAACGCCAGAGTGTCACTCTCTTTGACGTTGGCGCCATGCCTACCCCCGTGTAGGGTGGCGCTACGTCCTCTCGTAGGGACGTCATTCCTTGCAGGCTTGTTTGCAACATATTTGTGTGATCTCGTCACTTCAACAGGGATCGAGATGAGACATAGTGGGGACAAGCCACGACAATTCCTGTCGTTCCTGCTGAACATCCGTGTTCTTATCTCCCCCTAACGACAAGAAGACTATCTCATCAAAGTGACAACCCGCAAATCTAGTCGTAATGAGATCGCCTTGCAAGGGCATTAAGTGGCGGACGATTGTTGGAGTCTCAAATCCAACGTTGTTGCCCATTCGTCTGTAAGGACCCATCATAGACCGCTGTGGTGGCGCAATTGGCACATAAATGACTCACTCAAACATGGGTAAGTACGATACTTGTACCCAGTCACTAGTTGTAAAGCAGAGGTACATTGAGTGGCGGTGGGTCTTAGACGAATTAGCATAGCTGCATGCGATATTGAATCACCCCAAGCGGATATAAGGAGATTGGTGCGCATTACCAATGTCCGGACTATCATCGTAGTCGTTCCAACAAGACCATTTGGGTATGTACATGGGAACATGATGTCCAACATCAGTCCCATTGCAATATCCATCGAAAGTCTTTCGATGTAAACTCTCTAGCATAGTCAAATCCAATTGACTGAATATGATGATCTGGGGAGTGAGCCCGTTGTCATATGATATGTGCTAGGAGTGTAGCATAAGCAGCATTTATAGGTGGACAATTGCACAACACGTGACCAGCGTGTTTGCGTGTCAACCAACATCATGAAATATTTAAGCGTCAGCAAGTTGGTTGAATCAATCCATAGAATCTCCATGGATTCTATGTAAGAACAGAATGAGTATGTTCATTTCCTTTGCATAGGACGGTCTTAGTCCAAATCTCCCTAAGGAACGGGCTTTGTAAAACGAGCGAGAGGCTTTAGAAGCAACTAATGAGTATTTTGGTTAGGCCTGAGCGTCTGAAACACTATTTGAATCAAGTTGGTGATTGCAGCATCACCTGGGGCGCCATCACCATGATGGACACTATCCATGGCGTTATGGATAGGGATTGCGCCGGCCCTAAGCTGCTGGTGGACGGAGACGGTGCCCTAGGCAGCTGCGTCAGTCACACTTAATCCAGAAATCAACTTTTGATTCATGCTTCGTTTCGCTCAAAAGAAATGATGTCCATGTGAACTCTTTAGTAAACGAATCATCATATCATGACCAGGATGACCTATCCTGTCGCGACAAAGCCAATATGTGTCTAAATCCAAGAGATCTTCTCTCGTAACTTTATTGGATTTAATAGCTCGAATAGTGACATAAAGTCCAATAGAGAGACACATAAACTTCTCTAAGATGCGCCTTTATTCTCAATCATTAGAGGTATTGCAAAGGAACTCATTTCCGTTCTCTACATGAATTTTCGTATGGAATCTATCGGCTATTCATAGGTGTGATTCACCCTAGAAGCGTAGAAAGTTTCTGTGACAGTAATTAAGGTGTCATTTGGCAAGTGGAACTTAGGCTATTCCATGTCCTTGAATTAATACTGATGGCCCAGCCATCGTAGTCACAAAAGTCATATGCTCAGAATCAAAATGGAGTCATAAAGAACTCAAAATTTTATTCATAAGCCAACAGAGTTACATCATTGTCTCTTTGACTACACAAAATCTAATCCAAAATGATAGCTAATGCAAAACAATGGCAGTCGCCTAACTTCTTTCGGTAATTCCAAAATAAATGTGACCAGGTGAGTAGAGAGATGTCGGTGGAGCAAGGCTCGCTTAAGTACCACTAATCTCATAACCTTCCTAGACATCACACTTACTTTGAGTGAGCCTACTTTGAAGAAAAGCTAAACCATTGACATTTACTACAAAAATATATGGCAATTGCCTATTACATCTCTTGGAACAATAAAGACTTAAACAGAATTGGCAATCTATTGATCCTAGCTAGATTTGTAGTCTTCAACCCTTCACTCTAGATCATCTTCTTGATCTTCTTGTTCCATATAGTGAGCTTCTCTTGCTTCACAATATGCTTTGTAGGCAGTGACAATTTCTTCACGAGCTCTACAAATGTGTGCCCAATGATCAGAAACTCCACATCGAGAACATACATATCTTTGCTCAAACTCCATTGATTGAGGCGCTTTGAAAGCGTCATTTAGATGACTCTTAGTGTTGGCGGCGCCACCAACATGGCCAGAGGCGTTGCCTCCCTCTCTCTTTCCACGTTTACCTCTTCGGTTCCGTGTTCGCCTATTTTGGCGATTACCTTCCCAAGTAGAGCGATTATATGGACCAGAATGTCCAAATGTATTCCTAAGATTAGGATTTCTCTCTTGGCGCCCTCCCTTTGGGGCGCGACTATAATTGGATTTAGGAATATACTTTGTTCCCACGGATCTCGAATTATAGTTCTTCACAAGGATGTTGTCATGCTTTTCAGTGACATTCATAGCGCCAATGAGCTCATGAAACCTTATGATTCGTCTTGCAGTAACATCGATTCGATAGTTCTTAGCAACCATTAATGCAGAGATAGGGAAAGTAGAGAGAGTCTTCTCAATCAACATCGCATTTGTGATCTCTTTACCACAGAATTCCATTAAGGATTTAATGCGAAGTGCTTCCGAGTTGTAGTCAAAACTAACTTGAAATCACATAAGCGGAGGCTATGCCATCTCACTTCTATGTCAGGAAGCAGGGAGTCACGGACGTTGCCAAATCTATCTTCGAGTAAAACCCACAGCCTTCTGGGGTCTTCTTCATTCATACACTCGTACTGGAACGAATCATCTATATGACGAGTAATTAGAATGGTGGCTTTCGCCTTATTTGCCTCTAAGGTTGCTCTATTTGCTTCCAAAGCTTGAGTTTGCTCAACAGTTAGCACGTCCTGGCTAGGCTCGAGAATCGTATCCAAGATTCCATCGGCCTTGAGATGCTGGCGTATATCACGAACCCACCTGTGATATTCAGAGCCAATTGTTCCCAATGGAGCAAAGTCCAATTTGTTCAGGTTACTCATCCTGAAAGAGAATAAGAAATTAGGGTTAGTTTCGAAGCGAAAAAGGTTACCACAAAAACAAAAAAAAATTCTGAGCGTAGTCGCTTCCAAGAAATTAGGAATTTCCGAGCGTAGTCTCTTCCAAGAAATTCGATTCCAAGAGGGGTTGGATTAGATCGAAACAATGATGTTTACGTTCGATCATTTTATCTCAACAAACTCTAAGTTTGGAGAATTCTACAAGCTCCAAGCTTGGAGTGAGTACGAACCCCCACAGTTCGGCTTAATTTGGTCTGCCCTATGATAAAGAAAGGGGGTAGAAGAAGGGAGGTTGCAAGTCCCCGAAAAAGAAGAGAAATTAAATTTAAAAACTCTAAAAAAACGGGAACGTTTAGTAAATCATACCTCGAAATAGGTCGCCAGAAAATTTGATCAGAAAAAGTGGTCGAAAAGTGGCCGGAAAAGTCGTTGACCGGCGTTGACTGGGAGTTGACCAGAGGGCTGACATGGCACTGATGCTGACGTGGCAGTGGGTTCTGCTGCTGATGTGGTAGTGGGTCCCTGTGCTGACGTGGCTGTGGGTCCTCCTGCTGACGTGGCAGTGGGCCTGCGTCAGTGGGCCTTTGCCTTGGGCTTCTAGGCTTCTTTTCCTTTCCGCTTTTTTTTCTTTCTTTCTTTTCTTTTCTTCTTCTTTTCTGCCTGTTCAAGACGCAGATAATCAAATGGTCGGTTCAATTATTTTTAGGCCGGTTTACGAACTTTTTCTTCCGGTTCCTGAAACTTCAGATCAGTGGGCTTCTGCTATCAAAATTTGGTGGAAATTGGAGGTCCGGAAGATGGTGAACCGGTGGAATATTTGCTGCGAGTTGTATGGAGCTTCCGGTGGCCGGTTCGGTAGGTTTCCGGCTGGTTCTTGGGGTGCTGCCGCAGGTTCTGGATTCCTGGAATCGAGTTCGTCAATGTGTGAGGTGGAGGCAGAAAAGGCTTCAAGGTTTTGTATTCAGATTCAAGGTTTTTAGCTTCTTGAATCAGGGTTTGGCTATTTTTTTTCAGGGTTAAGGCTTCGTGCTGATAATGTGTTGTAGAGAAACTGAAATTGAGAGGAAATCGCTGTGTATTCTCATTGATAATAGGGCCTCTTTATATAGAGGATTACAATGTATAGAATCTCAATCATACAAGGAAAGTAATTGTATATTGAATAGGAATCTGGATCCTTCTAATTTAACCCTATTACCACTAGGTCAAGTAACCTAGAGTTTGGGCCAAACACAAATTAGGGTTTACTTGAACAAACCCTTATTTTTCGGTAGACATATTCAAAACTCTTTGCGATTCCCTATTTTCTTTTCCATAAAAAAAAATTCTCTAGCAAGCCATTCCATCTCTCTAATGTGATGTTTTGAAAGGAGTATGTTGTTTGATCAGACGAGTACTAATCTTGGTCAACAGTGCTTGTATATATTCAAGTACTTTGTGAGAGAAGAGATATTGTCCCTCCACGAAGATTGTAACTCATTGCATTCAATATTATGTAGAGCATCTCCAAATTTTGTGTACATCTTCGGCTGTAGTGTGCAAGCTTGTGGCTGAAGTGGATAAAATGCTGATTCCATATATTTTTTTATTTTGACTATTTGTGGATGATGCATCTAGATTAAGAATCATAAACAAACAAGCATTTAGTTTGGTGCTTTGCAAAGTATGAGGACAAACTTTGCAATTGCAATTTGGATTCAGTTGGATGAATGTAATTACCTGGGAAGCATATTCCTTGTCTAATAATACAAGTCATTCAACTTAATGAAAGTATTATTTCTCCTTCATTTTCTCTATTCACATACCCCTTCTATTTTTCCATTACTTTAATACAATTTTTCTTTTACAAATTATTCTAATTACCCTCCCTTGTATTTATGTATCTTTTTCTTTTTTCTATTTTCTATTTGGCAAGCCAATCATGAATTAAACATCATTATACAATAAATTAATTTTTTTCATGAATGTCATTGTTGATTAGAAAAAAGAGAGGATAATTTAAGTAGCATTGCAGTACCTTCTTGATCACAATATCTATGTTTCAATGTAGCAGATATATAAGAAATTTTTGTATCCAATGTATTAGAATCTGATCCTACATTGATCAGTTCATCTCTAATATCTTTTTTTCTTTATTAAAGAGGATCAAAGGGTTTCACTCCTGCCCCCATGGTGACTCTAACCCATGACTTCGTACATAGGTAGTGGGAATTCATCTCTAATATCTAATAACAGTACTTGCAAGCTTACAAATAAAGTCCAAATAAAACGAATATCCAAAACTAGCTAGTCAATTAAAGTCAAAATGAAATCAAAGCGTCAGCAATTTCAAAATTTTGAATCAACTCAAGTCAAAAGCTTAGCAAGCAAGCTACACCAAAATCAAACTAAGACGAACAGAACGCACAAATTTAAAGCTCCTAGTCCACCAAATCGCTGAGAAATTGACTCTTTTTAGCAGAGAGCGATGGACTAAAATACACCAAATAAATTTCAGTTAGAATCACTGAACTCATATTTTTCTTCCATGTCTCCATTGCAAATCAAATGTAAAATCTTGAGTTAATTACTGTTTACTCCCTATACTTATAGGGTTTCATCGTTTCAGTTCCTGACCTTCGAATTTCACCTAAAAAGTCCCTGAACTCTCAATTTCCTCCCAATTCATCCCTGCCGTCACTTTTCTGTCAAATTTTCCGTTAAATTGCTGACGTGGCATTCTGTACACACCGAAATGTCTATTATACCCTCACTAATTTTTTTTTTGTTTTACTCTTTTTTTTTTCTTTTGACTTTTTCTTCTTCCAGCTCTCTCTCCTCCTCTGGTTATCTCTGTCTTCTTCTTCATCCATAAACAAACTCAGCTCTCTCTCCATCTCCAAATCTTCAACGACTCCAATGCCGCTCACCACCACCATCATAACCTTCATTCCTCCGCTAACCTACGCCCTCCTTTCTCTCCTTATCCCACACTGGAATGTCCTCCCCAACCCTCCGTCGCCGTGCTAGACTGACAACGAGGTTGAAGCCCTCATCTCCATCTTTAAGGCACCAACTGAGACAACGTCGCCACCACCCTCGCCATCCAATTCCTACTGGTCTCACCGTTCAAGACCACCGCACAGTGCCACAACAAGATCGATAAGCTCTGAAGAAAAGTGGAGGTGGGTTCGAAGGTCGAACAAGAACATCTTTGGGACGAGATCGGAGAAGAAGAGTACCGCCATTAGCTCTCTCTCTCTCTCTCTCAATCTCCCTCCCCCCCCGATCTCTTAATTCATTTTCGTTTTCTCTAGAAAGTTGAAAAGCTTGTGTGTTAGTTTAGCAATGGCTACCACTGATAAGATCTCCAAGCTCAAATCTGAGGTTGCCTCTCTCAGCTAGATCAGGTATCTATATATCTTCATCTCCAATCCATTCATATTCTTCGTTTTTGTTTTTGATTGCCGTTTGATCTGAGCTTCATTTGCTTCTATTTGGTGCAGCGAGAATGAGAAGAATGGATTCATCAACCTCATCTCTCCCTATCTCAGGTAATTCAATTATGCTTCCTCTCTCCTCATTTCAATTTCTCTGCTTTTCTCTATCTTTATGTGATTCTGGGATCTGGTTCATGTAGATGTGAATCTGAAATGGTTAATTTGTATTGTATGAATCTGAATTTGTTATAGGTTTTTTCTTTATAGCGTCGGACTAGTTTTGGTTTGTGAATTTGTTATTTGAAGCATTTGTTTGGCTTTGTTCTTCTTGTGTGGTATTGGATTTGCGATTGGGATATTGTATTACATTTTATAGATTTGAGATGATTGTTGCTTCATTTACTGGTCTGGTTGCGATTAAGTTATAGACGGGAGTTCAGCTTGTTTTTACTTTTCTCTTGTAGATGGTGGAGGTGGTGGAGGTGGTGGGTGGCGTTAGCGTTGGTGAAGGAGGAGAGGAGGAGATAAACAGAGGAGGGGAGAGATCTGGAAGAAGAAGAGGAGGTAAAGAGAAAGAATAAAAAATAATGAAAAAAGAGAGAATTTTTTTTTAAGTAAGGGTAAGATAGACATTTTGGCATAAAATAGCTGTCACGTCAGTAATTTAATGGAGAATTTAGACGGAGCTTGACGGTAGGGACGAATTGGGAGGAAATTGAGAGTTCAAGGACTTTTTAGGTGAAATTCGAAGGTCATGGAATGAAATGATGAAACCCTATAAGTATAGGGAGTAAACAGTATTTAATCCTAAAATCTTCTCCAAAGATGGTTCTAAAGTTGCTTATTCTGCCATAATTAAACTTCAACGCATCACATTAGTGAGGTGGAATGACTATGTTAGAGAAGTTTTTGATGGAAAAGAAAAGAGAAAATCGCAAAGAGTTTTGAAGTTCTCATTGTCTGCGGGAAAATAAGGATTTAGGATTTGGGGATGATTGACTTGCTAATTAGAAAAAAGAAAATGATTTTTGTCCATTTACCCCATTGCTAGGGATTTTTTCCCTACTTACCCCATTTTGTTTTTTAATTCTCTCTTACCCAAAATACTGTAAGGAAGTCTTCCCTAATACCTCATTAAGGTTTTTTTTTTGTTTTTTAATACCATTTTACCCTCACCCATGTGTTACTTAGAGAGAGAAACCATAGGAGACTTTGCCGGAACCTCGTCACCGGTCGCCAGATTCCGGTCACCGGTTGCTGGATTCCGGTCACTTGCCGACTGATTCAGGCCAACTTTTGCAGGATTTCGGCTGCCGCCCACCTGACTTTTCTGAAAACCTCGCCGGAGATCCCCAAAAAGGTCGTCGGAGATCTCATAGGTCACCGGAAAGATTTATTGCCCCCCAATAGAAGTTTTGATCACTGAAATGATGACTAATCTTCCTAAACTTATATAAATAAAACTTTGATTGAAGAAAAAAATGAGGAGATTACATCAATTCAAAATGTGTATTACCCCTCAATAGACGCCTATTACCCCCCAATAGACGGCCAATAAATGTCTATTGCCCCCAATAGAACTTTCAGTCGCCGGAATATGAACTAATCTTCTTAAAATTAGACAAATAAAACTCTGATTAAAGAAAAAAAATCATAGAGATTATATCAATTCAAAACGTCTATTGCCCCCAATAGATATTCAAAACTTTTTTTTTTCCTTTCCTTCTGTCCCATTACTTAAAAAAAAAATATAAATTGATTTGGGCACCCAAAATTAGGGGTTGTCAACGGGCTCGGGCCGGGCCGGGCTGGGCCGGGCTATATTTTTAAATAATTGCGGGCCGGGCCGGGCCGGGCTTTATTAAAAATCAAAGGATCCAAGCCCGTCCATATAAAGCGGGCCTTGCGGGCTTTTTCGGGCCGGGCTGGGCTTGGCCTTGCGGGCTTTTTTGGGCCGGGCCTTGCGGGCTTTATTTATAAATAAATATTTAAAGACACAAGTTTTTTTTTTTTTAATCAAGCTTTGGAAATTCAATGGATAATGATCAAATACAACCAAAGATAATAGATCTATATAACTATATTGTACCCAAAAAAAATCTATATTTATATATAGATACTAATTTATTGATAAATAAATTTTTAAAGACACTAATTTTTTATAAATCTATATTTATATATCATACACTCCAAAGAGCAACCCCTATCAATTCAAAGAAAATGGAAAAACCGACCGTTGGATGGGTTTATTACAATAAATTATGAGTATGGTAAAAAATTTAGCCAATTTCACCATATTTTAGAGTCCGATCGGATTGGTCAACCGTAGTCACTTATATGTTTTATTGGTTGACCGATGGCGATTGGCGTGGCAACCGCGAAACGTGCTTATTTTTTCACATCACGTTTGTATATATTCCATCGATGGATGTGCGTGGACATAAGATAAAAAAAATTAATTTTAATTACAAACACATTGGACTATACCAATTTTATTCCTAAAGTTGTATGACTTATACATTGCATTTAAATTGTTTAAGTTCATTCTAAAGCAACCATGAAGTGGAAAATGAATTCGGAGAAACCAACCGCTCAATGGAGAGATTGTAATGTTTTATGGTGGTTGTAGAAAATCCAGCCAATTTGGTTCTCGTTTCGAATTCGATCAACTAGGTCAAACGTAGTTACTCTTATAAACCTATATTTATATATCATACACTCCAAAGAGCAACCCCTATCAATTCAAATAAAATGGAAAAACCGACCATTGGATGAGTTTATTACAATAAATTATGAGTGTGGTAAAAAATTTAGCCAATTTCACCATATTTTCGAATCCGATCGGATGGGTCAACCGTAGTCACTTATATGTTTTATTGGTTGACCCATGCCGTGACAACCGCGAAATGTGCTTATTTTTTCACATCACGTTTGTATATATTCAATCGATGGATGTGCGTGGACACAAGATAAAAATTTTTTAATTTTAATTACAAACACATTGGTCTATACCAATTTTATTCCTATAGTTGTATGACTTATACATTGCATTTAAATTGTTTAGGTTCATTCTAAAGCAACCATGAAGTGGAAAATGAATTCGGAGAAACCAACCGCTCGATGGAGAGATTGTAATGTTTTATAGTGGTTGTAGAAAATCCAGCCAATTTGGTTCTCGTTTCGAATTCGATCAACTAGGTCAAACGTAGTTACTCTTATAAACCTATATTTATATATCATACACTCCAAAGAGCAACCCCTATCAATTCAAAGAAAATGGAAAAACCGACCGTTGGATGAGTTTATTACAATAAATTATGAGTGTGGTAAAAAATTTAGCCAATTTCACCATATTTTCGAATCCGATCAGATTGGTCAACCGTAGTCACTTATATGTTTTATTGGTTGACCCATGCCGTGACAACCGCGAAACGTGCTTATTTTTTCACATCACGTTTGTATATATTCCATCAATGGATGTGCGTGGACATAAGATTAAAAAAATTAATTTTAATTACAAACACATTGGTCTATACCAATTTTATTCCTATAGTTGTATGACTTATACATTGCATTTAAATTGTTTAGGTTCATTCTAAAGCAACCATGAAGTAGAAAATGAATTCGGAGAAACCAACCGCTCGATGGAGAGATTGTAATGTTTTATGATGATTGTAGAAAATCTAGCCAATTTGGTTATTGTTTCGAATTCGATCAACTAGGTCAAACGTAGTTACTCTATATAATACCTCATACTCCAAAGAGCAACCCCTATCAATTCAAAGAAAATGAAAAAACCGACCGTTGGATGAGTTTATTACAATAAATTATGAGTGTGGTAAAAAATTTAGCCAATTTCACCATATTTTCAAATCCGAACGGATTGGTCAACCGATACGTAGATATATATATGCACATTAGCACATATTTATATAGAAGTATAAGAACTTCCACACACACACACATATAGTCATATATATATATACACACACACACACACACACATATATATATTATAAACACACACACACACACACACATATATATAGATATATATATATATATATATATGACTATATGTGTGTGTGTGTGGAAGTTCTTATACTTCTATATAAATATGTGCTAATGTGCATATATATTCTACGTATCGGTTGACCAATCCGATCGGATTCGAAAATATGGTGAAATTGGCTAAATTTTTTACCACATTCATAATTTATTGTAATAAACTCATCCAACGGTCGGTTTTTTCATTTGTGTGTGTTTATATATATATATATATGTGTGTGTTTATATATATATATATATATAACACACAAATATATATATCTTATATATATCTATATGTGTCTATATATATATATCTCTATATACACACACATATTATTATATATATATATATATAGACACATATAGATATATATAAGATATATATATTTGTGTGTTATATATATATATATATATTTATATACACACACATATATATATATATATAAACACACACACAAATATATATATATATATCTATATGTGTCTATATATATATTTATTTATTTATCACACACATATCTACATATATATTATATATAAACACACACACACACATATATAATATTTTACGGGCTTTTACGGGCCGGGCCTAGCGGGCCTTTGGCGGGTCGGGCCTACGGGCCGGGCCGGATTTTTACGGGCTTTTGGCGGGCCGGCCCTCGGCCCAGCTAGGCGGGCTTTTGAGGGTTTTTTGACGGGCCGGGCCGGGCTAAAAGCCCTCAGGGCCGGCGAGCCTCCATCGGCCCACTTGATCCGCGGGTTTTTTGATGAGGCCTACCCAAAATGCTCTAGGCACCCATGTCTTCACCGGTAAGACAAGGGTGATGGTTGCCATCGACGAAGCAACTCAAGCTTCTACGCCATCAGCTGGCGCTTGACACCCTCTTTATCAACGCGTCGAGTAATGTGGAAGACGGTGAGGGGGAGGCAGGGATGGTGAAGGTGATCCACGTCACACAGCAATTGGAGCGAGCTAGACTTCGGCGACTTCGTGAAAACCGATCCGGCATAGATTTGGTGCTGCCAGTGGAAAGTTTTGGGCAGAGAATCTGGATCGTATGTGAAGATTAGATTGGGAGACTCTTCGAGGAAGACGAAAGATGGCCGCGGAGGTGTGATGGCGGCCATGGATTTTCCGACTTCGTCCACCGTCGACGGCGTGACCGACTATCCAGAATTGGCTTAAGGTGATCAGAGAGAGAGAGTTTCAGATCGGAGACTCAGATAGAGAGAGATAGAGTGGCATGATGTAGTTTCTTAATTAGATTTTGGGCAATGTTGTCATTTCATTTCAAATTGGGTTAATGAGAATAAAAATTTTGTTGCTGGTGTAAGTGAGAGAGTTTTGACCAATTTTGGTGCTTTGGGTCAAGGACCCAAAAGAAAAAGAAAAAGAATTGCAAGAGAGGGTAGTTAGGGTAATTTGTAAAAAAATTAAATTAAAGTAATAGATAAATAGACGGGGTGTGTGAATAGAGAAAATAGGTGTGTGAATAGCACCACCCAATAAAAATTGATATATTGTATAATGATGTTTAATTCATTTTTTTTTTAAGGTTCATTGCATTAGATGACCAGCCAAAAAGCTAGAATCTACAGACACTTCAAGACAGAAAAATAATTCCTATGTAAGTACTGCAAACTCATTATAAGTCAAGTTGAGTCCGCTATTGAAGCGAACCAATAAACAAAGAACAACTCCATGTCTTCTAAGGAAAAATCATCTTCTGGCCCTCCATCCGCCAGGCACGCAATTGTGGTACGAAAAGAAAGCTACTTCTCAACAAACAAATAGAAGTCAATTCCTCATCTATAAGCTGCTTCCTCCAGTCCAACCCAAGATAATTACCAATATCGTCGAACCATGATCTGAAGTACAACTGACACTTTACAGACCTTAAAAAAGCCTAAATAACCCAAGTAGGTCAATTTCTTAGGGCAGGCCCGCCAGATTTGTAGTCTTCAACCCTTCATTCTAGATCATCTTCTTGATCTTCTTGTTCCACATAGTAAGCTTCTCTTGCTTCACAATATGCTTTGTAGGCAGTGACAATTTTTTTACGAGCTCTACAAATGTGTACCCAATGACCGGATACTCCATATCGAGAACATACATCTCTTTGCTCAGACTCTATTGATTGAGGCGCTTTGAAAGCGTT
Source organism: Rosa lucieae (assembly GCA_024704745.1). Lineage (NCBI taxonomy): Eukaryota > Viridiplantae > Streptophyta > Magnoliopsida > Rosales > Rosaceae > Rosa > Rosa lucieae. The sequence goes on from CM045497.1 coordinate 37,349,602, forward strand.
ATTTAGATGGCTCTTAGTATTGGTGGTGCCACTAACATGGCCAGAGGCATTGCCTCCCTCTCTCTTCCCACGTTGACCTCTTCGGTTCCGTATTCACTTATTTTGGCGGCTACCTTCCAAGTAGAGCGATTATATGGACCAGAATGTCCAGAAGTATTCCTAAGATTAGGGTTTCGCTCTTGGCGCTCTATCTTAGGAGAGCGACTATAATTGGATTCCGGAATATACTCTGTTTCCACGGATCTCAAATTATAGTTCTTCACAAGGATATTGTCATGCTTTTCAGTGACATTCATAGTTCCAATGAGCTCATGAAACCTTGTGATCCGTCCTGCAATAACATCTATTCGATAGTTCTTAGGAACCATCAATGCAGAGACGGGGAAGGTAGAGAAAATCTTCTCAATTAATATCGCATCAGTGATCTCTTTACCACAGAATTCCATTAAGGATTTAATGCGAAGTGCTTCCAAGTTGTAGTCAAGAACTGACTTGAAATCACAGAGGCTATGCCATCTCACTTCTAGGTCAGGAAGCAGGGAGTCACGGATATTGCCAAATCTTTCTTCGAGTGAGACCTACAGCCTTCCTTGGTCTTCTTCATTCGTACACTCGTACTAGCGCAAATCATCCATATAACAAGTCATTAGGATGATGGCTTTCGCCTTATTTGTCCCTAAGGCTGCTCTATTTGCTTCCAAATCTTGAGCTTGCTCAACAGTTAGCACCTCCTGGCTAGGCTCGAGAATCGTATCCAGGATTCCATCGGCCTTGAGATGCTGGCGGACATCATGAAATCGCATGTGATATCCCAAGCCAGTTGTTCCTATTGTAGCAATGTCCAATTTGTTCAGGTTACTCATCCTGAAAGAGAACAAGAAATAGGGTTAGTTTCGGAGCGAAAAAAGCTACCACGAAAACATATAAACTTTCTGAGCGTAATCGCTCCCAAGAAATTAGGAATTTCTGAGCGTAATCGCTTCCAAGAAATTCAATTCCAAGAGGTATTGGATTAGATTGAAACAATGACGTAAGTGGTTGATCATAAATTCTCTACAAACTCTAAGTTTGGAGATCTCAACAAACTCTAAGCTTGGAGTGAGCACGAACCCTCACAATTCGGCTTAATTAAGTCTCCCCTATGATGAAGAAAGGGGGGTAGAAGAAGGGAGTTTGCAAGTCCCCTAGAAAAAGAAGAGAAACTGAATAAAAACTAAAAAAAAAGGGAACTTTTAGTAAAAAATACCTTGAAATAGGTCGCTGAAAAATTTGGCTGGAAAAGTTGCCGGAGGTGTTGACCTTGGGCCGGTCCCCCCCCGGTATTTTTTTTTTTTTCCTTCTGCAGTGAGCCACACAACCCTGGGCATGTTCTTCTCATTCTCTGGGTTGAACTCTATCTGAGTCTGGGCTGATTGGAACAGAGGAATAGGGCAGACGGAGGTTCAAGGTGCAGCAGCAGTTTTGATGGCCGGTTCACATGTTTTTAAGGTGGTTCCGGGAAAGATTTTTCCGGTTCCTGGATCCATGGGTAGAGGCGGCACTTCTGGTAGCAAAATTTGGTAGCAATCGGAGGTCCGGAAGGTGGTGAACCGGTAAAGTATTTGCTGCGGGTGGTTTTGAACTTGCGGTGGCCGATTCGGTTGGTTTCACGCCGGTTTTGGTTGTTCTGCCGCCAGTTCTGGACACCTGGTGTCGAGGGCTTCAAGGTGTGAGGTGGAGGCAAAAAAGGCTTCAAGGTTTTGTATTTGAATTTGGGGTTTTAGCTTATTGAATCAGGGTTTGGCTATTTGTTTCAGGGTTAGGGGTTCGTGCTAATAATGTGTTTAAGGAAAACTGAAATTGGGAGAGAATTGAGTCGTGCTTTCATTAATAATAGGGGTCTCTTTATATAGAGGATTACAAGGAAAGATAATCGCACAATTAATCGGATATCTATAAATACCTCCGAAAATATCTCTAATTTAAAACCTTATTACAACTAGGTCAAGTAACCTATAGTTTGGGCCAGACACATATTCTGGATTTATTTGAACAGTATTCTTATAATTTTAATTTAATTTAATTAATTAATTAATTAATTTTTTTTTAAGATTGAATGTATTCTTATAATTGCTTAGTTGTAAGAAGCTAATTAGCAGGCTTCATAAATGGTGGGGGATTCCAAGGCCACTGTAGGGTCTAGGCCCTTGAACAGCTCCACTGCTGGCAACTCGTATGAGGAAAAGAAAAATATGGTGGCTTAAAAAATAAAAAGATCATCAAAAATAATTTTATTTATAACTTGTATTTCTTTGTAATTTGATTTTTACTTGTTTATCATTTCAAGTTAAGCTTTCGTTAGAGTTCTTTTAGCTGACCTAAGTATAAACCGCCCAAATTAATTAAGTTTGATTAATGATAAACAAATCATAGTGAGACCAATTTGAATTTTCTTATTGGAATAATATTCTGACTGATAGTTTATCAAATGATATACTCCGATAAATCTAATATTTAATAATAATAACCTTATCGTGTAATTCTTGTCCATCCATACGATGGACTCAATGCTGCTACATTATTTTTGTGGGCCAATACTACATTTTATTTTTATTTTGAACAAGCCTACATTTTTATGTAAGCTGCACCTATATAAGGTATTTATAGCACTTATTTGTTCCTAAGGATAGGGCAGCTACTTTTGGTTGCACCATTCCCACCACAGTTTTCAATTTTGGCACCCTTCGTCAGCCCTCCAAGAAGTTCTGCAGGATCGTAAAAGAACTCCACCTTTACAATTCTCATCTGCTCATCCACCTGAAACCCGGTCGGGTCAACTAAAAATTAGCAACCAAGTAGAGAACTAGAGATCAAGAAATTATTTCTACATTCAATTAAATACAGAGAAAATTAAGAACATATATACGTACCCTGAAAATTGCAATGCCAAAGAATTGAACCAATTCTCCAGTAGGGGCATACCCTTTGAAAGGACCTTCCATGTAAGACCAGTGCCTGAACTTGTAGGCTATCACCGGCGGACCGGAATAGACCTCAAGGACCTCGATTGCAAATCCACGTGGAAAAGTAGTGGTGAAAAGCTTATGAGACGATTCTGCTGTTTCCTCTGCTGGTTTGTAGATTTGAAACTCCTCAGGTAGAGAGCTTTGCAGATCTACATTATAGACTCCACCCATTTTCGTAATATCTTCAATAGTCAGTGGTTCTTTCCCTGCAGAGTATATATGTAAGTAAATTAACGTATATGTTTCATCAAAAGATAATTATTCAAGTAGAAACAAGTAAAAACAGAAATATATATACCATTCTGGACGAAAGTGAACTTTTCTGGATCAATAGATTTGAAGTCCTGAGGGTTTGCTTTGTGGGAAATCTCCATCTCGTATGTCTTCAAAAGGTTCTGAACTTTTTCTTCCAGTGACCCAGCTGGCCATATCTTCAGTTATTAACGCACAATTCATTAGCTATATATTTTGAGAGAGAGAGAGAGAGAGAGAGAGAGCTAGAGAACCTTGGTTCTGCCTTCTTCAAAGAGCTTGTTAACAACATCGTAGTTAGGAGGGGCACCAGATCTCCATTGTGTGTTCTTCTCTCCATCTCCATACATGTAAGAACGATACTTGTCTCGCTGATCAACACCTGAAGCTTCCATGTTGGAAGTAGACATGCGCCAAATTGGTTCCTTGAATATGAATCTTCATGGTATAGTTGACGGCATTTTATAGAAGTGTACGGTACATATATGACATCATTGCTGAAAATAAAGATTGACTTGTAGACATAAAAGTGGACACGTTCCTGGTGATCATTTGATAGTATCAAACCTCTAATTTTTCTATTTCCCACATTTCTCAATTGAGTTAACCTAAAAAGTTGAACGTCAACAATTAATTTTTTTTTTCTAAATTTCTTATATGTGTGTGTGTATATATATATTTATATATATATATTCATTGGAGCAACACTATTACATATACTCCATGCATGTTTCACTGTTATACAGTTGATATATATATAAAATCTTGCTCTGCTAAGGAGGTCCGCTCCTTAGCTAAGGAACGGATTTTTATATTTTGAAAACTTTTCGATCATATATTTACATTTTAGTCATTCAGTTTTTAGGTTATAATGTATAGATCACTTCTACAAATTTTCAGCCAAATTGATAATCGTTACAGTATCGAACTCGATTAAATTAATGAACGAACCGAATCTGTCCAACTTGAACTATTCGTGTTCATAATTATAAATTACAGTTTTGGACGCCTTAATGATCATCAATTTGGCTGAAAATTTGCATAAGTGATCCATACATTATGAGCTAAAAACTGAACAGCTAAGATGGGAATATGTGATCCAAAAGTGGTCAAAATATAAAAATTTGTTCCTTAACTAAGGAACTGACCTCCTTAACGGAACAAACCTGTATATATATAACTATATATATAGTAATTGGATCTACAAAATGATTAACTTTCCAGTTTCGATTAGTTACGAAAAGTGGATGTATATCAACTATATAAGTAGTGACATACATCACACCTGACGAATAATATGTCGCGTACTGTTTATATTTTAATGCACAAAACAATTTTGATTCGATTTTAAATTGATGGTTTGTACGTATCCTCCACCCACTGTTAGACTTTATTCTAACAAATCCACTATGATCCAAACTACTTGTAGCTCCTTAACTTCATATTAAAATATTTTATTTGACTATTAATTACATTATGCAACCAGGAAGAGTAGGAATATATACACGTAAGAAAATTCAACCCCAACTAGTGCTATACTATTATTTTTAAACGAAATTTCTATATGCAAACGAAGAATTGGTCTGTGTTTTTTTATTTCTTTTGTTTTTCTTTAATCTTTCAGTCTTTTTTTTTTAATTTTTTTCTGAAAAAATGTCAATGTATAGATCATCTATGCAAAATTTCAGCCAAATTGATAATCTTTAAGGTATCTAACCCGCTTAAACTAATGGACAAACTGAATCTGTCAAACCGTAACCGTATTAGCTTTAAGGTAGTTATCAATGCTTTAACGACTATCAATTTAGCTGAAATTTTGCAGAGATGATCTACATATTAGTACCTAAAAACTTAACGGTCGAGATGTGGATATGTGACCGAAAAGTAATCCTAAACTCCAACCTCGCACTTTAATTTCAGAGAGAGGCCTCGCTCTAGATAGGATCTGTGTGTGTACGTATGTATGTATGTATGTATGTATGTATGTATATATATATATATATATATATAGGGAGAGAGAGAGAGAGCTTTTTGAATGTTGCCAAAAATGAATATGTTGATGGGTTTGCGTTTACTTGTGACATTATTGGGTTTAATCACTTCAACTTCAGCTTTAAACATTACTACAAAAATTGTTAGCACTCTACCCAGTTACTCTTGAGACCAGGAGCTACTAACAAACCTGATGAAACCATGAAAATCAAAATATCGATGGAAATCAAAATATCGATGGAAAAGATGCTTCTTTGAACAATGGCCACTGAAAATATCCATAAGAGTAGTCGGAGCAAAGAATTTTAGGCGACCCCTTGTAGGCCGTAAGATAAGAGAACCTTGTCCCCGCCTACGGGCAATGTAAAGAAGACCATGATGTGGGCGCAAAGCAAAGTGCCACAAGATGTCCCCAAACCTTGATTGGCAAAGCCTAGGGTTAAGATTCGCAGTTGATGGTTAAAGAACAACTAAGGATGATATGCTTGAAAAACTAACACCGTGTTGAAGGAGACTTTGACACAGGCTTCAAGGTGTTGCGTATAAGACAATATTATGAGATTAGACCGCCATAGACAGTGCTATGAGTTAAACCCTACAAAAGCTTGTCACATAGGGTTGAGAAAGACATCCAGTTCTCATCTTTTTTTTTCCTTAGACCATCTCCAACAGATTGGTCAAATCCACGTGGAGGGAAAAACTGTAACAAATGACTGATGAAATACTCCTCCAACCCATACGTCATACACACGTGGATTTGACATTGAGCCTTCCTCTGTCAAATTTGACAGCCCCAACTCTCTGTCTTTTATTTTTTTATTGTTTCTTTCATTCTCCCTCTTTCTTTCCCGTCTCTCTCTCTCTCTTCCCTTCTGCATTCTGGGCTTTGATGGAATGGCAATTTGAGATCTGGAATTCGTGAAGGCGTAGAGCATAAAGCTGAGAATCAAGCAGATTTTGATTGATCTGGGCTTTGATTGATCAATAATTTGGGAAGATTAGTCGGGTACAACTTGATCACATAAACAAAGAGAAGAGTAAAGAAGATAGTAAAGCATTGGCTTTGTTTTATTACTTGTCAAGGTGAAAGAGAGCTCATTGAATAATTTTGACAAACAAAATGTGCTATTTTTGTTGTCAAAGTTTGTAGCTTTTTGGCCTGGAAGTGCTGCTTTTGATTTTCTAGGAGTTGGGTTTCTCAGCTTTTTGTATTTGGTGAATTGGGTATGTGTTTTACTTTTTAAACTTGTCCCCATTTTTGAGATTTTGGGTTTATATAATTTGCTTGGTGCTCATAGACCAGAATTGGGTTTGTGTTATATTGTCGCTTGTTAATTTTGTGTTTCTGGGTTGTTTAGAATCTATCTGTGTGGTTTTTAGGCTTGAGGGAATGAAAGGAAATTAAGGTAGGATTACCAAGGAATTACTTTGTGTTGAACACAGGAGATAAAATTCCAGCCATTGGACTTGGGACATGTCAGAGTGGTGGAGACCTTTGTGTTCAAGCGGTGAAAGCAGCATTATTAGTAGCTTACCGACACATAGATTGTGCACATCTTTATGGTAATGAGGTTGAAGTTAGTGAGGCATTAGCTGAAGCATTTAAGGGTTCACTGAAGAGGGAAGATGTTGAAAGAAACAGAAGAAGCATAGAAAGGGATGAGGATGAGATTGTTGAAGGAAATAAGCTATTAGTGTGCCTAATCAAACTAGGAGTAATAATAGGAGAGAAGATTCTAGAATTTCTAATCCTACGTGGATTAGTATTCCTTGTAACATTAGAATATGTACTTGTAATCCCTATATATAGGGCTCTTATTCTCAATAATACTACACACAATTCTCTCTACATTCTCCCTCGATTCCCTTTTACTTAAACACGTTATCAGCACGAGCCCTAACCACAAAACATTAAACCAAAAACCAAAACCCGAAAATCCTCTTTCACCACTGCAGCCCCTAGCCCGAGCTAGCCGAGCCTTCGCTACAGCCTGCCCCCGCGCTCCCCGAGCTATGCGCCCCTGGGCTCCTTCGCTGCAGCCTGTGCGCCTGTGAGCTTGCAACTTTATCGCTGCCCCTGCAGCATTACCGCAGCCCCTGCTGCTCGTATTCTCTGCTGCCCCTGCAGCGTTTACTTCCTAGCTGCATCTGCAGCCTTTTCAGAGCACCAAACCGGACCAGTAGCAACAGCTTTCTGCCTAACTCCCTGCAATATTCGGCAGCGATCAAAATTCTTTGCTGCATCACCACCGAGCCATCTGCCACGACCAGGATTGCAAACAGTTTGCAATCCTAACTTAGGATTGAACTTCTACCACAATCCTATCTCCGGATCGAACAGCCTCCGCAATCCTAGATTAGGATTGAAGTAGCATCCGCAATCCCTTCCATCGATCAACAATTGTCCAAGCTTCATAAGCTCAAGTATTCAAGGTTTCAAGCTTCAATTAACCAAGTAAGTTTTTACAATTAATGTTCCCGTTTTCCGAATTTAATTTCTCCTTCTTTTCTTTGGGGACTTGAAAACGTCCCTTCTTCTACATCCCACTTTTGTTATAACGTGGGTTCGATTTTGAGAAAGCAGAATCGTGGGGATTCACGCTACAAACGAACTAAGAGCGTTCGTAAGACTTCGCACTAAGAGCGTCCGTAAGCATCGATTAAACGACCATATAAACATCATTGTTTCGGTCTAATCCAATCATTCTTGGAAATCGATTTCTTGGTAGCATAGCTCGGAAATCTTATTATTTATTAGTTGTCGTGGAAGTTTTAACTCCGAAACTAATATATTTCTTCTTCTTATTTCAGGATGTCGAAGCCAAAGCTTGACTTTCCTATGCTTGACTCAACTGGCTCTGAATATCATAGTTGTGTCACGGATGTTGAGAACCACCTCACTTCAAAGGGGATCATTCCCGTAATTCAGGCACCAAATTCTGACCTCTTATTTGAGCGTACGGCTACGAATAATGCCACCGCACTCATATTGATGAGACGCCACATGGATAAATCACTCTGATTGGAGTACATGGAAATCAAGGATGCTAGAGAATTTTGGGTTGCGCTAGAAGAGCGTTTCGGTGATGTTAAGGATACCCTCCTCTCTGACTTGAAAGTTCAATGGGGCAATTTACGATTCGCCAATTTCAAGTCTGTAGCTGAATATAATTCAGAAGTTCTGCGCCTCAAAACCATGTTGGGGTTCTGTGGACAACCTGTCACAAAGCAAGAACTAATTGAGAAAAGTCTCTCCACTTTCCCTGTCTAAGCTATTTTGCTACCAAAGTAATATCGAACTGAATACAATACTGGACGGATCACGAGGTTTCATCAGCTAATTAATGTGATGGTTGTAGTTGAGAAACATGATAATATTCTCGTGAGGAATTATAATTCAAGGCCTATAGGAACTAAGAGAGTTCAAGAGGCGAATTATAATAATGCACCCAAAGGAGGGCGCAAGGAGCGAAACCCTAAAATTAAGGGACACAACGGACATTTTGGTCCATATAACTGGCCCACAAAGGAATGTAATCATCAGAATGAAGGACGAACATGTGGCAATACATGGCAACGTTGGAGAGGAGGCCGTGGGACTCCTGGACGTGGAGGAGCCACCCGAGGCCGTGGGAATGGCGCCAACCCATCTAGGGGACGCCACCCAAGTGAAAATAATGCACCTCAATTATAGGGAGGAAATCACAACGACATGTGTCATCGATGTGGATCAAGTGAGCATTGGTTCAAGCTATGCAATGCAAGCAAACAATTAGCTGCGCATTACAAGGCATATAGAGACTTTAGAAAGCATGAAACCTATCTTGCCGAAGAAGAAGAAGATGGTGATGATGTCAACGTCAATGTCACCATAGCGGACTTCAAATCTGACAAAGAATTGCACAAGGATGCTGCAGATTTTGATTAGTGTAGTCCTTTATATTTCCAAGAATTATGTAATGGCAATTATGCCTTAAATCAATAAAATGACTTTTCGTATTAACTTTTTCCCTCTAGGCGTACTCAAGAGTACTTGTGATGTCTAGGCAAGGTTTGATCTCAGAGAACGGTTTTAAAAGTGAGCAACGCTTCACCAAAATCTCGCCTTACCTTACATGGTCACAACTAAATTGAAATTACCGAACGGATTGAGTGACTACGATTTGTCTACGGTTTTGATTTTTATGTTGGATTAGATTTTGGTCAAGAAACTTTGATGTAATCATTAGCTATTATTAATAAAGTCTCGATTTATTTTTATTCAATGTCTTGGACATGTTTTAATTTCGAACTTTATTATCTTTCAGTATGTTTCCTGGAGAGCTAGAATGCCTCGTGGATAGTGCAACTACACATACTATCCTTCGAAACAGACAGCTATTTCTATGGATGACACCATCTCGATCTTCGATAACTACGATGACTGGATCATCTCAATTGATTCATGGTCGAGGACCAGCCCAATTTATGTTGCCCAATGGCACAATTTTAAATGTCACCGAAGCTCTTTATGCTCCTAGGGCAGGAAGAACCCTATTGAGTTTCAAAGATATAAGAGCCAATGGTTTTCATGCAGAAATGCATTGTGAAAATGGACAAGAGTTCCTTTGCATCACCTCTAATGACTACGGATATAAAAGAATCTTAGAGAAACTTATGTGTCGATCTAGTGGGTTGTATGCAACCACTATTTAAATAATTAAATCCAATCATGTTATGAGAGATGATTTATGGGATTCCGACACGTATAGGCTTTGGCATAACCGTTTGGGACACCCAGGTCGTGATATGATGATCCACACGGACATCCCACAGGCATCCATTTTTCAGAACGAGAAGTAGTAAAACTCGACATTTGGATCAAGGAGGAGCACCTGCGCATCACGGCATCTTTCCCCTTCAAGTTCAGCCACCATAGGCCGGCGCCGTCATCCCCCTGAGGCCCAAGGGTGGCTTTGACGCCACCTCTGCTCCTCTGACTCCAATTTCTACTTCTAAAGTCAATTGTGACTTTGTGGCTCAACCAAAATCCTCATTGGTTGTTTCTAAAGCCCATCATTCGTTCTGCAAGGCCTGCTGTTTAGCAAAATTAGGATCGAGACCATCCTATGCAATGGATACGAAAGAAAATATACCATTCTTGCAAAGAATCCAAGGTGATATTTGTGGACCTATTCAACCACCATGCGGACCATTTAGATATTTTATGGTGTTGGTTGATGCATCGACACGCTGGTCACATGTCATGCTATTGTCCACTAGGAATGTTGCATTTGCTAAACTCCTAGCCCAGATTATTAAGCTAAAGGCTTAGCACCCTGATCATCCTATTAAGTCTATAAGGTTAGACAATGCTGGGGAGTTTACATAAAAAACTTTTGATGATTATTGCATGTCCATTGAGATTGAAGTTGAACATCCAGTTCCTCATGTTCACACCCAAAATGGTCTCCCAGAAGCCGCCATTAAACGACTACAAATGGTCGCTAGGGCATTGGTAATGCGCACCAATCTCCCTATTTCTGCTTGGGGCTATGCAATATTGCATGCAGCTGTGCTTATTCGTCTGAGACCCACTGCCACTCAACCCTTCTCTGCGTCCCAGATGGTGACTGGGTATGAGCCTAATGTCTCACACTTATGCATATTTGGGTGTGCAGTTTATGTGCCTATTGCGCCACCACAGCGCACCAAAATGGGTCCTCAACGATGATTAGACATTTATGTTGGATATGATTCTCCAACAATTGTCCACTATTTAGAACCCTTGACAGGCGATCTCTTTACCGCTAGATTTGAGGATTGTCACTTCGATGAGACAGTCTTCCTATCGTTAGGGGGAGATAAGAACATCAATGTTCAACAGGAACGACAGGAATTGTCGTGGTCTGTGCCCACTCTGTTTCATCTTGATCCCAGAAACCGCACAGTCCAAAATTGAAGGGCGGAGAACTCTCGATCTTCATAACGTAGCAGAATCGATGCCTGATGCATTTTCTGATATCGCTAAAGTGACGAGATCACACATACCTGCTGCAAACGTGCCTGGAAGGATTGATGTCCCTAAAATTAGAGGACATGACGCCACCTCAGGTGTACATGAGTATGGCGCCAACGTCCCTACCTTTGGTGACGTTGTGGCTAGGCCTACGGCTTCTGCCAGGAAGCGCGAGAGGCTCATAGGTTAGATGGATTCTCGCCCAAGAAACAAAGCGAGTTTGGCACAAAATAATCCATTAATCATCGATGTAAATAATCCATCTCATGAGAATAGTCCGGATTATGGTTATGTCCAAGAGACATCATTGGGGGACGCTCCAATGTCAGAACCAATTCCAGAGAATAGAGAGATCTCCATGAATTACACTAGTGTACATGAGATGATGGATAGAAATTCTATGACAATTGATGATGCATTCGCATATCATATTGCAAAAGGAATCATACAATATGATGATATCGAACCTCTCTCTATCGAAGAATGTCAACGAAGAGCGGATTGGCCTAAATGGAAAGATGCGATCCAGGCTGAATTGGATTCACTAGCAAAGAGACAGGTATTTGGGTCTATAACGTAGACACCCCCAGATGTAAAACCTGTTGGCCATAAATGGGTCTTTGTTAGAAAGCGTAATGAGAAAAATGAGGTGGTACGATACAAAGCCCGCCTCTTGGCCCAAGGTTTCTCACAACGCCCTGGAATCGACTACGAGGAGACATATTCTCCCGTAATGGACGCTATAATGTTCCGCTACCTTGTCAGTTTGGTAGTTTCCGAAAAACTTGACATGCAGCTTATGGATGTGGTTACAGCATATCTCTATGGGGATCTAGATTCAGAGATATATATGAAGGTTCAAGATGGACTTCAATTACCCAAATCAAGTGGCTCTAAACCACGGAGCGTGTTTTCAATAAGATTAAAATGCTCACTATATGGATTAAAACAATCCGGACGGATGTGGTATAACCGTCTAAGTGACTACTTGATTAGAAAGGGATATGTCAACAATGAAATATGCCCATGCGTGTTCATTAAAGAACAAGTTCCAGATTTGCAATCGTAGCAGTTTATGTCGATGACATGAACCTAATTGGAACTCTACATGAGTTAAAGGAAACTGCTAAATACTTGAAATCCGAATTTGAGATGAAAGGTCTTGGGAAGACACGATTTTGTCTCCGTTTAGAACTCGAGCACCGTAGTGATGGAATTTTGATCCATCAGTCTGCATACACTCAGAAAATCCTAAGGCGCTTTAATGAAGATAAAGCAAAGACTGTGAGTACTCCCATGATTGGTCGTAGTCTTGAGCCCGGAAAAGATCTGTTTCGTCCAAAGGATGAGGACGAAGAATCGTTAGAGGCCGAAGTGCCCTATTTAAGTGCAATAGGTGCATTATTGTACTTAGCACAATGCACAAGACCAGATATCTCATTTGCAGTGAACTTGTTAGCTAGACATAGCTCTGCGCCAACACGCTGCCATTGGATTGGTGTAAAGACAATCTTTCGATACCTAAGAGGTACAATTGATATGGGCCTATTTTATCCCTACAGAGAGAAGAGGAATGACGGAAGAATGGGATCAGACCCCATTATGTATGGAGTCGCCGTCCATAACATGACCGTCAACCATGTTGTCACCGCCAGCGCTGCCGCCGACCATGGTGGCAAGCCTCACCCTATTCCTCTCCATCAAAACGACAACAATGTTTTGATGGGTTTTGCTGATGCAGGGTACCTCTCTGACCCTCACAAAGGTCGCTCCCAAACGGGTTATGTCTTTACCATGGGAAGCACTGCGATATCTTGGAGGTCTACGAATCAGACCCTTATTGCTACTTCCTCGAATCATGCAAAGATTATTGCTCTACATGAAGCCGTTCGTGAATGTATATGGCTAAGGTTTGTAATTAGACATATTCAAGGAAGTTGTGGTTTGAAGTCTACCACTGATGAACCTATATGCATTTATGAGGATAATACAGCTTGTATTGAACAAATGAAGTTAGGTTTCATCAAGAGTGACAACACCAAGCATATATCGCCTAAGTTCTTCTATAATCAACAACAACAATCACTTCTAAAGATTGAAGTGAATCAAATCCGATCAGAGGATAATGTAGCGGACTTATTCACTAAGTCGTTACCTAAATCCACCTTTGAGAAACATGTAAAGAGCATCGGATTGAGAAAGTTATCCGAACTCCCATGATTGTAGCAATCAGGGGGAGATATCGACATCAAGGGGAGTTATGATGTCTACATGTTTGATCTCGAAGAGTAGAAGACGTGTTGTACTCTTTTTCTCCTCCTCGAGCATGTTTTTGTCCCACATGGTTTTTCACTCGAGCAAGATTTTTAATGAGGCAACGGATGAAGTGTCACCACCAAGTTTGAGCGGCACAAGGGAGAGTGTTGAAGGAAATAAGCTATTAGTGTGCCTAATCAAACTAGGAGTAGTAATAGGAGAGAAGATTCTAGAATTCCTAATCCTACGCGGATTAGTATTCTTTATAACATTAGAATATGTACTTGTAATCCCTATATATAGGGCTCATATTCTCAATAATACTACACACAATTCTCTCTACATTCTCTCTCGATTCCCTTTTACTTAAACAGAGATCTGTTTTATTTTATTTTATAAAAATTAGTTATACTGTGAAAAACAAAATAAATAGAATAAGATATATTAAATTAACATAAAATTTTGACATATCGGTTGGAGTAAAATTAGGCAAAAAAGAATATTGTCATGTCACATGTCAAATTTAAATTTATCACAAGATAAAAGAAAACTCCATTGGAGATGCTCTTAGTTTCGGGCTTATTTCTACAATGATAACTTTGAACTTATCTTGCAAAAGCACGGCAAGTTCGTTGCCAATGATTCATCACAACGACAGTAGAGATTGGGCTCGAGACTATCATCGCCTGCTTTGGGATGACCGGCCTTGTTGTTGTTCCTTTCTCTAGGAAGTCTTGATTTGCTTAGAGCCGAAGGTCCTCGGTTTGGACGAAAGCCCAAACCTCACTTTGCCGAACGAGCACGACACTCGACAGTTGATATGACGACTGGCCTTGTCCTGATTCTCAAGTCGTAGACAAGGTCCACAAGCAGCATTAACCTCTGGAAATAGAATTTCCTTTGCAATAGTACTGGATGATGAGCTCGGAAAATTTGATGAACTTGGTTAACAGTACTGCTTCTGGAGTAGGTTATCCAAGCTAAGAAATGTGGTGTACATCTTCTCAAGTCAGTGTCAGTCAATTGTTCGCCACAATACTATAACGGTCCTGAATTCCTAGAAGCACAGATTAAGCCAATCATGGCTAGTTTCTTGCAGCCAGAAGATTTTATGATGGTCATAGTGATCTTTAAGGAAATCTCATATCTCATTTGGTGAGGTGATGTCAACGAACTCAGATTTCATGGAATCTGACATGCTGCTGCAGAACAAGATCATTGCCCTAGTGAATAAAACGATGATAGCCAACTACTAAGAATGTGAAGGAAAAGATTTGTAGCCATTGCAACAAAAGTGGAGGCTTGATTAACCCTATTAAACCTAAAAACCTCTGGCAAGCAAACGCTAACACCACTAGATCCAAAAAAAAAAAAAAAAAAAAAAAAAAAAAAAAAAAACAATGCCTAAAGCTACTGAGGAGGAGCAACCAACCAAATAAAGAAATCAAGGGTTGGCACCACCCTAGCCTCGTGCACTGGGAGATCTTTACCTCCCAAGCCAAAAGCTTATGCTCTAGAACTTCACAATTACGCCAAACTCCCACCACAATTTCTTATAAAAAAATTGACATCCACCTTAAGAAATAATGGTTGATCCAAACCCAGACAAAATTTCAACATTAGCAGTACACTAACTTTCTCAAAAACTTTATCCACAAGAAACAATTTACGATGCCGACCACTAATATGACACCCGGTATTCTCTGTGCACAAACAACGAGAAAGCTTGTGAAGTTGCCCCAATGAATGAATTCCAATGAAATTCAATCTTAATTTACTAATATTAGTCGTTGGCATTGTAAGTTGTTTAATAAATTCATTGTAAATGAGAGGTCTATTTTAGGGAATCAGAAATTGAGAGAGATTTGCTATGTATTCTCATTGATAATAGGGGCCTCTTTATATAGAGGATTACAATGCATAGAGTTAGAATCATACAAGGAAAGAGAATCTCTAGATTCTTCTAATTGAACCCTAATACCACTAGGTCAAGTAACCTAGAGTTTGGATTAAACACAAATAGAGATATCTTTAAACACTCCCTCTTGTGTTGTCCAAACGCGGTGCTTCTCTCGTTGCCTCGTTAAAAACCTTGCCGAGTAACAAAAACCCAGTGGGACAAAAATAACCTCGATCGAAGGGGAAAAAGAGCACAACACACCCTTCACGATTCGAGACGAACATGTAGACATCTCCCCCTGATGTCTGTGCCTCCCCCTGATGACTACGATCATGGGAGTTCAGATAATTTCCGCAAGCCAATTCTTGCCACATATTTCTCGAACGTGGATTTGGACAATGACTTAGTAAACAAGTCTGCCACATTGTCCTCAGATCTAACCTGGTTTACTTTGATCTTGAGGTACTTCTGTTGTTGCTGATTGTAGAAGAATTTGGGCGATGTATGCTTAGTGTTGTCACCTTTGATGTAGCCTTGCTTCATTTGTTCAATGCAAGCAGCATTATCCTCATAAATGCTCGTTGGCTCATCTATGGTAGATTTCAAACCACAATTGCTTCGAACATGCGTAACTATGGATCGAAGCAATACATTCACGAACTGCTTCGCGAAGAGCAATAATCTCTGCATGATTCAAAGAGGTAGCGACTAAGGTCTGATTTGTAGACCTCCAAGATATCGCGGTCTTTCTCATGGTGAAAACATAACCAGTTTGGGAGCGACCTTTGTGTGGGTCAAAGAGATACCCAGCAGCAGCAAAACCTTCCAAAACACTTATATCGTTTTGGGTTGGGGAGAGAGAAAGCAGTCCACCATGTGTAGCGTCCCTGGCACTTGATGGGTCTGAATCCATCATCTCTATGTAGGGATAGAACAAAACCATATCAATCGTACCACTTAGGTATCGAAAGATATCTTTAACACCAGTCCAATGGTGTCGTGTTGGCGCAGAGCTATATCTAGCTAGCAAGTTCACAGCGAATGAGATATCCGGTCTTGTGCATTGTGCTAAGTACAACAATGCGCCTATTGCACTTAGATAGGGCACTTATGCCTCTAGCACTTCTTCGTCATCATCTTTTGGACGGAATGGATCCTTCTTTGGACCAAGACTATGGACGACCATTGGGGTGCTTGAAGGCTTAATCTTATCAGTGTTGAAACGCCTAAGCATCTTTTGGGTATAAGCTGATTGATGAATCAGGATACCATCTCTACGGTGCTCGAGTTCTAAACCGAAGCAAAACTGTGTTTTCCCAAGATCTTTCATCTCAAACTCGGATTTCAAGTGTTCAGCGGTTTCCCTTTACTCTTTAAGGGTGCCAATTATGCTCATATCATCAACATAAACCGTTACTATTGCAAATCCGGAACTTGTTCTTTTTATGAACACACATGGGCATAGTTCATTGTTGACATATCCCTTTCCAATCAAGTAGTCACTTAGACGGTTATACCACATCCGTCTGGATTGTTTCAATCCATATAGTGAGTGTTTCAATCTAATTGCAAACGTGCTCCGTGGTCTAGAGCCACTTGATTTGGGTAACTGAATTCCATCGGGAATCTTCATGTATATTTCCTTATCTAGATCCCCATATAGATATGCAGTAACCACATCCATAAGCTGCATGTTCAGTTTTTCAGAAACTACCAAACTGACAAGGTAGCGGAACGTAATGACATCCATTACAGGAGAATAGGTCTCCTCGTAGTCGATTCCAGGGCGTTGTGAGAAGCCTTGCGCCACAAGGCGAGCTTTGTATCTTACATCCTCGTTTTTCTCATTTCGCTTTCTAACGAATACCCATTTGTGACCAACTAGTTTGGTGTTGGACGGTATTGGTACAACTTTGCCAAATACTTTTCTTTTCGCTAGGGAATCAAGTTATGCCTGGATCGCATCTTTCCATTTTGGCCAATCAGCTCTACGTTGGCATTCATCAACGGAGTGTGGTTCGATGTCATCAGTTTCAATAATCTCACGCGCCACTGAATACGCGAATACATCATCAATGATGATGGAGTTTCTTTCCCACGTCCCATGTACACTAGTATAATTTACAGAGATCTCTACGTTCTCATGGATAGGTTCTAGCATTGAGGCGCCCCCCAATGATGTCTGTTGGACATAACCGTAATCCGAAACATTCTCATGGGACGGATTTTGAGTATCGATGATCAAAGGATTTATCTGTGCCTTATTCGCTTTCTTTCTAGGGCGAGTAGCCTTCGAACCAATTGGTCTACCGGGCTTCCTTGCGGGACCTGCTGTCATAGATGCCACATCAGTGCCATGTTGGGCAATGGCGCCATCCCCTGATGTCACAGGAGTGGTGTGATGTCTAGTATTTGGGACATCGATCCTTGCAGGCATGTTTGCAGCAGGTATGTGTGATTTCGTCACTTTGGCAACATCAGAAAACGCATCAGGCAGAGTGTCTGCTACGTTCTGGGGCTCGATTATTCGTCGCACTTCAAGTTCGGACTGTGTGGTACGGGGATCGAGATGAGACATAGTGTGGACAAACCACGACAATTCCTGTCTCATCAAAGTAACAATCCGCAAATCTAGATGTAAAGAGATCGCCTGTCAAGGGTTCAAGATAGCGGATAATAGTTGGAGATTCATAGCCAACATAGATGCCTATTTATCGTTGTGGACCCATCTTAGTACGCTGTGGCGGCGTAATAGGCACATAGATGGTACACCCAAAAATGCGTAAATGCGAGATTTCAGGCTCGTATCCAGTCACTAGCTGTAACGCAGAGTAAGATTGGGTTGCAGTGGGTCGTAGACGAATGAGTGTTGCTGCTTGCAATATTGCATATCCCCAAGCAGAAACAGGGAAATTGGTGCGCATAACCAATGTCTGCGCTATCATTTGTAATCGTTTGATAGCGGCTTCTGTGAGATCATTTTGGGTATGAACATGGGGAACATGATGTAAACTCCCCAGTGACATGCAATAGTCATCAAACGTTTTCGATGTAAACTCCCCAGCATTATCAAGTCGAATCGACTGGATAGGATGGTCAGGGTAGTGAGCCCGTAGAAGAATAATCTGGGCGAGGAGTTTAGCATAAGCAGCATTTCGAGTGGACAATAGCGTGTAATGTGACCAGCATGTCGACACATCAACCAATACCATGAAGTATTTAAAAGGTCCGCATGATGGTTGAATTGGTCCACAGCTATCCCCTTGGATTGGATTCTCTGTAAGAATGGAATGAGTATTTTTGGATCCTTTGCGTAGGACGGTCTCGGTCCTAATTTCCCGAAGGAACAGGCTTGGCAAAATGAGCGAGGGGCCTGAGAAGCAACCAATGAGGATTTTGGTTGGGTCTGAGCTTCTATAGCGCTATTAGAAGCAAAGTGTGTGACTACATCTCCCATTATGGCGTTAGAGCCTTGGAAATTGGGTTGTGTGGCGTCACGGCCACCAGAAGGAGCAACCATGGCGTCATGCTCATGGTTGGCGCCATTTATGGTGTCATCACTAGGAACAGGGGCTGCCTTTCGGCGGCCCAAGACAGCAGCAGTGCCAGAAGTTGCAATTTTCGCGGTCTTGCTAATTCCTGGAATCAATTTTTGATTCTTGCTTCTTCTCACTCTGAAAAAGGGATGCCCGTGTGAAGTCTTAAGTATACGGAGCATCATATCACGACCAGGATGTCCTAGTTGGTCATGCCAAAGCCAATATGTGTCTGAATCCAAGAGATCTTCTCTTATGACATTATTGGATTCAATTGGTTGAATTGTAGTGACATAAAGTCCACTAGATTGACACATAAGCTTCTCTAAGATGCGCTTCCGTCCGCAATCATTAGAGGTAATGCAAAGGAATTCTATTCCGTTCTTACTATGAGTTTCCGGATGGAATCCGTTGACTCTAATATCTTTAAAGCTTAATAAGGTTCGATTTGCCTTAGGAGCGTAGAGAGCTTCAATGACTTTAATCAAGGTGCCATTGGGCAAAAGGAATTAGGCCATTCCATGTCCTTGAACTAAACTTGATGGCTCAGCCATCGTAGTCACAGATGAATATGTAGGCAACATCTCTAAAAATAATTGCCTATGTCGTAAAATGGTGTGCGTAGTCGCACTATCTGCAAGACATTGAAGTTCATCCATTCCTAAAAGAAAAGCTCGTAATTCAAAAGGAGTCATAAAGAAAAGAACTCAACTTTTATTAATAAGCCAAACGGAATTACATCATCGTTTCTTTTAACCAAAGAAAATCTAATCCAATAAACTAGTTAATGCAAAACAATGGTAGTCGTCTAACTTCTTTCGGTAATTCCAATGTAAATGTGACCAGGTGAGTAGAGAGATGTCGGTGGAACAAAGCTCGCTTAAGTACCACTTATCTCAAAACCTTTCTAGACATCACTTTTACATTGAGTACGCCTACTTTGAAGAAAGACTAATATCATTGGCATCTACTACAAAAGTAATATGGCAATTGCCTACATCTCTTGGAAAATAAAAAGAATTAATCAAAATCGCCAGTTTCTGGGTCTTGATCCTTGTAGTCTTCCACCCTTAGATCGAGATCTCCATCTTGATCTTCTTGTTCCATGTAATTTGCATCCCTTACTTCACGATACATCTTGTATGTGTTGACAATGTTCTGGGATGCAGTACACTTCCTTGCCCAATGTCCACTTGATCCACATCGAAGACAAATATCTTTATGGTCAGGCTCCCTTGATCGAGATGCTTTTGGTGCATATGTTGGACGACTATTATTCTTGGTGGCGTCACCACTATAGCCGGAGGCTCCGCCTCTCTCTTTCTTCACACGTTGACCTCCACGGTTCCGTGCACGCCTCTCTTGGCGATTTCCTTCCTCTTTAGGGCGAGAATATGGACCAGAGTGTCTAGAATTGTCCCTACTCTTAGGTTTTCGCTCCTTGTGTCCTCCCTTGGGAGCGCGACTATAGTTAGACTGCGGAATAGACTTAGTTCCCACGGGTCTAGCATTATAGTTCTTCACAAGTATGTTGTCGTGCTTTTCAGCTACGTTCATGGCGCCAATAAGCTCATGAAACCTCGTGATACGTCCTGCTTTCACATCAATCCGATAATTCTTTGAAATCATCAGGGTAGAGACGGGGAAGGTAGAGAGAGTCTTCTCGATCAACATCGTATCAGTTATGGTTTGGCCACAAAACTCCATCAGAGACTTGATACAAAGAGCTTCCGAGTTATAATCAAGCACAGATTTGAAATCACAGAACCGGAGGCTATGCCATCGTACTTCTAAATCAGGAAGCAGGGAGTCACGAACATTGTCAAATCGTTACTTAAGTTCTACCCATAGCTTTCTTGGGTCTACCTCATTGAGGTATTCACTTTGGAGCGCGTCATTCATGTGCCTTGTCATGAGAATGATGACTTTAGCTTGATTTGCTTCAAAAGCAGTAGCTTGCTCAATGGAGAGCACGTTCTGACTAGGCTCTTGGATGGCTTCCAGAAGTCCATCATCCTTAAGATGTTGGCGCACATCTCGGACCCACCTATGGTATCCTGCCCCAGTTGTCTCTAGTGGAACAAAGTTCAGCTTGTTCAGGTAACTCATCTTGAAAAACAACACAAGATTAGGGTTAGTTTCGATGCGAAAAGGCTACCACGAAAAACTATTGAATTTTTTAGAGTAGTCGCTTTCAAGAAATTAGGGATATTTCTGAGCATAATCGCTTCCAAGAAAATCCGATTCCAAGAGGTGTTTTGGATTAGATCGAAACAACGATGTATGTGGTCGATCGTTTTCTTCTCAACAAACTCTAAGTTTGGAGGACTCTACAAGCTCCAAGCTTGGAGTGAGCACGAACCCCCACAGTTCAGCTTTTGGTCTCCCCTATGAAGAAGAAAGGGGGGTAGAAGAAGGAATGTTAGAAGTCCCCGAGAAAAGAAGAAGAAATTAAAAAAAAAACTTCAAAAACGGGAACTTTTAGAAAAAATTACCTTAAAAATTGGTCGGAAAACTTGACCGAAAAGTTGGCGGGAAAATGTCACCTGAAAGTGTTGACTGGAGTTGACTGGCCGTTGACCGGCTTTAACTGACCGTTGACCGGGGGTGCTGACGTGGCAGTGCGGCTTGGCGGCTTGGCTGATGCACGTGGGCTCTACTGTGGGCTGCAGCAGTTGGGCTTGATTGTGGTCTGCAGCAGTTGGGCTTGGGCTGCACAAGATCTCTTCCATTTTTTTTTTTTTTTTCTCTTTCTGCCGGTTCAGGTCAGGTGGACGCCAGTGGCCGGTTCAGTTGAATTTTGGCCGGTTTCGGTGGTTTCAGGTTCCGGATTCTGGGGACGAGGTGCAGCTACTGACAAAAGGTGGCAGTGAAAGGTGGACAAGAAGATGGTGAACACTTCCGGTGGCCGGTTCAGGTTGATTCCGGCCGGTTTTGGGGGTGGTGCTGCCGATTCTGGGTTCCGGGGATTGAGTGCTTCAAGGTAGGCGGCGGTGGTTTCTGATATTTGAAGGTTACGAATTTAGGGTTTCAGGGTTAGGGCTCGTGCTGATAACGTGTTTTAGGGAATCAGAAATTGAGAGAGATTTGCTGTATATTCTCATTGATAATAGAAGCCTCTTTATATAGAGGATTACAATGCATAGAGTTGGAATCGTACAAGGAAAGAGAATCTCTAGATTCTTCTAATTGAACCCTATTACCACTAGGTCAAGTAACCTAGAGTTTAGATTAAACACAAATAGAGATATCCTTAAACAAGGTCTTAAATTTGACTCATGGATGAGAACAATTATTATTTAATTACATTGAAAAAAAAAAAATAGTAGTGAATGATTAAATATATAGTTTTATTAAATCAAACATTTTATAACTATTGGTGTTTATTGCATCAGATCTTGTTGATTTTGTCGTTATTTTTCCATAACATGGCCTCCTTATTGCTACAATTTATTCAAACAAGTCCTCTCGAACAAGGTATTTGTAGCACTCATCCTCTAGTCTCCAGATCTATCCTACCCCGTGTTCCTGAGGACAGGGCAACTACTTGTCTTTGCAGCATCTCCATCGTAATTTTCAATTTTGGCACCCTTCATTAGTCCTCCAAGAAGTTCTGCAGGATCGTAAAAGAACTCCACCTTTGTGACTCTCATCTGCTCATCCACCTGATAATCGAGTCGGCCGAAAATTAACTAATAGGTACTTGAGATAAAGTCAACAAGCACTTATATAGACCGTAACAAACTTAGAGCATACATACCCCAAAAATAGCGATGCCATAGAATTGAACCAACTCTCCAGTAGGGGCATGCCCTTTGAACGGACCTTCCATGTAAGCCCAGTGCCTGAACTTGTAGGCTATCAACGGTGGACCGGAATAGACTTCAACGACTTCTATCGCAAATCCACGTGGGAAAGTAGTGGTGAAAACCTTATGGGATGACTCTGCTGTTTCCTCAGCAGGTTTGTAGATCTGAAACTCCTCAGGCATAGAGCTTTGCAGCAGCGGATTATAGCCTCCACCCAGTTTCTTAATACCTTCCAAACTCAATGCTTCCCTACCTGTATAGTATATTAATTAGTGTATTGGAATTAATATAAAAGATCGAGTGATGCAAATTCAGAATCAATAAGAGAGAAATATGTATACCATTCAGGCTGAGAGTGAACTTTTTCGGATCAATTGATTTGAAGTCCTCGGGGTTTGCTTTGTGGAAGATCTCCATTTCGTATGTCTTCAAAAGGTTCTGTACCATTTCTTCCAGTGACCCAGGTGGCCATATCTTTAAATATTGATTAACAAATCATTAGCTACTTTGATTAGATATTGTATAAATAGATAACCGTCCATTTGTGTGTATGTGTGTGTGTGAGTGAGTGAGAGAGAGAGAGAGAGAGAGAGAGAGAGAGAGAGAGAGACCTTGGTTCTGCCTTCTTCGAAGAGCTTGTTAACAATATCGTAGTTAGGAGGGGCACCAAATCTCCATTGTGTGTTCTTTTCTCCATCGCCATGCAAGTAAGAACGATATTTGTCTTTGTTCCCGGCATCGGAAGTAGCCATGTGGGAAGTTGACATATGGGAAATGGTTTCCTTGAACCTGAATTTTCATGGATAGTTGAAGGGATTTTATATAAGTGGAGTACATGTATGTACGTACCAAAATGTGGAATAATTTACGTAGCATCATACCGTGGAGCTCAGTCAATAATTAATTAATTAACTAAAGATTTTTTTTTTTTTTTTTGCCTTTTAACTCTTTAAGGGGATTGAGATTGACACCCTATTTTTTACAAACTATATCCCCGCACGTTCATGAGTAAATACAACACACGGTTAAGCGTTTGAAACAATAACGACTATTGCGGAAGAGTAGGAGAATTCAATTCCAAGTTCGATTCCCAACTAGTGCTATTCTTTTATCTTTGAAGGAATATACAATAACAAAGAACGGGTCTTTTTTGAATTCTTTTGTTTCCTTTATGTAATGGAAGCAGGTGATTCAGATGAACGCAAACATAAAACTATAAAAAAAAAATTAAAAAAAAAGGATAATTCCCGAGTCATGATTACATAATTCGTATATAGAGGATAAGGATTATAAGAAATAGTGAAGCATCAAAAGTCTTCTCCCAGAACCATGCACACTGCGCGGAAGTTGTGGCCAAGCTGCACGTTTTCTGAGTAGTAGTAATACTAATAATGTCGATCCATAAGAATGTACCTATTAATTTGACTGGGTAAAAACTAATGATATTCTTTGGGTATCTTTTGCGGTCTTCTTAATGGAGTTTTAGCTGACTTTCTTTGAATCTGAAGAACATGGGACTTTAGATTTATAAAAACAAGAGATTACTGTCTGGACCTTAATTTGCATCTAGAACTCGTGTGAATTATTCCAAGGCAGCCAACTATGAATTCCAGTGGAGTTTCCTAGATGTACGTTTCTTGATTATCAATCAATAGTATTTTATGGTATTTTTCTTTTGCTTTTTGTTCCTTTGTAAAGAAATTTATCTGTGAATAAATGTCTCCAAATTTTATGAAACCACATTATATAGCGCACCTTCTTGTAATTATTTTGATTATAGCGTTGCACTGCTATGCAAATGCAAGGGTGATATTATTCTGTTAAACTGATATCATTAAATTAAATTATTATTATTGTTTTGAAAAAGATTAATCAAGTAAATTGATATGACAAGAAGTAATCGAATTTACACTATTGCATTAGTTACTTATTTTCAAGGGATGTGCTTCAGTTCTTCTGTAATAGAGCATGGTATGGTACAACGGCCTTCTAGCATGTTCTACTTTTATCTCAGATTCAGACTAAATGGAGTTGACATATACTCTCAATTTTATAAGGGATGTTAATCTAAATTATTGTAATAGTTCATAGTTCAATTATTATCATTATTGTTAAAAAAAAATTCAAAAATAACTCGAACAAATTCGTAGTGGCTTTTGGTTTCTTCATCAAACGCTACTAGTCTTGAAGCAGACTGCAGTGTAGTGCATGCGTGCAAATCCGCACATGTGGCCATCAAGTTTAGCGGATCTTTTGGGGTGGCTCATTGAAAACTTTGGGCTGGGCTACGTGGGCTGATGTCTCCCTGCTTTCTTGGATGAAGCTTGGGCTCTGATTCATACATTGCGTCCACATTGGGCTATAATTTTTCCAAAGCTTATATGCCCCTAGTGTTAGGTTTTGGTTTAATGGTTTTTACATTCAGTAAGCCCCTGCTAATTACATTCTTAGTTCTAGTTCTAGTTGGCTTTTACTTTCAATTGCTTACATCCGATAGGGCTATCTGGGCTTTGTTGTTGTCTACTTACTAAGTGGGTCTTGTGACTCTTGTCTATCTTAGCTAGTGAGGCAACGAACTGTTTGTATTTTTTATTTTTTTTTAGAGAAACTGTTTGTATTTCTAAATGGACGCAGCCTCTTAATGATGGAACAAATGAACTGTTGTCAAGAGGAAATATAATGGGAAAGCTGATTTAGTTATTCTATGGCTTTGATTTAGCATTATCTTTTTAGTATGTCACTGTTGTAAAGTAAATGGAATTGCCTAGAAGACGTACATTGCTAATTGGCACATGTTTGAATATATAGAATCAGTGGAAGCTTCTGTTATTAATCGAGATACTCTCGCATTGCTTATTGTAATATGAGATCTATGCATTATGTTCTCCTATTGTATTTAGCAATTTCATTAATTAAGATTTGAGAACAACCACAATAAGTCTTACTAAAAAAAAATGATAAATAAAATCACCTAAATATGATGTTTTAACACTTTATTTAATATGGCATTCAAGCCTCTTTATCCTTTCGATCATGTTATGAGCCCGACTTCATGGGTCAAACTTGAGTTTGGATTTCAGAAAAATGTAATACTTGTAGCCTAAGAGTTTGAAATGAATGATGAGATCGATCTCGAAATTGTGTTAGCTTAAGTGAATGAATGATGGCCAGGTTTTGGAAAGATGCCTATATATGACTTAACCATTAGTTTTCGCTGTGGAAATTGATTGCCCGTGCTATCTACTTGTAATGTCACATATGAAGTGACATGTTGAAGATAGAAAAATCTTACCAACTGCAAATGAAACTATAATTTAAATGTGGATGATTCACTATACTAATTTCAGCAAGGTATTTTGGGAATCTCATTATTGCTTCATCCGGAAAAAAGTTGGTCATGCCTCGGTCATATGTAGTATTCAATGTAGAGCTGATGAAAGTGTGCTATCAATTTAAATTTCGAGACGTGGCAGATGCAATTGCAAACACTAGTCATTGTGTGGATGAATCAAAGTGGAACCACTCTCTATCTGTTTCTGCCTCCAAGTCTCTTTTTTCATTTTGATCAACTGGCTGTGGATGTCCCGGGCCAGAGGTTTTATATAAAACAAATATACGTTTGTAGGTGTTATTCGGTTGTTTCCTTGTAGTTCTTATTCAGTAGTACGTATCCAGCTTAATTTGTTAATACCAAAAAACGAACGATTGGAACATAATGTGTTGGCCTGTCTGCGTCTAACGTATATTAGGGAGATTGTTTAAGACTTGCCCAGCATGGATCTTGGCGCGCGGCCAGGTTCTTTAGAGCAACTGCATGTCTTTTTCAGTTGCTTGAAAACACTTCGGCAATCCGAAGGAAGGAATCCCTGGCGTTCACACTATACTCTATTCATTAAAATGTAATCAAGACATGATTTCTTCTGAGTTTATCGGATGAATGGTGCTATTCGCACACTCATTTTCTCTATTCATATACCTCTTCTATTTATTTATTATTTTAATTTTTTTTTTTTACAAATTGCCCTAACCACTCTTATCAGATAAAATAGAGAGAGTGTATGAACAGAAAAAATTGGTGTGCGAATAATACCACTCTTATCAGATAATCTTTGCCTTTACTAATTATTGGACCTGGTATATATAGTTTTGGCAAATGTCATTGATGACCTTCTTAGGTTTTTTTTATTTTTATTTTTTATATTGTATATATTTTTTTTAATAACAAAATTATATCAGACTTGTTTGCTCCTACTTGATTCATGAAAATCTAGAGTTCTGTAATTCTATATGATATCTCTTTCACTAGAATAACTATTTGACGAGCAGTTCAGAAACGAATATTAATTGCATGTCATCCAAAAGAAAGGGAAGTGATATACCTAGACTGTTCAAAAACGAGTCTTTATTAATTTATAAGAGCCATATGTCTTATGATTTAAGAATTATTATACTTGATAGATTCGTCTATGGTGTACGATACATCAAGTAAATTAGTTTAATACAAAACAGAGTAACTCGATATAGATCCACATCAAGCCAAACTAGTGTATTAATGCATATAACTAGAATATCTCTGTATCAAACATAACTTACATATCATAGAGCTATTCATACTTATTGACTTGGGTTAAAACTATGATAATAAAATGGCAGAAATATAGCCTCCTAGATGCTACATCAACTGGTTCAAGACTGAAGACAAGTAGCTGTCAAATTGGAGACGTAATGCAAGTTGTAATTTGAAATATTGTATTGTCCCTTACTACTTACAGAATGTCTTCATTTTCTTTTTCCAGTAATAGAATACGGAATAGCTAGAGTAGGATAATCATCCAGCTAATGCTAAATAGTTAATAAAAGATGAACAAAATGCTTAGTGTCAAAGAATAAGATTTTTTTTTTTTTGGATAATCATACATTTTTTGAATCAAACCCAAATCGGGTGTCAATATATTCATCATAAGCTAGAATAGGCCGTTACATACCCTTCTATTGTCATTTATAGACAGATGATAAGAGCATAAATGCGACGAATATAGTGTGAAATCCCTTACACTTTTCTTAGTTAATTCCTTGTAAAAGTCAATTTTAACTCTGTTTTCTTTTTAGGTAGTTCGTGGAGTGATTCAAGAGAAATAAGAGCTGAAAGGGAGAAACGAAGCCATGAAACATGAAGTACTGATGCAGAGGACCAATTTTGATCAACCTTTTGGCCAGAAATTACAAGGGAAGTCCACGGAATTCATTGTGTAAAACAGTTGCTGCAAAGCAGAAAACTGCAGTTTCAGAATCAGCTTCCTGGGAACGGTGTTGAGGAGAAATTCTTGCACACTTTCAGGTGTAACTTTTCTGAAAGAACTAGTGAACCTTGAATACATGATGTTATACTTCAACTACAGCTAAATAACAGGTCAAAATCATCAACGAGACAGTAGGAAAGCAAAGTCGAAGTATGCTTCCCGATAAGGCAGAAACTGTCAGCTTTTCACGAAGCTTATTGGGAGATCTTTTCCGGCGATTTTCTTGGCGTTTTTCCAGAAGGTTATTGATCATTCTAGATGATATGATGTCATATAACACGTGGGAGTCAAGAACCATCCAGAAACTTGTCAAGACGAAGTCGTTCCTTGTCCAAGAAGGAAGCTTCAGAGTCAGAAATTGAATCCTAGTCAAAACAGGACGGTTTTGCAGAATTCTTCTTTGGACGGATTTCCAGGGAATTTTTGGATGGTTATTGCTGCTGCAAATATGAAGGAGAGTCCTAGAATGATTCCTCAAGATTTTGGGAAGATTATTAAGGCTTGAAAAATCATTTAATTATGCACCAAGTAGAGTAATCCTCAAGCAACTAGGAGAGGCTTTCAAGCGGAATTGGAAAAGGAAACTGGGGCTGTGTATTTTATATATATAGAGGCTCTGAACACGTTGAAAAACCATCCTACAGCGCCATCTTCTGCTCCCAAACCCTAGCACACAAAGTCTAAAATTCCCAAGTCTTCAAGAAGGAAAACCGGGCACATCACCATCCATCTCCATCAAGCTCCTGCCGTGACCTATCTTGAAGGATTGCCTGCATCTAGGGCTGCCTAAAAGTGAATTCGTGGCTCTCATACTCTCCCTTTTACGGTTTTTATCATCTTGTAATCTAATACTCATGTTTTTAATTATTGAATTTAAGACGATGTGTGGCTAGTTATTTTTGTTAGGGGCGAGGTTTGAAGCGCCAATTATGTAGAACATATGTTTGTTTAAATTTAGTTTCTTGATCTTTGGTGTGGATTGGTTGTTTATCTCTGATTGATTGAAAACTTTTACATGTGTTTGTTTTATGGTGGCCAACATAGGATTTATGCATGTAATTGGAGCTAGGTTTAGAAAATAATTCACCTAATCGTTTTGTTTTCTAATCCACAAGTATGCAAGGCTTTGAACAAAAGTTGATGTTTTAAACAACTAGAAGAGCATGCTAGGTAGGCGTTCCACACTAGACTGTAACTCTATAATCAATCGTTTCCATGAGATCTTAATGCTTCAAATGTGTTGACACTATATGTGTTGTTGATAGGATAGTGTTCTATACCTTGATTGCATGTTTGATAGGCTTAGCTATTGTGCGTTCACGTAGACTAAGTATTTAGGGAAACATTAATAAGGGACATGATCTGCTCCGACTTGTTTCTTGGTTGATTTCTATTCACACCTTAGTAATTGAAACTAGGTTAACTTAACATTGTTCGAAAGTAATTGGTGGTGGATTTCCGAGTCTCTAACATGTTCTCCATCTTATTTTCTCAAAACCTAAAATAAAAATAGTTTTTCTTTTATATTATCTTTTATTTTCGTTACAAACCAAAAACCTCAAAATATTGTTCTTGTTTAGGATTGCAGAGCCCTTTCTATCCCCTTCTGTTTCTTGCCATATGTTTCTCTCTTTTCTAGTATCTGAAGTTTTTGTTTTGTTTAGTTTCAGATTTTGTTTGTTTGATTTGTGTTTTAGTTAATTTAAATTAGTTTGTTTTTATTTTGTGTGATTAATTTGTTACCCTCAATCCCCGGCTTGAACGATCCCTGCTTACTCTATATTGCTAATGACTACATCTTGCAGGGTTAAGTTGAGCGCTTATTTTGGGCGTATCAACAGACTAGAAGCTAGTGGTATGTACATATAGTCCTACTCATTGTACATTCAAATACGTAGAGATAGCGGATATCCTCCTTCGATACTACTCCAGAGATGCTAAAAAGACATAGATGCACATCGGTACTTAGTTTCATAATACAAGAAATTATTGTAATTTAGACAAACTAAAAAACATATAGATGAGCTTAGGGCTAAAAACCCCAGCCTAAATTAGAGAGCCCAATAGGGCAGCCCCAAAGAGAAGAGCCCAACTTAAAGCCCAGCAAGAGGGTTGAACCAAGCCCAGACTACCATGCCTGCAGCCGCCACCAAAGAGGCCACACCTGTACAGCTCCACCCACGAGTCTGCCTCGCCACGAACTGTGTCGTCAAGCTCTGTCACAAGACAGCATCGCTGTGAGCCCCCCAAGCCACTGCCGTGCAGTGCCAAGATCGTACGCTAGCCTCACAAGCCGCACCATCACCAGAAGACCGCAAGGTTGCTGTCGCCACCAGATTACGCTGCCCAGCACAGAAACGACCACAAATGCCCAGAAAGGCCGCCCAAACCTGCACCAAACCCGTTTGCCAAGCCACAAGCCAAAACAGCTTCTCTCCTTACCTTAGCCCAGGGCTTCAAAGTGCCCGTCCGGCAGCCAGCACAGCGACAACTCGACAAAGCTGATGCTATCCAAGCCGCCGCCGGACAGGGAACAATTTGGTGATGTTTTTCCTCTGTCGCGGCGCTAGGCTAGAGAAAACTAGGGTTAATGGAATCCTTGTCGATTGAGTTATAGTTGAATTTGGATAATCATACATGAATTGAATGTGATGCTGATAAATGACCTTCAAATTCAAAATGTATGTTTTGTGAAGGAAGAGAGATATATACATTCTCCATTTTACAATTCACACTCTGTTTCATTTTTTTTTTTTTTTTTTGTGAATTGGGGTTTGGAACCCAGCCTAACTGGGAGGCTTAGCTCCACGCTTATTATTTATATTATTAAATAAATTTTGCTGCACTGGGAAGGACGTAATACCTGAACCCCAAGCAAGCATAGTTGCGTAACAAATATCCTCACATAGAACGTCCCGTATAAAAGCAGGAGCCTCATCTAAACAAAGATCCACAACATGTTCTAGACTAGCAAAGTGTGCCAACCTATTCGCCACACTGTTTGCTTCACCATAAACATGTCGAACTCTAATCCAATCAAAAACATTTAAATAATCTTTACAATCATCTAGAATCCGACTAACCTCATAGTTATCCTCCACTTGTTGGTTAAGGGATGTAGCTAGGATAGTGCATTTAGTTCTGAGTTCCACCTGCTTCCAACCCTACTATATTGCCAGAAGTAATCCAACTCTGTTTCCTTTCATGGTAACTTAAATTTTGTCTTGATAGAATGACATTCAATAGCATCCATGAAACGTGCTCATACGCCTAAGCCCTAGCCTCCCAATCCATGACTTATCCTGCCATCTCTCCCCACCCACAGACCGTCGGCTATCCCAGCAGACCGGTGGCCTAGCCGCAACCCTTGTATGCCTCCATCATCTCCTCTAACCCCTTCTTGATTTCACAATTGATGATCTCCCTACTTTTTTCATTGAGAACACGCTTGCCTCAATTTGTATCTCCAAGGATCCCTTCCAACGCTGTCGGAATTGTTGTAAGACTAATCTAGTGGGTAGAGTTTTACTCCCACGAAATGGAATTGTCCCCAGCACCACAGGACTTGCGTAGTGTCTGCGCTTCTTCTGGCTATCCTTGTCAGATTGGACGGTGGCTCCCTTGGGCAAGGGATTCTTCTTGCTGCACTTCAGTTCCTTAAAAGACATGCAACGAGTCTAGTCTTTAGGCTTTACAAACTTCAAGCTAGGATTTTTGAATTTGATCAAGTGGATGGCAAGTTTTTCTCTAGTGTCTTACAAAAACACCTTTGCGCAGGTGTTAGTTAGAGTTTGGGACCTGGGTTTTGGTTACTAGGAACACCAAACCTTATTTGAGATTGCACATAGAGTAGGTATGCTAGAGAAGCTTGATCTTAGAACTGCCACTTGGTCTCTACACAAGAATCCTGATTGATATGGATTTTTCTAGGCCTATTCCTCAGCAGTTACAAGTTTTCAGAGAGAATGGTGAAGCAATTGTAATTGGGATCGATTATTAAGCCGTGCCAGAGCTTTGTGAAGCTTGTGGAATCATTGGGCATGTAGCTTCAAAATGCAAGGCAAAACTACAAGCAGAGGCCGATATCAATTCTTCGAGTCACCCTGTGCTGACTCGGGGATGATCTGTAGTTAGGTCAAGATATCGATCAAAGAAGAGAGCTTCACGGTCTCGTCGATCTTAAAAATGGGGACCTGTGAGTTTTGATCAGGCTCAGGGATCCTCTAATACAAGTATACGAGTCCAACATTGCATTCTAATGAGCAGGTAGATTTGCGGTCTACTGCCTTAGTATCGTTTGACATTGAACCTACTCTACAGAGTAGAGTAGTCATCACAAGAGTAGTCATCTTGAATTGATAGTAATCCTCTTGGTTTCAGTTGTAGACATCAGGAGCCTACTTGTGAAGGCTCTGCTGCTCTCACAGTTTCTAATAATAAGGTCCTGGTTTATTCTGACGTCACGATAGTGGAGGCAAGCACTTCTGACCTACCTTCTCAATTGTTAGAGGAAGACGAATTCACTCCTGTAATCACCAAAAAAGCTAAGAAGCAGTTGAAAAAGTTTGAGAAGCTCAAGCAGAAAGTGAAACCTAGTTCTAGTTTGTGTTCCTCTAGTTGTGCTCCTACTCAATTGGGAGTGAAACTTAAAATTACCAAATGAAAGTAATGTATTGGAACGCTTGTGGCATTGCTAATGACGACAAGCAACAAGTGTTTACAAATATAGTTCGTACTCTTAAACCTTTAGTGGTTTGCATTTCATAACCTTTTGTTGTAATTGATTATATTCCTGTTTTCTATTGGAGGTTGCTGGGACTTGTCCGAGTTGCTACTAATGACAGGGGATCACAAGTCCCCAACCTTTGGTTTCTATGTCATGAATCTTTTAGGGTCCATCTAGTTTCAGCAACATTGTAGCATGTCACTGTCTCATGCGACATAGAGGGGATTAATTGTTTCCTTACTGCTATATATGTAAAAACCACAATTACTGGAAGAAGGTAGTTATGGCAATACTTAGCTACTGTTTATTCTCAAGAGGCTAGCTCTGCCTGAGTAGTCTTTGGGAATTTTAACTGTATCTTGGAGGCTCATGAAAAGCAAGGATGGCCTCATCCGTCTACTACCTCTTGCATTATGTTTTAACAGATGTGTGATTCATGTGAACTTTTAGATATTCCAACTAAAGGGCTAGCTTACACTTGAACTAATCACAGTGCTTAAGTCAGATTGGATCGGGTAATTGGGAATTTGAAGTGGTTGAACTCTTGGGCCACTATGGATTGTTGCGCTCTTGATGCGGCTGAAATAGCCTCACAATTTAACCCTGCAAAATGTAGTTTTCAGTATAGGATAAGAATGGATCGTTCAGTCCGGGGATTGTAGGGTACACCTACACAAAAAGGTCAATTAACAAATAAAAGAATAAAATTGGGGGTTTTTGAATTTGGTTTCTAATCTACTTAAAATAAAAACAAAACAAATAAAACTATATACAATGATCGACTTCCCTAACCTAGACCAATACCACTCAGAAATTACTAAGTGTAAAAACAGAAAATCCTTTTTAACATGCTACAAAAATGTGCCCATCTTAAATGCCTAGATAAGAGCTCAAATGAAAAGCCTCAGCGGATCAATCCACTTATCTGATTCATTCTAATGTAGGCATGGATCGGAAAAGTCCTTACCAAGCCTAATACTACTAATTTTCGAAAACACTCAGCGTAATTCTCTTAACTAGTAGTATTATCTAACCCTCGAATCAACTCACACGTGCAAATTAACCATTACACATAGAATTTAACACGTAATTTTCATAATCATATAATCATTAAAACATGATTTTTACCACCCGTTAGAACTAATTACTACTTGTTTAACTCAGTGTCTTAACAAATAACAATCACTCTTGGCAAATTAAGCAAACACACAAGAACTCTGACCGTTATTCTAGCATGCAAACTTATTAACCTAACTCTGAAAATTACCTAAACACGTAAAAGGGCACAAGATTGTAACATGCATCATAAAAGAATTCTCGAAATTAACTCAATAATAAACTGAAAATCTCAGAAATATTAATAAAAATATTCTGAAAATTTCATGTCTCCAATTACACAACTCGCAAATTGAAACACACAAAACCGAAACAAAAATTATAAGTAGAGTCATAGTTACACTTTGAAGCTTTCCTCAGCGGCTTAGCAACAAGGTGGTGAACTTGTCTCTGCTATGGTGGTGGAGCGTCCTTAACTCAGCGCCTAAGAGCTTCGTAGATGATGGATGGATGGTGGTCACGGTCTTGTAGGAGATGGAGGTTTGAGGAGTGAATTGGGCAGTCTTGGAATGGTTTTTGGCCAGGAAGTGATAGACAATGAATTATCTTGGCTGGGAAGTGATCTTGGCTGGGAAGTGATGCCAATTCTATTCTGGACATTGCCTATTTATAGGAGAGCATTGGTTGGCTTTCCCAGCTGAAACGTCTCCTTTATGGCCTTAACTCCTCTCATAATGGGGCAATTCTTTTAATTTCCAAGCTAAAACATCTTTCTCTTATTTATTTTCCAGCTGAAACATCTTTCTCTTTTATTCCTCAACTGAAAAACGTCTTTCTCCTTTATTCTTCAGCTAAAACGTCTTTCTCCTTTATTCTTCAGCTGAGAACGTCTTTCTCCTTTAGTTCCCTCTTTCATTGCTTGGTCAAATATCTTAATGCTTTATTTTATGACTCCATCATTGCTGTTTCCAAGAGTTCCACCAGGCAACGTTTCCTACAACAAGTAGGAGAATATCAGAATTTTCTACAGAAAATAAAGGGAATTAAAATGTAAAGACCGCAAAAACAGTTGACAGTTAGGAATCCTGATCCAGCTAGGATTTTTCATGAATTTTACTTTTTCCGCCTATTTCACTCCAAACACTCAACAAGACTCTCAAAATGACTTACTGACTCAAAACACTAAACTAAGGGAGAAATAAGGCTAAAATGAGGCACATAATCAATAATATCGTCACACTTTTTTGCTCCTATCAGCTCTCACCAGGGCAACCTCAGACCATTGTCCAATTATGCTTTCATGTTCTAGACTGACAGTGCAATTCAAATTGATGTTCATATTTCATAGTCTTTGGCTTCAACAATCACGTTTTTTTGACTTATTGAAAGATGATTGGGAATCACTTGAATTCTATGGTTGCCCTCATTTCGTCTTAGTTTCTAAGCTAAGGGCTCTCAAAGGAATGTTAAGAAGCTGGAGTCGAAACCAAATTGAGGATGTTCATGACCGAGTTCGCTTTTCCAAAGCAGCAGTTGACGACATTCAAGATGAAATTTCAAGACATGGCCCATCAAGGACAGATTTCAACATGAGGATTCTGCCTAGTCCAAGTTCATCTTAGACCTCTCTTTGTAAGCTTCTTTTCTCCGTGATAAGTTAAGAATCATGTGGTTGACTGATGGTGATAGGAGCACTTTTTTTTTTTTTTTTGCACAATATGGTCAAGCTAAGAAGGTTGAATAAGACCATCTCTTCAAGCACAGTGGATGGAGAAGTTATTAGTGACCAAGACCCGCTGTCAGTCCACTTTGTGCAGCACTTTGAGAACTGTTTCTCTAGAGATCATTTTATTATTGATATCGGGCTAGTTGAGAGGGTGATCCCACATGTAGTTACACAAGCATAAAATACCATGCTTCTTTCCTTTCCGACTTGTGATGAAATTCTAGCTGTTTAATGATATGGATAGTTTTAGTAGCCTTGGTCCAGATGGTTTTGGAGGTTGTTTCTTTA
Source organism: Rosa lucieae (assembly GCA_024704745.1). NCBI lineage: Eukaryota > Viridiplantae > Streptophyta > Magnoliopsida > Rosales > Rosaceae > Rosa > Rosa lucieae. The sequence continues at coordinate 37,385,446 of CM045497.1, forward strand.
AGCATTGTTGGTAGATTGTTGCTCAGGACGTTACTTTATCAATTCAGAGTTTCTTTAAGGGTGGGTTTATAATGCTGCATTTCAATTCCAATTTGCTAATTTTGGTTCCTAAAGTTGAAAAATGTGAAAGTATTTCTGACTATCGACCAATCATTCTAGCCAACTTTGTGTTCAAAATTACCACAAAAATTCTAGCGGATCTTCTTGGCCAATTGCTTCGAGAATCATTTGCCCTCAGCAGAGTGCTTTCATCAAGGAACGTTCGATTATTGATCTGATTACTATTACTTCTGAGTGTGTGAATTTGCTGGATACTTATTGCAAGCGTGGAAATATTACAATCAAGTTTGATATTACAAAAGCTTTTGACACCCTTGACTGGAACTTTCTCTTTCGAGTTTTAAGGAATTTTGGCTTCAGTGATACTTTTGTTCAGTACGTTTATAACATCCTAAAATCTGCACACATCTCCATAAATGTCAATGGTCAGACAAGTGGTTTCTTTACTTGTTTAAGGGGAGTGAGGTAAGGTGATCCGTTATCACCTCTTCTTTTCTATGTAGCAAAGAAGTGCTTAGTTGGGGACCATCTCTGCTGGAAGATGAGAATAAAAGTAACTGCATTGCTGCACCTCTTCTCTAAAGCCTCCTGCTCATGCTCTATTTACAGACAATGTCATGGTATTCCTGCAAGGTAGTATCCGACAGCTTCGCAATCTTATAAATTTCATGGAGGAATGCATGGTCAATTCAGGCCAGTGTATTAATAAAGCTAAATCTAAATTGTTTTTGGGAAAGTTTGCATCCCACAGGGAAGATAGTATTCAACAACTTCTAGGCATTCAAGTAGGCTTCCTTCCTTTCACTTCCTTCCCTTCCTAAATCAGATTTCTTGATGCCCATTGCTGACAACGTCTGGTGCAAGCTTAGCTGTTGGAAGGGTAAGCAACTCTCTCAAGTTGGTTGTTCAATTAATTGATTCAGTGGTACAAAGCTGGTTAACGTACCGCTTCCAAGTATATGAGTAGCCTAAAGATTTTTTTCCCAAAGTTCAAGGTTGGGTTCGTAAATTCCTTTAGAATGGAGATCTTCTTAAATCAGGTTTAGCCTTAGTTGCTTGGAACTCCTGCTATCTCCTAAATGCTCAATGTGGCTTGGGCCTTAACAAATTTATTCACTTTGAATCAATCTTTTCTTCTAAAAATGTGTTGGGATGTTGCTTCAAGATTTACATTTTCAGCTAGCTTTCTTCATGATCGTTTCTTATATGAAGGCTTGCAGCCTCCTTCATATTACAAGAAGTCTTCAGTCTGGCTGGGTTTGAGAAAACTTTGGTCGACTTTACTTTCAGGAATGCAGTAGGTTGTTGGCAAAGGTCACACTATCAGATTTTGGCTTGATAATTGGTTGAGAGAGTAGATAGCAAAAACTCTCAACTATGAACCAGAAACTTGTGATTATATGCAAGACAAAGTCTTAGGTTGTTTGGGATGGTGAATGCTCTTTCCCTAAGAGTTTTAGAAGCTCACACCCTGATTAAATTGCCTCAATCTGTAAGGTGCTTTACCAACAACAAAAAGTAATGATGTATTGGTTTAGGCGGCTGCATTTTCTGGTTGATTGTCATCCAAGTTGGTTTATAGTTCTCTAGCAAACCAGCGGCCCAAGCTTGCATGGGAAGAAAGAATTTGGAATGCTATTATCCACCCTTAAAAAAGCTTGACAACTGGAAGATATTGCACAATCGGATTCAGACGGAAAAGAAGATGCAGCGGATAGGTATTGCACTCTGCTCCAGATGTTACCTATGTGGCAGTGATGCCGAGTCTATTGATAATCTCCTCCTTAATTGCTTTGTGGTGCATCTAGTCTGGGCTTGGTTATTGTATTTGTTCAGGTTGCACATTCCTCTAGGTACTTCCCTCACTGATTATTTTAATGATAATTTGCTGACTTTTCTTAACAAGTCTCCCAAGTTGCTCTGGTTTATTTCAGTTTGTAATGTCCTTTGGTGTACTTGGTTAGAGAGAAATAAATTGAAACATAAAGGGGGCATGTGTTGCTTCTTAAGCTTTAAATAGCTTTGTACTACTTCAATCAAGGAGTCAGCAGAGCATGTTTTTAAGCCTTCCCAAGTTGCTACAAGTAGGTTACCTATTTTCACAATCCTAGGCCCGTCTTCTTTGAGCCCTAGGGCACCTCGTTACATCCTTGTCATATGGTATCCTCCTCCTTCTAACTTTATCAAGGTAAATACTGATGGTTCATTCCAAGAGAATGGTATTGCAGGTTTTAGGGGTGTTTTCATAGATGACTCTGCACTATTTCTTGGTGCTTTTGCTTATCAAGTTAATGTCCCAAGTGCTTTGGATGCTGAGGTAAAAGTAGTAGTGGATGCCATAATGATTGCTACTAAAAAAGGTTGGTCCAATTTATGGGTGGAAACAGATTCCATGTCTGTTGTCTCTTATTTCAAAATCCACACCTAATTCCATGGCGCTTAAAAACTTTATAGGCCAATTGTCATCTTATGGTTCAACATTTGTCTCTCACATCTTCAAAAAAGGAAACAAAGTAATGAATCTTCTTGCTAATTATGGTTTTCTTCAGGTTGGAGTTTAGCAGTGGCATGTCATGCCACAGTTTCTAGTCTCTTTTTTTGGTCATGACTTCTCCCCTAGACCAGACTACCATTTCTCATGATTACGTGTTTGTGGACCCTTTTTTTGGGTTCCAATTTGTTTCAGGTTTATTGTATAGGGAGACATTGTCTCTCTTTTTCTTTTTTGTTGAATTGGGTTTGGTTCTCACCCCTAATTCTGTTGTGAACTTTGCTATTTATTATTTTAATAAATTCAAATGAGGGGAAGGGCGGTGGGTTTCTAGGTGTAGTTTTCCTCTCCCTTTGGGGAGGGTAGGCGCTAGTCACAAAGACCACTAACTAATATCGCTTAATCCCTTAGTTATTCCTTAAAAAAAAAACCTTAACTTTTGTCTTTTTATGAGAATTTTGACTAAAGAAGAAAAAAGGGAGTATGGATTACAAATTATGGAGTGTGGATTTCAGTACTACTAATCCGAAATAGATAAGATAGATGCCATAGTGAACCTTCCAAAAATAACACAGGAAACCTCATCTAGAGCATTAATTGGATGCTCTAAGCCACCTTATATATATTTTTTTGCTCATAAGTCGACCTAATAGAAAGAAACGAAAGAAAAAAAAGGGAAATACCTCTTTACTCTAATTCTAAGGACATTAACTCCTTTTACCCCAACTAGTTATTAATTTTCACCACCACCCTTAAGATGTCTCATTTTGTTACCTAATAACCAATTAAGTTTTTTTTGGGGACTATTTTGCCCTCAACCTTTTGTCACATATAGAGAGAGTGGAAGAGAGAGAAGCCATAAGAGACTTTCCTGGAGGTTTCCGGACTTCACCGAAAACCTTATAGGAGGTCACCGACCACCGAATTTGGCCAAAGGTTACTGGACTTTCACTGAAGTGGTTGTTAGAGGCGGCTAGACTTCACATATACTGGTCGCCGAAAACCTCTCCGAAGGTCGCTGAATGTTCCTTAAGAGGTCATCGGAGAGGTTGTCGGATATTATTATTTCCCCCTCCCAATAAAACTCCATAAAATTTTATTATCTAAAAAATTTTATTGGGGGAAAATAAAAGTTTACTGGGGAGAGGAAGGAGGACAAATCTCCCTAAAATTAGACAGGTGAAACTTTGATTGAGCAAGAAGATGAGGATACACAAGAAAATTTTAAGGTTGCCTTCACACTACCAGTTCAACATGTAGAGCATGCAAAACAGGTAGAGCTGCTAGCCATAAATGAAGGACTGAAACTGCTTTGTTCCTTCCCAGGAGAACATGTCATGGTTGAAACGGACTGCCTCGAAGCTACATTGGACCTCAAAAATCCCAGATATTATATGTTACCATATGCAGCAATCATGGATGACATTCAAGCTCTATTACGTTCTAAATCGGAAATACGTATATGTTTTGCTCCTAGAACTTGTAATAGGGTGGCACACAGGTTGGCTAGCCTAGCATTTGATGATAATGATAGTCATGTTTGGAAAGATACTCCCTCCTCATATTGTATCCTAGATGTATTAGCCTTGGATTGTAATTACTCAGGCTAATTCTTTATCAATAAAGATCATTCATTTACTCAAAAAAAAGAAAAAAGATGAGGAGATTATATCAAATCAAAACCTTTATTGCTCCCAATAAAAGTTTATTGGGTTTTATTAGGATCACCACAAAATAAATGTGGTGATACCACCACCCAATATAAAATTGTCATGTGTTATGAAACATAATTATAGTTAATTATGATATTTTATTAAAAATATATATATTTTAAGTATTCAATTATGGCACGTTTACTTACTTGGAATGGAAAATAATAATCATGAATTTGAGACAAGTGGAATGAGAGAAGAAAGGAATCGGTATTGATTCCGGATGATTGATTCCTAACCTCATCTCCCCCTTTCGTAATCAAATTCCTGAGTATTCAGGAATCGATTCCTGATAAGGAGGTGGGACCTACACCCATTCCGATTCATTTATGTGTTAGTAAACGCAGGAACTCTTTTATCCGGAATCATCCGATTCCTTTATATGTTAGTAAACGCAGGAATGTTTTTACCCCGTAATCATTCCCTCTCATTCCAAGTAAGTAAACGTGCCCTTAATTCTAGGGCTGGGATTTTCAAACCGAAAAACAGGAAAACTGGACCGAATCGGCAGGTTCGGTGCGGTTCTTATACTGAAGATTCGGTTTTGTTCTAAACCGAACCGAATGAAGAGAAATCGGTTTGGTTTTCGGTTCTCAACTATGGAAAAGCAACAAGACCCGAGGAACCGATATATACACGTGTTGCCTCAATTACACCTAAACCCAAACAATTTAAAGGCTGTTAGAGAGAGTGGGTGAGCAATCTTTCTTTTGTTTTTTAAGAGAAGAGTGGGAGACAAAATTAAAAATGTGGGAGATAGTGAAAGTGGGAGACAAAAGAAAGATTCTTTTTTTTTTTTTTTTTTAATCATAACTCCCCTACATCTTCTCTCTTAGCCGAAAGCATGTTCTTCTTCTTCTCTTCTTCTCCTCCTCTTTCACTTCTTCTTCAGTTCTTCGTAGCAACTATTCCAATCTTATGCCAGTCTCATTTCATTGTAGATTGAGATGCCCAGTTCATTTGAAAGCCAGAAACTGATAAACCCCCAGTTCATCTTCTGATCTTCATCCTCAATCGGTGATTCCCAATTTGAACTTGAGAAGGAAATGGCTTCGAATCCTTCAAGTGATGAATTTCTGTGTTCTTTGATGGAGAAACTGAGAAAATTGCAGAACATAATGTGGTCGGGAGGTTGAGAAACCAAATAATTTTGCTGCTATTTTGTTGTGTGTACAGGAACCGATTCCAAGCCGTAACCGAACCGAACTAAACGGTTCCGGTTCCAAGTCGGTTCCTGCAGAAAAACGTAACAACACCGAACCGGGAAAACATCATCGGTTCTGGAAAAAAAATCCAAAAACAGAACCGATCCTAGCCCTACTTAATTCTATATGATGTGGCAAGTTTTAATAGAGTGGTGATATCACCACAAAATAAATGTGGTGTTAACTCAGTGGTTAGAGCACTCACTATCTAAAATCGAGGTCATGGGTTCGAGTCATCATGGGGTAGGAGTGAAATCCTTTGATCATCTTTAAAAAAAAAAAAAAAAAAAAAAAACTAATGAAAGCAAGGGTTAATAGCAAAACTAACATATTTGTATACCATAGTGTCATCACAGAAGAAAGTAACATGTTTCAATTCCAAAGTGACTGAGCGCATTCCTATGCCAGGAGCTTCTTCCGTATCCTTCTTCCACCCATTTATATGTCAATTCCAGCTCCTCCGTCGTGGTCATCGAGGATGGATCAGATGTCGACGAACGAACTGCATATGAGAGAGAGATCAGGCCATATACGTGAAACCCAAACCTCAAGAGCTTCCAAATTCCTGGAATGACAACACAACGTAGTTATGTTAGCAACTAAAATCACATTGATTCATACATGAACACATAAAATGTTTTCAAACTTTGATCTATACACAGGAGATTATCAAAACTTCAGATTGTGACGACATGGCGTATGAAAGTAGCGAAAGGAAGAGAGAAAAAGTTACCACATCGAAGAAACATTGTCGTAGGCCTCTTTCACTTCTTCAATGGAGATATGCTTCTTCAGACCTAGAACTGGGCAATTCAACAAATTAAGAGAAAGAGAGCCCTAATCAGGGTCCATGACATACGTGATTGGAAATGAACTCACTCTGATATCATGTTAAACAGTGACCCACTATTATACCGATATTGTCTAAATTTAATCATCGAAGCTACAACAACAGACTAACACTGCCTTATCAATGCCTCGCCCATAAAAAAGGAACAACCGGCGATTTTAATTAGACGAACCGCTGCATCACTAGGAAGATTTCGTTAGGATGAAGTACGAGGTAATATTCCATTCACATTAACTACTCGTTAATTACATATTAATCATAATATGAGATAGAAGTTCTACACACCTGCCATAGGCAAGTAGTTTTCTCAGAATACATATCATATAGCATTGCTTTATTAAAAAAAAAAATCATATAGTATTGCTATTTAATCGTTAAAATAGCGACAGGTGTTGATAACCACAATGTCAAGCCAAGAATAAAAAGTCACTTAAAAATCACACGTCAGAATTAGGGTCACCATCAATTTGTATAAATAAGCTACTAAACAATTCATATTAATTTAAAGCATCCGAAACCACACATCGATGACAACTGATCGCCATGTTGTCATCAACACTATATATAAAAGTGACAAATGGGGTTACATTACATAGAAAGTATCTTCCTCAACAAGAATATCATAGTCATCATTATCCACATTTATGCAATCATAGAAGCTTAGCTAGCTCTATCTCTATCCAAAGAATGAAAAGGAAGATAATGGATCAGAGTAAAGGGTCAGAGATTAGATCTGCCATTGAAGAACTCTCGGTCATGGTTAAAGTTATAGGTGTAATAACACTCCAAGCTGAAAATGGTGATCATGATGCTCATCATGAGGCTGCTCATATTCCCACCGGGCCCTTTCTTTCTCTTTGCTACTCGCTTCTTCGAGTTCTCGGTCTCTCTCTCTCTCTCCTCTCTCTCTCTCTCTCAAGAAGATCACCACTAGCTAGCTTGCATTTTACTCACTTTCTTGCCATCTCGATTTTGCAGATAAAATAGGACCAACGATGGCTGTTTTAAGACAAGATGTTCATCAGAATATTCGGGTAAGAAGAAAACGATCTAAGCGCAATCTACCCTAATAACATTACAAGCATGCTGAACATCGACCTGACTAGAAAGCTTTTCAACCTTAAATCGTATATGCTAGATTTTGCAACAAAAAACCTGATTTTATTGCTTTCTGGCTAGGACGTCATGTTAGAATATATACCAATTAAGATGCTTCATATATGATTTATGTTTCTCTCTGAGGCATCAAAATTGGTTCATCTCTACGTAATTGCACTGCATCTCTCAAAATGAAAATTTTCTTTTACCTTAATTAATAATTATTCTACCTGTCTTAGAAATTTTTTTTTTGTTTGGTTTTCTCTTTTTCGTGTGTGGTGATGTTTCCAATTAGTAACATTTCTCTCTTCATGAGTAACATATGTATATGATGTTGTCAATTACATTTTAATCATTGAATGTGTTTTATGTCGCTTATACTACAGAGCTTCTGTTGTATATTTGATACGAAAAGACAGAACGATTAACAAATAAACAAAGCTTTGCTAAAAGATAATATACTTTTGTTATTGCGTGTAGAGATTGGAAACGAGGAACGAATCTGATCCTTCAGCATATTCAAATATGGTTGAGATATTGAAAACAGAAGCCACGGACGGCACTGCAAGAAATCTTACAAGTTGTAGTAGAGCCTTCGTTTGGCTCACCAGGTAATTTGTCTGGTTTACCAGGTAATAATAATTAAACTTAATATTGTTTCCTGCCTTCATCACTCGATTTAAAAGCTAGCTGTATAATCAAACCAAACCCTTCGTTGGCGATAAATAAAAACTACACATTAAGAGAATTAATTCTGAACTAAACCCTTAATGTATTAATTCTGAATCTACTTCATATTTTAAGGCTTAGATGATGTCAACCCTAATTATTTGCAAAACTCGATGACGTATGGACTGTCATGTACCATGCTCTTGTTTGGAGAATAATAATTTTTTGAATAGAATGAATTATCAAAAGAAGTTAAAATTAGTACTAATTAACTAACATCAGCTACCCAGCCAGCGTAATTAATCCTCACTTTGTTCATATAATTGACAATCATTATTGATGCTCCATCTTCTTTTATTATAAACTAATAATTAGGTTGTTCCAAATATTCAGATCCTTGGATTTTACGGCAGAGCTATTGCAAAATTTAGCAGGAAACCCAGGGCAGAACATGAAGCAGGCAGTGGAAGAATCTTACAACCTCACTTTAAAGCCATGGCATAGATGGATTTCATCAGCTGCTTCTAAAGTACATCACTTTCTTCTTTCTTCTTTCTTTTAAAGCTAGTAACTACTAATTAGTAACATGATTGTCCAAAAAAAAAAAAAAAAACTTGTAGCATGCATTTTCTCGTACCTTACATTGGGTGATGGAAATTTTAAACTATTTTAGTTTCCTTTTTTATTTATTAGAACCTATGTTAGTTTCAAGTGAGTTCACTAGCCTTCTTTGAAATCCCTGCTGTTTACATCTAGGTCCATAAACTTCAATCTGCTGAAGTTGTATATATGGAGGTCATTATCCTTTCTTTGAAATCCCTGCTGTTTACATCTAGGTCCATAAACTTCAATCCGCTGAAGTTGTATATATGGAGGCCATTATCCTAGTTTGGACAGGAAGGTATCCTTCGGTCTAGTGGCTCTCCAATATGTTGGAAGACGCCACGACATAAATTCAAATCTTCCCTCTTGATTCAATATTAAGAAGAAAGTTTGAACACATTTATGTCAAAAAATAATTTCATTTATTTCATTCGAAGAAAGGGTTAAAACTTAAAACTATGATAGCTCAAAGTTTGATGTTGTTCTAATACCCGAAAAAAAAAATGGAGAAAGGTGGCGCCTTATCGAGTGCTTACGGGGGCCATATAATCAAGCTCAGGCATGAATTTATGTCTTAGGCAAGGGCCGGCTTGTACAGCTGTGCTCTAGCCCTACAGCCTGCGAACATGCATGAACTTCAACTTTTTTTGGTTTTTTAGACCGACAGATTCGTGTTAATGCAGGTAGCTCTAATGTTAGTGCCTGACAATGAGACCTTCATTAGTAGTCTCATGGCCAAAGATGAAAGCTATGACAACTTGAAAGTTGAAATGGAAACCTTGGTTTCATTACTTCTGCCTTATCTTGAGCAGATCCACTCCATCCTGGTAAAGTATTTTCAAGTATAACCGATGAGGTTCAGATATTTGATATCCAACTCGCTTTTCCTATAATAAATAAAGCTTAATTTTGCAGAGGTTTTATCACTTGGACAAGTTAAAGGCTAACTGAGGTGACATACATACATAAAGTAATATAGAGATATGAGAGTCACAAACGAAGTCCCATAATCCTATATATACATATCAATATGTACAAAGTGTATTTGGTTTGTTATGGTACGTAAGAGAAAAATGTGTGATCCAGTTATGCTGCTTCAATGTATCGGAAAGAGCCCCTGCCAATGATCTCATCCTATGTATAATTAAAGGAAATGACATATATATCATGTAATTTTGTCTGTATCTCAATCTCAATCCTAGCTCCAATGCATAAGCCTTATAAAAATAGTCAACATCATAAAAAGATAATATAACTTATCATGCATAAATTAGCTCTTAATTATTTAATCAACGACGAAAGATAATATAACTGATTTTGCTGCAAGATTTTATTTTATTTTTCTGGTGCCAATGTCTGTTATTGATGAGAACCCTCATTACTCCACCGCTCGATGTAATAGTCTTGTCACCTAATTTGGTCAGTTTGTAGTTGTATATCAAAATATAACCATAGTTAACTTTAGAGTGCTTCTATTCATGCCTCCACATTTAACATGTAGACCTCCTCAAATTTTTGTAAACATTTATATCCCATTATGCCCCTCTAAAAAATTGAAAGAGAAAATAAAAACTATTGAGCTATCTTCCATCTTTATCTTGTTCTCTGATTCTCCTATTCCTTCTCTCTCTTTTTCTCCTCTCTCTCTCTCTTTGTTTCTTCTCTCACTGTTTGTGTCTTGTTGTGATTTTTGGGAAGCTAGTATTTAATTGTTTATGCCAATTATATTCCCAAGTTTGGAGGATGCTTCATTGCAGACTTGAATTATATGACAATTGCAGGATTGCAATTGCTAAAACCACATAGCATAATAGGTATGGTATAAAACTTGATAAAATACAAAAGGATCAAGCTTTAACCTTTCTAATGGCAACATAGAAATATAGACTCCTGCAACAAACTTTACCCTTTCTATACGGGAAGAAATTAAGGGAGAATTTCCCAAATCTAAAACCAAAACCCCATTCTTATATCTCAAATCTCAACTCCTACTAAAATTAATTGGAACAATAACTCTTCAACTAAAGAGAGTGAGAGAAACAAAGAGAGAAAGAGTGGTGAGAACGTCTGTAAGAGCGGAGAAGAAGAAGAGATGGAAAAAAACAATCATGGTTGTGGTTTTTTTTTTTTTACTCTTTTTTTTTCCGGAGGGGCAAAATGGGATAAAACAAGTTACAAAAATTTGTGGAGGTCTATATATCAAATATGGAGGTATGAATATAAACACTCTTAACTTTGTCCCGTTTAATTAATCAGGAATGAGAAAATAGTATTTAACAATATAGAGAAACGAGAATTGAGAGTTTCTCATTGATAATAAGCGCCTCTTTATATAGAGAATCACAAGGCATAGAATCTGAATTATACAAGGAAAGGTAATCATACATTGAATAGGAATATCTAAGATTCTCCGAGATTATCTAATTAAACTCTATTATTACTAGGTCAAGTAATCTAGAATTTGGGCCAGACATAAAATAGAGATTTACTTGAACATAAACCACATTATTGGATAAAACTAGTTCTAATCTCTCATTTTATTATAAGTTATTGTTAAGGAGAGGGGGACTTACAACCCTTTCTAAACTAAAGAAATTGGAATGTTGTCATAAAAAAAAAATAGAGGTCTCAGACTCTTAGCAAGTAAATTGAATTTTATACAAAAATAGCCTTAAAATGTAAATACCAATTCTAAGAAGTTCCAATTGCAAATAACAAAAAGAAATGGGGTCGTTAAGAAAATATGTCACTCTTGATGCCACTCTGTTTACACGATTTCACTAAACGCGTTTCAAATCCCACTGTGAGAAGGATTTACTAAACGCTCATTAAAAGTAACAATTAGGGGGGGGGGGGGGGGGGATATAGAGCCTTCCAAACTAAAGAAATTGAAATATTGTTATAAACAAAAAAAAACAAAAAACAAGCAACAAAAGAAATAGAAGTCTCTAAGTAAATTGAATTTTATACAAAATTGGCCTTAAAAATGTAAATACCAATTGTAAGTAGTTCCCATTGCAAATAATAAAAAGAAATGGGGTCGGTAGGAAAATATGTCACTCCTTACGCGGCTCACTACGCGTTTCCTAGTCCCATTACGATAGGGATACACTCGCCTCGCCTATATAACTCTCCTCTTTCCTTTTCTCCTCACTCTTTCCTTTTCTCCTCACTCTTCTCTACATTTCTAATTTCTCTTCTACGAGAAAACCCCCAATTTTTTTCCGGCGGCGGAGCCCTAATCCCTTCGTCCTTGGTTCGCTGTGCTCTTTCAATTCGCCGTATTCTCATCATCGGAATACAATTGACGACGATCTCAAGCCGTGCTGAACCCAACGAAGAAGATCAGAGACTACGACGACGACGGCACAAGGCTTCTTCTTTCCTTGTTTTCTTTCACATTCACTGCGTGCGTATGTAATAGTGAAACCCTAATTTCCATTTGTCACTACTCTTTATTGATTGTTCTTGATTCAATTCTGAAGAATTTGCCATAAATAAATTCAATTTTTCTTGAATATCATGATGAGTGTGGCTACTGTGTCTCCGATTTTACATAATATTGATAACCGTGTTGGGTATCTTAAGAGGGGACGGGGGTTAGATTCTGATTACAGTGACCTAGGAGTGATAGATCAGAGGGCCAAAAGGCTTAAGGTAGAGACTGATGTGCTGGGAGTTTCAGAAGAGGCTGGGTTTGCTTTTGATGAAAAACCCAGGTTTTTTGAAGTGAGATTTGGGTATATACCTAAGGGGTTAGTGCTTAGGGATGATGAAATTGATCGATTATGCAACGAAAACACTAGGAATCTATTGTTGAACCATAAGAAACTTCATCTGGTTCTTGATCTAGACCACACCCTCCTGAATACCACTTTCCTTGATGAGATGTCACCCGACGAAGAATATCTGAAGACCCAAACCCAATCTGATCATTCTCTGCAGTATGTTCACGTTGTTGACACTCCCAGTAGGCAATTGATGACCAAGTTGAGGCCTTATATCAGGACGTTTTTGGTGCAAGCCAGTCAAATGTTTGAGCTGTCCATATACACAATGGGTAATCGAGATTATGCGCTAGAAATGGCTAAGCTGCTTGATCCAGGAAATCATATCTTTGGTGGTAGAGTCATATCGCGTGATGATAGCACAGAAACAGATAGAAAGAGTCTAGATGTCCTGCTTTCCCGAGATTCTGCTGTTGTGATCCTTGATGATACGAAAAATGTATGGACAAATGACAACAGGGACAATGTAATAGTGATGCCCAGGTACCATTTCTTTAGATCTAGTTGTCAAAAGTTTCGCCTCAGTAAGGTTATGCCTTATTCTGAGTTGAAGACTGATGAATGTGATCGTTATGGAGGAGCTTATCTTGCAAATGTACTACGACTTCTTGGGTATATCCACACCATATTCTTTAATGAAGTTGAGTTACAGGGGTGGGATCTTATCGACAGAGATGTGAGGCTTGTCTTGAAAATCCTTAAGAAGGAAGTCTTGAAGGGCTGTAAAATTGTTTTCAGCCGTGTATTCCCCTCAAATGTCGAAGCTAATACTCATCCTTTGTGGAAGATGGCGGAGCAGCTGGGCGCTGCTTGTTCAACACAAGTCGATCCATCAGTCACACATGTAGTTGCAGCAAATGCTCGAACACAGAAATCTTGTTGGGCAGTTAAAGAAAGAAAGTTTTTGGTGAATCCCCAATGGATTCGTTCTGCAAATATTATGTGGCAAAAGCAACCTGAAGATAATTTTCCCTGTCATTAGTTCATTACTAACACTGAGCAACTCTTAATTGGACTGATAATAGTTGCAACTAAACTGTCCAGTTTACTACACCCTACAAGCAAAAGCCAGTTCCCACAAATGAACATAAAAGAGAGAATGAATTGCAAGACCAACACTTTTGGAAGTCTGAGAGAATTTTTGAATGAAAAAAATTGTAAAATTTCGATCTTATAAAAAACCTTCTCTAGGCTGTAAATTTTGTCTGCTTTGTTCTTGTCTCAACTTTATATTGCGCCTTAAGAACTTGTTGTACCTATTCATTTCTTTCCAATTTATAAAATCATTTATAAGAACCATAAAAATTGACGTGATAGAAATTATCAAATAACCAGAATGGAAATATAAGAAAAAAAAAGGAGAGAAAAACAAACAACAACAATAGAAAAACAAACAAACAACAATTAGGGCAATGTCCTATCACAATAAAATTTGTCGGGACAGGTGCGTGCTCCACTCTTTTTGTTTTGTTTTTTTTGAGATCGTTTGTTAAGTTTATCAAATGAATTCCATTTCCTACATGAATCAATTAGTATGTTGAAAATTGAGTGGGAACAGGTTATGGCATAATTTGTGTGATGTAAAAAAAAAGATTCAACTGTTGTGTATAGCATAATCAAAAAAGGAAACTCAGACATTATCGAGAATTTGAACAAACAAATCACGTCAATTTTATTTACTTACTTAAGTGAATAAAGATAGAAAATCAACAAAAAATATATGGAAAAAAATAATAATGGAGGAATGACCTATTGTTGGATATATCTAAGTAAATTTCATTTCCGTATATTGGTAAATTCTTTGGATTCTAAATAAGTTGTAGGTTCCAAATTGCCTTTGATAATCGAGTGGGAGCCAGTTATGACATGATTTGTATTATGCAACTAAAAGTTCTTTATCATATCACATATGAATCATTAAAAGTTATACCTAGCCTGAACTTTATCAAGAATATGAACACCTAAACCACCAATGGTGTCAATTTTATAGACCAAGCAATTGTTGGTTTGTTTACTTTCTATAGTGGAAAAAAAAAACCATAGGGATGTCAGAGGCGGTGCAATGCTCCATTCAATTTCAGTTTCTTCATTTCTTGTACTGAAAAGAGGTTCAGAATCAGCACACACTAGCACTGAGAAGTCTAGCTTGAACAAATGTTAGCAATACATAAGGGCAGGGAAATTTGTTCCATGGAAAACAAATCTTTAAATTCCAAATTTTGTAGCAACATAAGTATAGGTCTTGCCACTTAACACATGTGTGACTGATACGTATTTGAAAGAACATGATTTATTGATTTCCGGTTTTGGATCTTCTCAACTCGTGGTGACTGGTGGAGAGGTTGCTAATTTTGTTGTTTATTTATATGCTCTGGCAGTTTGTGCAACTCCACCTGGTGCATTGAGTAAAATATGTCATTTCCATGCTAATTTCTCATGCAACGAAGTTTCTTTCATATCTTGCACGATTTCTAGATTTGTCTAGTGCCGTCTCGGCTCACTTCTTGTTGAAGGAAAGGCTACAACAATCAGGAGCATGCACTTTGGTTGTACATTTTGAACCTCCCTATGGGCTAACAAGCATACTAGTCTACTTGGAATCTGTCATTACGGAAAATATACTTCTCTTGGTTCCCAACTACATCTAGGGACTCTGTTTCTTTATGTATAATCTGTTTACATGATTAGCTGTGTGTAGCTATGTTCTAGTGCTTAAGGTTGTAGGCATAAAGGCCATTGGAATTCCAATAAAGCTTTCTCTTATACTGTAAGAAGGATATGTGAGATTGACTGGCTTGAGTCAAAGAACTAGTTGATAAAGTTGGTAGTTGGCCTGCTGTTTTCGATGGGATATAATAGTTTAACCAGTCAATTTTTTACATAATTCAAAATTTATGTTTGCTAAGGTGCTTCACTTCAATAAATTTTTTGAACAAAAGCTTTTGGGAAATGATACTAATTCTTACTTCAATTGGCATCATTTACTCCCCATTATTATTGTTATCTTTTGGTTGAAGATTATCACCACTACATTTTTACTTCCTATACCTCAGTGTTGGATTATGATTGCATCAATTCATTGCCTTGTTATTTTATGACTTACAAGACGTTAAATCATAGTCTTTTCTCTTTTGCATTGATTTGAACTATACAGATTTCATGTAGGATGCTAGCAATTTAAATTTCTGGTTGATACAACTTTTGCTTCTCAGAGACCAAAATGTTGGCGTTTTGGCTAGAATCAGGTCCCAAGGAACCTCAACTCTTCAATAAGAGCAGTTATATCGGAGAACGATGAACCGCCTTCTTCAACAGCCTTGCTTCCGATCTCTCCAAGCTCTTTAACTCTGCTTCTCATTTCCTCTGCTTCATCACCCACCATGATTTCAGTCACAGCCTTCTCTATGGCCTCCATCTTCATGCTGGCTTCACTCTTCAGACTATCATCCTCAAATGTATCCCACTTTTCAGCCCCAACAGCAACCCCAATCCCAAGCAACTGAGTCACCAATTTCTCATTGTAGAATTGCTCTGCAGACACTAGCCAGTTGATCATTGGCACCCCAGCAACCACTCCTTTAAGGATAGAGTTCCAACCACAATGAGTCATAAAGGCCCCAACTGCTTCATGTTCAAGAATTAGTAGTTGGGGAGCCTAGCCTCTTATTATTAGTCCCTTATCTTCTAACCTCTGCTCAAATCCTTCATCAGGCAGCCACTCTCCTTTATCATTCTTTTCTTTCTTGACAACCGAAATGAATTGCTGATGAGAAGACTCAAGAGCCAGGGCAATTTCTACAAGCTGAGCATCACTGAAATTGGTAAGGCTTCTAAAACATATATAAACAACCGAATTGGGTTCCTTAGTATTAAGCCAATCAAAGCATTCATGTACTCCATCAGCAGAGCCTTCCTCTCCCCTCGCTGATTTATCTTCTTCTGCCTTGTTGCATAAATAAACCGGGCCGATATGCCATGACTTCCTCCCAAACACCTTCCTATAGTGATTTGCATATTATGGTTTAAGTTCGTAGAAGCTGTTAACAAGAATACCAAAGCTCCTTTCGTCAACCTCCATAGATGCTTTGACCAGCTTGAAGAGTTCTGTTTTGGAATCCACATTAAGAAAAGCTAGTACTTGGTTTCTTGTGCTCTTGATTTCATGTGAGAGATTAGGAATAACAAAAGATTCTAAATCAGATGAAACCTTCATGTGAGGTTGGTACAACATCACACTCAATGAAGCACACAACGGGGAAAAAATCAGCTCCATGAAAGACGAGCCTCAGAATCCCAAACTTGGCAGCAACATCTATAGCCCAATGAAATACAACATCTGCAACAAGGCAGTGAAGACGATGTTGGTCCAGAATCTGCTCTACCTTTGGTTCAAGCAGAGGTAGCTTCCATGAGTTTTCCCTTCATTTCTCGGGTTGTTGTTGAGTTCGAAGTTTCAATACCTTCAGATAACCCTACTTCAGCCGATGGGAATTTGATGACAAGAAATTCAATTCCAGAACCCAAACTTTTGCTTGTTCGGAGTTGTTTGGAGAGAAGTGCAGCACTAACAGGGGTGGTTATTATGGAGGATTTTACACCACGTGACGCAAATAGTTTGGCAATGTCTAAGAGGGGTTAACTGTGGCCTAGACCCATAAGTGGAAGAAAGAAAATGTGAAGCTGCGTATGAGCTTGTTTCCATAGGATTGCAAAAGAGGAGCTGTAATGCACACAGTAAACACAATGATAATGATGATGATGAACAACTAGAAATGGAAATGAGAGATCGAGTACGTGGGTATAAATAATGTAAGGTAGTGATTTCCCTAGCAAAGAAAATAGTAAGATAGAGACTTGGGTGGCAGGACATAATTGTTGGGTTCGAACTGAAAAAAGTTTGCGCTCAATAAATTATTGAAAACGTGAAGATTATTCAGTAATTTATATAGCATAAACGTGAAGATCAAACGGCAGGTTTTGTCTTTGATTAGATAGCTTGCAAATGTTTTCATTACAAAGATATACCAAATTACATATTGCATGCTTCACATGGAGTATGCAATTTGGTATTTAGCATAATACTCTATAACTTGGTCGCATCATTATGTCATTTAATTTACTAAATTACCCGTAATACTAAAGATGAACCATACATGTCATGTTATTTATACAAATCAAACTAGACATCTATTTATAGTTAACGAAACATGCATATCCAAAAGTCTTCTGATCCAAGGGTTGAGTGGCAGCTCATGCACCAAGCTCCTTGAACTTATTTTATCCTCCTCCTTGATTGATTCAATCATGGAACTCTAATATTTTTATGTGTTGAAAGTGAAATATTTCAAATAATAAAATCTTTACAAATATAAATTACATCTCGTTCTATGTTCTTATCTCGTTCTATGTTCTTATCTAGCTCTCAATTATATATATTGCCTAATTATTTTTTAATCTTGTGTTTATAATTGCAACAACTTTTTAATCGGGTGAGCTTATGCTATATATGTTTAGATATTTTTCATTTTAATCTTAGCTAAAATTACAACCAGTTTAAAAAAAATAAATTGAGTGATAATGCTTGAATGTGATGCTGGCTCTTTCATACATGAAATGTTTATAGTTTATACTAACATTTGTCTTTTATTAGTCATTGTTATAATTCTCTTTTTGTCAGTCTTGTTTATGCTCAATATGCCCGATATTATCATTTTGTTGATGTCATAATTTATTCGACAAATACTTTTGACTTTTCAACCTATTTCACGTAGGATGCGTTAAAATGTCAAAGGGTCCATGTAGGACTCTAACCTTTCAACGCACATAAACCTTTCATCTAGAAAGAAAAGGAATCCTTAGACATAAATAACCATGACTAGTGAAAGGCCTGACCATGTTATGCCAAGTCTTTAACCTTGGACCTCCACCTCTTAGGTCTTAGACAGTTACTGATTTGAGTGCTTAATGCAACTTACGCGCAATAAGGGCACGGTCATCAAAGAAGTGAGAAATATTTGAACCCGAAATTATCGTACCACGGGGATTGAAAAGCTCACTTCAATCCTTGGTTATGCCGATTACTAAGTCACCAACAATTTAACAAACAAAACCTAGAAAAATAGCACCAAGCTATTTACATACCCGACTCGGAACAACCAAGCCTAAAATTGGTCAAGAGAACCACAAATAAATGCGGAAGCTCACAACCAAATGGTATGGACAATGAAAGTGGTTTGTGAAATTTGAATTTTTTTTTTAATTGCGAAGAAAATAAAAATGACAATTGATAATTAAAATTAAAAATAAAGATAATAGAAACTAATCAAGACATGGAAATTAGGTCACTATCCTCCTAGCCAAATTTAATGCACAAATATGCTCCGACAATTGGTCACTCAATTCATAATGGCATCAAGAACCGTACCCAAGGCTTTTCAAGGCTCATGAGTCATTAGATTCCTTAAAGGGTATTCCTACTCCGGATCAAGGGTCGTAGAAACTCAATTGGGACAATCTAGAGCCTTGTTAAGGCTTCTAGTTGCACCAAAAGGGGAAGAGTCCTAGAATCAAGGTTCCCAAGCTAGCCAATACGGCAATCGGAATTGGTATTGTAGCTAACCATGTTCTAAACAAGTGTCCTAGCCATAAATTAGAGAAGTGATTAGGTCCCCTAATTTGTTCTAGACATGCTCATCTACACATTCAAGAGTTAATCAAGCTCCTAAGCATGCATCTAAGCCAAATATTATAGAATAGAACATATGCCAGACACGAAATTGAAAACAATTAAATCAAAACATATTTATTACATTAAATCCATGCTCGGGCTCAAACCCTAGCTTTCTAAATAGACTACTCACAACCCATCCACAAATCAACAACAATATTCATCAATTAAAGAGGTAAAGGTGAAGAAGAGTGAAAAGTAACAAGAACAAGTCACAAATTGCTATGGAGCAATTATGACAAGCCTTGATTTATGGCTTCCCACTATACCCAATCTCAAGTCTTGATGTAGATGAGATCACTTGAAGCTCCTTGAAATCCCTTTGAGAAATTGATGAGGATTTGATGGAATTTTGGTGAGGAGGAAAATAGATCTTGGTGAGGAGGAATCTAGGTGAGGAGAAATCTTGGTAAGGAGGAATCTAGGTGAGGAGAAATCTTGGTGTGGAGAAGAAATGGTGTGGAGAGGTGGTCTGTTGGAGAAGAAGAGAGAGAGAGAGAAGGTAATGGGGTATGAAAAAAATATGGGGAGTGCGGCAGAAGGGGAAGAATGAATATATATGCTGTGTGGCTACTGTTGTTGGTGTTCTTCCCCTCCAGGAGGAATGAGAGTGTGAAGATATATATGGTGGCTCGTGTCTCCGGTAGACAAAGGAAGAGAGATGATAGAAATCAATGGTCTCGGTGTGTTCTGAGATAAAGAAAATGATAAGCTGCCACGTGGCAGCATTTAATTGGCTCTAATCAATTTGCTTAATTGCTGCTTGCACGTGGTGATTGCTGAATACTTGATTAATCATTAATTAATCAAGTCAGCGTTTTCTTTTCTCCTCTTCTTTATTTTTTTTTATTTTTTTCCTCCTTCCTTTTTCTCTATGCACTTTCGCATATATTTTCAGAGACAATGGGATTCCACATCTTTCACGGCATCCACTGCAGTTGACACAGTGTTGACTTTTTGTCATTTTATCGAAAACTCCGAATTTGCACAATTCCACACCATTTTGTCCGGTTTCCGCAACTTCACTTATTTTCTACAAAATAAATAAAAGTGGATTAATTACATAATAATTGACATCAGGATTAGCTTAATTCTAGTGTTTTAGATACGATAACATGCATAAAAATGCGTGTAATCAAGATTCTCAGATGGCCGGTAGATAGTATGCGGTGTGTCTCTACTTTAAATAATTTAGTCATGCTTGGGTTTGATAAACTTGCCATGTGGTACAATCCATTGCCACCTGATACTTGGCTTAAATAAGGAGTAAGAGGTCAGACTTAACTTTTGTGAATTTGCTTATTTGACTACTGTAGGAGCTCGAAGCCATGGTTGAAGACTAGTGTGAGAATGATCTGTGCTTCGGTGTTTTGACAGAGGCAGCTTAGTGGTTCGACTTGGAGCAGCTTCTCAACACCCAGAGTGAAGTGAGCTTCTCAACATCTGAGATGGCTGGGTTTGAGTAATGCATAAAGCTAATCGTGGGTGTCCAGATCAAATTTGAATTGTGTTCTTCAATCAAGTTTGTCGTAGCTTGGGGTTGGCGGATGGTGTTTGGCTGTGGTGCCTAACGGATGGAGCCGATCGATGTTGGGGACTGCTACAATTGCAGATTGCAGGTGATGTGGTTAGCTGATGATCGGGCGATTCGATGATTGTAGATCGTGAGTGCGCCGAGCAGCAAGTGTAAGTTCACGCTAGTAGCTTGGCGGAGCTCTGCTAGCGGGGGATGCCAGAGGTGATTTTACCCAATGGAGGATGCCAGCAAAAGTTACCTAGCGGTGACGCTGGTTGGCGGAGCTTTTGCCAGCAGAAGAAGCTTGGGGTCAACGGTGGTGGTTAGCGGAGGTTGGTCAACGGCGCTCTAGCCATTGACATTGGTGCTACAGCCTGGTAGTGCAGCAAGCAGAAGGATGTGGAGGAGCTATTTAGCGGAGTAACGAACCGAGAGTTCGAAGCCTGGCGGAGGTTTTGTCCGCCATAGAAGTTCGAAGCCGGAAAACCATATTGTTGCCTAGCAGGACCTTGGCCAGTGGTGGTGGAGGACTTGGTGCTCAGCGGTGACCCGGAGTCAGCGAAGGCATGGAGCTCGCTAGCGGAAGCGCTGGATAGCAGGCTTAGCGGAGATACTCGGTGGTGGAGTTTGGCAATGAATGGTCCAGCGAAGGGGAGCCTTTGGGTGAGTAACAGCCACCAAAGCTTGGACGATGAGCTCTTGGAAGAGCAACTTGGAACTCAGCCTAGCGGTTGCTGCTTGATGGCCGGGGCTGGTAGTGCTGCTGACATTACTGTGCTGCAAGTTTCTCTTCAAGTGGGTGTCCAGAGTAAATGGGCACCCAAAGCTGCGTTTGTTGTTGTGTTTTTTTTTTTTTTGGGTTACCGCTGATAGTGGGTAATGTTCGCTGTTGAATGTTGGGGTGGTTGTGCAAGGCTTAAGCCCCCATGCCTCTCAGTAGGGACTAGGCTTCTAGCAGTGACTCTGGCGGAGATGAGATGAGTAGCAGCAAACTCATGCTGGTGGTGCATCACTAGTGATAAGATTGGGTGCCAAAAGTAAATTGGCACCTCAAATTTTTTTTTTTTGTGAGTTGTCGTTGACCAACTTTCATCAGCGTTGACCGATGTTGACTAGAGTTGGTCGATGTTGATCAAGCATTGATCAGCCCTAATAGGTTTGTGGCAGGTGACGAAGCCTTTGTGTTGGCTCCCCACAGAAGGCACCAATGTTAACATTTGGATCCGTGGGGATCTAATTAACGTAAAAGAGAGAGAGAGACACACACACACACACGAGAAGTATAGTGGTTCGTCTCCGCCTTAGCGGGAGACTACGTCCACTTGAATATTGTACTATGTGTGTTTAGGCCTTGCAGCCCAAGGGAATTACAAAGTGTGCAATGGGATGGATTCTAGGTGTGAGGAGAGATCCTTTTTATAGGTAAGGAAACCCTTCCACTTTACATTTTCTTCCATGTGGGATGCTAAACCCACTATTCTAGTCTTTAGAAAACATGCTTGTGAAGGTAACTTGGCAAGGCGAGGTATTGGCCGCTTCCGACTACCGTGGCATAGCTTGGACATTTGGCTAAGGGATGCATGTCTCGGTTGGGGCCCACTATGGCTTGCTGCCCCCCCCCCCCCAAGAGGGTGTTACTTATGCTTGGTAGTGTAGCTAATCCTCCATATTGTTGGAGGTATGTACATGACTCAAACCTAACATATCAACCGTAGAATTAGATATGAAAGAATGAGTCGCTCTTGTATCAAACAACACTCTAGTAAGGAAATCAAAGATAGATAAGGTACCTCCACCCCTACATTTTGCTGACCAATAGCAAACACCCTAGCTTGCCCCACAAGCAGTTGCCTCTATTGGTTCCCTAGAGAAATGCCCCATTTAGCCACATGTACAGCATGCTAAGTTCTTCGATTTCATGCAAGCTCGTGCGATATCGCCCATCTCATTGCAATTGAAAAACTTCTGGGGTGCCACCTGCCTATTAGGTGCAACCCTAGCAGGTACAGCTATTGCCCTAGCTAGAGCCTACTGATTAGTCCTCTGCCTCTTCCAGAATCACCTCGATTCCCTGAGGCATTACTGCTCCTAGCAGTTGCCTTTCCCTTCCTTTGGGAGTCCCTCTCAACAGACTCCTGTTCCTGGAAAGTTTGGTTTTCCTATTTAATGGCTAAAGCCTTAACCAAAATTAGCTCCATTGTCTTCAGTTCTAGAACAGCGACATCGTGCTGGTTCGAAGCATTCAGCCCTCGCTGAAACTTCATGGACAAACTCTCATCATTCATCTGTGTCACAAATTAATACAGCCTTGAGAACTCAGCCTCATAATCCCTCACACTCTTAGTCCCTTGGACTAACGAGATGAATTCCCTTTCCAACTGCTCCCTCACTGAAGGCGGAAAGTGCTTCTTCCTGAATAGTTCCACAAAACCATCCTAGGTCATGGTGGACACATCCATAACTCTCTGTGTGCAGTTCCACCACAGTCATGCACCGTCTTGAAGCATATACGAGGCTATCTTTCTCTTCTCCATGTCGTCACAAACGATCATCTAGAAGTAGGTCTTCATGTTATCCACTGATCTGCCAACATGTGATCCATACCTCTCTTAAAAAAGACTTCTCCCAACCTTGAAATCTCCTTTGCCAACTTCGAAAAATGAGTGGCATCAGTAACATCCACAACAGGTGGAGAAGGCAACTCAATATTTGATGCCTTGACATCATCCTCTAATATCTCTTCAATAGAAGGGATCCGGCCCATAGCTTAAGCTCTACCCCTGCCTCTAGATCTACCTCGACCCCTAGCTCTGCCTCACAAATGATCCATTACCTGAGAAGCATAGCAACATGTGGTTAATACCTGTATAACTCTCAAACACAAGTATAAGTCAAT
Source organism: Rosa lucieae (assembly GCA_024704745.1). Taxonomy (NCBI): domain Eukaryota; kingdom Viridiplantae; phylum Streptophyta; class Magnoliopsida; order Rosales; family Rosaceae; genus Rosa; species Rosa lucieae. Next base: position 37,409,061 of record CM045497.1, read on the forward strand.
ACTATGACTCAATCAACCACCACACTACGTCAAACAATACAATTCCATCCCCTACGTCAATCTTGAGTTAAATCTAAAGGTTCTCATTCCTCAAAAGACTTTAACTCATAGAAGCTTCCCAAAGCTCCTACACTTACATCACTGAGTTGACACTGTCTGACGTCTCAACACTCTAACCTCACTACATACCCAATGACTATATCAATACCGAAGAGTAGCTTATGGAGATTCGCTATAGACGGGCCATCACTCGAGTAGTACTGATTGTCACCAAATATGTACCTTACGCTCTAATACCAAACTGTCACGTCCTAATTTTTAAACACAAATAAAAATCAATATATAATCTCATAATTATACATGCGTGATGGTTCAGCCATTAATTCAAAATACTTGAAAAACTTTTTCCTTTTAACCCAAGTACATACTGATGCCCTGAACCCACAGCGTCAATATAAACTTTCTCCTCAGAGTCATATATTACATGAGTTTACGAATTAAATTGCCACAACAAGATAAACGTAAAAGCTCCTAAGAGCTTACTACATAGCGGAAGTCATAACAATGGCAAAGAAAACAAAATTTGCTTCCTACCCGTTCTACTGCCAACAAGATACCTCAACTTCAGCCACGATTACCCTAACCTGCAGCAGAAACCCCTACATCATTGAATAGTGTACCGGGTTGCCACACAACAAACCCGATAAGCTTATGAAAGCTTGTATGAGTAACTCATTAACATCAATCAACAACCCGCACCAGGCAACTTAAGGAAACAACGCAAACATGATTCCTTCCAACATTCCATGTCCTTTCCACCGAAGGGACAACATAAGTCACCGCCGTGACAAAGTACTATTTGCTAACTCAATAAGCAAATCAAGTCTCAATAAGCAAATCAAGTCTCATCTAGACAATAAAAGAAAGAATACTCTCAAGACTCTCTTTTAAACTACATACTTATGAGTCTCCAGCAATCTCGACCGTTACCCCCATAAGCTATAATGGCAGATAGACTAGAGCTCTAACAGATAGTAACCACTCGCCTGACCAAAGGCATGATTCCAGATTTCTTGCCTTGGTCACCATCCGTGACACAAGATTTTCAAACCTCATTTGGTTTTAAAATCAAACGTTAAGTATGTCGCACCTGACCTAAAAACATTACATAAATCTAATAGAAAATTTCCCCATCCCTGCTCACCATCTGTGACTCTTGGTACCAAGACCAATACATTTAAAATAAGTCACGCTTGACTCAAAAATGTAACATCAAACTCAATACTGTTCAAACAATAGAAAACATCTTTTTCCACAATATTGTTTCCCGAAAAGTCGCCTTCAACAATAATATGAACACAGTCATGCATATTATTCATCACACATCACTCACAAGAATATATGTATTTCACGTAAATATATATTTATACATGGTCATTCGCTCAGGAATGCCTACTATTACTAACTATAATTTGTAGTTAAATAAATAACGCCCAAAACAATAATGGTAATTCCGTTCGTAAATGAACATTGTGAGATTACTCACCTCTGGATCCTGCTGTGTCTTCAATATAGAACAAGGCAGCACAACCACAAAATATTAGTCCAAGAGTACTTCGTCAAGTACCAAATCACATACGATCTCAACTTAGTATATGAATCACAAGCGATTTAAGTTTGAAACCCCCATTTTGAACTAAATCCCCAAAAGTGATGCCAATCGAGGCAAAACCACAACCGAGACCTCCCAATGTCTCCGGAATACTTTTACGATCGATATGACAAAACCACAAGTGGTTCGATCGCACGAATCCTCATGGATCAAATAATCGAAAGGTTCGAAACCGTAAAAATCATAACATATTCATTCAATCTCTAAAAATTATGTATTTTGTATCAAAATGCTCGTATCGATGAGTAGGTAATATATAAAACCAAAAATTGTCCCTTACATGGCCGAAACGTCGCCACAGGCAGTGGCACACCACCACCGGTCAAACTTAAAATCACAACAATTAAGCCATCCAGAAATGTTCATCATGAAGAGTTGAGCAACTTTCATACATGAAGCTAAGTCTGGATAGGTCTAGATAGTCCTAGATCAAGCTTGCAAGATCGATCAATCTCTGCCATCTGATCAAGCTCTAGATTTGTTATGCACCTTTGATTTTCAAACCTTGATATTTCACTCCACACGCAAAATCGTCCTTCAAGGCAGGTATGGGGATGATCAAGAGGAGAAAGAGTTTCCAAAATCTAGAATGATCGGCCGAGGAGTCGCTGGAATCTAGAAGAACCGGTCGAATCTCGAACGGCTTGGTTTTGGGAGCTCCGGTCTCCACTTTCCGATGAATCACTGTGCAAACTGCCCCAGCAAGGTGACTCGCGAGGCTGGTCTAAGTAGGTCTTGTCTTGTCCTGTCGCCAAAGGTAGTCGGATGAGAGAGAACAAGTCAGGTTGGGTCGATGGGTTTCCATCGGGTCTGAGGAGAGAGAACAAAGAGAAGTCGGGGGACGAAAATGAGAAAAAGGAAAATTTTGGGATTTATGAAAAAATCTCAGAATTTTTCAAGTTTATAGAAATTTCCCTAATCTTTAATCGTTAATAGCTTCTCTCATATGAACTCCAATTGACGCATGCTGCATGTCCACGAACTCATATCGATGCGCTCGAGAACTTTCGTGTGGAGAATCTCAATGTATAAAAAGTTAACCTTCATACCTCCCCCTAAAACCACACTTTTCGAATAATTAATCGTCCGAAACAATTCCACTTCACATACGACATATGAATCAAGCAAAATACTCATAATTCACATAAATGGTCCATTATAATTGCAATAATTAAATAACAAAAATTCCGATCATCACAGGTTATTTGAGGATTGGAGGTCCACTGGAGGTACTGTAGTATGCGAGTGATGGTTGAGTGTTATACATCGGCTCAGGAGGTTTCACTTTCTTTCTGTCCAGCGTTGTTCATGGGTGTTCATGTGTAGGTGTGGCATTGGGTGGCTGGCTGGTGGCAGATGCAGTGGTCACCGGGGTGGGATCATGCCATAGCTTCAGGAGATGTTTTGTTGATCTCATCAGCATTTCGGATCTGGCTTTCCAGGTGGCACCCTAAAGTCTTCTTACGGTTGTTGCATGGTGGTGTGCTGGCGGTGAAGTTGCTGTGTGTCTGTGCTGGTTATGCTACACTTCGTTTCTCCTTGCTGCGTGGTTGTTGGTGGTTGGGATTGGTTTTGTCTTTGGGTTGTTGGTGGTGGTTGTTGGTTTTTCTTTCTTTAGTTGTATTTGTTTTCAATAAATTTTCTACCTATTGGGCAGGTCATTAACCCAGGGGTGATGATGGTTCTCTTTTCTCTGGTGGTGACAAGATGAAGGTAGGGTTTTATGTCTTGTCGTTAGGTTATTTTTTGTATTGAATAGTTCATTGATTGGGGGTTTCCTTATTAGTATGGTCGTGAATCTTGATCGGCCTTACCCTACTCTTGTTCTGTTTACTTGGGCTCTTAATTTCATTGGGAGCTTTGGATGTTACTAGTTAGGGGCTTATTTCTAGACTGTGGTTAGCTTCATGTAATGTTTACTTCGATGTTTAACGAAAATGTTCTTGTTTCTCCTAAAAAAAAAATTGGGTACGCACGTACCAAAATGAGAACTGCCCCTGATACCAAATTTATAGAAAATGCACCGGGATTCCAGATCCGGATCTAAGACTTACCCAATTACCACTACCATAGTCCATCCAATAAATCCCGAACCAATTTTGAAAAATTGAATTGCGCCTAAGTGTAATTAAGTCTTTTCCTGGCAGCCAATCCATTAATTACTGAAGTCACCCTTAGCGCCACCATCACACCAATCCATCACCTTGCTATCAGTCAGTCAACAACATTGGTCCATAAACCTCAAGGAAGAAACCCTATTGCCTGCATCACAGCCGACCCAACAAGAATGAAGAAGCCGATGTCAACTCCTCTGAAAAATGCCACGAACGTACCTCAAATAAAATGGATCCATAATTCGGCAACAATAATGCTGGAATCATACGGCTGATCCAACCATAGAACGCTTAGACTAACCCTTGTTGACCATAGGCTACTTGAAGCGCCATCGCAACAGCCAAGACTTTTTACTCGCTAATACCACCGTGGTAGGAAGGCACCAAATTCAAACCTCCACCCGGATCCCACATTCTCCCAAAAACTTTTGCCCCCATTTTGCCCAATCAATTTGGCTCATTGACAAACCCACACCAACCATGCTTAAACAGCTTCTACCGTTTAAAAGTAGAATCCCTTTGAAATCCATATATAACACTAACACTTTGAGCATAAACAAATAAAAGATTGATGTCCTGTAAATAATTTTTATAAAATGTGTTGGTGCCAACTTCGACATCAACGAGTCAATAGAAGTTCTGTTGAAATCCAAGTGTAAAGTGGTAGGGTTGTTTTCTTCAAGTGGGCCTATCTTTTTCTTCGATTAGTTTGACTATGTGAGTTGCCTTAGTGTTCTACTTGTGACTGAAGGTATGTCCTGGTGGTCCTGTGCCTAGTCTTGGTCGTCCACCTCTTGTAACTGAACTATTGAAGGTAAGACCTTGATGGTCCTTTTCCTTCAACCTACTTGAGTAAGATTGGAAACTTGGCCTTGGACACCGCTCTTTTCTTCTTGAATGAGGCAGGAAGGCCTTGATCATTTCTTCTTGAGAATAGATGCAAGTATGACCGTTTGTTGTCTAATCCCTTGTAGGATGAAACTGATAAACTTGCCTTGGGCATCCAGCTCCCTTGTTAGGTAAATTTAGTAGTCTGGCATCGGGTTTCCTTCACCTGGAGTTGGGCATCCAACCCCATTGACGGATGAAACTGATAGTCCAGCTCAGACTTATATCATCTTCTTCATGACGTTGGACGTCCACTACTTGAAGTTGGAGGAGGTTCATCATAAAAGTTCTCTTGTTAGGTGAAGCTGATAGTTTACTCTCGGACTCCCCTCACCTGACGTCACGAGATTCCTTCACCTTATGTTAGGCCTCCACGCTCCTTAGTTGGGTGAAATTGATAGCCTTACTTCAGACTTCCTTCATCTGGTGTTGGGCGTCCACACTTCTTAGTTGGGTGAAACTGATAGCCTCGCCTTGGGCTTCCTTCACTTGATGTTGGGCCTCCACGCTCCTTGGTTGGGTGAAACTGGTAGCCTCGCCTCAGACTTCCTTCACCTAGTATTGGTCGTCCACGCTCCTTAGTTGGGTGAAACGGATAGCCTCGCCTCGAACTTCCTTCACCTAATGTTGGGCCTCCACGCTCCTTAGTTGGGTGAAACTGGTAGCCTCGCCTCAGACTTCCTTCACTTGGTGTTGGGCGTCCACGCTCCTTGGTTGGGTGAAAGTGCTAGCCTCGCCTCAGACTTCCTTCACCTGATGTTGGGCCTCCAAGCTCCTTATTGGGCGTCCACAGCCTTAGCCTCTAGTTGGAAGAGCTTCATAGCATAGATATTTTAGCATAGTGTTAGGAGAAAAGAGAGAGTTGAAGTCCCCTTCAGCCTTGTGAAGGCTGGGTATTTATAGAAGAAGAGGGGTGAGGTGGAAAGGGAAAGACATGGGCTCAAATAGGGGTGGGCAAAAAAACCGATGCAAACCGTAAAACCTGCCTGGCCGACCAGAACCGACCGATTCGGTCTGGGTTTTGTGGAAATTTATGAGGAAACAGTTCGGTTCGGTCCCTAATTGAGTTAGACCGGGTTCGGGCCCGGTTTTGAATTTTAAAGAACAGAAAGCCCGATAGGCCCAAATATTACTAATTTTAACATATTTTATAAAATTTTGTACTTATCTTCTCTTCTTCTTGACATTTCTGAGTCTTCTGTCTTCTCCCATCAGTCTTCTACCTTCTCTTCTCTCTCTCTTCTTTCCTCTGTCTGCGTCTTCTTTTTCCTTTCTTCTTTCTTCTTTCTCTTATTTCTTCTTTCTTCTTTGTTTTCTTTCTTCTATCTGCATCTTCTTTTTCCTTTCTTCTTTTTTCTTCTCTACTAAAGGGGAAGGATATATGAACTGTCCGTTAAGTTCTCTATTGAAGAGGCACCAGAATTTTCGGCATCCGGAGCTAGAATTCGAAGAAATCGGGACATGCATGTATCTGATAGCGTTTCGCATCAATATCTAGGTAGTAAGTGTGATTCAGATTTTGAACTTCTTCGAATCTTCGATGACCAACAAGGTGGGATCGATCTGTGTTTTGTGATGTGGTCTCTGATCACCATACCTCTTCTGCTTCTGTTTTTGACTTTTTTGAGATTGATAGATCTATGATGTTCTATAGTTTTTGGGTTGATCTATATGTATTGAGTTTTGTATTGTTGTAAAACAAAGATTATGGATTAGTTTTGTAACTAGAAATTTTCGAATCAGCGTCGTCTTTCGGGATGAAGAAATCGGCAATATAGAACCTAAAACCCAGACAAACCAGACCATTTAGTCTCGGTTTGGGTTTACGCCGGTCCCTGTTTTCAGCAAGTCGAAGCCTGGCCCGAAATTCCTCTGCCGGTCCCGGTCCCTGTAAAAGCAGTGCCGGTCTGGGACCGTGCCCAGCCCTAGCTCAATCCCATAAAATTGGGGTGTCAACCCCCACTCTCTGCTTACTGACACTCTAGGATGGGTTTGACAGAGTCGGTGACAGGTGTCGCCACATAAACCACCCTTTGTCCTCAACTCACTGTTGACATGACAAGAGAGCCATACTGGGTGTCAAAGCTTGACACGTGGAAAAGTTTGTGAGAGTTCGTCCTTGATGTGTATTACCATGTCTCCTTGACTATGTCCAAGTGTGAGCCTGAAGGTTGAGGCTTTAGGATTGGAAGTCGTGGTCATGATCCTTAGAGGTCGAGGCTTGTAAGCCTTGGGAGTTGAATTCTTGGCCTTGGGGGTTGAGGCTCCTGATTCCTTCGGACTATGCTATTCTAATAGCCAGGTCACGATATGCTTTGACCTTGTCGTCCAAGGCGACAAGTCAATAACATGGTAACTGATTATACGCATTTATATACGTGTAATTATCTCTAAAACACTAGAATTAAACTAATCCTCATGTCAATTATTACGTAACTAATCCACTTTTATTTATTTTGTAGGAAATAAGCGGAATTGTGGACACTGAGAAAAATTGTGTAAAAGCGGAGCAAACTGGAGTTTTCGACAAAATAAAAAATTGTCAACGTGGTCAACGTCAAGGAAGAAATGAAAAGACGATAATGAAAATGGTGGTAGAATTGCATTGGCTTAATTAACCTAACCTCAGGTTAATTGAAGAAAGCGTGGACATGCATGCTTTGCTTTAATTGATTGGGTGCCAATACAGCCTTGACACATGGCATGCAGCTGATTTCTTAATTAAACCAATGTTTAATTAAATGAATGCTAGCGGTCCATGAGATGGAGACGTGATCCATTCCTTTTGGGCTCTCACAATAGCAGGCCAATCACTCTTTCTCTCTCGACCATGAAGCCCACAGTCACACGCACGGTCCAGCATCATTCCCATTCTCTCTCACGTGTAGCAGTCGCCATATATAATCATCAATTCATTCTCTACGGAGAGGACCCTAGAGAGCAACAGCGCGCCGCACCAAACAGAGGCAGCCCCTTTGGGTTGCTCTCTCTCATCTCCTCCTTCTCTATTTTCCAGATTTTTGTTAGTTTTATTTTAGAGAATTAAAGGATTACTCACACAAAGCTTCAAGGATCCATCAAGGAGACTTCTCCTCTACAAGATTCAATATTTGGGTATTTTGTGGGAGTTGTAATTCAAGGCTATTCATGCTAGCTTTTTAGCTATTTGTGACTATACTTGTTTTCTCCTACACTTCTCTACTCTTTACTATTTGAATTTTGTAGTTTTGATGTCTATAATTATGATTGTGAGTAATTTCCTTGTTGGGGGTTAGGGTTGTGTCCCTAACCCAAATTTTGTGTAAAAGATGTTTAATTTAATGTAATGATGCAATTTTCATATGATGGATGCTTATATCTATTTTTATTAGGTTAAAATGCATGTCTAGGAGCCTAGTCAACTATATAGGGTGTGTATTTTGAGCATGTCTAGGACGGAGTTAGAGGCTTGACCCCCTCTAATTCCTAAGCTAGAAACCTTCAATTTCGTATTTGAGGGGTTATAAGCATGGTGATTTACACCCATTGAGTGATTGGGCGGGCGGGTGGCTTAGTAGTCTAATTCCTCGATCTCTACGCCTCTTGATGTGAATTAGTGACCCTTGAACCGGCTCTAATTCATGCAAGTGAGTTCTACGGCCCTTGAACCGGAGTAGGATACGACTACCGCCAAAGTAGGGATTTACATTTACATTATATTAGCTTCCGACACATAGAATTTGGGTGAAAGAACCTCCCTAACACCCGACATTCCCATTTATTTGGTTACACTTTTATTAATTTATTTTCATTTTTATTAATTGCTTTACATTTCATTACATTTTGTTAATATAAAATCATCTCTCAAAATATTGAATTTCGACTCATTGTAGATAATCATCACTAGGCTCTTAGTTGTGATTAGGCTTTGGTGAGAACCAAAACCGAGCATTGCTAGGGCATGCTGCCTTAGATTAACATTTTTATTTATTTTCTTTTTCTTTTCTTTGTTTGCTAAGTGTCTTTATTTCCGATTACCCAAGGATTGTGGGTTAGCCACTAATTTCCGTGGTACGATAAACTTTGAGCATAATATTTCCCTATCTTGACAATGATACGTACGCTTGCGTAAATTTGTATCAAGTCAAATCTTGGCACATGCGACCATGCCTTAATTAAGTATTGAAAGTGCTAGGTCCAACCATCTGACCATAGCACGTGCCATGTCTTAATTAAGTATTGCAACACCTATATGCAAACACATACACACATAACCATATATGTACTGCACACTTTCATTATAATACTTGATTACTAAAGCATGTCTCATAGCATTAGACACAAGGCACTGATGCTACCATCTTGTATCCTTTTGGAAACTAACTTAATTGCATAGCTTTGTGCGTGTAACAACACATATGTCAGCATATGAAACGCTTCGCTCACCTACCCTATAGGCATCTGACAGGGCGTCACTTGTAACCACACACATATACTACGTATTCATGTCTCTCATTTTATGCAGTCATTTAGAACCCAACTATCCAAGTATGCCGCTTATTCTTCCAGCAAGAATAAGTCCAAATACTCATAAATACCTATGTCCCATGCTTAATTGATTTGTCTAATCTACTTGCCAATATTTGACATTCATGATACATGTATATCCATGGGCTCCAATTGATTCACATTGAAAATACTTAGCTCATGTCTGTATCTCACATATATGCTCCTACGGACATATCTTATCATCTATTAGACATATACATTTGATATGTTAATTAGCAAACGAATTACATGATAACTTCATCAAAAATTCTTCCTTTATTACCAAAATTTGAAATTTATATGAGGCAATCAAACATGTCAACCTATACACTTTGCTTAAATTTTATCAAAGTACATATGCAAACTATTACTTGTGATTTTACAAACTCATGTACTAATCACCTAGTTTATTTCAAGAGACATAATCACCGATCACCTCTCCAATGAATGAAATCATCACCCTTCTACTAAGGAACTTCACCGGAGCAACATAGCGGTCATGCTTGGACAACTCTAACATGATTTAGGTACTTATATCAATTCTAATTCCAACTCGCTCCAAATCGGCATAAGATAAGTAACTTTATCTTCTCTTTATGCTCTCTCAATTTGAGCTAGTGCCATGACATTGCCATGCTTTTACTGCTTCTAAGCATGCCTACAATATATCACACTTGATACATTTACATGTCTAAATGATCCTTAGGCATGTTTACAATATACAAAATGTTATTAGCAACTTTGCTACAAATACATGCTACACATACCATGCTTCTATTTAATTGCAAAATTAAATAAACATGTGACACTCAAACAACCTATGCTATGTCTAGAAACTTGTGACACTTATGACTTAATTAAACATGCTCAGATAAATGACTCGCTTGGGTATCGAGCATGGCCATGACTTGCTTGGGCCACGCCCTGCATGCTCACATAGCGCCTACCCGCTCAACTACACCCAACTTGCTCGAACACAACCTAACTCGCTCAAACACATCCAACATGTTTTAATTAAAGTTCCAAGTTCACAAACGCTTCATACCACTTCACCGGTAGCTACTCCCAAAATTTTATTTGGACACCCATTACACTTGCAATCATCTAATATGCATGACACATGGCCATAAGATCCATATATTATTACTTGCTATACTTATTTTTCATTGTTCATACAATTACAAACTTTACATGTACTCTATATGTAAACATATGGTCTAGCCTCTGGGGACCATACTTTTTCAAAACCCTCCCCATGAGAAAGAGACCTAAACAAGTCTAGACTCCACGAATCTATGGTCCATGACCAACAGCCAAGCAGTAAGGCAACGCCTCACAATGACAATGACCACTACGCGGAATTGTGGTCAAGCTTTTCTCCTTTGGGAAAGAGTAAAGGGACCGGTTAACACAGCCTACGGTGGCAGCCATTGATCCGGCAGTTAACCCTCGACACTTGAGTATCAAAGATTAGGTTTGCTACCTAACACCCACTGCTTAGACGCAGCTCCCCTCATCAAACAATTTTCCAACCATACGGAGGTCTATAGCTAGGAGTGGGGGACTCCTCAGAGGGCCTAGCAGGGGCCCACTTGAAAGGGCATAAGCATTCTTCCAACCAATTCTAGATGGACGACGCACTTGTACTAATTATGCTCTCAATACGGCACAAAGCTACGCTTTGGTATTAACCCCGCAAGAATACCCTCCTTGATTGGGGACTTTGGGGACTTGTACATACAGCCCAGCATAATTAGTAACAGTTACAATCATGCCTCAGGGCATCACCTTCGAGCTACCCATTAATGCCTCATTGCAACCATGAGCTTCCCGCTCACGTGCTTCCGCTCATGCCTTCCTGGCACCCTCGAGCATCCGCTCACGCCTTCGCAGCAACCCCGAGCTTCCACTGACGCCTTCCCAGTACCACCAAGCTTCCCTCTCACTAGCTTCCGTTCACGCCTTTGAGGCACCCCTGAGCTTCTGCTCACGCCTTCCCGGCACCCCTGAGCTTCCCGTTCACGCCTTTGAGGCAACCCCGAGCTCTCCGCTCACGAGCTTTCGCTCACGCCTTTGCGGCACCCATGAGCTTCCGCTCATGCCTTCTAGGTAACCCCGGGCTTTACGCTCAAGCCCTCCCGGCAACCCTGAGCTTTCCGCTCACGCCTTCCCGACACCCCCAAGCTTCCATGCTCTTGCCTCCCGGCATTCCTAAGTGTTATACTCACATCCTCTCAACATAATACACATTAATGGAACATTGAATTCTTCTACCATTTGTCGCTCGCGACAAATCTAATTCTTTTCTCGTTCCATTCATTCGAGCAACAACCAAACAAACACAAGCATTCGCGTATTCATCATTCATGAATTACAAACGGTTGCCTTCATGGTACTCATGCAACTTACACCGAGCATAACCTCGTCAAACTCAACCTCGTTCGTTTTCATGCGCATTACGCATTTATCATATGCAATATGTTTGCTCACACAACCATATGCGTTCTCGAGTTTATACGTCATAGTCGATCATACTCAGTGCCATTCATATGTATACATCAATATGTATCATGCACCTCGTACATTCATATATGCCAATGCATATCAATGCAACTCACATACGTTGTCCAATACAACAAGCATTCTACATATGTGCGCTTTTGTCTTTGTTGTGCAGGTTAAGGAGTCATTTCTTACTTACGGAGTTCGGGGACTTGTAGGGGCTAGGTGACTCTCAGACATTACTTATGCTTGATGACATCATGTGTATAACTCCCCAACCAAGAAGCTCCTCTTACTTGGGGACTTGTACATACCTCCAACAATATGGAGGATTAGCTACATCACCAAGCATAAGTAACACCCTCTTGGGGGGGGGCCCACAAGCCATGGTGGGGCTCAACAGAGACATGCATCCCGTAGCCCGATGTCCAAGCTACACCACGGTAGTCGGAAGTGGCCAATACCTCGCCGGGAAGCCAACTTCCCAGCCTTGCAAAGTTACCTTCACAAGCATGTTTTCTCAAGACTAGAATGGTGGGTTTAGCATCCCATATGGAAGAAAATGTAAAGTGGAGGGGCTCCCTTACCTATAAAAGGGATCTCTCCTCACACTTAGAATCCATCCCATTACACACTTTGTAATCCCCTTGGGCCGTAAGGCCCAAACACACATAGTACAATATTTAAGTGGACGTAGTCTCCCGCTAAGGCTGAGACGAACCACTATACTTCTCGTGTGTGTGTGTGTGTCCCCCTCTCTCTCTTTTATATTAATTAGATCCTCACGGATCCAAACGTTAACAACTCCTATGCCTCTTGCTAGACCTTTTGAGTGTTACTTCCCCACTTGATGTTTCCTTTGAGCTTCATATATTTTGTGATGCATGCCCAATTGTGATTGGTGGAAGAGAGTTTACTACAGCTTTGATTGTGTTAGCAGATCATATGTATGATGTTATTTTGGGTGTAGATTGGCTGAGGCCAAACCATGCTATGATTGATTGTTTGGAAATGGTAGTGTCATTTCATATTCCTGGACAACCGATGTTTCATTATCAGTGTTTTAGGTTAGATACTGCTTTGAGGGTAGGATTCTTAGCTCATGTTGAGTCTGTGAGTAGTGCTGTGGTTATGGCAGCGATAGCTGTGGTTTCCAAGTACAGTGATGTATTTTAGGTGATACCAGGGTTACCTCCAAATAGGGTAGTGGATTTTGCTATCGATGTGATACCAAGTACTGCACCTATATTGATGGCGCCTTTTCGGATGGCACAAACTGAACTTAAAGAGTTGAAGGATCAAGTTGAGGGTTTACTTGAGCAGGGATTCATTAGACCCAGTACTTCTTCTTAGGTTGCACTGGTAGTATTTATGAGGAAGAAAGATGGTTCACTACTATTGTGTGTGGATTATCGGTAGTTGAACAAGGTGACGATCAAGAATAGGTACCCTTTACCTAGGAATGATGACTTGTTTGACCAACTTAGGGAAGCTACCGTATTCTCGAAGATTGATTTCAAATCTGGATATCACCAGTTGAGGGTGAAGGAAATGGATGTACCTAAAACTGCTTTTAAGACCAGGTATAGACACTTTGAGTTTGTTGTCATACCTTTTGGTCTAACCAATGCACCTGCTGCCTTTATGGACTTGATGAACCGTATGTTCAATCCGTACTTAGATTAGTTCGTAGTAGTGTTTGTGGATGATATCTTGATTTATTCCAAGTCGTTGGAGGAGATAAGCATCTGCAGATTGTGTGACAAATTCTGAGAGAAGAAGAGTTGTTTGCGAAATTGGAGAAGTGTGAATTTTGGAAAAAGGAGGTAAAGTTTCTTGGGCATGTAGTCTTGAAGGATGGAGTCTCTATGGATCCTTCTAAGGTTGAAGCAGTGATGAACTGGGGCCAACCCACTACGGTTACAAAAGTACGTAGTTTTCTGGTTTGGCAGGCTATTATCTTAGATTGATCCAGGGTTTTGGTAGTATTGCTTCGGCTTTGACCAAGTTGACCAGGAAGGATGTCCAGTTTGTGTGGATTGAGGAATGCGAGCGGGCATTCAATGAGTTGAAGATTAGATTGACCTCAGCCCCAGTGTTGACTATTCCCACAAGTGGTAGTGGTTTAGTCATCTATAGTGATGCGTCTCATCAGGGTTTGGGGTGTGTGTTAATGCAGCACGGCGGCGTTGTCGCTTATGGCTCTAGACAATTGAATATTCATGAGAGAAATTACCCCATTCATGATCTAAAGCTGGCTGCAATTGTTTTTGCCTTGAAGATTTGGAGGCAATACTTGTATGGGGAGAAGTTCGAACTCTTTTCGGATCATAAGAGTTTGAAGTATCTATTCCCTCAAAAGGAGTTGAACATGAGACAAAGAAGGTGAATGGAGCTCATAAAGGACTTTGATTTCACCTCAGAGTATCATCTCAGAAAGGCCAATGTAGTGGCAGATGCTTTGAACAGGAAACCTAGGAGTATTATTGGTTCTGTTATGGTTCAGGAGTGGCTTATGTTGGAGACTGAGTCTGAGTTTGACCTTGTGTAAGCAGGAGTTGAAAATGAGATTTTCCTTGGAAGTATCATGGTACAGCCTACTTCGATTTCCATGATTATTCAGGGTCAAACAGAGGACGAGTTGTCATGTGCGAAGTTAGTAGTGTTAACTGCAGATTCATCCATTAGTGTTCTATCTGAGTGGACAGTTGGTAGGGAAGGCGATTTGAGGATGAACTATAGGTTGTATGTTCTAGATCGTGTTGACCTCAAGGGAGAGATTCTTTGTGAAGGATATCAATCGCGGTATACTGTGCATCCTGGAATCACCAAGATGTATCGGGATTTGCGAAGGCAATTTTAGTGGAATAAGATGAAGAGAGATGTGGCAGAGTATGTTTCCAAGTGTCTTACTTGCCAAAGGGTGAAGGTTTAGTATCTAAGACCTGCAGGTATGATGAAGCCATTACCTCTTCCCGTGTGGAAGTGAGAGTAGATCTCAATGGATTTTGTTACTGGACTGCCTAGATCCAAACGAAGTCATGATGCAGTATGGGTGATCGTTGACCGTCTGACGAAGTCGGCGCACTTTCTTCCTGTGTTGACTATGTCTTCGGTTGACACATTGTGCGAGATTTATATTGAGGTGATTGTGAAACATCATGGAGTACCTGTGTCGATTGTTTCTGATCGTGATGCTCGGTTCACTTTGGATTTCTGGGGCGGTTTCCAAAAAGCCATGGAACTGACTTAGATATGAGTATGGCTTTTCACCCTCAGACTAATGGGCAGATTGAGCAAGTGAACCAGGTGATGGAGGATATGTTGAGAGCCTATGTGTTGGATGTCAAGGGAAGTTGGGAGGATCATCTACCGTTGATTAAATTCTCCTACAATAATAGTTATCACTCCAGTATTGGCATGGCGTCATATGAGGCTATGTTTGGTAGGCCATGTAGATCTCCCATTTGCTAGGCAGAAGCAGGAGATAAGGTGTTATTTGGTTATGAGATTGTTCAGGAGACTACTGAGAAGATTTCGATTATCAAGGACAGGATTCGGATATAGCAGAGTAGACAGAAGAGTTATGCGGATCTGAAAAGGAGACATGTCGAGTTTAAAGAGAGTGATCATGTGTTCTTAAAGATCTCATCCATGAAGGGACTGGTGAGATTTGGCAAGAAAGGGAAGTTATCACCAAGGTTTGTCAAACCTTTTGAAATTCTGGATGAGGTAGGAGATTTGGCTTACAGACTTGCCTTACCTCCTAATATCTCCAATATGCATAATGTGTTCCATGTGTCCATGCTGAGGAACTATGTCCAGGATGAGTCGCATGTGATTGATTATGGTACAATTGAAGTGAATGCAGATATGACCTTTGTTGTTGAACCTGTTCGTATCTTGGATAGGTCAACAAAGCAACTTTGAAGGAAGGAAGTTGACTTGGTCAAGGTATTGTGGAGTCACCATGACGAGGGTGATGCTTCTTGGGATTTGGAGTCGGATATGAGAGCGAAGTACCCACAGTTGTTTGTTGATGAATGTGCTTTGAATTTCGAGATGAAATTCCATCAAGGAGGGCAGACTGTGATAACCTGGATTTTTGTTATTTAATTATTACAATTAATAATGGACCAGTTATATGAATTATGAGTATTTTGCTTGATTCATATGTCGTATGTGAAGTGCAATTGTTTCGGGTGATTAATTATTTGAAAAGTGTGGTTTTAGGGGGGGTACGAAGGTTGATTTTTTACACATTGAGATTCTCCGAAAACCTCCATCACAAAAGTCGTAGAGCGCATTGATATGAGTTCGTGGACATGCGGCATGCATCAATCAAAGTTCGTATGAGAAATTTATGAAGGATTGAATATTAGAGAAATTTCTACAAATCAGAAAAATTCTGAGATTTTTTAATAAATCCCAAAATTTTCCTTTTTCTCATTTTCCTCCCCCGACATCTCTCTATTCTCTTTCCTCATAGCCGACAGAAACCTGTTGACCCGACCCGACTCGTTCTCTCTGCTCTAGCCACCCTCGGCTACTGGACAAGCCAAGACAGACTCAGATCAGCCTCGCGCATCGCCCTGTGGTGGTGGTTTGCATGGTGGTTCACCGGCAAGTGGAGATCAGAGCTCCCAAAGCCAAGCCGTTTGGGGTCCGACTGGTTCTTCTAGATTCCGGCGACTCCTCTACCGATCCTTCTCGATTTTGGAATCTCCTTCTCCTCCTAATCCTCCCTATACCAGCCTTAAAGGACGATTTTGCTTGTGGAATGAAAGGTCAAGGTTTGAAAATTAGTAGTGCACTACGAATCTGGACCTTGATCAGACGGTAGAGATTAATCATTCTTGCTAGCTTGATCTAGGATGATCGAGACCGATCCAAACTTAGCTCCAGGTAAGAAAGTTGCTCAACTCTTCATGATGAACATTTTTGGATGGCTTGATTGTTGTGATTTTGAATTTGGCCGGTGGCGGCGCCTGTGGTGGTATTCAAGCCATGTAAGGGACAATTTCTGATTTTATATATCACCTACTCGTTGGTATGAGCGTTTTGATATATAATACATAATTTTTGGAGATCTAATGAATATGTTATGATTTTTACGGTTTTGAACTGTTCGATTATTTGATCCATGAGCATTCGAGAGTTTGATCGACTTGTGGTTTTGTCATATCGATCGTAAAAGTATTTCAGAGACACTGGGAGGTCTCGATTTGCGTCACTTTTGAGGATTTTAGTTCAAAACGAGGGTTTCAGACTTAAATCGCTTGTGATTCATATACTAAGTTGAGACCGTATGTGATCTGGTACTTGACGAAGTACTCTTGGACGGATACTTTGTGGTTGTGCTACCTTGTTCTGTATTGACAACAAAGCAAGATCTAGAGGTGAGTAATCTCACAATGTTCATTTACGAACGGAGTTACAATTATTGTTTTGGGCATTGTTTATTTAACTGCAAACCATTGTTTGTAATGGTAGGCATTCCTAAGTGAAGGACTACGTATATATATATTTACATGAAATATATATATTCTTCTGAATGACTACGTATATATATGCATGATTGTGTTTATAAGTAATGGTCGAGGTTGCTGGAGACTCATAAGTATGTAGTTTAAAAGAGTGGCTCGAGAGTATTCTTTCTTTTATTGTCTAGATGGGACTTGATTTGCTTATTGATTGTTGAGTTTGCAAATAGTACTTTGTCACAATGGTGACTTAGATTGTCCCTTCGGTGGAAAAGACATGGAATGTTGGAAGGAATCATGTTTGCGTTGTTTCCTTAAGTTGATTGTTGTGGGTTATTGATTGATGTTCATGAGTTACTCATACAAGCTTTCATAAGCTTACCGGGTTATTTGTGTGGCAACCTGGTACACTATTCAATGGTGTAGGGGTTAATCCTACAGCTCAGGGTAATCGTGGCTGAAGCTGACGTAACTTGTTGGCAGCAGAAAGGGTAGGAAGTAAATTTTGGTGGCTTTGCCATTGTTATGACTCCCGCTATGTAGTAAGCTCTGAGGAGTATTTACGTTTATCTTGTTGTGGCAATTTAATTTGTAAACTAGTGTAATATATGACTCTGAGGAGCGAGTTTATATTGACGTTGTGGGTTCAGGGCATCAGTATGTACTTGGGTTAAAAGGAAAAAGTTTTCAGGTATTTTATATTGAAGATTGAACCATCACGCATGTATAATTATGAGATTATACATTGATTTTTATTTGTGTTTAAAAATCGGGGTGTGACCGAACCTGTTGGGCTGCACCCATGGCGCACCAATGTGGCCAGAACACAGCGCCGACGGGGATGAGCTGTTGGACGAGAGGGATAAAGGAAAAAAGTGAAACCTGATATAGGGTTTTTTGGAGAAAGGATACCAAATACCTAATTTTTTTATTTTTATTAGGATCAATATCGACAAGGATTGCAGGGTATTGGTATGTGATTATTAGCTAGTCTATTGATAGGTATGCTGAAAATTTTTGTTGTCATCATCTTGTTAGTTTACTCTCCTTTGAGATTCACTCAATTGATGTGACTCATCCTGACAACCTTACATGGATGGGTCACTTTGTAATTTTACTTTTATTTGGCGAATAAATTGTCTGACTTCATTGAGAAATTTTATTTTTGAAATAAAATGTTAAATATATTAATCAATGAAGAAGATTACAATCAGATACTAAAGCACCTTGAATAAATAAGGGAGGAATAGTATCCCAACACAACTGTTGCCCTGAATGCAAGGCAACCTTAGCTAAAGAATGCGCAACAACATTCCCATTGATCTCTAGAAATATGCCCAGGTATGGCTCCTAGTATAGATGATAGCCCTTCACTAATATCCTCATAGAGTCTTCCATAAGTAGAAGTAATTGAACCTGATTTTTTGTTTATAAAACAAGCTAAGTTCAAAGAATCCGTCTCAAAGGATATAGGTGCTAGGTTTTTTTATTGTACCATACACACAGCTATCCTCCCTTCTACTGCCTCTATCTATTCCGGGGAGTAAACATTTTCAATATGCTGAAACATGCCCCCCATACAAGAGCCTTATGAGTCTTTAATAATAACTCCAACACCACCCATATGAGTTTGTTTTGATAATGCACTATCAAAATTGACTTTGAGCCAACCTGCAAATGAAGGCTTCCACGTTCCTTTACTAGACACTTGTTTTGGCCATTTTTTGACCTGATGGAATTGAAAATCATTGAGAAATTTTAAATACACCCCATCAATTATTAATGCACAACTCTCATATTTTTTTATTAAACTGATACCTAAGCCCCTCATCATTAAATATATAAATGAGAAAAACTTAAAATAATAATAATAATAATTAGGTCGGCTATGTATCTTAGATTTTTATTCAATAATTTCTTAAACTGTATTTGTTTATTTATTATGAAATTAATTATTAATTAATCCCGGCACATTTCAATATGGTAATTACTAATTATACTTTTGTTCTCTCACATTAATGAGGTTGGTATATTGCTAAAACATTGAGTAACTTAACTTTCTTACATTTATTCTTCTCCAAGTTGAAAAACTTGATGCCTCTAAGATTTTAAAAGATTCTATATATGTGAACATCTTCATGATCCATATAGTCATGGTCAATATTAAAAATTTAAAATCTATAAAAAATGAGCCATGGTGGTTGTTTTGCAAAGGAAGTGATTGATGATGATGCATTTATGTATCCAATATATATTGATGATTTTATACCCTCTTTCAATATGTTTTGACCTATTTGGTTGCTTCCTAATTCATGTGGACTATAATTATTTCATTGCCATTGACGTTCATATATGGTCTTGAAGAGAAGTTGATTACATCATGAAGACGAGGAGAAAATTTAACCTATAAGAAAATATATAATTAATATTTTGATATATAAAGCATTTAATTCTTATTTTATTTTTGTGGATTTTTATTTATTTATTTATTATTATTTTTTCAACTCAAGCCAAAATGGAACGGATACATACCTTCCCTTGCCATAACTAGGACAAATTTAGGACGTGGTTAGCACCACTCATTTGACAACCAATGCTCACTTATTCAAAGCAAGCCTAAGAATTATGAAAGCTAACACATAGTAATTAGGCAGAGTTTAGAAAGAAAAAAAACAAAATTAAATTTTCTCCTTGCCCTTAACAATTGGGCTAAGAGGTTTGGAAAGATGAGCAAAATAAGTATCTTGCGAATCCGAAACTTTCTTCGACTATGGAGGATTTTTATTCCTTGACCCCAAAGGCCTTCCTCTTTTCTTCTTTGTCTTCGAGCTTGTTGTCATCCCATCTTTAGAGACCAAAATATTTTCAAGAGCTTCAATCATACCCACGGACCTTGCAGAGAACTTACTTGTCTGAACATCAGGGAGAAGCGGTTTGAATAACTCTGGCAGCGGAATCTTTAGCTTTTGGGGAGATTTAGCAGGGGAGGGAGGTAGTTAACACTTGTCACCCCTATGCTCTTTGTTACCTTCTTCAACCGGTGCAAATGTACCTATGTCTTCAGAAGCTTTCGGGCTTTTGAAATTGTTAGCTGGTTTAGACAGTAACTCCTTCTCAAGCTCCATGCAATCACTTGGAGCATTAGGTACAGGATCTGGTATCTCTGTGTTCGGAGCTGCAATCACCGCTAAAGCCAAAGGTTGGTGCTTCCATCTCATTCTCTGTAGGATTTAGGGCTCGGTCACACAGTATGATAGGTCTGCCTGTTTTACATAGTTATTTAGGCTGGAATAGAGATCTGCAAATAGATGGCAGTATAGGTGTTTGCACACCCTGAAAAGAAAAATTTCCATCCACAAATTTGTTAGTAGCAAAACTGAAAGAAGGACCAACAATTTCCTTCCTTTGTTCTCCAGCTCCACGTACTGTACCCGGTGTAGCATGGCTACCAACTAAAGAGCAATGGTCTCCCTCATGGTAAATTAATTTGCAATGATCACATTTGCGTACCAGGTTCTCAAAGAAATATGAAATTTCAACTTCAACCCTAGGAGCAAGTTTTAGGGTTTTCTTGAGGAAAAAAGGTTTGGAGATGTCATTCGCAACATGAACCCTAATTTTTCCCTCATTCGCAAAAATTTTATCATCCATTCCAAGGAACTTACCAGCCACCGATGCAATGTTTCTAATCATATCAGGCTCCTCAAACAAAGGCGGTATGTTGCTAATTCGAACCCAGAAGAAGAGTAAGGTCAAATCAACTTCTTCAATAGGCGTGATGCCATCATATTCCGGAAGTACAAATGGCACATGATTGAACCTCCATGGTCCACCCTTTAACACCTTGTTGCGATCCTTACGTAGATCAAAAGCCAGGACGAAATAGTCTGGTGTCCTTTCTTGAATCTTGAAACCCTATCAAGGACCCATACTCTTCAGATAAAGCCTTTCAAATCATTTAACGATGGCAGTTTCTTCACTAGCGGACAAGCCAACAAATAAGATTTTTTGGGACGTCGGTGGAATACCTCAGAGGTTCAAGAGAGATTAATCACATCGCTGCTGGCAAGCGCAAGCAAAGTAGCAAAAGACAAGGTTACATCATCGATGGTGGACATGTTGACGGGATTCGGACTCAGAGAAGAAGCGACCACTACTAGAATAACTTAATCTCACGACATCCATCAGACGACACATGAGTTTTTGCTGTCGTCTGAGTTAGTCAGACGATAGATTTTTTAAACCTGTCGTCTCATCTCTACTCATCCAACACATGATCCTTTCATAAATTTGAGAGATTTCAGTCAACACTAACAATGATATCTGTTGTCTGAATAATGAAAAAAAAAAAAAAAATCATTAATTTATATTTATTTTTTTCCCCTCTCAAAACACCCAAAACCTTTCCGCCCAAAAAAAAAAAAAAAAAACACCCAAAACCTAGCAGTAAACCCGAGTTCCCTCCCTTAGCTAAAAATTTGGGTCAAACTCTCCCTCCCAAATTGCTCTCGGCCTCCCTCCGACTCACCATCGCTCTCACCCTCAATCACCATCGCTCTCGGTCTCCCTCCAACTCACCATCGCTCTGACCCTCAATCACCATCGCTCTCACCCTTAATCCCCCTCACCCTCTCAACCTCACCGACCCTAGCTCTCCACCTCGCTCTCACTCGATCTCAGCGGGTTTTTCTTACTTCAAGCTCTGATACAACAAGGCCCAGCATAAGACATCTAGATACTGGCCAACATAAACCCTAACTTTCTCTTCCGGTGGATTGAAGAACTGGTTCCCTTGGCTGGGTTTGAGTGTTCGCAGGCACAAGGTTTGTTTTTCACTTTTCTGATTTTTGTTTTGTGTTGATTTTTGATTTTGATATCATACTCAATTAGGAATGAGCAAAGGGGGTGGGGGGCGGGGTACCCGCGGGTTTTCCCCGCATTTGTCAAGCGGGGGCGGGGGCGGGGTTCCCCATCACATGTGCGGGGGCGGGGGTGGGGGCACTTATTTCCCCCGCGGGGGTGCGGGGGTGGGGGCGGGGTTTCCCATTACCCATGCGGGGTCCCCGTTTATTATTATTATTATTATTATTTAATTGAGAACTATTATTTTTCAACCAACATATGGGGCATTTTTATAATTTTCTTATTCTAAAAAAAAAAACAGAAAACTTATACGGGGTATTTATCTTTCCCATCCAGAATACACCTTCAAAGCGATTCGGGAGGATCCGACCGTTGGATTGTTGTATAATTTTGTGAGGATGATTCTAAAGGCGATCCGGGACGATCCAACCGTTGGATCTTTGTATAATTTTGTGAGGATGATCCTAAGAGCGATTCGTGAGGATCTGACCGTTGGATCATAGAATAATTGTGAAAAGACGATCCTCTAGGTGATCCTTGAGGATCCAACCATTGGATGGTCGTATAATTTTGTGAGGATGATTCTAAGGGTGATCAGGGACTATCCAACCGTTGGATCTTTGTATAATTTTGAGAGGATGATCCTAAGTGTGATCCGTGAGGATCTGACCGTTTGATCATAGTATAATTGTGAAAAGACGATCCTCTAGGCGATCCTTGAGGATCCAACCGTTGGATCGTCGTATAATTTTGTGAGGATAATTCTAAGGGCGATCCGGGACGATCCAACCGTTGGATCTTCATATAGTTTTGAGAGGATGATCCTAAGGGCGATCCGTGAGGATCTGACCGTTGGATCATTGTATAATTGTGAAAAGACGATCCTCTAGGCGATCCTTGAGGATCAGACCGTTGGATTGTCGTATAATTGTGATTTGTGATTTTGGCTGTTAGAATAAAAAATGATGAAAATAAAAAGAATAAAAAAATTATTTTTTGTCAAAAAAGAAAAGGAAAAAAAAAACTGAAAAGATAGAAAATAGAAAAAAAAAAAAAAAAAATGACCAATGCGGGGGGCGGGGGTGGGGAATCCATTACCCGCGGGGGCGGGGCGGGGAATCCCCCATCTGATAATATCCCCAGATGGGAATCCCCCATCTGATAATATCCTCAATATGATTCATTGCAAGGGGCATGGGAATGGGCACGTAAGACCTTAATGGACCATGCTTCGGATAAGCGAGAACATATTTACACGTCAGTATATTAGTTGTCCCTTGTTGCTATATGTTGATTGTTGTTTCTGAAGCGATAATGGTTATGAAGTGTGTAAAATTTCTAAATTGCAGGAGGGAGCAATTGGAGAAGGCACAAACTGCTGATCCTGTAAGTTAACTGAGCTTCTACTTCATAAAGCTTATGTATTTGCGTGTCTCCTCTGTTGTATATTAGGTTGTCTGCTGTATCATTTTCTTATCACCTTCTGTTTCTTCTTCTCTTGCTTTTCAGCTCTGGAATGCCTCCCAATGTGAGATGGTTCATTACGGGAAGATGCATGGTTTTATGCAGTAAGGAACTATTCTCTGTCAGGTTAAATGGTTTACTACTCTGATCAGAGTTTTCTTGTTTCTAATATTTAAAATCTCATAGAATATCCTTTGAGTATTATGGTCCCAGTTTGCTTGTCCCAGTTAAGCAGTTCTTCTATTTGCTGAGCATGGCATCACATAGTGCTTGCATTGATGACTAGAGTTTCATTAAGATCTAATCAGTATGTATGTTGCTTGTTTCACATGCCAATGTCATGCTGTTGGTTCTGTTTGGGTTTCCTTTAAGGAAAAGGGAACAGTTTCCTATTTCAAAATTAAAAGACTTTCCTAATTCAAATTCAATAGACTTTCGTAAAATCAAAATCTTAAAGGTAAATACTTTTTCTTGGTGGAAAAGAAAAAGGAAAGACAGGTAGGCCCTGCAATTTAGGGATTCTCTCTCCAAAAAAGTATTGTGTTGTAATCAAAACCCTTTCGGGATTCAGCATACTTTGTGCCATTGGATTGCGCTGTGATTCTTCCACCCTTCTAAAGCAAAGTGGTAATCTCTATTCAAGACTTTTGACCCTTATTTTACAGATGAATATTACTAGTATGAGCGAGTAGTATCATGGCTGTAGTTCGTGTAAGATTTTTGATGAATCTTATACCTGATTCTTTTTGTTTTATACTTTCTTTATGTTTTCATTTGGGATTGTCCCTATCGACCACTTGGCTGTCCTCAAAACTAGCTACTTTATTATAAAAGATATCAGGACTGTAATTTTAACCTTACGAGGATACATATTCCAATCTTTTAAGACCAAACTTTTTGTTGACTTCCCTGTATTTCGTAGTCTTATTTCATCAGATACTTGGATTTACAATGCTCAGAAGCTACTGCATCAGTTTTTCATAGCAAACATTGGAAACTTAACTCAAAATATTGATGATGCTGAAGCAGAACCTATGCTAGATGGTGTGTATGTGGCCTATTTGGAATGTTGCATAAATGAGTTTTTGGGTTGTTTATGGACTTTTCTTCAGGTCGATTGATGAATTTATGTCTAGGATTAGTGTTTTGATAAATGCATGGTCTTCCAGTATTGAATATAGATTCATTATGTGCCCGGAGTTCATGAACTTGGAGCCTGGATCAACGTATTCTATTTAAAGCTTGCAAACCCTTCTTTGAGATATGAATGAAGAGAATTTAATTTCCTGCAAGCTTCTGCTTCGTTTTAGGTTTTTGTGATGCAACCTAACTGTAGGTGTGATGTCTAGAGGCCTTACCAGTAGTGGCGCAATGCTAATAGTTTATCCTCATTTTGTCACCATAACTTCCTATCTTGCCTAATTTACTAAGCATTTCTTAGCCAAAACAGTACAATCATATAGTTAGTTGGCTTGCATCAATGGAATAAGGAAAGAAATAAGGATATTGACTTCTTCAGACAGACCCAATGATATATATCAAATCTGCACTTTTGGAACCTCAGCTGAATTTAGTCATTTACACCAGAAGCTAGATCACTAGGCGCATGCAAAAAATGTACACTTATTTCTCTAATCCTATTGGAGGGGTAGGATTAATTGTCATTAGAGGAACAATAATATGTACCACTTAATTGCATAAGACCATCATTTATTTTGCTTTCTTACATTGGTACATACAATGATACAAAGAACATGATATGATTATATCCCTTTAATTAAGCACGCAGGTTCTGAAAAAGTTTGTTGGCCTATTCATCTGATAGACTAAATCTGCTTGTGGAAAAAGTAACCGAGTATGTCAAAGTTGTTAGTTGACTGAGTCTTTAAGTTTGTGGTTTGATAAGTTGTTTAGTGGTCTGTTGAATAAATCCCAAATGTTTAAGGATAGTTGTTTAGTTTGATTTGTTCTTAGCCACTTCCCACATTAATAAGATTGTAAGACGTGCACTACTAGAATAACTTAATCACACTACTTAATAGGTTGTAGGCTTGCACATTAATATTATACTTATATACCGTGTACCCATGTAAGATGGTGTGCTGTTACAGAGAAATTTTAAGTAACCTTGCATTGCATTCTTAGCAATTTGTATGAAATTATGTGGCTCCCCTTGAAATGGTGATTGGGCCATTTTATACAGTAAACCAATAAAATGTACGGATGCTTAATTTTCTTTGGAAGTCCATACTTGTACCATTGGAAACATTTTTTTGCAATTTATTGGTAGAGTTATGCCATCTTATGTGTGCAAATCCTTTCCACTGAACTCAGTTTACATTAGATGTTGCTCAAGTATCACTTAATTATTCTACAATATAGTTACTATTGAACAAGTGTTTTGTTTTTGCAGGAAGTCCTTTCTCTTTAACCCACACAGGGTGGTCAGAACTAAGTGGGAAAAGTTTGTGGTTAAAACATATATGTAAGATTTGTGTTGGTACTTCTTGGAGACCTATTTTGTTATTTCAGTTCAAAGTTTGTGGTTACGTTTTGGTTGGACATGAATAGCTAGTACTTTAAATTGATATGTAAGAAATAGCTAGTACTTTGAATTGATATATATGTAAGAAATACTTCATACAATTGGGTACCCTATTTGTAGTTTCGGTGTGTTTTGGCAATGTATGACAATGATGTGCTAGTAAATGACATTTGAACTAATTTGTATTTCATATTTGCCTATTTCCAGAAATCAGTTGTGCTTATTCAATTCAAACAACATATATAAGGCTATTAACTGTGGTAGTGCAATATCATCATACAACTCATAAATTTACGAACACATAATATCTATTGTCTGAGGAACATTCAGACAACAGTTTTAATAAAGGAGACATTGTGTGCAATTCCTTGCAACGACATAACCAAACTATCACTGATGTCTAAGTTTCATTCAAGACAACACATGCATCCAACACATTGTTATCTTAATGGAGTTTCAGACAACATTATTATCCAGCAACATGTTATCTTAAATGAACTTCAGACAACAGAAACAAAAATTATGTGTTGTCTGAGGTTCATTCAAGACAACAGATGCATCCAGCACATTGTTATCTTAAATGCTTTCAGACAACATTTACATCTAGAACCTGTTATCTTAAATACATTTCAGACAACAGAAAAACAATATGTGTAGTCTGAGGTTCATTTCAGACAACAACATTCACATATTGTTGTTGTTGGAGATTCATCACACACAACACAACATTCAGGAAATAGTTGTCCTAAAGTCATTTCACTCAACACCAAAATAACAAGCTGTTGTCTAAGTCAACACACATTAGATTTTGGATAAATTCAAACAACAAATATTTACTTATATGTGTTGTGTGACTGAGAGACAGACAACTGTTAATAACAGTTGTCTGAATGAAGTCAATCAGACATCAGGCTACTAAACAACAACAGGTTTTTCATTCAGACAACAGTCGTTCGACAGTTGTCTGATTAACTTTGTGGTATAGTGGACATTAGTCGCTTTGTTTATTGGGTTTGACGGCCATGCACAAAGCACAGCCTTATGGTTTTTCATAAAGTATTGAATTTCTGTAAACTTAACATATGACTTTTTTATCTTTATTTATTTAACAATGAGGGAAGGGTATAAATAGAAATTTGTTGACAACAAAATATAAAGAGTGTGCATTATTAAGTAATTGGACGTGTGTTTATAAAACTTGTTGACTTCATTCTTTTTTTAAAAAAAAAATTATATAGCAGGTACAACAAGTTTAATAGGTATGCAGCCACAATTATTTAATCAAGCAATTCAAATCCTTGTACTATGATCCACTTTCCTTCACACTATTTCTTGCCATTTCCCTAAGTTTCTTGGCTCTGCTTCTCATTTCCTCTCATTTTTCACCCACCATAATCTGTTTCACCACCGTCTCTATAGCTTCACTCTTCACTCTTTCCCCTCCAAATCTAGCCCATTTTGAAACACCAACACTAACCCCCAATGCCAAGTATTTGGATCACCAGCTTCTCATTGTAAAATTGGTCAGCAAACACTGGCCACATAGCCATCGGAACTTCATCAGAAATTGCTTCAATCACAGAGTTCCACCCATAATGCGTCACAAAGCCGCCAACTACCAGGTGTTCAATAATTTGCACTTGAGGAACCCACCCTCGTATGACTAGTCCTTTGCCTTCAACTTTCTTCTCAAACCCTTGAGGCAACCAATCCTCACTACTTTCATGACCATTGTTTTCATCTTTTTTGACAACCCAAATGAATTGCTACCCAGAAGCTTCAAGTCCCAAAGCAATTTCCATAAGCTGCGCATCATCAAACTTAACCACACTCCCAAAGCTCACATAAATGACAGAATTGGGTTTCTTGGAATGAAGTCACTTGAGACATTCATGCTCATCCGAGGAGGCAATAGTATCCTTATTGCACAGAAATGTTGGGCCTATATGCCAAGGCTTGATCCCAGAGAGCTCCTATAATGGTTGGCAAAGGCTAGCTCAAGCTCGTATGAAAATACTAGAACGAAACGTGTTTCTAGGTATCAGGGATTGATAGATACGTTGCAATCCTTACTGGGAAGAAACCAAAAATCACACTGAACACACAAATTTGGTTACGCAGTGAAAACCTCAAATTTGAGATTAAAAACACTGCGGGAGTCTTACTCTTGAGAACCAAAAATCAAATCAATTCACTAATAGTGAAGGATAAGTTTCTTTACAAACACAATTAGCACTATACTCAGCTACAATCATTAGACTAACTAATGAGGTGTTTGTCTTGAACCATGACCGCCTTCTTCACTTGAACAATCTTTAATTATCACTCTTCTTGTATCCATAACTTCTCTACTGATCTCGAGAGAATCAATGCATATGAGTGAATGAACAATGAGACACTTAGACACGGAACAAGTGTTTCATGAACTCCTATGAAACTCTAGATAAGCAAGCAAGATGCACAATAATTCTTGCATCAAAAGTGTATCCAAATGAATGCTACTTTTATGAATATATTGAGGAGAAAACAAATCCTCAACAATCAAGACTTACCCTAATTGGACTCCTAATAGGAAAGGTCTTTTAATAAAAGATATCTGATTAAACTAAACAAATCCTAAATCAATTTGACAGATCCTAAATCAATTTGGATTTCAATGGTGCAACTTAACATGTGGAAAATATCTTTGCATGATAAAGATTAAGAACCAGAAAGGTACTTTCCTAAAGCAAACTTCCTAAGAGCTAGGACAGACTCGGTGCATATGCTGACTCATAAGATGCAATTACCTTTAGGGATTCTCCGAGACCAGTTTATAGACTTCTTCAATGTTTTGTATGGTAATGCCAACACACCAAGTACAAACCTTGTACCTACAATCTCCCCCTTTGGCATTCCTATACAAAACACATCTAATCAATGCAGACTACCCTTCAACAAGTACTTGATCAGGATCCTCACTTTGGAAGAAACCTTCAATTCCTGAAACACTTATCACACACACTGTAAAAACCAAGTTTAAAATAAGGCATAGGAATGTCTAGATGATTTCAAGATCAATTATCAAAAGAGATTTAAACATTCAAAGCATAAGTTGATCAAATTCACTAATTTCTCCCCCTTTTTGTCTAGGAATAACAAAGGCAGCTAAAAAGAGTAGCGGAAGCTATGTAGAAGGAGGATCACCAGTATATGCTGCTCAATAGACACCAGCCCAAGAAGAATCAATCAAAGGAAGATGGTCTAAGCTAGTATCAATACTCCCCCTACGTGTGATCATGTTTTGAAAGATGCAAGAATAAAATGCAAACACACAATGAGTAGGTTTGTATCCTTGTACAATTGACAGAGACAAAATCATAGCCTTTTAGACGAGAGTATTAGCATCAATCCTCAAACATGAAAGTAATAAGATAAGGTCACATGAGTGAAGAGTTTTTGTCAAAAACAAAGTAAGCAAGAAGATGCTCAAGTATTCTATACCATTGTTGTGTAAGTGAACATAGCTTAAAGTGGGGTTTGTAAAAATCTCAGAATCAGAGAAAATAGAACACACATAAAAAGTGATGAAATAATCACAATCAACTCAAATCTCCCCTTATGACACCCTGTGGGCACAATATTTTTTCTTTTTGCCTTTCACACATTATGAAACTTTTCACATTTTTTTTTCACAAGAAAACTAAGACTCATGTAACAAGTTTTATGCCAGCAACTCCAAAATCAGTTAACTTTAGGGTACTAGATGTAATAAGGACATCCCAAATGATACATCAACTCGAGTCAATAGTTTCACACTCCACCGGGGTGACCAAACCATTCCATTTTCTTCCCAAACCTCATATCGTTCACCATGACCAAGACTTGTTTACTTCATGTATATCAAAATATAACCATAGTTAACTATATCCAGTTTAATTAATCAGGAATGAGAAAATAGTATTTAACAATATTAAAAATATTTCTATATTACTATTTTAATATTTTACTATTCATCACCATCTCTCTCTCTCTCTCTCTCTTCATCCATCCTTATCATCATCTTTATGGGTTTTAGGCATCAATGGTCTCACAACTCCATCACAGAAGAGGCACACACACACACACTCAGATCACAAACACTAATTTACGGACCCTCATCTTGGCTCGCATTCAGACCCAACTCATTCGCAATCGGCTTGACCCAAAATTGGGTCTTCAATTCTTAATCTTGTGGACGTTGTTTATGAGGGTTTGTAACTCTGTATGGTTTAATCTCTGTACAAAGTTTTCAGGGATTTCGGAAAGGTTAGCCTTTAGTTTCTCATAGACTGATTTGGGGAGAGATCCATGCAAAAAAGTATCAATCTCTGATTCGATCTGGCATTTAGTTAGTTAATCCATCTCTAATCTGGGTTTTTATTATTAGAGGAGATGATTATGAGCTCTATTGGGCTTCTTCATTGAGTTTTCTGTAATTCCATTTTCCCTCACACATGGAGAAGGAAGTCCTTTTCTCACTTTTCTTACATTTCCACCTTACCATCTTAACACCACTGTAAATATGAGATCTAGCACTAATTTTCGTCCAGCCAATGATTTTTACTATTTCTTTGTTAGGGTTTCACGGTTCCAAGCACCTAAGATCCAAAAATAAGGGTTGAAAAACTTTTTGATTCCAAAGATGATTAAAGACCAATCATGGAAAATTAGGGACTCAGAGTCATGTGGCGGTGTTCTCAGAGAGAGAGAGAGAGAGAGAGAGAGAGAGAGAGAGGCTTTGTAGTTTATTAAAAAAAATGAAAAAAAAAATTCAATGAATGAGCTTATTTATTACACTTAACCATGATTAACTTCTATGTGATGTGGCAATGTTTAATAGAGTGGTGATATCACCACAAAACTAAAGATGGTGAGCAAATTTAAATCCTACTTTATCTCCTCCACCAAAATCTTCATGGGCTTTTAAGTATTTTTTAGGTGGAATTAAAGACTAGATCCACATTTTATGCTTACACCTTTGTCCATTACATCTCACCATTGATTCCTTTTGATCTCTACCCTTCATTTGAATTGGCTTGGCCTTTAAATAATCCTGTCTCTCTTCCAAAACCGTCCATCCCCTTGGCTCTCTCATTTTCCAACATCAAAAGCTCTCTTTTTTTCTAGTTTTAGCTTAGTTTTTCATAGCTTGTACATAGTTTTTTGAGTTTGTGTGAGAAATAGGTGTGTAGGCACATGAGTTTCACCAAAACCGAATTCATTAGACACTGCAGATCAACCACAACACTTGCCTTCACATATCCAAGCCTTTGTTCTTGAGTTTTGTGGATGTGTATAGTGTTTTGGGTTGTAAAAACTGAAAATCTCATACTTTGAAGCAATTTGGTCATCATTTGACATCTTTGAGAGCTAAGTGGTAGCTTTGAGATCTCACTAAGACTCCACCAAGAGTCAAACCCATAGGTAGTTCTTCCCTTTTTCCTTCCTTCTCTCTTTAATTTGATGGTTATGGCTTGTATTTGTAACAACATGTGGTGTGAGTAGTTGGATGTAATACCCCCAATTGTCTTTATTAATTTTTTTTTAAATTAATAAGTTGTTGATTGGTACGATTGTTTGTTTGAGTCCCTTTTGTGGTAAAGCGAAAGTGTTTCAGATGAATAATTACTCGAAATGACTTATTTTTGAGGGGTCGAGTTGACTTTTTATTTGTAGAGTTTCTCAGAAAACTTCCTTCACAAACGTTATAGGGCACGTCAATACGAGTTCATGGACATGTGACATTCGAAAATTAGAGATCGTATGAAGAATTTATGATCTGCAAAAGTTATTTATGTTTTTTAGAAATTTCCCAATAAATAGGAAAAGTATCAAAAAATACTTCATTTAACATCTTTGGAAAGTTTCCAAAAATATGAGAAACCCTAATCCTTTCTAGAATCCGGTAGGTCTAACCCGAACCTATTCAACCCGAACTATTTGTTTCTCCGCTGGAATGTGTCCTCTGGCAGTGCCACCAACAGAAGTGTTCACCTCCACCTTACTGTACTTGATACCAGTTTGGTTTCGTCGATTCGCGTCGTACAAGGCGGATAGTTGACATTGCTCCTGCCGATTCCAGCAATTTTAGGGCTAAAAAAATACTAGGTCTTGTAGCTCTTTTTATGCTCATTCCAACCATACCAGCCTTGCAACTCGATTCGAGGTGTGGTGGCTGGAATCTTAAATTGAAATCCGATGGCCAATCTAGCTGTCAAGCATGATCTAAGCTGATCCAGGCTGATTTGGCCATAGCTTCATATATGAAAGTTGCTTCTCTCACCAAGATCTCCATTTCGACTTGCTAGGTGTCCTTGGATTTGAGTTTGATATGGCGGCCAGTAAAGGTCATGCATAGCCTCTTGTGGCGGCGTGTCTGGCTATTGTTGGAGCTGCTTTTTGCTATGTTATCTTCTACTTGTCGATACGACCTTGTTGATCTATGGGTTGTGCCCTATTTCGATCGTTTTAAAAATGCAAGGTTTTTCGTAGTTTTGGTTCGTTCGATTTCGATCTGTGAGGATCCTACCATTGGATCAACTTATGTTTCTAATAAATTGATCCGAGAAGTTATCCGGAGACCTTGGGGTGGTCTCAGATGAAGTTTCACCTTGATTTGCGTAATCTTTTGTTTTAGCGAACTTCGTGTTTCAAACTTTCAACATTTTCGAGTTTCGTTGTCCTGAGTTGTGATCTTGTTGCTTAGGATTGTAACAAGATCATTTTGAGTGGAGATTTGATGGTATTGTACTTATTCTCTTTTTGTGTGAAGACGCAGCTGAATTTTGTGGTAAGTAAATCTCACAATGTTCATTTACAAACAGAGTTACCTTATCATCTTGGAGTTATTTATTTTAACTGTGAACTATAGTTGACATTAGTAGCATTCCTGAGTGAATGACTACGTGTGCATATATATATATATATATATATTGTTGTGTGGTGAAAACAATATTATTTAAGTTGTTCATATTATTGTTTGAGACTTGACTCTTTAAGGAAACCAATATATTGTGGAAGTGATGATCTATACGGTTCTGAAAAATGATTGAGATTTGGTGTAACATTTTTGTATCTTGCGCGACCTCTTTAAATGTTTTAGTCTTTGTACCGGGATCATCATGGTTTGAAATTTTTATTGAGATTTTTGTAACATTTTTGGGTCTTGCACCTCTTTAAATTTTTTTGTAGTCGTACCGAGTTCATAGTGATGTGAGATTTTTTATTGGGATTGATGTAACATTTTTGGATCTTGTGGGGGGTAACGGTGCGAGGCTACTTGCGACTCATAAATACATATTTTAAAAGAGTCTTGAGTGTTTTCATTCTTTTATTTTTAGGAGGGGCCTAGTTTTTTATTTAAGTTGTTGGGATAACAAATAATATGATTTTGTCACTGTAGCGACTTCTGTTGTTCCTTATGAGAGAATGATGTTGAATTTTGAAGGAATCAAGGTG
The DNA here is from genome assembly GCA_024704745.1 of Rosa lucieae. Lineage (NCBI taxonomy): Eukaryota > Viridiplantae > Streptophyta > Magnoliopsida > Rosales > Rosaceae > Rosa > Rosa lucieae. The sequence continues at coordinate 37,442,598 of CM045497.1, forward strand.
TGAGTTGTTTTCCTTAAATTGAAATGGTGGTTTCTTTGTCTTTAATAGGGTGTGCGCAGTCCTGATTAAGGTCAAAACCGGAACCGTACCACTCCAATCAGATTGGCCATTTTGCAAACCACAACCACATTTCAAATGTGCTAAACCAATTAATTCAGTGGCAACACCCGCCCCGGATTTCACCCTGAAATCCAATGTGGCCTTGCAGGGCCCACCTAGGAATGACTCTATGAAAATTCGGCAGAGTCAAGCCTAAAATTCCAAAACCTATAACAATCACATTTACACTTCTGACAAACCAACCTTATTCTCCTGGAGCCACCTTGCTCCCCCAAAATCTCAACAACTCCACAATAGTCAAGTAAAATCCAAAATATAACATATTCTAAAGGGCTAAAATCTGTTTAGTCCTTGTACTTTGCCTCTAACATGATTTCAGTCACTGACATTCTAATTTCATCCAAAAATTCCCTGACATCTCAATTTCTCTCCAATACGTCCATTCCTTTAACTCTCCATCCAAATGGTCTTTTAAGTTGCTGACATGGCAATCCCTTCTACACCAACTCAGCTCGATAATGGTGAAATGTCCAATATGGCCTTGTGTTTTTTTATTCTTTTTTGTTTTTTTTATATTCCTTTTATTTTTGTTTTCTTCCTACGTTCTTCTTCACACCCAAACCACCATAACCACCACATGAGCTCTCTCTCCTAGCCCAATCATCAATCCCATTGCGATCAACACCAAGCCCAAACGCCTTCACTTTGAAATTAATATAACTCCATGCCCCTTCCAAAACCCCATTATCTGTCTCTCCCAATCAAGATAAAAGAATTTTCCTTCATGAAATTACCCTTTACAATCCCAGGAAACCCAGTTCATCACTTTAGATTTACTAGGCCTGAACTAGAAGTACATAGTGGAGAATGAACAATTCTTTCATTCCTTCGGAACTATGCTCCTCAACTGACTTCGGCGGCAAAATTCTCTATCTTATGTTGCTCAGATAGTCACGACCTCTTCATACAAGTTGTTTAGAATCCAGTCTTCTAATTGTAGTCAAATTTCATGAAAATTCAACGGTTGAATCTTCAAAAATAAAGGTAAAACCAATGACTGTTCATACAAAATTCTGTTTTGATATAGAATGAAGAATTGACTCCAATGCAAATTTGTATGTCCTATTCCCTTCCAAATTCAGTCCCTCTTCTAAATGGGTTGAGTTTTTCTCTTAAGATTGAATTCAATTCATGAAGTAACCATTTTGATCTTGAACAAGTTGAAGCCACTGAGGAGAGAGAGACGGTAAGAGGAGAACAGATGCAATCTGGGTACCAGACCCAGCCCAATAGTGATGTCGCCCAAACAACTAAACGCCTACCGAAACTCGCCTATCTGTTCTTATTTATTTTTGTTTTTGGTTCATAGATTGAGACTTGAAAGTATGATTTGGTTTGAGGTTTGAAAGCTTAAAGCTTTTGATTCTTTCACTAATTCCACTTATATGAGTGTATAGTATGCTTTAAGATATGAAATTCAGGAGCAAATCTCACTTTCTCGATGGTGGTATGGTGGTAGGAGGCTAGTGGCAATGGTTTTTTTGTTAATTAAAAGTGGCAGCGGTTTTTTGGGTGTGAAGAAGAAGAAGGCAGGAAGAAAAGGAAAGGAAAAAGGAGAATTAAAGAAATTAAAAAAAAAAGGAGAAAAAACACAGGTTATATTAGACATTTCACTTTTATCGAGCTGAGTTAGAATAGAATGGATTGCCACGTTAGCAATTTAATGGAACATTTGGACAAAGTGGTCCTATTAGAGAGAAACTGAGAGGTCAGGAGTTTTTGGATGAAATCAGAATGTCGGGGACTGAAATGATTTTTGAAGCAAAGTAGAGGGACTAAACAAATATTATCCCTATTCTCAAATACACAAATATAACTCTCAGACTTTATAACATAGTTTATCATAGCAATCTAAAAGAAGAAAATGAAATCAAGATACAAGTAGGTTTAACAAGTAACCTACAATATGGAATACAACAACAGTAGATGCTATGCCCCGAATTCTACCATGCCGAATCAGCTACTCTGCATACTAGGCATTTAAAAACAAAGGGCTTAGAGGAAAGTAACTTAAAACATTAGTGTGAGTGAACAAAAATAAATACTTTTAATAACTTAAACAAAGAAGAATTTATACTTTCCCAGGTATCAACTTAAAAAAATCTCGATGCATACAACAATTATAACGTTTTTCTTTAAATTTGAAATATTGTAAAACATACCAGCCCTGCTAGTTAAATGAATTCAGACTTGCTCCGCAAGTCAAAAATAATAAAGTATAAATAGAGGAAGATGATAGCCATACGAGTGAGCCTCCCAAGCTCGGGTGATAGCCTCCTAGGGTAAAGTACTCATATACTCCCGTATGTACCCTTACCCCACTAAGGCGGATAGGATACTGAGTTTCAGAGTTACCGCCAGAAAGGCAGAAACTTAGCACCACAAAGATGGACAAACTTACGTGATCCAATCACGTCACCACAAAGGCGGACAACATGCTTGCATGATAATGTAATCACCACAAGTACGGCATAAGAAAAACATATGAAAACAGTAAAAATCATAAAGTTTCCCCAAAATCTCGCAAATAAAGTCACGAACACGATTCCAAACCATACTCGGAAAAATCTCATAAGAAATCATATAAAATTCAACGATGTGTCCCACACATCAAAATATTCTCGAATCAATATATATATAGCGAGATTAAAATAAGATCATTTATCAAAACTTATCAAGATCCGAAAGTCAGTAAATAAAAGATAAAATAATTCCAAATAACAACCATTTATTGGAGATAAATCATTAGAAACTCAAAAATCAAAATAAAAAGTAACGCAAAATATTTCCTGAGTGACAATATCGAAATAAATCATAATCAATGTTTGAAAATCATCATTGAAAGCAAATCCACAAGATAAATAGAAATCGAATTCTGAAAACGAATCATATGCACAAATTATAAATAAAATCAATCCTTTAGAAAATAATTGCATGCATATAATTGTTTAAATCAAAAATCCACTCATAGTGTACAGCTAACGTAGCACCCGAGTATATGGATCCTCATCAAGCGATGGGCCAATACCTCATCCTGTACAAAATTATATTTTGTAAACAACGATTCAAAAATTAAATACGATTCTAAAACCAAACACGAAAACCCCTCGCACATGTAATTTGTCGAATATCCGAAATCACATTGAAATCCACTCAAACTCCAAAGGTATCGCCAACTCATTTATTCCAACATCCCAAAGAAAATTTAAGATGATCTAACAGTCGGATCTCCTCGAATCACAACCCAAAAATCCGAAACTTCAGAAATTCCGATCGATATCAAACTTTCTCCAATTTTCACCAAATTCATACCTACAAGTTCTACATGTTATAAGGACCCAACCAGCCAAATTAGGAGGCCATAAATGGCCCCCGCCGCCATGACCACTGTGAAACCACCTATGCCAATTCTTCGTTTCATCAAGCCCAACAACTATCGTAACTACATCAAAGTCTAGAAATGCATTGATTGACCAGAAATTACCTCGAAAGTTCAAGAATTCGGAAAAACCCTAAAATTCCATTTATATTCGATTCTTCTCCCTCACTGCAAATTGACTCAAGCTATTTGGATGGATTGATCAACTTCTCCTGGGCTTGAAAACTTAACCGGTGGCGCAGCCAGAGATGGCCGGAGGACGAAGAAATCGCTAGTGACCCGAAAATGCTCTTAGGGTAGGATTCTCCCTTGCTGTGCTGCCTATAGCCGAGATGGGTTGCAACACCATCGCAGATCAATGGAGGAGGAGGTCGCTTCCAAACGGGACCTGCAGCGGCCGGAGCCACTACTAGAAAAAGTGGCCATTGCACACAGATATTATTCACACAGACAAACACACAGAGAAAATTCTGTGTGAATAACTCAATATTCACTCACTTATCCGTGTCGAAATATTAGACACGGACTATTCCGTATCACATGAAGGGTAAAAGTGAAATATAATTAATATTTTGGGATATTTCACACAAATATCCGTGTGAATATCTTTGATTAGACTTGGGTGACTGTAAATTCTGCAAATGTGTCAGAACAGTTATATAAATATTCTTATTTAGATACAAAGTCCGTATGAATGTATTAAAATATAAGAATAGTTTTATATAAAATAGTGTCATATTTAAAGTTTACAAACCAATCCGTATGAATCATATTTCAAATAAACAAAAAGAAAAAATTAATTACATAATTTTATGAACGTATTTATAGTTCGCAGGATATTTCCTACAGACCTTTGGTGCCACACAGATATCTGTGTGAATCCTTATCAAAAGCTTTCTCGAGATTCCCTTTTTTCTTAATAATTCAAGTAGTTTCATCTGTTAAGCCTCTCTCTCACCTATCTCTCTTCTGATTTCTCCTTTCTCAAAACTCAGAAGACAGAACTAGCAATTGATGGATTTCAACTACCGCAACACAAACGAAGATCAAGCTAGGCCTGATTATTGGTGGGGGTGGTCAAGCAATGGCGTTGGTGCCTATCATGTAATACTTTGCTATTTCCTCATTTGCTCTTTCTTATGATTCTCTCTCTTTGATTTTCTGATGCTATACCCTCAAATCACATAACCTTTCACGTTTCAATTAAAGACAGATCGGGCAAAAGGAGATGGCCTCAAATCAACTTCATACCACAGCATTTTTAATTTTAGATCTGCATGTAAATTGTTCAACACCTCAAATTTGCATCTATCTTAAATTGATTTGCTATCTTGCTTGATTTTCTTGTAGGAATTTATAAAATGCAAACGTCATCAACTGAAGGAGAAGAAAGGAAAACCCTTAGATCTACAAAATCACCATGAAGAACGATGAAGGAAAGACTCCAGATTTGTAAAATCTCAATGAAGGACCCAAAACAAAATGAAATTAAATGGAGGACCCCAAAATAAATATCCTAATATTTGAATAATTCATTAAATTGTAAATATATTACGAATTCAATTGTTCATGGGACATGACTGCAGATGCAGTATTGAAACTGGAGTGGGACCCACGCATATATTTCACACGGATTTGTTAGGGTGTGTGAAAATAGCTTTAGCCATGCCAGCAATACATACAAAATTTAAATCCGTGCTTGTACCGTGTGAATTAATCGATTCACACGGATTTCTGTGTGCAATAGTTGTAATTTACACATATTCTTCTCTGTCTCTATTGGGGGGTTTTTCTAGTAGTGAGCAGTTGCCGAACGGTAGAGTTACAGCGGAAAAACTCTTCCGAGTAGGGTTGAAGTCATGGGTCAGCGCCGAGAGAAAGTGCAGTTGGGTTTGGTGATTTCTAAAATGAAACTTAAATTTCCCTATTTATACACATGATCAGAAATGGTAAATCGGAGTTTTTAGATCATAACTTTCGCATATGAACTCGAATTTGGGCGTGACATATGTCCACAAACTCGGTTTAACGTCTTCTACAACTTTCATAAAGAAACTTTTCTCAAATGAAGAATGAAATAAAAAGTCAACTTTTTGGTGCACTAAAAGTACCAAAACAAAGTAAAAAGTGAAAGTAATTATCTTTTACCGATAAAAAGTCAACTAAATGACTATCTTTTACCGATAAAAAGTCAACTAAATGACTAGTAAACCGATAAATTGAGATACGAGACATAACATTCGATTACCACATTTTTCGGTGTGGTGGGATTCAGTTTCAGGTTGAACCCGGTTAACTCTTTTACGTCCATAAAATGAGGGCCAATTTGGCCAAAATTTGGCCCAACTTGTGAAATCTTAACAAAAAAAAAAAAAAAAAAAACCCGAAACAAGTGAGTTTACTAATTGAATTATTAGTCTTCCGCTATGTAGTTAGCGTAGTGTGTGAGTTTGCTTGTTGAATTGTTGTTTCAGTTTTATTTGTACTTGGTATAATGTAATATGTGACTCTAAAGAACTAGTCTATATTAAGATTGTGGGTTCAAGACATTGTCGGTTGCTTGTGTTAAAAGATATTTTTTTTTCAAGTATTTAGTGTTGAGGTCCAAACCATCATGCCCAAAGTATTTATGATTATTTAAATTGCATTATTAATTGTGATTGAAAATCGGAGCGTGACATTGGATTTGAGGCTAGGGCTTATGTGCAAATAGTGTAAATTTCCATGTGTTTTGATGTTTACTAAATGTGTTTCCTAGCTTAGTCACCTAGAAAGAATGTTTAGGAAACTAATGGATCGGAAACTTGAACTTGACCACTTCTTGAATCCGTGAGCATGAGTAGCCTTTAGGTTGTTAATGTTAGAAACCGAAGGCTCTAATTAACGTTTAGACACAGAGAGAATGAGAGAGAGAGAGAGAGACAAGAAGTATAGTGGGAGACTATGCCCACTTGAAAGCTTAACTAGTGTGTTTGGGCCTTGCGGCCCAAAGGGATTACAAAGTGTGTAATGGGATGGATGTTTAAGTGGGAGGAGAGGTCCCTTTTATAGGTAAGGGAACCCCTCTCCTTTACATTTTCTTCTATGTGGGACTAAGAGTTCTTATGCTAGTGTATAAAGCATGTTGTGGAGGCATGTTGGCAAGGCCGGGAAGGTGGCTTCCCGGTAAGCTGATTTGGTGCTTGAATGCAACTTACGCGCAATAAGGGCACGGTCATCAAAGAAAGGGTAAATATTTAAACCCGAAATTATCGTACCACGGGGATTGAAAAGCTAACTCCAATCCGTGGTCATGCCGATTACTAAGTCACTAACAATCAACAAAGAAACCGAGAAAAATAGCACCAAACTATTTACATGCCCAGCTCAGAACAACCAAGCCTAAAATTGGTCAAGAGAACCACAAATAAATGCGGAAACTCACAACCAAATGGTATGGACAATGAAAGTGGTTTGTGAAATTTGATTATTGATTTTGAAATATAAAATTGACAGTTGAAAATTAAAATTGTAACTAAGAATAAAGATAATAGAAACTTATCAAGAATTGGAAATTAGGTCACTAGGGTATCCTCCTGGCGAAATTCAATGCATAAATATGCTCTGACAATGGTCATTTAATTCATAATGGCATCAAGAACCGTACCCAAGGCTTTTCAAGTCTCATGGGTTAATAGATTCCTTAAAGGGTATTCCTACTCCGGATCAAGGGTCGTAGAAACTCAATTGTGACAATCCAGAGCCTTGTTAGGGCCTCTAGTTGCACCAAAAGGCGAAGAGTTCTAGAATCAAGGTTCCCAAGCTAGCCAATACGGCAATCGAAATTGGTATTGTAATTAACCATGTTCTAAAGAAGTGTCCTAGCCATAAATTAGAGAAGTGATTAGGTCCCCTAATTTTCTAGACATGCTCATCCACACATTCAAGAGTTAATCAAGCTCCTAAGCATGCATCTAAGTCAAGTATTATAGAATAGAACATATGCCAAACACGAAATTGAAAACCATTAAATCAAAACATAGTTATTACATTAAATCCATGATATGGCTCAAACCTAGTTTCCTAAATAGACTATTCACAACTCATCCACAAATCCACAGCAAAATACATCAATTAAACAGATAAAGGTGAAGAGAGGTGGGAAGTAACAAGAAAAAATAAAAAATTGTTATGGAGTAATTATGACAAGCATTGATTTATGGCTTTCCACTATACCCAATCTCAAATCTTGATGCCCCTTGAAATCTCTTGAGAAATTGATGAGGATTTGATAGAATTTTGGTGGGAGAAGAAATGGTGTGGAGCGGTGGTTTTGGGTGTGTTGGAGACGAAGAGAGAAAGAAGGGTGATGGTATATGAAAATGGAGAGTGCGGCAGGTCTCTCTGTTGGATAATAGGGTTGCTGGTCTATATATGTGAAGGGATAAGGAGAAGTACGTGCACGTGCTGCACTTGAGGGATGTAATTGTATGCCACATGTCGGTGTTTGGTTGGCTTGAGTGAAAGAAAAGAAAATTGATGGCATGCACGTGGGTTGCTGTTGTTTGCTACTTTGCATGATTAAGTAAGTAATCAATCAATTGCATGATTAATTAAGTAATCAATCATTTGAATGATTAACTTAATTAATTAAGCATAATTTCTTTTCCTTGATTTTTTCCTTTTTCTTGGTCTTATTTTCTATTATTCTTTCTTACCCGCAACACTTTCACATATAACCTTATGGATTGGATTCCACTTTCTCGCTCGAGTTGACCATGGTTGATCAATGTTGACTTTTCGTTCTTTGCTCAGAAACTCCATTCTTTATCATTTTCGCATCATTTTATCTCGTTTCCATAACTTCGCTTATTCTCTACACAATAAATAAAAAATGGATTAATTACATAATAATTGACTTGAGGAGTAACTTATTTATAGTGTTTTAGATACAATTACATGCATAAAAATACGTGTAATCACACCCTCACACTTGAACTTTGCTTGTCCTCAAGTAAACTAAATGAAATATAATCTGAAAATCTCATAAGTCACAAACATAAAGATAGTGCAGTATTAGCCTTTCCAACCATAACCCTCGGAGAACTAATTATGTAGATGATCATGAACTAGATGTAAGCACAACATAAGATTTTCGAATTTGTAAGGCAATTAAGATGCACATGTAATAGATGCTCAAGTATGTGCATGTGTTGACCGTGTGTCAAATCAATCCACCATAATCAAATAAGCACATAGAAAACCAGATATAACCCACTAAACTCACATAGGTTCACGAAATATTACCGCTCAAGTGTTTAGGGGACTATATATGTTTCACTCAAAAGCAATTTCACAACACGCGCCGTCATATGCTTGCTTTTCGATCTTATCTCCACTAGATAGCTCACAACATTCAAGATCAAGAGGTTGTTTATTTGGTTGTAATGAGGTTAAGGGTAAGTGGCTAATAGAAATGAAGGATATGGAAATACAAAGTCCATAGAAGTCGGTGAAGCAGCTCTTTCTTATAGAGATTTAAGACTTTTGCTTTCGAATGCCAAGTCACCCACTCTAATCCTGATGTACAACCCGCACTGCACTATAGTATAAACAAAAATAATACTAGCTAATTTTTTTTTTCAACACCTTTTTTTTTTTTTTTTTTTTTCAATCACCTTTTTCTTTCTCTCTCCTTTTTCTATTTTTCTTTTGAACTTCTTCTTTTCCTTTTTTTTTTTGACTTTTTCGAAACTTTCTTTTCTATGCAAAAATCACTCACTCCCACACTTATGCTTTTATAACCTCACACTTTTGACTTTTTTTTCTTTTCTTTTGAAACACTCAAACATAAAGTCATTCTCTCGAATCACTTCATCAACTACCATGGAAGGGTAAGATAAAAGTATATAGGCTAGGTAGGAATTTGTGGTGCAAATGAATAAAAAGGCTAAATAAATAAATAGGGTCAAAGTGGCAATCTAATGGTAAATATCTTTGGGCACATGCTTCTTTGGCCATGGTGGTATTATGCTTAATGCCTTAATCCTTTCTATCCCGTCATAAGCCAAAAATAGCCTCGAGAGGTCTCAAGCAAGTTCTAGATACGCAGTATCATGAAATTGTCACTACACCAAAAACTGCATCACACAACGGAACAGAAATTGTCTGTTATATGTTTAAGTGAACTCTATTGTACAACGGTACTAGTGATGTTCTGTTGTGTGAATGTCAACAAAGTGATAACTTTTTTCTCAGAACTACATTGCACAACACAATTAAGTATTGTCCGTTGTCTGAGTCTTAAAAAATTTAGCGGCAGATTTCCCTCCACTCTCGAGTCATAATTCCCTTCAGATGGTATGAAATTTGGGCTACTAGGTACAACGGTATAGCTATTTCTGTTGTATGATTGAAAGCTGGGCGCCAAATTTTGAGGAAACTCGCTTGAATGTCTTGGTTGCAAATTCTACTAGGTATACCTAGTGCAAGACGCAAAATTGCACAACAGATTTTAGCCATTCTGTTGTCTGAACTAGAAACATAGGTGGTAAATTTTTGAGCAAAGTGAAGCAGGCGGCATGTTTCCCTCCATGTTTTGGCATTTGTTTTCAGTAGTACACTCTTACGACAGTTTATTACGTTTCTGTTGTGGGAGTGAGTTTCAGAATTAATTGAGGTTTAAAGCCTATTCCACATCGCGTCCAAAAGAAAAAAAGAAAGAAAGCGAAAGTGCGAAACCTACCCTCTGTCTCAACATCAGTTTCTAGCCTCCACGAAACCGAGCCTCTCTCTCTCTCTCTCGAGCAGCTCTCCTTCGCTCCTCTCTTTCCTCCACCACTCGTCTCTTCTTCATCGTCTGATTCTCTCGCTCTTCTTCTTCTTCTTCTTCTGCTCTCAGAACCCATCACCACCGTCCGATTCTCCAACCATCCGGCCACCTCCTCTGCTGCAACAGCCGATCACTACTCCCTACCGCTTCCACCCACTTCGCCAAGCGCTTCTCCTCCCTCTCCCCGCACGTTGTCGCTAGTCCGTTAACCCCCTCGCCGTCAGGTACTCTTCTCTCTCCATCTCAAAACCCTAGATTTTCCCCTTTTTCCTAATGCTTTGTTGTTTTCATTGAGTGGGTTTTCGTCGACGTAGTGTTCTCTGTTATGGAATTAGGGGTTGAGTCTAGCTATCGTCATCGCCGTCAAAGACCTCGATGTGCATAAACAGATTCATTCTGCAACAACATTTTTTGGTTTTGGCATAGTCTCCATCGAAGACCTCGACTCGTTCTCCAGCTCATTCCGGGGCTGTTGAAGGCTTTCTCTTTGTCGTTAAGAAGTAATAGTTTCGATTTCTTTGTTCTTGTTTTGGCAGCAACCCTCTATTACATTGTGTTAATTCCAAGTTGGAAGTGATTGATGTTCTAGATTATGTATTGATTGTTGCCTAAATTGGATGCAGACACCATAGAAATCTTCAAGGGGTAAGCAAACTGTGAATTTCTTTTTCCTCAGCCTCAGAACCTCTTGATATAGATGATTTTGAACAGATGTTGAATGACGATGAGCTCTTTTTCAACACTATGGCAGAGGATGGAAGCGATGAGGAGGTGGGCTTTTGCTACTCTAATTTGTAACATTAGAGAGCACCTGATTGTATCATAATGGATTGATATATTGGATCTTTTATATATTATGCTTCTGGTGGGGAAACTCAAGAATTCTCTATGGATAAGTACTAAAGTGAATATATAGGTTTGTAAGTTTGTGTGTGTTCTTACATGTGTGCCTAACCATCAGCAATCGAATTAGTTCGAATGGCGTGCTAGAGTATGATTAAACTCTGGATTTGTAATTACTGCTTATCTGGTATGGGCCACAATTTGCAAGAACATTCTGTAGTCTCACGGTGGACCTTAACATACTCTATCGACTCTTATCAGCTGTCACCAACTGATTCTCATCTTCATCTCCAATAGCACAACATTTTGCTCGCATGTGTTCCTGGATTGGAAATTAGGATACCAATTTCATCTGATTTTATTTATTTGAAGTCCTTCATGTTCTTGCTTGTATGTGGCTATTTTTGGATATCAGTGATCCAATATTTTTCTATTTTTTGCCTGATTTTATACTTTATAGATTTACTCTCAATCTTCACAGGTAGCTGAAAAATTAACGATTATGAATGAAGAATGTTTAGATGAAGAATATACCAATGACTATGATGAAGAAGAAGAGGAAAACCACTATGCTTCTCGTGCCATATCCAAGATGCAACCCAGGTAGGGTTTTTACTTAAATCAATACTTCAAGATCGATCATTATCTTCAACTTTTGGTATTCTTAAACTGACTATCTCAGTGAAAAAGTTACAGGAGAGTTTTATATATGCTCACATATTGAGCTTTCTGGGATCTCTTGCAGGAGGTCTAGTGTATCCAAGGCTTACTGGGATGATGAGATGGGCATGGCTGTCATATTTCCAAAGGGTAGAATTTGGAGGACCATGGGAATCTCTCGTAATGGCAAGCTCTATATCTCCATTAAGGAAGTTTTGTAAGTGAAAAGAGAACTTTTTGTTGTGATTCTTGTTTTGATTACATCCTTCTTCTTTTTTGGTGGGATTCTCTGGCAAATTACTAGGATTTTAAACCTTATGAAAAATAGGGGATATAGATTTGACTGGAAAGAGCTGGACTTGTTCATTCTTCATACAACTGATTTCATTGACTTATTTAGAGATTAAATTTTGAACATTTTGTTTATAGCTTAAAGTTTTTCCTTTCAAACTTCCATGGTGTATGTGGCCTTTTAGTTGTTTCCTTTTCAATAGTTTTTGTTGTAGTTATCATTATGAGGTCAACGAAATTTTAATGTGAGCTACAATTGACCTGCCCTAAAGAAAAATTTGGGACTGTCAAATATATTTAGTAGGTGCTTTGTGTACATGAAAGCTCTAATTTTATTCACTACCTTCAGGCCCTTCCTTGCATGTCATGATACTGAACTATTAGTATATTGTAACAATCCTTTTATAGGTATTTGGTTGAAATAGGGGCTTTGCTTCTCTTGGATGGTAGTGATACTAGTATTTCCTTGGAAGATATATATACAAAGGTTTCAGATGGAAAGAATAAGTTCTTGTTGGAGGAATTTAGAGCTTATAGGCAACTCAGATACCTTGGGTACATTGTTGCGAGACATGGTATTCCCTGGTCTAGTAAGGGTGTCAAGACTAACTGTGAATCTGTTTCTTCTCAAGTTTGTCCTGAAGCTGAAGAGATTAGGTCTGTCAATGGATTGCTCAATGGGATACAGATTAATGATACTTGACCTTTTGGTTACTTGTTTGGTAGCAATATAGTCTTCCTCATATTTCCAGGAAATTTCTATACTTGTCATCTTGAGGCCTTATTTTGTTTCTTCAAAAGCAGTATATTAGTTTTCATACTTGACCTTTTGGTTACTTGTCTCACACCCAGCAAGGAATGTTGTCCGCCTTTTTGGTCAAGTTTTAATTGATGTGTGTTTCGTTTTGGAGTTTGTGTTATGATTAATGGAGTTGAGAGGAAACTATACTGAAGCTATGTTTTAGTTCATTTAGAATTCTGGAGTCTAGTGCTTTTTGTTGTAGATAGTTGATTAGGTTGTCAGCAATTTACCCCAAAGGCAGTTTCTTGACACCTATTGTGTCTTTCTTTCTTTGTTTTGTTTTGTCTACTGAGCATAGAAAATCTGATCAGTTTGTCAACGTCAGATTTAAGGAGATATAAGACGTCATAGATTTGTATAAACTGCTTGTTAAGAGGATCTCATTTCTGTAGCCTTTACTTTTATGTCATCATACAATATACATACTAGTAAAATGCAAACTAAGAGAAGAGGTAGAAATCTGTCAAGAACAAATTAGTTATTGCTATTCTAGTACCTAGTATCTCTCTGTCTTATTTGAGATAATTGTTCTATCCTTACTTTTGTTATACTTACTAATTATTATCTCCGTCTTTGCTATGCGAAGAGGGGAATGGAGGAGATGGTGAGTACTTAAAGTACTTGGCTTATACAATCATAAGTCTGACTTATCTATGTTTGTCTTCTTGCAGTAATGGAGATACGGCTTCAAATACAAATGCAGTAGAATCTACTGGAAAAGAAAAGGAGAGATTTGATCTACAAAAAGCACTTTTGGATGCTCTTTTCAATGCTCCTGAGAGACCCAAGGAGCCGGAGCTACCAAAAAAAAGAATAGTAAAGATCAAGCAAGGGTCATTGGGAGATCAAGCATGGACTACAAGGCTATACTTTCTTTCATCATGCAAAACTTAGGAAACTTAAAAGCTTCTTAGTCTATGATATGTATGAATGCTAGCTTTAGCAATGTTCCTTAAATTCAATATTTGATGAATTGATGTATCACAATGCTTTTGGTACAAATATTGATCATTTGATGGTTTGCATTCAATTTGTCATCCAATTGATCACTATTATATCCATTCAGAATTTGGGTATTCACACAACGCATTCATAGATATCACACAATGGATTTTAATAAGTAATATCGTCTAGTTTTAATCTCATACAACAGAAAAGACTAGAACTCAATTGTCCTAGTCTAAATCACACAACAGCTATACTACAAAACCATTGCATGAAAATCTCAACCCACAACGGCAAAAAAGCAAATTCTGTTGTGTGAACTGATGCGCATGGGTGCGTCCGGCATCTGTCGAGTTGTTGGACAATGGTTTTAAGAAATATACGTCGACTGATTTTGTATCATACAACGGTGAATTCACCGTCGTCTGATTTTTCATCAGACAACATCGAGATAGACGACGGTGAGTCTTCAAATCAAAAGACGTTTTTTCACCGTCGTGTGATGCAGTTTTTGGTGTAGTGTGTACACACATGAAAGAATAAGTGAATGAACGATGTATACACTATAGATATTAGGCACAAAAGCTCACAAATAAGGCATGCAAGTCGATCAAATAATCTCTATGCTTCTCTAATTATGATGAACCAACCTAACCATAAGCTATGTGCACACATATAGTCAAGCATAGATCACATATACACTCAATTACAAAACAAATTCAAAATCGTAGATCATGATCAATCTATCCACAATCACAACAAGTTAAGTTCATGTCTCGTCATTGGGGGTGGAAAAAGGCATTAACCACTAAAATCTAATTACAAAAAGCTAATTTAAAAAATAATTCCTTTTTTTTTTTCAATAGGCGCTCGAGCCCTCACCCCCACACTTAAAACCAACATTGTCCTCAATGTTGTCAAGTGAGCTCGAAATCTAAAATCCATGTCGGATTTAGGCATGAGAGTGAAGTCCGGGCGAAGTCAAGAAATTTAACTATGAAAATAAAAATCTAAATGCGGAGAAAAGATACAAAAACCCCTTTTGTAGACCTCCATTGCTCACGACCTTCGGAGAAGACAAATATGAGACACCAAACTCAAGGCACAAGACCTTGACTTCCTTAACATATGCTCTAAGCTAGCTCTAGGTGCTCATGAAAAGATCGACTCCATTTAGAACATAAATGTCCTTGAGCAATGCGTTACACAACAACCACTTCAAAGAATAAGGAAAAGTGTCTTCCATTAAGCTCATAGGCTTGGCCACCTCCAAACAACTCATGACTGCCCACAGATTACTCTCCATTGAAGAATTGAAGTGCAAGAAGTTCAACCACCCCGAGTGAACAAAACTAGTGAGTGCAGAAAACTTTCAGCAATGACCTTTCTGTCTTCAAATGCCCATATCTCATACTCAGAAAGAGATAAGTAGATGGGACCACTTGGAATAGAAAATAGACTCAGAGAACTTTCTATCCATATAAAGTGATCCACCTATCTCAATTGAATGAGAACCAAAGCTGGTCAAAATTTCCAATCTGTCATAAAGACTTCTGCTGACCCTCAGTCACCGATACTGCAATATCTAAAGTTCCAGCGGTGCAAAGAAGGTGAAACCAACGGAATATGAAACTAGACTCATAAGGCTACCTGATGGTAAAATTTCACTGAAATATAAATTCTCAGTAAAAAATAGTTGGTCTCCAAACTCACTATTGTGTTATGCAGTTTCTACTGTTCCCTGTTTCTGACCTCTTCACTTGGAACACCATATCTGAAGCTAGAGAGGTTTAGATCAAAAACTGTTTCTTCTGTATACAGAGGACATTAAAGACACATCTCTGAAAAATTTTAGCTCAAAATTTCTTGGGATGTAGAAGGTGTAGCTTCCCAAAGTCACTCTACAGTAATTGTCTCTGTTCTGACCTCCTTGTATTAACCTTTAAGTAACTTGAGTTCCAGTGACTCAACAAGGCTGAAATTTTGGCAATAGATAGTAGATATATAGAAGAATAGTTCCAGCAAATTTAAGCTCAAAATAGCATGTATAATGGAGGCTATAGTCACCCAAAATCAACTGAATATTCTGGACAGAAACTGCACACCACGACATTCTTGCTTTCTTCACACTTCCAACGCCAAACACCTCCCATCCTCCCAAAAAAATATGGATAAATAGCCTTATTGATGCAAAATGAACAAGTAAATTTCAAAACCACCTAGGGTTACCTCCCTAGCAGCGCTTGTTTTTAAAGACCCCAAGCTAGTCTTCTTCACTTTTCTTCCTCAAGGTGGCTCAAAGGATGTCTTGTTACCACCCACAACAATTGTGCTAGCATCACTATCATTTCCAAAACATATAGCAATTGAAGAAGCAAGCTTGTAGCTTGAGGGTGGAGGCCAATAATACCTCTTAGATCTTTCATTCTTCTTGACAACTCCACAAACCTCCTTTAACTTCTTGATGGACTCCTTTTGTGCCTCACTCAATGGTGGACTTTTCTTCTTGTGTTGCTCATAAGTCTCAAGAGTAGGGATTGTTTGCTTTTCAAGCTCAATAGTAGGCTTCAAAATAGGTGTAGGAATGGCATCATCATGCTTCAATGGTGGCTTATGGTCATAGCCCCAAATAGGTGAAAAATAATTTTGTGCACGGATTGTAGGCTTGGAAGGATTTAAAGGTCCAAAGATCCGCTCACTCTTGGCTTCATTACCCTTCACCAAATCAATAGAGAATACCTCCTTCATAATGTCCGGCGGATAGAATGGATTGCATACTTTGATCTTCACTTTGTCACCTAACACCTTGAGTCTAATGGTACCCTTCAATACATTGATCTTCACACCCGCTGTTGCCATAAGTGGTCGGCCTAGAATGATAGGTAACTCATTGTCAAGGTAGGGGTCTTCACCCATATCCAACACTACAAAGTCGGCCGGTAGAATAAACTTATTTACTCTCACTAGCACATCCTCTACAACTTCCACCGGACGCCTTTGTGCTACGATCCGCTAATTGCAATCTAATCGATGTGGGCTTCAACTCACGAATTTGTAGCTTCCGATATATAGCCAAGGGCATCAAATTGACACTCGCCCCTAAGTCCATGAGAGCTCCTTCAAACACTTTTCTCCTATAGTACACCCTATTGTAAAGCTCCCCGGATCTTACATCTTTGGTGGTAGCCTTCGTTGGATAATTGCACTTACTTCCTCCTTCAACTCAAATGTCTCATTGGCTTTGAATTTCTTTTTGTTCATGCACAAGCTCTTGAGAAATTGAGCATACACCGGCACTTGATGAATGAGGTCGATCAATGGGATATTGACATCCACTTTCTTAAATATTTCTTGTATCTCCCTCATCAAGCCACTCTTCTTCTTACTCCTCTTTGAATTTTCTCTTCTTGCGGCATTAGGATAAGGAAGTGGTGACTCCGATGTATTTAAATCAAGAGGTGGATCAAAGGTGAGACTTCCGGTGGTGCCCCTTAGGGCAGTCACGGTCCCACTAGGGTTCTTAGCCCTCAAGGCCTTATCTAGTGATGAGTAAACCGGACACCTCCTATCCCTAGAGCTACCATGCATATGTAAATCTTCCTCCTTATTCCTCCCCTCTTTTTCTCTAGAAGTAGATGGCTCAAACTCATGAGTGGTGGGTCTAATGTCATCAAGAACCTTCCTAGAGGTGTCATTGGCCTTCGATGGGTCCCTAGCCTTTATGGCCTCACCATCTAATTTAGGGGCCGAAGCATCCTCATCCCTAGAAGTGTTCTTTTTCAATAAAGCTCTTTCCTTGCCACTAGCAATCAAACCATATTTTCTCACATCATTCGCAAGGGACAAGAAACCATAACCTTTGCCAAGAATAGCTTCTCCGGAGGGTACATTTTCTTCCCCTCTGGCTACCTTATCCACCCTCTTATTTCTTCCTTTTGCATTCAAAGTCACATCACCTACTCCATATTTACCGGAAGGTACATTTTCTTCCCTTCCGGTCCCATCCTCCTTGAGATAAATAGAATCATGATGTATATGCAATTGATCATCAACAACATAACCAAGAGGTACATTTTCTTCCCTCTTGGCCCCATATGAATGCAAGTCAATATCATCATCAAATAAAGGATTTGTATGGAAACTAGAAGATGTGGGCATGTAAACTTGATTATCATATACCTTCCCCAAATGTAGAGTGGTAATGACATTGCATTCAGGGATTTGGCCTCTTGGATTTGGCTCCGGTTGTGAAGGTAAGGCTCCTTTTGGTCTCTCACTCATGTTGGTGGCCATTTGGCCCACTTGTTCCTCTAGTCTAGCCATGCCTTGTTGTAGAGTTTGATACCCTTGAACTAGTGAAAAGATGCTTTGCTTTGTCTCCGCATTAGTAGAAGTTTGAACCTTGAGAAAGTCTCCCATCAAATCTTCAAAATTAGGCTTCTTTTGTTCACTTGGAGCTTGAATAGGAATGCGTTGAGGAATAGGAGGGGAATTGTAGTTCTCGCCTTGGTAGGGGCCTTGAAATGAGCTAGGATTGCCTTGAAACTTGCTACCACTATAACCAACACCTTGTGTAAACCCGGAAGGGGTGTTTTGACCATGAAATCCATGACTTGAGGTTGATTGACCTTGATAGTTAGGCCCATACATGCTTGCTGTCCATGTTGACCATGTTCTGAAAAATGAGTGCTTCCTTGGTGTGCATTGCCATAATTAGGAACATTTGATGAGTCTTGACCTTGGCCACCTCTAAAGCTTTGCTTTCCACCTTGAAATGCACTAGATGAACCTCCTTGGTCTCTCCAAGAAAAATTGGGGTGATTCCTCCAACCGGGGTTATAAGTGTTAGAGTAAGGATCATTTCTTTGGTTCCTTGATTGATACACTCCAACTTGATTAACATGCTCCTCCATAAACTCTGGAAATTTAGATGATAAATGACACTCTTGAGTAGAATGTGCTAAGCTCTCACAAAGCAAACATGATGTAGAAGTTGCCATCTTGACTTGTGCTTGAGGAGGATTCTGGTTCACTTGGTTTAGAAATTGGCCAATCTTGCTTTCTAGCCTTTTGAACTCATGCATAGAAGGCCTGAATGATGTTCCTTGGACCTCATAGATTCCACCACGGCTTGATGTGTTCTCCTTGCTAGGTGCTTGTTGTCTCCTTGCATCATGATCATCCCAATGAAGGGAATTAAGTGAAAGCTCTTCATATGCGTCCCAAGAGGCATCAGGAAGCTTGCTTGCAATAGTTCCACCACTAAAAGTGTCAACTCTTTGTCCTTGGTCCGCCATCAATCCTCCATAGAACTTGTCCACAAGAAACCACTTCTCTAACCCATGGTGAGGACATGACATCTCAAGATCCTTAAAGTGCTCCCAACATTCATGGAAACTTTCTTGTGGGAGTTGTTGAAATGCAATTAGCTCATCTCTAACATTGGAAGTTCTTGAAGAAGGATAGTACTTTCCTAAGAAAGTTTCTTGCATCTCAACCCATGTACGTATTGATCTAGGAGGCAACTTGTTCAATCACTTACTTGCATGGTTCTTAAGTGTGAAAGGTAATAATCTAAGCTTCAAATCATTAGAAGTGAGACCATTAGGTTGAATGATAGTACACACTTGCTCAAACTCCGCAATGTGGTCATAAGGGTTTTCCAAGGCCATGCCATTAACTGTGGGTAGAATTGATAGGAGAATAAAATGCTATGAATTTATAGTTCAAACCTCTATACTTTTGCTTAGTTTATTCCTTAAAAAGATCAATTTAACTTTGTTATTTTCTTAGGTATTTTGAGAAGCAGTTAAGGAGAAAAGAGAGCTACATTGGGGAAATCAAGGCACTTCACATGAAGTAGTGATGCAAAGGATGGATTATGATGATTCAGTTGGTCCTAGAACTCAAGAGAAGAGGGAGAGAGTTGGCGTTAAAAACAGTTGCAGAGAAGCATAAAACAGAGTACAAGAGTCTGCCTTATTTTCTTCTGTTTTGGGAAGCTGTTTTGAAGAACCTTCGAGTGGAATTATGAAGAAAGGCCTGGCAAGATTTGAAGATCACATGTTCTACTATAACTTCAGTAAAATATTTGGTCCAGAATGATAAAAAGGAAGCCGGAGGCTGTGCTCAAAGTTGGTTCCTCGAGAAGACTGTTTCCATCAGCTTTTCAGGAAGCTTTTTCAAGGACTTTTATACTGGACTTAAGGGATGATAATCATGAATTTCTCTGCCCAGAATTTAATAATATATGTTCCAGAGCAGTATAGAATCAAGAATCATCCAGAAAGGTGGTGTAATGAAGAAGTTACGATGCTGCATAGATGAGCAGAGGATAAGGAAAATCTGGAATTTCTGACAAGTCTTTATGCGAAGCATTTTCAAGACCGTTGTTGGGCCACGTTTCAAGTATCTTTCTAGAAGATTTTTGCACGATTTTGAAGGGTGACATCAGAAGTATTATGTGGCAGAATATCACCTTCGAATCTTCTGGGAACCCTTGTCAAACATGGAGAGGGAAATCAGTCCTAGTTGAGGAAGGAAAGTGAATTAAAGGCTATATTTTCTGAAGATATTCTTGGCAGATTTTGGGACGAATTTTATTGGATTTTTGCTGCATTATACTTATCAAGAGACTATTAGAAAGACTTAAGGAAGGTTCAGAAGATTGTGGGGCAGCCAAGCAAGTGGAATTGGAGAAGAATAAGGAGAACTCAACCCGGTTTTGAAGAGAAAAGTTAGGGGTTTGTAAACAATAAAATAGGAGGCTTCTTGGCGTCAAAAGGAGACCATCTCATACAGAATTCACGCCTCAAAAGAACCTTAGCTCTCTGATTTTCGAAGTTCCATACAAGCATAAGGAAAAGAAGCCACCAAAGTCGCCATCTGCCACCACCATCGTGACCATCCATCTTCAAGCAACATCCACCGTGCCTCTTCACTCTATTTTCTGCGAATTTTCCCTTTTATTTTCAATATGTTACTGTGTGTTTACCTTAGAACAATGAGTATCTAAATACTTTTGTGTTAGGGGCTAGTTTGAAGCCCTAAACTATGGTTCAAGTTTCATAATAAATTTCTATGTTTTAGTTACTTTGTCGATGAGATTGTTCTTTGGTTCGGGATTAGATGAATCTTTTATATGTATGTTTTATGTGGTTGCAAACATATAGGATATGCATGTAATTGGTGCTAGGTTAAATAGCAATTCACCTAATAGTTTTGTGATTTTAACCGAAGTAGTAAAACCTCTCGCCTAGGTGTGTACCAAAGATGAGGAATGCAACTAGACACGCTTGTTGTACTAGTTTGTACACTTAGACTGACATCCTTCCACATGTGCTTAATGCTTTAGAACTTGCTAAATGTAGGAGCTTCTTGTGATATCTATGTTGCATGTTTTCAAAAGGTTCTAATAACGGCGCTTGTTCTTGTTAGAACATTATAGGAAAGTAATATAAGGTACTTAGCTTGATTCTAGCTTTGTAACTTGGTCAATCTCTCTCTCATGACTTAGTAATAAACATAGGAAGAAAAATTGGAACTTGGATTGTGTTTAGTGGTGGATAACGAACTCCTAACTGCTCATCATCATATTCACAAACTTTACTTTAGATTCATCTTTTGTTCTTACTTTATTTTCAGCATAATTAATCAATAATTTCCCCCCAATTGTGTTTTTAAATTTGTTTTATTATAGTTTCTAGTTTTCTTTGTTTTCTAGGTTACATAAATTGAAGGTGAACCCTTGATCCTTGGCGTAGAACGATCCCTTACTTTCACTACTACAACTTGACAACAAAAAGGGTTTTAAATTGCGTGCTATTTTTAATAGAGCAATTTTTGGCACCGTGTCGCCGGGGATCGAATTTTACCTTTATTTTTATGTTTTTGTGTCTTTGTTCTTTTAGTTTTTACAATTAGTTTTGAATTTCTTTTCAATTTCTTTTTCTTTGCAGCTTCTTGTTGAACTAACTTGCGTCTCTTTTCTCTCATTGAAGGAAGTTTCACTAGTGGATGCATACAAGGAACAGCCCAAAAGGGGAGTTAGTGCCTTTGAATACTAAGTTGGAGAAGCTAGTACGAGAAAACCGAAGGTTGAAAAGAGAAGAACAAGCTGCTCAAGAAGAGGCCGAACCCATCATCCCCTGTTTCGTTTTTCAAATGTCGGACGATGAAGACAATCGGCAGCCGTTGCCACCACCACCACCAAGAAGGACCATTAGGGAGCTCTCAACATCCCTCATAGCTGGAGGTATTCCATCATGCATTCGTTACCCTCAACCGGCTGAAGGAAAGACAGGGAATTTCGAGCTTAGGACTGGTTTTCTCCACAAGCTGCCCACTTTTCACGGGTTACCTAATGAAGATCCTAATTTGCATCTCCAAGAATTCCAATTTATTTGCTCAAGCATGACACCAGAGAATGCAGATGAGAATATCATGAAGATGAAGGCTTTCCCGTTTTCTCTTGCAGACAAGGCCAAGACATGGTTGTATAGGCTTCCAAATGGCTATATAACCTCATGGGATATCATGCACAAGACATTCTTGGAGAAGTATTTCCCCACTTGAAAAATTATTGCATTAAGGAAGCAAATTACCGGAATTCAGCAAGGAATGGATGAGTCTTATTCCGAATACTTTGGGAGGTTTCAAACCTTGCTTACTCAATGTCCTTAGCATGGTTTGAGTGAGGATAGTTTGTTGACAGCGTTCTATGATGGCCTCATACCCATAGAGAGAGATATCTTGGATGCAGCAGCTGGAGGATCATTTATGGACAAGTACAATGAGGATGGAATGAAGCTCATAGCAGATCGTGCATTAAATGCACAACAGTTCAATAATACCTCAAGACGTGTTCAAACTTTCTCTTCAAAAGGAGGTAACGATTCTGAAATTAAAGCTCAATTATCAAATCTAACCTCTATGTTATCTCAGGTCTTGGGTAACAAGAAGCAAGGAGCTATGGCTTGTGGTGTGTGCTCAATGGAAGGCCACCATACTGATCGTTGCCCTCAATTATATGAGGAAGAAGAGGTACAAGTTGTGGGAAATTTTCAGCAAAGAGGACAACATGTAAAGAATGATCCATATGCATATTATCCTGGCTCAAGAAATCACAGAAATTTTCGGTGGAGTAACAATGATAATGTCTTGGGCCCTTTTCAAGCATCTCAAAGAAACAACCGTCCACCTCCAGGGTTCACTCAACGTCCTCAAGGGGGATTTGCACAGAACTCTGCACCACATCAAGCTTCTAGTTCTTCATTGACTCCAATCTTGGATAAGTATGACAAGATGTTCGAAGCTTTGACATCCTCTACTCAACAACTCATTCAATCACAGCAAAATCAAGGGAAGGAAATTTCAGACCTTAAGAAACAAGTGGGAGAATGTGTCAACAAGTTGAATCAATTGCATGATCAAGGGAAAATTCCAAGCAATACAATACCAAATCCAAGAGGAGGGTTTGAGTCCGCCAAAGCAGTAACAACACGAAGTGGAAGAGTACTTAATGACGTCCCTAGGGCACAGAAGAAGGATGAAAGTGTTTCTGACCAGTCCAGGATTGAAACTGAACTTACAATCCCAGACCCAGCGACTTTGAGGATTGAAGACTCTTTGCAATCCCCAACGAAACCAGAAACCAAAGGTAAGACGTCCAGCTCTCAACTTCCAGTTATTACTAACTCGTTTTGTTCGCCTGTGCCTTTTCCACGCAGGTTTGCTAAATCAAAACAAGAGGAAAGTGAACAAGCTATTTTAGACACTTTCAAAAAGTTGCAAGTGAATATCCCTCTTCTTGAAGCTATAAAGCAAGTGCCCAAATATGAAAATTTTTTGAAGGAACTTTGTACTACAAGAAGACGTTTGCGTGAAAAAGAAGTGGTGAAGGTCAGTGAGCAAGTATCTGCGGTCATACAAAGGAAGTTACCTCCCAAATGCAAAGATCCTGGAAGTTTTATTGTGCCATGTGTCATTGGTAACCACAGGTTTGAGAATGCCATGCTAGACTTGGGTGCATCAATCAATGTTATGCCATATTCTATTTATGCATCTCTAGGTTTGGGAGAATTGAAAAAAGATAATGTTATTATTCAACTTGCAGATAGGTCTAACGCCTTTCCAAATGGCCTTTTAGAAGATGTTCTTGTGCAGGTTGATAAGCTTATATTTCCAGCAGATTTCTATTTTTTGGAGATGGAGGATAGTGCCCAAAGTCCAACACCATTGTTATTGGGAAGACCCTTTATGAGAACAGCTCATACTAAAATAGATGTATATGCAGGCTCTCTAACAGTGGAGTTTGAGGGAGAAGTTATTGGTTTCAACATCTTTGAAGCCATGAGGTATCCAGTTGATGAACATTCTTGCTTTTCTATTGATGTATTAGATACTCTTGCGCAGGATTTCTTTGAAGCAATGAATGATGACGTGTTAGCCACCACCATTGAGCAAAGCATTGGCTTAGACTCCAAAGGAAAGGCTATTCCCATGGAAGACTTAAAAGAGATGGCTGAACCTCCAATGATAGAGACCGTAACATCCCTTGGAAGCTTCTCCACAATTGAGGTACTCCCCTAAAACTTTGTCCATTCCGCTTTCTACTAATAAACATCTTCCTTCAGTGATTCAGGCTCCTATACTTGAACTTAAACCCTTACCGGATCATTTGAAGTATGCTTATTTGGGAGATGAGGAAACATTGCCTGTGATTATCTCCTCAAAGCTCACGGCAAAGCAAGAGAGAGGACTTTTAGCTGTGCTCAAGGCTCACAAAACTACAATTGGTTGGACATTAGCAGACATTAAGGGAATAAGTCCTACCACTTGTGTGCATCGAATACTTCTTGAGGACGGGGCAAAACCAACTAGAGAGGCTCAACGCCGTCTCAACCCTCCTATGATGGAAGTTGTGAAGAAGGAGGTCATCAAGCTTTTGGATTGTGGTGTCATATACCCTATTTCAGACTCTAAGTGGGTGGCACCCGTGCAGGTAGTTCCAAAGAAAGCTGGAGTCACATTTGTGAAGAATGCAGAGAATGAGCTTGTGCCTCAAAGAACCATCACAGGACATCGTGTATGTATTGATTATAGGAAGCTCAACGCTACCATAAGGAAGGATCACTTCCCTTTGCCATTCATCGATCAAATGCTTGAGAGGTTAGCAGGTCATTCCTTCTATTGTTTTCTTGATGGTTATTCCGGTTACAATCAAATTCACATTGCGGAGGAAGATCAAGAGAAAACAACATTCACATGTCCCTTTGGTACTTTCGCTTATCGACGTATGCCTTTGGAATCTGCAATGCACCAGGTACGTTTCAAAGATGCATGGTAAGTATCTTCTCTGACTATATTGAAAAGATAATTGAAGTTTTCATGGATGATTTTAGTGTTTTTGGTAATACTTTTGAAAATTGTCTTGAAAACTTGGAATTAGTTTTGCAACGTTGTGAAGAGACTAACCTTGTTTTGAATTGGGAAAAGTGTCACTTCATGGTGACACAAGGGATAGTCCTAGGGCATATTGTTTCTTCAAGAGGGATAGAAGTTGATAAAGCTAAAGTGGATGCTGTGCGTTACTTACCCTCTCCCACTTCTGTGAGAAAGGTTCGTTCTTTTCTTGGTCATGCAGGTTTTTACAGACGCTTCATTAAGGATTTTTCCACCATTTCACACTCCTTGAATCAACTCCTCCAAAAGGACGTTCCCTTTGTGTGGAGTGAGGATTGCCAACGTGTCTTTCAGAAGCTCAAGGATCTTTTGACGTCTGCACCTGTGATATGCCTCCAAATTGGTCCTTACCTTTTGAAATAATGTGTGATGCTCCTGATTATGCTATAGGACCTGTTCTTGGACAAAGGAAGGACAAGAAACCATATGCCATTTATTATGCCTCAAGAACCTTGAATGATGCACAGTTGAATTACTCTACAACTGAAAAAGAGTTGTTGGCCGTGGTTTTTGCTGTTAATAAGTTTAGATCATATTTACTTCAAACTAAAGTGATTATATATACTGACCATGGAGCTTTGAAGTATTTATTGTCTAAAAAGGATGCTAAGCCTAGGTTGATTCCATGGATCCTCTTGCTTGAAGAGTTTGATATAGAGATCAAGGACAAGAAGGGATGCGAGAATGTGGTAGCAGACCACTTAAGTCGCATGGTACAAGAGAGTGATGCCATTCCTTTGGTGGAGATGTTTCCGGACGAACAACTTTTCAGAGTTGAGGTAAGTGAGCCTTGGTATGCTGATATTGTTAATTACCTTGTTTCTAGAAAGATTCCGGATACTCTATCACGTGCTAGTCAGGATAAACTAAAGAAAAATGCTCGTCAATTTGTTTGGGATGATCCTTACTTGTGGAAATTTGGTGTTGATGGGTTGATAAGACGTTGTGTACCTGAGTATGAATTTAATCATATCTTGTCATTTTGTCATACTGAAAATTGTGGGGGTCATTTTGGTGCTAAGAGAACAGCTCTTAAGGTGTTAGAATCCGGTTTTTATTAAGATGCATATGTTTTCTGTATGTCTTGTGATAGGTGTCAAAGAACTGGAACTATAGGACCTAAAAATTAAATGCCTTTAACTCCAATCTTAATTGTCGAAATTTTTATGTTTGGGGTATTGATTTTATGAGGCCTTTTCCTTCATCTCAAGGTTTTCTCTACATACTTCTTGCTGTGGATTATGTTTCAAAGTGGGTGGAAGCAAAAGCCACCCAGACTAATGATTCTCGAGTTGTTGCAGATTTTCTTCGATCTAACATCTTTTCTAGGTTTGGAATGCCAAGAGTTATCATTAGTGATGGAGGATCACACTTCTGCAATCGTACAATTGAAGCTTTGCTTCAAAAATACAATGTCACACATAAGGTTTCAACACCTTATCATCCTCAGATAAGTGGACAAGCGGAAGTGTCAAATCGAGTGCAGGAAAGACTCGAAGCTGTACGCGAAACAGAGTGCAGGTTGCACAATCAGTCAAATTTGGATGGCTGTAGTTTTCAGCTCAGATGGAATTAGACGACGTACCACATATGAATAAAAAGGTCTCTAAGTTTAGTTTCTTTTGGTTTTTACAAAACGGAATTCGGAGTTAATATGCGTTCCCAGTTCTACTTTGAGTATAGAAAGGTCAGTCCAGGAAAACAGAAACCTGTGCAGTTGTGTCACATAAAAGGCAAAAAAGGGAACACTTCCGGGGGTCCAATGAGGACAAATCTTATATGAAATTAAAGCTTGATATGTCTACTTCAAAAGTGATCTAGAGCATCATCCCCACTGGAGCAGTGTAACCCGTTGGAATTGAGGTTTGAATGGATAAAGGTCCTTTTCTCAGCTTTTCTGTACAAATTTCTGTTTTTCCTCTAACTTTGCAGGGCTGCCATTTTCAATCTATCTGGAGTTAGGAGATGTGCCACATATGCACGGACAGCTTACACCACCTAATTTCAGCTCCCAAAAGCAGCTCATCCAGTGGGAGGTCCCTGCAGCAATTATAAGGGCTAGAAGTTGACCTCATGACACAAAATTATGAAGTCCGCAACTGCACATTTCGTTCGATCCTTCTCTCCTTTTCAACCCATCATCACTTCTTTTGGAGTCCGCATAACAAGGAGCTTACGTAAGGAAGTCAAGGCCTTGTGCCTTGAGGTTGATGCCTAGTACCGGTCTTCCCCAAAGGTCGTGAGCATGGGAGGTCTACATGGGGGAGCTTCTCTGAATTTTTTCTCCTTACCACCTTTTGTTTTGTTATCCTTTTTCTATGCTTTTGTTATTCATTGCATGCTCTATATTTGCCATACATTGAGGGCAATGTATGATTTAAGTGTGGGGGAAGGGATTTATGTCTTGTGTCTTTATTTTTGTGTTAAAAAAATATTGCTTTTATTTTCTTTGAGTTTTAGTTGCCTTTCAACTGTCAGGGATGAACTTATATCTATGAAATTATGGATAAAAGAGGATCACAATATTGAGATGATGTCAAAATAATTCCTTGGTTAATTACGATATATATAATGCATATGATTGTGTAGTAGATGTGGTTTTTGTTGACCTTGGTACAGAATATTGAGCATGTTGATGATGAGTTTTGATTCATAATAACCATTGAGAGAATTTGAGCCTATTTGCCATTCTTTGTGAGTGACTATTGAAAAATATATTTTTATTTTCTTGGCGATGCTTAGTGATCTCATTATCTTTCTATTTGATTGACTGCTTGACACAGATTAAGTTTGACGGACTCTAGAGATTACTAGAACTTGCTCTTGTACTGGTCGAAACTTTTATCAATACATGTCCCTGATTTCGGAAAGGATAAAGGCACCTAGGAATTTGCACCAAAGCCAAAAATAACCTGTGTCCATATTTGTGCCCATCGTGGGACTCCCCTAGATAAACCCCTTTGAGCCTACATTTAAACATTTTTCTTTCATCACCCTCAAAATCCTAACCCTTGAACCTTAGTATAGCTATATCTCTACCCATGTTCTAAGGATTTAGTGGAGCTAATTCACGAGACAGACAAGATTTTGAAAGCACTACTAAAGAGAAGATGAGAAAGAATAAGTGTGGGGGAATGACTTGTCCATGTGAAAAAAAAAAGTATATGTATGCCAAAAAAAAAATGAAGAATGAAAAAAATGTGTATGGCAATGAAAAAAAAATGTAAGTATTTGTGGATTTTAGTCCCCCCATTGTGGATAAGGAGTTTGTTTTGAAATTGAAGGCCTAAGTACGATAAATTTGGTCTTTGTCCTATTCCACAAGTGTTCAAAGAAATGTTAGAATGAAGCAAGGGCCCAACACAATGACATCCGGCCTCAATAAAGACACACAAGAAGTTCAATGTTGCAAGATGCCTTGGTGACCAAAAGAAGACGTCTCAATGCTTCAATGAAGGCTCCACTAGGTTTTTAGAATACTTTGTGACTTTTCCTTACCCTTTCATTTCTATAAACCCCTAAACCTTTGCCCCATTACAACCTTGTATTAAGACCTCTTTGATCCTTAAGATGGGCAGCCTTTGATCTGTGGAGATTGGTTACAAGAGTTGAGCATATGGTTCGGTCCGTTGGGCAAGTAGTTGGTACCCTTCATGAGATCATAAAAAAAAAAAATGCATATTTCGACATAGCCTTTCCTTCTTTATATATGTGAGCTTTTTGTTTGTCGAAAATATTATCATCTCTCACATATATTTGAGTGAAAAAGCTTTTAAGCATTAGCCTTGATCTGAGAGAAGAAAGAGTGATGAATCCTGTGAGGTTTGAATCATACTTGTTGGATACATGCTGAGCTCCATCCATCACCATTGTCACATCCGTGTCTTACATATTTATATGTGGAATATATGTTTTAATTAACTCTTGAATTACTCATTACTGATTCTTGGTTGCGTGCTAATCTTGATGCTATGAAAGTAAGAGATTTCTGAGACAACAATGTTGAAAGGCCAGTCTGTTTGGAGTCTAGAGTCTTTTGTTTATTTTTGATTGAGTCTTGTTAGTTTTGATTTTTGCTAAAGGACTAGCAAAAGCTAAGTGTGGGGGAATTTGATAGGAGAATAAAATGCTATGAATTTATAGTTCAAACCTCTATACTTTTGCTTAGTTTATTCCTTAAAAAGATCAATTTAACTTTGTTATTTTCTTAGGTACTTTGAGAAGCAGTTAAGGAGAAAAGAGAGCTACAATGGAGAAATCAAGGAACTTCACATGAAGTAGTGATGCAAAGGATGGATTATGATGATTCAATTGGTCCTAGAACTCAAGCTAAGAGGGAGAGAGTTGGCGTTAAAAACAGTTGCAGAGAAGCATAAAACAGAGTAAGAGTCTGCCTTATTTTCATCTGTTTTGGGAAGCTATTTTGAAGAACCTTCGAGTGGAATTATGAAGAAAGGCCTGGCAAGATTTGAAGATCAAATGTTCTACTATAATTTCAGTAAAATATTTGGTTCAGAATGATAAAAAGGAAGCCGGAGGCTGTGCTCAAAATTGGTTCCTCGAGAAGACTGTTTCCATCAGCTTTTCAGGAAGCTTTTTCAAGGACTTTTATACTGGACATAAGGGATGATAATCATGAATTTATCTACCCAGAATTTAAGAATATATGTTGTAGAGCAGTATAGAATCAAGAATCATCCAGAAAGGTGGTGTAATGAAGAAGTTACGATGCTGCATAGATGAGCAGAGGATAAGGAAAATCTGGAATTTCTGACAAGTCTTTATGCGAAGCATTTTCAAGACCGTTGTTGGGCCACGTTTCAAGAATCTTTCTAGAAGATTTTTGCACGATTTTGAAGGGTGACATCAGAAGTATTATGTGGCAGAATATCACCTTCGAATCTTCTGGGAACCCTTGTCAAACATGGAGAGGGAAATCAGTCCTAGTTGAGGAAGGAAAGTGAATTAAAGGCTATATTTTCTGAAGATATTCTTGGCAGATTTTGGGACGAATTTTATTGGATTTTTGCTGCATTATACTTATCAAGAGACTATTAGAAAGACTTAAGGAAGGTTCAGAAGATTGTGGGGCAGCCAAGCAAGTGGAATTGGAGAAGAATAAGGAGAACTCAACCCGGTTTTGAAGAGAAAAGTTAGGGGTTTGTAAACAATAAAATAGGAGGCTTCTTGGCGTCAAAAGGAGACCATATCATACAGAATTCACGCCTCAAAAGAACCCTAGCTCTCTGATTTTCGAAGCTCCATACAAGCATAAGGAAAAGAAGCCACCAAAGTCGCCATCTGCCACCACCACCGTGACCATCCATCTTCAAGCAACATCCACCGTGCCTCTTCACTCTCTTTTTCTGCGACTTTGCCCTTTTATTTTCAATATGTTACTGTGTGTTTACCTTAGAACAATGAGTAGCTAAATACTTTTGTGTTAGGGGCTAGTTTGAAGCCTTAAACTATGGTTCAAGTTTCATAATAAATTTCTTTGTTTTAGTTACTTTGTCGATGAGATTGTTCTTTGGTTCTGGATTAGATGAATCTTTTATATGTATGTTTTATGTGGTTGCAAACATATAGGATATGCATGTAATTGGTGCTAGGTTAAATAGCAATTCACCTAATAGTTTTGTGATTTTAACCGAAGTAGTAAAACCTCTCGCCTAGGTGTGTACCAAAGATGAGGAATGCAACTAGACACGCTTGTTGTACTAGTTTGTACACTTAGAATGACATCCTTCCACATGTGCTTAATGCTTTAGAACTTGCTAAATGTAGGAGCTTCTTGTGATCTCTATGTTGCATGTTTTCAAAAGGTTCTAA
The DNA here is from genome assembly GCA_024704745.1 of Rosa lucieae. Lineage (NCBI taxonomy): Eukaryota > Viridiplantae > Streptophyta > Magnoliopsida > Rosales > Rosaceae > Rosa > Rosa lucieae. Next base: position 37,473,744 of record CM045497.1, read on the forward strand.
TAACGGCGCTTGTTCTTGTTAGAACATTATAGGAAAGTAATATAAGGTACTTAGCTTGCTTCTAGCTTTGTAACTTGGTCAATCTCTCTCTCATGACTTAGTAATAAACATAGGAAGAAAAATTGGAACTTGGATTGTGTTTAGTGGTGGATAACGAACTCCTAACTGCTCATCATCATATTCACAAACTTTACTTTAGATTCATCTTTTGTTCTTACTTTATTTTCAGCATAATTAATCAATAATTTCCCCCCAATTGTGTTTTTAAATTTGTTTTATTATAGTTTCTAGTTTTCTTTGTTTTCTAGGTTACATAAATTGAAGGTGAACCCTTGATCCTTGGCGTAGAACGATCCCTTACTTTCACTACTACAACTTGACAACAAAAAGGGTTTTAAAGTTAGGGGTTTGTAAACAATAAAATAGGAGGCTTCTTGGCGTCAAAAGGAGACCATATCATACAAATTCACGCCTCAAAAGAACCCTAGCTCTCTGATTTTCGAAGCTCCATACAAGCATAAGGAAAAGAAGCCACCAAAGTCGCCATCTGCCACCACCGTGACCATCCATCTTCAAGCAACATCCACCGTGCTTCTTCACTCTCTTTTTCTGCGACTTTGCCCTTTTATCTTCAATATGTTACTGTGTGTTTACCTTAGAACAATGAGTAGCTAAATACTTTTGTGTTAGGGGCTAGTTTGATGCCCTATACTATGGTTCAAGTTTCATAATAAGTTTCTATGTTTTAGTTACTTTGTCGATGAGATTGTTCTTTGGTTCTTTGCTTCTAGCTTTCTAACTTGGTCAATCTCTCTCTCATGACTTAGTAATAAACATAGGAAGAAAAATTGGAACTTGGATTGTGTTTAGTGGTGGATAACGAACTCCTAACTGCTCATCATCATATTCACAAATTTTACTTTAGATTCATCTTTTGTTGTTACTTTATTTTCAGCATAATTAATCAATAATTTCCCCCCAATTGTGTTTTTAAATTTTTTTTATTATAGTTTCTAGTTTTCTTTGTTTTCTAGGTTACATAAATTGAAGGTGAACCCTTGATCCTTGGCGTAGAACGATCCTTACTTTCACTACTACAACTTGACAACAAAAAGGGTTTTAAATTGCGTGCTATTTTTAGTAGAGCAAGAATTCTCAAGGTAGTTGGCTTGATCTCAAAGTGATGCTCACATGAAGGGAGTACAATGCAGGAAGGGTGATCAACAATAGTGGGGCTAGTATACTCCCTCATAGTATTGCCTTGGGGAGGATTTTGTGCGTTTCCCATGTTGACTTCTCCTTATGAATGTCTTAAAGGTACCCTCTCTTGATCAAGAACTTGAGGTGGAGTGCTCTCGGTCTCTAATGGCCTTCGAATCCTCCTTCTTGGTCTCCCTCTAATGTCCTCACTCAATATTCTTCCGCTTCTAAGAGCGGTCGGTTGATATGAAGAAGATGCTTCGTTCATACACCTTGGAACAAAAAAAATGAGACCACGTAATGAGTACTCAAGAATTCACAAAAATAGGCAATGAGACTCCAATTTCACTTTTTACAATGAATGAGAGGGGTTAAGAAGAGAAAGTAGGATAACAATTAAACAAGAAAATAATATAACCAAAGCAAAGAAATGGTGAAAACCAACAACTCAAGAAATTAATACTAAGTAGGAAACCTAATAAAAAGCTAGCAAACAAGTCAAGGCAAGTGACGATCACTATCGATGCTCATGTCTTACATGTACTACAAAGTAATACAAGGCCCGTCACTTTGATAGAAATAATCACAATGTCTCAACAAACAAACACACAAGTAGGAAATAGTCTAAATAAGAAAAGTAAAATAAAGAAACAGTTTTTTTTTGTTTTTTTTTTAAACTAAACAAATAAAGAAAAATTAACTAGAATTAAGAAAATAATGCAAGTGACCTAACAACCAAAAACCAAGGGACTAAAACTATTACACTTTAATCCCCGGCAACGGCGCCATTTGATTTGGTGCTTGAGTGCAACTGACGCGCAATAAGGGCACGGTCATCAAAGAAAGGGAAAATATTTAAACCCGAAATTATTGTACCACGGGGATTGAAAAGCTAACTTTGGTTATGCCGATTACTAAGTCACTAACAATTACAAAGAAACCTAGAAAAATAGCACCAAGCTATTTACATGCCCGGCTCAAACAACCAAGCCTAAAATTGGTCAAGAGAACCACAAATAAAAGCGGAAACTCACAACCAAATGGTATGGACTATAAAAGTGGTTTGTGAAATTTGATTTTTGATTTTGAAAAATAAAATTGACAATTGAAAATTAAAATTGTAACTAAGAATAAAAATAATAGAAACTTATCAAGAATTGGAAATTAGGTCAGTAGGGTATCCTCTTGGCCAAATTCAATGCATAAATATGCTCCAACAATGGTCATTTACTTCATAATGGCATCAAGAACCGTACCCAAGGTTTTTTAAGGCTCATGGATCAATAGATTCCTTAAAGGGTATTCCTACTCCGGATCAAAGGTCGTAGAAACTCAATTGGGACAATCTAGAACCTTGTTAGGGCCTCTAGTTGCACCAAAAGGCGAAGAGTCCTAGAATCAAGGTTCCCAAGCTAGCCAATACGGCAATTGAAATTGGTATTGTAACTAACCATGTTCTAAACAAGTGTCCTAGCCATAAATTAGAGAAGTGATTAGGTCCCCTAATTTTTCTAGACATGCTCATCCACACATTCAAGAGTTAATCAAGCTCCTAAGTATGCATCTAAGTCAAATATTATAGAATAGAACATATGCCAAACACAAAATTGAAAACCATTAAATCAAAACATATTTATTACATTAAATCCATGCTATGGCTCAAACCCTAGTTTCCTAAATAGACTACTCACAACTCATCTACAAATCCACAACAAAATACATCAATTAAAGAGATAAAGGTGAAGAGATGTGGGAAGTAACAAGAACAAGTCAAAAATTGTTATGGAGTAATTATGACAAGCCTTGATTTATGGCTTTCCACTATACCCAATCTCAAATCTTGATGCCCCTTGAAATCTCTTGAGAAATTGATGAGGATTTGATAGAATTTTGGTGAGGTCACTACTAGAATAATGTCATTAGACATCGCCACTATTAAATCAGTCAGGATTGCACCAGATGTTAAAAAACATGTTAACATCAGTTTGTGAAAAAACCGATTTCCATTGGTATTATAGACATCAGTCACCAAAGAAAACGATGAGAAAAGTTTCGTTCCAAAATTTTAAAAAAACACGGAGGGACTAAGTTTTAAAGTTTGAGAAACGCGGGGACCAATTATTTCATTTCCCCCCCCACACTTGGTATTTTTTTCCGCTTTCTCTAAAACTGTTGAACCCTAGCTAATGACTTCAGTAGCTCATTCACTTCAACTGTCGACCTCATCCTTCTCCAACCTGACACGTGCTCCAAGTCCCTCTCCGACCCAAGCCGACTAGAGCCGCCTCCAACCTGACCCCAAGTCCTCGACCTCGCTCTTTGACCCCGTGTTCCCCTGCTTCACTCTCTCACCCCGAGGCTCCTGATCTCGTTCTCTAGACGTCGAGCTTGAGATCCGATCTGACCTCCAGCTTATCAGCGGACCTGAGCTTGTCACTCTCCAACTTGAGCCAGCTCTAGCTAGTTCTCCAACGTCTAGTCTCGTAGGTCCTCTCTCTCTCTCCTCTTCGTGACCACCAATACTGATTCCCTGTCCAGTTTTGATCTAAAGTTCAGGCTTTTTTGTTTAATTCTTATGTATTTGAGTTGGGTTTGTCTCTGAATGGCTTAAATCTGTGGTATTTTGAGCTGGTGCAAGTTGATTGTGTTTGATTTTAGTTCTTGCACATGTTGGCTGTCAATCTGCAGAGGAAGATCCTAGATTAAAGGTTTTCAAGAATGAGTGGTTTGAAGGCAAGGACTGTCTTGACATTGGCTGCAATTCTGGGATCATCACTATACAAATCGGTAGTTATTCTTGCTTACAATGATCGTCATTGTGTGTTATGAGTTTATTAGCTATGTTTGTTTCTTGCATGTGACGGATTTGGGGTTTTGGTGATGCAGGAAAGGGAGACGAAATTTGGGGTTTTGGGGTTTGTGATCAACAAGGAGAGGGAGACGAAATTTTAAATTACGTTGAAGAGAGCAGGAGAGCTGCAAGTTTGGTTTGTTATCTATTGCTGTATTCTTTTTTTCGACTTTGGATTCTTTTTTTCGACTTTGGAGATGGTGAGAATCTCTATTTGAATTGATTGTGGAATTGATTTTTTTTTTCATTTTGTGTTTGTTTTGGATTGATTTGCGAATGTATTTGCAGCAACAGGAGGGAGAGTGAGTGCTTAAGGGTAAGTTTCATGGATCATTTTCTTCTGTATCTTTTGTTTGAGTGGTGAAGAATGACTGGAATTTGGGAAGTAGATACTCAGGGTCTTCTTTGTTTATTAGAAGAGCTGGCACAATACTTGGGATCTCTTCTTTGTTTACTGGATTGGTTTTTTACTTCGAGTGGTTTGGTTGCAGTTTATAACTGTTATCTTCTATCCAATCTGCAGTTTTGATGTTTAATTAGAGACAGATAAAGAAGCATACTAAATCGTAGGCCTACCAAAATAGGAACAAAACAGTTAGTAAAAAAAAATAAGAACATTTGAATGGAAGCATACCCACTATAATTACTAATCTTTATACACCTTTAGATGTGTTTACAGTATGCCCTAAACACTAAAATAAGTATATCTTTAGATGTGTTTACAGTATGCCCTACTATAATTATGATCTGCATTACAATGGAAGCATACCCACTATAATTATGAATCCATATTTATGGACCAAGGTGCAAATTTTTAGATTTCAATCCACTTTGTGCTTATAAAAGAGTTATGCATTTGGTGCTTAATTATGTTTTGGATTTGGGCTAATCTAATTCATTCAAATCCTTATAATCATGTAGGTGGCCAACATAATCTTTATAGATGCACCAGTTGGTGCTGGGTTTTCATACTCTACAACCTCGGAAGGGTACTATACTTCCAATACAAAATCAGCTGCACAGACCTATACTAATTTCTTAAGAAAGGTAAGGAGAAAAGAATCACAAGTACTTCTATGTGTGCATTTATTTTCATGTTTCTGAAATCTTGCAGTTTCTCTTACTCATTTCTATGATTTGTGAAACAGTGGTTATATGCACACCCAAATTTTCAGGGAAATCAACTGTACATTGGTGGTAACTCATATTCAGGACTTATTGTTCCCATTCTTCTTAAGAATATACTAGAAGGTAAGTCTTTCATATTCAAGGCAGAAATATTGGCATCAATAATGCGCACACGCTGATTGAAAACCGTTTATTGATATGGAACCTATAGTGAATCATGTACTACTTAAGAGGTCACAGTCGATCAAATGTATGAACAATAGTATTGTGTTGTGAAGGAAACAAAAAATTCTCTTAATTTAACTTCCTAAACCTTGGATACTGCATTGCAGGTTTAGAGTCTGGGTCAAGGCCAAGAATGTAACTCCAAGTAATACACTATCTAATCTCATTTTAGTTTTCCCCTAATTCGTTTCTTTGGCAATGTATAATATGATTTAGCTTGAAACAAGGATACTTGCTTGGAAATCTAGTTTCAGATTCTTTTATTGATGTAAATGAGAGAATCCCATATGTTCACTGAGTGTCACTTATTTCAAATGAAATCTATGAGGTGCATAATAATTTTTTACAGCTCATTTGAAGTATAATATTGTCAGCATCTGTTACATACTTACATTACTTTTGACGAAGTTTTAACTATACCATGCTCATTGTAGGCTGCTAAAACTAATTGCAGTGGGGACTATGTCAATGTGGAACTTAACAATACACTTTGTGTTACTGCTCTTCAAAAAATTAAAGATGTGAGTAACATTACTACTTTTTGTTTTGATAATGAGCACTGTCCTAATCACGTAGTCTGAAACTGAAAATTCATTCCCTTTTAACTTGCAGTGTCTTCTACAAATAAATCTTGCACAAATTTTGGAACCCTAATGTGCTTTTGCATCTGGTAGAACAACTTAGTTGGAGTGGGATCTTAGAGCTTGAGAAGCAAGTACTATGGATTACCTCCTTTCAGAGTCTAAGCTACCTGAATTGCATTGCTGGGTAATAACCATTCCTCTCTTTCTCACATGACTCTGCTACATGATATGGAATTATGGATTGTCTAACATAAGCTTTCCTTGTTGCTCACATGACTCTGCTACATGATTGGAGGACTATGCAATTAGTAATTGGCTTTGTAAATCAGGTGTTTGCTTCATAAATTGGAGGTGTTTTTGGAAATTTATTAGTGGTCATTTAGTTCAGAAATTGGAGGTGTTTTTGTAATTGGAAGATTATATTTTTAGTGATATACAGTGATTGATTTTTGTTATGTTTGTTTTATCATGAATTGATCATTGATCATTGATTTATCAATTTTGCAGTTGTGTAGATCTTTTCACGAAGAGAAGAGCAAACATGAAAGAAGAAAAGAAAACAAAGCTTTGACTATGGAATTGTTGGTTGTGGCATATTCGTCCCTTGTAGCCAAAATGGAGGAGATTATATATAGGTTGGTCATGCTGGAATTTTCAGCCACACAGAAGTATTCTCTTGCATCTAATTCAACTTACAATGTGGAAGAGGCTGGTGAACTGTAAGGCAGAAATGGATGAATGTATAGATTTGATAATGGAAGAATTAGAGAGTTTGTAAGAGTTAGTGAAAAAGTTTGTGAACCAGCTTTTATGATATGTAAAACGATAGCATATTCGGCAAACATTATAAGATTGTGATTACTACTCTTATTGCCTAAACCCGCAGCATCGCGCAGACGTACTTTCTAGTATGATGTCTAGATATAAAGTTGAAATCAGTTTTAACCATAAAAACGGATGTTTAGTAATACAGATACATCAGTTCCAAAATGAAAATCGATGTTACTGAAATATACAGACATCAATTTTTTGTCGAAAACGATATGTTACTGAGTACCAGACATCAGTTCCAAAATGGAAATTGATGTTACTAAAATATACAGACATCGATTTTTTGTCGAAAACGATATGTTACTGAGTACCAGACATCAGTTCCAAAATGGAAATCGATGTTACTAAAATATACAGACATCGATTTTTTGTCGAAAACGATATGTTACTGAGTACCAGACGTCAGTTATAAAATGGGAACCGATGTCTGTAACAGTATCAGTCATCGGTTCTTAAATCAATAACGATGTTAAAACGCAAACTTGTGTTGTGTAATCTATATTTCTTTAAGCATTAAATACAATAAAATGTGGGTTTAACAATAGTAAAACATGTAAGTTTGTTATCATTTAAACCTATTTACATCAATTTATAATTAGGAACCGATGTCTACACGAATACTAGACATTGGCTAAAAACCGATGTCTGCATTTTCCGGATCTTTCTCATCACCCACAAAGACATCGATCGGGTTTTTGTTTCTCATTGGTTTTTGGCCGATGTCTAGAGCCATAATTCTAGTAGTGGGTGGATTTTGGATCTTGGTGAGGAGAAGAAATGTGTGGAGCGGTGGTTTTGGGTGTGTTGGAGAAGAAGAGAGAGAGAAAGGTGATGGTATATGAAAATGGGGAGTGCGGCGGGTCTCTCTGTTGGATAATAGGGTTGCTGGTCTATATATGTGAAGGGATAAGGAGAAGTGCATGTGCTGCACTTGAGGGATGTAATTGTATGCCACGTGTCAGCGTTTGGTTGGCTTGAGTGAAAGAAAAGAAAACTGATGGCATGCACGTGGGTTGCTGTTGTTTGCTACTTTGCATGATTAAGTAAGTAATCAATCAATTGCATGATTAATTAAGTAATCATTCATTTGAATAATTAACTTAATTAATTAAGCACAATTTCTTTTCTGTTAAAGTAAAATGCAATTGGAATTGGTCTACTCATTTCATTTCATAGTCTCTTTATATAGGGATAGAATTAGAACGGAAATATTAATTACATTAAATACATTGAATGCTGATTGATCTATAATTGTGCTAATTGATGGTAATTGCTGATTCCTTGATTCCCTCTCCGTCAGTCTCTATGACGAAGGCACATAATATGTTTTTCCTTTAACACTCTCCCTTGTGCCAAGTCAAAGATGAAATGGTGCATAAGTTGTTTGATTACACACATTTATATGCGTGTAATTATATCTGAAATACTAAAAATAAGCAAATCCCCATGTAAATTATTATGTAATTAATCCTTTTTAATTTATCTTGTAGTAAATAAGCGGAGTTATGAATTTCGGAAGAAATTGTGCAAAAATGGAGCAAATTGGAGTTTCCGATAAAAGGACGAAATAGTCAATGCGGGTCAACCGTAGTCAACACTATTAAGGGAGCTGAATCCAACCACCTTCGATAATATGTTGTGGAACTGCATCGAGTAGAGAAGAAAGAAGAAAGAAGAAAAAAAAAATTTAAGGAAAAGAAAAATAAAAATAAAATTGAAGTTTGCTGACGTCATCAGCATGACTGATCCCTTCTTCCTTTCACCCACGTGCAACCCCTTCCTTTCTTTTCTTTTCCTTTTCTTTTTCTTTTCCTCTTCCTCTCACATGTGGCCACGTGGCCTTATCTCTCTCTCTCCTTCCCTTCTCACGGCTAGCCACACAAAAAATATCCCATTCCAATTAAATCCCATTCTTCCTCCTCACCAGACCATGACGCCCAGACCCATGTATTAATCCCATTCCTTTCTCTTCCTCTACACAGCCGAACACACCACACTTCCTTCTCCATTTTTCTCTTCTCCTCACCAAGATTTTCTCCTCCTCACTAAGATTTTCTTCTCCTCACCAAGATTCACACCTCCTCACTAAGATTTTCTTCTCCTCACCAAGATTCACACCTCCTCACCAAGATTTTCTTCTCCTCACCAAGATTCACTTCACCTCACCAAGATTTTCTTCTCCTCACTAAGATCACTTCACCAATATTCTATCTTCTCATCAATTTCACAAAATTCAAAGGGGAAGCACTTCAACCATAAAGCAATCACCACTTGGGTAAAAGGGAGAAATTATAATTCCAAGGCTTGTTATGTTTGCTTTTTAGCATTTGTAACTTGTCTTGGTTGTTCTCCCTCTTCTATACATTTTCCTCTTTTGTTTGTATGAAATTGATGGAATTGATGATGTATATATTTATGGGTAGTGAGTAGAAATTTTGTTGGGGGCTAGGGTTGTGTGCCCTAGCCCAAATTTTATGTAAAGGATGCCTATTTTAATGTCATGATGCAATTTAATTTGTTGGATGCTTATATCAATTTTTGTTGGGTGGAAATGCATGTCTAGGAGCCTAGTCAACTCTAGGGTATGTATTTTGGGCATGTCTAGGATGGAGTTAGAGGCTTGACCCCCTCTAATTCCTAAGCTAGAACCCTCAATTTGGTATTGTAGGGGTTATAAACATGGTGGTTTACACCCGCCGCGTGATTGCGAGGGTGAATCGCTTAGTGGTCTAATTCTTGAGCTTTATGCCAATTAGAGCGACTTAGAGACCCTTGAACCGGCTCTAGCTCTCTCTAGTTGACTTTTTGTGACCCTTGAAACGGCACATTAATATCGTAATTGAGAATATATGGTCCTTGAGCCTTGAACCGCCTAGGATACGACTACCGCCAAATGAAGAATTTTGCATCTACATTAGATTAGCTTCCGGCACATAGGATTTGGGTGAAGGAACCTCCCTAGCACCCAACACTCTCTTGTCTTGAATTTTTTTTCGCAAACTACTTTAGCATTTCATTTTTATTTTTAGCAATTTTCTATTTTCGGTTCTTAAATTTAGTTTAAGTCTTCACAATTAAAAATCACAATTTCGGATACTTGTTGCTAGGATAATTTGTATTTGTGCTTAGTTGTCCGTAACTAAGTGGGGGTTCCCTATTCCCTTGGGTACGATACTTGGAGCTTAATTTATTTGCCCTAAACTTGATGACCGTGTTGTATTACGCGTGAGGCGCTAGTATAGGCACCGAATCATTGTTGCCTCACTAAAAACCTTACCAAGTAACAATAAAAACCATGTGGGACAAAAAATAAAACTTGGTCGAAGGAAAAGAGCACAACGCACCTTCTACATTTGAGAATGACATGTGTGTGTTAGACTCCCCCTGACGTCTACATCTCCCCCTGATCTTTACATTAATCAAATGAGCTTGGAAAGTCTTCGCATTCCTATGCTTTTTACATGTTTCTCAAATGTGGCCTTAGGCAGTGATTTGGTGAACAAATCTGCCACATTCTCCTCAGACCTTACTTGATTCACTTGAATCTTGAGGAGGACCTGTTGTTGTTGATTGTAGAAAAACTTTGGCGATATGTGTTTTGTATTATCACCCTTGATATATCCTAGCTTCATCTGTTCGATGCTAGCTGCATTATCTTCATAAATGCAAGTAGGCTCTTCAGTGGTAGAACTCAAACCACTAGTCCCTCGAATATGTGTGATGATAGCTCTTAACCATACACACTCACGAACCGCCTCATTTAGAGAGATGATCTCTGAGTGGTTCGAGGAGTTAGCCACAAGGGTTTGCTTGGTTGATCTCCAAGATATCGCCGTGTTCCCAATGGTAAATACATAACCAGTTTGGGAACGACCTTTATGTGGGTTACAGAGATACATAGTATCAGCAAAACCAACCAAAACGTCATTTGGCGTTTCGGTGTAGTGAGTGGCACTTTCGCCATTAACCTATCCTTTAGGGATTGCAGTTCCATCTGCAGTCCCTCTTGTCTCTCTATAGGGAAAGAAAAGTCCCAAGTCAATGGTTCCTTTTAGGTATCGAAAATGTTCCTGATACCATTCCAGTGATGCTGCGTTGGCGCTGAGCTAAATCTAGCTAACAAGTTCACTGAGAATGCAATGTCTGGCCGAGTACATTAGGCTAGGTACAATAATGCGCCTATTGCACTTAGATAGGGAATTTCAGCTCCCAACACCTCTTCGTCATCTTCCTTTGGACGAAATGGATCTTTCCTTGCATCCAATCTTCGACCGATCATGGGAGTGCTAGCAGGATGCGCTTTCTCCATGTTAAATTGCCTAACTTCTGGACATATGTAGACTGGTGGATTAGTATTCCACAAACTCGATGTTCTAGTTCAAGGCCCAGACAGAATCGAGTTTTCCCAAGATCCTTCATCTCAAATTCGGATTTCAAGTAGCTCTCGGTTTCTCTTATTTCATCAAGAGTACCTATTATCTTCATATCATCGACATATGCTGCTACAATTGCAAATCCGGAACTTGTTTTCTTTATGAATACGCAGGGGCATAATTCATCGTTCTCATATCACTTCCCAATCAAGTAGTCACTTAGACGGGTATACCACATCCGCCCGGATTGTTTCAATCCGTAAAGTGAGCGTTTCAACTTAATTGCAAACGCACTATGTGGTTTAGAGTCACTTGACTTGGGTAATCTAAGGCCATCAGGCACTTTCATATATATCTCTTAATATAGATTCCCATAGAGATATGCAGTAACCACATCTATGAGCTGCATTTCCAGTCATTTGAAACTTTTAAGCTAACTAAGTAGCGGACCATTATAACGTCCATTACGGGAGAGTATGTCTCCTCGTAGTCAATTCCAGAGTGTTGTGAGAAACCTTGCGCCACAAGGCGAGCCTTGTACCTCAAGACTTCATTCTTCTCATTACGCTTTCTGACAAAGACTCGATCATTTATGTCCTACAGGCTTTACACTTGGTGGGGTTAGCACTACCAAACCAAATACTTGTCTCTTTGTCAGAGAATCTAATTCTGCCTGGATTGTTTCATTCCATTTAGGCCAATCTGCTCTTTGTTGACATTTTGCAACAGAGCGTGGTTCGATATCATCGTGCTCTATGATTCCTTGAGCAACAGTATATATCATCAATGTGTATGGAAGATCTTTCTGTCAAGTCATACGCACTCTCATAATCCTCTGAGATTTGTTTGTTCTCTGGAATCATTTTTAACATCGGAGCATCCTCCAGTATTGATTCATGGACATAACTATAATCAGAGACAATCTCATGAGAGGGATTCTATACATTGATGATTGGTTTGTGCCTTACTCACCCTCTTCTTCCTTGGGTGAGTGTCAATCGAACCAAGTGGCCTCCCCTTCTTCCTTTTGGGGAGCCACGACCTCAACCACACCTCCACTAAGTGCGGTTGCAGTGCCTCTATTTGCGGCACCGTGCCCCTTGTTGGGGACTTCTAACTTTGCAGGCGCATTTGCAACTGGTATATGTGATCTCGTCACTTTTGCGATATCAGTAAATGCATCAGGCATCGAATCTGCTACGTTCTAAAGATCGATTATTCTTTTCACTTCACTTTCACTTTGTGAAGTGGGGGGATCAAAATGAGATAGAGTGGGGACAAACCACGACAATTCCTGTCATTCCCTTGGAAAATCCTTTTTCCTATCTCCCCCTAAAGACGGGAAGATTGTCTCATCAAAGTGACCATCCGTAAATATAGTGGTAAAGAGATCGCCTGTCAAGGGTTCCAAAAAGCGGGTAATGGTTGGAGATTCGTATCCAACATAAATACTTAATCGTCTCTGAGGACCCATTTTAGTGCGCTGTGGGGGCACAATAGGCACATATACTGCGCAACCAAGTATGCATAAGTGTGAAATGTCAGGCTCATATCCATGTACCAATTGGTACGCAGAAAATGGTTGGCTAGCAGTGGGTCTGAAACGAATAAGTAAAGCTGCGTGCAATATTGCATAACCCCAGGCAGATATAGGGAGGTTGGTGTGCATAACCAATGCTCTAGCCACCTTCTGTAGCCTTTCGATGTGGCTTATCAAGATCATTTTGTGTATGCACATGGGTACATGATGCTCCACATCGATCCAATAGACATGCAATAATCATCAAATGCTTTTGATGTAAACTCTCTAGCGTTATCAAGTCTTATAGACTTGATCATAGGGTGATCAGGGTGGTGAGCCCTTAAACATATAATCTATGCTAGGAGTTTTGCAGCAATTCTTGTGGACAATAAAGCGACATGTGACCAGATTGTTAAAACATCCACCAGAACCATAAAGTACTTGAATGGTTCATATCCTGGATGGATAGGTCCACAAATATCTCTTTTTATCCTTTGTAAGAATGGAATGTTTTGTTTTGTATCTTTAGCATAGGAAGATCTCAATCCTATTTTTGCTAAAGAGCAGGCTTTGCAAAACGAGCGTTGTGCCTTTGAAATAGTCAATGAGGCATAATGGGAGGTAGTGCGTCTGGTACTTTAGAAAGCAAAGACTGCATTTGAGCAGTACTAAGACCGACACCTTGCAGTGTGATAGATTTTTCTCCCACTTTATTTTTCACCCGAAATAAGGGATGTCCATATGAGTTCTTTAAAATACGGATCATCATGTCACGATCTCGATGCCCTAGGCGATCATGCCAAAGCATGTATGAGTCAGTGTTCCACATTTCATTGAAGGTGACAGCATAGGATTCAATTATCCAAATCATAGTGAGGTACAGTCCACTAGATTGACTCATAAGTTTCTCTAAAATACGTTTCCTTCCACATTCATTAGAGGTAATATAAATGTATTCAGTTCCATTCTCACAGTGTGTTTTTACATGATAACCATTGGCACGAATATCTTTGATACTTAACAAGGTTCGATTAGCTCTTGGTGCATACAGAGCGTCTGTGACATTAAATATATCTCATATTCTTTAGAGTATTTTATTGTAGGTAGAATGATAATCTTTTCATTCAAATAATTTTTTTCTTTTTCTAGATGTATCGCTTTACATCTTTATAGTGTTATTTCAAACCACGTAAATATGGGTAATAAATAAATTTGAATAAATTCAGTGCTTCAGAATAAAATTTGAAATTTATTAATAAGCCAACGATAATCAAATCAAGGTCTTGTTCTAATTCATCAAACCATTATTGAAATAAACTTTAAGACCAAGTAATAGTCTAATTAAAAATGAGGCATTATGCCTTCACAACTGTTTTTGGAAAATAAAGTAAATAAAGCAGATCAGTCAAAATCTGGGGCATCGGTTGACTGAGCAAGTTCCTTGTTGCCATTAAAGTCTGCAATTGTGAGGTTGACGTCTGGGTCATGGCCTCCTTCTTCCATATAGTGAGCCTCTTGTTCTTTAGACTCCCTATACCTCTTTTAATTGGCTGCTACTCTGTTGCTTGCTTGGCAGTTCTTGTACCAATGCCCAATGACTCCACACCTATAGCATGGTTCATTGCCAACTCTATTCTGTTTGACTGAAGGGCTCTTAGGTGCCCTTTGCACCTTGTTTCCATGACCACTAGGGCCAGCACCACCATCTCTGAGCCATACATTGGGAGGGCCTCCACGGCTCATATCACGACCCCCATGTCCCTTGCCACGTGGTGCATTGTTGCCACGTGCGTAGGGATCAGCACGTCCAACCCCCTTTGCATTGGGGTTCTTTCCACCTTTCACTTTGCCATAATTAGCCTCAGGAATTTTCTTTGTCCCAACAGGCCTGGCATTGTTGTTCAAAAGAACCTCATTATGCCTCTCAGCCACTTGCAGTAGGTTGATCAGCTTGTTGAAGGTTGTGATTCTTTTGTTATCATACTCCAGCCTATACTGGTTCGCTAGTATAATTGCTGAAGTAGGAAAAGTGGAAAGAGTCTTCTGGATCATATCATCTTCTGTGAGTTCCTTTCCACAGAAATTTAGACGTGCTTTTAGGCGCAACATATCCTTGTTGAAGTCATTTACCTTTTTATAGTCAAGCAAGCGGATTTCATTCCACTGAACGGTCAGTTCTGGGAGCAATGTGTCATGAATGTTCCCAAAACGTCCCTTAAGGGCATCCCACAGTTCTTTGGGTGTCTTCAACTGAATGTATTCCCAGCGGAGGCTAGGATTAATATGTCACCTCAGAAACATTAAGGCATTTGCTTTCACCTTGTCAGACGATCCATTGTCTTTGGGGTTGGTAATGGTGGCAGTGTAATCTCTTGCCACAAAGACAGTTTTACATCGGAAACCCAATAGTGGTACTCAAGTCCGTCTGAGTCCAAAATGTCAAATTCAGGTCAATTTGGATTAGCCATCTACATAAACAAGAGGGAAGATATAAATTACACAGTCATAAAGACATTCATGTGAATTATTTTCCAAAAAATATGAATTAGATTTTAAGACCAAGATTCGTAATGGTCACATTTTTTTTCGATGCTATGTGAAAATACTTTATCACAATAAGTGTGTGTATAATGCGCATGAATTTTCATTATCATGGCAAAACACAATTCTTTTTGTATAGCATTCTAAACAAGTAATAATCATAGCACGTAATAAATAATAAAAACATAGCATATATTAAAATAAATTACATGGCATGCTCAAATGTCACAAATATACAACAAATTATGCACCACACATAATAATAGCAAGAATATATCATGCATAAAATAAAATGTAAAGAATAGCATAATACGAAGCATGCGTAGGCATAATTTATATAAGCGTAAATAAAATAAAACATGCTCAAAATTTCATGATAAAAAACATTAGCAATAAAACATAAAGCATGCTTAAACATAATTATAAATCATATAAAACATAAATAATAAGGCATGCTTAAAATGATCAAAATTATCTAACTAAACATGCTTAATAACCAGATATAATAAAGCATGAATAATGAAGTATAAAGCATGCTTAAAAATAGAAAACATAAAATAAAATTCACATGCTTGATTAAAATCATAAAAACAAAATAAAGAAAACATACTTGATTGCGAGAAAACAAAACAATCCTAGCGCACGCGTGTGTTGATGCAGGCGTGCGTAGCGATGTTTTTGTGCTTAAGGTTTCTCCCTTTCTCTTTTCAGCAGTGGGCCAGGAGGCCTTGTTTTTTTTCTTGTCTGGGCAGCAAGGCCTGTTTCTATTTTTTTTTTTTGGTTTGGGCTGCAGTTTTTCTTTCCTGGGCAGGGTCACAGGTTTTTTTGTCTTTTCTCCTTTTTTTTTTTTTGGTTGGGCCCAGTCTTTTCTTTGGTTGGGTCAGTCCTTTTTTTTTTTCTTTCTTTCTTTCTTTCTTTTTCCTTCTCCGCGTCTTTTCCTTCTTTCTTTTCTCTGTTTCTTCCTTCTGGTTCTTTGACAAAAGGGACGGAGGCTGGGCTGCGGTGTTGCTGTGAGTGTGGGCTGGCAGCAGAAAGGACAGAAACGCTGGGGAGCGTGCAGAGGGACGAGGCGTTGGGCTGTAGATCCGATTGCTGCTGGTGATGTGGGGGCATTGGGCAGCGTGTTGCAAGTGGCTTGCAGGTCGTGCGCAGTGGAGGAGGCCGGTGGATTGGACTGCTATGTCGTCACCGATCTGGGTGCTGCGACTGTGGGGAACTAACACGGTGATGCGGGTCTGCTGTGATCAGTGATGCAGGCTGCTGTAGGGATCATGGTGGACGGATGAGGCTGGAGGGGTGAGGGGGACAAAAGATGAAGCCGGCTGTGGGGGCTTTGTGGCCATATATATATTTTTTTTTAAGCATTTGGAGGCAGAAAAAAAAATCTCTAGGTTTCGGAGTTTTTTTTTCTTGACTATTTGCTTTGAGCGTGCTGATAGAGAAGTTTTAAATACACACCCCTAATTACTTAATACACACTCCATACTTAATACACCACCCATTTAATTCTCATTCTAATATTCTACTAAATACACAACCCAAAGTACCTAAAATATCCTTAATCTAAAAAATCATGAAATATCCTATTATTTGACTATATTAAGGCTACTATTTAATATTAGAATATCGTATATTGATGTTTTTAAATGACCATATTGATTACTTGTGTTACTTATTCAGAAATCCATAAAGATTTATTATTGTTCCCTTTAAATAGATGCATATAAATAGGTTTTAATTCTCATCCACCAAACACCAGGCCATGTTGATCAAGTATAAAATTATGAGTTGAACATTTAACCAAAACTATATACTAGTTTCTCTCCAATGGTGGAACTACAAAGTTGTCATTAGAGGAGCCAAACAAATTAACAATTACAAAGTTTTTTACCCATGATGTTTTATATTAGAAAATAAATGGATTAATCGTATCTATTAGAAAAAAGAAAGAAAAGGAAATTAACTAAAAAATGGGAGTAAAATGATCCGTTTTAAAAACATTTAATACCATTGATTTTGCAATTCTAAATATTATGGCTTCCTACCCTCATTCAATTACAATTTATTTAAGAAAAAATTAAATTAGATAGTTTCTAACTTTATTCTTGTACTAAATTAGGAGGCCATGTATAGAAATTTGTTGTGTTTATTTAACTATTTATACTTAAATTATTCTATATAAGGAAAATATGACTATTTTTTTCTTTCTTTCTAATGTATAAATGTCTGTTTTAGTCATTCAACCTACCTGCAAAATCTAATTTGAAATATAAAATAATAGGGATGTGTATTAAGTGATCAGGGGTGTGTATTTAAAATTTCTCGTGCCGATAACGTGTTAAAGTAAAATGCAATTGGAATTGGTCTACTCAGTTCATTTCATAGTCCCTTTATATAGGGATAGAATTACAACGGAAATATTAATTACATTAAATACATTGAATGCTGATTGATTTATAATTGTGCTGATTGATGGTAATTGCTGATTCCTTGATTCCCTCCGTCAGTCGCTTTGACGAAGGCACATAATATGTTTTTGACCTTATATGATTCCATTTTCGCTTGAGTTGACCATGGTTGGTCAATATTGACTTTTCATCCTTTGCTCTGAAACTCCATTCTTCATCATTTTCGCATCATTCTATCTCGTTTCCATAACTTCGCTTATTCTCTACACAATAGATAAAAATGGATTAATTACATAATAATTGACTTGAGGAGTAACTTATTTCTAGTGTTTTAGATACAATTACATGCATAAAAATGCGTGTAATCATCAGCTCTTGGCCACGTCCGACCACCATGGGGTAGCTTGAGTGTCGAGGTATGAGATGTATGTCTTGGTTGGGCCTCACCATGGCTTGTGGGTCCCCCTAAGAGGGTGTTACTTATGCTTGGTGATGTAGCAAATCCTCCATATTGTTGGAGGTATGTGTATAGGTGGTGGCTTAATGATTCCTATGGAAAATGTTAAATTGCTTGAATTTGTTACTCTAAACTTAATGCATGAGCTGGGAGTTTAGTTGCTCTAAGGGGGTGCTAGGCTTGCGGTTAATAGCCCACTTTGTGTAATTTAACCTAGGTTTACCGAACTTTGTTGAATTGCATGATTAGTTGGTTTCTTGGTAGCTTCACCAAAGCAATAAGGGAAAATTTGTCAAATCATGTTATATATTACATCAAATTTGAGTTACATTTTGTGCATGAATAAGGTTAGGTGTGATGTCTAAGTTTCTATTCTTCTCATTGATTTAGTCTCTACATTTTTACTTGTTTACTTTATTTTTGTGCAACTTAGTTTCCGGTATCCAAATTAAAATTAACTAACAAACTGTTTCACCACTTTCTCATTGTTAATATCATTCTTGGTAGTTTTGGTTTCCAAAGGTCCAATCCTATTAATTTGTAAAAAGGTGGACTTATATGTGTTTTCTAGGTTTTATTTTCGCGGTAATCTAACTTAGGGTAGAGTTACTCAATTCCTTAGATACGGTACTCTCACTTTTCCTTTACTAAAACTTAACCTCTTGTACTTGGGGGTATGGCACATCATTCATAAATTGCAAACACATTCATACTCAAGGATGTCCCCAGCACTTAGGGAGAAATACCTAGGTGGACGTCACGCAGCAAATGGAGAGAGTGCCTCCACTTTTCATGTGGGTTTTTTCAATTCTCTCACAAAGGTATGTCGATGAATGTAATTCAAAACTCATTCCAAACTCCAACTGTTTCATAGTTATTACTTCGACAACTCACAAGTTTTCACTAAAGTATATATATATATATATATATATATAAACTAAAAAAATAAAAATAAAAATTTTGTAGAAACAACTTTTTGCATAAGATCATTACATAAAAGGTTTATGTATTTGAGTTAGAAAGACGAACAACTTTTTGCATAAGATCATTACATAAAAGGTTTATGTATTTGAGTTAGAAAGACGAATTGTTTTTACTTTTGGAACAAAGAAAGAAGAATTTTGTGGGTTTAGTTTGTACATGTTTCTTTGTACACAGTTGGAAAAGTCAGGTAGTACACAAAGTTCATAAAAGCGTCGAAGCATTCAATCATTTTTGTTTTTTATACAACAATCATTTTTGTTCTTAATTATCATCCAATTCAGTTGTTTCTAGGGGTGGCAAAACACGACGTCTTCTTCTCCTAGTGCAGTGGTGCAGGTCGTTGAGAGTGATGTTTCATTATTCACAAATTCCATAGAAAATTGAAAATTCATATGTTGCAGAGATAATGCAAACATTAAAAGCTGATTCATATAATAATTCCACACAGTACAGCCCCTAAGAGTGATGCCTATATGGGCGTAAATTATTGATGATAGAGTTTTACAAATTATGTAGTACGTAGTATTTGTAGAACACTACCCAGTACTCCTTAGGATAGGGCAGCCTGTAGCAGTCTCCTCAGAAGAAGAACCCACTTTTGCACCCTTCAAAAGTCCACCAAGTAGCTGTCCTGGGTCATAAAAGAACTCCACCTTCACGATTTTTTCATTCTCGTCCAACTGTAATTTAGTTCACCAGAAATGCAGAAACAGAATCAACACACTACAGTGTCCGGTTTAGAGTTTGAATCAGAAACTAAACTAAATGATAACGACACGGCTTTTTTACCCAAGCGTAACATCCAAACTTATAGAGATCGATCAGAGTACTGTACCTCAAAAATGGCCATTCCATAGACCTCGACAAGTTCTCCAGTTGGGGCGTGGCCTTTGAAAGGGCCCTCCATGTAACCCCAGTGCCTGAATTTGTA
The DNA here is from genome assembly GCA_024704745.1 of Rosa lucieae. Taxonomy (NCBI): domain Eukaryota; kingdom Viridiplantae; phylum Streptophyta; class Magnoliopsida; order Rosales; family Rosaceae; genus Rosa; species Rosa lucieae. The sequence goes on from CM045497.1 coordinate 37,493,779, forward strand.
CACGATCTGCGGCGGCCCAGAAATGACTTGAAGAATCTCCAACGCAAATCCTCTTGGGAATGTTGTTGTGAAAGCCTTATGTGATGATTCAGATGTTTCCACATCAGGATTATAGCCCCTCAGATTCTGAGGCAGTGTGGTCTGAAGCAACGGGTTGTATCCTCCTCCTAGTTTTCCTATTTCTTCCAAATTTATCCCTTTTCTCCCTGCAAATCATATAATTTATTAAATGTCAATCTCGTTTTCATCAACCTCGGATCTGAATTTTATTCAATGAGTAATATATTACCATTTAGGCTGAAAGTGTACTTGTTGGGATCAAGTGTCTTGAAATCCTCAATGTTAGCTTTGTGGAAAAGTTCCATTTCCCATGTCTTTACTAGGTTCTGCACCTTGTCTTCTAGTGACCCAGCTGGCCATATCTTCAACAATCAATCCATTCAATGTTTCATAGATTAAGTATATATCAATATCTGTGTGTAAATTAAGATAGATAATCAACACAGATAGAGAAAAATTAAGGATTGAACCTTGGTTCTGCCTTCTTCGAAAAGCTTGTTAACAACCTCATAGTTGGGAGGTGTACCAAACTTCCATTTGGTGCTCCTCTCTCCTTCTCCATGCAAATAGTAACGATATCTATCTCCCTCAACACCACCTTCAGATGCCATGTGATCAAAGAAAACTGGATAATGTTTAATGGTTTGAAAGTTTTCTGAGAAGAGTCTTGATTATATAGGCAAAATGAAAGTATTTTAAGATAAATTTTAGCCCTAGCTGCCACCAAAAGATTTGTTAAAATTAAATACTTTGACTATTAGCACTAGAAATGGTCATCGGTGACATAATTACAAAGTGATGTTACGTGCCTGCAATTGGCTGTTTATATGTTGGGGTGTCCAACATTATACTTTAATGAAAGCTGATATGATATATCAGGGTTTCTGGTAGTGAGGTCAGTTATTAAATTATGCCGTTTTCTAACTTTTCAATCATCTTCACAAAATATTGCATGATATTTTTTTATTTTTGAATCATCCTCACAAAATATTGCATCATAATTTAAATTAAGTATATATCAATATCCGTGTGTACAAATTAAGATAGATAATCAACACAGATAGAGAAAAATTAAGGATTGAACCTTGGTTCTGTCTTCTTCGAAAAGCTTGTTAATTAACGACCTCAAAACCTCATAGTTGGGAGGTGTACCAAACTTCCATTTGGTGCTCCTCTCTCCTTCTCCATGCAAATAGTAACGATATCTGTCTCCCTCAACACCACCTTCAGATGCCATGTGATCAAAGAATACTGGAGAAGAGTCTTGAGTATATAGGCAAAATCAAAATATTTTAAGATAAATTTTAGCCCTAGCTACCACCACAAGATTTGAAAAAATTCAATATTTTGACTATTAGCATGCACTAGACATGGTCATCGGTGACATAATTACAAGGTGATGTTACGTGCCTGCAATTGGTTGTTTGAGTGTTGGGGTGTCCAACATTATAATTTAGGGATATCTTCACAAATGGTGTATGAACTTTAGGCCATTCTACATTTTGGTGTACCAACTTTCAAAACTATCAGAATGGTGTATCAAGTTTGCTCCAATCTTTCATTTTGGTGTACGCCGTTAAATTTTCCGTTATCTTTGCAAAAAAAAAAAAAATTTCCGTTATCTTTCCTTTAGTTTTGTCAGTTTTTTTTTTTTTTTTTTTGGTAAAGATAACGGAAAATTTAACGGCGTACACCAAAATGAAAGATTGGAGCAAACTTGATACACCATTCTGATAGTTTTGAAAGTTGGTACACCAAAATGTAGAATGACTTAAAGTTCATACACCATTTGTGATATTTTCCCTATAATTTAATGAAAGAAGATATGATACATCTGGGTTTCTGGTAGTGAGGTCAGTTACTAAATTGTGCCGTTTTCTAACTTTTCAATCATCTTCACAAAATATTGCATGATATTTTTTTTAATTATTTTTAAATCATCCTCACAAAATATTGCATCATAATTTAACTAGTTTAAATAAATAACTCTCTTCTAAGTGGATAGTTGATAACTTGATATTATTGTTACCTCAAAATAGCATTTACATGAACATTTGTACAAATAACCGTGAATTAATCATAATATAAGCATGCTGAAACATTAAAGTGTGTTATACCAAATTGTCATAATTTGAATTAGATCGGAATTTTCTCTTTGTTTTGTCTGCTTTCAACTTTGATCGGTTAGGTCTGGTCGTTCCAAAGAGTTTGCTTTGTAATTAATTTTCTGTATTAAAATTTAAAGAACAAAAAAGTGTGCAATTTACATATCACAATTTAGATAATATTTTAGTGACCTCCATTGGCCATTCAATTTCTTTGTTTTTCAAGAAGCTAGGCCACCTATTATTTATTTATTTTACTTCAAGAACTTCTCTATTCTATTCACAATCTTGCAATAATTGACTTTTGATCTTCAATTCACTCCATACGATTAGCTAAAATGCTATCGCGAAATGATCATGCTATTATAAGGCAAAGGCGCGTGCAACCGGACTTTGATGTAAGGAATCAACCATTAAAAGAATCAACATTGAAAAATATAAGGCAAATTAAGGGCATGCAACCGGACTTTGATTTAAGGAATCAACCATTGAAAGAATCAACATTGTCGCTTCCCTGGTAATATCAAAATTGGACAAAGACAAATTATCACTACCACAAATCTGGCCTATAGATACTATAATTTACCCACTTTTGGTTGCAGGACCCCACTATTCTTTATTTGTAGACAATAAATACGTCCATGTTCTATTTATTGGTGTGTTTTGGTTCAGTACCGGAGCTACAGGCCCAAAACCACCTACCGTACCGTACTAGTTTGGTACATAAAATCTTCTCCCATTACTGGCCACAAAAGTAGGTATACCAAGAGACTCGGTTGGTTGGGCCTCCAACCGAGTTTATCATTGAGCCACAAATCTATTACTCATAAATCAAGCTTGCCATAGAAGATGTGCACTCCAATGAAAGAAGTTCTTGTTTTTAACACAAACTATGAACATAAAGATCAAAGTAAACACCTTTATGCACTCACCTTACGAATACATCACAAATTCTTGATGCAAACAATGCTCACCATCACAAAAAGCTTGAATTAATGAACACCCAGATAGCACAATCACAAATAAAACACACCTAAAAACTAAAATTAACCCAAGAACACACTTGTACAAACCAGGCTCCAAAGCTCTGTTCTTGAGCCCACTTTGGATCTATAAATTAGTTCTTTTGCAAACCGCCTACACAAAAATAGGAATCATATAAAGAAAAAATAAAGATTACCAGAAATCAAATGCCAAAAGAATCAATACCTAAGAGTAGAATAGATTTGATGTGAAATGAAATCGAATGGGTCGTAACATTCAATTCTTCGAAGAGTTTGAGGGCTGGGGACCTGGGGTTCGAGAGAGAGACCGAGGGAGTGACCGCAAGAGAGTTTGAGGGCTGGGGACCTCAGAATTAGAGAGAGAGACGGAGGTGAGTGAGGTATCCATCTGAGGGAATGACAGTGAGAGAGTTTGAGGGCTGGGGACCTCGGGTTCGAGAGAGAGATTGAGGTCTCCGTTTGAGGGAGTGAGGGATTAGGGTTTAATCTAACGGTTGTTATTTAAATTATAAGAAAATCAACGGCTATGATTGATAATATAAGAAATATTTAAAATAAATACATATTATATCCAATATGTGGTATGGTACTGTATACCGTATTTCTGTAAAATTCAATACCAATACTGTACCAGTTATCCCATCTCGGTTTGGTTCTACCGTACCACAACTTCGGTTACCGAAATTGTCGGCTACCGACAAACTTGTTCGAGACGGATACAGTTGGTTGGTTTGTCTCGGCTAGATTTGCCGGCCCTAGTTTCGACAGTCACCAACACATTTATAATTTTTTATTCTACCTCAACTTTATCTCTTAAGCCATCTCAACCTCATCTCTTAATTGTTTATAATCTTTTACTCTGTACCTCAGCCTTATCTCTTAAAGCAAGTCCATGGGGCTTGATTATGCCCGGGCAACACGTCAAATTCTGACTCAGGTCACCAAAATATCCATTTTCTTCCTTCCACCGGGCTTGGGGCAAGCCAACAATAACTGACCCAGGCCTCTTACGGGTCAAGTTGGTGACTCAAGCCATGACCCAGGCTTCCACTGTGGCCCAAAAGTGAGGAGAGGAGGAGAGACGCGCCAAGCCATTCCGTGAACACCAGTCGCTTGTCTTCTAACAGAGACAAAGCTGCAGTCGTGTGGCTAGAAATTTTTTGTCGGCTAGTGGCATGGGTGGCTGACGTGCGAAGTAGCCGTTGGGCTGCTTTAAATTTTGAAGGCAACAGTCAACAGATCTGGACCGTTGGTTCTTATTGTCAAAGAGATCTGATGGTGAATAATTAATGAGCTATACAGCAGGTTTAGGAAGGTGCAAAAAAAAAAAATTATGTAATATAAAAGGCCAGATTACAACGGTAAGAAAAAAAAATATACAAAATTTTCTATAAATATCTCACCTTCTATTTTTACCTCTCACACCAAAAAAATCATCTTTCTTACTTCCTCAAAATTTTTTGTTCCTCTTCCTCATAGCTTTCATCTTCTGAAATTAATTTATTCCAATATGAGGGTACAAGCCAATACGAGCGTACATGATGCAGAACAGATGGCAGTCCAATTTGAAGAACAATTGGATCGTGCTAAAGGTGGAAAACGAAAAGTGACTAGTAGACGTGAAATGGGCTTCCGGTCTCCGATTGGGACGCACCTTACCTTTTCGAAAAGGGAATCGCGCCAGAAATCAAACTCGTTGCTTTGCCACGACCTGTGGCCTTTTTCGGGCTTCCGGGGTCGTTTAGGGCCTCAAAACTGCATTTTTCTATTTTTCTGCGTTTTGGTTTTTCTAGTTATTTTCGGGTTGTTTTCGTTTTTACCCATGGGCTTTAGGGTTTCATTGTTAGTCGCCCTAGGGTTTATTTTCTTATAAATAAGCCGCCTTAAGGCTGCAGAATGCATCTTTCATCTTTTATCAATAAAATTGAGATTATTCTCTTTTATCTCTGGTGGACTCCAGAATCCTTTGCTTAGGTTTATTGCTGGTAAACCTAGTTATCAATCCATCTGCATCAGGGTCTCCTCCACCTCCGAAGAACTCGACCCCGAGTTCTCTTCAGGATAAAGAGCCTCATCTTCACGAAACTCATGCAGATCAGCAACATTGAAAGTGTTAGAAATGCCCATTGAATCTGGAAGTGCAACAACCACTACTAGAAATCGGGCCTATAGGCACACCCAAAAATTCATCCCCATTGACTCTATTTGGGACGGTTAGCAGTGGGCATTGAGCAATAGAGTCAGATTTGTGTCCGTGACCATTTGTACAGACTCCATTGATAGAAAAATCTGTCTGTCCCATATTTGGACCACCTTTCCTATTTTCTTCACGATCTCTCTTCTCTCTCCTGACATTTTGCTTAATATTATATGATTCGTGTCCGTGGCAATTTGTGGTTTTCTGACAAAAAAAAAGCTTTTCTGTTCAGATCATGGGACCCATGTATGACAATTTCTTGTATTAAAAAATAAATACATTATTCTTTTATATCACAGATGAATACATTATTTTTTATACAACAGTCAAAAGTATTCAAAATGAATACACAATTGTCTTATACCACAAACATATACATTTTCTTTTACAGCACAGCATCACCTGAACTAAGTACGAGTTTCTTCTTGATATAACCCATGCTGCTCTAAATTTCACCATCTCTTCTTTTCCCAGATAACACCTAATCAACCCAAGAAACACATTCAGATCATTGATAAACAAGTGCTATAAACAACTGACTATCATTTAACATCCTGTTGGGAGTTAACATAATAGCTCTGGTTACTAACCTCAAGCTCAAATGGTATACTCCATTCATTCTGAGGTTGAGTCAAGGCAGCAATGCTTCTGTGAAAGCTTTTTCTTTTATTCAGACTACAGAGAATCTAAATTATATACTAGCTATATCAGCACAATCAAACATTTAAAAGAAATTAGTTGTCCACAGATTTTGAGACCTTGCTTTAATCAATCCACAATTGGCCAAAACCTAAAAGAGAATCAAGATAGAAAAATTAAGAAAAAACAACATCGAAGAAAAGTTAATAAAAAATTCATATAAAAAAGCTAAGTACAAAAAAAAAAAAAAAAAAAAAAAAACTAGTCTCAACAAACCCAAATATTTACCAAGAACTTGAAGACGAAAAATTAAAGAATCGGAGAAACCAAGTTCCATCTAATCTCAGTAACCTCACTTACCTAAAATTGACGAGGTAGCCCTTGCTTCGGTTCTGAGAAGGAGGGAAGACCGTCGGACTCTCTTTTTGATTCATGGCTTCTATGTGACATCTAGATGAATCGATCGAGGGACCGAATACAGAAGCTTCGGTTACACATTGTTGGATTTTGATGAAATCAGTATATGGGCAAAGATGATAAGAGGAAGAAGAAGCTGAAAGAGCGGCCATGGGTAAAGAGGTAGAAAGAAGATCTGGAGAAAAAAACAGAGAGAGATAATTGTGTGCGGCTGGGAAAATGGGAGACGTTAGTAAGGTTTTTTATTTATTTATTTTTAATGTCTAAAGCTGATAAGGGTTTAGTTTAAAAAAAAAAAAAAGTTTTTTGAAAAAAGAAAGAAGAAGGTTCATGAATGCTCTGGGCGACGGATAGAAGAGATATTTTAATAATTAATAGAGAGAGAAGATGGCTTTGTGCAGCTGGCAAAGGAAGAGAGTGAAAAAACAGAAAGAGGAGAGAGTACTTTGGCGACGGACGGATTTAAATTTAATGAATAAATCTCAAATGTAACTGTCATGATGTACTTTCATTGCGACGGTCAGATTATTTCGTCACTTAGCATTTCAAATTTGCGACGGATAGCTTATTTGGTCACTGTTACTGGTCATAATTTCACTAGAGCGACAGCTTTGTTCTAACTGTGGCAAAATTGTGATCATTGGTGCTTAATTGGCCACCAACTCCCCAACTGTACCTATTGTGCTGTGTCCATAGGCTGTTTTTCTAGTAGTGAACATAAGCATTATCATTGATCTTCTTCACCACCTTAAAAGGACCATATTTTCTGGGATTCAGCTTGTTATAGGTACCAACAGGAAATCTCTCGTTCCTCAGGAACACCATCACGTCATCACCTTCCTGGAACACTTCAACTCGCCATGCTTGTCAGCTGCAGCTTTATACTTTGCATTAGTTTGTTCCAATTTGGCCTTAACTGATTCTCGAACAAACTGCACATCCTTGGCCATGCTTTCAGCAGCAACACTAACACCAGGAACTTTAGGAAGCTTTACCAAATCCACCACATGTCGAGGAATAGCAGTATAAACTAAGGAGAATGGGGACTTCCCTGTTGCACTATGCACAGCACTGTTATAAGCAAACTCCACCTGTGGTAAAGCATAATCCCATTGTTTGGGCCTATCTCCACAAACACTCCGAACCATGTTACCCAAAGTTCGATTAGTAACATCTGTCTGTCCATCAGTTTGAGGATGAGCTGTACTGCTACGGTTCAAGGTTGTTCCAAACACTCTCCACAACGTAAGCCAAAAGTGACTAAGGAATTTCGTGTCTCTATCAGACTTGGGCACTCCATGCAAACGAACCACCTCCCTGAAAAACAGTTTGGCTATATTGGACGCATCAGCAGTCTTCTTACAAGCTATAAAGTGCGCCATCTTAGAGAACCTGTCAACTACCACAAACACAGAATCCACACCTCTTTGGGTACGGGGTAATCCCAGCACAAAATCCATAGCAAGATCCTGTCAAATATCATCAGGAACAGGTAAAGGAAGATAAAGTCCTATGTTTTGGGACTGACCCTTAGAAACCTGGCAGGTGTAGCACTTCCTCACGATAGTTCCTGCATCCTTTTTCAACTGTGGCCATAAATACCTCTCCTCAAGGCTGGCAATAGTTTTGTCTCGGCCCAAGTGTCCACTCAAACCCCCTCCATGCAGATCTCTAATCAGTTTTTCTCTCAATGAAGAACTAGGGATACATAGCCGATTGCCTTTGAACAAATATCCTTCATTCACATAAAAATCTGCAACTGCATTATTGTTACTGCACTTGGTCCAAATCTCCTTAAAATCGGTATCTTCCTCATACAACTCCTTCAAGAGCTCAAACCCCACAATCTCCTGAGCTCAGGTGACCAGCAAGGAAGCCCTCCTACTCAAAGTATCTGCCACCCTATTAAGAGTACCAGATTTATGTTGAATCACAAAAGGAAATTTCTGCAGAAAACTCACCCACCTTGCATGCATCTTATTCACAGTTTTCTGATTATTAAGGTACTTCAAGGCTTGATGATCCGTGAATAGTACAAATTCTCTCTGAATCAAGTAGTGTTCCCATTGCCTCAATGCTCGGAACACTGCATAAAATTCTTGATCATAAGTACTCCACTTCTGACGAGCTTCACTCAGCTTTTCACTAAAGAATGCTAATGGTTTCTTCTCTTGTGACAATACAGCACCTACTCCCACGCCACTAGCATCACATTCAACCTCAAAAACCTTATCAAAATTAGGAAGAGCGAGAACTGGTGCAGTACAAAGCTTTTCCTTGATCAAGGAAAAACTCTTCTCTTGTTCCTCTCCCCACTAAATTTTGCCTTTCTTCAAACATTCAGTAATAGGGGCAGTAATGGTACTGAAATTCTTCACAAACCTCCTGTAGAAGGTAGCTAAACCATGAAAGCTCTGCACCTCAGAAGCTGTTTTTGGAGCTGGCCATTCTCTTATAGCTCGTACTTTCTCTTCATCAACCTGAATGCCTTCTTCTCCAACCACAAATCCCAGAAATAATAACTTGCTGGTGCAGAATGTACATTTTTTTAGGTTGATGTACAGTTTATTCTCTTGTAAAGCTCCCAAACCCTGCTTCAAGTGCACCAGATGTTCTTCTTTGGTCCTGCTATATATCAGTATGTCATCAAAATACACTACTACAAAGGAACCTATAAAAGGGCAAAGAACCTGGTTCATAAGCCTTATAAAAGTGCTGGGTGCATTAGACAATCCGAATGGCATAACCATCCACTCGTACAAGCCATCCTTGCTCTTAAAAGCTGTCTTCCATTCATCCCCTGGCTTGATTCGAATCTGGTGATATCCACTTCGAAGGTCTATCTTGGTAAACACTTTGGAACCTTCTAGCTCATCAAGCATGTCTTCCAAATGAGGAATAGGAAACATGTACTTCACAATTATCTTATTAATGGCCCTGCTATCAACACACTTCCGCCATTGATTGCCCTTCTTAGGAACAAGGAGGACTGGAACTGCACAAGGACTCATACTCTCTCGAATGAACCCTTTTTTCAACAAGTCTTCAATCTGCTCTCTCAAAATCTCATTCTCCTTAGGACTCATTCGGTAATGTGGCAGATTGGGCAAGCTAGCTCCAGGCACTAAATCAATCTGATGTTGAATGTCTCTCATAGGTGGCAGCTCATTGGGCAACTCATCCGAGATCAACTCTTCAAATTCCCCCAACATGTCCTGCACTTCCTTGGGGATCACCACTTCTTCCTTTTCTGCAGACAACAACCCCTTTATCACCACTGGACAGAAAACCTCAGATTCTTTAAAGGCCCTCTCCATCTCAAGTTCACTGCTAGACAAGGTCAGGAAACTCTCCCCTTTCTTCACACCAGATTTCTCAAATTGACACACAGGAGCCATAGCAATTTTATGGTTATTCCACATAAACAACATCACATTGTCCCTGCCTTTATAAGTCACATCCACATCATATTGCCAAGGTCGTCCAAACAAAATATGACAAGCATCCATATCAATAATGTCGCACAAAACTTCATGTTTATAATGCTTACCAATGGATACCGGTACTTTGCAGGATTCAACAACTCGAACTTGTGGACCTTTCTTGACCCACCTGAGGGAATAAGGTGTCTCATGAGGCTACGTAGGTAACTGCAAATACTCCACCAGTTTCTTGGTACAAAATTTTCGCAGCTACCATTATCCACAATTAAATTGCACACTTTGTTATTAATGGAACAAAGTGACCTGAAAATATTGCGTCGCTGCCCCTCTTCTTTAGGACATAGTAGAACCCGCTGCAACACAATATTAACCTTCTCAGGAGATTCCTCCTCCGCAAACTCAGCCCCATCATAATCGCCATCTCTTCCAACTTCTTCTTCATCCTCATCATAATCATCTATAAGGGCAGGTCTCCTCTCAGGGCATACATTAGATCTATGACCAGGCTTGTTGCATCGATAACAAATTTCTGTTGTAGGCCTAGCATAGGGATTATTAAACCTCTGGTTCGGGGCCCTGTTTTGAGCACCACTAGAACTGCCAGCCCCTTTAAAAGGAGGATTGGAAGCCCTAAAAGCACCTTCTGTTTTCTGCAGTGTGGGTTTACCCTTGTCAGTTGAGGCGTTTACTAAATCTGTGCTCCTTTGGGAGTTATATCTCTGGAAAGAAGAAGCTCGTGAAGGCTTCTCTAACAACTCTGCCTTCAATGCTAGGTTTGAAGCTTCTGCCATAGTATGAACAGTTTGCAACCCGATTTTCTCCTGAATGGAAGGCTTCATCCCACTGACATAACGAGCCACCTTCTGCCCCTCAGTTTCTCCCAATAAATTCTAGGGCTGGGATCGGTTCTGTTTTTCAATTTTTTTGCAGGAACCGGAACCAAAACCGATGATGTTTTTTTGGTTCAGTGTTGCTCCGTTTTTTTGCCGGAACCGACTTGGAACTGTTCGGTTACGGCTTGTAACCGGTTCCTGTACACACAGCAAAACAGCAGCAAACCTATCCAGTTTCTCAGCTTCCCAGCCACATTATGTTCTGCAATTTTCTCAGTTTCTCCATTAAAGAACACAACAGAACTGAAGAGGAGAAGAGGATGAGAAGAAGAATATAGCTGCCATTTTAGATTCTTTCAAGTTCCAACAGCAATCTGCAGATTAACAATCCAACACGACATTATGTCATTATCCAAAGTCAAAACACATGAAGATGGAAAAACACATCAAATTGCACAGTTTAAATGCAAACAACAAATCTAAAACACAGCAAACTGATAAATCTAGAACATAAATCCATGCAATAGATCTGGAGAAATCTCATACCAGTAGTTATGAAGAAGAAGAAGAAGAAGACAAGATCGATTCAAATTGATGAAATATGCCTCCAGTAGTCTGGTACAACCTCTATAAGACTGAAATAATAGCTATGAAGAAGTGCATAAGAATTAAGAAGGAAGAGGAGGAGGAGAGAAGAAGAATGGTTGCCGCCGGGGAGGGGGGAGGGAGATATGGAACTATGGAAGTATGAATAAAAAGAAACAGAGAAAGAGACAGAACAGAGAAAGAGAAAGAATAAAGAAAGAGAAAAGTAGACAATAAAGAAAGAGAAAGGAAATAAAGAAAGAGAAAAGGAGAGAATAAACAATAAAGAAAGAGAAAGGGAGGTGGTGGACAACCGAGAGACATAGAGAAATGGGAATGGGAGGGTGAGGTTTGTATTTTATTAGAAAAAAAAAAAAAAGACAGAATAAGGGTTTGGGTAGTTGAAAGTGACTTTATGGGAAAAGAGTAAGACTGACAGCACGTGTAGGTTGAGTGTTTGACTATGGGTATCGGTTCCAGACACTCTTCCAGAATTAAGAACCGAAACCGAACTGAAAACTCACAAAACGGTTCGGTTTTGAAAATAAACCGATTTTGACAGCCAAGAACCGCACCGAACCGCACCAAATCGGCAATTTCGGTTCGGTTCTTTCGGTTTTCGGTCTAAAAATCCCAGCCCTAATAAATTCAAGCTTTTCAAGGGAGGAGGAAAAATTTGAAAGTCGAATATTATGTTTGGCATTGTTCATTAAGGCAAGGGAAAAATTGGTATAAGAGTGGTGCAAATATGATTGATGAGGTATGATTTTGTAGTGTAACACGATTATTAATTTTTATGATTTTTTTTAGTTTATATTAAAATTTAATTACTTGATACATTCTACCTTAATTATTAGTTGATATATTTTGTTGATAATTATACTTTAGATTATTAGTTGATATATTAAAATTTAGTTGATAATTATACTTCAAATTAGTAGTTGATAATCATATTTTATACTTAAAATTATTAGTTGATACATTATACTCACCTTATACTTAAAGTTACTAGGTGATGTAGTAAAATTTAATTAGTTGATACATTGTACTAGGCCTGGGCACGGCCCTAACCCGCAAGCAGTTTTATAGGGCCCGGGACTAAGCCCGAATTAAACGGGCCGAGCCCAAATTTTAATTTCCACAATTAGGGACTGGGAAAGGCCAGGACTGGATAGAAACGGGCCAGTCCCTGATGATTTTTGGGCCCAAATCCATAACTGGAAAATCACCATAAAAAATAATAAAAACACCTGAAAGTGGAGTTCATTCTTCCAATTCTACAGAAAAAACATTGCTAGCAGATGACAAGTTGTATACTAATCAATGTTCTAAAAATCGGCGCCTAGGCGCTAGGCGCAGCTATACTGTTTCAATTCTCCCCTAGTCGAGCGAGCTGGGCGCTGGGAATAAAGTCAACCGCCTAGGCGGCGTTGGGCGGCTCTGCTTGGGCACTAGGCGCTGGACGACTAGGCAGCTTCCTTTTTTTTTTTTTCTTTTAATCCTTGTCAAAACTCAATAATGAAGATTCATTCTCTCAACTAAAAACCCAATACTCTGACTTGATCAAAGCAACGAAGATCGATGGATTGTGCTTTGGAAGAGTAGACTTTCGCTTTTGGCTTCGCTGTTGACGGGATCGGGGAAAGAGAACTTTAGGAGACGAGGAGGAGGAGGGCGAGAGGAACGTCATTAGGAGCGCTGCAGAATAACGAATGATGGGGTTGATGGGCTGGATGAATTTTCAGATCAGCGGCAAAGCTTCTTTGCAAGATCGGACCGGGGAGGAGGGGGGAAGAGAGAGAGAGAGCACTGCGGCACATATTTCCTTACTCTTCTAGATTAGCTGATACACCCAGCTGCCAGCAATGACTTTATATTTATCTTTTCAAAAACAACATTATAAAATCATTATATTGTTTAAAGAAATTATATAAAAGTAGTTGGTGTTCAAATTGGTGAGTCATGCACGTGGATATCTATTAATCTCAACACATGTTTATCATTAATCCCTTGGATATTAAGTGGAGATAATTCAACAAAAGAAAAAAAATCACAAGCACACTAATTTATTTATACAATTATATGTTATAAAAGTAAAAGTAAATTAAAAAAAAAAAAAAACTTCCTAGTCCCCTCCTAGGCCTCTGGGTGCTAGGCCCCGGGCTGCCGCCCGACTAGCTCCTAGCGTTTTTTAGAACCTTGATACTAATCCCTAACTACAACTTCCTCTATTATTATTCTATACACCCAACAACTCCACACCAACATCTTGATATTTGCTTTCAACTTTCCACCCAAGATTTTTAGGTTAAAAACCATGGACCTGGAACTAGTGTTCCGACTCGAACTAGTCTCCATCTTTCTCTTTGTTGGCTTCTGCGAAGTTGCATCATCTCCCTCAATCGCTTGACTCGCCTCACCACCCTGGGAAGCCTGACTTGCAGACACCATATATGTTGCTGCTATTTCCATTTAGACGAACTGGGTTTTTCACTTTTTCAAGATTTAGGATTGGAAAATTTAAGATTGTGGTTTCAAAATGGATTGGAATTTTGGAAGAGATGTTGGGTCCGCTGGAATTTAGGCATGGGATTGGAACTTTAGGGTTAGAGAAATTTAGGGTTCTTCGTTCTTATTCTTCGAAGAATAGAGAGAATTTGAGTTAGAGAAATTAGGATCAAGTGGTCAACTATGGATTAGAAAAGTAGAATAATGAAGACTTTGGATGATCTACTAAGACTTAGGATTGTATGTACAGCCTGTAACAGACAGACATATGTCATAATGGCATTTATAACCTATTCGGGCTTTTATTCAGGCTTTCACGTTGGTGTACTCTCAGGCCCGGGACCCGCCCGTTTTATTCTTAAACGGTCCGAGCCTTAAATTTCTGAGTTTGTTTTTCTTCAAAGCCCAGCCCAAACCCGACGGTCCAGACCGATCTGATCCAGGTTTTCGGGTTTTCAGGTTAAAATGCCCATGCCTACATTGTTCCTCATTTATATTTGTACTAATAGATTTAAAAAAAAAATAAAAAAATAAAAAAAACATAGCAACGTCAAGCACACGATTTGTAGAGAGCTGCAATGACCAAAGTGAAAGGAAGGCCAAAAAGAGGTGATTTCAGTAGTTTAGAATGTTACGAGGTTGTGTTGGGCTTTCAACAATTTAGTGACATTCCAAGCTATACCTCTTCGACTGGAGGAACCTCAAGGGGAGGAAGTGAACAATGCACACACAACAATCCGTTCATGATTCTCATGTCAACTTGGACATAGATACAGATGAGGTAAATGCCGATGTAACTCTCAATCCTTCGGTGAGGCTTCAAGGAAAGAAGGCTGCTAAAGATGTATCTGGAAAGGAAAGAAGGCATCTAATGATTCCAATCCTCTGGCATCCGACGTGGAGACTATAGCAATCAACCAAACATCGATGTTGTCAGCCATGCAAAAACGCAATAAGGAATATGCTCGACATCTCCATGACTTACAACAATGAGATTATATACGCTTACAAATGGATATGCGAAATGACACATTTAAAATTCAAGAGAGGAAAGAGCGAATTATAGAGATGGACACAAGTAAGATGACGCCAACCAAAAAGAAATATTGGCAAAGAAAGCAAAAAAAAGATAGCAGAGAAAGAAATTGAAGATGCAACTAGTAGATCGAACTTCCCACAACCACCATTCATCGGCGGATATTATCCACAAGCACCTTTTACCGGTGTCTTCCCACAACCTCCTTTCACCGTGGATACAGTAGATACCTCCACTAGCATGGCTTATTCTCTATGTCACCAAGCATAAGCAACACCCTCTTAGTGGGCCCACAAACCATGGTGGGACCCAAACGCAACATGCATCCTGTAGCCCGAAGTTCAAGCTACGCCACGGTAGTCGGAAGCTGCCAATACCTCACTGGGAAGCAACCTTCCCGGCCTTGCCAAGTTACCTTTACAAACATGCTTTTTAAGACTAGAATAGTGGTTTTAGCATCCCACATGAAAGAAAATGTAAAGGATAGGGGTTCCCTTACCTATAAAAGGGATCCCTCCTCACACTTAGAAGCCATCCCATTACATACTCCACTCATGTAATCAACTTGGGCCGCAAGGCCCAAACACACATAGTACAATATTTAAGTAGCGGGAGACGAACCATTATACTCCTCGTATCTCTCTCTCTCTCTTACTCTCTTTCTATAAAGCTAACTAGAGCCTTCGGTTCTAACATCAACATTGGCGCCATCTGTGGGAAGCCGATACAAAGGCTTCATCACCTACCAAACGTTAAGTCACCTTAGCGAAGTTTAAAGAAATTGTTTCTTTCTTCTTTTCCTATTTGAGTTATCTACTGTGGTCGCTCACTGGGCACCAATCTTCTTTGATAGTCACTCAATCTTCTTTCAACTCCACCATCAAGCTTGCATTTCTTGGCAACTTATGCCTAGCCCAGTTCACGTGCAAAGTTTCAAGTCAAAATGAATTTAATTCCATCCCCTCCATGGCGGTATCAAAAAAAAAAAAATTGCTCAATCCGATCCTTGGCAACAACTCACTTAGCAGTAACAAAAAAAAAAAAAAAGATTTGTAATCGCTCTGGGCACCCATGAGGCAAGTGATCAAATGGGCATAGATTTCCCCAAAGCGTTAGTCACATCTTACCGCCAGCGCCAGTAGTCCTTAATTACATTCCAAGATCTTACTTTTTGCACTAGACGTATACAACGTTCACTTGCATCCGCCAATCATAGGCACATCCATGACGAGCTCCGGGCAAACCTTTGGTCAGCGTTAAAGGTGCGTGTTAATGTCTAAAAGTCTGGCGGTAGCCGGACCTTAGTTAACGCTGATCCGTTGGGCGGATCGATACTTGTGTTAATGTTGTAGTCCCCGTTACCTGTCAAGTAAAATACAACGAGCGTCAGAGGGAGACCGCGCTGGGCGGTCTTCAACTCTCCGATGCCTAAGTTAGTCAATGTATTTATGTTGACAAAGTAACAGCAGGTAAGTATTGAATGCGTAATTAATGAGGAGAGAGGAGAGAACCTTTTATAGGTGAGGAAGAGACTGATCTTGTCTTTGTTTTCGATGTGGGACTGATATGCTTCAGTTCTCAGTTTCAGAAGCTTCTGATGCCATCTTGGCGCGGCGCGTGGCGGCGCGTCAGTGGCGATCTGGAGGTGGTTCAATGCTGCGGTTGTAGCCCGTCTGGCGGTGTGTCTGCATGTCATTCCTTAGGTTGGAATTAGCACCTTTAGCGGTACAATGAGCATGGCCCATTATAGCTAATTATGCTTGCAAATGTACATGTATGTACAAGTCCCCCAAGTCCCCAGTCAAGGAGGGCAATCTTGGTTGGGGAGTTGTTCGGCGGTTTGAAGCGTTTTCCTCCGCTAGACTTGCAAGAGCATAATTAGCATCAGTGCGTTGTCAACCGTTGGTTTTACTGAGCAAACGCTTTGTACCCTTTCGAGTGGGCCCCTGCTGGGCCCCCCAGGGAGTCCCTCACTCCCCGGCGAAGATAGACCTCCGGACGGTCAGTAATTTGTTTGATGAGGGGGAGCTGCACTGAGCAGAGGGTGTTGGGTAGCGAGCCCAATGTTTAGCACCCAAATGACGGGGGTCAACGTGCCTGATCAGGGCCGTCGTAGACTTTTTGACTAGTCCCCGTGTCCCGTAGGGACGGTCTGACTGTAACGCCGCGTAGCTGTCGTTGTCAGAGTGAGGCGTAGCCTCGGGATTTTCGTTGGCGGAAATCCCCCCGCTGGATGCAGCAGGAAGCAGCGTCCGATAGACGTGCCTGGCGGTATTTTTGCAAGATGAAAAAGGGGGTTCCGCCAGAGGTGTGTAGCAAAAGACACCGTGTTTGCAGGATGGCAAGGGAGAAGTCCCGCTGGCAGGGCTTTGCTCAGCGGAGCCTTCATCTCTTGGAAAAGGACAAGGGAGAAGTTCCGCTGGCGGGGTTTCGCTCAGCGGAGACTTCGTCACTTGAGAAAATGACAAGGGAGAAGTTCCGCTGGCGGGGTTTCGCTCAGCGGAGACTTCGTCACTTGAGAAAATGACAAGGGAGAAGTTCCGCTGGCGGGGTTTCGCTCAGCGGAGACTTCGTCACTTGAGAAAATGACAAGGGAGAAGTTCCGCTGGCAGGGTTTCGCTCAGCGGAGACTTCGTCGCTTGAGAAAATGACAAGGGAGAAGTTCCGCTGGCTGGGTTTCGCTCAGCGGAAACTTCGTCGCTTGAGAAAATGACAAGGGAGAAGTTCCGCTGGTGGGGTTTCGCTCAGCGGAGACTTCGTCACTTGAGAAAATGACAAGGGAGAAGTTCCGCTGGCGGTACTTACGAAGTTGTCCCTATGGTGGTTAACACGTGTCGAATATACAGCGGGTTAGCGTGCGTAGGCTTGTTTCCAGGCCTGTCCGCCTTCTGGCCTTTAATGACAATAACTGTAGGTTTCGTAACCGAGGTAACGCCTCGAGTACTCCGGAGAGTAAGTGGAAACTGATAACACGTGTATGGCTGGTATGTGATGCCGTTATGGAGCGGACGGCCTAGGATGCGTTGATGCCGACATAAAAAGGGAGGGGGAACCGTGGGAGATTTGACAGTTTGTGAAAATTTGAAAACCTAGTTATCGTCTGCGAGCCCTGTTTTTCCGAGACCGGAGGGAGAGCTTACCGAAGTTTTGGGTATACTATTCCCGGAGAGAGTACGGTAATAGCCTCTCAGGATTGCCGTTCGCCATCGTGCAGAAGACCTTACCACCGAGGTTGGTACCTGGATTTCCCCTTTTCTGCCCTTTTGCTTCTGCTAGTTTCTGGGTTTTGCTGTGTTTGTTTTTTCTGGGTGTGTTCTGAGGTGTGAAATGGGGTTTTTTGTGGGGGGTTGAATGATGGTTGGCCAATGCGTTTAGTGGTTTAGGATTTAGATAGCCGAGTCTGGGTTGAGTGCGTTTGTTTGTACTTTGGAGTTTTCTGGGTTTTGTTCTTGATTATTTTGGCTATATCTGATGCGAGAATAGGCTAGATCTATGTTTGTGCTAACTGATGTGGGTTTTAGGGTTTTGGGATGGCTAGCGTTATAGAGATTTCGAGCAGTGAGGATTACGGGTCTGACATGTCGCTCAGCGCGGCGGATGGGATTTTTATTGATTCGTTGCGTCCGTCTGCCCATGCAGGAACCTCACTGCCAGAACCGCTAGAAGTCGAGCCGCTACAGACCATCCTCTGGGAAGTAACCATGGGTCGTGGTCAGCGTCCGGAGAGTTCCAGGGCGGGTGAGGCTGCTGCCGCTAAAGCTAGGCGCGACGAGCGCCTGGCGAGCAATAGTGCTGCCAGCGGCTCCGCTGGGGAGGAAGAAACAGCGGAGCAGAATGTTGAGTCAGCGTGGTTCCTCCCGGATGGGACAGCTGTTGACGAGGCGGGAGGGGGGATGAGCGGTACTGCTGTCACTCGACTAAAGCAGACGTTCCGGTTGCCGGGGTCGGTGAAGCTGCGCCCACCGACGGCTGATGAGAAGGCGTCGATTCTCCCGGCGGGGTGTGCGGCCGTGCACGAGGCCATATTCCGCCAAGGAGTGACACTCCCGCTGGTGCCCAATCTCCAAATCCTTGTGTGCGAGTTTGGCCTCGCCTTTGGTCAGATCTGTCCCAACATGTGGCGGTTGATGTTGGCGATGAACTCCTTGTGGCGCTTGTCGGGGTGCGAGGGGCCTACCGTGGAGGAAGTGCTTCACTTCTACGAGTTAGTGTATGTGAAGCGCCAAGGCTGCAAAGGGCAAGTAAACTTGAGTCGCCGGCAGGGAGCGCCCAAGCTGATCGAGAATCTGAGGGACTCCATGTCCTATTGGCGGGGGACCTTCTACGTTGCTACAGACGGTTGGGAGTACCACGCTAGGTCGAATGAAGAAGGGCCGTCATTTAGGATTAAGTCTGAGTTCCAACCTATTCGAGGTTGGTGTCCGGTGTCCGCTGAAAATGTTTGGCGTGCTTATGTGCTTGAACTTGTATTCTTACTAACGACGTGTTGTTTTTTTTGTGCAGCGGGACTTCGGTATATGCTGACGCGCGAAGAAGAGTGCCGCGTGGCGAGGATCAGAGGTTGCTGGCGGAACCGAAACTTGCTTGATTTCCGCCTGCTGACTGGTTGGGAGTTACTGGTCGACCTGCGACTAACACGCTCCATTGGTGAGGAGTCTACCCTGTCGTTTCGTATTATACTTTTGAATTGTGTCTGACTGGTGGCTGTCTTCCTTTTTTTTTTTTTTTTTTAGAAACTCCGCCGGGCAACAAATCAAGTCGCGACGCATTTGAGAAGGCGATGGATCGGGCGGAGATAGAAAATTTTTTGGAGGCCATGTATGCCGAGGGGCTGGCGGCCCAGCAGACTGTGGTGAACCCGGAGACGTTGGCGTTGAGCCAGTCCGAGGTTCCGGTGGTGATGGCGATGCCGCACCAGTCTCACCTTGGTGAAGATGGTCTGTCCACGGTGCAGGCGGGGACCCAGACGGCCGCCGGGGATCAGAGGGGGAGCGCTGCGGCCGGGCCATAGAAGGAGCGGATGCCTGCCCAAAGGGGTGGTCCTCATAAAGTGGTTCCACCGGCGGAAGGTGTCGTTGTGACAAGGGAGGAACCGCCAGTGAGGGCGACGAAGACCGCCGCTGGGAGCCAGAGGGTGCTGGAGAAAAAACGCCGGACGGCTGAGTCTCCTGACGAGGAAGAGGGAGATGAGGTGGAGGTGGTCGGGGCCTGCCGACAGAAGAAGGCCCGCCAAGCTCCTGCAAAAACTGCGGCGGTGGAGGGAGAGGCGCCCGCCGTCAGCGATCTGGACTCCTTCGCCGAGTATGAGCCATTCATGACAGAAGGGGAGCGGGAGTTCCTCTTCCATCTGTGCGAGCGGCTGGGGTTCGGGGGTCTGGCGGGCATATCGCGCCCGACGGCAATTGACCAATCGCCCTTCAGCTCGGCGTTTGGTCAAATATCGGCGGGGTTACACGATATGTTCGTGGCGGCGTCAAAGCAGCCCCGGGTTGAGGAAGAGCTCAAGGGAGAAATAGGAGGTCTCCAGAGGGAGTTGGCGGAGGCCAAGGAGAGACTGGCGGAGATCGAGCGGGGACTGGTCAAGGCGGAGTGTGATTATGCGGACGCCCGCGGCAAGCTTAATGCGGCCATCCGGCGGGATCTGGAGAGGAATGAACACGTCTCCAAGTTGGAGCAGGAGATCGGGCTGCTGCAGGAGCGGATAGCCGCTAAAGACAAGAAGCTCATTATAGTGCAGCGGGAGTCCGCCGAAGGATGGCCGAAATGAAGCGGCTGGGGGTGAGGTTACCCGCCTGAGAGCTGAGGCGAGCACCGCTGTGGCCGCTGCTGTTGAAGCATTCAAGCAGTCGGCGGAGTTTAAGAAGACGCTGACCGAAGCGGCGAAGTCTGGGGCCCGGGCCAATATAGATATGTTGAAGCGGAAGGGTGCCATTGACTTTGTAAAGGCGTCGCAGCCTGACGTGTCGCCGGTCGAAAGTGTCCCGGCGGAGACAGAAGTGCCCGCCCCAGCTGTAGGTACTCATTCGGGCAGCGGGGAAAGTGGCCCACATCCGACGGAAGGGTCCCAGCAAACTCCCCAGCAGACCCCGTCGGAGGTGTCACGTGCCGGATTTCTGGAGGCACACACCCGGGCTGACGGCACCATAGAGACCCCCAGTCCGACAGCCCGAGGGTCCGATCAAGCAAGCCGATCGGTCGCGCCGCCAGCCTTTGAAGCAGCAGAGGCCGAAGCCAACCGCTGAACCTATCTGAGACCTCCAAAGTTTTTTTTTTTTTTTTTGTAGCCGCTGAGGCACACTAGTTTGTAAAGAATTTTGTGGAATAAAGTAAATTTCTGACTTGGTTTGCCATGATGTGTGTGTAGTATTTTTGAGTTATATTTTCTTTTGTCGATCAATGGAACATTAAAGGAATTAAGATTGGTCCAAGTGCACCACGTAGCGGACGGGGTCCGCCGACGATTGCTGGCGTTGCCAGTTGCCCCCAGTGCTAGACTTGGTAACAATGGTCTGAATAATTCCTCGTTTCATTGATGGCTGACTGATCAGCGTACAAAAGTGGGGTAGTACCCGTTGGGTAGCTTCCCTTAGCTAAACATTTGAACAAAAGATTTAGCTAAGTCAAGATGCGCATGGGTAGCGGTTTGACTATTTGTAATAATACCGAAGGTGTTCAGTATTCCAAGGGCGGGCCGATGTGACGCCGTTCTTGTCCATTAAGTAGAAGGTGCCTGGGCTAACGACTTCCACAATTTTGTACGGGCCCTCCCAAGTTGGGCGGAGTTTTGTCGGTGGCGGAATGACTTCCTTCATGACCGAGTCCCCCAGTTGGAGGTTCCGGGCCCTGACTCTGGCGTTGTAAAAACGTGATACCCGTTGCTTGTTTTGCAGATTGTGTAAATGGGCCTTGAGTCTTTTCTCTTCTAGGAGGTCCCTGTCCAAGTTGACGCCGGCGCTGTTGGTCTCTGGGCAGTAGCCTTCGACTCTAGCGGTAGGCTGAGTAACTTCAATGGGTAAGACAGCCTCTGTGCGGAACATCATACAAAAAGGAGTTTCTCCGGTGGCGGAGGTTGGAGTTGTTCGGATGGCCCACAGGACTTCTGGGAGCCTTTCCGCCCATAAACCCTTGGCGTCGTCGAGCTTCTTTTTTAACAACTTTTTGATTATCTTGTTTGCCGCTTCGACCTGGCCGTTGGTCTGGGGGTGGGCGACAGATGCAAACCTCAACTTGGTGCCTAAGTTGGTGGTGAAGGAGATGAGCTCGTCATTGTTGAACTGTGTGCCGTTGTCTGTGATGATTGTGTGTGGGACACCGTAGCGGCAATAGATATTCTTCCAAAGGAAGTGAATTACCTTGGCGGTAGTTATTGCCGTCAGTGGCTCTGCCTCTATCCACTTGCTGTTGTAATCAATGGCAACAATGATGTATTTGAATTGACCTTTGGCAGTTTGGAACTTTCCCATCAGGTCAAGGCCCCACGTGGAATGAATCCATGGGCCCACGATGATTGACAGTGGTTTCGCTGGTGCGTGTGGGAGATCTGCAAACTATTGGCATTTGTGGCAAGACCTCGAAATCCGCCGGGCGTCATCGCCAAGTGTGGGCCAAAAGTAGCCTTGTCGCATTGTGTGGTTGGTCAGGGATCTGGCGCTCGAGTGGTTTCCGCATTCCCCGCCATGGATTTCAGTTAGGACAACCCTTCCCTCCTCTGGGGTTAGACAGCGGAGGTTAGGATGGGTGAATCCCTGGCGGTAGAGCTTGCCGTGCTGGATGTTGTAGCGGGTTGCTCTTCGCTGGAGCTGTCTTGCCTGGACCTTATCTTCTGGCAACGTTCCGTTGCGCTTATATGTGATATCTCGTCCATCCAGCTGGGGTTGACTGAACGTTGAAGATTTCCGCCAGGGTCTTTGTGATACTTGGCTTGTCCAGGCACTCCACCCTTGTGTCCGCTGGACTCTGATGTGGTTGGGCCAGTCTCGCCAGTGAATCAGCCTTAGCGTTCTTTTCCCTGGGGATCTGTGTGATTGTATGGAATTTGAACGCAACGTTTTGACGTACCCCAAATATAACTGCTGGTCCTTGGCTTAGCTGCGTTCTGGTTGACGACTAGTTGGGAGTCGCTGAATATGTTGACGCTGTCAGCTCCTGAGTCAATGGCGAGGAGTCTGCGCCTCGTTCCGCCATATTGTGAAGCTTTGAATGAATTTCAATGCGTACTCTGCGTTTCCCCCGGGTGTTAAGATTCCGGTTTTGGCACAGGCGGAGCCGTCCACATGTAGGTCCCAATCTTTGAGTTGCCTCTGTACTGGTTACTATTTCTGTTCCGGCTTGTTTGAGTATCGGGTTCCGGCTGACGCTCAGTAAGTTCAGCGATGAAGTCCGCTACTGCCTGGCCCTTCATGGCGGTTCTTGGCTTGTACTCTATGTCAAATTCGCTGAGTTCAATCGCCCACTTAAGGCCCTGAGTGCAGGGCTTTGCATCACCTGCCTCAGCTTGGTTAACACATGGATCTTGGAAATATTGCCTGAGGCGTCTGGCGGCAACGATAAGTGCAGGGACTGTCCAACGGTGAATATCTTGTTTCTGCTATTATGCCTCTGCCGGCGTTGGGTTCATCCTGTCCCCCGAACAATGGCGCAACTTATTGCCGTCGCCGAGAAGGTATATGAATAGTGTCTCTCCTTTGATATTCTTTTAGGCTCTGGAACGCCGCCTGACACTCTGGGTTCCAGTCGATGACCTCTTGTGAGTTGTTTTGAGGAGTTTGAAGAATGGGGCGCACTTGTCCTCGAGAAAGGGCGGTTAACTTCTTGGAGCTGGACGACTTGGGGTCCGACAGGTAAGGATGGCTGTACCATCTGGGAGCCTCGATACCTCGCTCGCTGACGATGTAACCCAGAAATTTGACTGACGCAAGAAACATTTTTCTGGGTTGAGGCGCATACCGTAGGCCAGGAGGATGGTTACTATGATCCTGAGGTTTGCCACATGTCTGGCCTTTATGCTTTAACTAGCATGTCGTCCACATAGACCTCGATGATTTTTCCCAGATGCTCAGCGAACATGGCGTTCATCAACCGCTGATAAGTTGCACCGGCGTTCTTCAGACCAAATGGCATGACATTGTAGCAGTAGAGGCCTTCGGTGGTGAAGGTGGTGCATTCTTGGTCGCTGGGGTGCATTTTGATCTGATTGTATCCGGAGAAGGCATCCATCATGCTGAGGAGTTCGTGTCCGGCGGTTGCATCGACCAGCTGATCGATGCGAGGTAGCGGGAAACTATCCTTTGGGCATGCCTTGTTGAGATTTTTGAAGTCGACGCACATCCGCCACTTGCCGCTGGGATTTTTTACCATTACCAGATTTGAGATCCACTGAGGGTAGATGACTTGGCGGATGAATCCAATGTCTCGTAGTTTGGCGACCTCTTGTCCGATTGCCTGGTATTTTTCCTCATCAAAAGCCCTCCGCTTCTGCTTGATGGGATAAAAGGAAGGTTTGATGGTTAGCTTATGAGTGATTATTTCAGTGGAGATGCCAGGCATGTCCGCATAGGACCATGCAAAGACGGTGGCGTTGTCACGTAGGAACTGAGTGAGTTCTGCCTCCACTTCTGGGTCTAGTTGGGCGCCTATGCGGACTGTCCTCTCAGGATGCTCGTCTGAGATGCAGACGACCTTCAGCGACGTGTCCGGGTTGATCGGCTCCTTCATTACATATTTCTTCTCCTCATCTCTAGGATCCTCAAAGATATTCGGTGGTGGTGGGTCATTGCCCACTGTCAGGATTTCATAGCGGCGCGTCGAACGCGCTATAGTTGTTGAATAGCATTCTCGTGCCAGCTGTTGGCTTCCCCTTACACAGCCTGTGCCGTTGGGCGTGGGGAACTTCATGAGAAGCATGTATCTGGCAATGATGCACTTGAGCTTATTAAGCGCTGGTCGACCAATGATGGCGTTGTACGAACTGACACAGTCGACTATGATGAACTCCGTGTGTACCTCCGCCATACAGGGACTAGTGCCAATAACTAGTCGCATGTAGTCCGACCCTAGTGGTTGTGTGATGTCACCGGAGAAGCTGAGCAGTGGCTCGTGATCCTGGAGTAGTTTCCTGTTCCGCTTGAGATGGTCGTAGCAACCGCTGAAGATGACGTTGACAGCGGACCCGCTATCCACCAAGATTCTCCCCACCGAGAATTTGCCAAGAATGGCATCGACCAAGAATGGGTCGTCATGGGGTAAATGTACTCCGCGCTCCTCCTCCTCTGAAAAGGTAATAGGCTCCCAACCTGATCTCGGTAGTTTGGCGGATCTTTCGTAGCGGATGTTGCAAACTTCCTTCGGGTGGTTGGCGCGCTCATATCGCTTTCTTGCCCTGTGAGACATGTTGGTGATTGGAGCACCGCCATCGATGGTATTGATGCGGCCCAAGGTTTCAACGTTGGCAATCACTGGTGGTGGTTGGCGCACCTTGAACTGCTCTAACTTGCCGTCACGGTACAAAGTCTCAATGGCCGTTTTGAGAGCATTGCAGCTGTTTGTATTGTGGCCGCTGTCCGCGTGGTATTTGCACCACTTGCCAGTGTTCCTGGGTTTGCCTGTTTTTGGGTACTTTGGAGGGGGTGGCGGTGGGATCTAATCCTTGCACTGATTATAGATATCTTCATATGAGGCCGTTAGGACCGTGAAGACTGCGTACCGCTGCGAGGATTCCGTCTGCTTGCTGTGGTTATCTCCATGAGTTGGGCGGTTTCCCTTGTAATAATGCTGCCCCTTATGCCGCTTGGTTTGGTGGTGGCCCTGCTGCCATTCCCTTTTCTTGTCAGTTGGCGGTGCTGAGGGGGGCTTGTCAGCGGTTCCCTGGTGACTGGCAGATGGTTGTGCTGACCTTGCTGCCGTTGCTGGCGGTGGGGTCTCTCCATATGTAACGAATTCTGCCTGGGCGTGAATGACCGCCTCACTCATGACGTGGTCGTACGTTGCATTGGGATGGTTGTAATTGAGGTGATAGAGGAACGGTCCCTTGAGGAGTCCCTTCCTGAAGGCCGCCGATGCCATAGTCTTGTCTAGGTCGCGGCACTGAGATGCTGCCGCCCGCCACCTGGTGACAAAGGCCTTCAGTGATTCGTCCTCCCCCTGTTTAACGCTGAAAAGCTGACTTGTATTGTGATGTCCGGCGGACAGTAGGATGAAGCGGGAGAGGAAAGCATGCGACAGTGCATGGAATGAGCCGACAGACCCTGGCGGACATTCGAAAAACCAGTTCATTGCCTCGCCGTCCAATGTTTCGCTGAACAGATGGCATAAGGTGGCGTCGTCGAACCCCTTGTTGTTGGTGACCTTCTTGAAGGTGTCCATGTGGACAAAGGGATCGGTCATTCCGCCGTAAGGTGACATCTTTGGGGTTTTTGCATATGTCGGTCTGACAGCCTGCAAGATCGTGGCGGAAAAGGGGCCGGGTCTGGAAGTGAATAGCGGGTTCCGAGCTGACGTCGGGACGCCTGTTTCCGCCCTGATCAACCTCTGCTCCAGTTGGTGCATCCTATCCAATAGCTGGGCGGTTGCATCACCGGCGGAATCGGCCTGACTGGCCTGCCGAGTTGGCTTGCGCCTAGGTATGGGCGAATCACCCTCAGTCCTTGCCCTGGCATTCGAGCGGTTGGCGTGCGGAAGTGATTCCGCCACCTGCTCTAACGCTAGTTGGGGTATGGGCGGCGGTCCCATTCCCGACAACCCTGGTGGGTTAAGCGGTACATGCATTTGTAGGACCGGCCCTGGCGCCATCGTGTTGGTGCTGGGTCGACTACGCCTGGTGCTGCGTGACTGCTCGCTTTGTGCCGGGCGGTTGGTGGCAGCCAAAGTGTTTTTTAGTTCCTCGAAACGTGCCATGAGCGCAGCCATCTGTGCCTGGGCCTCAGCCTTCTCCTTGCGCTCCTCCTCACACTCCCTGTTTGCCTTATGAAGATCCGCCAGTGCTATCTCGTACATGGTGACGAGATCCTGGCCTGACGGGCGGCTGCTGCCTGGATTTGCCTCACCGCTGGGGTTGGCTGGGGTTGTGAATAGTGAGCGGTTAAAGCCGATCGCGGGGTCGGAGGGTTGGGGAATGGCGGGGAGCCCTGCCTGCTCTTCAGCGTTTCCCCCACTATCGTTAGTCATGGTGATTGTAGCGGGATGACCTTTTGTTCAAAGATTCCCACAGACGGCGCCAATGTTAATGTCTAAAAGTCTGGCGGTAGCCGGACCTTAGTTAACGCTGATCCGTTGGGCGGATCGATACTTGTGTTAATGTTGTAGTCCCCGTTACCTGTCAAGTAAAATACAACGGGCGTCAAAGGGAGACCGCGCTGGGCGGTCTTCAACTCTCCGATGCCTAAGTTAGTCAATGTATTTATGTTGACAAAGTAACAGCAGGTAAGTATTGAATGCGTAATTAATGAGGAGAGAGGAGAGAACCTTTTATAGGTGAGGAAGAGACTGATCTTGTCTTTGTTTTCGATGTGGGACTGATATGCTTCAGTTCTCAGTTTCAGAAGCTTCTGATGCCATCTTGGCGCGGGGCGTGGCGGCGCGTCAGTGGCGATCTGGAGGTGGTCCGATGCTGCGGTTGTAGCCCGTCTGGCGGTGTGTCTGCATGTCATTCCTTAGGTTGGAATTAGCACCTTTAGCGGTACAATGAGCATGGCCCATTATAGCTAATTATGCTTGCAAATGTACATGTATGTACAGTGCGCATCCAAGAAGAATCGTGTCAACGGCAACCCCATGGTGATTGAGCTTCCGCTCAAACATGACAGCCTCGTCAGCGTCAGCGCTAGCCATCAACTGTCCCAAGAACTTCTGACGACCTTCAGCCTCTGCTCAACCAATGACGAGCCCAGCCAGCGTCAATATCTTCTGCTGGACAATCTCCATCGCTACCCATCTTCCGATGAACAACCTCCACCGCTCCTCCAATGGACAATCTCCGCTCGCCATCCTCCACCAACCCCCTGGCCAACGCTTCACCAACTCGCTGGCAAAGCTCCGCTAACCGCCACATTGCACCGCCAAGCAGCAACCACCGCGCAGCAACTGTGATCTACCAACGTTTAGCGTCATCATCACCTGCCCATGATGAACTCATGCACATCCATCATTGCTCATCTAAGACGAGCACCAGCCAGCGCTAGCGGTACAAACATAAGTGCACATGGGCACTGCCAGCAGATTGTCGTTAGGTCCTCGCGTCAAGCTTCAAGCGTGCTACTAGTGCTAGCGTAACGGCCCAGCCCCACAGCGCTAGCCCAAGCAACGCAGCTCCAGCTCTGCTTTTCATCTCGGCCTAGTGCAAATTCGAAATCACGACGCAGCCTTAACGCACACTCATGGCACAACTTTCAGCGGATGCTCTTCAGCTCCAGTCATTCAAACTCGTGTTATTCATCCAGCTTCACTCTTGGGTACCTGGGAAATTGGGTTGGCTATCAAGCTGTGCTCTCCTTCAATTAATCAACCAATGTTCATCTGAGCACCTCCCTTGAATCACGACTTCATGCTTCGGCCTTCTAATTTTCTGTCCCGTCAAAACAGTTAACAAACTAAGTCTCCTGATGCTCTGTACTTATCCTATCTTTATTGATAAGCATGAATTGGAATTCTAACTGCACACCACGTGCTTATATGTGAAACAGCATGACTAGTTTAGTGCCACCTATTAGTCACATGATATATGTTGATATCTGCTCATTGAGGTATACTTAAAGCCTTGAGCGCCATATACATGTTTTTGTTCTACGCATAATAAATTGTGAGTACAGCATGATACATAGCATACTTGACACTTGGTCTATGCAATGTAGATAGATATCTTTGTCTCTGCACATACAATGTTAATAGAGACAATCAATTAACTTGCAGTGCATATAACCGTTTATATACATATATGCCTTGATTTCTTATAAAACATGCATAAACTACATGTTATATGATACTGAGCCTTGTGCTTCTCCCTTATATATATGTATAGCTTACGGCATACATACCTCTGCTCATGGCCATCTCATCAACTCTATCAAATCCTGTCAATAGACCTGTAAATGGACCGGATTTTGATCCAGACCCGCTCCAGATCAGTGATTATTGGATGAGTTTGGATCAAAAGTTTTGATCTGTTGATCTGTTAATGATTTGAATCCATTAACTCGTTTATTTAACGGATCAAATACTGATCTAGGTTGATCCGATCGGTTAATGATCCGGCCCGTTTTTGTAATAATAAAATATTATTTTGTTTAGTCCCTGTACTCTGACTCTTTTTTTGTTTCAGTCCCTGACATTCTCATTTAATCTGAAAAGTCCCTGAAGTCACAATTTCCATCTGATCTGTACACTCCATCCAATTACTCCGTTTGTAGGTTGACGTGGCATTAAAGTCAACG
This sequence comes from Rosa lucieae, assembly GCA_024704745.1. Lineage (NCBI taxonomy): Eukaryota > Viridiplantae > Streptophyta > Magnoliopsida > Rosales > Rosaceae > Rosa > Rosa lucieae. The sequence goes on from CM045497.1 coordinate 37,523,029, forward strand.
CTAACTCAGAACCACGTAAACCTTTCCAATTACGAAATGTCCATATTGTCCATGCCCTTTATTACGGGTGTTTAGGCTGAAACCCTTCCCTAAAATTCAAAAGCCAGACCTCCGTCGCCGACATTTTCTACACTCTCCTCCCTAACCTCCTCTCCACTCTCAAGTGCCTCAAGGCCCTCGCCGACCAACGTAACGACACATCATTCACTAGTGGGAAGCTCCACATGCAGAGCGACCTCGATATGGTCATCGTGTCCCTCACCAACCAGCTCCTCAACTTCGACTTGCTAGTCAGATCTGGCGTGCTCCACCAGTCAAACGTCATCGTTTTGTCACATCCAGGTTCCGGGTCGGATAAAGAGAATCTCAGCTTCTTTATCCCGGACATCATCACCAGGCTATAAATTGGCGGCATTGAGTTTAAGAAGAAGACTCTGGAGTCTCTGCTTTAGCTCCTCGAAGATGACGACAAGGCCGCCAGCCTCATCACAAAAGAAGGAAACGTCGCCTATTTGATTCACCTGCTCAATTTCCATAACCAGCCTTAGGTCCGAGAACAAGCCACCTCTGCCTTCTGGCTCCTAGCTGCTGCAAACGACGAGTCGCTCAAGGCTGTGTTTGAGGAGTGGGTTTAGGCCTGTTGTTCAGACTACTCGAATCTGGGACTACCACATTGAAAGAGAAGGCGGTGATAGCCCTCGAAGCACCAACAGTCAATGGGATTCAATCAGAGACTCTGAAATAAATCCCTCGCTGTTTTCTTTTTCTTCTCCGTCTTCTACTTTCGTCAATTCCTGGTTCTTCGAAGTTGTCCGGGGTCGGTCTGACCGGGCAGGGTCCGTCAAGATGGGCTCCGACTCTGCTTTCGGTGGTTCAAGTGACTTTTCTAGCCTCGTCGTGCAAAAGAATCAATTCCAAGGGGCGCTCCACTATGCAAAAGTGGTATCAGACGACAGACAGAAACTGTTGTCTGATTTGGAGTGCTACCGTTGTAGAGGTGAGCCTCGTCGTGCAAAAGAATCAATTCCAAGGGGCGCTCCACTATGCCAAAAGTGGTATCAGACGACAGACAGAAACTGTTGTCTGATTTGGAGTGCTACCGTTGTAGAGGTGACCGCTGTCTGATGAAAAATCAGACAACGGTGGAACACAGTTGTCTGAGACAACGTGTATGTGTTAAACATGTTGTGTGATACTCGGCAGATGGCTCGGCAGGTGGCTCGGCAGATGCCAAGCGCAGCTGCGCGGCAGTTGCGGTGCTGCCTTCAGACAACAGTGCTAGTGTTGAAGCTGTTGTATGTTGAGCTTCTCAGACAACAGACTTTTATTTTGTGTGTTGTCTGACTGATATTCAAACTTCAGTTCTTGGACTATATCTGTTGTCTGATTAACTTTGGGACAACATAATTCAATTTATTCCGTTGTCTGATTAACTTTGCGACAACAGAGTTTAATTGCTTCTGTTGTGTGAGTGTAGATTAGAAGATAGTGATTTGTTAAAAACCGATGTGTGATATGAATGATTACAGTGTGATTTGTCCTCATTTTTGGCCATTCAGACAACAGGCAGTTATCACTATATATGTTCTGTTGTCTGATTATTTGAACATATCCCATTCCTGAATTAAATTGTGCATTTGATCCATTTACATACCAAATATAAACATTGCAAACCATCAAATATAAACATTGCAAACCACTAATCATTGAACCTAACATTTTAAACAAGAAAAATATTCTAGTGCATGCCCATTTACTTGGGACATCAAAAAGGTAATACATATATATCGATTGTTCCAAAACATGCAACACATGGTGCATGACAATGTACCAGCAGAGAAGCAAAAAAGATGCTTTCCTTAGCAAAAATGGACCAGCAACAAGCGCGCTACTTCATGGCTCATGCACATATTTGTTGACAACAAACTTCCCCCACTCATTTCGCACTTGATCAATATCCGCTTGGGTGTATTGGTTGCTGCCTCTCCTCTCCCACTGAAATCAGTTTATTATATCAAAAGAATTAGTTAATCATTTTGCGAATAACAAGGGGCATGATCAGGGAGTAAAATTTGATCTCAAGTAAATAATCCATATAAAATTTAATGAAAAGCCAAATCAGTAAACATATATATAAACCCTGTACATTGAAGTAATGGTTGGTTTTCACTTTGCATAGGCATAGCTAGACTTTCGACAACATACAAATTCAAGTTCACAAACCATGAGTAAAAGAGTAATCAGATAAAAGAATTAGATTTAAAACAAATGAAAAGTTTACCCATACTTTGATTCGAAAGTATGAGAGATCAGCTTTTTCATTAGCAAAACTGAAATTGGCATCAACTTAACATGTAAAGTCTCTTTACTGTAAGCAAACTCTTGTAGGAAAAAAAAGGGAAATTTGACCAACTGTGCACAGCTAAAAGATTTTGTTCAGATCAGAAAGTCATTGCCAAAGGCTTTTGATAAATGGCGAAGGCTAAAACGTCATAAGTACTTAAAAGCCAAGAGCATCTATTAGTTCTTAATACAGGCAGACCTTCATTGAGTGATCTATTTTTGAATTCGTAAACTCGTAACTTCAATGTAGCTGTAGTCAAAGAACGAAGCTTTGCTTCAAGTGAATTCAACAATTGAGAAGCTTTGTTTCAAAACGTAGTGCAGGGTAAATCAAAAATCAGTTTTTTTTTTGCAAGGCAGGAGAGAAGTCAGCAAGTATGTTGAACATGTATATCAGCAGTCGTAAAGACCCAAACTCTAGAAAATACTAGAAAATTGTTGCTCTTATGAAAGTTTTTGAAAAATGTAATTAATAGTCTGCTACACTCAAGTACTTAGGCATTGGTATTTAGATTTGGCTTGGAATGTAATCTAGTCTATTGAATAATAGAAACCAAGTTTCCAATCTCATACCAAAAAAAAAAAGGTAATAACAACAATACCATTTGTGCACCTGGATACTTGTAAGATGTTACTGTTGAAATGTAAAATCCCATGATTTCAATTAGTTGAGCTGTTTACTTGTGGGAAAATGCATTTATCACCACTCACTCAAACCCTAAATATCATGCAAAATATCTCAATTAGGATGAGACTTACTTTGATACCAGAAGCATGACAGAAAAAAGCTTCAGGAGATTGTGAGTGGTAATGTCCACCATGGCCTACAACACCCTAGGGCACTGTTATGGTTAAGCCTAAGAAGTTATACAAGGAACTGCAAAGTGAGTAAGCTTCAAAGCAATGAAACAAGTGAAGTTTTCACCTCCACAGTTAAATTGGTTTCCACTTGGGTATCTGAATTTTGTAGCTTCATTGACAATCTGCAAAGTTTGAGTCCCTCAATTAGTCATCAATGTGAGTGTATATGATAAAACCTAGTATAGGAACTTAGGAAGTGATTCATGACTAATCAAAAGCAGGAAAAATATAATCTGCAAATTGGATTTCTACAACAGCTCGATTGCCCTATAGAAATGAAACCAAGAATTCATGAGGCTTGTAGGTATCAAGACATTAAAACTGAAGTAAAATCTAAATCTACTCAATAATCCCAAATTTCCAATACTAATCATTTGTAATAACAGAAAGCTAATTGCATAGAAAAGCGATGAAAGAATCCCAAAACTGTCCAGATTAAAGTAGATATTGCAATACTCACAAACAATCAAAGCTAAATTGGAACAAACATGACAAAAATTTAAGCAAGGAATGACTAAAAAGGAAAAGAAAATAATACCTTATCATTGACCTTGGCTCCTTTGAGGCGCTGTGTATAGATATATTGTCCAGGTATATCAATGTATTGGCGCCCTCCAATCTAAACACACAATTATAGTCAGCTTATAAGCAATGAAGAACAGATTTCCCAAATTTAAAAGCTCACTGAAAAAATAGAGATATACGAAGCTGCAATCTAAACACACAATTATAGTCAGTTCAGATTCAACAGTTGCAAAAAAAAAAAAAATGAAGGCCACTACTTTGCTCTTAAGAAACGAAGCTGACTAACCTGAACGCGTTTCCCTTCAGCCGATGCTCTTGAATATATGTTCATGCCAGCCTTTTGATGTAAAGAATATTGTGTAAGAGTACAATTAGGTTGGCACACTCAAAAGCAAATTCAGAGCTATGTAATCATTGACAGAGAAATAAGGAAACTAAAATGGAACTAATTCACATTGGATCAACAAAATGCAGAAGACACCAAAATTATTTAGCAGTGGGTGCCTATTTATATATATTGGAGTTGATAATTCACAAATCCGAATGAATTGCTCAAGCTATATTAAACCAAACTAACTAATTCAACAACGCAGTAGAAAAACAAAAATATGAAAGATTAGGGTATGTGCAAAAGGTGTAACCTTTCAGAAATGCAAGCTTTGCCTGAGAAAGAGTGAAAGAGAGTCGACCGCTTGGAACCTATAAGACCGGGCCGAGCTGATGAAGAAGGACAACTGAGTGCACATAGATTACCAATAGTATTAACATGAAGCAATTCTCAATAGTATAATAAAATCATTCTTCTAAAATGACCATATATTTTCAATAGTATAGTAAAATGTTGTTGTGGAGAGCATAGAGATTACCTCCACCTATGCAGCTGCCTCTTTGTTTGGAAGCCATCACTTAAAAGCTGTCAACAGCTGAGCCTGCCAAGTTACAGAAAAAGTATTGACATGAGAATGAATTTAACTCTACACAGTAACAATCATAGACCAACAAAGTAACAATTGATCCATGCAATCATAGAATGTAGTATCCATACAATCATAGACCAACAAAGTAACAATTGAATGAATAAATGATTAATATATTTAAAAACTAAGAACAACAAACAGAGCACATTAGCACATCATATGGACAACAAAGCACGCAATATCCATGGAATCATGGACCAACAAAGTAACAATTGAATGAATGATTAATATATTTAAAAACTAAGAACAACAAACAAAGCACATTAGCACAACATATGGACAACAAAGCACAATATATTAAATGAACATATACATATTTTCATACCATCCAAAACTGGGAGAGCTGCCAGAGCACTGAGCAGTGAGAGCACAATACATATTTTCATTCTATTCGAAACTAGCAGAGTAGCAGAGCACGAAAGAGGTTACAGAGCATTATCATATATTCCAAAACTGGCAATGGCAAAAGTTGAAAACAAATACAAATCAATGAATACAACTGGAAAAACAACTTAATTCCAATCTAAAACTGGAAAAACAAATTCAAGAGTACAAATACAACCACAGATGCAACTTAATTTCAAAATTTCAAGTCTGTAACCAAACTATCAAACTCCAAAACGGCTCAATCAAACTTCATCCAGCTTGAACTTCAACAACCAGAAAGGCAAAACAGATTACATATACAAATTTCATCTCATATGTATAGCAAAACAGATGCAATTTGAACCAAAATTGAAGAAAGCCGAACCCAGAAATCGAAGCAAGGGCGCAAGGCAACAACTTACCAAGCCTGAAGAACCAGTAAATCACCAATCTTGAACCCAGTCACCTAGCTTGAAGCCTTGAACCCAGAATTCCAGAAATTGATCTTGAAGAATCACCGACCGTGAACCCATAAATCAAACCCAAAATTTCTGCTATGCAGCTTCACAGATTGAGGAAGAGTCGAAGACAGCAAACAAGAGTGAAGAGTTCGAGCCTTCGACTGAACTTGTGAGATTGTGAGTCAGAAATAAGATTGAAATTCGACTTACCAGCAAGGCAGCAACTCAACACCTAGGCGATTTTGGAGAGAGGCTGAGAATAGAGGGCGTGCCGGAGAGAGAGAAGGGGGGGGGGGGACAGCGATTTTGAACCCAGAACCCTATCTTCTAATCTTCGTCTATTTCGTTTCATGTCTTAAGATATACGGGAAAAAAAAAAAACAAACTAAAGCGCCTAAACGCCTAGGCGCTGACCGCCCAGCTCCCGCCCAACACCGCCTAGGCGGCCGATTTTCTGCCCAGCGCCTAGCTTGCTCGATTAGGCCAAAATCGGAACGGGGTTAAGCCGCCCAGCGCCTAGGCTGCCGCCTAGGCCGATTTTTAGAACCCTGGATTCGAAGACAAATCTCGGATTTAGGGCTTCGGATTGGTACCAGAGAGTTGGGGTTCAAGGCTTAAGGGTTTCGGAGGCAGTGGATTTAAGGTCGAGGGCTTCGGAGGCGGAGGATTTAGGGTCGAGGGCTTCAGTGTCAGAGAGAGTTGGGGTCGGGCTGGTAGTCGCAGTGGAGTTTTGGAAAGAGAGAGTCGGGGTCTGAGTCTGACCGTGAAGTTTTGGAGTCAGTGTGTCTAGGGCTGGTAGTTGTGAGGAGAATGATTTTGTAGGCTTTTTTTTTTTTTTCCAAGTTGGTCGGAATGTGTAGTGGTCCAGGACACATGGCTAGATAAGCCATTAGTTGATGGATGCACATACGAGGCATCAGACCATGGTTTTTCACTTATGTGTTGTCTGAATGCAACTTTTAAATTTTCAATTTGCCTCCTCTTGTTGCCTGGATGGGAGGGAAATGGGAGAATGGAGGGAAATATTTTGCAACTTACTCTCATACAACAGATATAACTATACTGTTGTACAAGGTCAGTTCAAATTTCGACCCAAATTTGAGCAAGGTGAGGGGGAAATTTTTTTTACATTCAGACAACAGAAAAATCTTAAAACTGTTGTACAATAATCTTGGACCCAAAAAAATTGATGTACGACCTCCTTATACAACGCCAATCTCATTAAACCTGTTGTGTGAAGCAGTTTCAGTGATCACACAACGGAAATTTTTTTTTCGTTGTCTAAAAAGTGTAGTGTGATGCAGTTTTTGGCATAGTGCTCTTCAAGTACAGCCACAAACCAATTCAGGTTAGGTTGAATCACAGATTGCACATTTGTGGTTTATTTTCAGTTGAAAATGGAGTTCGAGACCTTGATCTCTGCTTGTAAATCGGTGATTGTGATATGCAAATATGCAATGTTTATGTGTAGACTAAGATTTGAATTTGGTACATAAATTGGTGTTAAGCATTTGGTTTTGGTTACTGATTATTGGTTTCAATGAAAGTGAATGGTTTTGAGTTAATTGAATGCTTTTTAGTTAATGGATTGTTATGAATGAAATTGTTTACTTTTCAGTTTATTCTTTTCGATGAATTGTGATTCTTGTTGCTAGAGTTTCAATGTATATGTTTGGAAAAGTTGCTGCTGCAGTTGTGGGGTTTGGAGTGAAAAATTCAAGCACTATGAGTTATTTTTTGGTGAAGAATGAGGGAAACGGCAAGGGTATATTGGTCAATTTGCAGGTTACATGGCATGCAAACTGCTGAGGTGGTGTGCCTTGGAGTGCCACATCAGCAACTTAACGGCTTGATTTGACAGAATGTTAACGGTGAGGACCGATCAGACGGAAATTGTGACTTCAGGGACTTTTCAGATTAAATAAGAATGTCAGGGACTGAAACGAAAAATGAGTCAGAGTACAGGGACTAAACAAAATTTAATCCTTTTTTTATTAATATATTATTATTATTTTTAAATATAAAATATAAAATATGAAGAATTTCTAATACAATTTTTTTGTAGAAATCTAAGGGACATTCTATCACCCAATATTCCAAGAAGCATTAAGAATTTTGATAATATAATTCTACTTTTGGTGATACTTTTCATGTTGTTTTAATATTTTATTAATATCTTATGAGGTATCATGATATAAATTTAATATTACTATTTAAAATTTTAAAATATTTAAAATTAAAATGGGTCGGATTAGAGAATCGGATATCCGTTAATCCGGCGGATACGTATTTGGATCAAGCTATCAACGATCCGCCAGGTTAACGGAGCGGGTTTGGATCTAATTGTTTTTTAAGTAAACGGATTTGGATTTAGGTCGGTCCGATCCAAATCCGGTCCATTTACAGGTCTACCTGTCAATTAAGGCTAAAGCATATAATTTCAAAATCCGATGATCATTACTCTTCAATATTATGTATGTGCTAGCAATCGAATATTCAGTCATGCCTTGTCTTTAATAACAATTCATGTGTCTATGCTTCGTCTATCTATTAGCCGTACACATGGGATTAATTTTCACCCACGGACTCATACATCTTAATTGAGATTATCAATTGTAAGTTGACATGCTAGCACATGAGCCCACCACCCATGCCTCTTGAGTTTCATATATTGGAAAATGATATATTCAGAATTTCAGATGCATCATATGCTCCCGGCTATATATATCTCTTGTACATGGTGACATTCAAAATAGCACATATTGTTGGTCCAAACTCAACCTAGTCATTCTAGTGATGTTTCCATTGATATATGTCAAAAGATTATTTGTGCATAAATCTCTATATATAGGCTCCAGGGCCTAGTACTTACATGATGACTTATTAAAAAATGTTTATTTCTTTAACATTTCATTGTCACTTTGAAATTCATATTAGAGTCACACAATCAAATATGCCATTTGTTGTCAACTACAACATTATAACACTTTGCTTAAAATCTCATCAAAGTATATATGCAAGATACTAGTGTTGATTTTACATACTCATGTACTAATCACATATTTTGTTTCAAGGAGACATATTCACTGATCACCTCTCCAATTAGCAAAATCATCATCCTTCTACAAAGGAACTTCGCCGAAGCAATAGAGCGTCATGCTTGGACAACTCTAACATGATTTGGGTACTTACAATGATTCCAATTCAAACCCACTCCAATTGGCATGAGATAAGTAAAATGCTATATCTCAATACACGCTCATACAATTAGAGCTATTGCTATGCTTTTACATGCTTTTACTACTTCTAAGCATGCCTACAATATATCTCACTTGATATGCATTTACATTCTTCTATGACTTTAAGCATGCGTACACTATGTATCAATGTTACTAGTTTGTCTACCATGCTAGATATGCCATGCTTTATGTCTTCATGACCTCTAAGGATGTTTACAACAATATCAAAAATGTTATTAGCAACTCTACTACTAGTACATGCTATACACATGCCATGCTTAAATCAATTTAATGTGACACTCACTTAAACAAACTATGCCACATCTAGAAGCTTGTGACACTTATGACTTAATTAAACATGCTTGGATAACGACTTGCTTGGGTTACAACTCGCTTGAGTATAGAACATGGCCACGACTTGCTTGCACCACGCCTCGAATGCTCGCACAACACCTACCCGCTCAACTACACCCAACTTACTCGAACACAACCCAACTCACTCAAACATATCCAACATGCTTTAGTTAAGCTCTAGGTTCACAATTAATGCTTCATAGCTTTCATCGGGAGCTACTCCCAAAATTTTATATGGACACCCATCACACTTGCCACTACCTATTGTGCATGTTACATTGCCATAAGATCCATATATTATTACTTGCTATACTTCTTCATCATTGTTCATACAATTACAAACTTTACATGTACTCTATATGTAAACATATGGTCTAACCTTTGGACACCATACTTTGTCAAACTCTCTCGCGGGAAAGAGACCTAAACTGGTCTAAGACTCCAAGAGTCTATGGTCCACGACCAACCTCCAAGCAGTAAGGTAACGCCTCATAATGACAATGACCGCTACGGGGCATTGCAGTCGAGCTTTTTCTCCTCCGAAAAAGAGTAAAGGGACTGGTTAACTTAGCCCACGGAAGCCATTGATCAGGCAGTCAACCTCCGACGCTTGGGTATCAAAAATTAGGTTCACCACCCAACGCCCACTACTTTAATGCAGCTCCCGTCATCACATAATTTTTCGACCATACGGAGGTCTATAACCAGGAGTGGGGGACTCCTTGGAGGGCCTAGCAGGGACCTACCTGAAAGGGCATAAGTGTTCGCTCCGACAAATTCTAGATGGACGACGCACTTGTACTAATTATGCTGGATATACGGTACAAAGCTACGCTTTGGTATCAACCCAGTAAGAAAGCCCTCCTTGACTGGGGACTTAGGGGAGTTTGGGGACTTGCACATACAGCCTAGCATAGTTAGCAATGGTTACACTCATGCCTTAGGCATCACCTTCGAGCTACCTGTTAATGCCTCATGGCATCCCCGAGCTCTCACGCTCATGCCTTCCCGGCATCCCCGAGTTTTCATGCTCACGCCTCCCCGGCACCCTCGAGCTTTCACGCTTTTGCCTTCCAGGCAATCCCGAGCTTCACACTCACGACTCTCTAGTATAATACACATTAATGGAACATTGAATTCTTCTACCATTTTTCGTTTGCAACAAATCGAATTCTTTTCACGTTCCATTAACACGAGCGACAACCAAACTAACACAACCGTTTGCATATTCATTGTTCATGAGTTACAAACTCTTACCTTCATGGAACTCATGCAACTTACACCTCACAAGCGTAACCTCATCAAGCTCAACCTCGTTTGTTTTCTTGCCCGCATCACGCATTTATCATATTCAATCTGTATGCTCACACAACCATATGCGTTCTTGAGTCTATACGTCATAATCGATCATACTCGGCGTCATTCACATGTATATATCAACATGTATCATGCACCTCATACATTCGTATATGTTAATGCATATCAGTGCAACTCAGATACATTGCCTAATACAACAAGCATTCTACGTGCCCATGCTCCTATCTTGTTTCGCAGGTTAAAGAGTCCCTTCTTGCTTATGGAGTTCGGAGATTTGTAAGGGCTAGGCGCCTCTCGGACTTTACTTATGCTTAATGACATCATATGTATAACTCCCCAACTAAGAAGCTCCTCTTACTTGGGAACTTCGGGGACTTGTAGATACCTCTACTAGCATGGCACATTCTCTTTGTCACCAAGTATAAGCAACACCCTCTTAGTGGGCCCACAAACCATGGTGGGACCCAACCACTACATGCATCCCGTAGCCCGACGTTCAAGCTACGTCACGGTAGTCGGAAGTGGCCAATACCTTACTGGGAAGCAACCTTCCCGGCCTTGCCAAGTCACCTTCACAAACATGCTTTTTAAGACTATAATAGTGGTTTTATCATCCCACATGGAAGAAAATATAAAGGAAAGGGGTTCCCTTACCTATAAAAGGGACCCCTCCTCACACTTAGAAGCTATCCCATTACACACTTCACTCATGTAATCAACTTGGGCCGTAAGGCCCAAATACACATAGTACAATATTTAAGTAGCGGGAGACAAACCACTATACTTCTCGTGTCTCTCTCTCTCTCACACACACTCTTTTTCTATAAAGTGAACTAGAGCCTTTGATTCTAACGTTAACAGATACTATCCGCAACCTCCTTTTGCCAGTGGCTTCACACAACCACCATTCACTGGTGGATTCCTACAACCACCATTCGCCGGTGGTTTCCCACAACCACCTTTCACCAATGGAGTCCTTTTACCTTTCTCTTCAGGTGAATCCACCAACCCCAACCCTAAGGTCCTTAATGGTGACCCTTCAAACACAAATTGAATTCCTATTGAAGATGAGGATGAGGAAAATTAGGGAGTTCTATATTTTAAATAATTGTATTGTTCTTATTCCAATGCTTGGTCTTTCTCTTATGTAATATAAATTTCATGAAATGAAAATATATTTGAATATGTCTGTCATTGAAAGGAAGTCCTCGAGCAATAATACACTTACAAATGAAAAGCACACAAACATAATTAAAAACTCACAAACAAACAATAGCCAATTATTCAAATAGCAGATCTAGATACACATGTTGCCTTTAACTTCCCAAAAGTGCTTAATGATATCTTGCTGAAGGTTTAACTGAGTGTACTCAGATCTAATTTGTTGGTATCGATCCATGAATCTATTCATATTGTGACCATCTCTACCAACAGGATCAAAGTCATTTCCGGTGGGTCCTTCCCATACCTCAGCAATCTTGGGCCTCATATTGTTCTCCTCTTCTTCATCGGACTCCAACTCATCATCGTTATCTTTAGGTCGTTTATCCTCGACAATCATGTTGTGTAATATAATACAAATCAACATGATGTATCGAAGGTCCTCTTTATCCCACCCACGAGCAACTCCTCTAACAATACCAAAGTGTGACTGCAATATATCAAAACATCTTTCCACATCCTTCCTATACCACTCTTGAGCCTTTGCAAACTCAATTTCCTTGGGGCGTGTAGGACTTCGAACAGTTTTCAAGAAATTCACCCATCGAGGATAAATACTGTCCGTGAGATAGTAGCCTAAATTGTGAGTTCTATTGTTCACTTGAAATTGGATCTAAGGTGCTCTACCAGCGATAAGCTAGTCAAACAATGGGGACTTTTCGAGGACGTTGAGGTCATTGCATGCCCCGGGCATTCTAAAGAATGCATGCCAAATCCAGGTGTCGTATGATGCGACTGCTTCTTGGATGATAGTTGAGATATGTTTTTGACCACTATATTCTACAGCCCAACCAGAAGGGCAATTCTTCCATTGCCAACGCATATAGTCGATGCTCCCAATCATTCCTGGAAACCTCTTCTCTCAGCTTTAACAAGAAGTTGTCGACAACATTAGGAGCGTGGAGGTATTCTGCTGAGTACAAATTAACAATTCCTCTTGTAAATCACTGAAGGGCTGCGATGGAGGTGGATTTCGCCATCCGACAATACTCAGCACATTGATCTGCCCCAGCAGCGTAAGCAAGCATTCGCAAGGAAGATGTCATCTTCTGCTCTGGAAGTAGTCTGACTTTCTTGGTAGCATCTGATTTTTGAACAAAGTATCAACCATATTGGCAAAGGTCAATAGATATATGCTGGAAGACATTGAGGCTCATCCTGTAACGTGTTCGGAACTCCTAATCTTTGAACACTAAACGTTTGACAAAGTAGTCGGCCATCTAATTTTTGCCCCTTTATTTTCTAAGTCTCTCCTCGTTTGGTACACGACCTAGATGAGAACTGTTCCTTCGAGTTTGGTTTGCAAATTCTTCTGCAACTGCTGCAATCACAATGGCGTTGGTGGCCATCATCTCTTCATCATCTTTATCCCTAGACTGTCGAATTTTATCCCACAAGCTATTCATTGAAATGAGGAAAATTAAGGAAATGTGTAATGCTACAGATAAGAAAAAGGTGAAGGTTTGTTAAGCTCGGATTGTGTGTGTATGGAGTGCAAAGATCAGGTCTATTTTTGATATTTTTCATACATATTATAATAACTTGATGAGAACACATGTCAGCATTTCGTTATTTGTAATCTTATCAAAAAATTTAGCTAAGATTACATTCACAATAACCGTTAGATTGAATAGTATGCGAGTGATCTGGTTCGTCCAAACTTGTTGGTGGTTTCATTCTTTTAAAAAAAATTGTTGATGGTGTGTGATAAAAGTGTCGGTAGAGTGTTAAAAAAAAAAATTTAAATAAAATAAAAAATTTGTATGTGGAGATATAATTTGTCTACCCAAAAAAAATATCTTTAGTTACATTTCCAAAATGTTCATCAATACTATTTATTTACATCATACATTTCTTATTTACACTAAAAAAATTAATAAAATATTCAATAAACAGTAACTAACCGGTGACCCTGACCCAACGGGTGGAAATATATGTCCAGTGGCAGTGACCAGTTTCCTGATCTAGTGACCTGGTGACCCTGACCTATTGATCCAACGGGTGAACTTGCTCTTAAAGCAACCATAGAGCTAAACTCTCTACTCACCCTTATCTCTCTATATCTATCTCTCCGTCAAACCCATTAAGAGCTTTACTAAAGAAGTAGCCGAGAAACCTCAAACTGCCAGCTCCTCCGCATTCGTAACCACCCAAAATCTCCAAAGTCTCCGATTTTATCTTTGAAAACTCCAACAGATCCTGTGAGTTCGTGGCTAAGAAATCCAAGAGATCCAATGAGATCTAGATTATCACCAACCCAACACAACGCGATTCTCAACGTCAGTGAGAAGAAGATCGAAAAGCTAGGATTGAAAAAGAAGCTCATCAAGGAAGGTGAAGGAAGAAGACACTCCATCCATTGCTCTCTCTCTGCTTGCCTTCTTTCACCAGACTTCTTACCAACCTCAAAAGATGTCGCAGGTCGTTGTCAAGGAGGTCTCGCCCACTGAATACTCCTTCAAGAACAGCCTTCAGGTCTATTTATTGTTCCCAGAATTATGTGTTTGATTTTATTAATTTTTGTGTTTGTGAAATTATACTTGGATGTGTTGCAGAACAAGGAAGAAGATAAAGTCGTGGTGGAGGATGTGAAGACCGAGGACTACGACGATGATGATTGGATTTGAAAGACTTGATTTTTGGTGGTTTTATGGGTCAAAAATTTGTTCGAAGCCTGGGTAAGTGTTCAAAGCCTTCACAATTTTTTATATCAGTTGCCTAGAAATGAGATTTTGGTTTGAGGGCCATCCAAATTTGAACCGATCTTTGAATTTACCAGTGGGTTGGATCAGTCGTTTTCTGATTATACTGGCAATAATTCATGGTAGGCTGCTTGAAAGGTTTCAGACTTGTTTGCAAGCCCAGCCCTGCCCAAGGCAGGCTTGGCGACGACCTAGGGCACACAATTGTTTATATATAAGAATAATTATATATATTATATACTAATATAGCTTCCACTTTCTCACCATACGAGACATAGGTTGCTCATGAAATGATGGGTCACACTATCAAAACTAACTCACTTTATCTAGTAGGGACCCACAATTAATATAAGTACACATATGGTGAAAAAAAAAATTAATCTTTTTGCTTTCTTCTGAGACGCTATATGCAATATAGTGTATTAACTTCTAGTTTTCTACTCTCTTCAAGAATTGTAAACATAATTATAACAAACGAATTTTCGTCTATCACTCTCCAAAATCATTAAATCAAACAAATTTTCTCTTTCAATTTAGGGTTTCAATGGTTATTGAACTAGTCAATTCATTCTAATCATCTGTCATCTCTAAAAAAAAAAAAAAATCTCTTTATATATATGATATGATTTTGACATTTTGATATAATCTATCATATATGAGGTGCAATTGGAAGTCAGTATAATTCACAATCGCTGCATCGCCACCCGAAATCAATGTATAACTTATTTTTTTTATCTAATAAAATCGGCATGAAGATTAACCATCTAGCTTGATTGAGCTCTAAATCTCAAAAGCAAAAAAAATAGAGTTTAACATTTGAAATAAAAATTACTTTTCTATTTTTGGGTTGAGCACCAAATTTTTTTTTTACCCTGGGCATCAAAAACCTCAAGACTGGCTCTACTTGTTTGACATGGTTATGCTCTCGACCTGCATTTTTACCAGTAACTGGGTTTGATCAATTGTTGAAATAAATAACAATTAAATTCAAACTGAAATTGGTAATTATAGTTTAATGCTATAGTGGACTATTCAACCATATCTCTCCATCAATCACAACATTGGTGTGTTGAATCATAGTCACCAATGCATGAACAGTATCCATCAATTAAGGCACCAAAAAAATGATAGTGAGCTCATGGGTATTAATCACGCCACCTATACTAATCCATACAATAATAGTGACTAGGCCCATGCCTATTGCCTTTACACACCATTTATTGGTGGTTTGAAGCCCAGCACACACCATTAATAATGGTATCTAAAGTCCAAGTTTGTGGTAGTGCATGTTGTTCACCTGTTCTTAGATTCTCAATTGACATCCATTAGATTTAGATCTATCATATCTAAATCAAGTCAACTATGGATCAGATTCAGATCGATCCAGCAAATCACATGTTGCATGTCACATGAATGCGACATAAAATTTCAAGGACTAGGCTTTATAAATTTGTTATATAAAATCAAATGTCAAACACTCAAACTTGTGCTCAGCAACAGCAATTGTATATAAATTGTCTCATTATTTGTATTCAGATTTCAATGCCTATTACATAGAGAACCTGAAATTTTCTCTTAGAGAAAAGAAAATGATAGGGAGAGGTTCCTAGTTATGGAGTGGAAGTCATGTTTGTAAATTTGTTAATTACATCACTTAGTTGATCCAAAAATGATGTAGAATTTTGGTATATAACAAATTAAACTACATGCACTTAGGGCTGGTTTTGAGAATTCATAGACCTAGTGCAAAAATTTGACCGAGACCTTAAGTTCATTGCATAATAATTTCAAAAAATGAATTGGTATAATAAAATACTTTTTTTTTATGCGAAAAGTGTTAGAATCAAATATGGACTTGTCACACATTATCATATTATATATGATGATTAGCTTAATATCAAATCTAATTTGACATGGATACAAACTGTAAATCAATGTTGGTAGCTTAATGAAATAGTGTATCAATTCATTAAGGTCAGTAGTCCAATTCTTAGTCTACAAGAAAGACTACAATGAAGTAATACATTAGGAGTCTAACTAAAAGACCTAGTTCCTTGTGAATTGCCTTGATGGAAGGCTTCTGAGGTCTAGTAATCTTGTATAAATAGATGAGTTTGGTCCCTATTTCTACCACGTTAATTTTGCATTAGTTCTGTCCATTGAGAAGTAAGGTTGGTGAGCAAGATATATATATATATATATATATATATACAGGCGGGTTCTAGAGAGGACGTCCGCACTTTCGCTAAAGTGCGGACGGCGCTGCAGGTGGCGGTTCCAGGCGACGACGGCGGCGCGGAGCTGGCCGGAGGGAGGCCGGAGGCGTCCCAGACCTCTTCTGGGCGGCGTTCGAGGTCGGAGGAGGTCGGGCTTGCCGGTTTCTGGGCAGCCACCTCACCTGCAGTTGCAGGTTCTCTGCAGCACTGCAGAACCATCGCCGGCGACTCCACCGAACCGCAGACCCCTCCGCACGACCCCCGGCGTCCCTCCGGCAAGCCGCGCCTCGCCGTCGTCGCCTGAAAGCCGCTGCAGCAGAGCCGTCCGCACTTTAACGAAAGTGCGGACGTCCTCTCTAGAACCCGCCCGTATATATATATATATATATATTTGTTTTGCTTTACGAGTTAACAGGCCAGCATTGGGTTTTTAGTAAATCTTGGCCCAATCACAGTAAGCATGGGATCCAAGCCCAAACCCAGCCTCAAACCTTAAGAACACGATTTCCAGAAATAGATCGTTGTATCGCAATGGTCATATTGATCGTGCAAATATTTTGGGATTGGATCAAAAGTGCTCGAGATGTTCAAGTCTTCGGAAGGGATTCAAAACCCCAATTACTATGAATCAAGATACCAAGAGAAGAAGATTGTTGCATAAAGTTTTGAAATTTATGCTTCCGCTTAATTTTTAACAGCAAATTTGGGAAAAAAAACAAAATCAGGTTTTTCTGTAAAACTCATTTTGATTCAAAGCATAATTTTAAGGTTTTGGTTATGTTGAAGAACCCTAGTAGCATTCCCGGCATGCGCATAGGCTAGAGTAGATGGTGACCAGATGAAATTTACAATTCTTGATTGTTCTTTGTTTTCTTGAAATCGAAACAATTTGTCTATGCTTGAGATGTGGATAAATATGCATGATAAAGTGAATATTGTATATGTTCTATATGATATTGTACTTGTGATTGAATGACAATGTATGCAGAATTGAAATCTCCCAAAAGTTTTACACATTGTTGAAATTAACAGATGCAGGAGTTTAGTTTCTTATGAGGGTGAAAACTTGGTTAGAAAATAAAGTTATCAAACTCATATGATTTGTGTTTATCTGTTAGTATAAGTGAATATGGTGTACAAAGCATTCTTCATTGATATTGGCAGTAAGCATTAGGTATAACAAATCAGGAAATTGTGTTTTGTATCTTAAAACTATGCTTTTGTTTATCTTCCAAAGAAGTGGTCAAGTGTGGGGAGTTTGGTTTCTTATAAGGGTGAAAACTTGGTTAGAAAATAAAGTTATCAAACTCATATGATTTGTGTTTATCTGTTGGTATAAGTGAATATGGTGCACAAAGCATTCTTCATTGTTCCATGGCACAACAAGAAATTTTACTTGTTGAAAATAACACAAACAGTACTAGCACCTTAACAGGTGTTAAAAGAACCAAACTAAATGAAAAGTCTGCATTTTTATGGCACTGAAGACTTGGCCATGTACCAAAAGAGAGACTGAAAATTTTGGTGAAAAACAAAATCCTAAATGAACTCGATTTTTCTGAGCTAACAAATTGTGTAGAATGCTTTAAGGAAAAAAATAACCAACATAAGAAAGAAGACTACTTATAGAAGCCAAAACTTGCTAGAACTCATACACACACATTTAGGCATCAAACTATCTGTGGGAATGTGTACTTTATCATAGTCATTGATAATTTTTCTAGATACAACTATGTTTATCTACTTTCAGAAAAGGCTCAAGCACTTAAAGCTTTCAAAATCTTTAAGTCTAAGGTAGAAAATCAACTAGAAAAGAAAACCAAAACAGTGAATTCGGCCAACAGAAGGGTCAGATAGAGGAGGAGAATTTTATGGTAAGTATACTGAATCCGGCCAATAGAAGGGTCTATTTGCCTTGTTTTTACAAGAAAATGGAATTAAAGCTCAATACACAACACCATATAATCCTCAACAGAATGGTGTTGCAAAGAGCAAGAATATAACCCTTTTGAACATCGTTAGGTGTATGATGTGTACAACAGGCTTACCAAAATTCTTGTGGGGTGAGGCTTTAAAAACTGCAAATTATATTTGGAACGGGACATCTAGTAAGACCATTGAAAAGACTTCTTTTGAACTTTGGTGTGGTAGGAAGCCTAGTCTTCATCACTGCCGCGTTTGGGGATGTCATGCAGAAGCTAGGATTTATAATCCAAGCTTGTATAAACTTGATCCTAAAATTGTTAGCTGCTATTTTATTGGCTATCCAGATAAATCTAAAGGTTATAAACTATATTCTGCTCATCATTCACCTAGAATATTTGAAACTCATCAAGTAAAATTTCTAAGTGAAAAAGTCCACAATACAATCTTAGAAGATTTGACTTCAGATTTTGAATAACTAAAAATTTGGATAAGTCGCAAGATGGATGTTAAAACATATAGTATTTTTGAACTCACCAGATGGATAAGTCGCCATACAAGATGAGGACCACTTTTGAGACAAATGTTGCACCTATATATAGACGCCGTGATGATGAAACAAAATTTGTAATAAAAAAAGGCGTTAAAATTGATAATCGTTTTATTGTGCCATATAATCGAGATCTATTATTAAGGTATAACGCTCATATAAATGTAGAATCTTGCTCTCATTCTATGTTCATAAAATATTTATTCAAATATATTAATAAAGGCCCTGACATAGCTAGAGTTGCTTTCCAAGAAAACCTAAATAATGAGATTCAAACATATCTCAATTGTAGATATATATCTCCCCAAGAAGCTATTTGGAGATTACTTGAATATCCTATTCATTCTAGACATCCTGCTGTCGAACGGTTAGCAGTTCATATGTATTTAGAGCAAAATATTTTTTTTGATGAGAATCAATCACTTGACTCAATTGTTTTCAATAAATGTTCAGAAGACACAATGCTTACAGGATGGTTTAAAGCAAATGAAAGTTACCATGATGCAAGATCATTAACCTATGCAAAGTTTCCATCAAAATTTGTTTGGGATCATAAAAAGATATTATGGACACCTCAAAAACAAGGATATTTAATAGGCAGAATAGCTAATGTTCCTCCTACATATGGTGAATAATATTATTTAAGAATGCTTTTAAATACGCAAAAAGGATGTACAAATTACACTGCTATCATAACTATTGACAACGTTGAGTATCCTACATATCAAGATGCATGCAGAGCTCTAGGATTATTAGGTGATGATAAAGAATGGTCTGAAGCACTTACAAATGTTTCACACACAACATCATCTTCATAAATTTGTCACATATTTGTTACAATTATCTTATTTTGTGATGTAGCAAATCCACAGCAACTTTTTAATGCTCACTGGCGATTCATGTGCGATGATATTTTATATGAACTTCGAACCAATTTTGGAATGCCAGATTTAATTGTGCCTGACTCAGAATTACAAAATTCTCTTTTGTTTGAATTAGAGAAAATCTTTAACACATCATCTAGCTCTTTGAAAGACCATAAATTGCCTATGCTAAATGAAAATAAGATGATAGAGCTTAAAAATAAATTGCTCCGAGAAGAATTAGACTATGATCGTATTGCTTTAGAGCAAGAACATTCAATCTTACTTTCACAATTAAATGATGATAAAAAAAAATCATATACGAAAACGTTATTCAGACAGTTTCTGATAAAGCATCCAAATTGTTTTTTGTATATGGCCATGGTGGAACAGGTAAAACTTTTTTATGGCACACAGTAACCAGTAAATTGTGATCTAAAGGAAAAATTGTTTTAGTTGTTGCTTCATTTGGAATTGCTTCGTTATTATTACCGGGTGGAAGAACTGCTCATTCTAGATTTAAGATACCCCTTGCAGTAACATATTGTTCAATATGTTCAATCAAGAAAGGAACTCATTTGGCAAAGCTAATTGAAAAATCTGATTTAATTATTTGGGATGAAGCTCCCATGAATCATAGGTATTGTTTTGAAACTTTGGACAAGTCTCTTACAGATTTATTATCACATATTGACATATCTCAAAGTAATATTCCATTTGGAGGCAAACCTTTGTTACTTGGGGGAGATTTCAGACAAATATTACCAGTTGTACCCGGAGGAAGTAAAGTTGAAGTAATTAACGCTTCTTTGAATAATTCATATTTATGGCCTTTTTTTTTAATCTTTCATTTAAAAGAGAATATGAGATTATCAAAAAAAGAACTGAGCATTTCAAAAAAAGAAAGAATATCAAAGTTTGCAAATTGTATTCTACAAATCAGAGATGGTAATATTCATGCATTTCGTGATCAAAATGATAAGGATGCTTCTTGGGTTGAGATTCTAGATGACATGCTTATTGATAATTACACAGATCCAATAAAGGCAATATTTCTTGGGACTTATCCAAATTCACATTTAGGCACCAAAATGGAGCTGCACCAGATGGATGTTAAAACTGCATTCTTAAATGGTGAACTAGATGAAGTGATTTACATGAGGCAGCCAAAAGGATTTGTATAAGCTAGAAGTGAAAACTTGGTCTGCAAGTTAAGAAAATCGATTTATGGCCTAAAACATGCTTCTAGGCAGTGGTACAAGAAATTTGACTCTGTAATTTCTACTTTTAGATGTGCTTTAGTGTCTTAAACATGTGATATTGTTTAGGTAATGATTTTTCTGCGGGCCTCATTGGATCAAATCGTTATATATGATTTCGCTTATCAATAAAAGAGTTGACAAAAAAAAATATAAAAAAAGGTTTCTAGTAATGCTAACAGTTGTCTAATTGATAGCACTTGGCTTTTCCCTTGATGAGGAAGTCAGTTGGACTCCATGCATGGGCGTACTAAATTATGAACGTGAAGGCTCCAATGTTCTAAAAGACGAATTTTCATGTGCACCAGATGAAATTAACTGAAGAAAAAAAAAAGTACTGGATAAAATAATCGACTAAAGGAAGCCCTATCTGTAGATGTCCCTGAGGCCTGAGCTACAATTTTAGCTTTTCAACATACTTATTATGAAGAGGATGATTAACAAAATTTAAGAAAATACGAAGAGTCAAGTCATTCTATTTTTCTAATTAGAACATAATTTGAAGAGACAAATTAAGTTACATCTCATTTAAATACGAATTTATGTGTGATCAATGAATCACAGTCCAAAAGGTGGGTGTCAAAAAAAATGAATGCACAATATTTGTTTTCATCAAAGAGAATTGTTATTGACAGTCTTGAATGATGATTCTGCACTCAAAGCTAATAACATTTTGTTTTATAATAACAACTAAAACTATGGAATAGCACATACAGCATATCCCTCGACCACAGTTCAATATCACTGAGTACAAATAAACTCCGGCAATGCACATACAAAGAAAATGTTCACCTGATCAGTTATTGACCAAGAAAATAATGTTCAACCACCCTTGGATGTAAATCTAATGGCAGAGAGAATTATTATTAAGTTGAGGTGTTTTATTTTCCACCCTTGGATGTAAATCTAAGGGTTATTAAGCATAAATTCTTTGGTCAGCAACTGACCAGGTGAACACTACTGGCACTTACAAATAGTATACTGAAAAATATAAACTCAATAGTACAAAGTGATAAAGCTAGTAAATATAACATGTTAGAAATCAAGTCGTAGTCATTGTACTTTCTAACAAAGAAATAAAACACTATTCTTCAATCTTCACATATTGTATTCAAATTTTGGTCGACAACATTTTGAGGCGTTGTCCAAGTCTCTGCATATCACAAACTAGTCAAGCATTTTATAATCAAGAAAATGCTAGTATATATTAACAAATATGGTTGGAAAGAAGTGACCAATGGCATCTACATCACTCGGCAAGGTCAACTAGCTGGATAACTATGATTGGAACTGAGAATAGTAAATTAAGTTGTTGATCGAATACCTTACCCCAGTTTCTTCTCTTTTCAATTTTTAATTTAAACTACAATCTAACCAGTGTGACCATGGAATTTGGCAATTGAAATAAGTATAATGACTAGAGTAGTGTATTTCCAGAGCTCTTGCTGAAGAGTACGTACTACCTCTGAATCTGAGTATATAGCTTAAATGTGGGAAGGGAAACAACTACAGTACGAGGCTAATTGCTTTTGATGTACAACAAGCTGTTGTTTTTTAGATCAACTTTTTAGGATTCGAATTCTCCAAAAGCTTAAAAATTGAATCTGCAACTCTGAATAATGATCTCTAGTTGAAATTCTTGTACATATGTTTATGTTAGAAAAAAGGAAGTAGATACCGAGGAGTATCCTATTATCCCCTAGACAAACAAAAACTCTTTTTTTTCCCTCCCTTACATGTAAATTTAGGAAAAACCCATTGTCACGCACTTATATTATTTCTTTAATTGTATGAAGCAAGTGCTACATGGGTGTAACCCACGTCATACATGTATATTATATGCAACATGTATATTAGTTTTTGATTTGACATGCAAAGAGATATATCATTCATCCAATGCCAAAGTGGCACATATAATGATTTTTCATGTTTGTATCCCAAATCAGTGGCCAAGCACATTAAGAAAGAAAGACCATTATCATGTATCCACTTGTGCAAAGACGTTCACTTATTCAGCAAGCCTAAGTACTATTACTATGTTTAGTATTCTAACACAAAATTAAAAGTAACGAGGTTCCCAATTGACTAATGTACTCAATTGTGGTGCTCCAGGTACTTCCTGTTAGATTCAATATGAAACATAAACTTATAACTCAAGTATATTATCTCAAACGTTAGATCAATATTATCAAATAAAATCATAAAACTAACTTAGTGGATTGCTGCCATTATCCATTGGTGATCTGCTGCCGTTATCTATTTGATCTTCTCCTAGATACACACCATATCTCTCTTTATTGCTTGATGGGACAAAATCAATGAGAGTGTCTTTATGTTCTAGCAGGGATCAAATACAAATACCATTCTATATAGAAAGATGTTGAACACAGCAGTTACATGGCAGTTCCTTCCATCAAGGAACTGTCAAAATAACTTTCTAATAGATTTGTCTGGATAACCACACATTTGAATTTGAAATTCTTTAACAGATATTCTAATATATAAACTTAATTCGATTACTTAAAAAGTTTATATATAGTGGTTAATGTACGTACTTACATTTGAATTCAAAATAGCTCATTTACATTAACTTATGCATACAGCATATAATAGCTAGTTCATATCTATTGCTGTGCAATAGGTATGATCTCACAATCTCTCACTGAACTAGATATTATATGATGTATACCATGTAAATAACCTATTTCTTAATTGTGGACTTGAATTCAAAAATACTATATGTTTTACAAAACTCAGTCAATTAAGATTTACTAAGCTGAATCATAGAAGAGAATGATAAATTAGCAAGTTGCCAGTCTTTTATAATCACATCATAGTAATCAAAATTACATGGATTACGTCAAGTGTGATCATGTTTGTTATGTAGTAATCGACTTTCACAAGCGTGCATTGGTGATCTTGATCGAGTTATTCAAGCTGCATATTTGCTTATGTGAAATCAGCAATGTCTAAATGTATATACACGTAAATTATGCAGTACTATATTTGAATAAAACAATTTCATTCAAAATTATATGAATGAACTTGATAATGACTTAGATGATTAATAACAATGCATTACTAAATAGTTGCAATACATACTAGTAACTTAGTGAAATAAATAACTAACCATCAATATTGCCTAAAACTCCCATATTTTCCACATGTCTGATGAACACAAAAACCAACAATGCTTTGGTCAATGGATCTGCAAGTTGGTCTTTTGTACCTATTTTGGTCACTTCTACTTCATTGTCTCTCACAAAGAAATACTTAACATCAATGTTTCTAGATCCAGAAGTCCTTTTGTTGTTCTTTGAAAAGAACACAGTAGCTACATTGTCACAGTCAATGGTCAATGGCCTTTCAATTGAATCCACCACTTTCATTCTTGAAATAAAATTTCTTAACCACAAGGCATGTGCAGTAGCTTCAAATATTGCAATGTATTCTGCTTGAAAGGTTGAAGTAGCAGTTAATGATTGCTTATTAGTCTTCCATGAAATGGCTCCGCCAGCAAACATGAAAATATATCCAGATGTTAATTTCAAGTCATCCAAGTCCTTTTGTATGAAGCATCTGTATAACATTCCACTTTCAATTCTTGATCTTCAATCCATTTGTATACCAGCATGTGATCTCTGGTAGATTTCAAATATCTCAAAACTTTCTTTCCAGCAACCCAATGTTCATGTCCAGCATTTGATTGATATCTGGACAACATATTGATAGCAAAACTTATATATGGCCTGGTACAAACCTGTGCATACATGAGACTTCCAACCAATCTAGCATAAGGTACATTCTCCATGGTTTTTCTCTCTAGAACATTATGAGGATATTGCCCTTCGTGCATCTTATCACCTTTAGAAATAGGAGCACTTCCTGATCTGCATTTTTCTAGACCAAATCTCAGCAACATCTTATCTATATAATTCTTTTGTGATAATCCCAATATACATTGATTACTGTTTCTGCTGATTTCTATTCCAAGTACATAGTGAGCTTCCCCATATCCTTCATGTCAAAGTTCTTCATCAAAAATTCTTTTGTGTCTTTCAACAAACCAATATTGCTGCTAGCTAATAAGATATCATCCACATATAAAATTAGAAATATGAAATGACTCCTGCTAACCTTGCAATACACACACTCATCTAATTTATTTTCTTCAAAGCCAAAATCTAAAATCATAGCAGCAAATTTGGATGAACTGGCCTTAAAGTTCTTGTTGCCAAAATTTTTCTTAACTTTTGGCTTTGCAACAAAATTGATGTTGACTGTTTTTCCCCTCTTGATCATTTCATCTTCCTCCTGTACACAAATAGAAATCAATTCATTTAGGCTCCATTTTTCTTTTTGTGTGTTGTAAAGGCTTTTCAAGTGACTGTATTGATCTGGGAAAGAGTTCAGCAACATGTGCACCAAAAAAGGATCATCAACGTTCATGTTCAGGCCCTTTAATTTTCCAGCAATATCTATCCCTTTCATTATATACTCCCTTATACTTCCATGTCTAGTGAACTTCATTCCCGTTAGTGCATTCATGAGGGTACTAAATTCAGCTTTGTCAGAAACTTTGTACTTCTCAGCAATGGAATTGAAATAAACTTTTGCAAATTCAGAATATGGAATGCCTCCCTTCACAGCATCAGTCATGCTCTTTTTCATACAGATCAATGCCATCCTATTGTGCCCATGCCACTGTGAATACCTGTCTTTGGCCTCCTTAGATGTATTAGCAGTCAGTTCTGCTGGTGGATCATCTCTCAATACATGGTCAAAGTCTAGTATGCCTAGGTTGAATTCTATGTCTCCCTTCCACTTCTTGAAATTCCATCCATTGAGCAATTCAATTTGATTAATGCTCAATGGAAAATGCATGGCTGGAATGAAATTAATTTAAATCAGTCATTCAACATATATTCTAGTTTGACTATATATATGCTTGAATCATATGCATATCCCAAATGTTAATTCATATAGAATTAACATTTTAAATGAACCACATATAGATAGATAAATAAACATATATCATGTTCAAGATGCTGGTATCATTTGTGATACACTTATCTCTAACGATATATTTATGAATGTTCATTATCATACATATGTTAAACCCGAAAGCTTAATCTTGATATCCAACCGCTTTGGAAGTTAGATTGTAATTTAAACTTTCAAGTTTTCTTCATGTTTTCTTCTGTGAATATATGTTCATACATATACATTACAATTATTTTGATTGCATTGAATACATATGCAAACACATTCAGAAAGAAAAATTATATTTAGCCTATTGCATATATCAATATAATCATGGCTACTTTGGCAGCAATATGAATCTACATGAATTATACAGTAGTTTCAGAAGTTAGATACAATTTTCACAGTATACTTATAACAAATAATCATTATATAATTCGATAAAAACAATACTCAGTTTATACAGATAACAACAGTAAAAGTCATTATCACTTTGTATTTAATTGATATGCAGATATATTGGGGTCGTCTTGGGTACCTTGGTGTTTGTCATACCCTTATTTTTATATTTTTTTTACTTTTAGTAAATTAATATAGTGGAAATCTACTGAACTGGTCAACAGGTTACCCAATTAAATATCGACATGTGTCATTTTAAAAAATAAAATTTACCATATTAACAACACACTCTTTCTTGATATTTAACATTGTTAAAATAATAAATTACACATAGTTGAACTACAATTACGACTTATGACAACAGTTGTTGTGGTTATTGTAATTAAGTGGTCAAAGATGTAAATATCATATTTGGACATCTTTAATTAAATTTAGAACCTTGATTATCAAGTGAGAAACTCCTTACAATACTGAGTTGTTACATATCTTTTGGTCTAATTTTAATTTTACCATTTTCACAACTCAAATGTTGTAGGAATTGTAAAATGATTAGTAATCTTGTAAATGGTATAGTTTTTGAAGTAATTACTATAATCAGAACAAAAGTTACCGCTTTTACACCAATAGTTGCGAGTTATGGTAAAATATGTAGTCATTGAGTAATTATTCCATTAATGATAAAAATATAAAGATTTACCACTTTGACAACAAATTTGTTGTTGCACTTGTTTTTTTTTTTTTTTTTTTTTTTTTAAGGGGTTTGGAACCCAACCAAACTGGGAGGCTCATCCCCACGCCTGACTTATTATATTAAAATTAGAATCATGCATCGAGGGGGACATAGGGCCTTGACCTCGATGACAGTTACATGAGTCCTCATAGAGTACATCCTAAATAATACAGGAGCCTCCTCTAACCAAATATCATTAAGATAATTTAACTTAGCAAGGTGAGCTAACCTGTGAGCTACACCATTTGCTTCACGGAAGACATGACTAATCTGAATTGAGTGTAAAGATGCCAAATATGACTTACAATCATCGATAATGCGCCCAATCTCAGATCGGTCCTCCACACTCTGAGACAACACCGCAACCATCAGTGAGCAATCACTTTCAAGTTCGAATCCATCCCACCCTTGGTGAATCGCCAAGAGGAGGCCCGCCCTACATGCCTCTGCCTCCATATGAAAAGCAGAGAGGACATGGGGGAAATAATGTGCCATAGCTGCTAGGCAAGTACCATACTCATCCCGTATCACAACACCAACACCACCGTCACCACAGCCCGGTCTGTAGCTGCCATCGACATTAACTTTTAGTCTCCCAGATGGTGGGTGTTTCCACCTTGCTCGTGGTCTTCTTACCTTAGTCTTGCCTGGCGGATGAGCCTTTTGATAATCTTCAAAGAATTTCAACCCCCACTGAGCTGCATTATGTGCATTAAAAAAACTGTTCTTCCATACCAAGTTATTACGTTCTGTCCAAACCACCCACAGATACGTAAGAAATAAATTACATTCATGCTAAGTGAGCTCATCAACCACATTTTTAATCCATTCTTCCAAGTTAGTGGCTCTGACTTTAGTGGCCTTTAACCCCAATGCTCCAAAAGCCCAAAAGCAATTAATAATACTACAATCCCTGAAGACATGCAAACCATGCTCCTCTGTACCATGACAAAAGACACATCCCAAGTCTGGGATTCCAACTCTCTTACTCAGGGCTTGTTTTGTAGGGATAATGCCCTTCAATAATCTCCATGCAAACATGTGCACTTTAGGGGGTATACGTGCATGCCAAATCCATCTCCAATATTTATCATTTGACCCAACTGGACCACTAGAGCATGATGCGCAATCTGTAACTCCATCCAAAGACCGTGCTACATGATAGCCATTTTTAACAGAGTATAGACCTTTCTTGTCATAATGCCACACCCATCTGTCTTCTGCCTCACTCATACTCAGAGGGATACGAGCTATTATCTCCACCTCCATTAGTACAAAGAGCTCTTCCAACAAGGTCATTTGTCATTCATGCTCATCAGGGTCAATCAGATCCTTAACCATAAGGTCCTCCAGCCCCTCCATTGGCCGAGAAATAGGCCTAAAGGTATGTGGTAAAGGCAACCATGGGTCATTCCAAACAGCAATCTGGCTGCCATTCCCGACCTGTAATCGGAGCCCCTTCCGCAACAACTCACGTCCATGCAATATACTCTTCCATGCATAAGAAGAGCCGCCCACAGTCTTTGCTTCCAAGAAACTGCAATCTGGGAAATACTTTGCCTTATACATCCGTAAATTAGTACATTAGTTTAGGTTGAGTAATTACTATAAATAGGACAAAAGTTACCACTTTTACATCAATTGTTGTGATTGTGGTAAAATGTGTAGCCATTGTAGTAATAATTTCATTAATGAAAAAAACATAAAGATTTACCACTCTGACAACAAATTTGTTGACACACTTGTTAAATTGTCCATAAATTAATACATTAGTTTAGGTTGAGTAATTACTATAAATAGGACAAAAGTTACCGCTTTTACATCAATTGTTGTGATTGTGGTAAAATGTGTAGCCATTGTAGTAATAATTTCATTAATGATAAAAACATAAAGATTTACCACTCTGACAACAAATTTGTTGTCATACTTGTTAAATTGTCTATGAATTAGTACATTAGTTTAGGTGGAGTAATTACTACAAATAGAACAAAAGTTACCGCTTTTACATCAAGTGTTGTGGGTTGTGATAAAATGTGTAGTCATTGTAGTAATAATTTCACTAATGATAAAAGCATAAAGATTCATACATGTTCTATTTTATATAATATTTACCACTTTGAGGACTCATGTAACCACTTTGAGGACACATGTGGTAATTAGAAAAAAAATTCCGCATTAAAGTAAATAAGGTATTCGTTAGAGAAAAGT
This sequence comes from Rosa lucieae, assembly GCA_024704745.1. Lineage (NCBI taxonomy): Eukaryota > Viridiplantae > Streptophyta > Magnoliopsida > Rosales > Rosaceae > Rosa > Rosa lucieae. Next base: position 37,552,526 of record CM045497.1, read on the forward strand.
AGGTTCTCATTTGAGTAATTAAGTCCTAAAAGTGGTAATTGTAATAGGTTCTCATTTGAGTAATTAAGTCCTAAAAGTGGTCATTGTAATAAGTTCTCATTAGAGTAAAGTAGATTCTCATTTGAGTAAATAAGTCCTAAAGTAGGTTCTCATTTGACTACATTTAAAACAAATATTATTTATTTTTACACTAATTGTTGTCATTGTCGTAAAATGCATGTAAAAAGAATTATATTTGGTTAAGGAAACTACTAATGATATAATTAATTGGTAATAAAGATTACTTAACTAATACTAATTTTGCGAACTTAATTAGGTTAGAAGGTTTTTGTTTTTAATAAGGAAAAAACGTAATTTTCAATTGTGTAATTGTCCATTAATAACAAGCATTAATTCACTAATAATAAAATTAATTAGTAATATAGACTATTTAACTAAAAGTAATTCGGTGAACCTAGGATAGAAGGTTCTTTTAATTTTTTTTGAAAAAGGAAAAATCATAATTGTGAATCGTCAATTGATAATCAAACATTAATTGGCTTTATTGTTTTCACTATCTTTATTGTTTTCAATTCAATTAGTAGTTTGTGTTACCAGAAAAATTAGAAAGGCTAAGGGCTAAACAAGTTACCAATTTGTTAAATATTTTGAACCATTAGATATATTACTAATCCAATGGTCCAAAATATTTAACAAAATGAGGGTATGGCAAACACCAAGGTACCTAAGAATTCTCCCAGATGTATTTATATGAACAACAGCATGTCATCATCAAGTCCCAGGATATATATAAATTTGCATTATACTAAACATCAATCTAAATCTGAGCATAGTTGCTCTGATACCAATTGTTAGATTCAATATGAAACATAAACTTATAACTCAAGTATACTATCTCAAATGTTAGATCAATGTTATGAAATAAAATCATAAAACTAACTTGGTGGATTGATGTCGTTATCCATTGGTGATCTGCTGCCGTTATCTATTTGATCTTCTCCTACATACACACCGTATCTCTCTTTATTGCTTGATGGGACAAACTCAATTAGAGTGTCTTTATGTTCTAGCAAGGATCAAATACAAATACCATTCTATATATAGAGCTTGAACACAGCAGTTCCTTCCATCAAGGAACTGTCAAAATAACTTCCTAATAGATTTGTCTGGATAACCACACATTTGAATTTGAAATTCTTTAACAGATATTCTAATATATAAACTTAATTTGATTACTTAAAAAGTTTATATATATATATATATATATATAGGTTAATGTACTTACATTTGAATTCAAAATAGCTCATTTACATTAACTGATGCATACAGCATATAATAGCTAGTTCATATCTATTGCTGTGCAATAGGTATGATCTCACAGTTCGTCAATCAAGTGTAATAACAAAGCATTGCAGGTAAGCAACAATACAAAATATAGAAAATCTAACTAGCAATTTTCTCCTTGCCCTTAGAATACTAGGGCGAGAGACCTTTCTAGGATAATTAATCAAAGAAGGACCTCATCCATCTTGTGCTTTGTCTTTGAGGGTACCTTATTCTTTGCTCCAAGAGGCATGCCTCTCTTCTTCTTTGCTGGAGCAACTCCTTGCACCATCATCCCATCCCGTACTTCAACAAGACCAAGAGATTTAGCAGTGAACTTTGAAGAAAATTTCGACTGCTTCAGCTTTTTAAGTAGCTCTCCCAGTCTGGATGGTTTGCATGCAATCTTCTACCTTATTTTCTGATCAGGTTAAGGATCCTTTATTTAAACTTGTGTCTGATTTCTTCTTTCATACTCTTGATTTGAGTCTTATTAATAGAACCTGTATTGTTTTAATCCCTAAAACTGAAGCCCCTGAAACTGTCAATCACTATAGACCTATTTCTTTATGCAATGTACGTAGTTTATAAAGTCATTACTAAGATCATTGTTTCAAGACTAAGACCTCTGTTAAATAAATGTAACTCACATGATCAAGGTGCTTTTGCACCCGGAAGATCTATCCATGACAACATTCTTATTGCACATGAGATATTCTCTTCCTTTAAAACAAAAGGTAAACCAGGGTGCATGGCTATCAAGCTTGACTTGGAAATAGTTTAAGACTATTTACTTTGGAATTACCTCTTTAAATGCTTGCAGGCTTTTGGTTTTTCTTCTAATCGGATTAACTTAATTAAAAATTGTATTACTTCAGTTTCTTTCTCAGTTTTGTTTAAAGGCACTACGTATGGAAATATTACTCCTACTAGAGGCCTTAGACAAGGTAATCCCTTTTCTTATTAGTTATTTATATTAGTCGTGGAACCTTTTATTAGAAATCTTAATTTACTTACTTTACAACCTAAATTTCATGTTGGAATTCTTATTTCTAATCATGGTTTCAAAATCTCTAACCTAATGTTTGCTGATGATTGTTTAATTTTGAGTAAAGCTTCTCATTCTGCTGCTACTAAATATCTTGAAAGTTCTTAATAACTTTACTGAAGCTTCTGGCCAACAGAAAAAATATCATAAAATTGTCATCTACTTCTCTGCTAATCTTCACTTATCTATGAAAAGAGATATCTTCGGTTGTATTGGAATTACTCATAAATCTACTATTGGTAAGTATTTTAGAGTTCATAATATCATTTTTTGGAAAGATTCTATCATTACTTTTGGGCTAATTGTAAAAAAATCAAAAGAAGCTTAGTGGATGGAAATCTAATACCCTTTCAAGATAAGGTAAACTTATTCTTATTCACTCTAATCTTTCTGGTATTCCTAATCACGTTTTATCCAGTTTTAACTGCCCTGCTAAAATTACTTCTAGAATTAGTAAGGAAAGTATATCTTTTTTTTTTTTTAATGTGGTTTTGAACCCAACCTAACTGGGAGGCTCAGCCCCACGCCCATTATTATTATTAATATGAGAAGGACGATTGTACAGAGAGGGGGACATATTACCTACACCTCGAGTAGTAGTACAAGAATCCTCATAAAGTACATCATGGATAATCACAGGAGTCTCATCTAACTAATAATCATCTAAGTAAGAAATACTAGCAAGATGCGCAAATCTATGGGCTACACCATTTGCTTCACGATAAATAGGTTGTAAAGAAAAAGAAGGAATAGCATTCAGGAAAGTATATCTTTTTTCAAGAAATCTTCCTTTCCTCCTGTTGCCTGGGATCAGGCTTGCTTACCCAAAAACAAAGATGGTCTTGGTATTTGTCCTGCTGCTTGGTTTAATAAGGCAGCACTTGCTAAGCTTGCTTGGAAGGTTCTAAACTTCTAACTGAACCAAATAACTGGTGGGTCAAACTTGTATCTTCTAAATACTTGAGAAATAACCATTTCCTCTCTGTCAAAAAAAAAGTCTTCTAAGTCTCTTACTTGAAAAGGGATCCTTGATGTTAGAGAACTTTTATTAGAAGGTATCAAATGAATAGTTGGCGTTGGTGAGAGTAAAAAATTTCTGGACTTTTAATTGGGTTTTGCATTTTCTTTTATAATTACTTATTCGGTTACTCCTGAACATGATAGAAATACCCTAAATTGGTCTTTAACTCTAGCTAATTTTATTGATGATTTCTCTTGGAAAATTGATGGTCTTCTTAATGTTTACCTAATGATATTGTCTAGAAAATAATTGCTACACCTATTCCTCTGCATAATATTCCAGATGAATTTTTATAGGGGACATCCAGCTCAGTTAAGTTTACAATCAAAAGTGCTACTTGGTTGCAAGCTCAAATTTTTCCTTCACATTCTAGAGCTCCTTTATTAAACAAAATTTGGAAGTTAAGCATTCCTCCTAAAGTTAAAATCTTCTGTTGGATAAGAGCAGCCTTTAAAATCTTCAAGTTAATAATTAATTATCTATCTCTAATTTTCTTTCGCTCTCCTGTTCTCGTCCGGCGGCTCACTTGCCGAGATGGGCCTCTGGCCTCGTCGGAGTGTGGTGGGTTTTGTCGGACGGGTAATTTTCCCGTTGTGGTTGTTGGCCTTTCAATGGGTTGGTTTCAGTTACTGTCAGACAGTGGCGAATACGGTGGGAGACCATCTCAGGGAAGCGTTGCTTGGGTGGTGGGTAGGCGGTGTCCGTGGCTGTGACAGGTTGAGATCGGATCGTAGGGGTGGTTGTTGACGGGCAATTTAGGTGGAGCTGGTGGGATCGAAAATTGAAGTTTGGTTCTATTCTTCAATGGCTTTGACAACGATCTCAACTTGGGGTTTCTCTGTCCAGATTTTCTTTGGATTGGGTACTAGGGTGGTGCGAAGGCGATCGAGTCCTGTTCACATTGGTGTTGTGCCGGTTTGAGTTAGTGGCAGCGACAACTTCAGCGACGGGGTGTAGAGGTTGAGTGCGTTGATGCAACGTTGGGCTTGGGCTATAGGCTATATTCTTACTGATATTTGGCTGGATGGTGGGCTGCCCAATCCTGTAGTGGTGCTTGGGCCTGGACTGTTGTTTTGGGACTAGGTTACCTTGTTATTTACTTTTGTTGTTTTTTACTTTGACTAGGTTGTGGCTTAATGCCGGTAATAAGCATATGCCATTTAGTGGTAGGGCGCAGTGGGCTTGGTCCTTGTCTATGCACCTTGTGTGCCTTGTTTGCTCTAGGTAGGCGGCGAGCTTCTTGCTTTAGTAAATGGTCACAATCGCCTAGTAGTAGTAATGTGTCTACTCTGGGTAGGCGGTGAGTTACTTGCTTGGTCAAATGATCGCTGCATCCTAGTGGTAGGGTGAAACTAAGTGTCACTGGAGTTATTTTCCAATGGCAACATAGCGAGAAAATTGTGCTATTTGTAATGATGCTTCTTCGTGACAGAATTATCGTTTAGGTATGTCACCACAATTGAAAAGCAAATGGAGTAGCCCGTAGAGCACTCTTCGCTAGTCGGTGCTTGATAGAATACATTGTTTTTGTGATACCCCGGGAATTCATTATTATTTTCCGAAGATTTTCCGGAATTAATTTTATGTTTATTGGACGGTTTCGTGACTCGTGGACGGAGCGGAAGTATTTCGGATTCATTTTCATTCGGAAAATATTACTTTAGGGGTGGCGCAAAGGTTGGCTTTTGATACGTTGAGATTCTCTGAAAACTTCCTTCACAAAAGTTGTAGAGCGCATCGATACGAGTTTGTGGACATGTGGAACGCAAGAATCGGAGTTCGTATGAGAAAGTTATGAGCGTTTGAAGTTTTGGGAAAGTTCTATAAATAGGAGTTTCCATTTTCAAAAACTTACTATTTCCATTTTCACATTTACCATTTTCGGAAATCAGAAATCCTCCGTTCTCTCTCATCACCCGCGCTAGACCCGACCCGAACCCGGTGATCCGACCTGGATTTTCCGGCGATCTCCGGTGATCTCTAGCCTTGAAACCTGCACAGAACGATTCGCCTCTCTCATGCAGTCGTCTCTGTGGCAGCCTCTTGCGACGATTCGTGGTGGAGGAAGTGCAGCAAGGCGGTGCAGTTTGAGGATTTCGGACCCGGTCGGAAATCCTTGTTCCGACGTCGGTGAGGCTTCAAGTCTTCTTTGTTAAGCTCAGAGCAGCCTCCTTGATCGATCATTGGTGGTTATTTGGATCGATTCACGTAAAACTTGGTTCAACTCAGATTGGATTACTGTTCACGGCTTGTGAGGTAGTTTTCGACCCTTTATGCTTGTTTTCTGACTTCGATCTAGTTATGAAAGTTCACAAGCATGCGTAGATGAAGAACTTTGATGTTGGGAGTTTTGTGAAATATTGAGTTTTGGCCGGCGGCGGTGCTCCACCGCCTGTGGCGGCGTTCCGGTGGTGTTCCGGCTACTTAAGGAATTGTTTTTGGTATTATATATGTTCTACTCGTTGATACGAGCGTTTCAATATATAATATGAAAATTTTGGAGTTCGTATGGAATTGTTATGATTTTTGCAATTTCATACTGATCGATTTATTCTATCCGTGAGGATTCGATCGTCCGATCGACTTGTGGTTTGGTCACATCGATCGTGGATGTATTCCAGAGACTTTAGGAGGTCTCGGATGTGGTTTTGCCTCGATTGGCGCCACTTTGGGGGATTTTAGTTCAAAACAGGGGTTTCGGACTTAAATCAGTTGTGAATCGTTACTGATTTGAGATCATTGATGAATAGGTGCTTCTAAAAGGTGAATTGGACAAGTTGTTGGTGAGAGTGTTAGTTCGGTTCTGTATAGAAGACGCAGCGGGAGTTTCGAGGTGAGTAATCTCATGAAGTTCATTCACGAACGGGATTACCCTTATTGTTTTGAGAGTTACTTATTAACTGCAAACTATAGTTGGTATTAGTAGGCATTCCTGAGCGGATGACTACATATAGATATATATTTACATGAAATATATATGTTTTGGTGGTTTGGGGATTTATGAAAACAATATGCATGAAATGATGCTTTTTATTGTTTTGGGTTGTGGCTTTTGGAAAACAAATGATTGTGGAAATGATTGATTTTGATTTGTTTTGAAAAGCGTTGAGATTTGTGTATGAAAACAATAGGCATGAATTGATGCTTTTTATTGTTTTGTGTTATGGCTTTTTCGGAAAACAATGATTATGGAAATGTTGATTTCGATTGTTTTCAAAAGCGTTGCGATTTGTGTAACATTTTGGGTCCAGTGTGACTCCTTTAATGTTTTGCTCCAAGGGACAGTGCGGCCCGAGGATCGAAGGTCTATGACCTTGGGCAGAATATCAGGTAATCACTTCTTTGGCCGAACGAGTGGTTACGTTTTCAGTTAGAGCTCTAATCTGTCTGCCATATAGGTAATTCATGGGGTAATGGGAATTGGTTATTGACAACTCATGACATTACGTATTTTTAGGGAACAAGGTGTGAGTTGCTTCCTTATTAATGGTTTTTAAGGGGACAAGGTGTGAGTTGTTTTCCTTATTAACGTTTTGATAGAGATCAAGGTGTGAGTTGCTTTCTATGGTACGATTATGATACATTTGATAGGAAACAAGGTGTGAGTTGTTTTCTATGTTTTACTGATAGAAATCAAGGAGTGAGTTGCTTTCTATGTTTTATTGGTAGAATTCAAGTGTGAGTTGTTTTCTATGTTTCGTTTTAAAAGGAAACAAGGTGTGAGTTGCTTTCTTTTATTTCGATTTGGAAGGAAATTAAAGTGTGAGTTATTCTCCTTTATTTCGTGTTTTAAGGAATCAAAGCGTGAGCTGTTTTCCTTGTTTTGGCGTGAGTTGTGCATGTGTGTTTTGAGTTACTCATACGGGCTTGCAAAAGCTTACCAGGTTTGTTGTGTGGCAACCGGTACACTATTCAAACGGTGTAGGGATTAATCCTGCAGGTTAGGATAATCGGGGTTGAAGCTGAGGTAGCGCATTTGCAGCTTTACAGTAGGAAGTCATTTTTGTAACTTTACCGTCAATAAGGACTTCCGTTGTATAGTTAACTCTGAGCAGCATTTACGTTTTACTTTGTTGTTGACAATTTAATTCGTAAGCTTATGTAATATATGACTCTATGGAGCGGGTCAATATTGAGATAGTGGGTTCAGGGCATCAATATGTACTTGGGTTAAAAGGGAAATAGTTTCCAGGTATTTTGTATTGATGGCTGAACGTTCACGCATATGTAATTATGGGATTATATATCGACTTTCATGTGTGTAAAATCAAGGACGTGACAGTTTTAGTTGAGATTTTTGTTATTATCTCAGGAAGTTCTCTCGATGCTTATTGTAATTTGGGGTTCAGGCACCATGTCCCGCCCCCCCCCCCCCCCCCCAAATGTATTCTGCAGTTTCATTAATCAAGGCTTAAGGGCAGCCGTACAGGCCCTTTTTTAAAAAAAAGTTATAAAATAAAATAAATAAATAAATTCTTCTATTGGATTCTAATTCGAGATAGATGAAGGACAAGAGATAGGCTTTCAGTTTTCAATGCTAATGTTCCCCTTAACTGCCATTTTTGTAATTCTCAGGTAGAAACTGCATACCATATTTTCATGCATTGTTCTTTTGCTACTCAGGTTTGGAATATTTATCATAATTCTTCTACTCCTCTTAATTGGCATAGCTTTTTTATTAATTGGCTTCAAAATCAGTTTCTAATACTATTGCTCAAATTTTAATTCTCTCTTGGTCCATCTGAAACTCTAAAAACCGAATTGTCTTTCAGCAACTAGTTCCTTCCTCTTCTCAAACCTTCTTTAGGGCTGCTTGTTTTGGAAATAGTTACTGTCTGGCTAAACAAAATGATTCCTAACAGAAAGTTTCGAAATCCTTTCATATTAAATGGAAGTCTCTAGACTCTGAGAAAGTTGAGCTTAACCTTGATGGTTCTGTGAAGAATGGCGCTTCATCAATTGATTTTTGCATTATAAATGCATGGTAATCATGTTTTGGTTACTGCTAAGAAGTTTGGTCAAGCTAGAATTCTTGTAGCTAGCTGAAGCTATTGCTCGGACAGATGGTTGAAGCGCAGCTATTGTTAATCATCATACTTGCATTTGGGTTGAAGATGATTCAAAATTCTCATTGATTGTCTTCTCAACAAGATTTTTGTTCCTTGGAGAATCAAGCTTTTGGTGGAAGACATCAAGCTTCTTATTCAACGATTTCACCTTATTAGATTTCGACACATCTTTCGTGAGAAAAATTTTGTAACTAGATAAATTGGCTAACCTTGATCATGATCGAGCTAGTCCTTTTGTTTCGTTCAACTGCCTCCCAGTCAGGGCCGTCCCGTGACAAAGTGAGGCCTAAGGCAAAAGTAAGAGAGAGGCTTTCATTGAAAAAAAAAAAAAAAAAAAAACCTAAAAGGTAACAATGTCACAAAGACAAGAAGAGAAATTTTCATTTGAAGATCACTCTTCTTGCCTTTTGGGATGCAAAAATGTTGATTAAGTTAGTGTATTTAAACTTTTTGAACAATTTTCTTTCAATAGATAACATGGCTAGTCCATTTAATCTTTCTTGTGACATGGTTGATCGTAAATATGATTTTATTAGTTTCAATTTTGAAAAGCTTCTTTTAGCAGAAGCAACTGTAACAGGAATAGTTAATAGTATTCTATAAGCAATCATGGTATTTGAGAAACAATCACATCTTTGAACAAAGTGCAGAACTTCAATTGGTATTTCTACTTTTCGATCTAAATCTTTGTTTATCATTTCAGTTAACAATCTTAATTCTAAATGCAGCTCTGAACCATCTATATCAGAAACATTATCATGAGTAAGAAACTCTTCAAGTTTGAGACACTTTACTTTCAAATCAGTATCAACTAATGACTTTAATTGTTTCACATCACATAAAAAACCAAAAACACTTTCATATAATTGAAATTGTTCAAATCTACTGTGAAGGGAAGATATGGCTTGGTCTACTATATATAAAAAATACTCAGTCCTAAAAGTATCTTCAACAGATAATGTTGGTTCATCATTTGCATTCTCATCAAATTGTTTTTTTCTACAAGTCCTACGTTTTTCACGGAATATAGGTTCTATTTCCATTTCAAGTGCAATCTCTCTAGCTGAAATCATAGCAGATATAAATCCATATTCTCTATATTTTATAAAAAAAAGAAACCAAGCCTTCTAACAATTTAATAGCATCACCAATATCCATGTCTTTAGATTGTAGCTTTTTACTAACCAAGTCAACAGCATATAGCATATCATACCAAATAATCATGCCTAATAAAAATTCAAAGTTTGCAAAAGCATAGTCTGCTAACATTTCAGCTTCACATTTTAGTGCACCATCTAAGTCATCTACATTTGCTAATTGTTGTAAAGCACTCTAATTTGTGGAGCTTGATATCTAATAGCCTTGACACTTTCTACCCGACTTTCCCACCGTGTTGTAGCCAATGCTTTGATTGTTAAATCACTTACATTATCTTCTAAAATTTTCCACCTCTTTGTTGAAGAAGAAAATAATACATATATTTTCTGTACAATTCCAAAAAAAGTTTTAGCTTTAGGACAAGAGTTAGCCATGTCAGAAAGCACAAGGTTCAGATTATGAGAGCCACATGGTGTGTAGAATGCTCTTGGATTAATTTCTAATAACCTTTTCTGGACACCTTGATGTTTTCCCTTCATGTTAGAACCATTATCATACCCCTGCCCTCTAGCATCATTAATATCAAGTTCTAGTTTGGCTATAACACTTATAAGTTCATCAAAAAGTCCTTTTCCAGTGGTGTCATCTACTCTTAAAAACCCTAAGAAATATTCTTCTAATTTTGCTGGGGTTTTTGATATATTCACACATCTCAAAATCAAAGTCATTTGTTCTCTTTTACTAATGTCAGGAGTACAATCAAGAATGATAGAAAAATACTTTGCCTCTTTTACTATTCTTAGGATTTCAGTTTTAATTTCAGAAGCTAAGAGATCTATCAATTCATTTTGTATTTTAGGTCCAAGATAATGACTATGAATTTCATCATCTTTTATACGCCGAAGATGTTCTTTCATTATTGGATCAAACTCTCCAATTGTCTCAATAAAACTCAGAAAAATTCCATTGTTGTCCTCACCTATCTTCTCATTTGTTCCCCTAAATGCCAAATTGTTTTTAGAAAGACCTTTAACAATAGCAATAATTCTTTTCAATACTTTTCTCCAATGAACTTTTTCTTTGTTAACTTGTTGTTGTAGAGCTCTATCAATCGTCTTATTTTTTAAGAGTCTCTCTTCTAACTCAAACCAACTAAACATATTAGTGACATGTTGAATACTTCTTTCATGACCTTTAAGCCTATCACTAAGATTTTGCCAATCTCTGAATCCTTCATTAGCTAACTGACTTCTACTATTCTTTGCATTAAATAACTTGCAACAAAACCAGAATACTCTATCTAGATCTTTTGAATAGACTAGCCATTTTCTTTCACGAATTTCACCATTCGATGATCTGCAAGTATAGTGTTTTGAAGCAAAATGTCTAGACTTTTCATCTTTGGGAAAGTCTAAGTCCTTGTGCCTAATAGGACCTTTTTCTACTAATAAATTTCTTAAGTTTGGATCAATGTTTTTCCATTGGCTAGGATCAAAAATATTTGTGTTAACATCATTGAATTGTGGCACCCTTTCTACTAGATTTGGTTCAACACCCTCTGCCAGATTTTCTTCCACACTTGGTTCAACACTCTCTGCTAGATTTTCTACCACAATTGGTTCAACACACTCTGCTACATTTACATTTTCAACTACATCTTCTTCTACAATTGGCACTGAATTCTCTATTAGACTTGCTACTGTCTCTTCTACTGATCCTGTAGCTTTTTCTTTGACAGTAACATACTTATCTAGTGCTCCTTTTTGGGATTGAATTAGCTTTTCTATCCTTCTCTTTTTCTTAAGTTTATCAAATCCACATTCAAACTTCCTAGTAGACATATTCAGTACTAAAACAATTAAACAAATCAAACGGCTATTCAACTATTCAAGGCTTCCAATAAAAAATAAACGAACAGGCATTTCAGATTCCAACCAAAACAAGCAAATTCAAACCAAAAACAAAGAGAACAATTCAACCTTTCCAAAAAGATAAAGAACAAATAGAACCTGGTTTTATTAACCACAAACTTTGTGACTTGAGGCCTCGACAGCTTGTTAGAATTGTATCACCTTTCTGATTACAAAATTAGAACAGAGAATGGAATTCAGAAATTGAGGAAGAAAAATATTGCTTTTGTGCATCTATGAGGGTTTGTCAATGGTTTAAATAGACATAAAAGGAAGAAATATTACCGTTTGTCTTTGAAAGAAGCAGAGGGGATCAGAAATTTCTGAATCAACAGCCAACGTCTCATCTTTGCCCAAATTGGTGAAACTGAGAACAAGGCTTTTGGTTAACTTCTTTTCTAATCCAAGAATGATGAAGAAAGAGGAAATTTTGGGGTGTTTAACCCAATAAAACTTACCAATACAAAAGAAAAGGAGGAAATTTGGAGGCCTCATATAGTCACAGGTCTTTCTTCATCGGTCTCGATCATGCGTTGTCTTCAGAAGACTGCGTTCTGGGGTTCTGCGTTTTATTTATTTTGGGTTATCTCCTTTTTTTTTTTTTTAACTTATATATATATATATATATATATATAATGAGGATTTTGAGATGAGGCCTTCCCCAAACTGAGGCCCAAGGCCACCGCCTTGTCTGCCTTGGTCATGGGCCGGCCCTGCTCCCAGTTTTCCAGTGTTCCACTTAGATCAGCTAGGCGGGACAGTTCTCGTGATTTTTCTTTGTAGTTTTTCTTTCTTATATATATAAAAAATAAAAATAAAAAAAGGCTCAAGTGTGGTAAACACAACCCAACTAGGCTAAAGAGCTCAATCCTGAAGCAAAACCTAATACTATGTCGCACCAAGGTGCCGCAACCACGTCACGAAGCCCTAGACCAAAGCCACAATCGCAAGTCGCAACCACCACCCACCGAACACCATCACCACCATCAAATCAAGTTGAACCAAGAAAAGTTACTAGTAGGACTGAGAGTAAACAAACAACCTCCATTGTGTCCACAACAGCACTACCACAAGAAACAACAACCATCTTGCAAACAGTACAACCATAGTCAACATCAAAAGTTCCAAACTACACAAGTCGAAAGCGGTAGAAAATCTTCATCAAGATGGTGTTCACCAGGAGCGGATCCAGGATTCAAATGTTGTCTAGGTTAATTATAGAAGTGCACAATTTTTTTTTTTTTTGAGGTTTGGAACCCAGTAGGAGGCTCATCCTCACGCCTTTATTATTTTCAATCAAAACATACAATGGAGGGGACATAAAATCAAACCCCGTAAATTAAAAACTACAAGCATAGATTTGTTGTAAAACAACAATAAATTAACTAAATCGTACCTTTCGAGGCCCACTCACTTCAAACTCTGCAATCACAAAATCATTATCAATGCTATCGGCAAATTCTTTTTCGATGTAGAGAACCATCAAATCATCAAACAACTCTTGGGTTTCCGGTGATCTGTCATTATATTCAATACCTATAATATTATATAGATACCACCATTAGAATTATACAACTATAACTAATTATACATTACTATTAGTTACTAACTAGCAGCAGACTTTAATGTCTAATGGATTTAATATGTGTCTCCTTAACATATATATAATAACATATATTTCTAATGGGTTTGTGAAAAAATATAAAGTTAGTAACACTAACCAAATGGAAAAGGCAACAACAGCAATCTCGGTATTATGCATAAACCCAAACACTATCACCAAAACTCTCAAATAAAAAATCTCCAATCTGCAACACAAAATGCACATCTATAAATAAATCACAACATAATTAGAAGCCAAAGAAAGCATCAAGAAATCCCAAAGCCCAACAAAATTACAAAAACTCATTCACTTATTGTTACTTGATTTTTTCTTTTTTTTTAGCCAGTCATTTATCATCAAACACATCAGACCATCAGTCATTCTGCATTCAGTCGGTAATTCTAAGTTTCTAACTAAAAATAGTTGAAATACTAATATACAATCATCAATTCATCAAAGCCTCATAGGCTAATCCACCCACTGACCGAGTCAAAAAGAGTCCGAGAGTCTGAGACCGACCAGGCGAGTCCGCGAGTAGGCGACCATCATCAAGAATTCAAGTATTTCACTTCCTCAGTTCGGCAGTTCCTCACTCCTCAGCGGCTCAGCTAACAGCCAATTCCAAGCTCATCAAGAATCTCTGTCTCTGACTCTCTGTCTTTGTCTCTCTCCGCCACTGGTGACCGTAGCAAACAGAATCGGCGACGGCCGACGGCAAGGCTCTCGATCTGGGCCGACTGACTGTGAGAAGAGATCTCAAATCTGAGAATCTAGGAAAACAGAGCACGAGAAGAACAGACTCACAGAGAATCAGAGATGTTAAGATGATCAAAAATTCGAAACAGGGGAGATCGATACTCGATAGAGGCATAGAGCTTCATACCTCGTTTATAGGAAGCCGGGAAGGAGAAAGGTGCGAGTTGCTGAGTGTAGACCTGCTGTGACTGTGAGTCTGTGAGTGTGAGTGTGAAGTGACTGTGTGAGGTACTGAGGTACTGAGGCTGCGAGCGGTGAGGAGCAGCTATTATCCATAATTTTTTTTTTCTTTGGGCTGGGTATGGGAGATATATATATATATATATATATATATATATACCTAAGGGTTTTTAGCCCAAAATCTTGTCTAGGCTCAAGCCCATACAGTCTTCCATGTCGGTCCGCCCATGGTGTTCACCAAATTCAGCACTTGTTGAATGAAATTTTGGTTGAGAGTTTGAGACCAAGTAACCAAAATAAACTCGACATAGAACAAAAGTGGTCGATCTAAAGTCATCGCGTGGAAGATCATGATAATCTAAAGAATAAAAAAATTATCTGCAGATAATAGGTAGAAAGTGAGTAGTTTTTCATAGAGTAGGTAGATTTACGTGTGTTTCACCATTATTATTATTTTGTATTTTCTTCTTTCTTTTGTAATTTAACTATATTACTTCTATCTATTTTATGAATACTAAAATTTATTAGGGTTTTTGTTCATTTACCCCATTTATAGAGATTTTTTTCTCACTTACCCCATTAAGTTTTTTTAATTCTCTCTTACCCAAAACACTCTAAGGAGATCTTCCCTAATACCCCATTAAGGTTTTTTTTTTTTAATACCATTTTACCCTCCCCCCTTTGTTACTTAGAGAGAGAGAGAGAGAAACCATATGAGACTTCGCCGGATTCTGGCCAAATTTTGCGGGAGTCCGGTCATCGATCGCAAAATCCAGTCACCGACCGCCACCGACAGAATGCCCCCAATAGACGTCTATTGCCCCTTATAGACAACTATTGCCCCCCCCCCCCAATAGAGGGTAATAAATCTCTATTGCCCCCCAATAGATGTCTATTGTCCCCTAATAGAACTTTCGATTGCCGGAACGGGAACTAATCTTCCTAAAATTAGACAAATAAAACTTTGATTAAAGAAAAAAATAAGGAGATTACATCTAATTCAAAACGTCTATTGCCCTCCAGTAGACGTCTATAGCCCTAATATACCCGAATTGCTTTCCAATAAAAAAATATAAAAAAATTCTTTCTGCTGGGCCTTCTGTTTTGCAACCTCCATCCAAATTTTCAAAAATTAAAAAATAAAATAAAATAAAAACGAAACAAATCATACCCAAACAGACATTACAATGCAAACTCTGAACTACAATTGAAAATCCACCCAATGACAACTCCTACCATGTTTCAAGATATCAAATTTTAACTCACTCCCCATTTTGGAGAAGGGAGATCAGAAGAAAGATTCAGAGTAGAGTATTGAACAAAACGAGTTGGAAGGTGAGACACCAAGGCTATTTGTACAGTTTGACTTGTGTGCAGAAGAAGCCATCACTGCCACAATGATCACAGTCTTTCGACTACAAATAGATTCTCGGAGCTGAGCCATGCCACTAGCCCACAGTCGAGCTGGCCGGACTTGGAGAGACTGGGCCGAACAAGAACCCTCTCTCCCCACTTCGAAATTCCCTGAAATCGAACCCCGAATCTCACTGGAGATGACTGTTCTCCGGTAGGCTGCAGTGGAATCTGTTAAGGGTAAAACTGTAATTTTCCAATTCAAGTTAGATGTGAGTATAAATTCCTGTACTTGCATAACAATCTATCAATGCAATTGAAGCCTTTGTATTCCATTTCGTTTTCCAGCTTCGTCTCTCTTCTTCTGCTTTTCTTCATTTTTCATAGAACTTTTTCATGGCATCAAGAGCCAGGTTCTGATCGAGACTAGAATTCATCATCAAAGTATTGGAATGTTTATATTTTATAGACAATCGTGATAATCATCTCACTGTGTTCGTTGTGGTGCTAAGAATGATTTTCGACGTTTTCACTGCTCTCTAATCACAATTCCATTCAAGCTCTCATCTCGCGCTGTGAGATTTTGGTGCTTTCAAGTAGTTGGATGCTAAATTTTGGTTCAGTCATTTTGTCGAACACATCATCTACATCTTAAATTGTCTTCAAGAGTTGGAGTTTTTCTTGAATTGATCTTCTTCGAGTTCAAGGATTTGATCATTCTATGTTCCTCTGGCGTTTGTGCGCTCAAATTTTGGTATCTTCTTTACTCTACCTGAATCTAGTTAACTATTCTTGGAAATTACATGTTATTTGGACGTTATGTGGTGCTCTTATCTATCTCCACTTCTTTGTTGTGCAAGTATCTCTCAGAAATTTGCATATGAAATCCCACAAAGGGTCATATACACATCATTGTTTTCTCTAGTCTATAATCTACAATTTAGCTTGAGCGGAATTTTATTTTTGGGGGAATGAGAAAGAAAGTTGAAAAAAGAAGAAGAAAAAAAAAAACTTAACTGTGAAGGTCTGTGAGTCTCTTTCAGGTTCTTTTACAATTCTGTGTTGCCTTGCATCATGGATAATAGTACTGAGTTAAAAATTTGCCTACTGTCCAATTTCTACAATTTAATCACAGTTCAATTAGACAACTCTAACTATGTAACATGGAGATTTCTGGTAGAGACAATGTTTACAAGTTGTGGCCTCATTAGATATATCGATGGTTCATTCCCTCGTCCACCACAACACATTGTTACAGAAGAAGGTCGGGTTATGTTTGATATGACAAAGGAGTACATGGACTGGGTGCAAAATGATTTTGCCGTTATGTCTATACTTGCAGCTACTATGTCAAATGATCTTTCCTTCATTGTTGGAAGTAAGACTTCTAGGAAATTTGGTGTCAACTAAAGGAGAAATATGCTAGTGCATCGGCGTATAACATAATGACTCTGAAGAAAGGTTCGAAAAATCGCTAGGCGCTAGTCGGGCAGCGGCCAGGGGACTAGCTCCCAGACGCCTAGGCGGTTTTTATTTTTTTTAATTTTAATTTATTTTATACCATATAAACATATTATAGACCTAATATATATATATATATATAAATACTTATTATAATTTATAAATAACAATAATATGAATTTTCTATAAGGTCATTTCATGCATGTCGAACACATGGCCTGAATATTATTAATTGAACACATGGCCGAATGATTCCCAGCCTATTCATACACGAAGTCACAAACCCAACAGATAACCGAAAATCTTCCAAAACCAATCTTCCAAACTCTTCTAAAACCAATTCACACCTTCAATCTTTCAAAACTCAATTCCCAGATCACCAAAATCAATTTTCCATGAAGAGAATTTGATCAGATCAACCAAACACAAGTCCTATTCTGCTCATCGTCCCAAGCATCCATCCACCCACAACCAATTTCTGAAATGTAAACTCAATAGCGGCGGCGAAAACATTGAGCTTGAAGAAGATGATTGTGGCCACCCACATGTTCCCTCTAAATAACGTTTATGAATCTTGAATCGGAGTGGTCAAGGAGCCCACGATGTCTCAGTGATCGGGTATCAAGATCTGTGGAAGGGCGCAATTGAGCTTCGCTGGCTTAAGGGGAGCTTCGGTGGCTTGGGGGATCTGCGGTGGCTCGAGGGGAGCTGCAATGGCTTGGGGGGAGCTGCGGTGGAAGCGTGGAGAAGAGGTGCGGTGGAGGAGTAAAGCTGCGGTCTAATTTGGGATTGAATGCTTTCGGTGTTTAGGTTTAGCACTTTTGCAAAGACATAAAAAAAAAATTAATAATAAAATAAAAAAGGAAAACAGCCTAGACGCCCGAACCACCCAAACGAGCGCCTAGGCAGCCTAAATTCTCTCCGCCTAAGGCCGCCGATTACCCCTTCCTCGCCTCGGTCTCTTGCCGCCCAGTGCCTAGGCGGCCTGGGCAGCCGTTTTTTAGAACACTGCTCTGAAGACCTCCTTATACAACATCCAAAAGGGCTCAGACTCTATTGACAGGTATTTACTTCGAGTTAAGTTACTATGTGATCAGCTTGCTACTGTAGGAGTTTATTTGGCGGATGAGGATATAATAGTCTTAGTTCTTCATGGTTTGCCAACAGAGTTTGCTGCCATAAAAACTATAATAAGAATCAAAACACTTTGATCCTCTGTTTCAATGGAAGAGTTGAGATCTCTTTTGTTAATTGCTGAAGATGAGATTAATCAAACAGTGATGTCCATGTCTTTGTCCTCCAAGACTGCTATGGCTACAATTGGTGATACTTCCAGAGCTCAAGCTACTAATGCTGCATATGTCTCTAATGATATGATGTTTACAAATAGTATTGCGTTTTCTACTTCTGAGTATATGATGAGAAACGCATATGCTAAAGACTTAAATTATGGTTCCATGGTGATTGAAAATGAGAGTGTTAAGCAATTGGTTGCAGAAGAATGTGTTAAACAAGAAGCAGAAATTGCAAGTTTTGTTGTCAAAGAAGAGTCTGATGATAACTCAACTTCTAATTCCACTGTGGCTGAAAGTAAGAGTGTTAAGCAACTGATTACAGAAGATTGTGCTCATGAAGACATTCAAATTCCTCAAGATTCGAAGAAGAAACAAGCTGGAGAAGACTCTTATTCAGATAAAGAGGAGCAATTGAAGTCTCAAGAACATGTTTTTCTGGATGAGAAAGTTGCTTCTAATAGAGATAAGTTTCTACAAGAAAAGAAATCTACTTCTTTCGTTGTAATAGAATCTACTTCTGATTCTGTTACGGGTTCTCTTTGTTCAATCCTTGAGCTTTCATTTATGAGTCCTCTTATGAGTTCTCTTGGCAACAAAAGTGATAATACAACTAACTCAATAACAGAAGCGCAAGCACCTTTTATGACATCTGAGCAGGCTCAATAGTACAATCAAGGAAAGCAAACATTTGATGCAAAGTCAACGAGGAGTGAAAAGCAAAGGAATGATGAATTGCCATTTTACAAATGCAAAAATATCGAATCTGGTTTATCTCTTGATAATGCTTTCAGGAGAGAATATCACCATGATTTTCATGATCAAGGTGTAAGAGGTGAACAAGAAGATGATTATGATTATACCCCTCATGGAGCTTATTTGATACAAGGCACTTGGCAGCTCTTATCTACTCCTTCATATCAAACTAAACTACATTGTACGCAGGCCTCTTATCCTCTGAAGCTATGTCAACCACTACAGCTCATTGATCCTGGTTGAAACCAATATTACAGGATCCTGTGCTGCTGAAGTCTTTAGCCATTTTCTAATGCAATCTGATGGTAGCTTCTCTCCCATTAGCTTGAGGGAGGGTGTTAAGGGTAAAACTATAATTTTGCAATTTAAGTTAGATGTGAGTATAAATGTCTGTACTTGCATGACAATCTAGCAATGCAATTGAAGCCTCTATATTTCATTTCATTTTCCAGCTTCGTCTCTATTCTTCTGCTTTTCTTCATTTTTCATAGAACTCTTTCATAATAGAGGCGGAAGAGGCTCATCCCCAGCGTCGTGACCTCTAGCAAAGACAATGGTTTTCGAGGTGTGGAGAAGGCAGTGGAAGAGTGAGTTCGAAGGCAGAAAGAAGCTGACCTTGATCATCAGCAAGAACGAGATGTCCAGGGTGAGCTTCTCCGACGAGTTAGACTCCGATGTGAAAGAGGAAGAACAAGATGGCGGAGCCTCAGAGAGAGAGAGAGAGAGAGAGAGAGAGTGATCAGAGAGCAATGAGAGAGATCGATGGCATTGATGTAGCTTTTTAATTAAGTTGAGGTCAAAATTATTATTTCACTTTAAATTGTGTTTAGTGAAAATAAAATTCTATTGTTAAGATAAGTAGAATAAGTTTTACCAATTTTAGTGTTTTGAGTAGGCCTGCCACTCGGTCGGTTCGAATCGGTTATGGGCATTACCAACTTCAAAACCAAAGCTTTCGGTTTTGAAATTGACTTACCAATTACCAACCAAAACTTTCGGTTATTAATTATTTTTACCAAATTCGGTATTTCGGTTTTCGGTATTACCAAACTTTACAACAAATATAT
The DNA here is from genome assembly GCA_024704745.1 of Rosa lucieae. NCBI lineage: Eukaryota > Viridiplantae > Streptophyta > Magnoliopsida > Rosales > Rosaceae > Rosa > Rosa lucieae. Next base: position 37,572,463 of record CM045497.1, read on the forward strand.
TTTCAAAATATAAATTAGAATCAAACAATACGACTTTACCGAAACTGAATAACACTCTTATATCTAGAGTCTCATAACTAACATATACAAAAGATATTGTCCTTAAATACATAGCTAGAGATCTTTGTGCAACTCTACTTTCCAAAATACAAAAGGATCAGCTTCTGCTGCTGAAATGAGGATACTAAGTTCTTTCTAAATATGAGCATCCCTGGTTCTTTCTGATATAAACAAAAGCTACCTCCAAGGTACAAAAATGCTAATTTAGTCTTCTATATAGAGTTAAAAATGCTAATTTATGCTAATTTCCTACGTTGATTGGATTTGATGATTAAATATTTTAAACATACAGTTAAAAATTTGATCATTTTCGTCCTCATTTCGACTTCAATCCATATGATCACTAACAATAGTCGTTTTTGTCTATATAGTTATTAATTAGAGTTCTTAAAGGGTAACCACACTGAAACAAGATTTTGAGTTGCAACTTTTCACATTGGTATATGGAGCTTGTCTGTATGAGCCTGTGGTTTCAAAGGGCACAAAAATCGGATTTGAGAAAGAATTATTAAGGCTAAATTTGCGAAAAGGATATTTTGGTAAATGACTATAAAAGAAGATTGACTACATTGACCGAGATCGAAACGACGACAAACGAGACCGATTATTTCATATCATGTCTATTACTATGCTATGAATACGTGGATGAAGTCATATTTACCACCAGACTTTTTTTATTTATCAGCTCGCACGAAATGTTTATATGTCTACTAGTGTTGTCTACCATATTCATCAGTTATGTAGAAATGTATACCTATCAAAACCAACAAGTGAAAAAATCAATACATTGGATAACCGACTGGTGGATATAAAGAATGGGATAAGATACGCCTATGGTAAAAATATAAGCCGATTTCATCTTCGTATTAACCTCGATCTACATGGTCAATTGTAATGGCGTTATTACCTTTACAACTAAAATACCAGTAGTCAATCTATCACAAATCCTACCAAGGACAAGGTTCACCCCTACCCTCTCATGGGATCAATATATGTTTACCTGGGTAGAAAATTTGGGGGAGAAAAATCATCATTGCAGTTTTGTTACCCTTAGAAACACAGTAACTTAAAATGATATAAACGTCCAAATCAATTAAAAATATAAATAAAATGTATATGATTTAATTTCAATTAACTAAAAAATTAAAAATCTTATTAAGAAATGTAGTTTATTAAAATTAAAACTGACAAATTAAATAAATCATATGATAGTAAAATATCACAAAACAGATTACAATCTTTCATTATAAAACTAAATACATACTTTGTCAAATTAAATATATCTTCCATATCAATGTATCATATTCATACATATTAAAATAAATGACTACATAATTATATATATATATATATATATAACCCTAGCATTTCGGTAAATTCGGTATTTACCAAAACCAAACCAACTTTTTCGGTATTTTTCGATTTCGGTTATTTCGATTTCGGTTACCAAGATTCGGTTTACCAAACCTCAAATATTCGGTCGGTATTCGGTCGGTTCGGTATTTACCAAACCAAATGGCAGCCCTAGTTTTGAGTCAAGAACTCAATTTATTAATATCTTGAGATTTATTTGATACATGTTTTCTAAATACTAAAATTTATTAATATTTTAAGATTTATTTGGAACATGTTTTTTTATTTCTGACTAACATCAACTCTTCTTTTAATAATAGCACAACACCGCTTGCCAAGGGCTGTATGATTCTTTGTAGAGAACTGGAATGCCATTCTTCAAACCATCCTACTTTTGGCGATTTATAGACCCTGATCAAGTTGTTTGACTCTTGCAATTCACCTCCCACCAAGGGATCCAAATGAGGGGATTGGGGAGAATGAGGCAGTTATTGTCTATGTCTACAGAATAATTGGAGTTTATTAACAGAATACAGAGTACGCAATTGAATTCTAATGTGAAACAATTTGAAGGACTATCTGCCTTCGTTGATTTACTAGATGGAAAACACCGCTAATCAATTGGGCATGAAAACAAGGAATTTAGGAACCACAATGCCAATCGGTTTTCAAAGTGCCTGGTAGGAAAGGCAACATGTAATACCCAACTTAAGAGTTGTTCTCCACAGAAATCTCCGACTATGGGGATGTGACAACACAATGAGAGATTTCTATGGAGAAGAACTTCTAGATTGGCTATCTCTCCCAGACGCATCTCCTCCTTTCGCTCCTGATGATGAGCCAAAAAGTTGAAAGCTCAACTCAAGCAATTATATGCCCCGAGAAAATATGGTTGTTGACCATATCACTGTTGTAGGAAAGGCAACATGTAATACCAAACCTATAAGATCTTCTCCATAGACATCTCCTGACTCAAAAGGGAAGCAGAAGAATTCTATGGAGAAGAACTTTTAGTTTTAGTATTACTCTACAATTACTCCCAACTCATTTAACTCCCTCATCTCTACTGCTTTTCTTCATTTTACCAAACAAAACTACACTTTCAAAAGATACTATCCAAAATAAGAACAGGCACATCTAAATCAACCAAAGATGCTCCCATATTTCTCACAACACCATATTATCCAATGTAGGAATCTATGGATTTGGAGAACCCAATTAATAACTACAAAGTACAAACTATGGATGAACCAGTGTTGACAGAAAGACACCTGGTAAACTAAACTGTTGAATCTTGAAGTCCAACATAAATTTACAAAGAAACCCAGAAACTTACTATCTCATAAGAACATATTTCAGGGCTTGTAAACAGAAAGCAACGAAATTAAGGTCAAAGAAGGAACCATCAGGACCAAAATTGTATCCTCATCAGCAAAAAGCTGTACGGTCCGCATCATGGTAAGATCCGAAGATCCCATCATTTGGTCCTTCAATTCCTGGACACACAATCAACTAAATCCTAGAAACAAATCAATTCACAAAAACAATTACATCAAAAATTGAAGGATAATAGGAGGCTCAGATATATTGGGTATGAGAAATTTTTCATTCACAGAAAATCAGAGTGGTGCATGACTTCCTCAGAGAATCATCATAGCCTCATTCAAAATTATAAACACAAAGACAAGAAACAAGATAAGAAACCGAGAGAAGGCAAATAGATACAGAGGTACGCTATTGGGGTTTTGCCTGATATTTATAGAGGCGGACGGACACAAAAACCCTAGCTCCCCAATCTTACTAGAGAGATGAGCATACCCTAGTGAGCCGGAGGACAGGCCCATACATTTTGTCATCTAGGCTTATGACCAGGCCCATAGTAAATGGGTTTGAGGTTGAATAATATCTTCTTCTTTCTTTATTCGCTCAAAAAGGATCACAATTAACCTCTTCTGTAAATGTTTAGATTGGTTGAATCATATCTTCATCTTTCCTTACGTTTCCTATTTCAGTTAGCTGCCTGACTTTTAATGAATAGTTATCCTATGAAAAATACGACCGTGACACTGAAGAATTTCTCATATAAATGGGTAATAAAAAGAAGAATTTTAAGGATAGGGGGTTCGGTTAGAGTAAGAGTATAAGAAAACAAAAATGTTATATTAACCTAAAAATTAAAATTAAGATTACATAGCACATTAGATAAATGTGTTCCAATCAAAATCTTCTTTGTGTAATTGAGAACCAAATTCAAATTATGAAAACAAGTGATGGAATTATATACAGCACTATTTCGCAGAACAGAAGATTAAAAAAATATATATATTTTAGATTGCCTGTTGAAGAAAGAAGAAAAGAAAAAAGTATGAGCACAAGTTAAGCTTTTTGCCTTTTACGCTGGTTTACCCCAAACAATTTGCAATTTGGTAACCTGCTGATAATAATATAAAGTATAGAAGAATGTGCATCTGGCGGCTCAGGCCTAACCGAATATCATTTTTCTGAAGACGTCCATACAAAGGAAAAATAAAGGTTTATATTATAGCACATCCTGTACCAGATCATATTTTTCTTCCACCAAAACAAAAGTTGATTATCCATTTGGATATATTCAAATTGTTATGAGGCATATAGAAAGTTGTTCACATAGTCAAAGTGGCTTTAGCCCTGTCACCTGATGTATCCATTGCTCCATTCTGTACTGAGCATGGTCACTTCAAGAAAAAGTCATTGGTCAGAAGATCCTTTACATGAATGTTTCCGTCGATGTGTTAGCTCCATAAACCCCCAGCTCTTCCCGCCAGCCCAAGTATCTCGACATCGTCCAAAATCACGTCGAATTCCTCACCACACCATTTACATACTCCTGTGATTGTCTTCCATATATTTGATGACATCATCTCCCTGCTCTTGGACGAGAAGTTGAAGCTTTAGACTGGGTGTGCTGTCTCCTCCCATTGGACAAACCACTGTCACTGACACTCCCTTCAACAAGATTCTGATGGACTTCAGAAAATTCTCTGTTCCATGAACTCAAGGGGATAAGATAACTATCATCCTTGGCACTCCTCCTCTGCTCCTCATGGCGTTTCACATTCTCAGATATCTGATGCAAGGTTTTATTTATCTTTGCAAATCCTCTTTCAACTGGTTCTACCACATGTGAAACTGTATACTTCATGTCATCAACAATCTGCAAACAATAAAAAGCAAAAGCAAAGTCACCATTGATTCCGAGAAAGAGTTCAAAATGAAGTTGAAATGCCATAATAGCATATTAGAACCAAGTTCTCACAATTTCTCCACTTCCAAAAATCACGTCACGAACACTCTGGGGGAAATTCAAGCGCTTTTCTCTCTCATCATGCCGCTGTAGATGAATTCTTGTTGATCTTTCACAATCACGAACCTCCTCTGGATCAGGAGGCGCTCCTAGTGATGCATAGTCAGCCATCACAGCAACATTGCGAACACATCTTTCTCCACGTTTGTAAGGTACTGCCGGGAAGACATATAGGTGGACCACAGCAGCAACACCCATCTGTTTGACAAATTTAAAATCAGTATCCTCTGAACAGCAGGGTCTTATTTCGAAAATCAGAACTTTTACAGAAAGGAATATAGATATGGCTAGAATTTAAGTGAAGTCAGATTTATAATCCATTAACTTAAAACTACCCATCTAAAGAGAGATTTAAAACCACATTGATATCTTCAAGTTGTTTCTGGACATCCATAAGATCATTTCCACGCATCAGCATGCCTACCCTTTCTAACCTAAATTGAAGCTTTCCATTGTTTACATGTCAAACTGTTATATACATAATAGGCCTTCATGTCAAATTGTTGCATATTTAAACATTAAAAATCCTATTGCAGTGACAACTTGAGCAATATTTAACACATTAACTCAATATCACTAATGTAATACCTCTATGCATATGATGTAATCTTGTATGCGGGTTTTCAGCTCCTGCGCTAAGGCCCCTTTAAAGGCACCCATAGAGAAAAGAAACGCAACAGCAACACCTTGCCACCATGTCAAGAATACAATTGACTTAAAAGTTAGAAACTTCGCCAGTGGTTTAATGGGTTGTAATTTGTCCTTGATGACAGAATAGAACTGCACAAGGCAGTATAGGGCCCATGTCTGACTAAAGTTAAGAACAACTGCCAAGTAAGGGTAGCTGCAAGCAAACAAAATTAAAAGTAAGAAATCAAATTTGTTTCTGCCATTGTGTAAGAAACTGCAATAAATCTACAATTCCAACCACCAGTGCATATAATATTTCTCTGATCAAAAAGTATGTGTGTGTGTCTGCATGCAGATGCAAGCATCAATTATAAAACAGCTTATTCAGTCATCGAAGACAAGACAAAAAGAATCATACAAAGGGAACATCTTACCCATATCTCCAGTCAAACTTTCCTTCTCCATAAACACCAAAACTTTGAAGAATCATGGCTAGCAGAGCGCAGATCAATTTCAGTATCATCTGGAAAACTATTATGTCAGAAACGACCAAATAAGGCTGAAATTCAAAGAAAGAAGACTTAAAGAAAGTTCCAGCTTGAAAAGAGTACATACATACTGAACGATGCCTACTTTCACAGCATGATAGAATGCTGGTCCAAGATCCCAGTCTCTTATAAAGCAATTCAGTGGGAAAGGATGTTCAACAACTCCATAAGCATATTCTTCTTTCAAAAGAGGAGTGCTCGAATCGACTGTGCTCTGACTCTCCATAAATTCAATTGTACGCTTCTCACCACCTTTAAACAGAAAAATAATTATTCACAGAAAGGATGCAAATTTTATCGGGCTTTCAGTTATTAAATATGTTCCAGAGGCTTGATTAATTTCTCACCCTACAAATAATTCCTTATAGAAATAAAATTTTCATATATTGAGAAAAGAAAAAAAATACGCCCATTCAAGCCACAATAGTTGAAAATGATACATAATTAATATTCTCAGAGAATTCGATATCCACATGTATGTACACATACCTAAGCAGGCTATCAAGTATCTCTCAAAACAATATAATGCAAAGGCCTCATAGCAGTCCCGGATTGCTTCCCAGTTGAATGCAGCATTTGAGTCCAACAGTGACACAAACTGCAGACGAAAAACATCATTACACACAATATATAACTTATCCACCAAAAGGTAAATAGTAAAAAAAATTGAACAGAAGTGCAGTAGATTTCTTAGAGAATGAAAAGCTGAAAGCAATCGGATGCCAGAAAATGAAAAAGGCGCAACTGCATGCAGTAGTCAAACGTCTGTCACACATACAATTTCCAACTTGTGCAGACAAAGGACAAGTACATGCAGAAATGTAATGCATGTCATTTAGAGGCTATGCAGTAAGAATATAGTTCCTCTGAGGAACTTTATAGCATCGTCTCCAGAAGTACCAGATTGATTCAAACTCAAGCATTACATGATAAGAAAATAAAATTTAATAATAATTAAAAACACTTCCCTATCAAATGATGTAATAACATTATCTAACAAAAAGGCTATGAACCACATCCAAATGATCAGTCTAGCAGTCTGTTATTGTCATTTCTATAACTCTATAAGTTGGTACTATCAAAGTATCAAAATCTAACTAGTAGATTGCAACTGAAACCTATATTTGTGCAATTTCTTTCCTTTGCCTTCCAATTGGAGTAAAAAAAACATCCAATATACATCACCCTATCAATCATCAAATCTTGTGCACAAGTATTCCAGCTGCAGGAGAATTCATTTAAGCTCCATAACTATATTATTAACCAAGTCAATATTCAAGTACCAAATTTTAAGTAAATTAAAAAGAAAAAGAAAAAGAAAAGGCAGCTCACATACTATTTCATACTTAACTTGTACATATTTGTTTACAACTTAAACTACCCTTGTCTTTTTAGAAGTGTATCCTAACATCTGCAATCTCTCCTCTTACTAGTCTTTCATATCCCTACCTTAAAACTAATAAAATATAAACACTCAATATACCGCATCATGTCTTGGTTATTCTATCTTTCTTCTTTTTTTATTTTATTTTTAAATAGTCACGTCGAGGCAATAATGAATTGGTATCAAAGGCACTTGGATTAAAAGCGCATGCACCTGGTATCACGTGCTCTTAACATAGTAATGTATTTTTAAGACTTCGTAACACAATAACATAAAATCATAATCAATAATAAAACAGCTATATTTATTTAGAAATTCCAGAAAAACTAGCAGACAGAAAATGTAGTTGGCCGTACTGATTCTAGGGCATAAACAGGAACCATCAGAATAAGCCCGATCAAAAACTTCTGCTCCTGAAATAGATAAATAAAAAATTATGATTCCATAAAAGATGAATACAGGTATATGATGTTGAAGCAATATGCAAATTTGCAGTGGAGTGGACATTAGTTGGACCATCAAAATATAATGCAAAAAGTTTTCTACTACAAATAACGTGTTTGAGATCAGACCTCTGGCTGATTATAGGCAGCTAAGTGCTCGAAGATAAGATACATGGAGAGAAACAGTGCAACTAGTACGAACATGCTCGCACTGAGGATTGGCCAGCTAATGGCTACGGCAGATTCAGCACCAAGATTAACAGGCCACATGTCTCCTACTCTGCTGGAGGAGACCAAAGTGAAAAGGAAAAAGGAAGAACATAACCTGCCCCTCCATCCCATTGAGTCAAAAGTATCCGAGTATTCGATGAAGTTGAACTGAAGAAGAGGTCTGCTACCACATCCTTAACTGATATATCAAGTCCACAATGATAATATCAGCCCTTTTCTAGACGTCTCCGCTTCTCTCTAAGAAAACTGCTACAACAGATTATGGTCTTGCAAAAGTGCAAAGCCCGCTACCTCTTTGCCTACTCAAGTGTTCTTAATAAATTTTGTCCAGTATATGCAACGATGTATACCATCTAGGTCAGATATAGATGCTTTTTCAAAGACGTAAACGAAGAAGCATCCAGACCGAACCTAACACTGCAGTAAGAAAAACAAGAATTCAATTACGCAGGCATAAACCGCCAATTAATTTGGAATAAAAAAACATATCATTAACAGCTGTGAATTGTTTTCACTCATGATGATTCAGACAACAATCAAGCAAAGATCTAATATTCAGACATGTAAACACAAGACACTACCCCCAATGTAACACCTGCACTAAATCTAAGATACTAGCTTCAACTTAAATGTCTAGCACCAACTTGCTTCAAGCACAACGCAAAACTCAACATGGATGTCAAGAAATCATAAGTTTCAAGCCAGTAAGTGCAGCTAAATGCTGGTTTAAGGCTTGTAAGATAACAGGATGAAGTTCCAATAAAGTTTATCATGGCTTGCATAAACACATGCCGACCTCATATGCAGAAGCACCTCGCCCACTCTATTCCACGAATACACAATGCTAAACCTCTCGTGCACATAGAATCATTACAGAAACAGTGATTCTTACGGTAAGTGTCACAGAATACAATTCCATACTTGTAAATGACAATGAGTTTCTTCAAGGCACAGTCTAGCACTCCAATACAACTTCCAGTGCTTTTCGGTGTTAAAACAAAACAGTACTAAAAGAGTTGCAAAACTGCTCACAATCAATGCTATTTGATTCTACCATTCCTTAAACCACAAGAACTCTACTTCTTCACCAGAGTAACTCCACCGATAGACACTTTTACGCTCCATCAATGAAAAACCCATAAATTACAGTACATTCTGAATCTAAAACATCTTCAGCCTATCTCTATGGACTTCAGAAAACCATCAGCCTAATCAAGCTTGTAAACATAAACAGCAACAGTACCGAACATCGCTTCGCATATACTGATATTCCAAAATCTCACCAACCTAGCATTGAAAACGAAATCAAGCACTCAAGTAACCACAAACAGGTTTTCCATTACTGCTTCTTTGTCTTTCTTTACCAGCCACACAAATATAGCAAATTTCCAAACCTCCAACTTCCACAGAAGAGGAAAAATTACAGAAAAAAATCGCCGATGAGAATCATATACCACATTCCTCACAAAACCCTAGAAATCGATCATCACAGGGAAAAGAAAAACGGAGCTAATTGAATGAACATAGACGTAATTAATTCTCGTAAAAACTGCAAAGGAGAGTGAGAGATTAGGGTTGGGTTACGAACCTGTGCTTGGGATTTTTCCCGGGAAACTCAGACTGGTATCTCACACAACTTTTCCGCGAAAATCAAAGGGATCGTTTTTCCTTTTGCTTCGGCGGTTGGAGAAGAAGACTACTATACAAATTTGTTTTATTTTTTTTATTTTATTAAGAAAGCAAATTAGGATAGGAGTCACAGGGCGGTGACCTATGGTGGTGACAGCATACCATCTGACCGTGGCTTTTGTTATGATCTGGGTCCCACGGGTAGACTTGTTGGGCATTACTACTGATCGTCATATGAGTTTGTGAATTGTCGTCTTGTGAGAGGGCCTTTGCCTTTGGGTGAGTATTGCTGACTGAACCGCGTGTGGTTTTCAATTGGATGACATTCTTTCCACGCAAGCATAGTGTACGTGGATCATACTCGGATCACTTTAGCATACACTAGGTTTTATCGGTTTGGTTTTTCGGCACAAATCGTAAAAAGGTTTTTTACTTCAACATTGTCTGTGTGGTGGTCCGAGAGGGGGTCCTACAGCTCCGCGACTCTGAGCCAATAAGAAACCGACATGTCACGAATGACATCCCTATGACTCATCAACCCAAAATCGCAAGGCGTTTTTATTTTAGTTTGTTGGTTTACAAAACATTTTCTTGGACAAATCATTCTAACAACCGAACAGCATATTTTCAAAAGCCTAATTTAAAGTGGGCTAAAGGATTTGGGCTTACAATAGGAGCCCAATTTGAAAAACAAATCACTAAGTAACAACCAGTATGAGAGACGCACCCCAGGTTTACGGGTCTCTCGAAGTTTTGTAAAGAATCGAGTAGGAAACATATAATTAAATAAAAAGGAAATAAATAAGTTACTTCAAAATCCGATGAGGGACCAAAACCCTTTTTTAATAACGTTAAGAGAAATGCGCCAAGCCGGGCCATGTGCCTCCTCTGTACACTCCCCGACCACATACTCGAAACCTGCACATTGTTATATGGGTGAGCTTTCGCCCTCGCATGCACAGTAGGAGCAGACCTAACCATGCTGGGTTTGAAAAATAATATACTTGAAAATATTAACTACATAATATTGTGCACGTTTATCGAAAATACTTTTAAAAAAAGGCAACCACAAACATTTATTCTCTTTTATAAAACATATGTAGCATGCTTCACACAACTTGGAGCTCCGATATACTTACATGCCGGCTAAACTAAAACAAATCGGTGACCGACCCGATTCGTCATCCTTTCAGAACCGGCCAACTACTCTGTAGTCCTTATGACTACAAGTAGCGAAAGTGTTCATTTCCTGGCCCTGAGTCTCCTATGACTGGTTCACTGTCAGTACTCACCCTTCCTCGACAAACATATGAGCACAGCCCCCTCCAGAGGTTCACGGTTATCGACACCGTAGGATCCCTAAGAATCAACGCGTCTAGGTTCTATTCACTTTCAGGTCACAAGTACAAACATACAATGGGTACAGTATCTCAACATGCAAGTCTAGCCTTGGTTTTCACAATCAGCAATTATCAGTTATGGAAACAAGGATATCACAAGGCATCGACTAATGAACAACCAAAAACGTACTTGCAGGCAACATATTATTATACTAGAGCATTCCACGTATAGAAAAGCCTCTAACAATGAAGAGACAGCTCACCCTACCTGGATATGGAGTGCTCGCCCAAACTTAGTTTCGTTTCCGACTTTGGATACTTCGTCCAATTCCATGTGCACAGGCTCGAGTCCTTTGAAATAAATTCAAACTAATGAGTAACCTCACATTATCATAGCGTACTAACCAAACAACCACAACTTTGATTTAATTTCTTTGAAGTCTAACGAATTCCCTTTAATAGATAAAATCTATTATCCATTTCCAAATAATTCAAATGATATGGCATTTGAACCATTTAAGATATGGCAATTATACTTAACACTTTGACCTTCACTTCGTTAACCTTTTTACTTTAAGAAAACAATTGACAATTTCCATTCCCAAACATTCCACTAAATATATTTCTCTCAATTTTCGGGACATGGAGAATTTAACAAATCAATAATCCGTGATTGAATTTTAGGTTAACTCATTAGACCTTCTATTTTCTTGGTATACCTTAGCTTCCTTAACTTCCCTTTTAAATCATCAAATTATTTAGTAACCGGATTTCCTTTTTGGTCAATTAACCAAATTATTTCGCAACCAAAGACTTACACCAATTACCGATTAAGCATCCAACTTTCTTTCCATTTTCAGTTACCAATCCTTAGTCATAACGCTAAAGCACTGACTACAATCTTGTACAACATTTCATTTCTCACAACATCCATCACTTAACTAACTTTGCAGATTCTCAACAACCAAAACTACAGCAGAAACAACTCTAACAAGACTTAAACCATAATAATTTTCCCTCATCCTTACCAAAAGGATTTGATTCCAGAACAGAGGCATCCTTCACGATTCCAAGCCTTCGATCATTCCTTAACAAAATTAATACCAATAAAACTTATCAATAAACACTTCAGATACATTAGCAACTTCAAAACGAGAATTCCAATAGAGTATTCATGCTTCTTACCCAAGTCTCTTCGAATATAAGTCGACTCTAGCACTCTCACAAGGCAGTTCCATCACCCTGAGTTGTTTGGCTACCACAATAATGAAACTGACCAAGCAACTCCCCTTCTCCAAAATCTCATAATTTCACAACCTCATACTCCAAATCAAATAATAAGTTATTAGGGTTCACTCTACTCAAATCAGAAGCTCCAGCTAAAGTGGAATCACGGAATTACCTAGTCAAGAAGTCCTAACGATTTCCGACAACCGTGGGCGACCAAGCTAAGGTAGTCCACGTGCCTGCTGTGGCGCGTGAGGTACATGCAAGAGTTCTGGGCGGAACCAGAGATCGGAACCATGGGGTTCTGGTGAACAAGAACACGCTAACTCCTTTGATGGTGGTGGTTTGGCTCAATCGTGGCTGGAAGTTGGAGATTGGAGACAGGTAATGACGGGACTCTGACGTGAGGTGCATGCGGTGGTCTTCCGGTGTCAGACGATGTAATGGCTTCGAGGTTTAGGCGAGTGGCTTGTTCTGAATCATTCGTGGTGGCGATGAGGGGAGAAAGTGATCGGAAGTGGCATTTCCGGCTAGGCATGGTGGCGGGAACTGTGGTGGTTGCATGCGATAGCTGGAGGAGGTGCATGTCGGTGATTCTTGCTGGGTTTAGGTCGGAATTTGGTCCTGAGTTGATTGGTGGTGGAGGTGACAAGAGGTGGTGGCCGGAAATGGTGGTTTTCGGTTCTGGCAAAGAGAAAAGAAGAGAGATTGCGAGAGGTTGGGGGGGGGGGGAGACGGGGGAAAAAATGACGCTAGGTTTTTCTCAATTTCCTATTTATACTAATGTGCGCGAAATACCAAATTTACCCTTGCGACGAAGTACGAGACTCTCTTAGCTGATTGCTTTCAGTTTTGGGCTCATAACATTTTCTTTTATTCATTTTTCATCGGAACTTCCTAAGTTACTCGTCGACTTCATCCTAGGCCTCGTAAAAATTAAAAATCAAAAACTTTATTACAACTCAATTTATCGTATTCAAACTTCAACAAATGGTCGCCTCACTAAACTTTTCCAGTCAACGTCACTGGGATGGTATCAAGAACATTTTCAGATACCTAAAATGAACCATTGACTTGGGACTGTTCTTTCCCTACAGAGAGACAAGAGGGACCGCAGATGGAACTGTAATCCCTAAATGAAATGTTGATGGCGAAAGCGCCACTCACTACACTGAAACCCCAAATGATGTTTTGGCTGATTTTGCTGATGCTGGGTACCTCTCTGACCCACATAAAGGTCGTTCCCAAACTGGTTATGTATTTACCATTGGGAATACGGCGATATTTTGGAGATCAACCAAGCAAACCCTTGTGGCTACCTCCTCGAACCACTTAGAGATTATTGCTCTACATGAGGCGGTTCATGAGTGTGTATGGTTAAGAGCTATCATTACACATGTTCGAGGGACTAGTGATTTGAGTTCTACCACTAAAGAGCCTACTTGCATTTACAATGATAATGCAGCTTGCATCGAACAAATGAAGCTAGGATATGTCAAGAGTGATAATACAAAACACATATCGCCAAAGTTTTTCTACAATCAGCAACAACAGGCCCTCCTCAAGATTCAAGTGAATCAAGTAAGGTCTGAGGAGAATGTGGCAGATTTATTCACCAAATCATTGCCTAAAGCCATATTTGAGAAACATGTGAAAAACATAGGAATGCGAAGACTTTCTAAGATCCCTTGATGAATGTAAGGATCAGGAGGAGATGTAGACGTCAGGGGGGAGTCTAACACACACATGTCATTCTCAAATGTAAACAGTGCGTTGTGCTTTTTTCCTTCGACTAAGGTGTACTTTTTTTGTCCCACAAGGTTTTTATTGTTACTTGGCAAGGTATTTAGTGAGGCAACAACTCATGCATCATTTCGCCTTTGACTTGGCACAAGGGGGAGTGTTAAAGGAAAAACGCATTATGTGCTTTCGTCAAAATGACAGAAGAAGAGGGAATCAATGAATTAGCGATTACCATCAATCAGCAAGGATTACGAATCAATCAGCATTTAATGTCATCATTGTAATTGATATTTCCGTTGTAATTCTCTCCCTATATAAAGGGACTATGAAATTAAATGAGTAGACTAATTCCAATTACTTTTACATATACATATATATTGGAATTAAGTAATAACATTCATAAATATTAGTTAAGATGGTTATATTCAATTAACTATCACTCTAAATCTCCCAAAATTAATTGTTGTTTAACAAAAGAAATAAAAATTAAAGAAAATAAAGCTTAGGAAATTAATTACAAAGAAAGAGATAAGTTATATGTTATAGTAAAAAAGAGAAATATATATAAAAAATAGAAAATTATTAGAGCTTAATTGGGCCGGCTTAATGGGCCGGGCCGAGTTTCATTTGCATGGCCCATACCCTATCCTTTTTTAGAAAGGATTGGGCCTGCCCACGGTGCCCTAATGCATGGACCGGATCGGGCAAGCTTAAGACCAATGGGCCAAATGATGACCCTTAGATCATTGTTTATAATTCCGCTATTCAATATTTAATTGAGCTATTTTCTTAAAAGATAAGAAGGGATGTTTGTGTAACCAAAAATAGTAAAACTATTGGAGGGGTTTAGTTGCATCGCATTATCCTTGGGTGAATGAGTATATTCACCCTCTATTGCAATTAACGCATAATAACTTTATAATTTTCTAATCCAATCATTCATATTGTTTAATGTAATACAAAGATTAGCTCTATAACAAATCAATCAAATTGAAGACATTTTAGTTATTCATTTCTATGAAATACATTGATGGTTTATCATAATAGTAGTAAGTGTTATTAGAACCATCCATTTGTTTGATTCAATTAGATAATTAAACGATTTCTGATTCGATTGATTTTTTTACAGAGATAATCTTTAAATGCTAATTTAATATATAAACAGTTAAATTATAAATTTATTAAATAAAATAAAAATATCTTAATTGACAATGAGATGAATAAGAGTAAACCTAAGAATTGCCCAGTAAATAATTAAGGTATTCAAAACTAAAAAGACACAGAAGCATCGTAGGCGTGTAGCCATAGACAGCCTGTTGATGTTGATATCAAGTAATAATGATGAAATTCGCCGGAACTTTTCTCATCTTTTCCAATTTCATTTCTTTTAAACTGAAATAGTCTCTTAATGGCATCACTATACACACATACCAACTCAGGAAGACAAAATTGAAGTCCAGCTTTCTGAAGTTACTTGTTCTCCACTGCTCCGTCTTCTTCTTCTCTCCTGGTTAGGACCAAAGTAGACATGGGAAGCGTCACTGAGGAAGAGCTAGTTCAAATGGTGACAGACTTCATTGAATCCTCAGAGTCAGTTCCTGACTCATTATCTTCTCCCAAATCCCCTCGTCAATCCAAGTCTCTAACTCTACAGGTACATCTACATTTTCTTCTAGTTTTGGTCTTCTATATATGTTCTTGTGTTGATCCAAAAAAAAAAAAATCTCTTTGTGTTGATCATCTCTTAATTTCTTGTTTGGTGACTAATCCTATGATGGGCTTCTTTATTTATTGTTTAATTAGGAGATAATATGGAAGGCAACAGATCATGAGAATGAGATACTTGACAAAATATCAATTTATTTGAGGGACCTAGAGAGTATGATTCATCAACCTAAGAATCTGAAGAACAAATGGGTTGTGATGAAACTGAAAATGGATGGTTATGAAGCCTCTCTTTGTAAAACTTCATGGGTTTCTTCTGTTAAACTCCCCGAAGGTATTTCATCTCTCTATCTCTCTCTCTCTCTCTCTCTCTCTCTCTCTCTCTCTCTCTCTCTCTCTCATTATTTAATTTCTTGATCGAGTACCCATTTTCTGATTTTGATGGGTTTTTCTTGTTTCAAGTTTATGAATTTACAGATGACTATGAATATGTTGATGTTATGGTGAAGGACAACAATTTACTCAAGGTGACAAGGTTAATAGTGGACATGGATTTCAAGTCACAATTTGAGCTTGCAAGACCATCACCAAGCTACAAAAAGCTGAAAGACATTTTGCCAGACATTTTTGTTGGGACTGAAGAAAAGCTTGACAAAGTCATATCTCTGGTTTGCTCAGCTGCAACGAAATCTCTCAAGAAAATGGGTCTTCATGTTCCTCCATGGAGAAAAGCCACCTACATGCAATCCAAGTGGCTCTCCAAAGATTGCAAGAAAATCTCAATCTCACCCACAAACATGGAATTGGGTATCATCTCCCAAATGCACTAGTTAGAAAATGGGGCAGTTTTTTTTTTTTTTTTTTTTTTTTTTAACTCTAGAGAAGAGGAACAAATGGTAAAAAAAAGAGAGAAAAAAAAAACAAATGGTGGAGTTTTGACTCATGAGTTACCATTTTGTTCCCTTCGTTTTTATTTCTTTAACTTAAGGTCAATTTTGTTCAGGCAGACCTCAAAGTTTTGTATTTTCCTTTGTACCCAAAAAAAAAAAGTTTTGTATTTTCCTAGCCATTTTCTTGTCTGTGAACAGTTTTACGGTTATATCAAAATCCCACAATTTTAGCAGATTCGTCACTTGGAATCTGCAAAACTCGCTCAGGTTTCTTTTTATGGATACAAACTTGCATGCCAAGTTAAATTTGAAATGCATTCTGGAACTGACTGGAATTTAGTAATGGGGGCTGGGGGCACGGTTAACGGTTTAGTTTTGAGATGGTCATTCTAAGTTTTAGTTAGAGTAAGTTTTAGTTAGAGGGGATTCTAAAATTTTCATCGATTCGGTAGATGGTGATGGTTCCGTTTCTTGGCATATTAAGATGTTAATTAATTCAGGATATTAACACTCTTATTACTGGACTCGCTTTTATCATTTTTGTCATATTTTATAGTGATCAATTTTATTACCGAGCTTGCGCACCTGGGACATGAGTCTAATAGTGTTATCGTTTGGTCTAATTGTATGCCCTTATCTGTGACCCTAGCATTATATTTAGATCAACCGGACATGAATTATAGTAGTGCTTTTTTTCCATTGGATGGATTAATATCAAAAAAACGAAAACGCTTAGTTTACCATTTGTTGATCAATGGAAAAGTTAGCGTCTAAAGTCTAAACTCACTGGAAAAAGAAGAAATTGCATCATTTGTTACACGACGAGAGGGTAAAAGAGTCTTTGGGACAGAAAGGAAAGGGACTAAACTTGGGAGGCAAGTCACAGAACGAAAGAGAACTAGATAACGTCTCCATGCTTATCCGCACTTAATTTTATTTTATTTTTTTAATAAAACTGGTGCAACTGTCCTCATTCTCAATTAGTTGAATAAAAAGGGGAGTAATATTCATACCCTCTAAAACTTTTGAAAGTTATATTCAGACCTCCAACAATTTTTTAAAGTTTTTAAGTCTAACCTTGCCCTTCTAAAAAACTGAACAAAATGAAAAATAAAAACAAGCAAATAAAATCTGCACCTCGTCTTCTCCCTCCTCCACCTCCCTCATTCTCTTGCAGCCATAAATAAGGATTATTCGATAACTTTGATTAAGATAGCGTTGAAGATCACGAGTATTGAGAGAATGACAAAAAAACATAGGGAAGAAAAATCAAGAAAATAATGAATGTGAAAAAGACTTCTATTGCCTATTCTTTTAGTTTCTGGGTTGACTTAATTAATTGCTTCGCTTTATGGAGGTGACGTCAATTATTATCTTGGTTTGTGCTCATACTTTTTTCTTTTGCCTTTTGTAGACTATGATGCTAGGCTGTTTTGGGAAATTGATTTTGATAGTAGTCCTCATGTAGTATTTAAAATTACACAATTTATTAAGAAATGGAAGGAGATTCATAAGGATTTTATTGCTCGCAATGTACTCTATATCCAAGCTTACAAGGGAAGTCATAGCTATGACATGAGTTTTAAGTTATAAAAGAAGACAAATTATTGGTATCGTATTTTGAAAAAAAAAATTGTGTGGAGACAAAGAATGACAAGATTGGAAGTCTTGTGCAAATTTTAGTAGGGGAAGTTCAAATGACAATTAAGGAGGTATGTGATAATATGAATAGAATGCCTCTGAATAAAAATTCAAGTTTTTCTATATAAGTTTTTTTAACATTAAATAAAAACTAAAAAATTAAAAATTAAAATTCAACCTTTATAAAGAGTAGTGATATTGGTGATCCACCTTATATAGAAAGATAATTGTCTAAATGCTCTGGTACTAAAATCAAAGTTATTTAGTTCACTTACTTCACCCTTACATATGTTAGTGAGAATCGAACTCATGACTTTTACAATGCTAAGTAGGATACTTGATTAGACTACGACACGAAGTTATGCAGATTATGCAGATGAAGTGTCCACATACATCATTAGGAAGCAACTGCCACCCAACCAATGTGCCTATCATCGTAATTTTGATCTTAATATATTGTCGTGATTTAAAAAAAATATTAACATGCAAATAATCAATATTAAATAAATAACGTTTCGAATATCTGACAATTCAACGGATTATAGACCGTACTCAACCCAAATTGTCAAGGTATTGGCCTCTCGACTTTTTTTGGTCGACTATGGCCCGTCTATTTTAACTTGAAAATTTGTTATTGAAGGATTAGGAATTAATCAATATTTCAGATAATTTTTCAGGAGAGAAGATAATTCTATTCATCAATCTTTTCCTTGGTTAAAGATGCAGCAACAACAAATTGTAGGGAATGGCTGTCCAATTTATTAGTCATTATCCTTGGAACAACATTTATAGAGTTATAGACAGTACTGTAATGGAGGAGGTACTGAAAGGTATATATGTGATAAGACTGATATCCAGAAGTTTTCAAAGCTCTGTGCTGTACCTGGATGAAAAATCGTTATATCTTATCTTTACATTATCTCTATGTTTAGACTTGAGCCTTGTTATGGTCTTCTATCAGTTCGGTGATGTGACTTAAGCCCGTAACTATTAATTTCTTGAAAATTTGGAAAACATATTAAATTTGTCTTAGACTAATTCCACCAAATTATTTTCATTAGATTCCAGAACTACATCTCTATCTGAGTTTTTCATTTATATATCTTTGATTATTAAGAAACTCTATCAGTTGTTGTCACCGTATAAAAAGACTGAAGTTTGGTGTGAAGTAGGATGACCACTAATTAATTCTAAATTTTCTCCTTTTATTATCTCCCTAATTAAATCTGACCCTATTTCTGATTAAGCAAAAGGAAAACATTAATCATACATGAAGTTTAAAAGGGTAATCGACCACTGTTGAGATCTGCTGGGATATTGATCACTTGATCAGTAGCACTAGAAGCGTGGTGTTAGACTGTTAGGCTATGTTTGTTACATGGGATTGGACTGGATTGGAGTAACTTATGTAAGAAAATAAGACTCATCCCACGTTTGGCACACATGAGGACTCAATTAAATGAGATTAGAGAGTCCCCGCATCAGCTCCCGACCTTCTTACATAGAACCCCCAAATCTCATCGGACTGTGGAAGCACGGGCTTCAACAACGCATTAGTCTCTCCTTCCCTTTCGCGCGCTTCAACCTCGTCTCTCCTTCTCTTTTGCGCTTCAGCCTCGTCTCTCCACTCTCGATCGCGCATCATCCTCCTTGAACTTCTAGGTTCAATTTCTTTTCTCTGTCATGCTCCTTTTGCTTTGATTCTGATTCCCTCTTCCCTTCAACCCCGTCTAGCTTGTTCTTCTCATGTATCTACTGTGATTTGTTAAATTAAAGACTATGGATTGATTTTCTATTAACAATTGTTTATGAGTTGTAACAATTGGTGTCTGGGTAGCTTGATTTGCTAATAATTGATCAATTTCAAGATTGGTTTTTTTTTTCTTTTAACAATGTCTGTGTTTTTATCTTCTTCTTTGGTTGGTTGTTTTCATTGATTTTGGATGTTGATCAATTCTGGGTTTTTTCTTTCTTTTAACAACGTTTGTGTTTTTATCTTCTTCTTTGGTTGTTTGTTTTCATTGATTTTGGATGTTGATCAATTCTAGGTCAAGTAACTGTAACTGGTCATGTAACTGGTCACGTAACTGACCATGTAACTGACCATGTCACTGATCAAGTAACTGTAACTGGTCATGTAACTGACCATGTCACTGACCAAGTAACTGAAACTGGTCATGTAACTGACCATGTCACTGGTCAAGTAACTGACCATGTCACTGACCAAGTAACTGTAACTGGTCACGTAACTGACCATGTCACTGACCAAGTAACTTTAACTAGTCACGTAAGGGATACAATTTCTGGATTTGTCTTCAACTTTCTCATTCCAATCTTCTTTTCTTCTCACAAACTCATAAAATCGTTCATGTCTCTACAAATTACCAACTTTTAGTCCAATACACAAACAAACATGGGATATGACTATTTTGACTATTCTGCTCTTTAGTCCTAAGCAGTACCAAACACGGGTCAGGTATTAACATAGCATATCCCAGATTAGAAGAGTCCTAGACTATTATAGGAAATAAGGTGGGGGATAATAGTCCCACGTAACAAACACCACCTTAGTGTATCACTATTAACCAAACTGCTGCACTAGAAGTTTAGAACTGAACCTGCAGAAAATCTAAGATCGAGCAAAGTTAGGATTCTTATTGGGTAATGGAAGCCATGAGTTTTTCTCGGCTTTTAAGTTGATAAAAGCAAACATGTACTAAATGACTGAGTAGCTCTCGCTTTTAAATGTCAGAGATTTAGTGCCCTATCTATGCCCTGGCTTAGCGGCTTAGCCTCCTTTTAGTCTAGGCTGCTTGCTACTATATCATTTCTCAGCATGTCAGATACTTATTGCTTGTCCATTTTTGTTCTCATTGAGGCTTTGTCAGCTGCTCCCCAAAAATTAGCCAGACATGTACCATCAGTAGTCTATCACCCACAAAAATTAAGTAGGGATCGAGTATTTACGTACCGAAGGGCTTCAGATTGATGAGAAGCGAGGACTGAAAAATTGATAATATTCTCAAAATTTTTGTGATATTTTTTTTTTTAGGATCTCGATATATTTTTGATTTACCAAGAAAATATCATGAGAAATTTTCGAAATTTCGCTATATTTATGAAAATATTGGAAACTTTCACGATATTTCCTGAAATATTTGAAATTTTTGCGAAATTCCTGATATTCTCCAGAAATTCTGAGATTATCGCCACCTTTCACAATATGTGACTCGTGAAAACTAGTTTTTGTCCTTATCCAATCCGACTAAACTTAGTAACATACATCTAAAGAGAAAAACTTTAAAAATTTATAGGAAGAGCTTTGAGTCTTTTCCCTCCACGCTTATAAATATTCTAATTACCTAATTTGCTAACTAGTAAACATTTGGCTCTATTAAAAAAAAAAAAACTTTTCTCTGTATTTCTATGGACCATTTTCTACTTCTTTTTTTGTTTATTTAAAGACCGATTTTTTTTTAACATATCTATTTAATTATGAAATATTATCATAATTAATAACTAACTCTCCAAATCACCTATTTAAATCATTTTTGAGATTTCTCATGTAGAATTTTACATCTTTGTCATGTTAATTAGTGTATCTTATTATACTCCAAATTACTACAATCATTATACAACATATTTGCTTCATCATCAACTGGCGACCCTTATGCCCCACTATGGAAGGCCTTGTGGAAAGCTAAGGCTCCCAACAAGGTGGCTATCTTTGGTTGGTGAGCAGCTCACAACCTTCTTCCCACTAGGGTGGCTTTGACTTTGAAAGGCTACACGGGTGAGTTGAATTGTGTCGTGTGTTCACAGGCAGTTGAAACACTTGAACACTTGTTCTGTGATTGTTATACTGCTCGTGCTATGTGGAATACCTCACCTTTCTTTATTCAGTCATCAAGTCTACCATGGAAAGAATGGTTCCTGGAGAGGCTAATTCTCTAGCCTCAACTCTTTTCGATAAGTTGCTCATTCTCCTATGGAGTGTTTGGAGAAATAGAAATGATATTATGTGGCGGAATCATGCTCAAGCTACCTCAAGTCTGGTGGCCTCTTCCTTGGCTTGGTATGAGGAATATTTGCAAGCTAATTTGTCTGTGTGTTCTTCTCCTATTCGACAGAGGTTAGATAAAAAATGGAGCCCTCCTGTTGGTGACACCTTGAAACTAAACGTAGATGGTGCCTTTATGCCCTCTGTTCCTTTTGGTGGCAATGGGGGTGTTCTTAGGAACTCTCAAGGGCTATTCATTGCTGCTTTCTCTTACAGGATGAACTTTGTTAGTTCTGCATTACATTCCGAGCTGCTGGCTTTAAAACAAGGTTTGCTATTTCTGCAAGTCATGCAAGTAACAAAAGCAGTGGTTGAAAGTGACTGCCTATTAGCAGTGCAGGCTATCAACAACGATGTGGATGACTTATCTCCTCTTAGTGCTTTAATTGATGAGGTTAAGGGTCTGGTACTTTCTAGTGATAATATATGTATTAGGTATGCCTCTCGTCAGGCTAATACAGTAGCTCATAGGCTTGCTAGTCATAGTTTCAATTCTAATGTTCATCATGAATGGTTGGTAAATGCTCCAGACTTAATACTAGATGCCCTCATGTACGATCTTCATCGTATTCATTAATAAAATCATTTCTTTTCAAAAATAAAAATTATACAATTAAGTTTGTCAAACACTTTTTTTGAAATATTATAGGAAACTGATCATGTAAACATTTCATGAAATTCATTAATGATTTCCATGTTACTTTCTAAATTTCCATCATTTTTCTGAAAATTTGCTTAAATCGAAATTTCCTCGATATTTTCATTGAAATTTCCGTTTTTTTTACTATCGATATTTTCTCGATATTCGATATTTTAGTCCTTGATGAGAAGTCAAGAAGCAAAGTGAAGTGGTCGGGTTACCTACTCCGGGCCTCCAACTCCTTCTCTCTCTAGCGAGAAGTAGGGTAGGAATTGCAATGGATACAGATCGAAGCAGAGAAGTTTGCTATTCAAATGGTCATAGTCTCAGAGACTGTACGTATTTTTAGATTCAGCAGTGCAAATGTGACTAGGGGAACACGTGAAGGATGATGTTGGAAATACTGAACCATGCAAGATAACTCTTCGGCAATTTAACACTCCATTTAGTGGATAGTTCTTATGAAAGAGAAAAAAAAATAAAATTAGTGGATAGTTTTACTGGCATTGCTTAATAAGATGTTTTCGGTCTTGCAGAGCTTGGAAGAAGCTCAAGAAAAAGCTTGTACGTACCAGCTAGCAATGTCGTCTGAATTTAGGAGTTCTGTGAATAGGTGTGCATGGACATAGGGGTGATATTTTGTGAACTGAAAACTAAAAGATCGATTGTAAACCAAAGCATCGAAAATTAACAAAATTAAATTACAATGGCTAGTTAGTGCAAGATATTGAATTGAATCACTTCATAGCTCTTGGTTGTTGACTTATAAAAAATTTCTTTCAAATTGTTAATCGTGAAGGTACATAATTAGATTAAATCAATGGATGAACTAAATTTGTCAAACATGAACTTTTCATGTTCATAAATGATATATTAAATCACGATTATAAATGCATTAAAGATTTTCAATTTAATTTGTAAAAATAATTTACTATAAACATCTAACTGTTAATTTGGTGAAACATGATCGAAAAATGAGTCTCATAATCTTTTATTAAAAAATCTTCATGAAATTATTATTTTTATGATTTTCATTAAAATAACAAACTATTTTATAAATGTGCAATGTTTGGTATCTGTAATACATTCTATTTTATAATCTTTTACTTTACTGATTTTGATTTTTAAGCCAAATTAAAGTACTTCGATTCCATATTTCAAAAAAAAGAAAAAAAAAGTACTTCGATTCCAATGGGCTATGGCAATATTCCCTGCCTTAACAGCTTTTGGTATGTAGCTGACAAACCCGTGTAAGCAAATATGGACAAGCAAGAAGCCACGAACCAGAGATGCTGTCAGTCAATCTTAGCTCAGATGTGCGTCCAAAAACTGTAATGATTAAGAAGCAGCAACAATTGCGCAAATGACGGTCGATCTTTGTAGCCAGTAGGTAAGTCATCTACAGTAACACTGTGGGTACCATTAAATCGCAGGAACTAGTCATCTCTCCCTCTCTCTGTAGCCAATAGTAAGCACTTAATGATTTTTTGCAAACTGTTTTTCAAGATTGAATTTCACATTTTTGAATCTCAAAAATGCGACTGGTACAAATATAGACAAAACACAGTAAAAAAAAATTAAAAATTAAAATAGAACAACAATTGTGCTAACCTCACAATTGTCAGTACATCATTGTTCGGTCTTTGTCCAGTCATTGAGGATGCTGGTCGATCGTTGAGTCGTTGTTCGGTCTTTGTCCAGTCATTGAGGATGCTGGTCGATCGTTGAGTCGTTGTTCGGTCTTTGTCCAGTCATTGAGGATGTTGGTCGATCGTTGAGTCGTTGTTCGGTCAAGAGGTTACTGGTGAGGTCGTCATCATTTGGTTGTCTAGGTACGTAGATAGACGGTCGGTGAGGTTGTCATTTGGTAGTTAAGATCGCCAGTCGGTTGGTAACGTCGTTGTTCTGTCGTTTAGGCGACTGGTCGATCGATGAGGTGATCGTTCCGTTGTTGAAGTCTTTAATTGGTCAATGAGGTTGCTAGTCGGTCATTGAAGTGGCATGTAGTCGACAAGGTGATGTCAATCAAGGTTTCAAATTCATATGCTATATCATTTCCATTAGGAGTGTCCTAAAACTTTTTGAAATTTTCCCTACATTTGCGCGAAATTATTAATTTCTGAAATATCTACACACATAAAATATATTTAAAAAGGAAAGTAAATTTGAGAGAATTACCCTAACTATACTAGTGATAGAACGCACCCCACGCGCTAGATCCAGAAAAAGTTGTTTTGCTTCTCGGTCCGGCGGCATGTCCTTACGACGATCATCGGACGGGACCTTGTGTTCTAGTACCGCTTTGGCTGCTTGATTGGTTGGTGGAGGATTTCGGTCTAAAATCCGGATCAAGGATGGGGAAAGGAGATTGGGATGGCTGGAAGAGTGGTCGGATTCGATGGTGGTTGTAGGGGTTGAAAGGGTGGTGCAGGCGGCATTCACCCCTACGGAGCTCTAAGGATCGACGGAGTGGGGGGTAGCACGGCGGAGGGCAGCTGGGATCGGAGATCTTCCTGCCAAGGAGAGATTGATCTGATCTGAACCGATCGGTGGTGCCAAACCCATTCCAGATCTGGTATCTGGCCAACGGGAGTCGTCATCTCCGCTCCGGCAAGTGGCCTCGTATTTACGGCAGTGCTGCAGCGGCGGTGAAGGCTCGATCTGAGGATGGTGGTGGGTGTGCGACGGTGGGAATGCGGCTGGAACTCTTCGGGGCTTGGTGGGGCTTTTCCACATTTTTGGTTGGGTCTTGGGCCTGGGTCATAGTGTTGGACCCAATCAGGGCTGTATTGATTTTAATTTTCAGCTTGTTTGGTTTTTTAGTTGCAGCTTATTTTATGCTTTTAATAAGTCCTAACCACGTTTTGGTTTGGAGATGTGGGCTTTGTCCCAGCCTATGCACCTTGCGTGCCATGTCTGCTCAAGGTAGGAGGCGAGTTCCTTGCTTTGTCAAATTGTTGCAGCCTCCTAGTGGCAGAATGAAACTAAGTGTCACCAGGTTATATTTCCAGTGGCAGCATACTAGGAAAGCTGATAGTATTGGTAACTCATGGCTCCGAGTGAGCATTCTCTTTCCGGTTTGTCACCACAATTGTAAAGTGAATGGAGTATCCCGTAGAGCACTCTTTGCTAAATGGTGCATGTTAGAATGCATATTCTTAGATGAGACACATGTTATTATCTCGAATGGTTCTTTTGAGGCTTATTGTAATTTGGGGTTAACTCACTAGCGCCCCCCCCCCCGGCCGGTGTATTCTATGGTTTCATTAATGGTTAAGGTGTGAGGGCCGATGCACCAGCCATTTAAAAAAATATATATATATATATATATAAATTCACACCGAAATTTTGTCTGAAATTTTTCCAAAATTTATGTGAAATTTATATGCCACTGATAATGAAGTTTTTTACTCATATTTTCATATTGAAAATATGAAATTTTGATTTTTTTTTTTTCCAATTAAGTTGAATACAACAAAAAAACCTTTTCGTTTTTATCTGCTACCAAAATCATTTTCAAAATTTATGTACTTCGGAACAGTATTATATGATATTAAATAGAAGCAGTTCAACCATATGGATCGAACCATATCGTAGTAGCTCTTATTAAGTTATTATTAATACTTTATATTGCTTTTGTTGTACTTGTTCATTTTCATTCACGGGGTTTTGGTATTATGTTCTCTCCCCTTGGTTGTATTTTTCTAATTATTAGTGAAAAAGGCGTGATGGCTAAGACTCCCACTGGGTTCCAGCTATAAAAAAAAAATTAAAATAAAAAATCGCATTCACATTATCAATATATAGCACAATTATAATTACATATAGATAAAAACACTAGTTTATCAACCTACTACAGTACTGGTTAATTACTTATACATATTATATATCGTAATTCTATTATAAATGTATAATTTTAGAGAGGCTACATTGTAAATAGGTTTATTATAGATTTGTTTAGTCTATGTAAAAGTTTTATTCAAATATATCATTTTATAAATGCAATTAATGTGAGTTATTTATTTTTAACCAAAATTTCCATCAAAATCGAAACTTTCTTTGAAATTTTCTTAATTTTGAAGTACCGAAATCGAAACCAAAACTGAAATTTGAAACGTTGATGTCAGTGAGATTACCGGTCAGTCGATGAGTTCATTGATTGGTAGTGAGGTGGGTTTGTCGTATAGAATGCTTATTCATTTTCCTTTTTTACTTTTTCTTTTTGTGAATCTTGTGTATTAAGAACACCTGTTTTACAAGACGTAGGGTATATTACACTTTCAAATTTATTTTTGAAAACAACATATCATACGCATTCTACATCTAATTCTACATCTGAAGAGCAAAAAACTGTTTCACAACATGTTATTAAACACGTCCTTGACTTTGACAATGCTCTATAACATCAGAGCTACTCAACGGTCACCCATTAGATTTGGTCAACAATTGGAAAGTATTTCTAGCTGACAGTTGGATTTCACATGAGGAAGTGCATTGATGCACTAGACCACTATCGAGCATTGATGTTGGGAAGATTTCAAAATAGTCTAATGCAAGGCTACATCAGTTATCAAATTAGTAATAGCATTGAGGTCTAGTACAACACCAAAACAATTAGAACAGTGAAATCTCACTCTCACCAAGACCTGGAGTGCAACAACAGAAGCTAAGACTACATCTATACTTGCTGATCTCTCACAATATTAGTAAGTACAGATGAATGAATACAGTACATGTATGAAAAGCACCCGGAAGTCTTCACCAAAAATAGGGGACCAAGGACCTTTTGTGTATGAGAAGTTTCGTCAACGCAAGAAGATTACTTAAGGTATATGTTAATTCAGGCACTAGGGATAGATCTAGCTTGGTTGGGAAAAGATTAGAGCAAAGATGTGAGATCTCATTCTTTTCTTGTGGTATACTCCCCACGTAATGCAATTTACATTTTCCCATCATTTTCACTTTTACTCCAGTAAAATGGTATAGAAAACCATGTGCTTCTGCAGGAACATAGGGCAGCCTCCAATGATCCCTCAGGGCATATATGCAGTTTTTGATACAATTTGTCACAGCTGCTGGCCTAATTAAAATCCCCAAGTAAATCCACAAACATGTATCCACATCGCTATTGACTTGCTAGACAAAACACTAAAATTCAGATGGCATTGCTAATACGAGCTTGTTTCTGAGCTTCTTCCAAGTCCTTCAAGAACCTGCATTTCCCAGCCAAATTATAATCTTGTATTAGGCAAGTTCAATAAGCCCAATAATTAATTATAATAACCTCACAAAACTACAACATAATAAACTCTTTTAAGCACCTAGAACCCCCTCAAATTCATGTTGCAAACACAGGCTTGAAACTGTGGCCTACAATCCTTACGTGGAAGGAGACTCTAGCAGATAGCTGGGCAGGACCCTCGAAGGGGTTCTAACCTATACCATGTGGGAGCACACCATGGGCCTGAACACTAGACCCTTATTGGTAAACAGTGTATTGACGAACACCACTAGCAATTTACAGATTTGAAATCAAAATCTCTTTGCTTCAAGAAGCAGCTATCTACTGTCACAATCTCCCATTATCCAAGGTTGGTTAGGTAAGTCCCAAATATCAACTGTTTGAAGATTTCTATAAACTAAAATTGTGGATGAATTGAACCTACAAGAAATAATGCAACCCAAAGAAGGAAAACCTTAAAAGTAATCATGCCCAAACTATTCATCCAGCACAAGAAAGAAGTGGTATCATGTAAGCATCTAAAGACTTATTTTTTACTACCATGCAATTATTTCAGTGAAAGCATAAATGTCAAAATGAAGCATACCTCTTAGAATTTAGAACCACCGACCCACCAAGTATAAATCGAATTCCTGAATTCGTAGCATTTTGTAAAGCTACAGCACGAGACTCCTCATATGTTGTACCACCCACAATGAAAATGATCACTTCTTGAGGCCTGCTCAGAGATGCAGAATGCATAATTCGGATTATTATCCAAGTCGCTGTATATTTATATTTTTTAAGTAGCACATTATAACTTCAACAAGAGAAGGTAGAAATCAGGCTCATACAATAATGTGAGTACTTCACAATGTAGACCAGACAAAATGAGGTAAATAGACTGAGAAGCAGATAATTAGCAAAGGTCAGGGGGGTAATATCCAAGTGATTAGATGTCTACAAGAAATCTCACGACCGCCATAAGTTGTCTAAAATTACCAGCTTGTCTATGAGAAACAAGCTGGTAATTAGTAACAATCATGGGCTTATATCCAAGTCATTAGAGATGTGTATGATAAACAAGCAAGAAACCTCAACACCAATAGGGTGTCAACATTATACAAACTCATGAACTATAAAGCAATTATGAAAAACAGGGTGATTAAATTTAGGTTCTGCTGAGAGAGAGCATGGCCTCTACAAAGCAATCATTTGCAAGAATCCTTATGAGTGGCTACACATGGAAGAATAAATCAATAAACTATAAATAAGCACCAGGATAGAATAGAGCAGCAATAAAGTGATGGTTACTAGGCATCTTGCACAGCACTAAAAAAAGAAAAAAAAAATTCTGACTGCAAATAACGAGATTGATTCAGCAAAGTTTGAAACTGTCAAAAAAAATGTTACATGTGAATACTTCAGCTGGCACTACTGTGTCAAAACTGACACAACAGAACTGTCACTAAATTATTATAATGAGCAGAAATATATAGATAGATAGAGAAGGGATTATTTTTATCAGTGGTTAACCTATGAGAAAGGGGAAGGTGGTGGCTGAAGCTTGTCGAGTTAAGTTTTTAGGTTTTGGTGTGTTGGGGTATTTTTTGTTTTTTTTTGGGGGGGGGGGGGGGGGATGATTTCATACAAGGTTAAAAATGGGTTTAAACAGTGGAGGTCAAGTGAGCAACAGTAGTAGAGGTCCCAATAGAATCACTCCAAATGTATATATTCCTGGGGAAGAATTACAAAAAATAAGATGTAAAAAGAAGCAACAGACCTGCCCTGTTGAAAGTGATTTCCAACAAATGGGTAGTCCACGTCTCTCAGTCGTCCCTTGGTAATGCTTTCCATAGTTTGGGAGAGAAGAGGCTGGTGTTGTGTATACACATTCTCAACTCCCTACAGCATCAGTTAAAGATTTATCCATTATACCCAAAAGCAGATCCTATGGTAGAAACTAGAAAGTCAAAAAGTATAACTTTCCGAAACAAACCTTAATCCCACGAGCCATGTTACGTGCAATATTTAAGAAATCTCGATTTCCGAAAAGATCGCCAGTGCGCTTATCCACACCTGCTTGCTTCAAGAGGAACTGGACCAGCTGTAATGGCAAAATAGCAAACATATTAAACCAGTGTATTACTCTAGCTAGCAGCCACAGGATAGGTACAGCTGCTGGCATAACTGACGCTCAGATTGAGCTTCGCAAAGAAGGGTCAATCTCCAACAACATTTGAGAGAACTTACACACATTAAAGAATGAACCTTCTGTTTACACCTTACTTTTCTTCTTCAGACCCGTCATGCATATCTAAACCCTAAACCCTAAACCCTAAATGAAACCTAAAGAGATAAGCTTTAGGAATAATTGATTATTAGTAGTCACAGACATTAACACCCTTCCCAAACAAAAAATTAAGGAAACAAAGCAGAGGGGCAGATCCAAACAGTGATTGCAACAACTTGGTTAAATTACCCCAGGTTTGTACTTGGCAATCTTCGATGATAGTTTGTTGAAAAGTTGCATCAATTGTACAGGGCTCTCCTTCTCATAACGCAAAGCATACAACATTACAAGTCGTAGGCGATCAATATCAGCTACACTTTCATTGTTCAATAGATTTGTCACTGCCTGCAAATTACAAGGGAAAAAGAGGTGGTTGTACTTCAGTTTCATGTTTCCATTGAGATTAAACTCAGTTGGCAACTGACAGTCAATAGCCAAAGAAGTATCATAGGGACCAAAAGTAGAAAATCAAAGCCTAATATAACTTGTTACAAGAATAGCAAATACAGGAAATAAATATAGACAAACTCATGGCCGGTCCTATGCAAACTTCATAACAATAATTGTGTCACCTCACTTGTAAAGAAATATTAAGTGTCCCCCAGATGGTATATCAAAGAGTCTGTTTGGCCATCCAATCATGACCAGATAGTATTTAAGTGTTTCATGAAACTGAATCTACTGTACCCCTACCTACCTCCCCCCATTCCCTCTCCTCCTGTTTTCTTCTTTTCCTTTGTTAAAAACATTTTACCTTTAAACCTTGAAATTCGTCAAATGAAGATGCTTTCTGTTTGTCACTCTATAACATTAATATTAAAGCTGTTGACCATCCCCGATAAGGAGACAATAATAAATAACGAACAAGTACTTAAAAATCATTACTTGTTCTTTGCTCCTTATAAGACTAACTCTATACATTAGTGTAAAAGTCATACAAAAAATACACCTTTGAAAAATTAATATTAAATCATATAGTTATGAAAGAAATCATAGGCAGTTGTGATTAGTTCATGAGAGAATGCGTATTTGTAGACTTGTAGTGAGACGAGTAAGTGAGCAGGAAAGAAAGAGCATGTATGAGTAGTAGAATCAGTTTCTTTAAACTTATTCTTCGGAAACTTATTATTTATACCTCAAAAGCTGCCATCTGCCCACCATTACAGGCCAACTCCTGTTCTGTTTGTGAAACTAACATAAGTTTACGCTCTTCAACTAGTTTGCTCATTTCTGTTACAAGTGACACATGCTTTGAAACATTTCCGTGCATCTTTCTATACTCTGGGTAGCTGTCAACAAATTTGGCCATGTCCTCTGCAAAAACCAAAGAATTTAAGTATTTCCTTCAGAAAGGATTTACTTTAACCATTGTTACCCCTAAAGCCAATAGTTAGTAACCACAGTCCCAAATCTAAAATATTCAGTTTGCATCCTACTAACCTATCGTCTGAATGTTCTGGTTACTTTTGGAAATGTGCTGAAATTCATCAACTAACTGCTTGATATTCATCCCAATATCACCAAAGTTTTCGTACATATTCTTTTTGAAAAATTCATCTTGTTCAGATGACAGCACAACTTCCTATAAGCACCAACACCAGAGATGCAATTGTTACTAAATGACAATTACAGACACAATTATTTGCAGTATAGGCGGAATATACAGCTCACCTGTTGATCTTTTGGAAACTTTCCAATGCTTTTTAAGTCAACTTTGTTGTCTTGAATGCCAATCAATTCATGAACCATTGCCTGTCGGACAGTGCAATCAATGAGCTCCATAAAATTTCTACTGATTTTATCCAAACATGACTTAGAAATTAATGGCAAACTATCCAGGCATCTAAAACTATAGCAACGATCACAATTACCTGATAAGTCCACTGATTCAGCAGCGGGGTCACAGGATCATCCCTCCTATCAATTACCAGCAATAATGGAGAAATTTCTGTTCGTCTGAAATCGAATAGCCCACTTTCTTGCTGGTACATCAGCTTCTGTTACAGTCCAAATATACTATTAGTTTACTTATGATAACTTTGTAGGAGCCGGCTGGAAAATCCTCATTATATCAACTTATATAAAAAGTAGGGTCGGTAGGGAACAATTGATTAAGGTGGGAGTACCAGAGGATATACAAAAACCCTGTAGACTAACAAAGTTTACATTTAAAACGGTAATGCTGATGCACAAATAATACCGATGTACAAAAATATTGGAATACATGATTATACATACCGCAGTTTCCTGTGCAATCCTTTTTGCGATATCAGATGTTCTTTGATAACGAATAACAGGTCTTCGTTTCAATGCCAGAAAAATAGATGCAATACCATCAACAACTCGGTCACAGAAGCGCTGTAAATTTGAATGATCTACAACAGCTGGGAGCATATATATGTGATTTGATGGCATATTCAAAGTGAAATGATAAGGATCGATTGCAACAAAGTCCGCATAGAATTCCTGCACATCAGAACAATAATAATGTCCGGCATGAAGTGTGGAAACATGAGTAAGCAAGATATGAGGTGTGATGACAACTATGCTTGTTATTATTGTTCTGATTATCGGAGTGCCATGACAACTACATTACGCAATTCATTTTGAGAAGAAAAACTATGCTAGAATATTAACAGCAAAATAAAACCAATTTCAACTAGGCTATGAAAAGTGACTACTTTTGAACCAATAATAACATTTAACAACTTTTTTACAGAAGTAGAAGAAAACCATCGGTCCTCGTCATGGTCAAGCTTACGCAAAGTTTCCTTATTCCTCTTTTAATGTTACTAACTCATAATTGATCATAGATTTCTTAAACCAGTTCTACCAGATAAAACTCGATCTCTCAATTGAATTAGCAACTAACATTCCTAAATCCCTATTACTCGGTCGCTATTCATCATAGATTTCTTAAAGCAGTTCTACCAAATAAAACTCCATCTCACAATTGAATTAGCAACTAACATTCCTACATACCTAAATGTAAGTATAAGAGATGGAGGATTTTAGTGCGTGAGGAACAACTACCTGAACTTGTTGTACAACTTCATGCTCATCTGAATCGGCTAAGATATGAATCTGAGTATCCTTCAATATGTTGGAGAAAACTGTGAATTCCAGTACGGCATAAAAGAAATGAGCTCCAACAATCACAGATTCGATAACCAAACAAACAAGAAGAGAAACTTACAGAGATGATACTCCCCAAATCGAGGAGTAGCCAAGTGTCGTCGCAAATACTGAATGTTCTCGGAAGTAGGCGCAACGAAGTAAATGGCTTTGAGATGTGACATCGGCTCTCTCGACTTGGAAATCGAGTCCATCAATTCCACCAAGAACACTTCCTTCTTCAGAAGCTCGGATTGCGAATACGCCACGCTCACTATGCTGACCTAGAACACAGTAATTAACGAACCTACCGCATTATTTACCGAATCACAATCAAAAGCTCGAAATTGATGGATTTGGATTGAGATTGTTACCGTGTGGGAATCGAGGATGAGGACCTTCATGCCGGAGATGTCCTGCAGCATGCGGCTTATGTAATCGCGGACGGCCGAGACCAGCACCATTGTTTAGATCGGCGGCGGACAGCGACGGCGAAGAGGAAGAGTTGTGTGGGGAAGATTCGGACAAAGAGATCTAGAGAATTGGGAGAAGGAAAGAGAAGGTGGTCGAAACACACCGTTTTAAATAGCAGGCGTCAGGTTTTCCCGGCCAATGCCGCTACGTTTTGTTTTAGGCCTCGCGCTCCCGGCATAGTTTTCCTTTTCTTTTCTCTTTTTTTCTCTCTTCTCTTTTTTTAACGTCCTTCATTTTTTTTTTACAGTTCTTTTTTTCTTGAATCAAACAAACCAATTTTAATTTAACTCAAGCCAGAATGACTGTGGACAAGTCAAAAGCACCACTCATTAGATAATTAGTACTCACAAATCAAAAGCAAACCTATAACTGTGAAAAATCTGGAACACAGCAGCACATAGGCATAGTTCAACAAAAAACTAGATTCTCTCCTTGCCATTCAATTTAGGGGTAGGAGGTTTGGCTGGGTCCAACCTCCTGGATCCTAAATTTGAAACCCCATAGAACCATAGCCCAAAACTTTGAGCTTCAAATCAAGATTTAATTTTTGCACTCAACTTTGTTTGGCCACCCAAAAGAAATTGGACACCCTAACACAATTGGGCCTCTAAAGTGATTTGGGCCACGAGACTGATCTGGGCACCCAATCCAAATTGGGCTCGCCCTTTTTTGCGCCAGTTACACTCAACGTCAACGTCGTCATCGTGCATATAGGAATGGAACACCCGGATTGCTTCATCGCCGCTCCTTGAGACCGGATGCCTTTAATCGCAGTTATAAAGCGGTGGAAGCCTCTACTGTGCCAAACCACAACCGGCACCGAATTGCCTAGCCCCTGCTGGCCTACAAAACCAGCAGTCCACTTCAAGCCTGATAGGAGCATTTTAATGCGGTATTTTAATAGTTAATTCCTCACATTTTGCTTAGTTAATTCCTTAACGAATCGATTTTTAACTAAATTTCTATTTTTTAGGTACATTGGAGTAGATGATGATGAAATGAGCTGTTTGGCCCTAAAATGAGCATTTTGGCCTGAGAAAGCGTGTCTTGGAGAAATTGAGCCAATGAGAAAGCGAGCTAGACAAGAAATGAGGAGTGGCAGACTAACCATCCGAACTTCAAATGAGTTGAAACTTTCCAGATTCATTCTAGAAAGCCCAAGGATCATTTCTTATGAAGAGTGCCAGAGCAAACTATGAGTGGAAGGCCTTCAAACAATCAGCCCAATTTTCTACAGAAGCAAAACTGGAAAACTGGACCTGTAAGAGGTCCAGCAGCATTTTCGGCCCAACCACATGGCAATACATTCTGAAATTTTACCACAGTAATCTACATTCATGGGGGAATATTTGTTATGAAGAAGTCTTGGGCAGAATCTAAACTTTCGGTGGAGATAAAATTGAAGTAAATGAGTAGGAAATCCATCATCATCATCACCCAAAAACATTCCATGTTTTAGGGTGTAATCATCATGTTTTCTCTATCATTACTCACACTAATTTACTCCATCTTTTCCAATTTCACTCTTCTTTCTCTTCCTTATATAAACACCTTCTCCTCTCACTCTAAAATACATTCCTTCATCCATCTCATCTTCTTTGTCTCTCCATTTCCTTTCCATTTTCCTAAACCAATTCCTGAATCCATAACACACATTCCTTCATCCATTCCATCTTCTTAGTCTCTCTATTTCCTTTCCATTTTCCCATCCATCCTCTAGTCATCTCCACGAGTTCAAGCAAGGCCAAAGGAAGAAGAAGAGAAGCCGTGAGCATCACCATCCATATCCATCCTTGAAGCTTGCTTTCAAGATTCAAGAGCCCACAACGTTTATCATCCATCTCATCTTCATCCACGGTGTAATCCGATTCTCCTTTGTAACATTTGCTTTGAATTTCGTTGGTTATGAACTAGTTGACACATGTGTTTGAACAAATATTAATTTCTGGAATTTTTATGATTAATTGAGAATTTTCAGATTCATATTTTTGTTCTTCGAGAGTTGCTTATGTGGGTTTGTTTAATTAAATTTGCATTATAGATATCCTTTGTGTATTAATCTTATTTGGGTCGACACTTATAGGGTTTATGCATAATTGTTGCTAGGTTTAAGAACATGAAATCGACTTTTCGTTTTGTGTAAACTTGAACCAAAGTAGTAAAGGTTTTGGACAAAGATCAAATTTAATTAATGAGGATTGCAATTAGGTGGACTTTTCCATACTAAGTTGTACACTTGAGTTGATAGCCTTTGTCTATGTTTATTGCGTTGAACATGTTATGATTGACTAGCTTTCTAGGGCTTGAATGCATGTTTGATAGGATTAGTCTTTGTGCTTTCACTTAGATTAATTAGCATTGAAAAGTAAAATATGGGAAATTGTTTGTTTTTAACGTTTCACATGATCAACTCCTCTCTCATGACTTAGATGAACAATATTAGGGTTTGAATCAATTTTAATCATATGTTTCGATTTTGATCTTTGTTCTCTCACTCCATTTGTATTTTTATGTTTTTGCATTTTAATTATTTTGTTAACTTAGTTTTATTTTCAAAAAAACCAAAAACAAAATCCCCCCTTTTTCGTAAATAATGTTTATACTTGTGAATATCTTTGTGAATATTATACTTTGTTTTAATTTTAATTGTTTAATTGTTTGACAATGACAGGTGTACCCTCAATCCCCGGAATAGAACGATCCCTATTTGCTTATACTACTAACGATATTTCAGGGTTAAATTATGCGCTAGCTAACAGCGACATCAAAGCCCAGCACCAAGTTGAAATCTTGGTTCTTCCATGATTGATTCACCATTTGCCTCCAGGCGAAGCCCACAGAGGCTGGTAGACGTTCCACACGGTTCACCATCGCCAATACCAGATCACACTATAGGCGACTACTCCATGATTTATTGCCCATAGCCGACCCAAATTTGAGTCGAGCTCTACACGGCCACATCCGCCACGGTCATTCACGCTCCCACCCAGAATTGAATCTGAACGAATTAGACCGCCTGTCATTCTCACTTATATCATCGAAACCACTCTGATGAGACACAGAAGTGGTGATGAAGGTTTTAGGGCAAAATTGGGTGATCGTCGCACAAAATCGACGTTTGAGGGCCATCAGCAGATGGCTTAGAGAGGAGGCCAATGTCGACCGCCATTGCTGGAGTACAAAACTTTGGGGCTAGAGTTTGGGTAGAGGCAAGCCATTTTTCCTTTTTTTTATTACAATTCTTAATGTCCTTCTTTCGTTTTTTAATCTCCAATTAATTTATTGTTCAAAAAAAATTATCTCCCATTTATTTTTATTTTTCTGTTATTAATTTGGTTACTTCGATATTATTTTTGACCCTAGAAATTATTAATTTATAATTTCACTTTAATCTATAAAATAATAATTAATAATTTATTGATAAAATAATAAAATATTAATTCAGAAAGAATTTTACGTTTGATGTACATCTAAGTTAGTACGTACATGCATAGTATAACAAGAGTTAAGCACTCTAAAAAATAAAGAATGAGATTGAGTTCGGTTTAGGGAAATAGAAAAAGCAAACGCCTAGGCATATCTTTACTATTATAAATAGAGGCCCTCTTTTGGTGTCAAGGGTTTCACTAAATTTTGACGTACCTATAATACCCTTCAATAACATAATTATCAAATTAAGTTAATAAAATATAAATAGATAAAAGTGTAATTAGCCAAACTACTATTATTTTATGTCTAAAAAATAAATAACAACTATTCTTTTTAGTCAATCTATTTTCCATTAACATCACAATATCACCCGCGAGAAACGCGGGCACGTTTAGTTTTGAGAAAGAGAAGAATAAAGCAAAAAAGTTGTCAAGTTTTTTTTTTTTCATGAATAAGTTGTGAAGTTGAGAATAAGAGAATAAAAAGAATTTTTAATATGTCTTATAAATTTTTATATGTCATTTTAATTAATTATTAATTTATATTTTCTATGGGACTTGTAAAAGTATTTTCTATGGGACTTGTAAAAGTACAAAAAAAAATTATTATCTTATGTATTTCGCGAGAATATTAATTTTATACATTGTCTCAAGTCGAGACTAAAAGATTTTATTAATGTATTTAAGTGGGATTATTAATTTATCAAGGTTTTACTGTATATGAAGGACATTTACGTAAAAAAAAAAATGGTTATGGTTGATATTTATCTTCTTAATAAACACCGGTGTTTAGTTGTTTTTGAATACATTTTTACCCCCATTGACAATGAATTCTTAGTGCTTTAGTTGGCCCATGAAGCTCCTCCAACTTTTTCGCTAGACATTAAAGTTTTTATGACTCTAGTTGCATTACTCTCTATTAATGTCGGGAAGTAAATCTAGGTTACAAGTAAATTGGCTAAGTGAATTTCTTCATGAATCTCATTTAAGGATGTGGTTGAATAAAAGCTCCAAATACATTGAGTATATGATGCAGTCTATAGAGAATGAGTTTGTTTTGAAAAGCCATTGTCGTGTGGATTCTTGCCTACTAGACAATCAAAATGATCCATTGTTGCTGAATCATGTTGATACCTTATTTTATTTGTATAATTGCTAGCTTATCTCATGATGAATATAGTATGTAAACTATATGTCTGAGTTTGAGAGTGTCTAAGTGGCAAGGAGATTGGGAGCGACTTCATAATCGTCACCATACTTCATTTTTTTTCCTCCTTGAAGGGCATAAAAGAAACTTAAGGAAAAGATAAGAAAAGTTAGTTACTCTCTAAGCATTGTTCATGTAAGGTGGTGATGATGCTCCTCCTTCTTGCTCTTGTTGCTTTTGATGATAGAAGAAAATAAAGCTTGAGTAATGTGTTATGGGCTGAGTAGGTGGAATAGATGCAGAATTTGATGAGAGAATTGAAGATGGAGAAAATGGTGAAATAGTGGTGGTGTTAATGGTGGTAGAGGATAAGAAATGGTGATGGTGATGAAGAAGATAGTAGATTGTCTACAGAATCAGGGAGAACAAGATGTATTAGGATCGAAGCATAGGAAAATAAGTGAAAAATAAGTGCACATTTGTTTCGTGGGATTAGATAGTACTGTCTTACATAAGAATTATTATATGGCTTTGGACTGCGTTTGGAATTGGTCAATATTAGCATTAATGGGACATCATAACATCGCTTTTTCTTCTCAACCTCCTTAGCATGCATTAACTTGAGTACACCTTTTGGGTGTCTCTAGCTAAGACCAACTTCACCCCTCTTTTTCCTTCAAAACTCACACTGCACAAGTCTGTTACTCTGCTATTTTTTTTTTTTTTCGATCTGTTGGTGCTTTTCACTCTCCTTAAACTTGTGGGAATCTACAAAGCATCCTTCAAAGCAATGAAAATTGCCAAGGATCGCTATTCTACTATTCTTCCAAATTTCCAGATCAGCTATTCTTCTTCCTCCACATTTTCAGGTATGCTATTTTTATCTCCTTTTCAATCTTGCCCACATAGGTCTTTTTTATTATCTATGTTAAGTTTCTCAAGCTTTGTTGAATTTAATTGGGGATTGGAAAGGAGATAAAGAGATAATGACTTTTTGAGGCACGAAGAAATTCTCAACTTTTCAAGTATTCGGTATTATAGAAATTGAATTGATTTTTGTATTTTGTAGAATTCAGATGAAATAATTTTATGAAGATAAAGAGATGGTTTAATGATGAATTATGCAATACGGTCAATACCCAGATGGAGGAAGGAATTATGAAAGAATAGAAGCTAACACTAAAGACATAGTACTCTTTCTATGCATGTTTGACATAGTACTCTTTCTATGCACCAAACATGCATAGGCCAAAATTATTTTGAGCCGATGCAATAACGTCCCTTGGCCATGCGAACCAAGATCTCCCATTTGGAAGAATGAGCTTCCTTTTTCTACTTTTAATTTTGACTAGTTTAGTGGTGATTGTGTTAAGGGCTTTTGGTTGTAATCTTTCTTTTTCTTCTAAGAAGAAAAAAATATAGGCCAAAATTAGTGTACCTTAAGCCCACTTCCAAGAGTGAAAATATTAATGAATAAGGAGATACATAATACACTCTCGCATAACAAATGATCTCTAAAAGTTGTAATAAAAAAAAGTAGAAGTATGTTTTATCTTTTTCTCTTGACAAAGATGGAGAGGTGGAAAAATAAGGCACATCTTTAAAGCATGAAATGAGGAGAGGATAACAACACAAAATGTATGATGAGTATAGTGGAGTTGATGATTGTATGATGATGACTAGTTGACTATTATCAATGCAAGGACTAAAAAATAAAAAGTTTCAGCGATATTTCGTCGAAATTTTCGTTTTTTTTGGGTGTCGATATTTCCGTGACCATCCAAGTATATTTTGATGAATATTTTGGAAATTTCCGGAAATATAGAGAAATTGATGATATTTTGCGAAATTTTGGGTAATTTTTGTGACCATCCGAGTATATTTTGGAAATTTCCCGAAATTTCGAGAAATATCGAGAAATTGGTGATATTTTGCGAAATTTTGAGTAATTTCCGGAACCTTCCGACTCTTCCCATCCTTTCTCACATCAATCACACACAAAATCACCCCCACTCTACCACCCTTTCTCGCATCAGTCACATGCAACATCAACATGATGTGGCTGACATATAGTTGGCCAAAAATTCCAATAAAAAAAATCAACAAAGTCACCAAGGCTCAAACCTTGGTCACTTCATTGCTCTTTGAGCAAGAGCCTTAGCCAACTCTGCTGCATCTAAACTTGTGTTATCATTGCTTACGAATCTGAAAACTTAGGTAAATGTTTAATCAATAATTAAGATAGAACAATCAATTACATTTTGAATTTTGTACCTCATAAGTCTTCTACGTGATTATAAGTTACTCATGTAATTGAAGGTGTAATGATATGTACAAAGAATGTATATAATATGTAATAGCTTAGCCTCCCATTGGGTTTTCGGCCATAAAAAAAAAGATGTTTATTTCTAAAATTTTCAGAGTTGTAGGAGATTCAGCATTTACCGTTTCATCTTAAATTATTACAAATTACTATATAACAATATTTATTAAGGTTTTCTTTTCATATATAGTAGACAATTGATTAAATAAACATATCTAAAAGTTTTACTTAAAATTTCCATGTTTTTCTTCAAATTTCTATCATTTTTCTTGATTGTTTACCGTAATCGATATTTCCGTCGAAATTTCCGTTTCCGGAACCATCGAAATTTCCTCGAAACTCGATATTTTGGTCCTTGATCCAATGGATAATAAAATGAAGATAATGAGATGTTACTGTAAATAAAACAAAGAATGGAACGCTTGCACGTACCGTCTTATTTCATTTAGAAAGATCAAATTGATAAAAGAGAGAGAGAAATAGCTACCATGCACGTGATCTCATTGTCCCATCATTGTGCTCTCTTTCGTCAAACACTCACTTTTTCTATTTAAGAAAATCTGGACATAGAGAGAATTGAGATCTTCCCACAATTATATATTGTGATTCAATTTGCTGGACCATATTCTTCATAAAGTTGAAGAACAAAACCACTTCAAAAAAACTGCTTCCTCCCACACACACACAGACACACCAATATTATTACACAGCTGGATGGTCGAGGTGTCCAATAGTATAATAGTATATAAACTCAATTCGAGCACATGACTGACATGAGGCTAGTTAGTGAAAATTAAGTTAGAGTGGAATAATGGTTGAAGCTAGTCAGCCCGGTTGGTATAGTTATTCAATATAATTATAATTACTTCTTACTTCAAAATATTTAGTATCTCCCAAGTATTTACATTATGTTGTGCAAAACTGACCAAAACATACCAACTTTCTTAGGGCATCTCCAACAGAATACCTATTTAAAATTTTTTTTTGAAATTTAACAAATTTTGGGATAAGTTTTATCTCCAGCAGAATACTTATTTAAAAGCTAAATTTAGCTTTAGCTAAAAACTCTAGCTAAATATAGCTAGAGGGGAGAGAGAAAATAACTTCACATAAAATACTCAACGTTTCAAAATTTAAATTAACTCAAGAATAGCTATCCTTGTTGGATGACAACTCTCAAATTGTATAGCTATATTTAACTTTTAGCAATTTTTAGCTATGTTTATAACAAACACTGTTGGAGATGCTCTTATGTATTTAATTAGTTCACTAAAAAATTCTCATAATTTGTTTCTTGCACAATTAAATTCATAATTGTGCAGTCTGACGATTGAATTTGGTGGTGGGTTAACAAATTTGCTATCATTTGTGGGAGTCATAGCATCTTTGATATATATATATATATATATATATATATATCTTGATGTTACAATTATTGTTCATTTTATCATGTATCTTCAATTCGACAATTAGGGTTGAATGTTTTCATAAATTAATTGGTTATTTCATATTAAATGTAGCACTTTCGATCTTGTAGGTACATGAAAAATTAGAGATCGAGAAATTTTAACTTTATACCACCAATCCACATGTGTTGATGTGATCAAAATAATGTTGAAATAACTACTTGTTCCTAAAATAATCGAACAGATATATCATAATTTCAAATATGATGTCAATTACTAACCCTAATACTTTAGTATGATCAAACTTCATTTGCCTTTTACCTTTTAGTCAAATATGATTTTGACTTCCCTTGTTCCTTATGCTAGTTGATAGAATCTAGAGAATTCTCACTAACATTTGACCAATCTCAGTTTCTCGATCACCTGGTACATATGCTTTTTCCTTTTTTTTTTTTTCCCCCAATTTGGAAGAAATGCATTAAGCAATACTCACATTTACACAATTTCACATATTAAGTTGTACGAATTACTTGTGTAGGATTTAAAAATAAAATCATATAAATAACAAAATTCTATGATGGAGGAGTTATGGTTTCACGACTACTAATCTCTCATATACCTAAGAGATCGAAATGGTGGGCACATACGAGGTAACCTACTCCATGAAAAATCTAACCACCCTAATTATCACATTGAGGATACATGATGAACAAACATGGTTTGTATATGTATTCATACATCAACATGTGCACCAAAGAAGAACTCACTCACACAATTCCTACATTGTCTTTATAATTAAGAATGTATCAAATCAATGTTGATTTTATCTATGTTTTGATAAGATCTAGATTACAACCTCTAGATAAAGAACAACAAAAACCAACTAGATTGGAAGTTAAAATTGCTTTAATTATATAACCTGAATCAAAATTATATAGATTAATAGTACTATGACAATTTAAGAGAGTCCTCTTGATTCATTTTTAAGTGTCTACTTGTACAAAACAAGTTCAATTTGTTCATACTATATACATATTGGGCACAAAAACCGGAACCATATGGCCAAATAGTTACCAAAGAAGTTTGGGTCCTAACTCTATAAGGTAGGCCCATGGCCCAACACATATGCTAACCTTACATCTCTAATCTTAGTAGGCCACTTAGGCCCACATAGGAAAAGGAAAGGGTGACAATCCCAAACCTACCCTATATATACATACATCTCCTCTTATTCAAGGTAAGCCTTTATTTTTCACTCACTCTTACATTATCTACATTCTCACATGTATCTGACTTAGGCATCAGAGAGTTGAAGGCCGGCAACCTCGATCTTTCCTCTTACCTTTGTTCATGGTTGACATGTATGAAACTTGAAGATGGTAGCTCTTATGGTGATTCTTGGCTCTCTTTGGAACCAATCATCAACACAATTTTTACGCGTGATTCTGCTAAAAAATTGACACCATATTCATAACAAATAAGAAGGTAGCCGTTTTGACCCCAATGTACCTTGAATATAAATATCAAATAAATTTCCTACCAATTTATTTCTCAACTTGAAAAATACATCTTCATAACGTACAACAACTTAATCTTCATAACCCCTTAGAGGAGGGCCAAATGTAACCATTTTGGTAGCTTGGGTCCAAATTGCTGAGATCACTACATGGTGAAATAAGCACAAGTTGATGGCATGTGGCTCATGAATGTATGGATGACGTAATTATTATCAAGGTGATGGACATGTGGCAAACTACCACTAGTTGGCTAAAAATTTACAATTGTTCATGATGGTTAGTTTTTTTTTTTTTTTTGTAAGAAAAAGAAAAAAGAAAAAAGAAACTAGATGGAAGAGTCTCTACAACATTTGTCATTCAAAAAATCAAATCAAATTATATTAGACACTAAATGAGACAAATTTCGTGTCAACGAACAACTTGATGAAATCTTGTGTCCCAAGTTTAGGTAATAAATGGTGTATAATTATACACCAACACAATTATATAGGCTTTGGATGGATGAGATTTCATGACCATTAAAGGCAACGACTAGTTGATGCCTTTTTTTTTTTAATATCGGTACGGTAAGATTTAAAAAATCTAATTTTTTCTCTATACCTTTATCATTTCTCTATAATTTCACACATTCTCTATAAAGATGATTACAACATGACATGTGGCATCATGAATCTTATCCTAAAATTTGATAAAATTATATAAAAATTAGAGTTGCCATGTTGACATCAAATCTAATAGGAAATCAGGAGATTTTCTTACAAGTGAACATGTGGCACTTGAAAGTTATCAAAGATGGCATATAGATATTTTATCTTATCAAATTGTACACTTTCGAAAAAATATTTACGTCT
The DNA here is from genome assembly GCA_024704745.1 of Rosa lucieae. Classification (NCBI taxonomy): domain Eukaryota; kingdom Viridiplantae; phylum Streptophyta; class Magnoliopsida; order Rosales; family Rosaceae; genus Rosa; species Rosa lucieae. The sequence goes on from CM045497.1 coordinate 37,617,064, forward strand.
AATAAAAAAAAATCCTAGTTTAGGATAAGGTATATTATTACAACTAAATAAGATCATAATTTTAAAAAAAAAAATAAATAGTAAAATATTAAAACAGGCTAAACTTTGGCCCTACATTACTGGAGACTATTGATTAAATAATTATACTTCGATGACTAAAATTTAGCTTCGAACCTAATATAGCCCCCCATTAGGCCATCTTCAATAGGAGAGCTAAACTAGGATCTCTAGCTCTTTTCTAAACACTAAAGGACTCCAACTAGCAAAAGGTCATAAGGCTAAAGGTTGGTCTAAGTCCAAATTGGGGGTGGGGAGGGTTGAAAATAGCCCCAAAGATGACTCTTAATTCATCTCCAACCCTGGGTTAAGGGGTGAATATAGCCCAAAAAAATATCAATTTCCATATCAAATTGGGGGCTAGGCTAAACAAAAATATGATTTAGGGGGTTATAGGGCCAAGGGGTCTAAAACTAGCCATTTGTAGCCCTTGGGCTATTTTTTCGTGGGGACCACATTGGTGGCCCAAATAAATTAAATCTATGGGATTAAGGCCATCTCCAACAGAAATTGCTAAAAATAGTTTTGGGGCTAAATTTTTGGGAAAATTTCGCAAACAGTACACCAAGTAAAGACCACTAATAATTCTTATACATAAAGTTTCAAACCAATCATTTTGGTACACGAAATTTGAAACTCGACCCACTATCAGTACACGACATCAATGACGCCGTTAATTTGACACCAAAATGTCTATTATGGCCTCAATTCTTTTTTTTTTAAATAATTTTTTTTCTGTTTTTTTTTTCCTTCGTTTTTATCTCTTTCTTCTTCCTTCTTCCAGCTCCACGAAACCCACCTCTATTCTTCATGTGAGAAGAAGCCCGAGTTCACCCACTTCAGCCAAAACCTCCCCGTGCTCATCCTCATGAAACTTGTACTCCATAACTCTATCATACCCAGTAAGCTCCTTCACACTCTCCACCACCATGTCACACAAAAGCTTAATATCCCCACCGGGCAGTGACTGCAGCGGCGAAATCGCCCTCACGGCCAGCTTCTGAGACTGCACCGCCCCGGCTATAGACAGAGTCGAGCCCTCTGTTCTAGGAGGCTCCAAATCAATGACAACCCCAACATCAATCCTATGCAAAATCGCGTAAAACGGTTTGCCGGAAACCCTCGAATGTATCCAAATTGGGTTGAGAAGAGTAATCTCCCGAGCGCGGAAAGCCTTCTCTAGCAAAGTTGAGCTAGAAGGCGTGAAGAGCGTCCTGACGTCGGTCCCGATTGTGAGGATCTCCTGCCTCTCAAGCACCGAAACGACTAGGGCATCAGGTCGAGCAGGTCCGGGGTGTTCTCACTGTAGGCAATGACCCCGAAGGTGGACTCTACCACAGCAATCGTGCACCTGAACGGCTGGATATGGCAGCCCCTCTGGATTTTGGACAGCTACTCCGTAATTTACTGCAATTGTCACCAAAGAAGAGAGAGAGAGAGAGAGAGAGAGAGATCTGAGGAAGGAGGAATCGAATAGATGAAGAAAAATCAGAAAGAAAGAAAGGAAAACTGAAGAACAGAGATGGGTTTCGTGGAGCTGGAAGACGGAAGAAGAAAGAGATAAAAACGGAGGGAAAAAAAAAAGAACAGAAAAAAAAAAGAATTATATAAAAAAAGAATTGAGGGCATAATAGACATTTTGGTGTCAAATTAACAGTGTCATTGACGTCGTGTACTGATAGTGGGTTGAGTTTCAGATTTCGTGTACCGAAATGATTGGTTTGAAACTTTATGTATAAGAATTATTAGTGGCCTTTACTTGGTGTACTATTTATGAAATTTTCCCTAAATTTTTTACTATTCATCGATGTGACATCAACTGTCTCCAACCCGTCAAGGCTAAATCATAGCCCTAAAATATATTTTAAACATTTGAATGTTACATATATATATATATATATATATATGGTTATTATCACAAATGGTACCTGAACTTATCCTCTATTTTTTCAATGGTACCTGAACTTCAATTTTGATCACAACCAGTACCTGAATTTTTCGATTTCATTTTAAATGGTACCTAAGGCCACCTTCAGTCACTATTCCGACCAAAAAAGCCAAATCTAAGAAAACAAAAAACAAAAAAAACAAGTTCAAGGCAAGTCTATTACCAAAAAATCATCACTATATATGATCGCAACCTTCGAAATCATCAAAAATCATCACTGTGATCGCCTCCCATATCGTTTTTAGTCGGAATAGTGACTGGAGGTGGCTCTAGGTACCATTTAAAATGAAATCGAAACGTTCGGGTACTGGTTGTGATCAAAATTGAAGTTCAGGTACCATCGATAAGATTGAAGTATAGTTCAGGTACCATTTGTGATAATAACCCATATATATATATATATATATATATGTTCTTATTTTTTATCAAATTCTTACTTATAGTAATTGAAATCATTTTTTTGATAAAAAATATTTTTCCGATTGTACTTTTCAAATTCCATGTGATGCTTCACAAGCAATGTTGTAGTTTCTTATACGATTTCATATATGTGGCATAGATCATGAATAAAATAAATATTGAAAATATGACACATGTTAGTAGAAGGATGATGTGAAAAATAAGGTTGAGGTGATATGTATTTATAGTGTAAATTTTTTTAAACCATATGTAAAAAAAAAAAAAAATTAAAAAAAACTCAACGGCTACATGCTAGTTGCTGATGTCATGCATTGATCAAGTTGACACTAAAGGTGGGTCATTGTAGCTTTCTGATCCATTTCTTTATAAGGCTAAAAGGCTAACCAAAGGGCTATTTTTGTCCTTTTGGGCTGCCTTTTGCCTCTCAAATTTGGCCCTTTAGCCCTCCCCTTCATGGGTTGGACACCATTTGGGTTATTTTTTTGCCCTTTAGCCCTTTCCCCCCATGGAAGCACATACACAACTTCTTCCTCCTTCTTCTCTTCTTCTTGCATCTCATTATCTTCTTTGGTGGTCATATCCTCCCACTTGACACCCCAATCGGAATTCATTGCAGAATTTAATTAAAATCTCTATGAAAGAAAGTGATTGAAGAGGAAGTAGTTGAGATGATGAAGAATGGAACCCAAAGCATACCTTTTATTGAGTTTTAATGTTAAAGATAATATATGTCACATTGACATAAAATCTAGTCAAAAATCTAGATAAGGAATTATACCTTGCCATGTGACACGTAAAATCACATTTGAAAAGTTTGAGAAGATGACATAGGGATAAGAGGATATAAAATATAATCAAGACTCCAAATAATTGCATATAAAGTGACAAATGACACTATAAAATCATATCCAAAAAATTAATAAGATTTGATCAGAAAAATAATTATATAAGAACAGAAATAGTAGCATAGTTATAAAATACTATATATTTGAAATACATACTGAAAAATATTAAAAAAAAAATGGCATTTAAACTTCTAGTCCTAAGACCATCTGCCATCGTATCCTATAAAGGCATATATAGCCTATTACCCTCTCCCATGGTAAGGCATTCCACAATTCCCAAAAAAAGTTTTTGCCGTATGGACCAATGTTCAAGCCATATATGGCCTTCAATATGGTAAGCCATCTCTATTATTTTATTTAAAAAAATAAATAAAAAAAGTAGCCGTTGCATGCAATCTTTGAATTATGGCATACGGTGGAACTGCATGCAATCTTAATCAAAGATAACGCCGAATATTCCTTTGGTTCATGCCATATATGACTATATAACATATCAATTATATCATACGGTGGCAGATGCTCTAAGGGTTGGAGATGGTAAAAATTATAACCCTTACTATTTACATGAATAGTGATTATCGGGGGCTAAAATAGTAAGGGCTACCCTACAATTAGAGGTTTTTAATTTTATTTAAATAAAGCACTCAAATTTTCCTGCGATGAATTTTTTTTTGTTTTAACAGTTGCCCCCTCAAGTGTTGTGGGTGGAATAGCTTTGCGTGTGCGAGGCTTGACAACGTTTTAGCTTTGACCCATCTCCCAAAAACAAAAATCAAATCTTTTGCGCTTTGTAGTTTATACTCATACATGCTAGGACTTTTTGAGGACTATATAACTTAGGAGCACTTGATGACAATCCTTTGGTTGGGAAATGAGATTTGAGAGATTTACAGCTGGATCTAGTTGTTTTTGTGTGAGAATTCAGAGATTAAGTATGAAGCGAGATATATAGAGAGATAGAGAGAGATGACATAGCATGTATAGTGGTTCACTTAGAGATTTCACTAGCTATGAGTGAGACTAAGTAGCCATAGTAATACAAGTATGGGGATTATGGATCCCATCCTACTCTAAGTAGGGGAGGACTCCGTTTTATAGCTAAAGAGGTCTCCTCCCATTTACACATTTTCGATGTGGAATACAATGTACAAATTTGCTTCCCTTGAAGCCTTTTGGAGAGTATGGGAGGGTAACCTTCTGGTGAGATATTGGCGGACCTCCACCATAGCGAGGTAGCTTAAGTGTCAATCTACAGGATACATGCTCTAGGTGGGGTTAATCATGTTGCGGGGACCACCTATTAGGTCATTGTTTATGCTTGACAGTATATGATATAGATGGTATAAACAAGTCCCCCAAGTGCTTGAGTAATAGATGCTTCTTAGTTGGGGAGTTTAAACATAATGCAGCCAAGTATAACTGACGACTTCATGGAACGTCATATCCATACTAGTCCCCCAACTCCGTAAGTAAGAAGAGACTCTTCGGGTCTTATAAAGTCTTCATGTCAGGTTGGTGTCGTAGAGGCTCATCATCAAACTAATACCCACAACAAGATAAGAGTGTACAAAGAGCATATTGATTGCACTAGGGAAATCTAAGTGACGTTTGAGTCAAATGCATCAAGTTGCATAATTGGTTATATGAGATGCATGTTACACTTTGTGTGGATGCCGGTATTGTTGAGTGTTAATATGACGTATAAGTCTGAAATATATGTGGTTGTGATAGCATACAAAGTGCATATGATGCACAAATGGATGATGAACACGATGGCACATATACAATGATATATACATGTTGTATGCATATGAGGCACATGTGTTAGTATCGGGAGTGTGGTTACTCGCCGAGTTCCCCAAGTCATGTAGTTAGTAAAATGGAAATTTGGACTTGGGTTAGGCACGTGGGGTACCTCGCTTAGGCCAAGGATTTGGGCATGAACGTAAAGCTCAAGAATGCTGGTAAGGCAGGAGCGTTGAGCTCGAGGATGTTGTTGAGGCACAAGCATTGAGCTTGAGGATGCTGCTGAGGCACGAGCGTCCTGATATTGAAGTAACCACTGGTTACTCTAGTGGGACTAGGGCGTGGCCCTAATAGTCCTCTAAGTATAGATTAGAGGAAGAAACTTTAACTTATTTAACCCGAATGTATAAGCCATAACTATATTGTTTGGCTCATGTGTGACGGGAATGTAAGAGTTGAGTACGCTCATGGCAAGCAGGTGATAGATTGTGTGAGTTTTGTCCTATGATATTAATGAGATGTAAAAAGAATTTAATTGTTGTGATCAACAATAAATGAAAAATTCAATATTTCCATTAATAAACCAGAACATGAAACTCACACATCAGTAAAGCATAAGCGTGATGTTTGGAATTGCCTGGAAAGCATGAGCACAATACTCAATGATAGTCCCGTTCGAGTGCTACCCTTACTTGTGATAAGTGGTGTGTATAAGTTCCTCAAGTGTAAAGAACTCTAGGGAGGTGAGATGACATAAAAGTAAGGGATTGGACCATGGCTTATCTCTTTGGGGTACCTCGCTCAAGGGGAGGATTTTTGATGCAAGGGATTGAACTTTGGCTTATGTAAGGGAGCTACCCTTTAATTATCTTGTTGGGATACCTCGCTCGAGTAGAGGATTTATGAGGGGTTAAGCCTCCATGACCCAGTGGGGTCGGAATGAGGGGTTAAGCCTCCTTGACCCGGTTGGGTTGGAATGAAGGCTTAGGCCTCCTTTTCCTAGTGGCGTGGCCCCAGGTAGAATGAGGGCTTGAGCGCCTTAACCCCGTTGGGGTGAGTGGAGGAGATTTATGCAAGAATTTGATCTTGGCTTACCCCTAAAAGGGTAACTCGCTCAAGGCGAGGATTTAAGTGTCACATGTTACACTTATACATAGGCATAATGGATATGATATCGAAAGTATCACATTTGTAAGCATATGCTTAGATTATAGAAATTGTTATTAAAACATGTAAAGCATTGCATTAGCTCAAATTTGAAAAAGTGTGAATGAGAATGTATCTTTTGCCGATTGGAGAAGTTGAAAATTGGGATTGACCTAAATACCAAATCATGTTGGAGTTGTCCAAGCATGACGTTCCATATGCCAAGGTAGGATTTTGCTGAAATTGAACAGGTATTTTGGTGACTCTCATTTCAAGACTCTCATCTGCAAAGGTAGGATTTTGCTGAATTTGAACAGGTATTGAGTTGCTTCAGAATTGCTCAATTGGATTCTCAGGCAAAATGGGAGCTCAGTTGGGCTTAAAAGGTACTTGCAGAAATGTAAGAAGCTCAAGTTGATGTCGAAAACTGGAGGTTTTGATATGTCTAAGTGGGTGATCAATGAGTTTTGAGCTAAGCCTCAGGAGCCAGCTGAGTAAATTGGGGTAGTGGAGATGAGGAAGTCGGGGATTAGAGGGCGTGGCTTGTTTCCGACGAAGAATATTGAATCTGGGAGTTTGGTGCTAATTAATAAAGCAGTTGCAAAGGAGAGAGGTACTTTGCCGGGTTAAGATTTGGATGAGAATGCCCAATTAGTCATGTGGAAGACTTTTACTGAGAAAGTGATGGATTTCGTAGCCAAATGTTCGAGAACATGTGGTTTGATTGGTACATTGTCAAGTGGTGGAGATGAGGATGAGCCTGAGGTGCCTGAGATCAATCTGTTTAAGCCTGACTTGGAGCAAATTTGGTACTCTAATGAGAAGCTTGATGCGAGTAGGGTTTTAAGTATTTTGGATGTCAATTCGATTGTTGACTATCTAAGAGCTCCAATGATGCCGCCTTCGATTTCTCCATGAACTCCTTCAAAGAGAAGAACTCCCCTGCAGTGCGATTCACCATAATGGAGAAGTCCAATGTCCGTTTCCCTAGCTCTGACACTATTCCACTTCTTTCTTCGAATTAAAAAAAAAACCCAATTGAGGGATTCGATATGATCTCTAAATCATAGAATTGGTCAACCAAGAACAATTCCTACTTATGGTATTGTGCTGAGCAAGTGGAAGACACTAGTACCAAAGAATCCAGTCCTATACATTTTGAAGAATTTTGAAGAAGAGTTCAGATCCACTTGTGATATAGCTCTTTGCAAGTTAGAGAAAAATCTCATAGATGATTACCATGAAAGCCAGCCCTCAGAATGTAGTTGCACATGGCAAGTCAGTGACATACCGTGACATGCACTATGACATGAACTGTCACTTCAAATTACACAATATGAATTCACAGTTCATGTCACAGTTTATTTGTTCACGTCACAGTACATGTCACAATTCATGTCATGTCAGAGTACGTCGCTAACCATGTCACTTTTCGGATCCCCAGTTGTCAACTTCATTAAATAAAGCAAAGCTTTCATTCTATGATCAAATGAAATAAGGCAAGTTCTTGGGCATGTAATCTATGATCGAACCAAAGACAAAGAACTTGGGCATGGATTCGTTTTCTTGATTGGAGGTAAGGAATGGATTTGAAGAACTGAAGGAGGAAAGAGAAGCTTGAGGGGAGAAGAGTGGTGGGGAGGGCGAAAGACCTCAATGATGGTAAACGGTGATAATAGTGGGACCCGTGAAGCTTGGGGTGTGCGGTGGTGAAGGTGGACATGATTGGGCTGTGGCAGAGGTGAAGGAGAGTAGATGTGGCTTTGGTTGCGGGAAAAGAAGCCATGGAGAAGACAAGAGAGATTAATATGAAAAAGGGTAAAATTGGAATGAAAATTTTGACAAATATATTAAAATGACCTAATTTAACATTATTTTTAAAATGTTGTGGACTATTTTTTTTGTTTTTGTTTTTATTGAAGAATTTTATGAACTTAATAGAGTACATCAATATGGGGAATAGATGTTCTCTAACCAAGAACCCCACAGAACTAACAAACTAAATAGCATTAATTAACTCATGGAGCCAAGGAGGTCATACTTCCTTGCAACATAGCTTGAACCAAGGACAAGGCTGATCTAGCCAACAGTGCCAACTTATGAGCCATGTAATTAGAGCGCTTCTTCACATGTTTCCAAGAGACATTTCGAACTCTTGCATCATTGAACAAACTGCATCTAGAACTCCTCCGATATCACTTAAATCCCAACTAGTGCAATGCAAGCCTTTAAGCACATTAAGTGCATCACCATGTACTGCAACTCTACTCATCCCCAAGTCCTTACAATACCATATCCCATGCCACAAGGCCAAGGCCTCAGTTGCTGTAGGTTTATTAGGGACTTGTATTGGAATAGGTAATGCACCTACCAGATTACCTATACTATTAACAATGTCAGCACCAAACCCAACACAACCCTTCGTCACATCCACTGCCCCATCAAAGAACATTTTGGCCTCTGCCATGCTTGTTTCCTGTTGAATATTACACTCATCCAACTGCTGTTACCCTTGCATTAAACTACTACCTTGCTACAATTGAACTAATTCAGAGTACCATTTCTCACTTCTTAGTACAATCTGCTTAGTCTCCATTTCTGCTTTACCATGCAACATATCATTCCTGCTCTTCCATATCCACCAACTAATTAATCCAAATAGTTCTAATTCACTCCTACTACCCACAGCGGCCACATGGAGTAGTAAATCAATAAATGAGAGCTTCTTCCAATGCTTAAGAAAACCTCCTAACCAGGACACTTCCATACCTTTTGCGCTTTCGGACATTCCCAAAGGCCATGCAAAACATTTTCACACGACCTTCCACATCTACCACAACCATCATGAGAGCACATCTTGCATTTAAACAAACGCTCAACACAAGGCAAGAATGAATGGCAAACTCTCCACATAAAAAAGCTTGATTTTGTTAGGGATTCCGAGACCCCAAATATTTACAGTTTGAATCATCACTCCACCGCTATACTCAGCTCTCACCCCCACCTGCTGCAGCTCCATGCCAAGCCAATATCCCCACTTCACGGTGTAATACTCATTCTCCGTATGATGCCAGACAACAACATACCCCTACTACTTTCACCAAAAAGGAATAAAAAGAATTTTCTCCACATCAATGGAAAGAAAATTACACTAGGCCAAAAAATGAATCAGACGACAGTTTTTCACTGTCGTCTGATAAGACACATTGCTGTTGTCTATCTCAACGTCGTCTGATGGGTGAATCAGACAATAGGAGGTAACTGTCGTCTGAGGAAATTTTGCATAACAACATCGACTTACATGACTATTGTCTAAACACCAGAAAGAACAACATCGATGAGTATCTTAACTCTTGTGCAAATCAATTTCAGACAACAAATGCTAGAAGAGAGAAACTTGTGAAGAACAATAAGAAAACATTGGTTTGTAAATAAACTGTTGTCCGAATAAAGGTTGTACATCATCTGACTAGCCGTTTACTCTTGATTGAATTCAAACAAGATGATTGTGCAAATCAATTTCAGACAACAAATGCTAGAAGAGAGAAACTTGTGAAGAACAATAATTGGTTTGTAAATAAACTGTTGTCCGAATGAAGGTTGTACATCATCTGACTAGCCGTTTACTCTTGATTGAATTCAAACAAGATGATAGAATAAGCGTGTAGCCATTGTATATCATTGTTTCATAATATAGCATATTCTAATAAACTGTTGTATGAAATCAAGTCATGCAATAATAGCTTTCCTATTCTCTGTGGTCTTCCTTAACTTCATACAACAAATTATTTTAATTTTGTTGTTGTGTTATATATAGTTGGACAATTGAATAGGTTTGAAAACTATTGTAGATGGATGGTTCACACAACAGTTTTTTGTTTCTCTTTTTGTTATGTTCATTTGTTAGACAATGGTTTGCTGTTGGTATTGAATTGTCAGCTATAGAAGAGAAAAACATACATTCTGCATAATAAAAACAACACATCCTTGATTCCAGAAATGCATCCATTAATTCCAAAAACTATTATATCCCAACAACAAGAATTAACATATCCATTGTTTAGATAGTTTCATATCTGCATTTAAGTGCTACAGACTAGTCTAACAAAAAATGAAAGTACTTGTACAAAATTTGATTGAAGCTTGAGCATCTATGATCTTCCCAAGTTTTTGGGTGGTCTTGCATCATATACTAACCGAGTTGAGAACTTAAATGAAGTCTTACTAGCATCTTTGTATATGCAGTAAGATGAAAAATACTAGGTCATGTGATGTATACTAAAAAGCAAAGGAAATCCCAAGGCCATTATCTCATCTACCACCAGTCTAGCATGCACTAAGAATAAAAGAATGAAGAGTAGGTAGCACAAGTACTCTGAGTCAACATTATAGACTAAAGTGATTAAATGATTTGGGGAAGCAAATGAGAAAAAAAAAACTTAAATAAGCAGGAATTTTGAAAGTTACATGGAATCCCTAATTTCTTGATAGCATGAAAATAAACCGAATTTAATAAACCAAAATACATGCCCCAATAGCTGAAAATATTTAAGGTTGTAATAAAGAGAATATTTACTTTGGGTTAACAAACTCTTTTATGGCACCTCCTGTTTTTGTGAGCTCCTTAATGTACGGACCAAGTTCCAAAATTAACTACATATGGAAAGTCAATAGTGATAATGTCTAAAATATGTCCAGGAACTCCAGAAAAATTGCATTAAAATATGAGATGTGATAGTCGTCATACATTATCTCTAAGAACCCATATCTTTAGACTCTATTGACAATTCTATCATTTATCACTAGGCAATTCATCATCACTTTCCACTTCAGTGGCCTTCTTCTCAACAACTATGAAATACAACGGCAATTAACTTCAATGGCCTTCTTCTCAGCAACTATAAAATACAATTGCAATTAGACAATAGTCATCAAATGTCATAGATTGCATCATACATTAACAACGATCATTCAAGTCAATAAATACCTTCATCAATAGGTTGTGCTGCTTGCTGCCAATCCAAAAACAAATGAACGAGTTCCATGTTTGCAAAGTTTGGATTTGAATAATAGAAATAAAGCATAAAAAGTTTGTCACGCCCCGATCTCTAACAAATATGAGATCAAAAGTTATGACAAATATTTACCACAAGAAAAGGCACCTAGCCTTAGAAGTCTTTAATTGAATAGTTGTTCATGCTTCAGTAAGATAAATAAACAAAAGCAATGAATAAAAATACTCCAAGACTACATGGTGACCAGCACAAAGCAATTTATAGTCATTCGTTTTCTTTCTTCTCCCTCCTCTCCTCTCAAACGTAGGGTCTCCACCCTTATCCCACAGTTCAGATAGGAATATAGGTTTGAAAAGTCAAAAGAAGAATAAAACTAGATTTAGGTGTCTTTCTAAACTCTAGCCACGTCAAGCACAAGAACAAGCTAACATAAGACCTTCTTTCAGTCCACACAAATAAACAACAGCAAACCCCAAAAACAAAATAAATAAAGAAGCAAAGCAAAGTACTAAAATAAAATAAAAAGTGGAACCATATCAAGTTACTAGTCTAGGAAACAAACACTCGGTAAAAAATTTACAGATATCACAAAGTTTACCACTTTCAATCTTTTAAGGATGCTATCGAATTGAGTTGTATAAAATGCTCTCTGGTTAGGCTTCTCTACACTAACACCTACACCAGATAATGATAGTTTTACTGAGCTAGTAAACTGTAGGAGTGTAGGGTGCTGTTTAAAGAAGACTCAAGAGACAAAACATGAACAACTTGGGCCCAGAATTATTTCAGTTACCAAAATGGGATATAAGATGTTAAAGAAGTCTGACAGGAAATTTCAGCTACGCATTTCAACAAACACCTTAGGCACAAGAAACCCAGTGTTCTATTTTCCAAGAAACTGAGATAGTTTAACACCCAGAAAAGTACTTACTGTTTTCAGAAAATTATGCTGAAGAAATCCTACTGCATAGAGCTAACTTTGTGATGACATAAATCCTTCGTACGAACTCCAAAAAGAGCAAGACTGATTTCATTTGAAGGATGGGAATGTCTACTTTTCAAGTACTGGTGCTTTCAAGAAAGATTGGAGGTGGAAAACTACTAAAAGAAACCAAAAGAAAAAGATAGTATTGCTGTGTACAGAAATTCTTGCAGCAGACCTGCAACTTTGAAAAATCATAAGTAATTCTAGAAAAAAATGTTTTTAGGAGATTCCAATTCTGAAATGATCTTTAAGATGTCTACTTCAATTTGTAAGAAGATAATAATTTCAAGTTGCCAACCAAACTGTACAGTTTTCAGTAAAAGTTTAACTGGGTCAGAAACTCAGAAACACAAATTCACATTTGCAGAACCTCTTTTCTACCTTGAGTTTTAACCAATGAATCCTAAATAGAAAAGCTAGAACTTAACAAAAACAAACCAAAAGACTCAAAATCAATTGAAAGATATCACCAGTTAGACAAACATTGCAAGGACTTTGGAAAAGAAGGAACTTATGGATCTCTCTGCCCTACTCTACCAAACCACCCACCTTCATTCCCATATCAATCGATCTCTCTCCAACTTTCAACACCACAGAACACAAACTGGAATTGAAAACAAGATTGTTGTAACTGAATACTTCTAAAAGCAAGGTAAATTAACAAATAATGGGAGTGCTTCCTAACTGCGGAGATGTCATTTGTGACTAGAGAAACTAGAGAAGAAGTTCAATTGTAAAGCACACACCTAGAGAAACAAGAAACCCCCAGAAGCGAAGACGACGCTACATCTCTACCTAAATCACGCACCAGCTAAAACAAAAACACAACAAACCCAATTCTGATTTCAACAAGTCTAAATAAGATGAACACCCAAAACACATAATTGAATATCCAAAACAAATAAAGGTAAACCTTCTCAAAGTTCATAATCAATTCTCACTGTATTAATAGCCTAACTTAGACGAAAGTGTAATCGCTGTCCACACAACAATGAATGAGAACAAAGAGAGTGGATAGTTTGAAGGAGAAGGAAGACGGACCTTTGTATCTTATGAATTGGAGTTGACACCCGAAATTGGTTCTGAAGGTTTGGAGTTATCGCTTCAGAGGCGGCGGCGAGGGCGAGTGCATAATTTCGGTGCAAAAGAAACCATAGGATGGCGTTCCTACTATACATATAGATCCGACGGCCGCGGCCGTGCCAGGGTGGTGGTATAGAGAGGAAATAGGGGAAGTTCGGAGGCACATAAATGGAATTTGAGTGAGAGTGGGAGTGCTTAGTGGTGCTGGTGATTGATTAGCGATTGAAGCATCTGGATTTGGATGGTGGTGAGAGAGGTGAGAGGAAGGGAGAGAGAAGAAAGGAAGAAAGGCGTGTGCAGCCAAGAGAGGAAGAAGAGCAAATGGGCTAGGGTTCTTTCCTTTAAATACTAGTCAATGTGAAATGCAAAATTTGGTTGAATGGAGGGAAATGAAAATTGAAAATTTGGCAAAGTGTTAACTAGCTAGCATATATACTGAACCCTAAAACTCCGACAACATCAATTCAGGTATATTGTCTGAAAGAGAGCGACACAACAGATAACTAACAAACTGTTGTGTGAATTAAAACAATCAGACAACATCTTTCTCAACCATTGTATTAATAGCAATTGCACAACAGAGAAGTAATAACTGTTGTGTGATTAAAAACAATCAGACGACATCTTTTTTCAACCATTGTATTAATCAACCTTACACAACATCAATGTACTAATTGTTGTCTGAATTGATTGATTCAAACAACATTCAAAAAAGAACCATTGTCTAATTTACAATTGCACAACAGTAATGTAACAACTGTCGTTTGATTTAAAAATTCAGACAACAGAATTTTTTTTTGCTGTTGTCTGATTATTTCAGGCGATAGTTAAAATGTTTGCTGTCGTCTGATATGTGTTGTCTGATTGAATTTTTGGCCTAGTGTTATCTTTAATAAAACTAATATTCCACAAACCTGGGTGTTCCATTAACTGATCCAGAGCCACATTCTCAACCATAAATCTTGGGAGTCACCACCCGGAACATCAATGGTAAGGGCAAGCACTTATCCTCCCAGATTCTCGTTGTTTCTCCATTACCAATTCTTCATCGAATCCTTGAGCTCAACAATTCTTTACCCTATACAAGACCATGCCAAATTAAAGAAGGCTTGGACCCTACTTGAGCAGAAACCTATTTGCCCCCAACTCCATACTTCACTTGTGGAACATGATTAACCAGAGAATCAGGGTGGAGTACAATTCTCCATATAGTCTTTGCAAGCAGAGCCTGATTAAAACATTCAATATCCCTTAAACCCAGACTGCCAATTTATTCTTGCAAAGACCTCCCACTTACACCAATGTATCCCTTTCTTCTTATCACTAGATCCCCACCAGTATTTGCTAACTTTAGATTGATAGATACAATAAATCCCTTTAGATAATCTGATCGAAAACCAATATAGTGTAGGACGGAATAGCTTGAGCTACCGCCTTTATTAACATCGTCTTACCAGCCTTCGACAATAATTTAGTCTGCCAACCTTGTAGATAATGATCAAGTCACTCATGGATCTTCTTGAACATTTCCTTTCGATTCCTCCCCGCCATTGTTGGTAAACCAAATACCACTCATGAAACGGAACCTTAGGCATCCTAAGCAACTGAATAATAGGCAGTTTCTGATCCCTCGAAATACCTGGCCCAAAGGAAACAGCAGACTTCTGAAATTAATCTTCTGTCTTGCTTCACTCTCATAAAGTAGTAAGCACTGTTTCAAAATGTAACAATTCCTAGCTCCCTGTATAAGGCCTTCCCTGCCTACATTTTGGAATAGTCTCGTAAGCCCTTTAGAACATAATAAAAAGAGGTGCAGAGATAATGGGATGTTCACAGCCTGTGCACATAATAAATAGCCCTACCTGTTTTGGTATTATAACTTTCTTACGATCTTGTCTATACGACTTAAAATTCTTTGAGATTCATAATAATAAATTGAACCTCTTTGAATGATAAAAGTTCTTGTTGTGAAATTTTAATTAAAAGTTACAAGCGCACGAATCGTCGTTAGTATAGTGTGCAAGTACGAGGTCGTTCCAACTGAGGATTGATAATTAATTTAAACTCTAACTCAATTAATCCAAACATAGAATCACAATGAACAATTAAGATAAAGAAAGTATTGTTTTGAGGTTTTCGAATAAAGAAATAATGTGAAACAAACAAACAAACAAAATAAAGTGTATAAGTTGAAAAGCAAAGATGATAAAACCTAGGGTTTCAGAATCAACCACTAACAATCCTATTTATGTTTCGATGTAATTAACATATTCTTTTGTTTCTTTTGATGACAATTCCCGTATCTAAGTTCAGGTACGGCACTTAGACCATAGTTTTCTTTAAGTGTATGATTCTCTCCAGGTACGGAAGAGGTCGTATATCCTAACATGCATTTATCCAGGTACGGCATAAATTTAACACTTAGGACTCATTACGTACTAGAAAACAAGTGAATCATGCAACCATTACTTCAGGTACGACAATAATGTAATTCACAACTCTTAATCACAAGAAGCTAATTATATTGCAGGTACGCCTCAAATTCATCTTCTAATTACTAGATGCAAAGCCCTAAGGTGATCAATCAAAGAACTTAAACATAAAGCATCAATTCAAATAGTGACTAAGAATTCATCATAAAGAAAATATAAATCCATCAATAAATCATCAAAGTACATAAACAATCATGCTAGGGCATCATCCCAACCCAAGAAAAAGGTTTAGCAAAAGATAACTAAATAAAACATAACAAAAACATAAAAAGAATGGAAGGGAAAAGAAGAGAAAATGGATGAGTCGTCTCTGCTCCTTAGGCATCTACATTGTGCTCCGAACTCCTCTTCTCATGTAAATTCGTGCTCCCTTATATAGGGAAGATTTCTGCTCATCTTTGGCTTCATGTTTCCTTGCAAAACTTGGGTTTAGATTCATTTCTTCATTTGGAATGGGAAAACCTTGAAATATTTCTTGAAGAAGTAGGAATAAGTTCATCATTGAATCCTCATCTGAATTAACTTGCTTGAAACATTAGGATTGACAATCTTGGGCTGCAGAACTTGAGTTCTCCACGAATGGTTGTAAATTCTCGAGCAGATTTCCTGTTCTGACCTATCTTTACTCAAATAATCATAACTTTCTCCAGAAATATCAAAATCTAGATCCGTAAAATTCGACAGAAAGTAGACATCCGTAGCTTTCCAATGATGTAAGGCTTATTGTCTAATTCGATATAGTTGACTCCCAGTAATTCGGCGAAGTTAGATGTTCTGCACAGGCAGATTCTGGGACCTGGGCGTCTCTCAATTCTAGTGAGCTCATTTTGGCTTATTTTCTTCTCTTTATGAGACAAATCTACAAAAACACTATGACAACATAAATGACTCGAAGCATAAATACTAAGATTAAGAGGCAAAGAACTATAGGAAAATATGAGCACATCAGTTCTCACTTGTCCTTGACGTGTATGACTCAACAATAGATTGCTACGAAAATTTCACCACGTTGATTGTCTTTCGTGCATATTTAGTATCTGAACGACGAATATTTTCATTCATAACTAGGGACTGAAATGATATGAAGTACTTAATTATACGTTGGCAATGTCACTTCATTTTTTGGACACGCTTGTAGATCCATTTAAAGTGAAAAATAGAAGTTATACATACATACTAAGACACGTAATAACTTGATGAAGTTTTTAAAAAATAGTTAGAAGGAGTGTCGGATGTAAAAGTGGGTCTTAACAGTTAACTAGAAGGTCCCATGTGCATAAAATTGTTCTTTATAATCAGAGGGTTATTCATCAAGAGAAACGAATTGGAATCTTATGAGTTGTATTTGGATTTGTCATGGGATTTGGTATTTTGGTACACCAACCAAACCATATTGCTAACCAAATCCAACATTTAGTGGAATCCATCCTCATAAATACTTAAAACCTTTTTAGTTAATAACTTATTACCAAGATTTTGACAGATTTCTCTATTGAATAGCACCAGATTTCTATACCCAATACATTTAGTTTTTCCCCTACCTATTTTGTAATTGGTAAAAATAAAGCTGTAAAAAGCAGTGCCTCGGAGATAAAATTCTTACACTGACCGTGACCGGGAGAACGGTTCAACTGAAAATGACCCGAAAAGAAAAAGGGGAAGACTCTTCATTATGAATTAACCGCTTCTCTCTCTCTCTCTCTCTCTCTCTCTCACAGACTCACTCTCTTCTCGTAAGTCTTCGCAAGCCAGACAGATCAGAATCAATTCTCTCTCACAGGCATTTTGTCATTTTCTCTCTAGAGAGAGAGAATCAGATGGTGCCTTCCCAAGTCCCATGAATCAGAGATGAGAGTGCCTTCCCCAAGTCCCGTTGAGCCCAGGCACCGCCTCTCTGCTTCAGCAAGGTACTCTCTCTATCTCTCTCTACCAACTCTCATTTTTAATTCGAGTTTTGTTATGCTGAAATTTTAGTATAATTTGAGTTCATTTGCCGAGAATTGTTTGATTTTTCACTTCCCTACTTCATATGCTCAGTCTGTAACGTAAGCTTGAGCTTTAAATCCCAAGCATCTATGCTTCTGTTAGTCTTGGTTATGTCATGGCGCTTTGCTCTTGGTTATGTGTGAATGTATGTGTGTATGCAGATCAAGGTTTTTCAGTGTTCTATTTTTGTGTTTGAGACGCTAAATTTGAATGGAATTGTGTGCGTCGAATAGTTTCTACTGCGAATTTGAACTTGTTTTGATCAAATGAGGAGAGTCTTCTTGCTTATAAAATGGCTACACTTTACTGTTCAAATCTTTCGGCTTGCTTGGTGAGTAGTGACTAGTGTTATCCTACAAGTTGCGAATGTTTTCGAGATAAACTTCTGCTCCCATTATTCAGCTGATCGGTCATCAGGCAGTTCCCGTGCTCTTGCTCAAGTAGTTTTGCTAGTTATCTGAGCTCTTTCTTTCGTAATGTGCTGAATTGAATGTAGAAAATTCTTTGCTTATTCTTATGCAATTCTTTGATTATCGAGGGAAATTGCTTTGTGTGTTAGAATGGAACTTGTTACCTACTCTAATAAAGTTATGTCATTCCATTTGTTGTTCTTTGCGATTTCTTCGCTGGCCTTGCTAGCATGACCTCATGTAGTTATGAACCTGCTTCTGTTTCAGTGATGATGCTAACAAGAGAAGGCCCCAGAGAAATAAAGTTGTAAAAGACATAGAAAAGTCCCTTAACTCTCCTGCTCAAGATAGAAGTCTAAACTGCAAGCCCACCTTGAAACTTGTCTTGGCTGTTATAATAGTGGGGACTTTTGCGACACTCTCATTCTCTCCAGTTGTTCATATTGTAGATCATCGATCCAGTTCTCAATCTCGGTATGTCCTATTGGTAGATTACCTTTATGGTATTACTTTTCTCTTTGGTAGTTTGTGGTGTTGAGGTTCGGAAAAGTATCTTTTTTAACTGTTGTTGGAATATAGTAAATGTTATGCACCCCTCCCTCTCTATCTGAAATTGAAAGCATCAGATAACAGCAACCATTGGTTGTATCTGCTCACAAGCAACCATTTGATTTGAGTACAACTTTATTGCCTGCAGGCTAACTTCTGAACACAGATTGACAAGAGAGAGTGCTGCTGCAGATTTACATTACGTATCATCTTTAGACATTAATTGGTACGAAATTTCAGATGCTGTTGAGAAACTGACTGACGTAAAAGATTATCAGGGAGTTGGCCTATTGAACTTTAATGACGATGAGATTGACCATTGGAAGGAGCTCTTGCCAGATGCAGAGCATATTGTTCTACACCTTGACCATGTGTCAAAGAACATAACATGGGACTCCTTGTACCCTGAATGGATAGATGAAGAAGAAGATTTTGAAGTTCCTACTTGTCCCTCTCTACCAAAGCTTAAGATTCCTGGAAAACCACGGGTTGATCTGGTTGCTGTCAAGCTTCCCTGTAACAACTCAGGCAGTTGGTCAAGAGATGTAGCTCGTTTGCATTTGCAGCTTGAAGCAGCAAGGCTTGCTGCCTCTTCCAAAGGGTATCACCAAGTGCATGTGCTTTTGGTGACTGATTGCTTCCCAATCCCAAATCTATTCACCGGCAAAGAGCTTGTTATACGTAGAGGGAATGCCTGGCTTTATAGTCCAAACCTGAATACATTGAGAGATAAGCTACAGCTCCCCGTAGGGTCATGTGAACTAGCAGTTCCTTTAAAGGCTAAAGGTCAGACTTGTATCTTGTGTTGGTTAATGCTGTTTTTTTTTTTGTTTTATACAAGTCATGCTTTCTTATAATAAAAGCTGCTGGTCTACCTCTTCCATCCTGGTGTTTGCATTTCTTAACTTGGTGCATTTCACATCCTTCAAAATGTGGAAATGAGTCCAGTTGCAAATGAACTTTCACATTTTTGCATGCTTGGAGGGAATTGGAAATGATTGAATTGATGGAGTCATATCAATTGAAATATATATTAGTATTCTTCTAGCCCAAAGAAAAAAGATTATGTATTTGCGACTAATACACACACACACACACATGTATGTATGTATGGATTCCTTTGATTCAAGACATAGGAGTCAAATCTTTTTGGTCATGTGGGTTTGCTTGCTCCATCCAGATGCACATGCAGGCTCTCAAGAATGATAAATGACAAATGTGGTTGTATAATATGGTGTTTTTCCTGTGAGATGTGAATAAACAAGGTCTGATGCTGTTGATTGCATTGAGTTACCATGTGGTTAATGTGCTTTACAGCTCACATTGATTGGCAATGTCCATGATCATTCTGTAGCTTACAATCCTTTATAGCTATATATGTATATGTATATGTGCATGATGTTTGTCATGCACTAAGAAGATCTACCACTTCAATGATACATGCTAATGATCAGCCTTAATTTCAGTGAATCAAAAATCTGGTGAGAACGTTTTAAATGAAAATGGGTGCAGATTTTTGGATCTGATTGTTTATATAAATCTAAAAAGTTCTATTGTGTAACTCACAAGTTGTAGGTCCAGTGGCTCTGGATGTAAAGCCCATTTGAAAGAAAATAAAGTCCTGATTCCCTTAGAAGTTTTACTGATTTTTTTCTTTTCTTTTCTTTCTATGAACATGAAAGTTTGCCTGTCCTATAATTTCAATGTACTTACATGATTAGCTACTTTTTTGTAAACAGAACATTTTCACTCGGAAAGAGCCCATCGAGAAGCATATGCAACAATCCTGCACTCTGCCAATTTATATGTTTGTGGAGCCATTGCTGCAGCTCAGAGCATTCGTATGTCTGGTTCAACACGAGATCTTGTCATACTTGTTGACGAAACCATCACTGAGTATCATCGAGAAGGATTGGCAGCTGCTGGGTGGAAGATCCACACAATCCAAAGAATCAGAAACCCTAAAGCTGAACCAGAAGCATACAATGAATGGAACTACAGCAAATTCCGTCTTTGGCAGTTGACTGATTATGACAAGATCATTTTCATTGATGCTGACATGCTTATACTCAGGAATATTGATTTCCTATTTGAGATGCCAGAAATATCAGCCACAGGAAACAATGGTACTTTGTTCAACTCAGGTGTGATGGTTGTCGAACCATCCAATTTTACATTCCAGCTGCTCATGGATCATATCAACGAGATTGTTTCCTACAATGGTGGGGACCAGGGGTATCTGAATGAGATATTCACATGGTGGCACAGGATTCCAAAACATATGAACTTCTTGAAACACTTTTGGGAAGGTGATGAGCCGGAGAAAAAAGAAAGGAAAACTCACCTCTTTCAAGCTGATCCTCCGATCCTCTACGTCCTCCATTATCTGGGTAATAAGCCATGGCTTTGCTTCCGGGACTATGACTGCAACTGGAATGTGGATTTTTTGCAGGAGTTTGCGAGTGATGTTGCACATAAAAGGTGGTGGAGAGTGCATGATGCTATGCCAGGAAACTTGCAAAAGTTCTGTTTGCTTAGGTCCAAGCAGAAGGCGGCACTAGAGTGGGATCGGAGGCAAGCTGAGAAAGCAAATTACACTGATGGTCATTGGAAAATTAAGATAAAGGACAAGCGTTTGAAGACCTGCTTTGAGGATTTCTGCTTCTGGGAGAGCATGTTATGGCACTGGGGTGAAAAGAATTGGACAGATAATGCTACTGTTACTCTGTCACCACCTGCACTTACTACTGCATCTATATCTTCTTCGTGACTTGTTTCTTCCTTATTCACTTGCATAGTTAAATCCAATGATACAAAACCAAACACAGTGCCTGCCTACAAATTTGAGAAACAACTTCCGTGTTAAATTATTTCATACCCTTAATTCCGAAATACATAGGTTTTTGCATTATGCTTTTTGAGGCTGCATGCCATGATATCATGATATTCTAGTCACCTTTCTTGTTTTTGGTCTGAGATTCCTAGTCATCTTAAAAACTGGCTTTTTTTGTGTTGGCTAGCTATTTTTATCAATATAGACCTATCAATTCTTTGCTCTTTTTAGTTACCTCAATCTTGCCCATGGAGTCACGTTTTTTCGTTTTCTTAAGCTGTAATAGATCTGTACGGGAAGTGTCTGGAAACACAGCTATTCCATGATATCGACAGCCTTCCAAATAACCGTTCTAGGGTGTTCATGGTATTGCAGTCACAAGTCTACTTTTGTTAAGACAACTCTTCTCAACTCCTACCCTACAATCATATATTGATCATGGTCATTTAATTCAGTGACATAATTTTTTTTTGTTTATAAATTGATCTTGTGGTTTCTCAACATGACCAACTGAGAAAAAACTAATTAAAAAATAATATGAACATGAAATGTGCTAAATACCACATTTCACAATTTCACCACTTAATTATCTAGACATTTTTTTCTTAAAAAAAGAGACTCCTGTTATTATTGAGACTGCTTATTGTAACTTGGGGTTTAAACACCATGTCCCCCCCCCCTCCCAATGTATTATGCAGTTTCTTTAGAGCAAGTGCACCGGTGCTCTTTTGCCCGGGCACCACCTCATCATTCCATCAGTTTGACCGGGCATGCAGAATTTGTCACCTCCACCGGGCCTGTTTTGCCTGGGCATGATTTGCCTTTGTTTGACCAAGGGCAAGATATATGTCAAGCTGCTGCCCTTTTCTTTGCCCAGTCAAAATGTCAAGCCCGTGCCCAAATTCATGCTTCCACCTCGGCCTGCTCTACAACGTGGCTGACGTCACAGTTTACAACAGATAGAGAGACGCGACAGTGAGGGATCGTGCAGAGCACGGACCAATCACAGGAGAGGAAGCGATTTTTTGTCGCCTAGCGACAATTAAGGCAGGGTGGGCTCCTCGAGGCAAGTATCCGTTGGTTGCTTTGGGAATTTAAACCCAACGGTCAACAAATCTGGGCCTTCCAACCGAACAGTAAAAATGGATCTGATGGCTAGGAATTAATCTGAATGTAATATAGGTAACGGTAATAAAACGGGCAGAAAAAAATATGTAAAAAATTCTAAAAATCATACAAAAAATTTCTCTATAAATACCTACAATTTTTTCTAACATCTCACACCCAAAATACTAGAGTTCATAGTTACACTTTCCTACTCTTCGTATAGCTCTCATTATCCATATTTTTCATTATCCACTATGGCCGAACAAATGGGAGATCAAAATGAAGATGAGGTTACCCAAGACAAAAGGAGATGGACGGATGAGGAAGATGTTCAATTGTGCAAGTCTTGGAAAGTTGTAGGCCAATGTCCTGCTGTGGGCACAAATCAGAAAAAAAACGACTTATGGTTGCGCGTGAAGCGACACTTTGACGCAAATTGGCCCAAGAGCCGATCAGCCCAATCTTTGCAGGGAAGGTGGAAAATTTTGAAGATAAAACTCTTTGAGTGGCATTGTGCATTAAGGCAAGCGAAACATTGGTACAAGAGCGGTTCGAATGCGGTTGATGAGGTATGTATTTGTTGATAAATCTTTTAATTTGTTGATACATTATAGTAAAATATTACATGATAAATAATATAGTAATTATAATATCGTTTTAATTGTAGTAATTGCTTTTCGTTACAATTAAGATAATTAATTGATAGATAATAATGTAATTACAAGGATGTTTATATTTGTACTTATTATTTTTTATTGTAAAACGGTGAGATAGTGGTTTATTAAAATTATGACCTTTATATTTGTTGATAAATCTTATTGATACATTATAGTAAAATATGGCTTGATAAATAATTATTAATTATAATATCATTTTAATTGTAGTAACTTGCTTTTCGTTACAATTAAAATAATTAATTGATAAATTATAATGTAATTACAAGGATGTTTATATTTGTAATTATTGATTTTTAACGCAAAACGGTGAGATAATTTCTTATTAAAATTATGACTTTTATAATAGATGACCCTTCATAATATCGTTCTATCTGTACTAATTGCATTTTTTTTTTAATTACGTAGCAAGATGAAGCACATAAATTGTGGCATACCGGGATGAAGAGAAAAACTGGGAAGGACAAAAAACACAATTTTCAGAGCTTTGGTAGTTACGTTGCTGTGGAGGGATTTGCACAATTTAAAGACATCCCTAGCCATACATCTGGAGGAACATCAAATGAAGGAAATCAACATATGCGCACACAACAAATTGCTGAAAATTCCCCCATCAACTTGGACATGGATGTAGATGAGGTAATTGCAGGTGAAACTGCAGATCCTAATGTGAGGCCTCAAGGAAGGAAGGCTGCGAAAGAAGCAATACGGAAAGGAAAGAAGGCAGCGAAAGATCAAAGTCCTTTGTCAAACAGTCTCGAGAGTATAGCGAACAACCAAATAGAGGCAACCAAGGGCAAGAAAAAACTCGATGACGAATTCGCTCGAAGTCTCCAAGAGGAAGAGAAAAGAGCATGTATCCTCTTGCAAATCGAATTAAGAAAAGAGCAACTCCTACTTCAAGAAAGGCAAGATCGAATTAAAGAGAGGGAAGAGCGAAATAAAGAGAGGGAAGAGCGTATTATGGAGATTGATACAAGTAAAATGACGCCAAATAAAAAGCGTTATTGGTCAAGAAAACAAAAGAAGATAGCGGAGAAAGAAGATCTTGAAGAGCAGCCGCCACCTTCTATGGGTGGATACAATCAGCAACCCAATTTTGGTGGTGCATTCCCACAACCAAATTTTGGTAGTGCATACCCACAACCTCCTTACCCCGGTGCATACCCGCAACCACCTTACCCCGATGCATTCCCACAACCTCCCTTAACCGGTGGATTTCCGCCACCTCCCTTCACCGGTGGTTTCCCACAATCCCCTTACCCCGGTGGATACTATCCGCAACCACCTTACCCCGGGGGATATCCTACACAACCGCAATTTTCTAATTTCCCTACGGGTGATTCCACCAACCCTAACCTTAATGATGAGCCTTCAAACACAAATTGGATTTCTAGAGAGGATGAGGATTATGATTTAAATAATTAGCCCACAATCTGCATGTTTGTAATTGTATTGTACTTATTCCTAGTTTTTCATTTATGTAAGCGACAATTTAAGGAAATAAAAGTTGTATTTGGAAATTCCCCTTATTAAAGCACACACCTTATATTAAAAATCATAGCACATAATAAACATAATTCAAATCACATTGACATAAAAAACATAGACATTGGCCAATTTAAAAGCACACCAACTTTACAAAACATAATACAAGCCAAATTCAAAGCACACAAACATAACAAAACATAGATATTAGCCAATTATTCCAAAAAATGCTCATTTATGATCTAGATCTCCATGTTGCCTTGAACATTCCAGAAATGCTCTATCAGATCCCCTTGAAGGTTTGAGTGACTGTTTGCACTTCTAATGGCATCATATCGATCCATGAATCCGTTGAAGTAATAACCATCTCTACCAACAGGATCGAAGTCATGACCAGTCGGTCCTTCCCAAACCTGGGCCAACCTGGGCCTCATATTGTTATCCTCTTCTTCATCGGACTCCAAATCCTCATCGCTGTCATCTGGTCTTTCATCCTCGATTATCATATTGTGTAATATAATACACGTCAGCATGATGAAATGAAGGTCATCTCTTTCCCAGCCACGAGCAGCTCCTCGAATAATACTGAAGCGCGACTGTAAAATGCCGAAACATCTTTCGACATCCTTCCTGTACCCCTCTTGAGCCTGGGAAAACTTCAGATCCTTCGGTCGTGTAGGCCTTGGAATTGATTTTACGAAAGTCGCCCATTGCGGATAGATACCATCAGCGAGATAGTACCCTAATTTGTGATTCCTGTTATTTGCTTGAAATTGGACTCGAGGGGCTCGACCAGTAGTGACGTCGTCAAACAGCGGGGACTTAGCAAGGACGTTGAGGTCGTTGCATGATCCAGGCATTCCAAAGAAGGCATGCCATATCCATGTGTCATAAGAAGCGACTGCTTCGAGGATGATAGTGGGCACATGTTTTCGACCGCTGTATTCTCCAGCCCAACCTGTTGGGCAATTCTTCCATTGCCAGTGCATGCAGTCGATGCTTCCAATCATCCCCGGAAAGCCCCTTTTCTCAGCTTTGGTGAGAAGTCTTCTGAGGTCGGCCGGATTAGGCGCCCGGAGGTATTCTGCCGCGTACAGATTAACGATTCCTCTTGTAAATCGTTTCAGAGCCTGAATGGAGGTAGATTTCGCCATCCGACAATACTCACCACATTGATCTGCCCCTGCACCATAAGCAAGCATTCTTAAGGAACATGTCAGCTTCTGCTGGGGAAGTAGTCCGACTTTGCCTGCAGCATCTGATTTCTGGACCCAGTACGAGTCGGTACCACAAAGATCATTGGAGATGCGGTTGAACAAATTGTGACTCATCCTGTACCTTGTCCGGAATATCTCTTCACTGAAAACTGGACGCTCCACAAAGTAATCTTGCATCATGTCTTTCCCTCTTGATTCCCTAAACCGCTCCTCATTCGGTGCACGCCCTGGTTGAGAACCCCGTGGTCGTGATCCGGAGGAAGCTTCAGCTTCAGCGACTGCTGCTACCACAAGAGCATTAGTTGTACACAGCTCTTCAAGATCTTCATCTCGAGATTGTCGATACTTAGCCCACAATCTCTTCATTGAAAGGAGGGAAGGAGAGGAAATGTGTTGGATCTGGAGAATATGAAAACGAATGAGATTTGTGAATATCAGCTTGTGAGGAATGGTGTGCTGCTCTTGCTCAATTTATTTACAATTTTCACATAAAAAGTGATCAGACTTCAAGGACACGTGTCCACTCCTGGTTCGACGTAATCTGATCTGAAATTTTAGATAAGATTACATCAACAATAACCGTTAGATTAAATAGTATGCAAATGATCTGGTCCGTTCAAAAAGTGTCGGTTGTGCCTTCACTCATTTCAAGGAAATTTGTCCGTTGTGCCTTCGCTCATTTCAAGGAAATTTGTCCGTTGTGCCTTCACTCATTTCAAGATAAATTGTCGGTGGCTCATAATTTGTCGGTTGGTCTTTCACTTACTTCAAGATAAAATGTCGGTGTCGGTGGCTCATAATTTGTCCACCTAAAAATATTTTAGAAAAATGTAAATTGCATAATTATGACATTAATTATCCATAAATAGTCATACCAAAAAACAAAAAAAAAATTTAAAAACGTACGAACAGTAAAAAAAATGAACAGTAAAAATGAACAGTGAAAACTACCTGTGAACAGTGTTTTTTGGGTGAACAGTACATGAACAGTAAAAGGGGTGAACAGTGTTGACCGGGCAAGAAAAAAAACGGGTGCAAACCCAGGTCCAGTGGCAGTGAATAGTAGCTTGACCGGTCGAATTCTTGACTTCTCGACTTTGCCTTTTCTTGACTACGGGTGCACTTGCTCTTAAGGAAGGCTTAGGGCAGTTGCACTGGCCTTTATTTAAAAAAAAAAAAACGAAGACACATAGAACGACGCCGCTTAAGGTTACCACTTCCGCTTGGTCCCTTGCGTCCTAAACTGCCTTCAAATTTTATCGGACACTTTTCCAGTGACCCATTTCTGGAACCCAGTCACTTCTCAGTTCAGTTGTACAAGGCAAAGCAAATGGAATTAAGCACAGCATGGAATTCCAGAGCCTCTGCTATCTCATTTGCACCACTCATCACTCCCAATACTTGCGGTAGCTCTCACTTCCAACACCCTTCTCTCCCACCTCAAAGGCTTTCTTTCCCATTTTGCCCGTACCCATTTCGCTTTGTTCCCAGCAAGTCCCTAACACTGCAGGCTCGCAAGCGAAACTCGGAGCCTGAGCAGCAGCCACTTGTCAGCCCAACCATTATTGACGAGGTTTCAGAGGATAATGAAGACGACGACGACGTTATCTTGGATGACTTTGATGACGGTATGTCTCTAATTTTAACCACGCCCTCCTTGTTCTTCAGTAAAATATCTATCTGTGTCGAATAATTTTACTTCATATCATTTTAATTTCTTATGATAAATGTTCAGTCTCTGGCATTTCGAAAGGAAACTACTAAAACTGAGATGATGTATAATGTGTCCTTCTAATGCTATTTATGTGTATGCATTTTTACTGGAAAAAGAAAAGTGAAGTATGATGGTTTATTATAGGGTAGCTGTAAAATCTAGAGAGAATGTCTTCTCTCATCATATTTTAATGTCATGTTGAGTGAAATTCTTGATCTTATAGAGGCATCAGTGGACGATGATTATTATGGGGATGAGTCTGCGGCGGATGAGGCTGAACTGTATGTAAGTCCTGTGGATAAGTAATTCGAACCGTGTTTTTATTATATAGATGGAAGCTGACAACCTTGATTTGATCCCTTTGAAGGATGGAGATGGAGGCGGAGGAGGCGGAATTTCACTTGCGGGGACATGGTGGGATGAAAAGGCATTGGGAATAGCTGAGGAAGTTATTCTGACCTTTGAGGGTGACTTGAAAATATATGCCTTTAAAACATTGCCAAATTTCAACATTCAAGTGCGCATTGAGAAGCCTTCGAATAAGTAAGCATCAAACAAAAGTAAAATGTGATTGATAATGCAGAAGACTTTTTTCATTGATTTACAGTGCATACATTGACATGCGATAGATATCTGTGCTTGCCATGTATAAGAGCTTATCATGAGAATTTCAGATAGCAATACATGCAGATTCTATCAACATCATGTTCCAGGTTAAAGGTTATGGGAAATTGGCCTACACTTTGTTTTAATATATAGTCAGACTCATCTTCTATAGCTATCTATTTTTCCAATCATTTTCAATATACCAACATAAAATGATGTTCAGGATCAAAACATGTTATGTAAATTAGTAATTATATGACTGTAGTGGTTAATTCGGGTTCCTTTGTACTATAGTTTATTAAATGATGAATAATGCTGGTGCCTTTGCCCTTTTATTTTGAAATGAAACACATCTTCCCAAGAGATTTCCTGTAAGCGAATTTGAAGAAAGGGAATATTATCTAGAAGGCACAAGCATTTAGGAGATGGAATGGCAATGTATATCAAGCACAATGTAACAGCACATACTAAGACTTCCTCTCAGGCAGGGTTTGCACATAAACCTGGCCATTCCTGGCCTTACAAATGCAAAATAGAAACCACCAGGACTTAGATCAGACCACTAGACTCTGCTACTATGTTGAGTTACCATGACTTCCAAGAAGCTTAAGCTATTAGATAATATGACTAACAAGCCAAGTTAACTGTGCCAAGATCCAATTTATTTTCTGGCTGAACAACTCTTTCATTCATGTTGTTTGCTTATTGTTCTCTTGGGTACAGAAAGAAGAAACTCATAAATTTTTTAGGCAGCTTAATCAGAGCAATCATGTAATGATTAATGTGCTTGTGGTCAAATACTGATCTTGGTGACTGTTTGTTAACTTTCATTTGTGTTTGCTTTTTGTTTTCGTATTGGTAGGAAATGTAAATCTTTCTGATAATTAGTTTCTCTCTTAAAATTGAATAAATTGTCATATAATTTTGAGCACAAACCACATGAATATTCTGCAGATCTGGCTCCCCAAGTATGGAAGACATAGAAGCTTTTTCTAGAACCTATAGAACAAGACTGGACGAAGCAGAGCTTGCTCGATCAGTACCTGAGAATTTATGTCTTGAGGTCTACTTCTATTTCACTCCCTTAATTACTCTCACTGTTTTTCAATTATTTCTTTTATCCTTTTTGTAGTTTATGAGATAAAAAAGCGTATCATCATTGATTATTAATGCTTAAAATTGGTTGGGGTAGGGAGCAAATGAATTCAGTTTGTCGCCTTATTGTACAGGCTGCAGGCTATGGATAATAATAGAGGCTATGTTTTGAACTTGTATGTAGCTAGGCATGAAACCTTAAGTTGAGGCCGATTTACTTGTTTCAGTTTATAATGCCAACTAGATTGGGTGGACTTTTACCACCAGGGCTACAGTTGTGAACCTCAAAGTTCTAAAATGAGGACCATGTATGGTTTTGATTTTTTACTTGTGCTTTAAAGAATTGAGTCTATTCTCAGGTGTCATCTCCAGGTGTAGAAAGGGTAGTTCGGATTCCACAAGATTTGGATCGGTATAAAGATCGACCTATGTATGTAAAATATGTAACTGAGACGGATGCAACTGGTTCACTATCAGAAAGTGATGGTGTTTTCAGGCTTGTTTCTTTCGATATGGAAACAAAATGTTGCATCTGGGGTGTAGCCGACGTGAGGATTAATAGAGAAAAGGCAGGAAAAGGGAGACCACTTAACAAAAAGCAGCGGGAGTGGCGATTGAATACACCCTTTGATTCCTTACGTTTAGTCCGGTTGTATTCTGATATTTAATCCCTGTCTTTAAATCATTTTTACTTGAGAGGTAGTGATGATATGATGGAGTACATAAATAATGACAATAAAGCAGAAGAATATTTCAATTTGCCATCTTCACTCTTCATTTATTTTTACATTGTAGGAAGTGCATCTATAGTACAAATTAACTCTAGAGAAATTTGAGCGCTTTGTTGTATATAGGGGGTTTTGTATTGATCTGGAGTATTCTGCTAGGAAGAACCTATATATATCATAGTCATACACTCATACTGTTCTTTTGCTTTTATGCTTATTGCTTTCTTATTCATTTTTTCATCTCGCCAATTTTGATTTTCACAATTGATAAGATTATAGGCGCTGGGATACAATAGAAGGATAAAAGAGCTTTTAATGGTAGCCAGTGAGTCTAGCGGTATGGCCATGCTTTGTGTATTTCTTGTTGGAAAAACAGTTGGTTCCAATTTTTGGTCTTTGGTATATGGCCTACGAACCCCACAGTTTGCACCTTTATATTGATCTATAGTTCTATACTATTGTACTTTGTACTGTAGGAGGCACTTACTATACATCCCAAACAAAAAAAGAAAAGAAAAGGAGGTTCTTCTTTACTATTGCTTCCATAATTGATGCCGTCTCTCTTGTTAGAAGAACGGCATTGGAGCCAAAGATCCTTTTCTTTGAATTTTGTGATGAAGTGCTTCTGTTTGGCAGTTTTTTGCCGACTAGGGTATTACTAAGGAAGCTAATGCAATTTGAAAATGAGGGGAAAAACAGACAGCTTCTTGTTAAAGATTTGCTTCGATTCTAAAATCAAATTCAGATTAGTTTGGTGAAAACAAGGATAATAATCTATAATCCTAGTCACATGTAATTTGACACACTTGTTCGAAATGTTGTCTTTTGCTAAAAATATATCGTGTGTAAGCGTGACATATATGGTTCACATATTACAAATCTTAATTCAGTTTGAAACTACACCTACAATATGGTATGAAGTACCTATATTACCCACCCCTACTTTGTTAACATGCGATATATTGATGGTTTACTATTTCATACGGTTGCAGATTATCTTTGCCAGACCAAAGTGTAGACTTCTAGTGTAAATCATACGAATTGAAAATCTCTACCTATCGTTACAGTGAAACCTAAAATTTGATGTTTATGTATTGAGCCAGATGAGCACATAATCTACGTCACGAGTGACACTAATCATAGGGCTAAAAGAAAGCTCTTGTGCTCGACAAAGAAGGTTTTGGTGTGTCTATAAATTAAGTATTAATGAACTCCAATAATTAATCAGAATAAAAAGAGTGTAAAGAAATTAAGTTAATAGGCAGCAAAGAAGTTTAATCACTCGTGAAAGTATTAAAGTAATTACTTTAACCCTAAATTAAGTTCTTCATTCCTTCATTACTTTAATACTTTAATAATTTTTACTTTCTTTTTCATGGAGTTTATACTTTAAACCCTAAACCCTAAACCCTAAACAACAACAAAAGGAATGAAGAACCCTAAACCAACGCTTTAAATCATGGAGACTTTAACATGCAATTGTAGGAAAATGCCATCAACCAAAACAGAGTAAATAGAATACAAAGTTGTGTATGACTTAATTCATTAGTTCATTGGCAATTGAATAATGATCTATTATATACGGCTAGTGGTGGTGGGTTTCATCCTGCTGGAAATAGAGATATGTAGTGATGACAAAGAAGGTTTTGGTGTGTCTATAAATTAAGTATTAATGAACTCCAATAATTAATCAGAATAAAAAGAGTGTAAAGAAATTAAGTTAATAGGCAGCAAAGAAGTTTAAATCACTCGTGAAAGTATTAAAGTAATTACTTTAACCCTAAATTAAGTTCTTCATTCCTTCATTACTTTAATACTTTAATAATTTTTACTTTCTTTTTCATGGAGTTTATACTTTAAACCCTAAACCCTAAACCCTAAACAACAACAAAAGGAATGAAGAACCCTAAACCAACCCTTTAAATCATGGAGACTTTAACATGCAATTGTAGGAAAATGCCATCAACCAAAACAGAGTAAATAGAATACAAAGTTGTGTATGGCTTAATTCATTAGTTCATTGGCAATTGAATAATGATCTATTATATACGGCTAGTGGTGGTGGGTTTCATCCTGCTGGAAATAGAGATATGTAGTGATGAAGTAAATGAGAAATGGTGATTTTCAATTGATGGCCAGATCCATCTCTATTGGGTTTCAAATGAGTTTCAAATGAATTTAATATGAATTCTCATATTGTTAGACGGAGGGGGGTGTATTGTATTAGGATTTGTACAGACTTTTTTTAAATGACAGACTTTGTGGAAGACTCTTTAAAAAGTTGATAGACTGTTATGGATTTCTTAAAACCATTGATTTTAGCAACAGACTTTTATTGATTCATGAAAATCTATATACTTTATTATGAATGACTTCTACAGATTTCCTATAATGTACAAAATATAAAATAAATAAAAAATTGCAGCCCAAACACAAAACATAATAATAACTTGTTGTCTCTTCAATGCTCCAATATCTTCTAATAAAAATTGACTCAAATAAATAATTGTTAGTCTATCTAGCGAGTTTGTTCTCATTCCTAATCTCCCAACAACATAAATATACAATATAGATCACTTGATGTTTATGGTTAATATTCTCATCAATTTTGTTTTTGCCGATTAACATATATTGTAGCAATATTAGTCAATGTCTTGATCTATAATCAATCAATTGAAATTCAATTGTTCAACCTTTTTTTGAACCACAATATAAATTCAAATTAATGAGAATAATTAATTAACAAGATAAAATTTAGTATGGTTCAAGGTCTTAGGGTTAGACCACAATATTTGAGTTTTAGGGTTTCATAAATCATTTTTATTGCTATTAGAGTTCGAAGTATCACAATTGAAAAAAAAAAAAAAAAAATCACATTCAACAACTATAATGAACATGTTGGGTATCAAAAAAGGCTGATATCATAAAAAATTAGAGAAAAGACAAAAAATTAAGAAAGAGAGATGATGAAGGACAAACTTCTTCGTGCGTAGAGAGAAGAACTTTGATAGACGTTTTTTTTTTTTTTTTTTGAAGAGGCAACTTTGATAGACTTTTTGAAATCTTTGGTCTGGAGGCTGGAAAATTATTGGAGTTTGGTGTGTATAGTTAACACTACAAAGTCCATGATTATCCATGATTTTCTAATTCTATAAGTATGAATGATATTTTGAATACCTCTGTACTTTTATTCATTTTTAAAAGTCCTAATTGAATACCCCTAGATTTTGGTGGAATTCATGAAGTCTTTAAAAATCCTAATTGAATACCTCAAGACTTTCATGGACTATTAAAAGTCTATATTGAATACACCCAGACTTTTAAATTCCATAGATTTCTTTAAAAGTTCCACTAATTCCATATACAATACACCCCCCTAGAGAATAGCGCAAAGAAATTACATCAAATCTGGGAGACTGTATATATAATAGTACAACTATTTCTTTCTCCGGGGGGTGTATTGTATATGGAATTAGTGGAACTTTTAAAGAAATCTATGGAATTTAAAAGTCTGGGTGTATTCAATATAGACTTTTAATAGTCCATGAAAGTCTTGAGGTATTCAATTAGGATTTTTAAAGACTTCATGAATTCCACCAAAATCTAGGGGTATTCAATTAGGACTTTTAAAAATGAATAAAAGTACAGAGGTATTCAAAATATCATTCATACTTATAGAATTAGAAAATCATGGATAATCATGGACTTTGTAGTGTTAACTATACACACAAAACTCCAATAATTTTCCAGCCTCCAGACCAAAGATTTCAAAAAGTCTATCAAAGTTTCCTCTTAAAAAAAAAAAAAAAAAACGTCTATCAAAGTTTTTCTCTCTACGCACGAAGAAGTTTGTCCTTCATCATCTCTCTTTCTTAATTTTTTGTCTTTCCTCTAATTTTTTATGATATCAGCCTTTTTTGATACCCAACATGTTCATTATAGTTGTTGAATGTGATTTTTTTTTTTTTTTTCAATTGTGATACTTCGAACTCTAATAGCAATAAAAATGATTTATGAAATCCTAAAACTCAAATATTGTGGTCTAACCCTAAGACCTTGAACCATACTAAATTTTATCTTGTTAATTAATTATTCTCATTAATTTGAATTTATATTGTGGTTCAAAAAAAGGTTGAACAATTGAATTTCAATTGATTGATTATAGATCAAGACATTGACTAATATTGCTACAATATATGTTAATCGGCGAAAACAAAATTGATGAGAATATTAACCATAAACATCAAGTGATCTATATTGTATATTTATGTTGTTGGGAGATTAGGAATGAGAACAAACTCGCTAGATAGACTAACAATTATTTATTTGAGTCAATTTTTATTAGAAGATATTGGAGCATTGAAGAGACAACAAGTTATTATTATGTTTTGTGTTTGGGCTGCAATTTTTTATTTATTTTATATTTTGTACATTATAGGAAATCTGTAGAAGTCATTCATAATAAAGTATATAGATTTTCATGAATCAATAAAAGTTTGTTGCTAAAATCAATGGTTTTAAGAAATCTATAACAGTCTATCAACTTTTTAAAGAGTCTGTGGATTTTTCAAAAAGTCTGTCATTTAAAAAAAGTCTGTACAAATCCTAATACAATACACCCCCTAGATTTCTTTGCTCTTTTAATCCTGCAGATGTGGTTGTTTTGTTTGAGGAAGGGCGGTAGGCCGATAGCAGATTTGGTTGTTCGGTGAATCACGTTTTTTTTTTTTGCTGATTAATTAGTTTTCTAGATAAAATCAATGAAATTTGTTGAAAATTATTAAATTGAATGGCATGACACGTAAGACGCCAACTCAAACGCCATGTCATTTGGTATAATTTTTTAGTGTCTATAGCACTACTCTAATAATTAAGATAGATAAAAACACACATAACAAAACAACGATACAACTTCTTTTTATGATATTTTTCTGGTCATAGTAGCACGAGTAGTTTGCCCGTGGATAATGGGAATCAAAATTCAAACATATGACCCTAGATAACTCTCCTTATCTACCAGGGGAGGCTCTACATGGGTCCTAGAAGTTGGACAAAATGTACAAAGGTTAAGTAAAGGGTCATATTATGGTCCCCAATTAGGGAACTTTGTTCAAATACATACATAAACTACAGGATTAATATAATCTCATCCTTGTTACTGCTCTAGTACTAGTCAAAGTTCTCATCATCCCCATTATTCTTAAAGATTTCTTTTGTTTGGCTATGTTTTTCTCTTCTTTATAGACCGGCCTAGTTAAAGTAATCCATTTAATTATGATTAGGTAATCACAGATTTGGCTCTTCTAAATTGAGCCCCACGAGTATATCAAAGTTCAAAGTAAGCTGCAGGGTGCAGACTGCAGTGTCAAGGGAAGAACTGGTTATATAACAAGGACGGCCATGTCGTCATGTCGTCTTCTTGCTACACTTTTTAGAGGAGAGTGCCAAACCAAACGCAGAAGGAGACTCGAGATGAACTTTGTCTTCATTGATTGGTCACTGTCTTCGGCTTCCCCTCTCGAGTAATTTTTACTTTGCATGAAAAGATGTACGTCCATCAAGCGGCTAAAAGTAATTAACTTATTCTTTGTTTATTTTACTCACATCTATGAACTATCTCATTAGCATCTACATAAATACATAATTGGGTTATTTGAGATGTTCCCAAGTATTAAAATTTCATAATCAAAAGTTTTGGATTAAAATATCATAGTCCCCTCGATGTTCTCTAACTTAGAGAACATAGTGAGGAAAGATCTTCATTTTGTGGTTGCATATTTACTGAATTCTTATTCCACCAAATTTTAATGATAATTTCCATGAAACTAATTTTTTAAGTGAAAGAAAATCGAGACTACCAAAAAAATAAAAGGTAAAAGAGTCTTGATGATCCATGTCCTCTCACTTGTCCCTTAGCCAAACGTTTCTGTAGCAAGAGTTGATGCCAACGCAAAACATGTCATCGTAGAGGCGATGTTATTGTAAGAAGATGATAACAACAAGAGTCGAATTGAGGAACTCCTACGTAAGAAAGACTTTTATTACTAAGTCAAATGATTGTGGACAGTAAGAGCATCTCCAACAGAGTAGCTAAATTTAATTTTTAGCTATATTTAACTATTTTTGAAGTAAAATTCAACTCCAACAGACTAGCTATAGCTTAGCTATATTTAACTTTAGCTAAATTGGCTAGTTATATTTAGCTAGAGAATCCTACATAGCTAAAGCAAAAGTTATATTTCTCTCTCCTCTTTTGTCCACATGTCAGTTTACGATTCGATGAAACATAATATATCACTTACAAATAGCTATCATTGATGGAGCAACATTGTTAAATCAATAGCTATATTTAACAAGTTTAGCTAAATTTAACTAAAAAATATATTCTACTGTTGGAGATGCTCTAAGTCAGTAAGTATCTATTATAAATAACAAAGGCACGTCGCTCTTTCATAATTATATCTTTATTTATTTTGTGTTTATCTTATTAACTTGATTTTTAACATTTTTTGTTTTGTTTTGTTTTGAATATTTTTTTTTTATCCTTCATCAACCTATTCTCTTCCCTTAAAAACAACATAGGTGATTAATTACGGTTTATATGCTTGCTTTTAGATATGGGAATTTAGAATGAATGCAGATATCTATCCTATAATTCTCCCACAATCTACGCCTCTCTTCCATAATTATCTCTTTATGTCTTTATTTGTGTTAATTTCTTTTGCTTCTTGCTGTAATAGCCATTTTATTTACTCTTGAATTTATTCAGTATGGATAATTAAGGTAGTTTAAAATTTAATGATACTTTTGAGAATTTCGCGTTATAGTATCAGAGCTATTAACAATTACTTTTGTTACTTAATTTTTTACGGATATAATTTTTAAATAGTAATTTTCAACGCGAATAACTCTCTTATATGAGACTAGGTACACTGAATTAAAGAGTTGAGAATGATATCAGATATTATTGACATTCCCTCGATCACTTGATATTTGATACCAAGATGGAATCTTCCTCATGATTGGAATGGAAACGTAACGCTACTATTTTACCATAATGTGTTTAAGATGTATGGTAACTCTTATGGCATTATAATAAAGTGGCCAATACCGAAGAATGATTAGAGTAAAACCAAATTAGAAGTAGGTGTTGACTTCTCTTTACAGTGAATTTGGTGGGTGCTCTGTACTCTGTAGAGCGTGCATAGTTATTATCTTCTCAAGTTTCGAAAATGCCGAGTGGAACAGTATCACCATAGTTCTCTCCACGATTATTACTATGCCAAGGTCTCTCTCTCTCACTCACAGAGCATAGCATGACTGCAAATTCTTGATGGCAGCAAAAACCCAAAAACACTTTTGACTTTCTCAGCTGTTGCCAGCTTCTCTTTTCTTCTTCCTAACGTCTCTCTCTGTCTGCATTATATCTTTACTTGTTTAAGCAGAGCGCATTTATACATGTCATATATAGCAAATTCCTCAGATCTGAATCATCTTCTGATATGCTAGATACCCTTTTGGTTCAAAAAGCAGGCCAGATTTCACGTGTCTATTATAACAGAATGTGTTTCGAAAAGATAATGCTGTAATCATTATTATATTGTCTCTACGCCACTCCTCGTCATCTTTTTTCCTTTAAAAGAAGAAGGTGTTCATTGTTTTGAGAGTGAGTGTGGCTATTTATTAGTAGACAGAATTGTACTTAAGAGAGAATTGCCTAGGAATTGAGGAAGAGATTTATTTAGATTTCAGGATATGGGGTTGTTTTGGTTTAGTGTAGTTTTGATTGGATTGGTGCTTGTTGGGGTTGAGGGGTACCCAGCTGAGGATCTGGTGGTGAAG
The DNA here is from genome assembly GCA_024704745.1 of Rosa lucieae. NCBI lineage: Eukaryota > Viridiplantae > Streptophyta > Magnoliopsida > Rosales > Rosaceae > Rosa > Rosa lucieae. Next base: position 37,655,050 of record CM045497.1, read on the forward strand.
TTGCCTGGTCAGCCACAAGTTGGGTTTAAGCAATATGCTGGGTATGTTGATGTGGATGTGAAAAATGGGAGGAGTTTGTTTTACTATTTTGTTGAAGCAGATAAGCAGCCTGATAAGAAGCCCCTATCTCTGTGGCTCAATGGAGGTAAATAGCTGAATTTTCTCTGTTTCTGTGCCATTGATATTTTTTTGAAATTTGAAATTTGGAGGGCAAGTTTTGAATTTTAGTTGGACTGTACTGTGTAATCGATGGGTTTGTTGTACTATGTTTGTTCTTGCTCTCTCTCTTATCATTTTGTTCATTTTCTACTTGTAGTCTCACTTTCTTTTCTGTATCAATGTTTGTATTCCATGCCCATTTGAATTTTGTCTCTATAAGTTTATGACCTTGTCTCATTCTGATGACATAACTTCACTATTGGATAACCCTGCTGAAACATGAAAGCTTCAGGCTTTCAGTTACGTGCTCAGAGTTCCTCATTTTGTTCATTTGTTATTAGTGACTGACAAATGTAACTTCTTCTTTAAACTTATCACAGGGTTTATACTTCTTTAAGCATGTCTATCTATGATTCTATTCCTAAACAGAGAATTTTCATGTAATTATAAGAGTGTGCATGCTTCAAATTATTTGATAAAGGTTTTGATAGTCCATGTCTTCTGTTGGACTTGGACCTTGACATGAGAGTGACTAAGGTTTTATGCATTGGATTTGTACAAATTAAGCTTATTTTTTCATGTATCACATGCTCTTTGTCCAGAGTGAAAAAGTTATCTCAAGTTTCTAGCTTTAACTGTTGTGTTTGTTGAACTGAGGCTCTTGAACACCAAGTTGATTGACCATATTTTACGATGTTCAGGTCCAGGCTGTTCCTCTATTGGTGGAGGTGCCTTCACAGAGTTGGGTCCTTTTTACCCTACAGGTGATGGTCGAGGCCTCCGAAAAAACCCAATGTCCTGGAATAGAGGTAAATCATATTACATATCTAATGGATGCATCACTTTTTGAAACCTATCTCAATTATGCAGCATTGTTTATGTCTTGTAGCATCTAATCTCCTCTTTGTTGAGTCTCCTGCTGGAGTTGGCTGGTCATACTCAAATACAAGTTCCGATTATAATTCTGGGGATGCCTCCACTGGTAAATTTAATCACTACATTCACTTCCTTTCTTTTCACTTATGCAAGTATGTGCTTTTCAATGTGTCTGCTTTTGGCCATTGCTAAATACAATGTAGCAATTAGGCTTAAAAGAAATACTTTTCTCCTTGATTTGAACTTACCAAGCTAGTTTTCTTCATTTTGGCAGCAAGGGATATGCACACATTCTTGTTAAAATGGTATGAGAAGTTTCCAGCTTACAAATCTAGGGAGTTGTTTCTTACCGGAGAAAGCTATGCAGGTGCAAAATCTAATCAATGTTCATAACTTCATTTTACCGAGTCATTTATAATGAGATTCAACTTTTTAATTTCTTTTGAACGGAGATGTACTTGTTTAACTAATTGCTAATTAAATGTATAAATTGAACCAATGGTGGATGCTCTTCATGTTGATTGCAAATGAAAATGCTATTTTTCTTTTTATTTACTTTATAATTTATGCTGGCGAACCTACTAGATGTTTTCTGACTGTAACCTTTGTCATTCAGATTTTGTATGTAGCCTTTCTGTCTTTATGAACACGTTCTTACAATCTGTATTTTTGATGTTCAGGGCACTACATACCGCAATTGGCTGTTGCTATATTGGACCATAATAAACATTCAACTGGTTTCAAGTTCAATCTCAAAGGGGTTGCTGTAAGACCTCACATTCTTTTTAATCACAGCTCTATAGTTCAGTTCTTTTTTGTTTTGATTTTCAAGTTTTTTATTTATTTATTATTTTTTCTATTTGTTCTCGTGCTGATGTTTGCTCATATAAACTTCAATTTTATGGTAGATTGGGAATCCACTTCTGAAACTTGATCGTGATACACCGGCAACATATGAATATTTTTGGTCACATGGAATGATTTCTGATGAAATTGGCCTTACAATCATGAACGATTGTGATTTTGAGGATTATGAATTTGCAACGCCTCACAATGTAAGCATTGCATGCAATAATGCAATAGCTACAGCCAATAGCATAGTTGGCGACTATATAAACAATTACGATGTGATCCTTGATGTTTGTTATCCATCTATAGTGGAGCAAGAATTGAGACTGCGGAAAGTGGTACAGTCCATACTTTCTGGTTAATTCTTCTGTTCTTTTTTCTTTTCCCTTGCATTTTCATGAAACTTATTGTATCATTGTTGCAATGAGTTTTTCATTTTTGTTTTTCTGCAGGCTACTAAGATGAGTGTTGGAGTTGATGTGTGTATGACATATGAACGCCGGTTTTATTTCAACCTTCCTGAGGTTCAGAAAGCCCTTCATGCAAATCGTACAAACTTGCCTTATAGCTGGGGAATGTGCAGCGGGTAAGTGTCAGATACAAAGAAACCTTTCTTTAGGCATATACAGAAAATATGAAAGTGCACATGTAGTTGTTCAAACATGTGCACTTTAATATTTTCTTTTCTTATTCAGCTGGAAATATCTAATGCAATCACTTTTGACATTCTTCAATTCAAACTGTCCCTTACAACTTTACCACAAGTGACCATTACACTTCTGCAATAATTGCTTGAAACTTGAATGATTTATAATTTTTAAACAATTTAACTCGCAGATCATCCTTATTTATTTAATATTTACTTTCATACTATGATACTATGATACTATGAAGTCAAGTATTATTGTATGTCTTGTGTTGATCGTATAACTGATCTTTCCCATTTTTGCATTGTACAGTGTTCTTAATTACAGTGATACTGATGGTAACCTAAACATGCTTCCCTTGCTGGCGAGGATAGTTGAAAATCGTATACCAGTTTGGGTTTTCAGGTAATTAATTAGGCTTAACATGATAAATTTTCAGAATTGTACTTTTTTGTGTTGCTCCATAATATGATTGTCAACTGATTGCAGTGGAGACCAAGATTCTGTTGTTCCACTATTGGGCTCCCGAACACTCATCCGTGAATTAGCACATGATCTAAAGTTCCAGATAACGGTGCCATATGGAGCTTGGTTTCACAAAGGCCAGGTGCTTCTGCATTTCTTTACATAAGTTTCTATAATTTAGTTTGTCTTTCCTGGAACAATATCCTAATCTAATTGTGACATTTTTCAATGAATATTTATGCTTTTTATATTTATGTAGGTGGGAGGTTGGGCAACGGAGTATGGAAATCTATTGACCTTTGCCACAGTAAGAGGTGCTGCTCATATGGTACCCTATGCTCAACCATCAAGATCATTGCACCTGTTCAGTTCATTTGTTCGTAATCGGAGATTGCCCAACACGACACGTCCTCCCATTGATGAATAAGAAGTAACATAGAGATTGGTATGCTTCAGCGGCAAGATTTAGTAGTTTCAGAAGTTCATTCCTTGACAACAAGGGATGAAACTTATTGGCAGGATTTAGTAGTTTCAGAAGTTCATTTCTTTACAACAAGGGCATGAGCAATAAAGAAACATGATTTGTTTGAGACTATTAGAAAAAAAGGGTCGAACGTGGAAAATAGTAGAAAGGAATATTTATTTCATCTGCAAAATACATTGATTGAGTTCTTCAACATTATTGATTCCTCACGTTTTGGGGATAATATAGCAAGTTGAATTCGTTCTTCCAGCCTTTTCTTTGATTCTTGTAAGAATTGACTGAACTACGAACTCAAGGTGTGTTTTTCAGTCTCTCAGTTATGTTCAGTACAAAGTCATAGAAAGAATTCAAATTTACTATGATAAAAGTAGAATTAAAACCTCGAAAAGGCTTCTTTGAGGGCTTCGGCTGTGTGTTTTTGGCTCTGGCCTATGTTCTTTTATTTTTCTGTAAATTTCTTGGTTTGTCTTGGGCGTGTTATCTTTGGTTTTTAAGCCCTTCTATAGGTTGAGATGCTAGTTTTTCTTCATTTTGTTCTTCTAAGAAATTTGATTATAAGGAAAAAAAAAAAAGAATCTAGAGAACAACTTCTCATAGGTAGCAAAGTGAAAGCTTGGAGTACGCATCTTGCGAATGTGCCATTGAAGCTATGGCTCGTTGTTTCATTACGTTCCGTTGTACAGAAGTTCACAATATATATAAATATTGATAATCTTTTTCAGCAGAAAATGACAGTATTCATTAAGGAGCAAAAACTATACATGGTTCTATATTGTAATGTAGCACAATTCAGAACATACAAATTCAAGAATCGATGATTAAAAACTTTGAACACAAAGCCTAGGGCTTTCTTTTTCACTTAAGTTAAACAAAGGAAAAAGAGTGCAAAAATTTTAGGGGTGGGCACGGATCGGGATGACCATAATTCCAAATCAAACCCGATTCTAACAACGGGACAGGACGGGCTGAGATTGCATTTTGAAATTTCACCCCGTCTCGTCCCGTCCCGTCCCTTGCCTTTCAGTTTCGGGTTCATTCTAGTTCATTCGGGATCATCCCATTTAAAAATGGGTTTAAATATAACATGTATAATTCAACATAGCATCAAATCATCAATGATCATTCAAAGTTCAAAATAATCTAACACCAATATATATATATATATATATATATATATATATATATAAGCATTATCCATACAAGAGCCATCAATCGAAGCCTTATGGCTTTACAACACTTGAAAGAAGTTCAAATAAGTCCAAGCAAATTGAGTATATGGCAAATATAAATATTAAAAATGATCACAAACAACCTAAAAAAATTGACACATAATAAAATTTTGATTTAAATTATAATATGTTGTAGAGAAATTGAATTTGGGAGAAATTTTCTGTGTATTCTCATTGATAATAGGGGCCTCTTTATATAGAGGATTACAATGCATAGAATCTCAATCATACAAGGGAAGTAATTCTACATTGATTAGGATTCTAGATACTTCTAATTAAATCCTATTACCACTAGGTCAACTAGGTCAAGTAACCTAGAGTTTGGGCTAAACACAAATTAGGTTTTCCTTCAACACTCCCCCTTGTGTTGCCCAAACGCGGTGCTTCTCTCGTTGCCTCGTTAAAAACCTTGCCGAGTAACAAAAACCCAATGGGACAAAAATAACCTCGGTCGAAAGGGAAAAAGAGCACAACACACCCTTCACGATTCGAGACGAACATATAGACATCTCCCCCTGATGTCTGCACCTCCCCCTGATGACTACGATCATGGGAGTTCAGATAATTTCCGCAAGCCAATTCTTGCCACATGTTTCTCGAACGTGGTATTGGGCAATGACTTAGTAAACAAGTCTGCCTCACTGTCCTCAGATTGAACCTAGTTCACTTTGATCTCGAGGAGTATCTGTTGTTGCTGATTATGCTTGGTGTTGTCGCTTTTGATGTAGCCTTGCCTCATTTGTTCAAAACAAGTAGCATTATCCTAAATGCTCGTAGGCTCATCTGAGGTAGACTTCAAACCACAATTGTTCGAACATGCGTAATTATGGATCCAATCCATATACATTCACGAACCACTTCGTGAAGAGCAATGATCTCTGCATTGTCAAAGATATAGCGACTACGGTCTGTTCTGTAGACCTCCAAGATATCACGGTCTTTTCCCATGGTGAACACTTAACCGGATTGGGAATGACCTTTGTGTGGGTCAGACAGATACCCAACATCAGCAAAACCTTCCAAAACACATGTCGTTTTGGGATGGGGATAGAGAACGCAGGCCAGCGTTGGCGGCGTTTCTGGTGTGTGATGGGTCCGAATCCATCATCTCTTGTAGGGATAGAACAAGCCCATATCAATCGTACATCTCAATATCGAAAGATATCTTTTACACCAATCCAATGGCGTCGCGTTGGCGCAGAGCTATATCTAGCTAACAAGTTCACAACATATGAGATGTCCGGTCTTGTGCATTGAGATAAGTACAATAATGCGCCTATTGTACTAAGTAAGGCATTTTGCCTCTAGCACATCTTCGTCATCATCCTTTCGACGAAGAGGATCCTTTTCAGGATCAAGACTACGGACGATCATGGGGGTGCTTGAAGGCTTGACCTTGTCAAAATGCCTAAGCATCTATCGACACGATGCTCAAGTTCCAAACCGAGACATAATCGTGTTCTCCCAAAATCCTTCATCTCAAACTCGGATTTCAAGTGTTCAGCGGTTTCCCTTAACTCTTTAAGGGCTTCTAATGAAGATCATGTCCAACATGAACCGCGATAGAATCCGAAACTTGTCATAGAAACGCGTGGGCATATCCCTTCCCAATCAAGTAGTCACTTTAGTGAGCGTTTCAACCTTTTGTAAACGCGCTCCATGGTCTAGAGCCACTTGACTTGGGTAAATGAAGTTCACCATGAACCTTCATGTATATTCCGTATCTAGATCCCTATAGAGATACGTAGTGACCACATTTGTAAGCTGCATGTTCAGTTATTCGGAAACTACCAAACTGACAGGGTAGTGGAGTGCAATGACATCCATTACGAGAGAATATGTCTCATCGTAGTCGATTCCAGGGCGTTTTGTGAGAAGCCTTGCGCCATAAGGCGAGATTACCATCTCTTTTTCTCACTACGCTTTCTAACGAAGACCATTAGTCAACAGGTTTTATGTTAGGAGGTGTTGGCATCTCTAGCTCGAAAACCTTCCTCTTCGTTAGAGAATCCATCTTAACCTGGATCGCATCTTTCCATTTAGGCCAAAAACTCTCTACGTTGGCATTCATTCATCAACGGAGCGTGGTTCGATATCATCGACTCACAAACTCATGCGCAACAAAATGCGTAACTACATCATCAATTATGATGGAGTTTCTATCCCACGTCTCATGTACACTAGTGTAAGTTTCATAGAGCTCTATATTCTCAGGAATAGGTTTGACGTTGAGGCGTCCCCCAACGATAACCATAACCCGGAAGATACTCATGAGACGGATTTTGAGTGTCGATGATCAGGATTGGAATGTGCCAAAGTATCCTTCGAACCCACGGGCCTCCCACGCATCCTAGCTGGGGCCATGGCCTGTAACGCCAGAGTGCCACTCTCTTTGGCATTGGCGCCATGCCTACCTCCGTGTAGGGTGGCGCTACGTCCTCTCGTAGGGACGTCCTTCCTTGCAGGCATGTTTGCAGCATATTTGTGTGATCTCGTCACTTTAATAGGGATCGAGATGAGACATAGTGGGGACAGACCACGACAATTCCTGTCGTTCCTGTTGAACATTCGTGTTCTTATCTCCCCCTAACGACGGGAAGACTGTCTCATCAAAGTGACATCCGCAAATCTAGCGGTAAGGAGATCGCCTAGCAAGGGCATTTAAGTGGCGGACGATTGTTGGAAGCTCAAATCCAACGTAGTTGCCCATTCGTCTGTAAGGACCCATCATAGAGCGCTGTGGCGGCGCAATTGGCACATAAATGGCTCACTCAAATGTGCGTAAGTACAAAATACGTGTACCCAGTCACTAGCTGTAACGCATAGGTACATCGAGTGGCGGTAGGTCGTAAACGAATTAGCATAGCTGCATGCGATATTGCATCACCCCAAGCGGATGTAAGAAGATTGGTGCGCATTACCAATGTTTGGACTACCATCGTAGTTGTTTCCGCAAGACCATTGGGTGTGTCATGGGAATATGATGTCCAACATCAGCCCATGCAATATCCATCGAAAGTCTTCGATGTAAACTCTCTAGCATAGTCAAATCCAATTGACTAAATAGGATGATTCGGGGAGTGAGCCCGTTGTTGTATGATATGTGCTAGGAGTGTAGCGTAAGCAGCATTTATAGGTGGACAATGGCACAACACGTGACCGACGTGTTTGCGTGTCAACCAACATCATCACATAAGTAGGCGTCCGCAAGTTGGTTGAATCAATCCACAATATCCCTACGGATTCTTTGTAAGAACAGAATGAGTATTGTCATATCCTTTGTATAGGACGGTCTCAGTCCTAATTTCCCTAAGGAACAGGCTTAGTAAAACGAGCGAGAGGCTTTAGAAGCAACCAATGAGAATTTTGGTTAGGCCTGAGCGTCTGAAAGGCTATTTTGAAGCAAGTTGGTGATTGCAACATCACCTGGGGCGCCATCACCATGATGGACGCTATCCATGGAGTCATGGATAGGGACTATGCCAGCCCTAGGCTGGTGGTGGACGGAGGCGGTGCCCTAGGCAGCAGCATCGGTCACACATAGTATGAGAATCAACTTTTGATTCATGCTTCGTTTCGCTCGAAAGAAATGATGTCCATGTGAAGTCTTTTGTAGACGGATCATCATATCATGACTAGGATGATCTATCCTGTCGTGACAAAGCCAATATGTGTCTAAATCCAAGAGATCTTCTCTCGTAACTTTATTGGATTTAATAGCTCGAATAGTGACATAAAGTTCACTAGAGAGACACATAAACTTCTCTAAGATGCGTCTTTGTTCGCAATCATTAGAGGTAATGCAAAGGAACTCATTTCCGTTCTCTACATGCATTTTCGCATGGAATTCGTTGGCTATTCATAGGGTACAATGTGCCCTAAGAGCGTAGAGAGTTTCTGTGACAACTGTAATCAAGGTGCCATTTGGCAAGTGGAACTTGGGCTATTCCATGTCCTTGAATTAATATTGATGGCCCAGCCATCGTAGTCACAAAGTCATATGCTCAGAATCAAAATTGAGTTATAATGAAAAGAACTCGAAATTTTATTCATAAGCCAACGGAGTACATCATTGTTTCTTTGATCAAAGAAAATCTAATCCAATAAAAGTAATATGGCAATCGCCTACATCTCTTGGAAAATAAAGACTTAAACAGAATTGGCGATCTATTGATCCAGCCAGATTTGTAGTCTTCAACCCTTCACTCTAGATCATCGTCTTGATCTTCTTGTTCCACATAGTGAGCTTCTCTTGCTTCACAATATGCTTTGTAGGCGGTGACAAGTTCTTCACGAGCTCTACAAATGTGTGCCCAATGCTCAGACACTCCACATCGAGAACATACATCTCTTTGCTCGAACTCCATTGATTGAGGGGCTTTGAAAGCGTCATTTAGATGGCTCTTAGTGTTGGTGGCGCCACCAACATGGCCAGAGGCATTGCCTCCCTCTCTCTTTCCACGTTTACCTCTTCGGTTCCGTGTTCGCCTATTTTGGTGGTTACCTTCCCAAGTAGAGCGATTATATGGATCAGAATGTCCAGAAGTATACCTAAGATTAGGGTTTTGCTCTTGGCGCCCTCTCTTAGAGGTGCGACTATAATTGGATTTCGGAATATGCTCTGTTTCCACGGATCTCGAATTATAGTTCTTCACAAGGATATTGTCATGCTTTTCAGCGACATTCATAGCTCCAATGAGCTCATGAAACCTTGTGATCCGTCTTGCATTTACATCGATTCGATAGTTCTTAGCTACCATCATGCAGAGACGGGGAAGGTAGAGAGAGTCTTCTCAATCAACATCGCATCTGTGATCTCTTTACCACAGAATTCCATTAAGGATTTAATGCGAAGTGCTTCCGAGTTATAGTCAAGAACTGACTTGAAATCACAGAAGCGGAGGCTATGCCATCTCACTTCTAGGTCAGGAAGCAAGGAGTCACGGACGTTGCCAAATCTTTCTTCGAGTGAGACCCACAGCCTTCTGGGGTCTTCTTCATTCATATACTCGTACTGGAGCGAATCATCCATATGACGAGTCATTAGGATGATGGCTTTCGGCTTATTTGCCTCTAAGGCTGCTCTATTTGCTTCCAAAGCTTGAGCTTGCTCAACAGTTATCACGTCCTGGCTAGGCTCGAGAATCATATCCAAGATTCCATCGGCCTTGAGATGCTGGCGGATATCACGAACCCACCTGTGATATCCAGAGCCAGTTGTTCCCAATGGAGCAAAGTCCAATTTGTTCAGGTTACTCATCCTGACAGAGAACAAGAAATTAGGGTTAGTTTCGGAGCGAAATAAGCTACCACGAAAACATTTGAAATTTCTAAGCATAATCGCTTCCAAGAAATTAGGAATTTTCTGAGCGTAGTCGCTTCCAAGAAAATCCGATTCCAAGAGGGGTTTTGGATTAGATCGAAATAACGATGTATGTGGTCGATCGTTTTCTTCTCAACAAACTCTAAGTTTGGAGGACTCTACAAGCTCCAAGCTTGAAGTGAGCACGAACCCCCACAGTTCCGCTTTTGGTCTCCCCTATGAAGAAGAAAGGGGGGTAGAAGAAGGGAGGTTGCAAGTCCCCGAGAAAAGAAGAAAAGAATGAAAAAAAAACTTCAAAAACGGAAACTTTTAGAAAAGTTTACCTTAAAAAGACGGCCGGAAAAAAATGTCGCCGGAAAGTTATTGTAGCAGCCGGAAAGTACTGTAGCAGACGGAGTTACTGTAGATGACCGGAAAAAAGTCACAGGGAAGTGGCTGGAAAAGTCGTCGGAAAGTCACCGGAAAAGGTTGACCGGAGGGTTGACCGTTGACTGTTGACCGTTCACTGTTGACCGTTGACCAATGCTGACGTGGCAGTGGGCTTGGGCTTCTGTCCTTCTGGGTTTGGGCTTCTGTCCTTCTGGGCTTCTGGGCTTCTTTTGCTTTCTCTTTTTCTTTTCTTTTCTTTTCTTTTCTTTTCTGCCGGTTCAAGATGCAGCAGCTCAAGTGGCCGGTTCACGCCTTTTTAGGCCGATTTTTTCAAATTTTCTTCCGGTTCCTGAAACTTCATATCAATGGGCTTATGGTATCAAAATTTGGTGAAATTTGAAGGTCCGGAATATGGTGAACCGGTGGGATATTTGCTGCGAGATGTATGGAGCTTCCTGTGGCCGGTTCGGTAAGTTTCCGGCCGGTTCTTGGGGTTGGGCCGCTGGTTCTGGACTCCTGAGATTGATTCCTTTAAGGTGTGAGGTGGAGGCAGAAAAGGCTTCAACGATTTGTATTCATATTCAAGGATTTTAGCTTCTTGAATCGGGGTTTGGCTATTTGTTTCAGGGTTAGGGCTTCGTGCTGATAACGTGTTGTAGAGAAATTGAATTTGGGAGAAATTTTCTGTGTATTCTCATTGATAATAGGGGCCTCTTTATATAGAGGATTACAATGCATAGAATCTCAATCATACAAGGAAAGTAATTCTACATTGATTAGGATTCTAGATCCTTCTAATTAAATCCTATTACCACTAGGTCAAGTAACCTAGAGTTTGGGCTAAACACAAATTAGGTTTTCCTTCAACATAATATAAATATTTCGGGATGGGACTGAATTAGCTTGGGATTGAACTTTTAATAGCTATAGTTTTTATGAATATATGATAAGTACTCTATATATATATATATTTAGCAGAAATGACAATACAAACTATTGAAAGGGCAAAAACTACTCATAATGACCTATCCCTCATGGACATGATAAATATAATCATCACATAAGTACATTTACGAATTCTCTATTATAGCACTGAGTTAATAGAGAATAGAGAGTACATACTTTAGAATAAAGATAAGGAAAAAAAAAGTGGGAACTCAGAGTATTGTGCTTCATGTTACATTATACTAAATAGAAGTTGAGTGTTAAGTGTTGACGGAGACAACAACATATATCTTGTGGTGTAACATGAAAGTCTGAATTACCTAAGGTAAGGTCATCGCCAGTAAGAGAGGGCTATATTGGGGCCAAAGCTATAGTTTAGCCCCTAGAAATATTATTCTTAATTCATGAACTAGTGATCATCTCAAGTAAGGCAGAATTAAATTTTAGTCATTTCAAATATTTTATAGTTTTACATTATGTTTTTCAAATTTATGATTTAATTTTATTATAATAATATTATAATTTAGACCAAAATTAATTTTTTTAAGGTGTAAGTTGGGATGAGGTATCTATGTGGTATTATTGATAACATTTTCATATAGGAATTTTAAGTGCCACGTGCCCATTCGCAAGCAAATATCTAGATTCCTAATTAGATATAGTGTCGACGTGGCAAAACTAATCATTATAATGCTTATCAAATTTTCAGATATGATTTGTAAATGCCATGTGTCGTGTTGTGATCAAGTCCCTAGATTTTGGTTTAGATTTTATGTGTACATGGCAGTTCTATATTCGACTTCAAATCTCAATAAAAATGGTGGTTTTGGTTGCATATCTCACTATCTCATCTATTTCCTCTCTAATTGTTTGTTCAGTTTATAACTTTTCATTACAATTTTCAATGAATTCCAATTGGTTTTCTTAGTGGAATGAGAGGCAAAGTGAAGACGAGGAAGATGACGAAGAAGAAGAAGAATATTATGCGCAGAGATGAAGAAATACAACACAAGTTATGGCAGAAGTAACTAGCTGGTTGGTTTCTACTCACTCCAACAACAACCTCAATGGGGTGGTTTTATTCCAAACTGCGATACCCGTCATCAATCATGCGAGGTAGCTAATAAAAAATTATTAAATGATTACTACGTAGTTGGCTTTGTGTACCCCACTGAAACTTTCAAACAGCGTTACAAGATGAGGTTTGAAGTGTTCCTCCACATGTTAGAGCATGTCCAAATGGCACATCCATTTTAGTAGTCACAAAATTGTGCTGAGCGTCCGAGCTTCTCACTTTACTAGGAATTGACATGCGCAGTACTCCGAATGCTAGCCATTGTATGCTTGACTGATTCCTTAGATGAGTCCTTCCGTATGCTTGAATCGACTGCCATTGAGAACCTTAGTCGATTTTGTCATACCATTGTCACCATTTATCAAGAACGCTACCTTCAGGCTCTTACAACAAAAGATTTGGATAAGTTTTTACAAAGAACCAAGTGACAAGGATTTCCTGAAATGATAGGTTCGCTTGATTGTATACATTGACAGTGGAAGAATTGTCCAATGGAATGGTAGGGTAGCTTCAACGGCAAGTCAAAAAAATCAACCATTATTTTTAAAGTTATGGCAGGTCTTGACACCTATATCTTGCATGCTTTCTTTGGCATCCCTAGAGTCCAGAATGACATCACTGCTCTCGGACGCTCACCACTATTTGATGCTGTAATTGCAGGTCAAGCACTATAACTCAACTACCATGTCAACGAGACGCCTTATGAGTTTGGGTATTACCTTGCTGATGGCAACTACCGTAAGTGGGCAACACTTGTGCAATCAATCAAACATTCTAAGAATGACGCAGAAGTGTACTTTTTCACTAAGCAGGAGGCATACCGCAAGGATGTTAAAAGGGCATTTGAGATTCTACAAGCACGATTTGCAATCATTAGGCAACCTGCAAGAGGTTGGGAGCCAGAATCATTATCGAAAATTATGTTGGCTTGCATAATACTTCATAACATGATTGTTGAGGATGAGCGAGATGGCTACTACAATGGCGAGTCTGATGAAGATGACCTAAATCCAAATAGGTGAAGGAGAGTCTGACGAGTCTTACGAATATAAAACAAAAGGCCTAGAGCCACCAAAGGCGTATGCCCCCTACCTTATTAGAGCATTTCCACCGGTCTGCTATTGACTGACCTGCAGCTGGGATTAATGATGTGGTGACCGGCCAAGGGGAAAAACAAGGCTCCATTGGCCCAATATTAACTAGCCAAAGTTTGGCTTTCCTTGACCAAGTCCAAAAAAAGGGGCAAGCCCGTGACTTTTTTCTTGCCCAAGCTTGGCCGGCTGCTAGCTCGGTCCAAATGAATCGTGGTTGACGTCATGCGCTTCAATGGGGAGAGAAGGACTCTCTGCTGGGTGTACGTGCAGCTTAGTTGCTTGTCTTCTAGCGCTGAAACAGATTTTGGCTCATGCTACAGCCATCTTTTGTCACGTAGCGACAATTAAATCAGATGGGGGGGCACGTGTTACACAACCGTTGGCTAGTTTGGGATTTTGAACCCAACGGTCAAATAATATGGACGGTGGATTGAATAGTGTGCTGCAGATCTGACGGCTAGGGATTTAATATGGAGTCTAATATAGCTAACGGTAAGAAAAAAAATTGTAAAAATTTCTCTATAAATACCTACCAATTTTTTTACATCTCACACCCAAAAAATTATACTTCATAGTTACACCTTCCTCCTCTTCATATAGCTCTCATCTTCCAAATTGTTTATATCCAATATGGCCGATCAAAGGGAAAACACACGTCCAGTGGCTGGACAAGAGGGAGTTGAAAGTGAAAATGATAATACCGAATCTGGGAGGAGATGGACGGATGAGGAAGATGTTCAATTGTGCGAGTCTTGGAAAGCTGTAAGCCAAAATACCGCAGTGGGCACAAATAAAAAAAAAAACGACCTATGGAGGTGCATGAAACGACACTTTGTCGTTAATTGGAGAGGAAAGGGCCGATCATCTTCCTCTTTGCAGGGAAGGTGGAAAATTTTGAAGGTTGAACTTTTTGAGTGGCATTGTGCATTAAGGCAAGCTCGTAATTGGCACAAGAGTGGTTCGAATGCGGTTGATGTGGTATGTATTTGTTGATAAATCATTTAATTTGTTGATACATTATAGTTCAATATTACTTGATAAATAATGTATTAATTATAATATCGTTATAATTGTAGTAATTACTTTTCGTTATAATTAAAATAATTAGTTGATAAATAATAATGTAATTACAACGATTTTTCTATTTTTACTTATTGATTTTTATTGTAAAACGGTGAGATACTTTGTTATTAAAATTATGACCTTTATAATGGCGTTTATATTTGTACTAATTGCATTTTTTTATTCTTTTTTTTAATTACCTAGCAAGATGAAGCACATAAATTGTGGCATGCCGGGATGAAGAGAAAAGGGAGAACCAAAAAACACAATTTTCAGAGTTTTGATTGTTACGCTGTTGTGGAGGGCTTTGCACAATTTAAAGACATCCCTAACCATACATCGGAGGAACATCAAATGAAGGGAGTCAACATACGCACACACAACCAATTGCTGAAAATTCTCCCATCAACTTGGACATGGATGTAGATGAGGTAATTGTCGATGAAACTGCAGATCCTAATGTGAGGCCTTAAGGAAGGAAGGCTACGAAAGAAGCAATTCGGAAAGGAAAGAAGGCAACAAAGTATCAAGGTTCCTTGTCAACCGTTGTCGAGAGTATAGCGAGCATCCAAAAAGAGGCAACAGCTGGCAAGAAAAAACTCGATGAAGAATTTGCTCAAAGTCTCCAAGAGGAAAATCAACGAGCTTGTATCTGATTGCAAATGGATATGCGAAAAGAGGCATTCTGAGTACAAGAGATGAAAAAGCGAATTAAAGAGAGGGAAGAGCGAATTATGGAGATGGATACAGGTTAAATGACGCCAAATAAAAAGCGTTATTGGTCAAGAAAGCAAAAGATGATAGCGGAGAGAGAAGATCTTGGCGAGCAGACGCCACCTTCTATGGGTGGATACTATCCGCAACCCAATTTTGGTGGTGCATTCCCACAACCAAATTTTGGTAGTCCATTCCCACACCCTCCTTACCCCGATGGATTCACACAAGCTCTCTTCACCGGTGGTTTCCCACAACTCCCTTACCACGGTGGATACTATCCGCAACCACCTTACCCCGGGTGATATCCTACACAACCACACTTTTCACCTTTCTCTACGGGTGATTCCACCAACCCTAACCCTAATAATGACCCTTCAACACAAATTGGATTCCTAGAGAGGATGAAGATCACGATTAGAATAATTAGGTGATTATGCATGTTGTGTAATTGTATTGTATTTATTCCTAGTTTTTCATTTATGTAAGCATTATTTTTTTGTATTTGAAAATTACTCTTATTAAAGCACACACCTTATATTAAAAATCGTAGCAATAAAAAACATAATACAAGCCAAATTAAAAGCACAAAAACATAAAAAAAAACATAGACATTAGGCTATTATTCCTGGAAACCTATAGTCTTATACCAGGTCTAGATCTCCATGTCGCCTTGAATGTTTCAGAAATGGTCTATCAAATTTTCTTGAAGGTTTGAGTGACTGTTTGCACATCTAATGGCAAAGTATCGATTCATGAATCCGTTGAAATGATAACCATCTCTACCAACAGATCAAAGTCAACATCGGTGGGCCCTTCCCAAACCGTAGCCAACTTGGGCCTCATATTGTTTTCCTCTTCTTCATCGGACTCCAAATCCTCATCGCTGTTATTTGGTCTTTTATCCTCGATTACCATGTTATGTAAGATAATACAAGTCAGCATGATGTATCGAAGGTCTTCTCTATCCCACCCACGAGTTGCTCCTCGAACAATACTAAACCACGACTGTAAAATGCCGAAACATCTTTCCACATTTTTCCTGTACCCTTCTTGAGCCTGCGAAAACTTCAGATCTTTGGGTCGTGTTGGCCTTGGAATTGATTTTAAGAAAGTCGCCCATCTAGGATAGTAGCCTAAATTGTGAATTCTGCTATTCACTTAAACTTGGATCTAAGGGGCTCGACCAGTAGTGATCTCGTCAAATAACGGGGACTTCGCAAGCATGTTGCATGATCTAGACATTCCAAAAAAGGCATGCCATATCCATGTGTCATAAGAAGCGACTGCTTTGAGGATGATAGTGGGCACACGTTTTCGACTGCTGTATTCTCTAGCCCAACCTATTGGGCAATTCTTCAATTGCCAGTGCATGCAGTCGATGCTTCCAATCATCCTAAGAAAACCTCTTCTCTCAGCTTTGACAAGAAGTCTTCTAAGGTCAACCGGATTAGGAGCCCGGAGGTATTCTGCCGAGTACAGATTAACGATTCCTCTTGTAAATCGTTTCAGAGCCTCGATGGCAGTAGATTTCGCCATCCGACAATACTCAGTGTATTGATTTGCCCCAGCACAGTAAGCAAACATTCTTAGGGAACTTGTCAGCTTTTGTTGGGGAAGTAGTCCGACTTTCTTAGCAGCATCTGATTTCTGGACAAAGTACCGGTCATAGCAACAAAGGTCACTGGAGATGCGGTTGAAAACATTGTGACTCATCTTGTATTGTGTTCGGAACTCCTCTTCACTGAAAACTGGACTCTCCACAAAGTAATCTTCTATCATGTTTTTCCCTCTTGATTCCCTAAATTGCTCCTCATTCGGTGCATGCCCCGGTCGAGAACCCCCTCATCGTGTTTGAGAGGAAGCTTCAGCTTTAGCGACTGCTGCTACCACAAGAGCATTAGTCGTACACATCTCTTCATGATCTTCATCTCGAGATTGTCGATACTTAGCCCACAATCTCTTCATTGAAATGAGGGAAGGAGAGGAAATGTGTTGGATCTGGAGATATGAAAAAGAAGGAGATTTGTCAATATCAGATTGTGTGTGAATGGTGTGCTACCTCTAGCTCTATTTATTTACAATTTTCACATAAAACGTGATCAGATGACAAGGACACGTGTCTACTCCTGGTTCGAAGTAATCTGATCCGAAATCTTAGATAAGATTACATCAACAATAACCGTTAGATTGAATAGTATGCAAATGATCTGGTCCATTCAAAGATGTCGGTGGTTGTTTCAAGCATTTCAAAATAATTGTCAGTGGTGGCTTCACTCATTTGAAGAAATATTGTCGGTAACTATACGTGGCTCATAATTTATCCACCGAAAATATTATAAAAATAGTAAATTACAGTTTTGAGGTGCAAAACGATCCCGAAAGCCCAAAAAACTCCACACGTCGTGGCGAAGTGACGAGTTCTCTTCCTAGTGTTGTTCATTTTCCGAAAAGCTATAGCAATCACAATTCTGACGTTAATTATCCATAAATATCCATTATTACCATCCATTTACATTAAATCTATTTCAATTTTCCAATAAAAAAAAAATAATAAATCAATGAACTGTAAATCTGATTGGTCAAGAAACAGAACGAGTGGAAACCCATGTTCAGTGGCAGTGAACAGTTTCTTGACTGGTCGACCCCTTGACTTTTCGACCTTGACATTTCTTGACTACATGTGGACTTGCTCTTAGGATTGAACCCTGGTCAAAAGCAATACCTCCAAACCCATAAACTAAATATGAACACATTGGTGTTTTGAAGATAAAATTTTTATTTTATTGACATGTACGCAGTGGGCGGACATATTAGAAAAAACTGTCTATAAATTGCATAGGAGAAGGCCTCACCATCAGGCCTATCCAACGCACTAATACTAAATCACCATATGAATAGTTTTTTAAAAGTGAGAGCATTTCAGTGTACTTGTAGTATGAGATTTCGTTTGTTAGATGATAAAATTTGAATTTGAGGAGCTAGAGATGGTGCAACCGTCTCACTCAAGATTTTTCCGTTGACAGTCACCCACCATAGCTAACCAGATCAAATTTCCAATTGCCTAATCACTTTCTGCCACCTGTCTAATTTGTTTTTATTTTTTTGGCTGAAACCTGTCTAGTTTGTTTATTACATACACATAAGCAAACTCTCTCTGATTCGCTTAAACCCTCCCACGCCCAATTTGAGTTTCCCAGGACACCGTTTGCTTAAACCCTCTCTCTCTCAGCCACTGAACAAGACCTCAGTTTGCAGATTTTTCTCTTGGGTTCTAAACTCATAACAGTCCCAGCAGCTGCCCTTTCATTCCTCTCTTAGGTATGGGCCCTCTTTCTCGTTTTAGTTGTTTCAGTATTTGATTTCTGTGAATGTTTATGCAAAATCAACCTGAGGTTTCTTAAATCTTCATTTTGATAGCATGATTGATTCTGAATTTCTATTGGGTTTCCTTGAGTCCATCGACTCTAAATTGAATGCTTGCCAATTTCTATGGTTTCATATAGGTTTCAGAGAGAGGGAAAGGATCAAGCTTTATACTTTTCAAGTTTGCCATTGTGAAATCCAGAACTGAGGTGCTGAGGCTAGTCATTTCTTTTCTGGGTTCTGTTTTCTGTTTCTATTTGCTTCACTTCAAAGCTTGGCAATTGGCATGCTTTATTTCTTTCACTCATATATTGATTGAGATTTTCTGTTCATGTATAACATGACAGCCTCCATGTTAACTTTGGTGCAAACACTTGTAAAATGGATCAATCTTTTTATAAGCCAAGTGACATAACAAAGTCATGAGTCAATGCGCCTCAGGCTTCCCTTCAAAACTTTACACTCCTTCAGCCAAAACCGCAGACTCTCATCCGAATCAACTCTCCCCTATGGAACCTGTGAGCCGCTCCCCACCCATCTCTTCCAAATTTGTCGAGAACAATGCAGGCTTATCAAGACCCACAAAGTGTGCGGTGAAATGTCTGAAAGAGAGCTGGCTCAATCTTCAAGAACCTGCAAGGCTATCCATGCCCAGGGCTTGAAATTTGAAGTTGGGTCGAAAGGGTTGCTAGGAAATGCTATTGTGGGTTATTATGCCAAGTGTGGTAACCTGGGCTATGCCGAGAAGGCATTTAATTGCCTTGATAACAAGGATGTGTTTGCTTGGAACTCTGTCTTGTCGATGTATTCAAATAAGGGATTGCTCGAGCAGGTTTTTAACTCATTTGAGTCAATGTGGAAATGCAAGGTTTTGCCGAATGAGTTCACGTTTGCAATGGTCTTGTCTGCTTGCACAAGATTGGGGAATATAGAGTATGGTAGACAAGTTCATTGTAGTGTTATTAAGGTGGGGCTTGAGTTGATATCATTCTGTCAAGGTGCACTTATTGATATGTATGCCAAGTGCACTTGTATAAGTGATGCTCGGCAGATATTTGACAGTGCAGTGGAGTTGGATACCGTCGCTTGGACAACAATGATTTCAGGGTATGTTCAAGTTGGGCTGCTTGAGGAAGCACTTAAAGTGTTTAAGGAGATGCTGAGAGTTGGTGGTGTTCTGGACCAAGTGGCCTATGTGACTGTCATAAATGCTTGTGTTGGTCTAGGAAGGCTAGATGATGCATGTGACTTGTTCTCGCAGATGCCCAATCCAAATGATGTGGCATGGAATGTGATGATTTCTGGGCATGCAAAGAGAGGTTATGAGGTGGAAGCTGTTAACTTTTTCCTGCAAATGAGGAAAGGTGGTGTAAAACCGACAAGATCTACACTGGGAAGTCTTTTAAGTGCAATCTCAAGTTTAGCAGCTCTAGACTATGGGCTGATAGTTCATGCTATGGCAATAAAGCAGGGGTTAGACTCTAATGTTTACGTAGGAAGTTCTTTAATCAATATGTATGCCAAGTGTGAAAAAATTGATGCTGCTAAGAGAATATTTCATTATATATCAGAGAAAAATCTTGTCTTGTGGAACGCAATGCTTGGGGGTTATGCACAGAATGGGTATGCTGATGAAGTCATAAAATTGTTTCCTAATATGAAGGCATGTGGTATTCACCCTGATCAGTTTACCTACACCAGCATTCTTAGTGCCTGTTCTTGCTTGCAAAATCTAGAAATGGGTCGCCAATTGCATTCAGTCATCATCAAGAACCAATTTGCATCAAATTTATTCGTCGGAAATGCATTGGTTGATATGTACGCTAAATCAGGGGATCTGAAGGAAGCAAGGAACCAATTTGAGCTCATAAGCAATCGAGACAATGTATCTTGGAATGCAATTATTGTTGGATATGTGCAGGAAGAGGACGAGGACAAGGCTTTTTGTATGTTCAGAAGAATGATATTGCATAGGATTGTGCCTGATGAAGTATCCTTGGCCAGTATACTAAGTGCTTGTGCAAATGTTCAAGCACTGGACATGGGACAGCAAGTCCACTGTCTCTCGATTAAAATTGGTCTAGAAACAAGCCTTTATGCTGGGAGCTCCCTTATTGATATGTATTCCAAATGTGGGCTAATTAGGGATGCACGAAGTGTTCTTGATTTCTTGCCCCATTGCAGTGTGGTCTCGATGAATGCTCTGATTTCTGGCTTTGTTCATAGAAACTTCGAAGAAGCAGTAAACATATTTCGTGAGATGCAGGATATTGGATTGAACCCATCTGAAGTTACTTTTTCAAGTCTTTTAGATGCATGCAATGGACCTATTATGCTACCACTGGGAAGACAAATCCACAACATGGTACTAAAGAAAGGCCTTTTGTTTGATTGTGACTTCCTAGGTGTCTCTCTTTTGGGAATGTATATGAATTGCCAAAGCAAAATAGATGCAACCAGTCTTTTCTTAGAATTCCCAAAGCCAAAAAGCAAAGTATTATGGACCTCTATGATTTCAGGACTCAGTCAAAATGATTGTATAGAGGAGGCATTGCAGTTGTATCGAGAAATGCGTAGTGATAATGCCCTACCAGACCAAGCAACTTTTGCCAGTGTTCTTCGAGCATGTTCTGTTATATCTTCTTTACAAAATGGTAGAGAGATCCATTCTCTCATTTTTCATACTGGTTTTAATTTGGATGAGTTAACATGTAGTGCCCTGGTAGACATGTATGCTAAATGTGGGGATGTGAGAAGCTCTGTGCAAGTTTTCCAAGAAATGGGTACTAAGAATGGTGTTATTTCTTGGAACTCAATGATCGTTGGTTTTGCTAAAAATGGGTATGCAGAAGATGCATTTAAGATCTTTGATGAGATGAAGCAATCTCATGTTGAGCCTGATGACGTCACATTTCTTGGTGTTCTCACTGCATGTAGTCATGCAGGGAAGGTAGCTGAAGGTCGTGAGATCTTTGATTCTATGGTCAATTATTATTCTATTCAACCCAGGGTTGATCATATTTGCTGCATGCTTGATCTTCTGGGCAGATGGGGTTTGCTTAAAGAAGCAGAGGAGTTTATTGATAGGCTAGATTTTGTACCAAATTCTATGATTTGGGCCACACTGCTTGGTGCTTGCAAATTACATGGAGACGACATAAGGGGTCGGCGTGCGGCTGAGAAACTGAAGGAGTTAGAACCACAAAGTTCGTCCCCATATGTGCTACTTTCTAGTATGTGTGCTGAATCTGGAAACTGGAATGAGGCTAACTCTTTGAGGAGGGAAATGAAAGAAAAAGGGGTGATTAAGTTGCCTGGATTTAGTTGGATTTCTGTGGGACAGAGGACAAATTACTTTGTTGCTGGGGACAAGTCTCATCCAAGTGCTGCTGAAATTCATGTCGCTTTAAAGTACTTGACAGCAATAATGAAAGGAGAGGGCTGTGTTTTTGATGAAACAGATTCTTTGTTGCATGAAGAAGAGTGAGAGAAGTCCTTTTGGTAATCTGAGGCTGACAATGCTACTCCCTTAGCAAGAGTGCAAAGTACATTAGAATTACTTTCCCAGCAGTATTCTGCAATGATGCTTTGCAGTTGCAAATCTAATCCCTCTCTCTCGCCTCTCCCTCACTCAAATATATTTCGGAGTTTCCCTGATAAGGGATTCTCAGCTGAGGATCTGATAATCGGGCAGCCTGGTTAACAGCAAGTCAAGTTCAGGCAGTATGCAATGTGTTCATGTGGATATCAATTGCTGGTGGAGCTTGTTTTACTACTTTTTGAGAGCAGAGAAACGCTGGCAAGAAAGTACCTCACTGTTTGATTTAGTGATGGGTTTGTTTCTCTGGTACCTCAGGGAATCCAGCCAACATATTTGGAATTTGGAAACTGTGAGCCTCTTTACATTCCTCATACAAATTCTGATTTTTTAATAACCTCTTTCAATTATATTATGGTTCTTTCTTTATGAAACTATATTTGAAGGTGTTTCTTTGTTAATTTTTATTGCTCATGCTCCAATTCGATGTTGAAGGTTCAGTTCATTATGTCTACTTCGAAACTCTTTTTCTAAGAATTTCACAGATTTAATTTCTTATTTTTCATTTTTATAGTTTCCTCCATGGAACTTGAATAGTATGCATTTAAACACAAAGCATGTTCCTATTAATTGCGAGTAATATGGGAAATAACTTACTTTATAAGATACCAAGAACCGAAGGCAGTTTTATGTAGAACTTTAAGAACTTGGGATCTCACCGTAGCCACTTCATCTCCAACCTTTTAAAATTGAAAAAGTTCCATTGTCTCTCAGCATGTTATTTCGCTTCAATAGATGAACGGATTTCAATTGAAATATAATAGTTTATTCTTCATATTGTATAATTTGTACATTCACCAAAGCAATTCGATTATCATGCTTGTTCCGTTTGGAGCTCAGTAGCCACTCCTGCTTTAGTCTTCCTTGTTCATATTTCATTAGCTGTGAACTTCTTGTCCACAGCGTTTGTTTCTTGTTTCTGGTTCCCTCTTCAATGAAATTTTGTGTCTTAAAAAAAAAACAGAGAGAGAGAGAGAGAGAGAGAGAGAGAGAGAGGCTCACCATCGACAAGAAACTCATGTAATCTTAGTAATCCTTCTTTGAACTATTGAATGTCATGTAATCTTCTATAATCATGTAAAACCACAACCTAATTTAATTCAAATGTGTTTAAGTGAAAAGAAGGTTTCTCTTAGATTGAAGTTGATAGTTTGGAAAATGGTTGCTTTAAATTTATGAGTAACATGCTTAACTTCCCAGAATAAATGTTCTTGTTCAGGTTGCTAATTTAAGAAATGCAAGGGCCATATTCTTGATTCAGGCTATTGAAGACCAAATAGTATTTAATTATTACCTTGATTCCGGAGGTGCGTTTTTAAAAATATGGATCATGTTGTCCCAACTGTGAAAAGATGTGGTTTAGGTCTTCGAAATAGTTCTTAAAGGCATAATAAACACATTTAACTCAGACTTGATCCTACTATTATGCTTCTGATGAAACACATATTCGCTATTTCCATTCTGTATCTTTAGTAGGATCATATCTCCTCTTCTTAGGTTGAAGTTGATAGTTTGTAAAAACTTTGCTTTTAAAATTGTGAGTACCATGCTTTAATACCCAGAATTTGTGTTCTTGTTCATGTTGCTAATTTAAGAAATGCAATGACCGTATTCTTGATTCAGGCTCTTGAAGGCCAAATAGTATTTGATTAGTACCTTGATTCAGGGAGGTTCATTTAGATATATGGGTCATGTTGTCCCAAACTGTGTAAAGATGTGGTTTAGGTCTTCAAAGCAGTTCATAAAGGCATAATACACACATATAACTCAGACTTGATCCTACTATTATGCTTCTGATGAAGCATATATTCTCCATTTCCATTCTGTACCTTCTGTAGGATCATATCTTTCTTTGTAGATATATTCTCCATTTCCATTCTGTACCTTCTGTAGGATCATATCTTTTCTTTGTAGACAGTGCTTCTGCTACAAATTCCAGTTATATATGATTATATTATTACCTCCATTGCTGACCGCACTGGTTTAAGTGTGTTTGCGTGTGTCCTTGAGTATGATGTCTGCATTAGTTAATTGCAAAGAAAAGGAAATTGTAGAATAAAAATAAAGTGATTCTAGCTCTTACAGAAGCTACTTCATCTTCGGCATCATGACAAAAGTCATGGTTCTGGTGTTACTAGTAATAGTGCATTGTTCAGATTTTATATAAGGTTGTGCACCAAAGCTTTTGATAATTCTTGTCTTGGGTACTTGCTCAAAATCTAAGGTGATGCACACTCAAGGTTACCTTTTGTTTATGGGTTCTTGCACCTTAAAACATCCAATTTCTTGTTGCTATATTAAGTAAGTAGAACTAGAACCATCTTTAAAAGAATGCCTTTGGATTTAACACCAATTCTAAGTTAATTGCTACTGTTATTGTTGGATTTATGTTAATTTCTATCCTTATAACCGTGTAGCTCTTTCTATGGAAGTGCTTTCTTGATTTGCTTATTTTCCACCTGCTGTTGCATTCTGTTCTCTGTATCACTGTCTAAGTCAACTCTGTTGAGAGTATTTTTTGTTAAACTGCTTAGAATTATTACCCTAATATGATATATAAGCTGAATGTTTGCAAGAACAGGTAGGTATGATAAGCACAAAGTGATAGAAAATCTACATTACCACCTCAAGGTTCTCATGTGAAGAGTAATGGTGCTTCAAATTATGTAAAAAGGTTGCTTACCATCAAAGCTTTTAAAATACTTTCCTTGAGTTGGACATTTGTTTAAAATATGATATGATAACCACTCAAACATCTGCTCCATTAGTCAATTATTTATTTTTTTCAGGATTCTTTGGATCTTAAAAAATTGATTTAATTTATGTGAACTTCAATATTCACAAGCTTTACAGGTATGTTAGAAAGAAAAAAAAATTTGTATTATGATGTGTCAGCAAATCTAAATTGATTGCTTGTAAAATGCATCCTTATTCAGTATAAATTGCACTCTTTATCCAGAATGAAAATCATCTTGAAGCTTTACAAACAGCAATTATTATTAATACTATATGATTAACTCTGTGCTCAGGTCCTAGTTGTTCCTCTATTGGTTGAGGTGCCTTTCAGTGAGTTGGCCTATTTCATCCTACAGTCATGGTCAAGGCCTTCAAATAAACTCAATGCCATGGATACATTGATTTTCCTTCTATGCTGATGCTGCAAAAAAATTGAGAAGTTATAAAAGGGGAGCTGCTGGAGGCATTTGGTTTATTCTATACAAATGAAACTTATGTGTCCGAGACTCTGATACGCAAAAAGGCATTCTTTAAAAGTTGGAGACCTTAGGCTTTTGGTAACAACCTTATACAAGGTCAAGGTTTTGGCTTGAAGGTTGAGAAAGGTGTTGTGAAACTTTTGTAAGGGGAAGATTTAGATGCTGTGCTGGTCGCTAATTAGGTGGTTCATGAGGTGAGGATGAAAAATGAGGGATTGACGTGTTTGACATACGCAGATGGCCGTTGTGCAGTGTCGGCGGCCATCTGCGTACAGCGTCGGCGACAAGCTTGACGTGTTTCACAGGTCGGAGACGGCTTGGCGGGTCTGGTGGCGTGATTGGTTGATCTTGGGGTCGGTGGTTGGCCGTTTTGATCGAAGTTGGTTGCTTGGTTTTGATCAACACCGACGGCGGCTGGTTGGTTTGACATACAAAGGTCGGGGATCAAAAAGACTATTTTTTTCATTTTTTTTTCTTTACCTCAAAAGCCCTTTGATTAGCAATGAAACTATAAAAGAAAACTTAATAAAATATGGACAAAACAGTAAAAAATATTTGGAAAATAAAAAAGAGAAAAATAAAAAGAATGACAAATCTAATTACCTGATGTAGTTAATCCTATGCTTTGTTTACATTTGGGGCCTTTATGGCTTCATAGTTGTATTGAGATGGACTTATCTCAAAGTTGTGAGTGCGGTGCTCTTTCTGAGTTCCTTTAGAAAAAGGTATTGAGGAGTGAGTTCTCCTTGTAATTTCATTGGATTAATGAAATGCTTCTTTGATCTAAAAAAAAAAAAATACATGCTGTAGTGAAAAAACTTCATATTTTCTTTCTATTTTTTTTTAATTCAGTTTTGGACCTTATGTTTACAATATTATTAATTTTTTACCACAATACTAAATTAGCATAGTGGTCAGACTTGTAAGTTAATAACTTCGTTCAAGGTTCTATCACTGTCTATACTCCAAGGAGAAGAAAAAGTTTGCAAAAACTACATAAATCTTGTAACACAAAATCACGTGACTAATTATCAATATTACTATATTAGTCGCTTTTTTGTATATATAAAATTATAAGTTTCACAAGCTATTAATACTTGGATTATTTCTTTCAGTTTGAGTTGAATTGGTATCTTCTCTGTAAGAGGACAAAAAAGAGAACAAACTAATTTTGATTCGAGTGTCTAAAGGATACAACGTGAAACATGAAGAGAAATGGAATTGCTTGATTGAAGTTGATTACAGTAGGATGCTATTTATACAACAAGTCAACAACTGATAAAGACCTAGCTACTACTAGACAATGGATCACATGTGCTTTTTGAAGGAGTGGTCTGGTGTGATATTGAAGTGTGTGGTTTGGGTAAAGTCTGGACCTGACATATAGCAACAAAACTGGTTTCTTGTACTATTGAGTTGGTGCACGAGTTGTCTCCTCTTATGGGGAAGAGTTCTAGATGGTTCCTTTGGGTAAGGATTGCCTATGTGCATCCTCATTACTGATGCTACTGCCATGGTCACCTTGCTGTGGCATTATAGTGTTATTACGCCCCCGCAAGCTGATGAGCGGTATACGCACAATCAGCTTGGAACTGAGATCAAAGAATCGATGTTTGGGAAGACTCTTGGTAAAGATATACGCAACATTCGCAGCTAAGGAAATGTGGTGAAGCCGCATTGATTTGTTTGCTAAAGGTTCTCTGATGAAGTGATAATCCACATCCACATGCTGCGTTCGATTGTGGAAAACAGGGTTTGCAGCCAATGCACTGGCGGAGACATTGTCACAACAGAACAAGGGTGGGTGTCCAAGAAACACCTTGAGATCACGAAACAGAAAACAGAGCCAGNAGATAGGGAGTAAACAGTATTTTATATATATATATATATATTTATATATATATATATACAACACACACACACACACACACACACACATATATATATATATATAATATTTATGGGCTTTTACGGGCTGGGCCGGATTTTTGCGGGCTTTTTGAGGGCCGGCCCACTACCCACCGAGGGGGTTTTTTTGGGGGCTTTTTAACGGGTCGGGCCTGGTTTTTAGCCCTCAGGGCCGGGGGCCTCCATCGGCCCACTTGATCCGCGGGCTTTTTGATGAGGCCTATCTCCAACTGAGATGAAAACCAAAGTGGTCAAAATTGCCAATCTGTCATGAAGATCCTGCTGACCCTCAGTCACCAAAACAGAAATATCTAAAGTCAGAGGTGAAAAGAGGGTGAGACCAACTGGATATAAAACTAGACTCATAAGCTACCGTTGATTAAAATTTTACTTGAAAATCAATTATGAGTCAAAAATCGTTGGCCTCCAAACTCACTGATCTTTCTGCAGTTACTGCTGTGCCCTGTTTCTGACCTTTGCTACTTGGAACACAATATCTGAAGCTAGGAAGGTTCAAATCAAAAACTGTTTCTTCTGTATATAGAGGACATGTGAATATACATCTCTGAAATTTTTTGCTCCAAATAGCTTGATATGTAGAGGGTGTAGCTTCTCAAAGTCACTCTACAGTAGCTGTCTCTGTTCTGACCTCCATGCATTGACCATTAAATAACTTGAGTTCCAGTGACTGAAAGTAGTTCACATTTTGGCACAAGACAGTAAACACCCAGGGATATGTCGCCAGAAAATTTCAGCTGAAATTGCATGTTTATTGGAAGTTATAGTCAACCAAATTCAACTGAACTTTCTGGACAGAAACTACTCACCACTACATTCTTGCAGCTCCAAACACCTCCCATCCTCCCAAAAAGATGGCTAAACAATTGTGCTAGCATCACTATCATTTCTAAAACATCTAGCAATTGAAGAAGCAAGTTTGTAGCTTGAAGGTGGAGGCCAATCATACCTCTTAGATCCTTTCTTCTTCTTGACAACTCCACAAACCTCCCTTAACTTCTTGTTGGACTCCTTTTGTGCCTCACTCAATGGTGGACTCTTATTCTCGTGTTGCTCATAAGTCTCAAAATAGGGGTTGTTAGCTTTTCAAGCTCGATAGTAGGCTCCAAAGTAGAAGTAGGAACTACATCATCATGCTTCAATGGTGGCTCATTTAATAACCCCAAATAGGTGAGAAATGATTTTGTGCAGGATTATAGGCTTGGAGGGATTCAAAGGTTCAAAGATCCGCTCACTCTTGGCTTCATTACCCTTCACTAAATTGATAGAGAGCACACTCTTCACTATTTCCGAGGATATATGGGTTCAAGACTCTTAAGTAATACCTTTTCTCCCAATACCTTCATTTTGATGGTGCCCTTTTGAACATTAATTTTTATTCCCGGGTTGCCATAAAGGGTCTACCCAGAAGATAGGTATGTCTTTGTCACTATGAGGTCCATTATCCATATCTAATACCACCAAATCCGCCGGCAAGTAGAACTTATCAACCTTGATTAACACATCTTAACAACACCCTGGCTCTCTTAATGCTCCAATCCGCAAGTTGCAAGAATATAGGAGTAGCTTTAATAGGTCCAAGGTCAAGTTTCCAGAAAGTCTCAAAAGAAATAATGTTAACACTTGAACCAAGGTCATCAAAGCTCTATCAAAGACTTTCTCACCAATAGTGCAAGAGATATTGAAGCTTCCCGGATCCTTGAGTTTTGGGGGAATCCGTCTTTGCAAGATAGAACTAACCTCCTCACAAATCTCGAACCGCTCATCATTCTTTATCCTCCTCTTATGGGTGCACAAGTCCTTTAGAAATTTTGCATAAACCGGCATTTGTCAAGAAGCTCAATCAAAGGTATATTGACATTGACCTTTTTTAAAATATCATGCACTTCGGACATCAAGCCAACTTTCTTCTTCTTCCCACTATTCTTCACATTTTCCTTTCTTGGCACATTAGGGTAGGGAAGTTGAGGTTCCGGTATGCTCAAGTCAAGAGGTGGATCAAAGGTGAGACTCCCGGTGGTGCCCCTAAGGGTAGTCACGGTCCCACTAGGGTTCTTAGCCCTCAAGGCCTCGCCTAGTGATGAATAGATCGGACTACTCCTATCCCTAGAGCTACCGTGCACATGTAGGTCTTCCTCCTTATTTCTCCCCTCTTTTTCAGTCGAAGTAGATGACTCAAACTCATAGGATGTGGGTCTAATGTCATCAAGAACCTTCCTAGAGGTGTCATTGGCCTTAGATGGGTCCCTAGCCTTCATGGCCTCACCATCTAATTTAGGGTCCGAGACATCCTCATCCTTAGAAGTGTTCTTTCTCAATAAAGCTCTTTCCTTGCCACTATCAATCAAACCATATTTGCTTGCATTGTTCTCAAAGGACAAGAAACCATAACCTTTACCAAGATTAGCTCCTCCGGAAGGTACATTTTCTTCCCATCCGGCTACCTTATCCACCCCCCTATTTCTTCCTTTGGCATTCAAAGTCACATCACCCACTCCATATTTACCGGAAGGTACATTTTCTTCCCTTCTGGTCCCATCCTCCGTATGATAAAAAGAATATGATGTGTAAGCAATTGGTCATCAACAACATGGCCAAGAGGTACATTTTCTTCCCTCTTGGCCCCATATGAATGCAAACCGACATCATCATCAAATAAAGGATTTGTATGGAGACTAGAAGATGTAGGCATGTAAACATGATTATCATATACCTTTCCCGAACATAGAGTGGTGACGGCATTGCATTCATGGAGTTTTCCTCTTGGGTTTGGCTCCGGTTGTGAAGGTAAGGCTCCTTGTTGACGTATGCTAAGCTCCTTTTCCATTTGACTCATTTGCACTTCTAATAGTCTAATTTGTTTTTGCATGGTGGCTTGACCTTGGGATAGTATAGAATGCATGCGACATAGAAGAA
This sequence comes from Rosa lucieae, assembly GCA_024704745.1. Lineage (NCBI taxonomy): Eukaryota > Viridiplantae > Streptophyta > Magnoliopsida > Rosales > Rosaceae > Rosa > Rosa lucieae. Next base: position 37,685,362 of record CM045497.1, read on the forward strand.
AGCATCATCACTGCACTCTTCTTCTCCTCCGGTTTGAGGCAATGGGAACACTTTGAAACTTGTTAGGACCATAGCCACCACCTTGGGTAAACCCAGGATGAGCATTTTGAGCATGAAATCCTTGACTTGAGGTGGATTGGCATTGAGAACTTGGCCGGATGCTTGCTGTCCATGTTGACCATATTGTGAAAATTGAGTGTTGCCTTGGTGTGCATTGCCATAATGAGCGAAATTTGATGAATCTTGACCTTGGCCACCTCTAAAGCTTTGCTTTCCACCTTGAAACCCACTAGATGAACCTCCTTGGTCTCTCCAAGAAAAATTAGGGTGATTCCCAAAAACCCGGATTGTATGTAGGTAAGTAAGGATCATTTCTTGGGTGTCCACCATAAGAACTCACGGCCTTTACTTGCTCTTGAACAAAATCCGGATAATTAGGAGCAAGATAACATTCACTAGTAGCATGTATAAGTGAATCACATAGAAGACATAGAGATGAAGACATAGAAGCGGCCTTGACATGATGTGTAGATGAACCACGCTCTTGAGCTTGAAGAAGTAAATCAAGCTTTCTCTCAAGCTTCCTATAATCGGCACTAGAGCTCTCTTGGGCAACCCTTGTCTCATGAGTGCTCTTGGTATCATAATATGGATCTTTACTCACTCTTGTCGACCCAAGTGCTCAAGTATATCCCATGCCTCGGTTTGACCATGACTATGAAGTGAACCTTGTGCGGCAACATCAACCCTCCTTCTCTCATGTGGTAACAAACCACCATAGAAACCTTCAATCATCATAGACTTAGTCAAGCCATGATGGGGACATGCATTGCAAATATCCTTATACCTATCCCATGCCTCCCAAAAGGTCTCATGATCACGTTGAGTGAAGAGTAAGAGCTCATGTCTCATGCTAGTGGTCTTGTGTGGTGGGTAGTAAGCATCCAAGAAAATGTCCGTCAACTCCTTCCATGATCGTATACTCCTCGGTTGTAGCTTCAAAAACCATCCCTTTGCATCATCTCTAAGTGAGAAAGGAAACAACCGCATCTTAAACTCACCCTCGGGAAGTCCACCATTTGACATAGTGCTCACAATCGCCTCAAAGTCTTGCATATGGTTGATGGCCTTCTCGGATGATGTCCCATGGAAAATAGGCAAGATGCTCAATTGTTGTGGCTTGATCTCGAAGTCCACCTCTCTAACCAGAAGTACCAAGCATGATGCCGTGTTGACCATGGACGGTCTAGAAAACTCTCGAATAGGTCTCTCCGCCATCTCTCTAACCGGTGATCTAATCGGACTCAGTGAGTGATCTCTTGGAGGTACTCTTGGCCTTGGAGGTGTTCGTGAACGATTCCTTGGCCTTTGTCTAGAAAGTCTTTGCAAAGTACGACCACTTCTCAAATTGATAGGTAGTAAAGTACTACTCATGCACCTTGCAAAAATTTGACCACGTGATAAGTACTCAAGAATTCACAAAATACGAACTTTGAATTTAATTTCACGCTTCACAATAAATGGAGGGGTAATGAGAGAAGGTGAGACACAATAAATAAGAAACTAAAATAAGCAAAGCTAAGAATAAGTGAAAAACTAACAACTCAATAAACTAATGACTAATTAGGAAACCTAATAAAAATCTAACAAACAAGTCAAGCCAAGTGATGATTGCTATCGATGCTCATGTCTTACATGTACTACAAAGTAATACAAGGCCCGTCACTTCGATAGAAATAATCACAATGTCTCAACAAACAAACACACAAGTATGAAATAATCAAAATAAGAAATGTAAAATAAAGAAACACTTTTTTTTTAATCTAAACAAACAAAGAAAAATAAATAAATAAATAATAATACTAAAACTTAAAAAAAAAATAATGCAAGTGACCTAACAACCGAAAACCAAGGGATTAAAGCTATTACACTTTAATCCTCGGCAACGGCGCCATTTGATTTGGGTTCTTAAATGCAACTTACGCGCAATAAGGGCACGGTCATCAAAGAAGTGGGAAATATTTGGACCCGAAATTATCGTACCACGGGGATTGAAAAGCTAACTACAATCCTTGGTTATGCCGATTACTAAGTCACTAACAATTAACAAAGAACCTAGAAAAATAGCACCAAACTATTTACAGGCCCGGCTCGGAACAACCAAGCTAAAATTGGTCAAGAGAACCACAAATAAATGCGGAAACCCACACCACAAGTGGTATTGACAATGAAAGTGGTTTATGAAATTTGATTTTGATTGCGAAAAAAAAATTGACAATTGAAAATTAATATTGCAACTAAAGATAAATAATAGAAATTATCAAGAAATGAAAATTAGGTCACTAGGGTATCCTCCTAGCCAAATTCAATGCATAAATATGCTCCGATATGGTCATTTAATTCATAACGGCATCAAGAACCGTATCCAAGGCTTTTCAAGGCTCATGGGTCATTAGATTCCTTAAAGGGTATTCCTACTCCGGATCAAGGGTCGTAGAAACTCAATTGAGACAATCTAGAGCTTTGTTAGGACCTCTAGTTGCACCAAAAGGCGAAGAGTCCTAGAATCAAAGTTCCCAAGCTAGCCAATACGGCAATCGAAATTGGTATTGTAACTAACCATGTTCTAAACAAGTGTCCTACCCATAAATTAGAGAAGTGATTAGGTCCCCTAATTTTTTCTAGACATGCTCATCTCACACATTCAAGAGTTAATCAAGCTCCTAAGCATGCATCTAAGCCAAATTATTATAGAATAGAACATATGCCAAACACGAAATCAAAAACCATTAAATCAAAACATATTTATTACATAAATCCATGCTAGGGCTCAAACCCTAGCTTCCTAAATAGACTACTCACAACCCTCCACAAATCAACAACAATATTCATCAATTAATAGGTAAGGTGAAGAAGAGTGAGAATAACAAGAACAAGTCACAAATTGCTATGGAGCAATTAGACAAACCTTGATTGATGGCTTCCCACTATACCCAATCTCAAATCTTGATGCCTCTTGAAATCCCTTGAGAAATTGATGAGGATTTGATGGAATTTTGATGAGGTGAATCTTGTTGAGGTGATGGTGGATCTTGGTGAGGGGGAAAATAAATCTTAGTGAGGAGGAAAATAGATCTTGGTGAGGTGATGAAATGGATCTTGGTGAGGAGAAGAAATTGTGTGGAGGAGTGGTTTTGGGTGTGTTGGAGAAGAAGAGAGAGAGAAGGGTGATGGTGGGGAGTGCGGCAGGAGGTGAAGAAGAATAGAAAAGGTAGTGTGCTGCGGCTAGGATTAGGGTATGTGTCGGTCTCTGTTGCTGCTGTAGGGTTCTTCTCCTGCTTGAAGAGATGATGAGGGTAATATATATAGGCTATATATATGTGGTCTCGGTGGGTCAAGAAGAGGTGAGGGAATGTGATAAGAAAAGGGCCACTTGTGAAAGGAATGGCTGATGGGATTGTTTTTTTGGTTGGTTGAAATGGGGAACACGTGCAACATATATATGGCCAAAACATGTTTAATTAATCATCCATGCATCAAGATTTATTTCCCTTTTTTTTTTTTCTTTCTCTTCTTCTTCTTTTCTCAATGCACCTCAGCATATATCTTTGGAGACAATAGAATTTCACTTCTTTCACAGCATCCACCGTAGTTGACTCAGTGTTGACTTTTTGTCCTTTTATCGAAAACTCTGAACTTGCACAATTCCACACCATTTTATCCGGTTTCCGCAATTCCATTTATTTTCTACAAAATAAATAAAAGTGGATTAATTACATAATAATTGACATGAGGATTAGCTTAATTCTAGTGTTTTAGATACAATAACATACATAAAAATGCGTGTAATCACCCACTCAACTAGAGATAACACTAGATTGCCCCAGGCTGATATCCACTTTGAGTGGATACAGGGCCGGCCCTGGGTATAGGCCCAGCAGGCCTGTGCCTATGGCCCCCAAATTTCATGGGCCCCCGAAATTAAACCAAGTTATATATATATATATATATATATATGTAAAAAAAAAAAGTAATATATGCCCATATGTCTTGTCGTTTTATGCTTCTTCTCTTGTCGTTTTATACTTCTTCTCTAGTTCTCCTAGACTTCTACGCGGCTACTCGGGGAGACGGCGTCTCTTGTTCTGACCTCACCTCCATAATCCCAAATTCTCAATTCTCAAATCTCAAAACCTAGCAGCTAATTCATCATCAGATCATTGATTCATCGATCGTCGCCAATAATCATCATCATCTGCAATCATTCTTTTGTCTTCTTGTTCTTTGTAATGTTTTTAATTAATTTCTGAATTTCTGGCAAATTTGGGAATTGGGAAGAAGAAAATAGCGGTTGATTTTAACCTTTTGATACTAATTAACACAACAATTCGTGGGCAAGTCTTTAAGTATTCTTTGCAAATTCAAATATTTTTCAATGAATCAATGATTAAGATTTTAAGGTCTGTTTTCTTTATTTTTCTTCTTATTCGATTCGTCTGAACTAATAGTGATTATAACTAATTTGAATTAAGTGCATCTTTGTTATTTGTTAATGGAATACTGGTAGACTGGTACTAGTGCCGTAGTGGTATCAGTATCAGATGCAAGCTTGAATTTTTTTTTTTTGATACATAAACTGATAAACCACAGAGCTGTACTCTATTATGCAGAGATGCGAAAAGAATCAAGTGCAAAAGATAGCAAGTTTTATTGCCTTTGCTACCTTTTGCTCCTGAAATACTGACAATATATATTCAGAAAGAAAAACCAAGACACGAAGAGTCGATCAAACTGACAAACTTTTATAAAAGTAGCGGAATCTGAGTGTCTGAGTGGTGGAGTTGGTTTAATGGATTATGAAGGCAGAGTATTAGTGAGGACTTCAGTAGTTTAGTTGCAAGCGACTATACTACTGATTGTATTCTTATAGAAACCTGTAAGCCTATTAAAAAACTATAAACTTAGTAACTTACTTAATTACTTTTAAAGAGGAAAAAAAATTGTGAATATATTCGAAGGTGGGGAGCCCATTTTTTTTTTCGCCTAGAGCCCCTGAAAACTCAAGGCCGGCCCTGAGTGGATAGCAGAAGTTTATTCATTGTTTTGAGAGTGAGTGTCGCTATTTATTAGTAGAGAGAATTGCCCAGGAATTGAGAAAGAGATTTATTTAGATTTCAGGATATGGGGTTGTTTTGGTTTAGTGTAGCTTTGATTGGATTGGTGATTGTTGGGGTTGAGGGGTATCCAGCTGAGGATCTGGTGGTGAAGTTGCCTGGTCAGCCACAAGTGGGGTTTAAGCAGTATGCTGGGTATGTTGATGTGGATGTGAAAAATGGGAGGAGTTTGTTTTACTATTTTGTTGAAGCAGATAAGCAGCCTGATCAGAAGCCCCTATCTCTGTGGCTCAATGGAGGTAAATAGCTGAATTGGGTTTCTCTGTTTCTGTGCCATTGATATATTTTTGAAATTTGGAGGGCAAAGTTTTGAATTTTAGTTGGACTGTACGGTGTAATTGATGCGTTTGTTGTACTATGTTTGTTCTTGCTCTCTCTCTCCATTTTGTTCATTTTCTAATTGTAGTCTTACTTTCTTCTCTATCAATGTTTGTATTCCATGCCCTTTTCAATTTTGTCCCTATAAGTTTATGACCTTGTCTCATTCTGATGATATAACTTCACCATTGGATAACCCTGCTGAAACTTGAAAGCTTCAGACTTTCAGTTACCTGCTCAGAGTTCTGCATGTGCAGTTCTTAGTTACTAAAAAAAGTAACTTCTTTTTCAAACTTATCACAGGGGTTATATTTCTTTAAGCATGTCTTATCTATTCCCATACAGAGAATTTTCATGTACTTATAAGAGTGTGCATGCTTCAAATTATTTGATAAAGGTTTTGATAGTCCATGTCGTCTATTGGACTTGGACCTTGACATGAGAGTGACTAAGGTTTTATGCATTGAATTTGTACAAATTAAGCTTGGTTTTTCATGTATCACATGCTCTAAGTCCAGAGTGAAAAAGTTATCTCAAGTTTCTAGTTTTAACTGTTGTGTTTGTTGAGCTGAGGCTCTTGAACACCAAATTGATTGACCATATTTTACAATGTTCAGGTCCAGGCTGTTCCTCTATTGGTGGAGGTGCCTTCATGGAGTTGGGTCCGTTTTACCCTACAGGTGATGGTCGAGGCCTCCGAAGAAACCCAATGTCCTGGAATAGAGGTAAATCATATTACATATCTAATGGATGCATCACTTTTTGAAACCTATCTCAATGATGCCGCATTGTTTATGTCTTGTAGCATCAAATCTCCTCTTTGTTGAGTCTCCTGCTGGAGTTGGATGGTCATACTCAAATACAAGTTCCGATTATAATTCTGGGGATGCCTCCACTGGTAAATTTAATAGCTGCATTCATACTCTTTCTTTTCACTTATGCAAGTACGTGCTTTTCAATGTGTCTGCTTTTGGCCATTGGTAAATACAATGTAGCCATTAGGCTTAACAGAAATACTTTTCTCTTTGATTTGAACCAAGCTTGTTCTCTTCATTTTGGCAGCAAGGGATATGCACACATTCTTGTTGAAATGGTATGAGAAGTTTCCAGCTTACAAATCTAGAGAGTTGTTTCTTACCGGAGAAAGCTATGCAGGTGCAAAATCTAATCAATGTTCATAACTTCATTTTACCGAGTCAGTTTACAATAAGATTCAGCTTAATTTCTTTTGAAGGGGGATGGTCTTGTTTAATTAATTGCTAATTAAATGTATAAATTGAACCAATGGTGGATGTTCTTCATGTTGATTGTAAATGAAAATGGTATTTTTTTCATTTACTTAATTAAATATGCTGGCGAACCTGCTAGATCTATTCTGAGTTAATCTTTGTCGTTCAGATTTTGTATGTAGTCTTTCTGTCTTTATGAATACATTCTTACAATCTGTACTTTCGATGTTCAGGGCACTACATACCTCAATTGGCTGTTACTATATTGGACCATAATAAACATTCAACTGGTTTCATGTTCAATCTCAAAGGGGTTGCTGTAAGACTTCACATTCTTTTTTATCACAGCTCTATAGTTCAGTTCTTTTTGTTTTGATTTTCAAGGTTTTGTTGTAGGAAAATATGATTCGAGAGAATGATGAGAGAAATTGTGTGTTCTATTATTGATAATAGGAGCCCTTTATATGGATTTATAGAGTACATACAAGGTAATAGAATCTGAATATAACTAGGAAATCCAGAACCTTCTCCTATTACAACTCTAGAACTAAACCCTAGTTTGAAGAGGCACACTAGAATTCAACATCCTTCAACCCTCCCCCTTGTGCCGCTCAAACTTGGTGATGATGCTTTGATCGTTGCCTCACTAAAAACCTTGCCAGGTAACAAAATCTAAGTGAGACAAAAATAACCCTAGTCGAAGGACAAAAAAGCACAATACGTCATTCACTCTTCGAGATCGAACATGTAGACATCATCCTCCCCCTGATGTCGACATCTCCCCCTGATTGCTACGATCATGGGAGTATGGATAACTTTCTTAATCCAATACTCTTTACATGTTTCTCGAAAGTGGATTTAGGTAACGACTTAGTAAATAAGTCCGCTACATTATCCTCTGATCGGATTTGATTTACTTCAATGTTTAGAAGTGATTGTAAAAGAACTTAGGCAATATATGCTTGGTGTTGTCGCCTGTGATGAAACCTAATTTCATTTGCTCAATACAAGTGCATTATCTTCATAAATGCATGTAGGTTCATCTGTGGTAGACTTCAAATCACAAGTTCCTCGAATATGTCTAATTACAGACCTTAGCCATATGCATTCACTCACGGCTTCATGTAGAGCAATAATCTCCTCATGATTTGAGGAAGTAGCAACAAGGGTCTGTTTTGTAGACCTCCAAGATATCAGAGTGATTCCCATGGTAAAGACATAACCCATTTGGGAGTGACCTTTGTGAGGGTCAGAGATACCCTGCATCAGCAAAACCCATCAAGACATCACTGTCATTTTGATGGAGGAGAGGAGGAGTAGGACGCCGACCACTATGTGCAGTGGTGTCGACGGTTGTATCACTGAAATTGACATTTCACCTTATGGGGTCCGATCCCAAAGTTCTATCATTTCTTTTCTCTCTGTAGGGATAAAATAGGTCCATATCAAATCGTACCTTTTAAGTATCGATAGAGGCGTGTTGGTGCTGAACTATGTCGGGCTAACAAGTTCATTGCTAATGAGATGTCCGGTCTTGTGCATTGAGCTAAGTACGATAATGCGTCTATTGCACTTAGGTAGGGCACTTCTGCTTCTAACAACTCTTCGTCCTCATCCTTTGGACGAAATGAGATCTTTTCCGGGCTCAAGACTTCGGCCAATCATGGGAGTACTAACAGGCTTTGCTTTATCTTAGTTCAAGCGCCTTAGTAATTTCTGAGTGTACGCTGACTGATGGATCATAATCCCATCACTACATTGCTCGATTTCTAATCTGAGACAAAACCGTGTCTTCCCAAGATCTTTCATCTCAAATTCGAATTTCAAGTACTTAGCAGTTTCTCTTAACTCATCTAGAGTTCTAATCAGATTCATGTCATCGACATAAACTGCTACGATTGCAAATCCAGAACTTGTTCTTTTAATAAACACGCATGGGCATATTTTGTTATTTACATATCTCTTCCCAATCAAGTAGTCACTTAGACGGTTATACCACATCCGCCCAGATTGTTTCAATTCATATAGTGAGAGTTTCAATCTTATAGAAAACGCGCTCTGTAGTTTAGAGCCACTTGATTTGGGTAATTGAAGTGCATCTAGAACCTTCATATATATCTCTGAATCTAGATCCCCATAGAGATATGTTGTAACCACATCCATAAGCTGCATGTAAAGTTTTTCGAAAACTACCAAACTGACAAGGTAGCGGAACATTATAACGTCTATTACGGGAGAATATGTCTCCTCGTAATCTATTCCAAGGCGTTGTGAGAAACCTTGCACCACAAGGCGGGATTTGTATCTAACAACCTCATTTTTCTCATTACGCTTTCTAACAAAGACCCATTTATGGCCAACATGCTTTATACTGGGGGGTGTCAGCATTATAGGCCCAAATACTTGTCTCTTTGTTAGTGAATCCAATTTAGCCTGGATCGCATCTTTCCATTTAGGCCAATCCGCTCTTCGTTGACATTCTTCAACAGAGCGAGGTTCGATATCATCATGTTCTATGATGCCTTGAGCAATAGAATATGCAAACTCATCATCAAGGATAATAGAGTTTCTCTTCAATGTCTCATGTACACTAGTGTAATTCATGGAGATCTCTCTATTCTCTGGAATTGGTTATGACATTGGAGCGTCCCCCAATGATGTATCTTAGACATAACCATAATCCGGAATATCTTTATGTGACAGATTATCGATATCGATGATTAATGGATCTTTTTGTGCCAAACTCATTTTCTTTCTTGGGCGAGAATCCATTGAACCTTTAGGCCTCCCTCGTTTTCTTGTAGGAAGGCTGGCCTTAGCCATAGTGCCATCTCCACTAGGGACGTGGCACCATGCCTATCTCCCCTAGGTACGGCGTCATATCCTCCACTTTTGGGGATATCAATCCTTGCAGCACGTTTATAGCAGGTATATGTGATCTCATCACTTTAGCGATATTAGAAAACGCATCAGGCATCGAATCTGCTACGTTTTGAAGATCGAGTATTCTCCACACTTCAATTTCGAACTGTGAGGTTCGGGGATCAAGATGAGACAAAGTGGGGACATACCACGACAATTCCTGTCGTTCCTTTTGAACATTAGTGTTCTTATCTCCCCCTAGTGATGGGAAGACTGTCTCATCAAAGTGACAATCCGCAAATCTAGCGGTAAAGAGATCGCCTGTCAAGGGTTCTAAATAGCGGATGATCGTTGGAGAGTCATATCCAATATAAATGCCTAATCGTCATTGAGGTCCCATTTTGATGCACTGTGGCGGCGCTATTGGCACATAAATTACACACCCAAATATGCCTAAGTGTGAGACATCAGGCTCATATCCAGTAACCATCTTGGAAGCAGAAAAGGGTTGAGTGGAAGTAGGCCTTAGAGGAATTAGCACGGCTGCATGCAATATTGCATAGCCCCAAGCAGAAACAGGGAGATTGGTGCACATAACCATTGCTCTAGCAACCATTTGAAGTCTTTTAATGGCGGCTTCTGCAAGGCCATTTTGGGTGTGAACATGAGGAACAGGATGTTCAACCTCAATCCCAATGGATATGCAATAATCATCAAAAGGTTTTTATGTAAACTCCCAGTATTGTCAAGACGTATTAACTTAATAGGATGATCAAGGTGGTGAGCCCGTAATTTAATGATTTGTGCTAGGGGTTTAGCAAATGCAGTATTTCTTGTGGACAAGAGCATGACATGTAACTAGCGTGTTGATGCATCAACCAACACCATAAAATATCTAAATGGTCTACACGATGGTTGAATGGGTCCACAAATATCACCTTGGATTCTTTGTTAGAATGAGATATTTTCTTTAGTGTCCTTTGCATAGGATGGTTTAGATCCTAACTTTGCTAAAGACTAGGCTTTGCAAAACGAAAGAAAATCTTTAGAAGCAGAAAATTGGGTCAAGGAGGTAGTGTTGGCGTCAAAGCCAACTTTGGGCCTCAGGGGGTAGGCGGCTCTGGCTAATGACGGCCGGTTTTGCATAGGAATGGTGCCATGTGGTATCAGTGCCCTTCCTTGGACCGAATTTCGATTATGGCTTTTTTTCTTTTTGAAAAATGGAGGTCCGTGTGAAGTCTTTAGTATACGGATCATCATATCAAGACCTGGGTGTCCCAAACGGTCATGCCAAAGCCTATATGTGTCAAAATCCCATAAGTCATCTCTCATGACGTGGTTGGATTCCATGATTCGGATAGTGATTGCATACAACCCACTAGAGTGACACATAAGTTTCTTTAATACTCATTTATGTCTGTAGTCATTAGAGGTGATGCAAAGGAATTTTTGTCCATTCTCACAATGTGTTTCCACCTGAAAACCATTGGCTCTAATATCTTTGAAGCTTAATAGGGTTCTTCCGGCCCTAGGAGCATATAGAGCTTCGGTGACATTAATATTTGTGCCATTTGGCAACATAAATTGGGCTGGTCCTCAACCATGAATCAATTTAGATGATCCAGCCATTGTAGTCACAGAAGATTGAGTAGGCGTCATCAATAGAAAAAGTTGCCTATTTCGAAGAATAGTATGTGTGGTTGCACTATCCACGAGGCATTATAGCGCTTCGGGAAACATTTTGAAAATAATAAAGTTCAGAATTAAAATATGTCCAAGACATTAAATAATAAAACAATACTTTATTAATAAAAATAGCCAATGATACATCAAAGTTGCTTAACCAAAGTCTAATCCAAAAAAAATAAAAATCAAACTTAGACAAATTGTAGTCACTCAATCCGTTCGGTAACTCCAATTTAGTTGTGACCAGGTAAGGTAAGGCGAGATTTTGGTGGAGCAAAACTCTCTTTTAAAACCGTTCTCTCAGTTCAAACCTTTCCTAGACATCACACTTAATTGGGTGAGCCTAGTGAGAAAGAGTTAATACAAAATGTCATTTATTGACTAAGGCATAATTGCCATTACATAATACTTGGAAAATAAAAAGGACTAATCTAATCAAAGTCTGCGGCATCCTTGTGCACTTCATCTCCAGCTTTGAAGTCCTCTATGGTGAGATTGACATCTTCACCATCTTCTTCTTCTTCAACACGATAGACTTCTTGCTCTCTCAAGTCCCTGTACGCCTTGTGTCTTGTAGCTAGTTGCTCGCTTGCTTTGCATTGCTTGAACCAATGCTCACTTGATCCACATCGATGACACACGTCATTGTGGTTGCCTCCCTTTAATGGAGGTGCACGTTGTGGACGTTCCCTAGGAGGGTTGGCGCCACCACCACGGCCAGTGACGCCACGGCCACCTCTCCCACGTGTGGCGTTTCCACCACGTGTACCCGCTCTAGTTTGGTAGTTTCCTTCCTTGTTAGGGCGGTTATATGGACCCACACATCCATCATGTCCCTTATTCTTCGAGTTCTGCTCCTTGCACCCTCCTTTGGGTGCATTATAATTCGCCTCATGAACGGTCTTAGTTCCAACAGGCCTTGAATTATAATTCTTCACGAGCATGTTATCATGTTTCTCAGCTACAGACATAACATTGATAAGCTAATTAAACCTCGTGATCCGTCCAACATTGCATTCGTTTCGATATTGCTTTGATACCAAGATTGTTGAGACAGGGAAGGTGGAGAGAGTTTTCTCAATTAGCTCTTACTCTGTGACAGGCTTTCCACAAAACCTCAACATGGATTTGAGGTGAAGAGCTTTTGAATTATATTCAGCAACAATTTTGAAGTCCACAACAAGCAGATTGCTCCATTGGACCTTCAAATCAGGGAAGAGGGAATCTTGGACATTGTCAAAACGCTCCTCTAGCGCTACCCATAATTCTCTTGCATCTCTGATCGACATGTACTCCAAACGAAGTGATTTATCCATGTGTTATCGCATCAGGATGACTGCTCGAGCATGCTTAGTGGCTATAGGCTCGAAAACGAGTTCCTGATTTGGTAGCCGGATTATGGGTAATATTCTCAAAGAAGTGAAGTAGTTCTCAACATCGGTCACCCAACTATGGTATTCCGAACCTGTTGAGTCAAGCATGGGAAAGTTGAGTCTTGGTTCATTCGACATCTTGAAAATAAGAAGAAGAAATAGATTAGTATCGGAGTAAAAACTTCCACGATCATTAATAATAAGATTTCCGAGCTATGCTACCAAGAAATCAATTTCCAAATTTATTTGGATTAGACCGAAACAATGATGTTTAATATGGTCAAAGATTGATGCTTTAGGACGCTCTTAGTCCTACGATCACGAACACTCTTAGTTCATATATAGCATGAATCCCCACAATTCTGCTTATTAAATAATCAAACTCACGTTATAGAAAGGTGGGATGGAGGAGAAAGGAGGTTGCAAATCCCCAAATAAAATAAAGAAATTTAAAAGACAAGAAAGTAGGAACTTTAATCTTTAAAAACATACTTGTTGATTCGGGGCTTGAGTCACGCACGTGTTGATGCAGGCGTGATGAAGAGAAGATAACTGAGAAGATGGTGAAGCGAGGCTTGCAGCAGTGTCAGATGTGCGGGGTAGCAGGGGATACAGTTGCAGCGGGCATGCAAGGCAGCAGAACTGTGGGGCTGCAGAGTGCGGGACACTGGCAGGCTGGTGCGCGGGTTGCTGGGGACAGACGCTAGCGTGGGCTAGATGTGTGAGGCGGTTGCGGGGCAGTGGGCGAGTGTAGGGTTGGAAAATGTTGCGGGGGCAGCAGGCATTCGGGTGCGCAGGGGCTGGGGGGGGCAGCAGGCACACGAGTACGCAGAGGCTGCAGGGGCAGCAGGTGCGGGGCTGCAGCAGGAGGTGTGGCTAGCTCGGGCTAGGGCTTGTGGCCGAATTGGTGAGAAGAGTTTTCAGATTTTTTGTTTTAGGGCTAGAGTTAGGGCTTGTGCTGATAGCGTGTTGTAAGAAAATATGATTCAAGAGAACGATGAGAGAAATTGTGTGTTCTATTATTGATAATAGAAGCCCTTTATATAGGGATTTACAGAGTACATGCATATAAGGTAATAGAATCTGAATATAACTAGGAAATCTAGAACCTTCTCCTATTACAACTTTAGAACTAAACCCTAGTTTGAAGAAGCACGCTAGAATTCAACATCCTTCAACATGTTTTTATTTTTATTTTTATTTTTATTTTTATCTTTCTATTTGTTATCCTGTTGATGTTTGCACATATAAACTTCAATTTTATGGTAGATTGGGAATCCACTTTTGAAACTTGATCGTTTATTTTTAATTTTTAATTTTTAATTTTAATTTTTATCTTTCTATTTGTTATCCTGTTGATGTTTTCACATATAAACTTCAATTTTATGGTAGATTGGGAATCCACTTTTGAAACTTGATCGTGACACAGCGTCAACATATGAATATTTTTGGTCACATGGAATGATTTCTGATGAAATTGGCCTTACAATCATGAACGATTGTGATTTTGAGGATTATGAATTTGCAACGCCTCACAGTGTAAGCATTGCATGCAATAATGCAATAGCTACAGCCAATAGCATAGTTGGCAAGTATATAGACAATTACGATGTGATCCTTGATGTTTGTTATCCATCTATAGTGGAGCAAGAATTGAGACTGCGGAAAGTGGTACAGTCCATACTTTGTTAATTTTTCTTTTCCCTTGCATTTTCATGAAACTTTTTGTATCATTGTTGCAATGAGTTTTTCACTCGTTTTTCTGCAGGTTACTAAGATAAGTGTTGGAGTTGATGTGTGTCTGACATTTGAATGCCAGTTTTATTTGAACCTTCCTGAGGTTCAGAAAGCCCTTCATGCAAATCGTACAAACTTGCCTTATAGCTGGAGAATGTGCAGCAGCGGGTAAGTGTCAGATACAAAGAAACCTTTCTTTAGGCATATACAGAAAGGCAAAAAATCACAAATAGTTACTGAGTTATGACTCATTCGACACTTAACTCACTGTATTTTCAATAATATCACTTAACTCACTCACTTTTACATCTGTCTTTTACTTAACTCACTGCCGTTAATTCTACTGTTAGAAGCCGTTAAAATTGATGGTATATTTGTCAAAACACTTAAAAATACATTTTTAACTTTAAAAAAAGGGGCCGTGACCACTTACCCAATTTTAGCCCAAAAATTGTCCACTTACTCCACCAAGAGTTTTTTAACCTCATTTACCCAATCTAACAGTGTTTGACAGTATTGCCCTCATTTTAATTAACAAATTACACTCATCTCTCTCTCTCTCTCTCTCTAACCTCGTCTTAGACTCTCTTTCTCTCTCTCTCTCTCTAAGCCACCACGCCCACCAGTCCACTGTCGATGTCGGCCTCCACCGCCGCCGCTCTGTCCCACCGTCGAACCACCAAAGGATGACGCCATCCAACTCCACGATCCCAACCCCTCTGGGCTTCGCCGATTTTGTTCGTTAGATGTCCGGGAAACTCTCCACGCCGGAATTGGGTCTGGGCTTCGCCAGTTTTGTTTGTCAGATGTCCGGGAAGCTCCGAAGCTCCAAGCCGGAATCGAGTTTGGGCTTCGCTTGCAGGTCTCGGACGACGTCAAAACTGTGGTCTATTGGGGGGCAATAGACAGATTATTGCCCCCCAATAATTTCTTAACTGTGGTTAATTAATCACTTAAATTAGAGTTTTGATAAGTCTTATGCTGTTTTGAGTTTATTAAAGTCAGTGTTCTAAAAATCGCTCTAGGCGGCCGCCTAGTCGGCGCCTAGGCGCTGGAAGGTGCATAGCCGCCCGGATTAATGACTAAACGGTTAGAAAATCGTTTGCAATTTAGGCGGACGCCTAGGAGCTCCGGGCGGGCGCCTAGAAGCTTCGATCGGGCTGGGCGGCTAGGCGGGTTTAGGCTACGCAATCAAATCATTCGACGCCGATATCTCTTTCTTCACTACTCTTGCTGCCTCTCTCATTTCCCTCTTGTTTTTGACAGATCGATCATCGATGTCGATGCCCACCCTCTTATTTCTGACCGATCGATGTCGATGCCCACCACAGACAACTTAAAGGTCTTCTCTCCTCTCGCTATTAGTTTTGATGTCGATCATTAGAATGTTCCGTTCTCTCTCCTCCGTAGCTCGACCACCTTCATCTTCTAAAGTTCTCTTGATGATTTAAAATCAGAGAAGACAGAGACTTTTTTGATTTATTCTGGGGAGAGGAAGGAGAGAGAAAAGGGGCATGCAATCTGAAAGTGACGAAGAGTTAGAGAGAGAGAGATCAGAAATTGGAGGTAGAGATATGAGCACGTGTTCACAGCTGTTGTTTTTGCTATTCCATTGAGTGGTTTGGTCACAGTTGACCACTACAACTTAATTATCAGTTTTTCTAATAAGTTTTGGGATAACAGCAGTTATACATAGTATAATCTGATTCATAATTATCCAAATTAATAATTTGAATCATATATTAGTGGTTTTAGTGCTTTGTATGAAATTACATAATCAAATTATTAAGGGTACATGGAACTATTTTATCAATTTATATTTATTATATAGAAATTAATTTAAAAAATTAAAAACCGCCTAGGCCCCGCCTAGACTCCCTCCTAGACCTCTGGGCGCTAGGCGCTTGGTCACCGCCCGACTAGCGCCTAGCGATTTTTAGAACCTTGATTAAAGTACAATAATCTGTCAATGATAGAAACTGGTGATTTTTGGGGTGGCTTATTGGGAGGCAATAGACAGATTATTGCCCCGCAATAATGTCTTAACTGTGGTTCATTTATTACAGGTCATTTCAACAAAATGTTTCTAGATTCATTAACTAACATAATTAGGTTTATTGGGGGTCATAAAAAGTTTATTGCCCCCCAATAATTTTTTTATAGATGGTCAGAAGTAACTCAGTTTGGTTTTGAATTAGTTTACAAAAGTACAGATATTCAAATTCAATACTTGGTGAATTTAAGTCCACAACGAATTGGCTTTTTTTTCACACTCTCCACTTCACTTGAACCGCTTCACCCTAGGCCTCCAGGTGGCCTCTTAACAAGAATAAATGCACCTAACAACAAAAGAATCACCCATATTCATGCAAAAAATAACAAAACAAATATATTATTGCCCCGCAATAAACAGATTATTTCCGTTCAATAATATATCAGAAATACTAAAACACATTAGAAGCAGTCTTTAACACAAAGGAAAATATCACTGAACACAATTATAGAGACTTTATAACAATTAAGACACATTATTACCCCCAATAGGAAGATTATTGCCCCCTCCCCCCCCCCCCCCAATAATCTCGACTCCGGTGACGATTTTGCCCACAATTCCAGTCGTTTTGCAACAATTCCGGTTGACCGTTTGCCTTCACACTGATTTGACTCCGATTGCAACGACTCCAGTTGCAGTCCGGGACAGGAGATACAATCAAGTTGCAATTTTCGTGATGATCAGTCGCCGGCGAGAGAGACAGAAGCAAATCAAAGACGTACCGGATTCTACTGGCGGTCGTCGATTCCTTCAGAAGGTCCAACCCAGCCTCCCCGAGCTTCTCAGCGACGAGGACCGTTGGCTTGGCCTCTAGCCTGGCCGCAGATAGCACGACGACGAGTTTCGGCGAGGCGATGGCGAGAGTCGGCGTCGTGGGCGACCGGCTGGAGGGATGGAGGGAGGGAGAGAGAGAGAGAGAGAGAGACTTCGATAGAGGGCAAAAAAGTCCAAAAAAAAATAAAAAAAATAATTAATTGGGTATTAGGGAAATAATCCCTTAGAGTGTTTTGGGTAAATGAGGTTAAAAAAATATTTGTGGAGCAAGTGGGCAATTTGGTGCCTAAAATTGGGTAAATGATCATTTCCCCTTAAAAAAAATATAAATTTATCAGATTTTTTTTTCAATTTTTTAAAATTTTTGGAATTTCAAATAAAAAATGGTTATATTTTAATTTAAAAATAATTTGAAAAAAAAATATATACCCTCAATTTTTAAAGTTAAAAATGCATTTTTAAGTGTTTTGACAAATATACTCTCAATTTTAACGGCTTCTAACAGTATAATTAACGGCAGTGAGTTAAGTGAAAGATAGATATAAAAGTGAGTGAGTTAAGTGATGTTATTGAAAATACAGTAAGTTAAGTGTTGAATGGGTCATAACTTAGTGAGCATTTGTAATATTTTCCCTATACAGAAAATATGAAAGTGTACATGTTTGAACTACTATCAAGTTGTTGAAACATGTGCCGTTTAGTATTTTCTTTTGGGTCCTTGACCCTGTAACAACCCGTACCCGAATCAAATGAAAGAGTGAATTAAAAACAAAGTCAATCTCACTCCAATCTCTTATTTTGAGTTTCTTCTTACTATTATCCAAATAGAAAATATTTCTTCTATTTTAAAATTTTAAGGGCATTACAGACCCAAAACACCAAAATAAGCAAAAATTATCCTACTTATCCGAACAACAGTTTTTTGTTCCCACTTACACGATATGACCATTTTGCCCTCAACAAAATTACAGAATTACAGCTACTGCCACTCTGTCTCCTCTCTCCAGACTCTCTCTCTCTCCCCCCCCGTTGCTCCACTCTTAGTCGACGACGTTCTCACCGGTGATGAAGTTATCGATAGCGACGACGACCAGAGCCTCCAAATCCAGATCAAGACTTCTCGCCGGAGACATCAATTTTCTTCTGCAACTCGACTCTCTCCATACGCTGTCTCTCTCTCTCTCTCTCTCTCTCTGTGTCTCATCCTTCTCAACCCGACGCCTCCTATTTGGATCGACAAGGCCCAGCCTTGATTCCGGACCTGAAGACGATTTTGGTGACCGGATGCCGATGCTCAAGAGCTTTGTCCCCGATTTGTTGTCAGGGTCAACGTCGTCGTTTGGGATTGGAGAGCCTGGATGTCTCCGGCGCTCGACTCAAGCCGGTGGAAGTGGAGAATGATAAACCGGGTGCCCAAATCATTTTTTTTTTCTGTTGGTAAAATGGGGCACAAGGCCCAGAATGAAAGAAAATGAAAAAAAGAAAACACCTCTATTGGGGCAATAGAGGTTTGTTAAAGGTGTATTGCCTCCTAATAGACGTATATTGGGGGGCAAACGTCTATTAGGAGTCAATAGACGTTTTTGAATTGATGTAATCTTTTTTTTTCTTTAATTAAAGTTTTATTTGTCTAATTTTAGTAAGATTCCCATTTCGGTTATCGAAACGTCTATTGGAGGGCAATAGACGTCTATTGGGGGGTAATAGACGTGTATTACCCCCAATAGACGTCTATTGGGGGCAATAAACCTTTCCGGCGACCTATGAGATCTCCGACAACATCTTAGGGGACATCTAGCGAGGTTTTTAGAAAAGTCTGGTGGGCGACGGCCAGTGACCGGATTCCTGCGAAAGTTGGCCGGAATCCTGCGATAGTTGACCAAAATTTGACTAAAGTTGACCGGAATCCGGTGGCCGGTGACCATCGGGCTCCGGCAAAGTCTCCTATATTTTCTCTCTCTCTCTCTAAGTAACAAAAGGTGAGGGTAAAATAGTCTAAAAAAACTTATTGTCTAAGGGGGAATTAAAAAAACTTAATGGGGTAAGTGGGAAGAAAATCCCTATAAATGGGATAAATGGACAAAAACCATTTTCTTCGTTTCTTATTCAGCTGGAAATATATTATGCAATCACTTCCGTACATTTTTTAATTCAAACTGTCCCTTACAACTTTACCACAAGCGACCATTACACTTCTGCGATAATTGCTTGAAACTTGAATGAATTAAATTATATCATAATTTTTAAACAATTTAACTTGCAGATCATCTTTTTTTATTTAATATTTACTTTCATACTATGGTACTATGAAGTCAAGTATTATTGTATGTCTTGAGTTGATCGTATAACTGATCTTTCCAATTTTTGCATCGTACAGTGTTCTTAATTACAGTGATACTGATTTTAACCTAAACATGCTTCCCTTGCTGGCGAGGATAGTTGAAAATCGTATACCAGTTTGGGTTTTCAGGTAATTAATTAGGCTTAACGTGATAAATTTTCAGAATTGTACTTTTTTGTGTTGCTCCATAATATGATTGTCAACTGATTGCAGTGGAGACCAAGATTCTGTTGTTCCACTATTGGGCTCCCGAACACTCATCCGTGAATTAGCAAATGATCTAAAGTTCCAGATAACAGTGCCATATGGAGCTTGGTTTCACAAAGGCCAGGTGCTTCTGCATTTCTTTACATGAGTTTCTATCATTTAGTTTGTCTCTCCTGAAACAATATCCTAACCGTGATAGTTTTCAATGATTATTTTTGCTTTTTATGTTTATGTAGGTAGGAGGTTGGGCAACGGAGTATGGAAATCTATTGACCTTTGCCACAGTAAGAGGTGCTGCTCATATGGTACCCTATGCTCAACCATCAAGATCTTTGCACCTGTTCAGTTCATTTGTTCATAATAGGAGATTGCCCAACACGACACGTCCTCCCATTATGAATAAGAAGTAACATAGAAATGGTATGCTTCAGCAGCAAGATTTAGTAGTTTCAAAAGGGATAAGTCTAAGGTGTGTTGATGTTTGTCATACATCAACTTTTTAATAAATATATTATTAAATTAAATTAGTTGGTGAAACCTGTTGTACAGGTCAACAGGTTAACCATTTATAATTTGACATGTGTACTTTTAAAAAAAAAATTTAGAATATTAAGTATTGATTAATTGTTTTATATGTAAATCGTTCAAAAATTTTTAACAAAGATCGTAAATATAGTAAGGGCTAAATACTGGTTACTACCTTGTGGTTTAGGTCCAAAATTAATTCAGTCTCTGGACTTCTAATTTCATCAAAAACACCCTTACAATTTCAATTTTGATCTAATATGTCTAATTTGTTAGTCTTCTGATAATTGAGTCATTTAACTTGTTGACGTGGCTCATATATGGCCTATGTTTTATGATGTGGTGTTGAGGTGGCAAGCATAGTCAATTTAGGAGTAGGTCTCACTATTAGAAATCTATCAAATAAAAAGATTTTCATCAAATAATCCAACTATAAGTTGAACCCATAGCAGAATATTAACGAATTTGACCTATTAGATCAAAATTGAAAGTATAGGGGTGTTTTTGATGACATTAGAAGTCTAGGGACTGAATTGATTTTGGACTTAAACCACAAGGTAGTAACCAGTATTTAGCCCATATAGTAATTACTTTAACTACAACTATAATTATCACTAAATATGTCAAATGTGGTGGTTTGTTGTAAACTATCTCATCGATGTTGAAATTTGCGAACGAAAGGACTCTAGTTACACAAAAAAGAACCCGATTACAAGAATAAGGACATGACAAATTTTAGGTCAAATATGATTATTTACCAGATGGACAATACATTTGTTGTCACATAGGTAAAGTGATCCTTTTCTTTGGTAAATAGAATCATATTTCAAGTAAGTATCATAAATACGATCATAATTATCACGTTACACCTCAATTATTGTAATTTCTAATAAAATGCATTGTTAGACGAGTAATTATCTCATGAATGATGAGATTTACAAAAGTATTAGTTACAAAATAGATAACTTTATGGGAAAATCATCAACACTAATTTATCATTCTCCACTGCCACCAGCTGAGTCGAGCGCCAGAGAGTTGAGTTGAGCGCCGGAGACATCCGGGCTCTCCAATCTCAAACGACGACATTGACCGTAACGATGAATCGGGGATAGAGCTCTTGAGCATCGGCATCCGGTCACCAAAATTGTCTTCCGGCGACATGGATCCTCTTCCTCTGTTGCCGATCACCAAAATCGTCTTCAGGTCCAAAATCAAGGCTATGCCTTGTCGATCGGAATCGGAGGCATCGGGTTGAGAAGGATGAGGGAGAGAGAGAGACGGCGTATGGAGAGAGTCGGGTTCCAGAAGAAAATTGATGTCGCCGACGAGGAGTCTCGATCTGGATTTGGAGGCTCTAGTCGCCGTCGCTATAGGTAACTTCGTCGCCTGTGAGAACGTCGTCGACTAAGAGTGGAGAGAGAGAGAGAGAGAGAGAGAAGAAAGAGTCGTCTGGAGAGAGAGGAGACAGAGTGGCAGTAGCTGTAATTCCGTAATTGTGTTGAGCAAAAAATGGTCATATTGTGTAAGTGGGAACAAAAAACTGTTGTTAGGGTAAGTGAAATAATTTTTGCTTATTTTGGTGCTTTGGGTCAAGGACCCAAAAAAAAAAAAAACAGGTAGCTGTTGTTAAGTAACCACCATATAATCCTAGCCATTCATTGCAATTATATTACACAATGTTTAATTGATGACCAATGATATGCAATTTGACCATTGAGAAGAAATTCAATCTCAAGTCAACCAGTGACAAGCTACCACTTGTCCATTATTTTGTCTTCTTCTATCAGCCCACATGTATCCACGTTTTGCTTCTTCATCTGTCATTATGGTCCCAACAGTTTGGACTGGGCTAGCTAAAAAGCTAAGTTTGACCCCCTAATCCTTTTATGACTATTTAGAAATTTGCCCTTTGAACCTCCTTATTAGAGATGGCCTAAGTCAGCTAGGCCAAAAAACTTGAGTTTGCATAACCTATGAAAGAAACTTGTCCCATCAACCAAAGTTGGACATTCATTGCAAGCAATTATGTTAAGCAATGTTTAATTGATAACCAAATATATGCAATTTGACCATTGGGAAGAAATTCAATCTCAAGTCAACTAATGACCATTGGGACATTCATTATTTTTTCTTCTTTTAGAGCAACTCTAAAATCTTCTCTACAAATTTCTGTATTATAGGGAAGCAAAAGTCAAAGTTTTAGCCTCTTTTTCTTCTCCAACTCCAACAGATTCCCTATTTTACAATAATCTCTAAAATCTTCATATTCTTCCTTAAAATTTTAGAGTTTGCTGTAAATATAGGGAATTTGGTTTTCTCTTTCCTCACTTTCCAATAGAGATAGTTATAGGGAATCTGTTGGAGCAAAATAGGCTTATTTTTCCCTAAAGTAGAGAAAAATCAAAATATAGGGAATCTGTTGGAGTTGCTCTTATCAGCCCACAAGCATCCACGTTTTGCTTCTTCATCTGTCATTGTGGTCCCAACAATTTGGACTGGGCTAGCCAAAGAGCTAAATTTGACCCTCTAATCAACCCCATGACCCTTTTATGACCATTTAGAAATTGGCACTTTGAACCCCCTTATTAGAGATGGCCTAAGTCAGCTATAGGCCAAAAAACTTGAGATTGCATAACCTATGAAAGAAACTTGTCCCATCCACCAAAGGTGGAAGTGATTTAGCATAAACATAACTAAAAATAAAATCAACAAACTCAAGAAGTCATTTGGACTGATCTAACCCTAGAAACGTAACTAGTAATATATTAAGCTCGATTAGCCTCAAGTGGACCAGCTAAGCATAATTAGAGTAATTCCAATCCATCAGACCCTTTGGGGCCATCATCCCCTATCTTGACCACTCTCACTAAAAAGGGAAGCATCCGTGCCATAACAAACATACCTAATCGAGGACTCCCTGCTCAACCTTAATACAACCACACCACTAATATCCCCTATTGCCAAAGCTCATTTGCCTATCACCATTGATCTCCCCTGCATCCCCCCTATAACCATCAAACCTAGCCACACCAAAAGTAATCGAATCTCGAAGAACACCACATACAACGTCTTTGAAAGGAACACACACTTCATCCTTCGGCGAACCCAACCACAAAAAATATCTAGAATAGTTAACATCATCGAGGTCCACACAAAAAAAAAAAAAAAAAAAAAAAAAAGAAGAACCTTACTAATATAAAACAAAAGGCCTGGAGCCACCAAAGGCGTATGCCCCTAGCTTTTCACTCAATCATAGCCTGATAGCCACCTTCAAAACACAATAAGTGAGGTTGCCTAATATTAGAATTGAACCCTGGTCAAAAGCAATACCTCCAACCCCATAAACTAAATATGAACACATTGGTGTTTTGAAGATAAAATTTTATTTTACTGACATGTCTGTAATGGGCGGACATAGTAGAAAAAAATTTGTCTAGAAGTTGCATAGGAGAAGGCCTCACCATCAGGCCTATCCAACGCACTAATACAAAACCGCCATATGAATAGTTTTTTTAAAGTGAGAGCATTTCAGTGTATTTGTGGTATGAGATTTCGTTTGTTGGATCATGTGATAAAATTTAAATTTAAGGGGCTAAAGATGTTCCGACCGTCTCACTCAAGACTTTTCCGTTGGCAGTCACCCACCATACCTAACCAGATCATATTTCCAACTGCCTAATCACTTTCTGCCGCATGTCTAATTTGTTTTTATTTTTTGGCTAGAGAAATTCTTAGGTGGGGGTTTCCCCACCACGTGGCTTTTTTTTTTTTTGAACCAAGCAATTCTCATTTAACTCAAACCAGAATGCCACAGATACATACCTTCCCTTGCCATCTATGGGCAAGTTTAGGACGTGGCATGCTAGCACCACCCATTAGACAATCAATGCTCACAAATGAGAGCAAGCTTATAACTATAAGAAATCTAGAACCCAATACATAGGCACAATTCAACAAAATATAAAAATCTCTCCTTGCTATCCAAGTTGGGCCTAGGAGATTTGGCTGATTCCAGCCTCCTAGATTCCAAATTCGAACCATATCTCAAAACATTGGGCTTCAAATCAGGATTTAACTGCCGCACCCAACTCTGTTTGAGCACCGAAAAGAAATTGAACACCTTAACACAATTGGGCCTTCAAAGTGATTTAGGCGCCCAAATGGATTTGGACACCCAAAACTTACGCCATTCAACAAATTTGGCCTCCAATTCGAATTGGGCCTCAACCATGATCTGGGCTCCCAACTCAGATTGCGCACACCTTCTCTTGCATCGATCTCCGTCACGGCCACCATTACCGCTGCACCTACTAGATGCATGCGCTCACATCTCCACCTTGGATCCTGAGACATTTCTCTCCACATTATCATAGACCGAAGAGCAGTAAGTCGCCAAGCTCCAGTAATCTTCTCTATTCTTGCCGGAACAGCCGCCATTCAAAACCTGTGCCCCAACATCGACGCCCAACTCAAAAACACCGCCAGACTGGCAATTCGATGCATGATATCACCCACACCCTCAGATCGGATCATTACCCTTTGCTTCCAGCCCGTATCAAAGACAAATCGGATCCACCTTTTCTTCGCTGGTCTGCGATTGTCAGAAGCCATTACTGGCCCCCGCCGTGGTTGTATCCGACTTGATTCCATCCTCGACTGCCACCTTGAGAGGCCAACAGCAGCGACGTCATTACCCACTTGGAGTTCGGCCCGGTGAGATGCATTGAAGGGGAAGACCGATGATTCCTTTGTTGCAGAGAGACGTTGGATTACTATGCTAAGGCAGCGAGAGGCAGATGATGATTGTCTGCTTAGTGCCGGCACTGTGTGCCGGTGATGGAGTCCTAGGCCATGGTGGCTAGGGTTTGCAAGCAATCTTAACCCCCGCAGTGAGGGCGAGAGTTGAGAGTCATCCCCCTGAGAGTGCTTAAAGAATTTTTTTCCCTAGCCGAGTAAGAACATGCTTCCCCACCACGTGGCTTTGGGGCCAACCAATCAGAAGAAAGAAAATTTTCTCTCTTTTATGAAATTGCTCTTGCTCCCTAAAGTGCAATACTCAAAACACCCCCCCTGTTGAGCAGTGATTGGTCCGCCCCACCACATGGCTTTAGGGTTACCCCACACAAGATTCTCTCTCTTGGCTGAAATCCGTCTAATTTGTATATTACACATAAGAAAACTCTCTCCCTCTCTCTCTCTCCCTCCCTCTCTCATTCGTTTAAACCCTTCAACACCCAATTTGAGTTTCCCAGGACATCGTTTGCTTAAACCCACTCTCTCTCTCTCTCTCTCTCTCTCGAAGCCATTGAACAAGACCTCAGTTTGCAGATTTTTCTCTTGGGTTCTAAACACATAACATTCCCAGCAGCTGCCCTGTCATTCCTCTCTTAGGTATGGGCCCTCTTTCTCATTTTAGTTGTTTCAGTATTTGATTTCTATGAATGTTTATGCAAATTCAACCTTAGGTTTCTTAAATCTTCATTTTGATAGCATGATTGATTCAGAATTTTTATTGGGTTTCCTTGAGTCCATCAACTCTAAATTGAATGCTTGCCAATTTCTATGGTTTCATATAGGTTTCAGAGAGAGGGAAAGGATCAAGCTTTATACTTTTCAAGTTTGCCATTGTGAAATCCAGAACTGGGGTGCTGAGGCTAATCATTTCTTTTATGGATTCTTTTTTCTGTTTCTATTTGCTTCACTTCAAAGCTTGGCTTGCTTTATTTCTTTCACTCATATATTCATAATAGGAAAAATTTCACAAATGGTCACTCAACTATGACTCATTCAACACTTTGGTCACTCAAGTTTCAAATATATTACTTTGGTCACTTGACTATTACACTCTCAATCACTTAAGTCACTTTGTTAATTTTTTTCATTAAAAAAAATTATAAAAAATACTCTTTGGGTGACTTAAATGATTGATAGTGTAATAGTTGAGTGACCAAAGTGATATATTTGAAATTTCAATGAGTCATAGTTGAGTGACCATTTGTGGAATTCTCTCATTCATAATATTGATTGAGATTTTCGATTTATGTATAACATGAATGCCATGTTAACTTTGGTGCAAACACTTGTAAAATGGATCAATCTTTTTATAAGCCAAGTGACATAACAAAGTCATGAGTTGATGCGCCTCAGGCTTCCCTTCAAAACTTTACACTCCTTCAGCCAAAACCGCAGACTCTCATCTGAATCAACTCTCCCTTATGGAACCTGTGAGCCACTCCCCACCCATCTCTTCCAAATTTGTCAAGAGCAATGCAGGCTTATCGAGGCCCACAAAGTGTGCGGTGAAATGTCTGAAAGAGAGCTGGCTCAATCTTCAAGAACCTGCAAGGCTATCCATGCCCAGGGCTTGAAATTTGAAGTTGGGTCGAAAGGGTTGCTAGGAAATGCTATTGTGGGTTTTTATGCCAAGTGTGGTAACCTGGGCTATGCTGAGAAGGCATTTAATTGCCGTGATAACAAGGATGTGTTTGCTTGAAACTCTGTCTTGTCGATGTATTCAGATAAGGGATTGCTCGAGCAGGTTTTTAACTCATTTAAGTCCATGTGGAAATGCAACGTTTTGCCGAATGAGTTCACGTTTGTAATGGTCTTGTCTGCTTGTACAAGATTGGTGAATATAGAGTATGGTAGACAAGTTCATTGCAGTGTAATTAAGATGGGGCTTGAGTTGGTATCATACTATCAAGGTGCACTTATTGATATGTATGCCAAGTGCACTTGTATAAGTGATGCTCGGCAGATATTTGACAGTGCAGTGGAGTTTGATACCGTCGCTTGGACAACAATGATTTCAGGGTATGTTCAAGTTGGGCTGCTTGAGGAAGCACTTAAAGTGTTTAAGGAGATGTAGAGAGTTGGCGGTGTTCTAGACCAAGTGGCCAATGTGACTGTTATAAATGCATGTGCTGGTCTAGGAAGGGTAGATGATGCATGCGACTTGTTCTCGCAGATGCCCAATCCAAATGATGTGGCATGGAACGTGATGATTTCTGGGCATGCAAAGAGAGGTTCTTTTTGTAGGAGAATTGGAATTGTCTGTTTATTATTGATAATAGGAGCCCTTATATAGGGAGTTACAACGTACATAAAAGGTAATAGAATCCAAATACATTGAATACCTAGAACCTTCTCCTATTACAACTCTAAACCCTAGTTTGTAGAGGCACACATAATGTCGACATCCTTCAACACTCCCCCTTGTGCCACTCAAACTTGGTGATGACGCTTTGATCGTTGCCTCACTAAAAACGTTGCCAGGTAACAAAAACCCTATGGGACAAAAATAACCCTGGTTGAAGGACAAAAAGAGCACAACACGTCCTTCACTCTTCGAGATCGAACATGTAGACATCATGCCTCCCCCTGATGTCAATATCTCCCCCTGATAGCTACAATCATGGGAGTTCAGATAACTTTCTCAATCCGATGCTCTTCACATGTTTCTCGAAGGTGGATTTTGGTAATGACTTAGTAAATAAGTCCGCTACATTATCCTCTGATCAGATTTGGTTCACTTCAATATTTAGAAGTGCTTGTTGTCATTTTGATGGAGGGGAGGAGGAGCACGGAAGGTGGCATTTTTCCTTGTGGGGTCTGATCTCACACTTCCGTCATTTCTTTTCTCTCTGTAGGGATAGAACAAGCCCATATCAATCGTACCTCTCAAATATCGAAAGATTGTCTTTATACCAATCTAATGGCGTTGCGTTGGCGCGGGGCTATATCTAGCCAACAAGTTCATAATAATTGAGGTGTTCGGTCTTGTATTGTGCTAAGTACAATAATGCGCCTATTGTACATAAGTAAGCACTTCTGCTATTAACACGTATTCGTCATCATCCCTGGGACGAAACGGATCCCTTTTAGGGCCAAGACTACGGACGACCATAGTGCATCATTGACTTTATCAAAAATGCGTAAGCATCTATTGACACGGTATACAAGTTCTGAATCTAGACAAAACCGTGTTCTCCCAAGGTCCTTCCTCTCAAACTCGGATTTCAGGTGTTCAGCGGTTTCCCTTAACTCTCAAGGGTTCCAATTATGTTTATCAACATAAACCGCGAAGATTGCAAATCCGGAACTTGTCATGGAAACGCGTGGGCATAGTTCATCATATCCTTTCCCAATCAAGTAGTCATTTTAGTGAGCATTTCAACCTCGTTGCAAATACGCTCCGTGGTCTAGAGCCACTTGACTTGGGTAAATGAAGTCCACAAGAACCTTCATTATATTCCGTATCTAGATCCTCATAGAGATACGTAGTGACCACATTTGTAAGCTGCATGTTCAGTTATTTGGAAACTACCAAACTGACAAGGTAGTGGAGTACAATGACATCCATTAAGAGAGAATATGTCTTCTCGTAGTCAATTCCAGGGCATTGTGAGAAACCTTGCGCCATAAGGCGAGATTACCATCTCTTTTTCTCATCATGCTATCTAACGAAGACCTATTAATGTCAATAGGTTTTATGTTAGGAGGTGTTGGCATTTCAGGCCCGAAATCCTTCCTCTTCGTTAGTGAATCCAATTCAACCTGGATCACATCTTTCCATTTAGGCCAATTTTCTCTACTTTGGCATTCTTCAACAGAGTAAGGTTCGATGTCATTGGTCTCAACAATTCCACGTCCTCATGTACACAAGTGTAGTTCGTAGAGATCTCTATATTCTCAGGAATTGGTTCTAACATCGAGGCGTCCCCCAACGATGTCTCTTGGACATAACCACAATCCCAAAATATTCTCATGAGACGGATTTTGAGTATCAATGATCAATGGATCAAGTTGTGCCAAACTCGCTCTCTTCTTAGGGCGAGAATCCATCGAACTTATAGGTCTCCTACTCTCTCTAGCGGAACCCATGGCCTATGACGCCATTATGCCACCTTTGTGGAGTCACCATACCACCATCCATGGTGGTGTTGTCGTACCCATCTTCTCTAGGTGGCACCATGTCCTCTTGTGGGGACATCAATCCTTGCAAGCATGTTTGCAGCAAGTATATGTGATCTTGTCACTTTTAGGGGATCAAGATGAGACATAGTGGGGACAGACCACGACAATTCCTGTCATTCCTGTTGAACATTGAAGTTCTAATCTCCCCCTAACGATGGGAAGACTGTCTCATCAAGATGAGACAATTCGCAAATCCAGCGAAATAGAGATCGCCTGTCAAAGGTTCTACATAGCGGACTTATAGTTGGAGACTCATGTCCAACAAATATATATATGCATTCGTTGCAATGACTCATGTTGATGCGCTGTGGCGGCGCAATTGGCACATGAACCGCACACTCAAATATGCATAAATACGAGATATTAGACTCGAACCCAGTCACTAGGTGTAACGCAAATAAAAGTTGAGTGGCTGCTATGAGTCGTAGACGAATTAGCATAGCTGCATGCGATATTTCATAACCCAAGCGGAAAATAGTGGTGCGCATTACCAAAGTCCAGGCTAACATCTATACGGTCCGCAAGTTGGTTGATCAAATCCACATAATTCCCTTAGATTCTTTGTGAGAATGGAATTATTTTCTCAATCTCCTTTGCATAGGATGGTCCCAATCCTAAATAACAGGCTTTACAGAATGAAACATGGGCCTTATAATCAACCAATAAAGGTTTTGGTTAAGCCACAATGTCACAATGGAATTGAGAAGTAGGGAGAGGAGCTGAATAAGGGTTTATGGCGTCAATGCCATATATTTGCTGCAGGGGGTAGGCGGCACTGGCCATGTGTGGCCTGTCTGTGAGCAATCATGGCGCCATGAGGAGCATGTGCAGCTCCTCCTCGAACCAATTCTTGGTTCTTACTTTTCTTCGTTCTGAAAATGGATGTCCTTGTAAAGTTTTTAATACACGGATTATCATGTCAAAGCCTATATGTGTCAGAATCCCATAAGTTGTCTCTCATGACATGGTTGGATTCAATAACTCGAATAGTGGTTGCAAACAACCCACTAGAGCGACACATAAGTTTCTCTAATACTCGTTTATGTTCGTAGTCATTAGAGGTGATGCAAAGGAACTCTGTCCATTCTCATAATGTGTTTCTACATGAAAACCATTGGCTCTTATATAATAAAGTCCGAATTAAGGTATGTCCAAGACATTAAGGAATCGACACTTTATTAATAGCCAATGATTACATCAAAGTTTCTTAACCAAAGTCTAATCCAAAAATAAAAGTAAACTTAGACAGATTGTAGTCACTCAATCCGTTCGGCGACTCCAATCAAATATGACCAGGAAAGTAGGAAGAGATGTCGGTGGAGCGGGGCTCTCTTAAGTACCACTAATCTCAATTACTTTCCTAGACATCATACTTAATTAGGTGAGCCAAGTGAGAAAGAGTTAAAACAAAATGTCATTTATTGATTTAAGGCATAACTGCCATTACATAATTCTTGGAAAAATAAAAGACTATTCGAAATAAAAATCTGCGGCATTTTGTCTTTATCGCCAGATTTAAAGTCTTTTTGAACTCGATGTCTTGATCACTATGAGGCAGCTACCTTCTTAGGTACATTGCAAACTCAGGCCCATTGATCAGACGTTCCATATCAGAAATAGATACCATGAAGAGGACTCTCCCTTGATTGAGGCGCATTGGCGCAATGTGCATGGTCCCTAGGACCTGAGGCGTTGGAAGATTATGACCATGACCAACGTTGGCTCTATGGTTTCCAACCCTTAGTCCCTCAAAATCACAGCTCCTACGGTGGCGTGATTGTCGCCTTTGGCAACTACCTTCCTGAGCATTTAGATCATATTGTTCTTCTGTGATCGTCTTGCCATAGAAGCGCATCATTCCTGTGATGCGGAGAGCTTCCAAATAAAATTGTATGACTGTATCAAAGTCAAAGAAGCGAAGATGATTCCATTCTGCTTCTAAATTCGGAAGGATGGAGTCACGAACATTGCCAAGACGTTCACGAAGCGCTTGCCAAAGCTTTATGGCGCTATCCTCATTCATGAACTCAAACTGGAGGTCTCTATCCATATAACGCATCATTAGGGCAAGTGCCCTGGAATTGTCAATCTCAGTTTGAGGGTCTGGAGCAGTTCCTTCAGAACAAAGCTCTTGGATTGTGTGCAATAGATCACGGGAAATAAGATGGAGCTCAATGTCCTGAGCCCACAATATGTATCTTTTGCCTGCATAATCCAATGGAACAAAATCGAGTATGTTCGAGTTTGACATCCTGAAAAAAGGTGAAACAAGAACGAATTAGTTTTGGAGCTAAACTTCCACGAAAACTAATAATAATAAGATTTTCGAGCTATGATACCAAGAAATCAATTTCCAAGAATAATTGGATTAGACCAAACAATGATGTTTTAATATGGTCACAATTTGATGCTTACGGACGCTCTTAGTCCAAGTATTATGAACACTCTTAGTTCATACGAACGCTCTTAGTTCGTTTATCATGAACACTCTTAGTTCATTGGTTACGAATGCTCTTAGTTCGTTAAGCATGAATCCCCACAATTCCGCTTATTAAATAATCAAACCCTTGTTTGTATTATACAAATCCTGCAGCAAATAAAGGAATTTAAAAGACAGGAAAGAAGAAACTTTAATTACAAAAGCTTACTTGATGATTCGGGGCTTGAGAACACGCGCGTGTTGGAGCAAGCGTGTTAGGGCAGCAGCAACAACAATTGGCAGCCGGAGGTGGTTGACTGAAAGTCGTTGCCGGAGGTGGTTGACTGGAAGTCTTTGCCGGAGGTAGTCACCGAGAAAGCTTGGCTTGGTGGGCTGCCCTTTCCTCTTTTTTTTCTTCCTTTTTACTTTCTTTCTTTCTTTTGGTTTGGCCCAGGCCTGCCTTTCCCCTTTTTTTTCTTTTCTTTTCTGATTCGGCCCAAGCCCGCACCTCCTTTTTTTTTTTTTTTTTTCTGGCACTTGGGCCACCTAGGCTGCCCCTTTTTTTTTTGTAGTCTTCTGGGGCCCACTTCTCCTTTACTTCTTCTTCCACGTTTTCTTCTTCAGGGGCCCACTTCTCCTTTTCTTCTTCTCTTTCTTCTTCTTCCACGTTTTCTTCTCTTTCTTCTTCTCTTTTGACAGTGGGAGTTGCTGCTGCGTTGCAGGGCAGCAGGGAGGCAGCAACGTGTGCTCGGGCTGGTGCGCAGGTGTGCGTGGGCTGGTACGCAGACTGGTGCGTGGACTAGTGCAGCAGCAGTAGCAGGCAGCGTGGTGTGCAGGGAGCAGCAGGTTGGGCGCTGGTCGCTGGGTGCGCGGGTAAGGCAGGAAGGATGCAGCAGCACGGGAGCAGGAGGTTGCAGGTCGTGTGGCAGATGGCTGGGGCAGCAGGGGCTGCGGCAAAATTTGTGAGAGAGAGTTTTTAGGTTTTTTTTTCTTTTGGGCTAGGGTTAGAACTCATGCTGATAACGTGTTGTAGGAGAATTGGAATTGTCTGTTTATTATTGATAATAGGAGCCCTTTGATTTGATGCCTAAAATGCAACTTACGCGCAACAAGGACACGGTCATCAAAGAATTGGGAAATATTTAAACCCGGAAATATCGTACCTCGGGGATCTTGAGCTAACTCAAATCCAATGGTTTATGGGTCACAAAAGTCACTTGCTAAACTAAAAGAAAAATTGTAAAATGGCTAAGTGAGACACCAAGTCTCACTCATGCAGGGCTTAGGTCTCCCGAAGCCAAAAAGTAGCCAAGAACTAACCAAAATAAATTGGTAGGCTCAAGGCCTTATGGTACTTACAATGAAAAATGTGAGCAAATATTTGGGGGAATTAATTTTTGGTTTTGGAAATTAAAAACTAGGAAATTAAAATTTGCAAAAAAAAAAAAAAAAAAAAAGAAGTAAAGTGCTAGAAATTTAAAGGTTTGGAAAACAATGGACAAAATTTGGGTACTAAAGCATCCACTCTAGCAATCATTTACCGTAACAACACAATTTTGGCACACAACAAAAGGGAAATGGCGCAATCCCTAACTCTAAGCCGGACTAGGGCCTTAGAGTGATAATGCAAATCCGGACTAGGGCATTCACATTCTCATAGTACAAAAATAATGCAAATCCGGACTAGGGCATTCACATTCTCATCACACACACATTAAGACCGGACTAGGGCTCTTAACATGCGTAAAATGGCATTAAGTCAATTTTTAGAGACTAACAATTTGCTCATGACAACATACTCATTCATAAAATTAAGCCACTAATTAAATGAATTTCACGATGAGGACAAGAACTAGTCATAAAATTGGCTAATTTCTATAACAAATTCCCATAGAAAATTACGCAAAGTCATAAACAAAAACCACAACACACTTTCATTAAGCACCAAAAATTAATGTCATTACATGGTAAAAATTGCTAGGGCATCAAGCCCTAGACCCAAATAAGAAACTACTCACAATCCATCAACATACCCATAAAGAAATTCATCAATTACAAGAAATTAAAGCAAGAAGAGAGTAAAGAAAAGAGAGAGACCAACACTAATCACAACAACACTAGAGAGTGAGCATGACTAGCTTGGAATTACACTCTCTCTTGTACCTATAAATCTGGAATTATGAGGAATTGATGAACTTTGGGTGAGTGATGATGAAGAATAGTTGAGAGGAGAGGGAGTGCTGGTAGAGAGAAAAAGAATGGGTCTTGGTGCGGCGCTGTAGCTGCTGTCCGAGAGAGTGATTGAGTAATGGAGTGAGGTCGGCTACCCTCTCAAGAAAGAGGAACGGAATGGAATTATATGTGGGTGTGTGGTCTCGGCCTCCTTCAATTGTGAGGGAGAGGGATAATTATATATGTGGCTGAGAGAGAAGGAGAAAGGATCATGGTCATGTGCTGCACGTGACCAAAAAGAAAAAGAAAGAGGAAAAGATGGCTGAGACGTCATCAGCATGCCATCCCACAATTAAGCTTAATTGTTAAGGGTGATGTCATGATGACATCATCCATTAGTATTTTTTTTTTTTCTTTTCTTCTTTCTTCCTTTTTCTTCTTCTTCTTCTTTTCGTCTTCTCCTCTTCTCTTCCTAATATAGTTCTGCACATAATCGCGGAGGCAATTAGATTCCGCTCCCTTGATGGAGTTGACCATGTTGACCCGCTTTGACTATTTCGTCTTTTTGTCAGAAATTTCATTTTGCTCAATTTTCTGCCATTTTTCTCTTGATTTCGGCAATTCCGCTTATTTCCTACACAACAAATAAAATTGGATTAACTGCATTATAATTGGCTCAAGTATTAGCATATTTCTAGTGTTTTGGATACAATTACATGCATTAAAATGCTTGTAATCACCCTTATATAGGGAGTTACAACGTACATAAAAGGTAATAGAATCCAAATACATTGAATACCTAGAACCTTCTCCTATTACAACTCTAAACCCTAGTTTGTAGAGGCACACATAATGTCGACATCCTTCAACAGTTATGAGGTGGAAGCTGTTAACTTTTTCCTGCAATGGTTGATATGTACGCTAAATTAGGGGATCTGAAGGAAGTAAGGAACCAATTTGAGCTCATAAGCAATCGAGACAATGTATCTTGGAATGCAATTATTGTTGGATATGTGCAGGAAGAAGACGAGGACAAGGCTTTTTGTATGTTCAGAAGAATGATATTGCATAGGATTGTGCCTGATGAAGTATCCTTGGCTAGTATACTAAGTGCTTGTGCAAATGTTCAAGCACTGGACATGGGACAGCCAGTCCACTGTCTCTCGATTAAAATTGGTCTAGAAACAAGCCTTTATGCTGGGAGCTCCCTTATTGATATGTATTCCAAATGTGGGCTAATTAGGGATGCACGAAGTGTTCTTGATTTCTTGCCCCATTGCAGTGTGGTCTCGATGAATGCTCTGATTTCTGGCTTTGTTCATAGAAACTTCGAAGAAGCAGTAAACATATTTCGTGAGATGCAGGATATTGGATTGAACCCATTTGAAGTTACTTTTTCAAGTCTTTTAGATGCATGCAATGGACCTATTATGCTACCACTGGGAAGACAAATCCACAACATAGTACTAAAGAAAGGCCTTTTGTTTGATGGTGACTTCTTAGGTGTCTCTCTTTTGGGAATGTATATGAATTGCCAAAGCAAAATAGATGCAACCAGTCTTTTCTTAGAATTCCCAAAGCCAAAAAGCAAAGTATTATGGACCTCTATGATTTCAGGACTCAGTCAAAATGATTGTATAGAGGAGGCATTGCAGTTGTATCGAGAAATGCGTAGTGATAATGCCCTACCAGACCAAGCAACTTTTGCCAGTGTTCTTCGAGCATGTTCTGTTATATCTTCTTTACAAAATGGTAGAGAGATCCATTCTCTCATTTTTCATACTGGTTTTAATTTGGATGAGTTAACATGTAGTGCCCTGGTAGACATGTATGCTAAATGTGGGGATGTGAGAAGCTCTGTGCAAGTTTTCCAAGAAATGGGTACTAAGAATGGTGTTATTTCTTGGAACTCAATGATCATTGGTTTTGCTAAAAATGGGTATGCAGAAGATGCATTTAAGATCTTTGATGAGATGAAGCAATCTCATGTTGAGCCTGACGACGTCACATTTCTTGGTGTTCTCACTGCATGTAGTCATGCAGGGAAGGTGGCTGAAGGTCGTGAGATCTTTGATTCTATGGTCAATTATTATTCTATTCAACCCAGGGTTGATCGTATTTGCTGCATGCTTGATCTTCTGGGCAGATGGGGTTTGCTTAAAGAAGCAGAGGAGTTTATTGATAGGCTAGATTTTGTACCAAATTCTATGATTTGGGCCACACTGCTTGGTGCTTGCAAACTACATGGAGAAGACATAAGGGGTCGGCGTGCGGCTAAGAAACTGAAGGAGTTAGAACCACAAAGTTCGTCCCCATATGTGCTACTTTCTAGTATGTGTGCTGAATCTGGAAACTGGAATGAGGCTAACTCTTTGAGGAGGGAAATGAAAGAAAAAGGGGTGATTAAGTTGCCTGGATTTAGTTGGATTTCTGTGGGACAGAGGACAAATTACTTTGTTGTTGGGGACAAGTCTCATCCAAGTGCTGCTGAAATTCATGTCGCTTTAAAGTACTTGACAGCAATAATGAAAGGAGAGGGTTGTGTTTTTGATGAAACAGATTCTTTGTTGCATGAAGAAGAGTGAGAGATGTCCTTTTGGTAATCTGAGGCTGACAATGCAACTCCCTTAGCAAGAGTGCAAAGTACATTAGAATTACTTTCCCAGTAGTATCCTGCAATGATGCTTTGCAGTTGCAAATCTAATCTTTCTCTCTCTCTTGCTCTCTCCCTCACTCAAATATATTTTGGAGTTCCCCTGATAAGGGATTCGCAGCTGAGGATCTGATAATTGGGCAACCTGGTTAACAGCAAGTCAAGTTCAGGCAGTATGCAATGTATGTTCATGTGGATATCAATTACTGGTGGAGCTTGTTTTACTACTTTTTAAAAGCACAGAGATGCTGGCAAGAAAGTACCTCACTATTTGATTTAGTGATGGGTTTGTTTCTCTGGTACCACAGGGAATCCAGCCAACATATTTGGAATTTGGAAACTGTGAGCCTCTTTGCATTCCTCATACAAATTCTGATTTTTTAATTCACTATTTCAATTATATTATGGTTCTTTCTTTATGAAGGTATATTCGAAGGTGTTTCTTTGTTAATTTTTATTGCTCATGCTCCATTACGATGTTGAAGGTTCACTTCATTATGTCTACTATGGAACTCTTGTTCTAAGAATTTCACAGATTTAATTTCGTATTTTTCATTTTTATAGTTTCCTCAATGGAACTTGAATAGTATGCATTTAAACACAAAACATGTTCCTATTAATTGCGAGTAATATGGGAAATAACTTACTTTATAAGATACGAAGAACCGAAGGCAGGCTTATGTAGAACTTTAAGAACTTGGGATCTCACCATAGCCACTTCATCTCCAACCTTTTAAAATTGAAAAAGTTCCATTTTCTCTCAGCATGTTATTCCCTTCAATAGATGAACAGATTTCAATTTAAATATAATAGTTTATTCTTCATATTGTATAATTTGTACATGCACCAAAGCAATTCGATTACCATGCTTGTTCTGTTTAGAGCTCAGTAGCCACTCCTGCTTTAATCTTCCTTGTTCATATTTCATTAGCTGTGAACTTCTTGTCCACAGCTTTTGTTTCTTGTTTCTGGTTCCCTCTTCAATGAAATTTTGTGTCTTAAAAAAAAACAGAGAGAGTGTCATGTAATCTTAGTAGGATGTTCTTTGTGATAACCAAGATAGATAGTCCAGCTTGATAGTCCAGATTGCGGGTACTTCAATATCATTTACTCTATGAATCAATGGCAGATCCTAAATCAAAGAGTATTGATTTCCTGATTGTTATCTGTTTCTTGTATTTGCTTTCAATCCAACATATTCTGTAAATCAATCAATCAGTTCTTACCTTAGATAGACTATAGTTCTTGTATAAATCTAGGCTTTGTACTGTAAAGCAATCATAAAATTACAATAGATTATTCCAATCTTTTCTTCTGTTCTTTATGGTATCAGAGCGGGTTACCCACGTGTGCATGTCTAACGGCCACACGGGCTCCACGTCACCCAAAGTTGTCAACGTGTATGGCTTGAAAATTTACCACACGTGCGGGGGCGTGTTGAGAATATATACATCCCACATGGGAAAAATGGGACATTGCCTATGAGTTTATAAGGGTTTGGGCCACTCCATCCATTGCCAATTGGTTTTGGATGTGAACCCGAGATTACTTTATCACAATCAAAATTGACCTAACCAACTATCCCATATGGCTTGCTCAGATCACTCCTATTCTGAAAAGTCGCAAACTTTGGGGTTTTGTTGATGGTACCAATCCATGCACCCCCTTGCTTCCTGCAAGACAAGGAAGGTAACCTCATTGATCAAGTCAATCCCAACTTCGAGCCTTGGCTTCTACAAGATCAGATGGTCCTGAGTTGGATCAATGGTTCCCTCACCCCCAAAGTCCTCTCTACTGTAGCCTGCTCCACCTCTTCTCAAGCTACGTGGACTGCCTTAGCAACCCGATTTGCTTCTCAATCCCAGCACCATGTTCTTCAACTCCGTGCTGATCTTCTTCGCATCACTAGAGGTACTCTATCTATTTCAGATTACCTGGACAAACTCAATTCCATTGCCTACAACTTGGCCCTTACTGGTTCTCCAGTTCCTGATGGGAATCTTGTCAACATTATCATGTCCAATGTTGGCCCTCTCTATGAAACAACAATCAGCTCTGCTCAAGCCTATGATTCTCCTATCACTTATGAAGCCCTTGAGGCTCTTCTCCTTAGTGCGGAACACTGTGTCTCTGAATATACTCTTCCCGCTTCTATCGAAGGTATCCATGCACTTCTTGCCTCTCACTCTAGTGGCCGAGGTCAGAACTCATTCATCTCTGGCCGTGGGGGTTCCAACCGTGGCGGCTCGCATCCTCATGGAATCCCAGGCTCCGGTTCTTCTCACTCTAGAGGTCGTGGTACGTTCTCTCATTCTCGTGGCTCCTCTGGGTCTCGTAGATCTTCCATCTTGGGTCCAGCCCCAGGTACCACTTCAAGCAATGGTAACCCCTTCTTCAATACTGGTCGCATTCAATGCCAAATATGCTCTCGCCCTGGCCACTTCGCTATTGACTGTTTCAACCGTCTCAATTTATCTTATGAGGGTCGTGTCCATCTTCTCGGCTCACTGCCATGACTGCTCATCACTCTCCTCCTGAAGAAACATGGTTGACAGACACCGGGGCCAATTCTCATGTCACACCGACCCTAGGTAATATTGCTTCTCCTAAAACTTATAAAGGTCTTGATAACCTTGGTGGAATTAATTCTGATTCTGGATTATCTATGAAACACATTGGCTCTTCTAAGCTTCATTCTTCCTCTTCCTCCTTTCATCTCAATAATATTCTTCATTGTCCCTCTGCATCTACTAATCTTCTCTCTGTCTACAAATTCACTATTGATAATCATTGTTATTTTATCTTCTATCCTAATTACTTCTGTGTTAAGGATCTGAAGACGGGGAAGATGCTCTACCACGGGAAGAGTGAAAATGGCCTTTATCCATTCCGGTTTCCTTCCCAAACATCCAAAGTCTCTAGTTCATTGGATTATGTTGGCATATACTCTCGCAAGCGTACGAATCGTGTCAAGTAAGGGAAGTATTTGGACCTTAGTTATCGTACCTCGGGGATTAGGTGTTGGACCTAACCAAGGTAATTGGCGCTAGAATAACTTAAAAGCATACAATGAAAAATAAAAATAAAATAAAGTAAAATAATATTCACAAGGCACCAAGCCTTGGCAATGCTCGGCTTAACTCACACTATGCCTAATCAAAGCCACTAACTTGTAGCCCAAATGTGTTATGCACAATGGAAGGTAGAATTTTGTTTGGGAGTTTTGAATTGAGAATTAACTAAATTAAATGCAAACTAAAATAAAAGCAAACAACTAATTATCAAGCAAGAAATTAAATTCGGATTTCAAATTAATAGAAACATGGGAGTGTCGGGTGATTCACACTAACTATCTTGTAAACATCGGTGCCAATTAATTTCACAAATGCATGCATTTCCTATATGTGTCGAGTCCCGTATCTAGTACCGGTCAAGGCTACTAAACCAATTATCCTTTCGGTGTATTGACTATGCCGCTTAAGGCCACAATCAACTCTCTAATTTGGGCATTACGCCGGTTAAGGCCACAATATCCAAAATTAAAGGCCTAGAGAGCAAGATAATAGAGACCCAAGCAAGCTTAGCTACAATTAAGCTAGCTAATGGTCACCACACTTAAATCCTAGATGCAACAAGACTAATAAGTTGTCAATTTATCAATCTATTCATCACAATTGCCCACAACATAATTTCAAAGGTTCACAAAGCCTAGAAACATGCCTCTAAGGACCAATAAATTCGGATTTAAAGCATACACAACGAAAATTGCATTTATTAAAAGTAAAGCATCAACATTTATAGAGTAGAGAGGGAACACAAGTTAAGCTCACAATTTGATAGAGGAGAGAGGGAAGACAAGTTAAGCTCACAATTTGCTATAGGCAAACAGGAACCCAACTTGATATCAAGCCACCACTCTTTACCAAAAGTAAAATCTCTTTGTATTGATGAGCAATTAATGGTGTGGGTAGTAAAAGCCCCTTGATTTTTCCTTGAAAAATGGTCGAGAATGATAAATTGGGAAGAGAGAGAATGAGAGAGAAGATGGAAAATGGAGGAGAGGTCTCTAAATTCGGCCTAAAGGCCTAGGGTATAGAAAAATGAGTCTTAAGCTTGTAAAATGTGTGTGCAAAGGTGCTTAAATACCCCATTGGGTTCAACAGTCAAGATTGGACGTGTACCCTAGATCCAAGGGCTAAAAAATAAGTAGAAAATGGGTAAAATGAAAAGACTAAAACAGCCTAATAAAAAATGTAGAGAATTAGAAGATTAGAAAACATTTTGGAAAATATAAAGAAAACCGGAGGGTAATAGTGTAAGTGAGTGTGTGTCTAGTGTGAACACAAATAAATATCTCATCCACATGTGTGATGTGTGTAAGGTGTGATCCACTATTATTATTGTCATTACATCCATTTTGGAATTTAAAATTTGAATACAAAGATGTAACACAAATGGGCTTGGGTCTTCACTTGTGCTTCTTTGGTCTTGGGCCTTGGACTTCATGCTATCGGATCACGTTGACTTGGTTGATCCGGTGGTCAACCGGTTGACTTTTTGTCCTTTAGTCGGAGTTGACTCTAATTTGCTCGAAGTTCGCACCATTTTCTCTCAATTTTTGCAACTCCGCTTATTACCTACAAATAAATAAAAATGGATTAATCACATAATAATTGACTTAAAGATTAGCTTAATTCTAGTATTTAGAGTGCAATTACGCGCATAAAAATTCGTTTAATTACCAGTATCTAACCCAAAGATAGAGCCACCACCAGTCCCAACCTCGAAAGAAAAACCACAATGCCTTCCCATAGCTAGCATGCCTAGATCTAACCCCAATAGAGACCAACTTTGGCGTCAAACAACACCACTGTTGTCCTAAAGATCGTACACCATCATGCCACCCTGCCAATCCGTGCCTCCCCTGATTTCTCCCGCCGCCATACGGTGGTACTCCGACAACTAGCTTTGCCGAAATCCCTCCCCAAACCTAGTTACATACTCCAACTCCTTGTCTGCCCAATGAGAACACCAAACCAGGCTGCTCCAACAATCTCGTTACAGCCCACCACCGAGCAACAGACAACTTTGTGGTCGACTCCAAGTCTTGGAACTCAGGTAGACAACGTCGTCCCCCACCAGCGTCGAGCCCCCACGCATCTGTACCGTAACCCAGCTCCACCATGGAATCTGTCTGAGAGAAAGAAAACCAGATACCGCAACCATAAAACCCGATCACCATCTTCCGCCAACCAAAAACCATCCCGTCCGGCCACCATACTCCGACGAGGCTGGAAGCCATCGTCAGTGAGAGGGCACCGCCAGACAGGCACCGAAAACCCTTTTATTCCCAACCCTAATCTCCCCTGTTTTTGCGGAGCCGCCCCTTTGACAAGTACTCTTAATGTTAGGTCCCGTCTTGGACTCTTGGCTAGACTCTTCCCACACATTTATGTTAGTTCAACTTCTGTTTGAACTAAACGAACCAGTGAGTCGTATAATGTCGATTATCTATAATAATTAACCATCATTTATGGAGGTAGGAGGTTCCAACCTCACTGATATTATGAGATGAGCGGGTAGATTATGGGAAATAAAAAGATCTAACTAAACAAGCCCATTGAAGTCGATCCGATAAAAAAAGCTAGCTTTAGAAAATCTTTCAAGCAGACCTCTAATAAGTTTTTTGTTTTTGGTTTGAAGCCAAGTTTAAGTTTAAGGAAAAAAAAAAAGTTCAAGCTTGAGCCATGCTTGAGCATATAAAAACCGTAGGTGTCGAGCTGTGACTTGGATCAATTGTTTATAATGATGGTTTAGCTAGTAGATTGCAGACTTACTCATAACCTGGTCCCAATAACATTCAAATTAAGGTCTACAAATGCTTGTGCAAGGTGTACTAAAGCATATGGCTAGAGAAATATATACAGATCTTTGTGTGGTTTAATTAACGTAATAATATTCTAATCATATAATATGATTAGTTTCATCAGTCTCACTTAATTATGACCTTTTGACTTCTAGAAAGTCACCTGCAGCCATGAAACTAGTTCAAGAGCAATACTTTTTGGTTTGAAAATCACATTGTCAACAAAATCAGAATAATTTGTACATGTATGTATTGAATTTGAACATATATAACTACTGCATGCTAACATCTACCTGTCACTTTGATGGAAAAAGTTAGCAACGACTTCTCTAATTTACTTATTAATAAACTACAAACCTTGCTTTATATATAGTTCTTAGTTCCTAGTTCCCCCATATATAAAGCCCAACCTATTACCAAGTTCAATCACAATTAGCTTCTCATTTCTATATCTCTTCTCATTCAGCTCTGCATCATACATTCAAGCTTAGTTAAGTGTAAATTTACTCAAGTGATTCAATCAAGATGAATAGATCGAGAAGTGATTCGACTGCAATCAACATTCAGCCAGAGTCATCATCGAGAAGTAGGCAGTTTGCTGCCAAAGGAGAAGCATATCATGTGATGAGGGTACTAGCTGCTGATCCCAAGCATGCATGATCATGACAAGGGAGCTGGGATGAAGAAGGGGGTTGCTGTAATCGACTTCATTCTACGGCTAGGTGCCACGGCAGCTGCTCTAGGCGCCACCGTCACCATGGCATCCAGCGAGCAGACTCTTCCTTTCTTCACACAGTTCTTTCAATTTCAAGCCGGTTATGACGGCTTGCCCACTTTCACGTACGTGCATGTTTGCCTCTTAATTATCTATTAACATCGCACGTACTTGTTGCACAAAAGTATTCCACAAAATGATCAAAATTTACAAATTTGCAGGTTTTTCGTGATAGCTAGCAATGGCCATAGTGAGTGGCTACCTGGTCCTCTCTTTGCCCTTCTCCATAGTAACCATTATCCGTCCAGTGTCCACTATTAGTTGTTCCGAGGAATCCCTTGCTTATTTTCGACACTGTAAGCTAACTCTATTTCCAACCTATTAGTTATATCGATCAGCATTTCAACTAATGTACCAGTAATAATCCTACAAGGGTCATATATAGTCACAGACTCAAATGTGAACTATTCTCTTGTATGTGCGATATAACCATGCAAATGAGTACACTTCTTATCCATATATCGTCGGCAATGTGCTACAAATAATTTTATCTATATAGACGTTTCGCGCCCATATATATGCTTTTTTTTAAGGTCTATATGTTGACATATAAGTTGTTCATTTGTGGTAGCTGGCGCTTACTCTGAACACTTCAAGTGCCGCCGCTGCGGCTGCCATAGTCTACTTGGCCCACAATGGGAACTCCGATGCAAATTGGCTTGCTATCTGCCAACAGTTCGGTGATTTCTGCCGGCAATCTAGCGGGGCTGTGGTTTCAGCATTCGTTGCAGTTGTTATCTTCACTGTGTTGATTATGCCGTCTGCTAGTGCCCTCCGAAGAGCTTAAGATCATGGAGCTGGTTAAGTGTACGTACGAGATTGATGCTGTTGCTTTTGGATGTTTCTTAAATTGTTGTGTTAGTGTTTGGGAGAGCATAGGTAATTGATTGTATGGCAGTCCATCAACTAAATGGAAATTGCTCTAATTATGTACATGAATCAGAATTAAAACTAGTTTCATTACTAAAATACCCCTACAAAAATGAATGTTCATGAGAGAGGTATATATATTTCTAAGGTTATGGGTAATTTGAGGTTATTGAAAATACGTAAGGATATTTTGGGTTGAAAAAATGCATTCCTGAGACTTTCATTCTTAAACCACACACCTTCTTGGTTATCAAACTCCGGGTTATTCAGGAATCCATTGCTAACAATAAGGTGAGACCCAAACCCAATTCAATACCTATATGTTAGTAAACACAGGAAAACTCATACATTAGAGTAATTCCTTTTATTTCCATTCTTATACCAATTAAGTAAAGTGCCAAGTGAATTTTTTTTTTTTCATTCCAAAAATATCTAGTGAGGGCTTGAGAGCTATGAAATTATATGTCGGAGCTAACGCATTTTCAAGTCCAATAATTATTAGGGCAATGATATGGTGTTA
Source organism: Rosa lucieae (assembly GCA_024704745.1). Taxonomy (NCBI): domain Eukaryota; kingdom Viridiplantae; phylum Streptophyta; class Magnoliopsida; order Rosales; family Rosaceae; genus Rosa; species Rosa lucieae. The sequence goes on from CM045497.1 coordinate 37,729,892, forward strand.
AAAATGAAACTAGCCTACTGCAAATCAAATGCAGAACATATATATAAACTAAATATATATTTCTATGTTAAACTAAGATCAAATATAGAGTTTAAGTAATAGACCAGTTTGATTGTTGTTGTCCATTCCTTCTCCAAGATCCATCGATAAGTCTCCTTGTATTGATGGGAATATATATAGGGAGATTAGTTTATGTTCTTGCAGGGGAATCAACAAATCTGTAGGACAGTTTTGTAACTGCTTTGCAGTTATAGCAGTTCCTTCCATCAAGGAAACTGTTTATAACTCCTTATCTAGTCAGACAAGGTCTTATCTTAATCAATGCATAATTTGAATGTTTGTATTCAAATCAGATGGCTTTAATTAAGTGTTTATCAATGATTTCATAACTTAATTAAATCACCAATGCTTTATTTAAATCCCAATAACTTAGCTTCATTTCTTTGTCTGCTGCTGCAACTCATGTTCATACCAGCTTCATATATCTAGTTCAATATGATCTTACAATCTCCCACTGAACTAGATATATGTCTAAATGTAAAAATGAAATAAACTATTGCTGTAGTGTGCACTGGATTTAAATAACATTAATCTGATTCTCAAAATTCTGTCAATTGCAATCAACTGTGCTGAATCACAAGAGTTGCAATGTGTTAACAACACAAGGTTTCTTGAAATCACACCACAGTGATTACAATTACATGAATTACCACAAATGCAAAGAACTTAATATGCTTAACATATATTGTAATCAACAATTCCTTAAGCATTATTGACTCCAGATTATCTTGGAATAAGTCTAGTGCTCACTGCATAAATTACTGATTCATATCAGTACCATATGTATACCCAAAATAGTTATGCAGATACAATACTTAGTTCAATTTATGCTATATATAAAAGATTAATAGACTCAAACGTAATAAGTAAATTACTTGAATATTGTAGCACTTAATAATACTGCAAACATTACACAGTAAACCTACAATTTCAATAACTTAAGCATCAATACTAGACAACACTCCCATCTTCTTAACATGCTCCACAAAACAAGCAACTGGTAAAGCCTTTGTCAAAGGATCTGCCAATTGTTCCTTTGTTCCTATCTTCACAATTTCCACCTCTTTGTCTCTCACACTTTCTCTTACAGAGAAGTACTTCACATCTATATTCCTAGATGCTGAAGTTCTTTTGTTGTTCTTTGAAAAGAAAACTGCTGCTGCATTATCACAATATATAGTCATTGGTTTTGCTGCAGAATCAATAATCTTCAGTTTTGAAATAAAGTTCTTAAGCCACAATGCATGAGCTGTTGCTTCAAAGATAGCAATATATTCTGCTTGGAATGTTGATGTTGCAGTTAATGATTGCTTGCTTGTTTTCCAAGATATTGCTCCATCAGCAAGCATAAAGATGTATCCAGATGTCGACTTTAAATCATCTGGATCCTGCTTGTAAGAAGCATCTGTAAAGCACTCTACCTTCAGTTCTTGATCTTCAACTCTTCTGTAGACTAACACATGATCTCTAGTTGCTTTCAAATACCTCAAAACCTTTTTCCCTGCAACCCAATGTTCATGTCCTACATTGGATTGAAACCTGGATAAGCATATTGACCTCAAAAGCTATGTCAGGTCTTGTGCAGACCTGAGCATACATTAAACTTCATACCAGCCTTGCATATGGAACATTTTCCATGTTTTTCTTTTGGAAATTGTTTTGTGGACATTGACCCTTGTGAAGCTTATCACCTTTTGACATTGGTGATTCGCCATTTCTCCCTTTCTCCATGCCAAATCTATGCAGTATTTTATCCACATAATGCTTCTGAGATAATCCCAACACATGTTTGCTTCTGTCCCTCTCAATTTCAATACCAAGTACATAGTGTGCTTCTCCCATATCCTTCATGTCAAAATTCATTTGCAGAAATTCTTTGGTTGATTTCAACAAGGCTACACTGTTTGTGGCAAGTAGAATATCATCAACATACAAAATTAAAAATATCAAATAACTCCCACTGATCTTGCAATATATGCATTCATCAAGTTTATTCTCTTCAAATCCAAAATCTATGACCACTTTGTCAAATTTCAAGTACCATTGTCTGGAAGCCTGCTTTAATCCATAAATGGACTTCTTTAAACTACAAATCTTGTTCTCATTTTCCACATATCCCTCTAGTTGAAGCATGTAAATTTTTTCCTCCAAGTTTCCATTCAAAAATGCTGTTTTGACATCCATTTGGTGCAGTTCCAAATCATAATGTGCCACTAAAGCCATGATGACTCTGAAAGCATCCTTGGTTGACACAGGTCAGAATGTCTCATTGTAATCCACCCCTTCCTTTTGATTGTAACCCTTTGCAACCAGCCTAGCCTTATACCTCTCAATCTTTCCATTTGCATCTCTTTTGGTTTTAAATACCCATTTGCAACCTATAGGCTTCATTTCTGCTGTTCTTTCCACCAAGTTCCACACACAATTCTTTGACATGCTCAGCAACTCATCCTCCATAGCCAATTTCCATGTTTCTTTGTTGACAGATTGCATTGCCTCCTTGTAACAAACAGGATCATTATCTTCACCCAAATCAAATTCCACCTCAGTAGAAAATAAATGATAGTCATCAGAAATTGCAGGCCTTCTTTCTCTTGTTGATCTCTTGACTGGAACTGCTTCTACTGCTTCATTTTCACCTACTTCATTCTCTTGAAATTCCACACCATTATTTGCTTGATTTTCAACTATTGCAACTGGTTCATTTTGCATGATTTCTATTGGAATTTGATTTCCAATTATCATGTTTTCTTGAATATAAGCATTATCTTCAACCACAATTTCTGGATAAACAAACCATTCCTCAAAATTCTTCTCATTTTGACTTGTGCTTGATGCATCTATTACTGCCTCACACTGATCAAATAGCTCATCAAAGAATGTTGCTCTATTTGTCTCAAAAATTCTTTGACTTCTTGCAGAATTATAAAACTTGTACCCCTTTGATTTTTCTGCATATCCAACAAAAAATGCTGATATTGACTGTGAATCTAACTTATCTTTCTTCTCCACATCATAGACTCTTGCCTCAGCCTTACATCCCCACACATGAAAATGGTTCAGACTTGGTTTATATCCAAACCACTGCTCAAATGGAGTATTTTTCACAGCTTTTGTAGGAGTTCTGTTACTAATGTAATTAGCTTTTGTAGGAGTTCTGTTACTAATGTAATAAACTTGATGAATGCATATATTGCAAGAAATAGCTGGTCACATTTCTAAATTTTGTTTAACCAGTTCTTGCATTCTAAATTTTGAAATGTGACCTAATCTCTTATGCCACAGAAAAGATGATGCATTTTGCTTGAACTTTCTTTTGACACCAGAAACTTTATTTATTGAAAACACATCAGCAAAACAGCTATTTTTGCAGAAAACTTCATTAACACAATTAACATGCCAATAGCCATCAATAATATCAGCATTACCAAAACAGAAATCAGCTTTATAAAACAACATCCTAATATTATTACTTGAAAAGCTAAAATCACCATCTTTTACAAATTGAGAACCAGATACTAGGTTTCTCTTTATTTCTGGAATACAATACACATTAGATAGTTCTAACACAAATTTATTCCTAAACAATAACTTGACAATTCCTACAGCTTGAACTTCTACTTTTTGTCCACTTGCAGTACATACTTTAGTCTCATTCCTTCTTGGGATTGTTATTCTTGATAATCCCTGCAATGAGTTCACAATGTGAATAAGTGAACCAGTATCAAACCACCAAGAATTGTCAGTTTCAAAACCATTTGACTCAACAGAGAAAACAGATTTGAGTAAAAAGTTACCTTTCTTATTCAGCCAATTCTTGAAGCCATCACAGTCCTTCTTGAAATGTCCAACTTTCTTGCAAAAGAAGCATTTCACTTGACTTGGCGATGCATTGAGAGATTTACCCTTGGTGAAGTCAGATTTCACAGGGTTCTTAGATGAACTTCCCTTGAAGTATTTTCCAGAATTTTTCTTAAACTTGGGTTTTCCCAAGTAGTTCATTGGGTTTCCCATGTAGTTTATGGTTATGGCCTTACCCCTCTTGAGTACCTCAGTCTCCTCCTGTACACATATGGAGATGAGTTCATCAAGACTCCATTTTTCCTTCTGAGTGTTGTAGAGACTCTTGAGATGATTGTATTGGTCTGGCAGTGAGTTAAGTAGCAGATACACCAAGAAAGTATCTTCAACTGTCACATTTAGGCCTTTCAACTTCTCAGCAGTGTCTATCCCTTGCATAATGTACTCCCTGATGCTTCCTTGTCCATTGAACCTCATCTTGATCAATTTATTCATCAGATTTCCAGTCTCAGCTTTGTCAAACACCTTGTACTTATCTGCAATGGAGTTGAAAAACACCCTTGCATTTTCAGAATCTGGAATTCCTCCCTTCACTGCATCTGTCATGCTTTTCTTCATGCAGATCAAGGCCATTCTATTATGCCTATTCCACTGTAGATACTTGTCCTTAGTCTCCTTGCTTGCATTAGCGGCTGGCTCCTGTGGTGGATCCTCCCTTAGCACATGATCAAAGTCCAAAATTCCCAGGTTCAATTCAATGTCTCCCTTCCATTTCTTGTAGTTTGATCCATTGAGCAATTCAATGTTACTGATGCTCATTGGAAAATGCAGTGCTGCAATATGTATTGATGTATTTAGTATGGTATCTGTATACCATTGACTTAATATATAATTTCCCAAATGCAAATTGATAATATGCATTTCATACAGTGTATATATTTAAGATAAACATTTGTCAAAATAAGAGTGATATCATTTGTGATATACAATCTCAAAAGACAACTGAAAGTTCTTTCTTACATATACGCATATCATCATATTGATTTAATTGAAATGACTTCTTTGGAAGCATATAACAATTCATATAATGTTATCTTGATCAATGTTTTCTTACAGAAAACTATAATGTTCTTTTACTGTGACTACTTTGATAGCATACAGCATAATAACATTGGTTCTTTATATGACATTTCATGAACTTTAACATGTCAATTTATTCATGACTACTGTGGTAGCATATGAACTTCAATGAAATCACACAACATTTATTCTAACAAAATTTAATTATGCATACAGACTTTATCATCTCAATATTGCAAGATTTTAAAAATAACCAGATCAATATAATCATATAAGCATGTATTAGCATTCATGTAATCTCAGAATCATAGATATATCAATCTTAGTCTAAGCATAGAGGCTTTGATACCAATTGTTAAAAATGAAACTAGCCTACTGCAAATCAAATGTAGAACATATATATAAACTAAATATATATTTCTATGTTAAACTAAGATCAAATATAGAGTTTAAGTAATAGACCAGTTTGATTGGTGTTGTCCATTCCTTCTCCAAGATCCATACGATAAGTCTCCTTATATTGATGGGAATATATATAGGGAGATTAGTTTATGTTCTTGCAGGGGAATCAACAAATCTGTAGGACAGTTTTGTAACTGCTTTGCAGTTATAGCAGTTCCTTCCATCAAGGAAACTGTTTATAACTCCTTATCTAGTCAGACAAGGTCTTATCTTAATCAATGCATAATTTGAATGTTTGTATTCAAATCAGATGGCTTTAATTAAGTGTTTATCAATGATTTCATAACTTAATTAAATCACCAATGCTTTATTTAAATCCCAATAACTTAGCTTCATTTCTTTGTCTGCTGCTACAACTCATGTTCATACCAGCTTCATATATCTAGTTCAATATGATCTTACATATGGGGCCTCAATGAGGCCTAAGATTTGTGGCCTCAAATTTTAGATGTCATGCCATGTAAGTAAATACAAATTTTATTTTCAATTCCACATAATATATTTTGCCACATCATACTATTGCAACACCAACTTTACCATTTTACATTTCCTTTTAAATGTTAGGCCGGGGGTGAATCAACTGCATTAATAAATTTAATTAGGTGACGAAAAAAAATATCAGCTATTAATTATGTATTAATTTAAGAGATATGTCTACAGATTCTTTGACCAATATTTTTCTTCATTTAGTTAAATTCTTTCCTTTAATTTTTCTTTCTAAATGGTATTAATATATTGAATTATGTGCTAAGAAATAGACGTTAACTTTTCTTTCCAAATATTTATTAATTTCATCAAAAAAAAAAAAGCATTAATAAATTGAATTTGGGAAATACTTATGTCTAAATTAAGAGGTAAGAAAAAATTCCCACGTTAGCAGCCATTAATTAACATCTACAATCTAGATATAAGGGAAAAACAAACAAAAAATAGTAAATTCAGATCAACATTTAAACCCTAGCTACATAAAGAGAAAACAGTGAAGAAAAGAATATATACAATCATATGAATATGTATTTTTCACATTATATTTTCAAAATTTGCAGGAACCCAACAAAGGTTGAATTCATATATATGTGTTATGCAAATCTATCAATCGAACATACGTGCAAATATATTGACTGCATTACATGAAATTTTTTATACTCTTGATTGAAGAAAAAAAAAATTGTTGTTTAAATCTAAGCATGAGTGTAATGAAAAGAAAAAGAAAATGAAAGAAAGCCAAAAAGTTTTTTTCTGTAGAAGAAAGCCAAAATAATTTAGTGTCATTAGATTTTGGAAGGATAAGATGGTCTTTTTCTCAAGAATTGCATAACATGATTTGACAAATAAGTGATTTGTGTGGATGACATGGCATGACACCTAAGATTGAGGCCACAAATCATTATCCTAATTATTAATTTTAGAGAAGGTAATCAAGTTGCAGATGCTCTTACTAATTTTAGTTGTTCGTCAAATGGTCTAATCTAGTAGGATTTGGCACCACCCTTCATTTATGGGTTTTGTAATAGAGACTTTTTGGGTCTTCCTAATTTTAGATTTCGGTAAATGTTGTTTTTATTTTCTTTATGGATTAAGTATTTTACATTTTATTTTGTTATTTTAATTAGACGTGGCTTTATGCCTGCAATAAGTCCCTACCGTGTTAAGGTAGGGTGACGTGGGCTCTGTCCCGGACTGCACACCTTGTGTGTCTTGTCTTCCCTTGTAAGGTGGCGAGTTCCCAAATGGTCGCAACCTCCTAATGGCAGGATGAAACTAAGTGTTGCCAGACGAGTTTTCCGGTGGCAACATAGTGGGAAAGTTGATCTTATTAGTATATTATGGTTTTGAGTAAGCATTTACTTTCCAATTGACTTGATGCATATGCTCTTCGCAAGCGTACGAATCGTTGTCAAGTAAGGGAAGTAATTGGAGCTTAGTTTATCGTACCTCGGGGTTTAGATGTTGGACCTAACCAAGATAATTGGAGGTAGGATACTAAAAGCACACAAGAAAAATAAAAAGTAAAATAAGACTATAAACAATCAAGGCACCAAGCCTTGGCAATGCTCGGCTTAGCTCACACCAAGCCTATTCAAAGTCACTAACTTGTAGCCTCAAGATGGGTATACAAAAATGAGTCGATGGATTTAATGTTTTAGAGTGGATTTGAACTTAACAAAAAGTAATAAAATGTAAAGCGATTAATAAAAATGCAAGGAAATTAAACTAGAAAAGTGTGAACAATATAATGGGAATGTCGGGTGCTAGAGAGGTTCCTTCACCCAAATCTCATGTGTCGGAAGCTAATCTAATGTAGATGCAAATTTCCTACTTTGGCGGTAGTCGTATCCAAGGCGGTTCAAGGCTCAAGGACCGAAATTCCCTTTCATGGTATTCCTACTCCGGTTCAAGGGTCGTAGGAACTCACTTGACATGAATTAGAGCCGGTTCAAGGGTCTCTAATTCACATCAAGAGGCCTAAAGATCGAAGAATTAGACTACTAAGCGACCCGCCCGCGCATTCACGCAACGGGTGTAAATCACCATACTTATAACCCCTCGAATACGAAATTGAAGGTTTCTAGCTTAGGAATTAGAGGGGGTCAAACCTCTAACTCCATCCTAGACATGCTCAAAATACACACCCTAGAGTTGACTAGGCTCCTAGACATGCATTTTAACTCAACAAAAATTGATATAAGCATCCAACAAATTAAATTGCATCATGACATTAAACTAGGCATCCTTTACATAAAATTTGGACTAGGGCACACAACCCTAGCCCCCAACAACAAATCTACTCACTACCCATCATTAAACAAACATCAATATACAAAATTTAAAGAGGAGCAAAGTGAAGAGAAGTAGGAGTAACAAGAATAAGCCACAAATTGCTATAAAGCAACTATGGCTAGCCTTGATTTATGGCTCCCCACTTTTACCCAAATTTAATGGAGATGAATTTCTTGATGCTTGGGCTCCCCCTTTGAAATTTGTGGAATTGATGAGAATATTGAATCTTAGTGAGTTAGATTTTGGTGAGGAGATCTTGGTGAGGAGGAAATAAAATCTTGGTGAGGTGAGAAAATCTTTGTGAGGAGGAAAGAAAATCTTAGTGAGGTGGGATGAAAAAAGATGAGAAGGAAGAAATGGAGAGAGAGAGAGAGAGTTGAAGGTGGGTTGGTTTCGGTGGGAGAAGAAGAAGAAGAAATGGGATAATTCATAATTGGGTCTGGACGTGAGAGAGGGAGGAGAGGAAAAATTGGGTTAATTCATATGTGTGGTCGTCTGGTGTGTGAGAGAAAAGAAGGAAAATTGGAATTAAATTATTTAATGGGTCTGGTAGTGTGTGTGGACGCAGAGGAAGAGTGAAGTGAATAGGTGCCACGTGGCACCACAAGAATTGAGGAGAGAAGGGAGAGGAGCAGCCGTGCATTGCATGTGCAATCATGCCAAAGGCTGACATGATCATGACATCAGCATGATGTCATATACACATATAAATATATATCTCCTTTTTTTTTTCTTTTCTTCTCTCCAATTTTTTTTTCTTCCTTCTTCTTTTCCGTCTTCTTTCTTCTCTCATCGCCATGTACTTCCACACATACTCTTGGAGGCAATTGAATTCCGCTCCCTTGATGGCATTGACCATGGTTGACCCGCATTGACTATTTCGTCATTTTGTCAGAAACTCCAATTTGCTCCAATCTCGCACTATTTTCTCTCGTTTCCTCAATTTCGCTTATTTTCTACAAAATAAATAAAAATATATTAATTACATATTAATTGACATGAGGATTGACTTAATTCTAGTGCTTTAGATATAATTATACTCATATAAATGCGTATAATCACCAATATGTCACCACCTCTGTAAAGTGAATAGAGTAGTCAGAAGTGCACTCTTCGCTAATTGGTACATGATAGAATACATACTTTTTGTTGAGACTCTTGTTATTATTTCGAGTAGTTCTGTTTATGTTTATTGTAATGTGGGGTTAAGATTTCATGTCCCCTCATGTATTCTGCAATTTCATGAATGATCAAAGTCAAAGTTTAAAGGCAGCCGTTCTGGCCTTCTTTCTAAAAAAAAACAAAAAAGTTTGTTTGGGTCCTCCTCTTTGTATCTTTTTGTTTTATTTTTAAATAATTTTCCTTTGAGGAGACTCATAAAAGAAAAAAAGAATAAAAAAAATAAAATTTTACAAGAGCCAATGCAACTTTTAAGAGGCCTAACTTTAGGAACTCAATTCAAGTCTATAACGTGATTGATTGGAGAGAGATTCGCTCTAATGTCATGTTAAATAGTTACAAACATTGACTCAACACTACTTCATAGTAGAGACCAATATTGTGTTGGGTTTTATCACAAAAGTTTTTAGTGCATTCTAAGTTATATTTTCTTTTATTAGTTTTTTTTTTGTGTATAATTCTCCAATGTCTACCAAGTACATAGCAGTAGTTTTTTTTTTTTTTTTTTTTTGAGGGAAACGGAGTCAGGCTCCATATATTTCAACGACGTCACTGCGTCAATCTAGAGGGAATCGAAAAACCCTCATAATACAAAGCGATGATCAGGTCTGCACAAAGCAGAATACAGACTGCCCAAAGCAGCCAAATTATTACTAGCCAACAAAACTGAAACCTAAAGGAACTGCAGAAAATAAAACAAGAAAATAAATCCCTAACTCCACCCTATCCTGAAGATGGAACAACTGTCTTGAGCATATTGACGCCTAAGACCCAAATGGTGTACGTCGCAACAAATCAACACAGTCACACGGTAACATCCAAGAGACAAAATAGGGTTAGACTACCCAAAAGACTACCTCCCCAAAAGCCCAGACCAGCCCAAACTAGGTCAAAAAAAAAGGAGAACTGGGCCCACAACTAGACCCAGTTCACTAGGCTTCACAACACAACCCAGCAAGACAGAGGCCCAAGCCCACTGCCAAAATCCAACTTTCTCACACCGCCCAGGCCAGCCCCTCCTTTCACCATTCCGGCGGCCTCCATCGCTCCTCCACCATCGCTGGGTCCTCCTGGAGTCTAACCCAAAAGCAAAGAGCGATCAATAGAGGCACTTGATCCGCCTAAGAGCCGAGACCTCGACCTCCGATCTGAAAGCAACAGGTGGTGTCGAACCTCCGCCGGAAATCAGTGAACCTCCGAGAATAAGCCCTGCACCACCACGGATCTGAGAAGTAAATCGAACCCGAAGCCTTAATCCACCACCCTCACCGCCACAACCGTAAGCAGCAGTGATCGGAGCCCGTCACCACTGGATCGAAACACACCTCACCCTCGAAAGCTTCAGCCGAAAGCCGCCGCGAATCGGAGCCGCACCGCCTCGAAATGGGCCTTCGAAACAATTCCCAGAATCCGACGTCGCCAAGAAAGGATCTGCTCCGTATTCTCGCCGTCGCCCTGGTCTGGACACCGCACGGTCACCGCCGCCACACGAAACCCTAGGTTTCGCTCTCTCGAGGTCGCTCCGCTTTGCTCGGAGGCCTCCTCTCAATTGATTAATGAAATTGAATGTTAATTACTCTCACATAACGGTAGTTATTAGTATTACGACTCAAAGTTTATCAATCTTAAGCTACAAGAACCTGAGTATTTAAGATACGTACACATGTTACACGGTGCATCTCATGAGAGACTGCAAGACCAATTATTACAAAAAGTTCCAAGGCCGAAGTTTTTTTTTTTTTTTTTGAAAAGGTTCCAAGGCCAAAGTTACGTAAAATTTGGAATTTCAAATTATCCACTCCTTTTTTTCTTTGACAACCTATTCGATCAGCTAGTTTACTAGATTAGTGGTCGACAGTCAGACAAGTTTATATCTACCATACCATACAATTAAGAGGGCCACAATTAAGGAAAAGACAAAGAGACATTACGTGCGACCGTGCGTGGATGCCGAAACCACATGATTAACATTGCATTGTATCTCCTATGGTCCATTAACAATTTCGCATATTTTTTAGGGTTTATCTACGATATATCAATCTAGAGTTGGGTCACTTACACCATCGGTGCATAGAATAATTTCCATATATCGAACTAGTCTACATTAGTATCGAACTAAGTCTCTTGATGTATTAATCCAATAATATATCGTAGCAATTTCTTTATTTGAATCTCATTTCCAGGTCATTAATATATTAATAATTGACAACCCATCAACTTCTGTACTAGTCAAGTCTTTCCAAGTCTTGTGAGTTTTTTTTTTTTTTTGGATGTCAGGACGTCAGTAGTAACCAAACTCACACACCCATGCAGTGTATCCCAGCTTTGCTAAACTAATCACTGCACCGCAGACGCACGAACCTTAGGTGTTAACTTATCCAGGTCCCTCAAATCTGCTGGCCACAGGATGGAGCTGGGAATCGAACGCTAGACCTGAGAGTTCCATACTAGGCCGCTCGACCAGCACACCACACCACGTGATTTTGTGAGTTTTTATATGCTGAAAAGTCACGGCAGACGGCTCATGCTCAGCTAACCTCTCTCAATTAATTAACTAGTAGTGTGTGTGTGTCTATATATACATTCAACAATCTGAAGCCAGTTCCTCTTGTAACTCTAGCTTCACTTCTCAGTGCCAATTAACAATTCCACACAGAATATATTCATCTCTATACCTTTCATCTACACACACACACACATATTCAAACAATTAATGGAGAGAATTGCTTGGTTCTTCCTGGTGCAGTACTGTTGTTGTATGGCGGCTACCTGCGTAACCATGGCAGCACATGTACAAACCAACATCAGCATAGACCAGTCTGCTCTTCTTGCTTTCAAAGCCAGTATCACCGATGATCCTCATAAACTGATCTTCACCAACTGGTCAACCATCGCCCCAGTTTGTAACTGGGTTGGCGTTACTTGTGCTGCTCGCCACCACAGAGTTGCGGTCTTGAACTTATCTTATTTTGGTCTCACTGGCACCATTCCTCCGGAGCTAGGAAACCTTTCATTTCTTGTGGAACTTCGCCTCAGAAATAACAGTTTTCATGGTACCTTGCCTCAGGAATTGGCTAGCCTGCACCGGTTGAGGTTGATTAGCTTGGGATATAACAAGTTTATGGGAACCATTCCCACATGGTTCGGGTCCTTATCCAAACTTCAAACATTTAATTTGTATGGTAATCAGTTTTCAGGTTCCATACCAGCAACCATCTTGAACTTATCTGCACTTCAAGTAATTGATCTGACGTATAACCAACTCTCAGGTATGTACCAACAAATTATCTGGGACCCTGATCTATTAGCATGCTTGTCAAGGTATAAGATGCGGTTATATATCTAATTAATAATGAATTAATTGCAGGTAACATACCAAGAGAGATTGGAAACTTAACAATGTTGAAGGAAATATACCTGGACAGTAATAAATTCACAGGTATGGCTGAGATCTGTTTACTTTATTCCATTGACATAATTTAGAGTATCCGATACGATACTTAAATTTTTGTGTTTATTTTGCCAGAAATTCCTAATGAGATTGGCGGTTTAGATCAATTGGAAATATTGTTTGTGCAATTGAATGCTTTAAAAGGGTCTATTCCTATGGTTGTTTTCAACATGTCTTCTTTGACTATGTTGGCTCTATATGGAAACAATTTAAATGGTAGTCTTCCGGACAATATATGTCAACATCTTCCGAGTATTCAAGATTTGAGTCTGGGTTACAACCAATTCGACGGTCCACTTCCATCGAAATTGTGGGAATGCAAAGAACTCCTTCAATTGGAAGTACCACGCAACAGTTTCAGTGGAGAAATACCAAATACTTTTGGGAACTTGACTCAGATACAGACAATTGACCTTGGCTTGAACTATTTGACAGGTACTCCATATATATTCAATAATGATATGTTTTATATATATTGTTCCTATCATTATATATTGGCCTAAACAGGTAATTTTAAGTAGTTTTGAAAAGTAAGTTTTTAATTAACAAGTATATGAAAGGGCCTATAATATGAAGAAACCAGAGAAATAAAAATAGATGGAAGCTAGATTCATTTCACGGTTCATGTAATATAGGTTACAAATGATTTTAGAACATCTTTTATTCCCCAATGAAAATTTTTATAATGGTGTCGATTTATATAAATTGTGGCAGGTCCTATACCACATCAGATTGGTCATCTTCCAAATTTAGAGATATTGAACCTCGGTGGGAATAACTTCAATGAGGTCATCCCATCCTCAATCTTCAATATGTCCACAATAGCAGTGATATCGCTTTTCGAGAATCAGCTCTCAGGCAACCTTCCACCAAACACAGGCCTTGGCCTTCCAAACCTACAACGCTTCTATCTAGGAGGAAATAAACTTAGCGGAGCAATCCCCAAATCTTTGTCCAATGCTTCTAACCTGGAGCTCATAGACCTAGGCAGCAACCTATTATTTGGCGTTATTCCTAGCACCCTATGTACCTTGACAAAACTTCAGCTGCTTCAACTATTTGATAATAACCTGACCGTCAGTACTTCGACTCCAGAACTGGATGTTCTCTTTTGTTTGGCAAATCTTCGCAACTTGAGGAGACTAGACTTCTCAGTGAATCCATTAGATGCCAACCTTCCGATTTCCTTTACGAATACATCTCTTCAATATATTTATTTTTACAACTGCAACATGAGGGGTGAAATTCCCAATGACATCGGCAACTTGAGCAGCTTGATAGTATTATCTGTGCTAAAGAATCAATTAAGTGGATTGGTTCCAGCCTCAATAGGAAGAATCCGAAACCTCCAAGGTCTATATTTGGAAAGTAACACATTTCAAGGACGCATGCCAGATGAACTCTGCCAACTGAAAAACCTAGGTTCTTTGTTTTTGGGTGGCAATCGACTGTCTGGCTCTATACCTTCATGCATCGGCAATCTAACTGGAGCTCTAAGGAAACTATCATTGGAGTCTAATTTGTTAACTTCTACAGTACCATCTACCTTGTGGGGACTTACATATATCCTGTACTTGAACTTGTCATCGAATTCTCTGATCGGGTCTATCGGAGAAGGTGTTGGTAATTTGAAAGTTGCCACAGATATAGATTTTTCAAACAACCGATTATCCGGTAGTATAGCAAGCAGCGTTGGTGGACTTCAAAACTTGGTCAATCTGTCCTTGGCAAATAATAAACTACAAGGCTCCATTCCTACTTCACTTGGCAATTGCATAAGCCTGGAATCTTTGGACTTATCCAAAAACAACTTATCAGGAGTGATTCCCAACTCTCTTTCAGCGCTCTCATATCTGAAGTATTTGAATTTGTCTTTCAACAGACTCCAAGGAGAAATTCCAACAGGTGGTCCTTTCAGAAACTTGTCTACTCAATCATTTGTTTCAAACCATGGACTCTGTGGTGCAGCCCGATTTCAAGTTCCATCATGCAAAAGGAAGACTGTTAAAACTATTTTCAAGTATGTTATTCCGGGTATCTTGTCCGCAATGCTTCTAGTGACCTCCATTTGGATATTTATTAAATCGAGAAAGAAGAATGTGAAAGCTGCAACAGAGACTACCTTTTTGCCACAACATCAGTGGAGAAGAGTTTCCTATGAAGAGCTTCTTAGTGCAACAAGTGGATTCAATGTGAGCAACTTACTTGGCACTGGGAGTTTTGGCTCAGTATATAAAGGAACACTGTCAGATGGGATAGATGTTGCCATTAAGGTGTATAATTTAGACACAGAAGGGGCATTCTCAAGTTTTGATGTCGAATGCGAAATGCTAAGCAATATTCGCCATCGAAACCTTATCAAAGTCATCAGTTGCTGCAGTCAAGTTGATTTCAAAGCCGTTGTACTAAACTACATGCCTAATGGGAGCCTTGAAAAGTGGTTGTATTCTCATAACTTAACCTTGAACATCTTGCAGAGGTTGAATATATTGATAGATGTTGCAACGGCATTGGAGTATCTCCATCATGGTTATGATAGACCTATTGTGCATTGTGATCTGAAGCCAAGCAACATACTACTAGATGATGATATGGTTGCACATGTTGCTGATTTTGGTATCGCAAAACTCTTGGGTGGAGAGGATTCTATCACTCGAACCTTGACCCTTGCCACAATCGGGTACATGGCTCCAGGTGATGTAGTGTTAGTAGTTAATCTTTCAATTTTATATATATTCTCCTTAACTAAGAAATTTTGTTTTCATCATATATATTGCAGAGTATGGAATGGATGGAATAGTGACCAGAAGAGGGGATATGTATAGTTTTGGTGTTGTAGTGATGGAGACATTCACAAAAAGGAAGCCAACAGATGCGATGTTTGTGGGGGAAATGAATTTAAAGCACTGGGTTGCAAATTCACTTCTTGCAGATGCAATAGTTGAAGTTGTTGATACCACTTTACTTGGGACAGAGGAATATCATGACTTTGTGAGCAAGAGAGATTGTTTATCATCTATTATGAGATTGGGTATTGCTTGTTGTGGAGAATCACCAGAAGACAGGATAAATATGCACGAGGCTCTAGCCACGCTGAACAAAATCAAGATCAAATTTTTGAAGAACGCTTCAGAAGGTGTGGTATTGAGCCGTCATGGCCTCTGATTCGGTTGTTAGTTGATGTAACTGAGTTATGATATGACTCTTTTTCCAGTTGTAGCCTGTGTTTTGTTCTGCAGTAAGAAATATTGATTTGGTTTAGTCGAGGGTAAGCTGCTATTTTCTCAATTTCTTCCACCTTATATTCCTGAGCTCATATTCGTAGAATATATATAGCTTCATTGTAGATTGGATAATTGGAAAAAGAAGATTCAGCATTATATGAACTTCTCGCTAAGGATAAATCCTGGTATAGATTGAGCTGGATTGCAATTTGGAGCTATGCACATCGTAATCATAAAGCTTGTCATGGTAGGAGTTCAAATAACTAGTAGAGGCAGTGAAATGAAACAGCTTCGTTTCTAAAATAGTGAGCATAGTCACTAGTAAACTACTATACTTGGTGTTACAGGGGTCTCACCACCAACCTTCTTATACTGTCAGCAGTATATAACAAAATTAGAAGCCTAGAGCAGACATGCATGCTTGCTAACAAAGTAGAAATTTTTTCTCAAATGTCACAAAGGAAAGCCATTGAAGACCATATATCATTCTATCTCTATAGCATATATTCAATTCATGGCCGTTGATTCAGTCCTGAATTGATGTAATTGTATTATTACGTGACTTACCATCTAGCTATTTCCACTTTGTAGGTTGTAATTTGCATATTCTGCAGTAACTAATGAACATTATGTTTTCTTTCGGATGCTGCCTGACATCAACCAAAAACTACTTAATTTTCACTTAAAATTTTTTCTTGTTCTAGTTCTGGATTCATCATTGCCGATTTCGACACTAACTGACCAGGATTACATCAAACTGCAGGTTCTTATGGCGTGTCACTCTGAGCCTAAATCACAATAGAGATATTGAATGGATCCTTCCAACTAAACTCAGAATACGTCTTTGTGAAAACTCCAACGTTTTGTACATGATCAACTTGTAACATCAGAATTATATTGGAACTCCTTTCTTCTTCTTCTTCTTTATTTCTTTTCTCTGAGGTTTAATGTACCCTAGCTATGCTTCGGGCCATAAAAGGCTAGAAAATGACTAATTCCAGGTACTACCCTAAAATTTGGGATGAAATCAGTTCAGCCTTTACTCTATTAATTTCATCAAGAACATCTCTACACTCTTATTTCTTATCCAATAATAAGTCCATCCGTTAGTCTACCATCAAGCATCAAACCTTGCTCACTGATACAAATCAGGCGCGGAGACCACCGTGACAAACTTGTGCAATTGATATTTTACCTTCAGTTTGGTTGTCGATGGAATGTACAAACGTGCCTAGAGTGACAAATCGCGATTGCGAAGGTATAGATTGTTTCGGTGTTGTTGATTAAAAATTTAATGCATATCTTTATCAATGCCTTCAACATGTTTGTTGAGTTGCTCTCTTGGCTGCCTGTCCATACCCTACGTTCTAATGTGCATAGCTATCACAAATGGGCTGCTGTTAGCACATTTTACATGAAATTGGTTATATGATTGAATGATTCTGACAATTGTAAATTAAATCCATGATATACCTAATTACCTATACCATTAATAGACTTCTACTTGAAAATTTGCTAACATATATAATTCTTTTACTAATGTCATATGATCTAGCCTACACATTGTAAATTTTCTATGTGCGCCTCTTGTGCTGATGCCGACGCATTTTAAATTTTGTACTGCTTTGGTTTGAAGACAGATAGGCATATCTTTGTAGCTGTTCTTACTGTTACAGCAGAATTTCTAGGACATATAAACTGGAACTTTCATTATTTGATATCTTATAATTCTTGTCCTGCATACTAGAGCACACAAGTTAAATAGGTAAACTCAATTCTGCATTGCTTCCACTGCCAGTCACTGAAATTGTTGTCCTCTGCTGTGGTAAAGACCGGCCATCTTCTGTCTTTATTCTGGAAGGAATTTGCTTTACTGTCATTATACTTTAGGGGACAAAGACAGATTGCGGATAAAAGTTAAACCTG
This sequence comes from Rosa lucieae, assembly GCA_024704745.1. Lineage (NCBI taxonomy): Eukaryota > Viridiplantae > Streptophyta > Magnoliopsida > Rosales > Rosaceae > Rosa > Rosa lucieae. Next base: position 37,747,856 of record CM045497.1, read on the forward strand.
CTTAATAAATCCAAGAAACTGAACTAACAACCTTGTTATCAATATGATCCCCGATCCTCATGTTTGCTACAAAACAGTAGCTAAAAGACATTTGCACAAATCTGAAGTATTTATTTTCAGAGGAAATTCTACAATATGTTAATATATGGTATACATAAAATTACAACATTTAAGAGTTTATTTCTCCAAGCACAACCTACTTTACTCTAATAAGGACATTATTTACCTTAACGAGATTTTTTCTTAATTATCACATGATTTGTTGAAGTGATAACATGAGTCTTCAAAATAGTAAAATTACATGAAATATGACATGTATGAGAAATGTTAATCAACATACCATTGTTCTTATTCTTAATCCTTCACATTAAACTGGCCTCCGAGTTTCGCGGTGCGACCTTGAAAGGTGAAACCTAGGGTTTCGCGTATTTGCAGGGGTGACAGCAACGTTACCCAAACCAGGCAACGGCAAGACAACGACGGAGAGATGGCATTTTTGCAGTGTCTTCTTTCGACGGCTTTGGTGATCGATCCAGGTGGTGACAGGCTTTGATCACGGTGAGGGTAGGGGTGCTCGACGGCGTTGGTGATCGCTCTGGGTGTGGCAGGCTCTGTTCGCGGTTGAGGGTGTTGGGCTATGACAGTGGTTGGATCTGGGTTTGAGTTGCGGAGGTTGATCCGATCTTATCCACACTACAAAAAAAAATTACAATAGCCACGGCGTCATGCCGTCGCAAAAGCCTCTTTTGCCGTCGCAAAAGAGCATTGGCGACGGCTCTGCAACGGCAATGCTTCTGACGTCATTGGTGGCGTCGCCAATAGTATTTGCGACGGCAAATGCATTGTCGCAAGATTATTAGTGACGGCAAACCATTTACCATCGCAAGAATTTTGCGACCGAAAAAAGCCGTCGCAAATACCAATGGCGACGCCACCAATCGCTATTGAAGTTTTTTGCTGTCGCCAAAAGTCATTTACTACGGCAAAAATGCCGTCGTAAAAATATTTTTTATGAATAAAAAAAAATTGACATGCAAATATGCATGCTATTTTAGGAAAATTGAATTGGGAGAGAATTGAGTCGTACTTTCATTGATAATAGGGGCCTCTTTATATAAAGGATTACAAGCATAGAGATAGAGTTGTACATGGAAACATAATCGTACATTGATTGGATATCTCCTAAGATTCTCCGAGAATATCTCTAATATAAACCCTATTTCAACTAGAGTAAGTACCCTCGAGTTTGGGCCAGACACATATTCTGGATTTACTTGAACACTCCCCCTTGTGTTGCCCAAACATGGTGCTTCTCTCGTTGCCTCATTAAAAACCTTGCCGAGTAACAAAAATCCTGTGGGACAAAAATAACCTCGGTCGGAGGGGAAAAAGAGCACAACACACCCTTCACGTTTCGAGACCATACATGTAGACATCTCCTCCTGATGTCTGCATCTCCCCCTGATGACAACGGTCATGGGAGTTTGGATAACTTCTGCAAAAGATGCTACCAACATGTTTCTTGAAAGTGGAATTTAGGCAATGACTTAGTGAGCAAGTCTGCCATATTGTCCTCAGATTGAATCTAGTTCACTTTGATCTTGAGGAGAGTTTGTTGTTGCTTATTATACTTGGTGTGGTCGCTTTGGATGTAGCCTTGCTTCAAAACAAGTAGCATTATCCTATATGCTCGTAGGCTCATCTATGGTAGACTTCAAACCACAATTGTTCGAACATGCGTGATTATGGATCCAATCCATAAACATTCACGAACCACTTCGTGAAGAGCAATAATCTGTGCATGGTTCGAAGATATAGCGACGGTCTGTTCTGTAGACCTCCAAGATATCATAGTCTTTTCCCATGGTGAACACTTAACCAGTTTGGGAACGACCTTTGTGTGGGTCAGAGAGGTATCCAGCATCAGCAAAACCTTCCAAAACACTTATATCGTTTTGGGATGGGGATAGAGAACGCAGACCAGTGTTGGCGGCATTTCTGGTGTGTGATGGATCCAAATCAATCATCTCTCTGTAGGGATAGAACAAGCCCATATCAATCGTACATCTAAAGTACTGAAAGATATCTTTTACACCGATCAAAATGGCTTCGCGTTGGCGCAAAGCTATACCTTAGCTAACAAGTTCACTGCAAATGAGATGTCCGGTCTTGTGCATTGAGCTAAGTACAATAATGCGCCTATTGTACTCAAGTAAGGCACTTCTGCCTCTAGCACATCTTCGTCATCATCCTTTAGACGAAGATGATCATTTTCAGGATCAAGACTACGAACGATCATGGGGGTGCTTGAAGGTTTGACTTTGTCAAAATGCCTAAGCATCTATCGACACGATGCTCAAGTTCCAAACTGAGACATAATCGTGTTCTCCCATAATCCTTAATCTCAAAATCGGATTTCAAGTGTTCAGTGGTTTCCCTTAACTCTTTAAGGGCTTCTAATGAAGATCATGTCCAACATGAACCGCAATGGAATCCAAAACTTGTTATGGAAACGCGTGGGCATATCCCCTCTCAATCAAGTTGTCATTTTAGCAAGAGTTTCTACCTCTTTGTAAACGCGCTCCATGGTCTAGAGCCACTTGACTTGGGTAAATGAAGTTCACCATGAACCTTCATGTATATTCCATATCTAGATCCCTATAGAGATACGTAGTGACCACATTTGTAAGCTGCATCATTAGTTATTCGGAAACTACCAAATTGATAGGGTAGTGGAGTGTAATGACATCCAATACGAGAGAATCTATCTCATCGTAGTTGATTTCAGGGCCTTTTATGAGAAGCCTTGCGCCATAAGGCGAGATTACCATCTCTTTTTCTCACTACGCTTTCTAACGAAGACCCATTAGTCAATAGGTTTTATGTTAGGAGGTGTTAGCTTCACTAGCTCAAAAATCTTCCTATTCGTTAGAGAATCTATCTTAACCTGGATCGCATCTTTCCATTTAGGCCAAATCTCTCTACGTTGGCATTCATTCATCAACGGAGCGTGGTTTGATATCATCTGACTCAACAAACTCATGCGCAACGAAACGCACAACTACATCATCAATTATGATGGAATTTCTATCCCACGTCTCATGTACACTAGTGTAAGTTTCATAGAGCTCTATATTCTCAGGAATAGGTTCTGACGTTGAGGCGTCCCCCAACGATAACCATATAATCTGAAAGATAGCCATGAGACGGATTTTGAGTGTCGATGATCAAAGGATTGGAATGTGCCAAAGTATCCTTCGAATCCACGGGCCTCCCACGCATCCTAGCTGGGACCATGGCCTATAACGCCAGAGTGCCACTCTCTTTGGCATTGGCGTCATGCCTACCTCCGTGTAGGGTGGTGCTACGTCCACTCGTATGGATGTCCTTCCTTGTAGGCATGTTTGCAGCATATTTGTGTGATCTCATCACTTTAATGGGGATCGAGATGAGACATAGTGGGGACAGACTACGACAATTCCTGTCGTTCCTGCTGAACATGCATGTTCTTATCTCCCCCTAACAACGGGAAGACTGTCTCATCAAAGTGACATTCGCAAATCAAGCGGTAAGGAGATCGCCTTGCAAGGGCATTAGGTGGCGGACGATTGTTGGAGTCTTAAATCCAACGTAGTTGGCCATTCATTTGTAAGGACCCAGCATAGAGCGCTGTGGAGGCACAATTGGCACATAAGTGGCACACTCAAAGATGCGTAAGTACGATACTTGTACCCAGTCACTAGCTGTAACGCAGAGGTAGATTGAGTGGCGGTGGGTCATAGATGAATTAGCATAGCTGCATGCGATATTGCATTACCCCAAGCGGATATAAGGAGATTGGTGCGCATTACCAATGTCCTGACTATCATCGTAGTCATTTTCGTAAGACCATTTGGGTGTATACATGGGAATATGATGTCCAACATCAGTCCCATTGCAATATCCATCGAAAGTTTTTTGATGTAAACTCTCTAGCATAGTCAAATCCAATTGACTGAATAGGATGATCTGGGGAGTGAGCCTTTTGTTATATGATATGTGCTAGGAGTATAGCATAAGCAGCATTTATAAGTGGACAATGGCACAACACGTGACCAGCGTGTTTGCGTGTCAACCAATATCAAGAAATATTTAAGCGTCCGCAAGTTGGTTGAATCAATCCACATAATCCCCATGGATTCTATGTAAGAGCAGAATGAGTATGTTCATTTTCTTTGCATAGGACGGTCTTAGTCCTAATTTCCCTAAGGAACGGGCTTTGTAAAATGAGCAAGAGGCTTTAGAAGTAACCAATGAGAATTTTGGTTAGGCCTGAGCGTCTGAAACGCTATTTGAAGCAAGTTGGTGATTGCAGCATCACCTGGGGTGCCATCACCATGATGGACGCCATGGAACGCCATCCATGGCATCATGGATAGGGACTACGCCAGCCCTAGGCTGGTGGTGGACGGAGGCGGCGCCCTAGGCAGCAGCGTCGGTCACACTTAGTCCAGGAATCAACTTTTGATTCATGCTTCATTTCCCTCGAGAGAAAAGATGTCCATGTGAAGACTTTAGTAGACGGATCATCATATCATGACCAGGATGACCTATCATGTTGTGACAAAGCCAATATGTGTCTAAATCCAAGAGATCTTCTCTCATAACTTTTATTGGATTAATAGCTCGAATAGTGACATAGAATCCACAAGAGAGACACATAAACTTCTCTAAGATGCGCCTTTGTTCGCAATCATTAGAGGTATTGCAAAGGAACTCATTTCCGTTCTCTACATGCATTTTTGCATGGAATTCGTTGGCTATGCATAGGGTACGATTTGCCCTAAGAGCGTAGAGAGTTTCTGTGACAGCTGTAATCAAGGTGCCATTTGGCAAGTGGAACTTGGGCTATTCCATATCCTTGAATTAATACTGATGGCCCAGCCATCGTAGTCACAAAGTCATATGCTCAGAATCAAAATGGAGTCATAATGAAAAGAACTCGAAATTTTATTCATAAGAGTTACATCTTTGTCTCTTTGACTAAACAAAATCTAATCCAAAATGATAGCTAATGCAAAATAATGGTAGTCGTCTAACTTCTTTCGGTAATTCAAAAATAAATGTGACCAGGTTTGTAGAGAGATGTCGGTGGAGCAAAGCTCGCTTAAGTACCACTAATCTCATAACCTTCCTAGACATCACACTTACTTTGAGTGAGCCTACTTTGATGAAAAGCTAAACCATTGGCATTTACTACAAAAATATATGGCAATTGCCTATTACATCTCTTGGAAAAATAAAGACTTAAACAGAATTGGCGATCTATTGATCCCAGCCAGATTTGTAGTCTTTAACCCTTCACTCTAGATCATCTTCTTGATCTTCTTGTTCCATATAGTGAGCTTCTCTTGCTTCACAATATGCTTTGTAGGAGGTGACAATTTCTCCACGAGCTCTACAAATGTGTGCCCAATGATCAGACACTCCACATCGAGAACATACATCTCTTTGCTCAAACTCCATTGATTGAGGTGCTTTGAAAGCGTCATTTAGATGACTCTTAGTGTTGGTGGTGCCACCAACATGGCCAGAGGTGTTGCCTCCCTCTCTCTTTCCACGTTTACCTCTTCGGTTCCGTGTTCATCTATTTTGGGGATCATCTTCCCAAGTAGAGCGATTATATGGACCAGAACGTCCAAATGTATTCCTAAGATTAAGGTTTCGCTCTTGGCGCCCTCTCTTTGGGGCGCGACTATAATTGGATTTTGGAATATGCTTTGTTCCCACGGATCTCGAATTATAGTTCTTCACAAGGATGTTGTCATGCTTTTCAGCGACATTCATAGCTCCAATGAGCTCATGAAACCTTATAATTCGTCTTGCAGTGACATCGATTCGATAGTTCTTAGCAACCATCAATACAGAGATAGGGAAACTAGAGAGAGTCTTCTCAATCAACATCGCATTTGTGATCTCTTTACCACAAAATTCCGTTAAGGATTTAATGTGAAGTGCTTCCGAGTTATAGTCAAGAACTGAGTTGAAATCATAGAAGCGGAGGCTATGCCATCTCACTTCTAGGTAGGGATGGTAATGGGGCGGGTTAGGGATGGGGATCACAATACCATCCCCATCCCCAGGGTCATTTTCTACCCCCATCCCTGCCCCAATCCCCAATAAAAATATGTTGGAGATTCCTCGTCCCCATCTCCATTGGGGACAAAGCCTCCAAACCCGCCCCAAATCCTTAATAAGAATTTAATAAATAAAATAATTTTTTCTCATATTGTCTTTTTTAAAATCAAAATCTACAGCAAAAAAATTTAAAATATGATTAAATTCATAAATCATAATTCAGTGAGTGCAAAAGTCAAAACACCATTAAAGTAAAACTGTAGCTATTAAAGTAAAGTAGTAAATGTATATATTTGTGATTTATATTATAAAAAATAAATTAAAATATATATAAGTTAAATATATGTATATATTATTGGGGCGGGTTTGGGGATGGGAATCACAATATCATCCCCGCCCCATCCCCAATCTTAGATAGCGGGGATTGAGGATCCCTATCCCCATTCCCCATTTGTCCCTGAATTCTCCCCCCATTAGGGGAGGGTATCCAATAGAGCTCCACCCGGCTGGGGATATTTGCCATCCCTACTCCTAGGTCAGGAAGCAAGGAGTCACGGACGTTGCCAAATCTTTCTTCGAGTGAGACCCACAGCCTTCTGGGGTCTTCTTAATTCATATACTCGTACTGGAGCGAATCATCCATATGACGAGTCATTAGGATGATGGCTTTCGCCTTATTTGCCTCTAAGGTTGCTCTATTTGCTTCCAAAGCTTGAGCTTGCTCAACAGTTATCACGTCCTGGATAGGCTCGAGAATCATATCCAGGATTCCATCAGCCTTGAGATGCTGGCGGATATCACGAACCCACCTGTGATATCCAGAGCCAGTTCCCAATGGAGCAAAGTCCAATTTGTTCAGGTTACTCATCTTGAAAGAGAACAAGAAATTAGGGTTAGTTTCGGAGCGAAATAGGCTACCACGAAAACATATGAAATTTTTGACCGTAATCGCTTCCAAGAAATTAGGAATTTCTGAGCGTAGTCGCTTCCAAGAAATTTGATTCCAAGAGATATTGGATTAGATCGAAACAATGATGTAAGTGGTCGACCATAAATTCTCTACAAACTCTAAGTTTGGAGATCTCAACAAGCTCTAAGCTTGGAGTGAGCACGAACCCCCACAGTTAGGCTTAATTTGGTCTCCCCTATAATGAAGAAAGGGGGGTAGAAGAAGGGAGGTTGCAAGTCCCCGAAAAAGAAGATAAATTAAATTTAAAAACTCTAAAAACGGGAACTTTAATAAAAAAATACCTTAAAATAGGTCGCCGGAAAAAGTGGTCGGAAAATGTCGCCGGAAAATCACCAAAAAATGGTCGGAAAAGTCGCCGGAAAATAGTTGACTGGAGGGTTGACCGGGGAGCTGACGTGGCTTGCTGACTGGGCGCTGACGTGGATCAGGCTCTAGGCTGATGTGATTTGGGCCGAGGGTAGCGTTTGTGGGCCTCAGGCCTGCTTTGGAGCATCTGCTTCTTCCTTTTTCTTTTCTTCTTCTGCGTGGGCCACGTCCCCTTATTCTTCCTTTTTTTTTTCTTCTTCTTCTTCTCTCTCTTTTTTCTTCTCCTTCTTCTGCCCAGCACGTGGGCTCTTCCTTCTTTCTCTCTCTCTTTTTTCTTCTCCTTCTGGTGGGCTCCTCCTCCTTTCTCTCTCTCTTTTTTTCTTTCTTTGCTGCCTCTGAGCGTCTTTTTTTTTTTCTTTTTCTTTCTGCCTTCTAGTGTCTTGCGTCTTCAAGCCTTTTTTTTTTTTTTCTTTGACAGCAGTGCAGCTGCTTTAGTGTGTGGGAAGGGCAAGCGAGACCGGTAATTGGGCTCCTGAGATGAAAGGCTACAGTATTAGAGAAATTAGGGTTTCAGGGTTAGGGCTTCGTGCTGATAACGTGTTTTAGGAAAACTGAATTGGGAGAGAATTGAGTCGTACTTTCATTGATAATAGGGGCCTCTTTATATAGAGGATTACAAGCATAGAGATAGAGTTGTACATGGAAACATAATCGTACATTGATTGGATATCTCGTGTCTCAGCTGAAACTTGGCATTTTCGCCTTGATCATGCATCTTCTGCTATAGTATCTAAAGTATTATCTAATAAAGCTGTTCCAGTAGTAGGATCAAGCACCTTCTCTTTTTGTCAATCCTGTCCATTAGGGAAAAATACAAAACTTCCCTATCAGTTATCAGATTCTGTTTCAAATTTCCCATTAGAATTAATACATTCAGATGTTTGGTGCTCCTCTCTTTTATCTCATCAAGGTTTTAAATATTATTTACTATTTGTCGATGATTATTCCCGATACACTTGGATATATCCCATGAAACAAAATAGTGAAGTCTTTCATTTGTTTATCACTTTCCGTACTCACGTGGAAAAATTATTTAATCGTCCTATAAAAGTGCTTCAATGTGATGAAGGCGGTGAGTACAAGAGTCATGTTTTTCAATCCTATTTATCCACTCATGGAATCTTCCAAAGATTTTCTTGTCCAAAACACCCTGAGCAAAACGGTTTGGCCGAACGAAAGCATCGCCATATTGTTGATACTGGACTCAATCTTTTAGCCCATGCTCATATGCCATCCACGTATTGGGTTGACTCGTTCAATACGGCAGTGTATATCATCAATTGTCTTTCATCCCGAGTTCTTAACTATGCCTCTCCCTATGAAAAACTTTTTCATCGTGTGCCTCAATATCAATCTTTAAAGGTCTTTGGCGGTGCTTGTTTTCCTTATCTTCGTTCCTATAACTCTTCTAAATTACAATTATGATCCAAACGTTGTGTGTTCTTGGGCTATTCACTCAATCATCAAGGATATCGTTGTTTTGATCCATCTTCAGGTCGTGTTTATTTGTCTCGTCATGTGATATTTGATGAGTCCAGTTTTCCTTTTCCTGAACTTGCTCTTGCTTCAGGCTCCTCCATTGATCCCTCAACAGATCAGTCCATAATACTATTTGGCCTAGTCTTCGACCCAAGTCCTTCTCCTTCTCCACGTATCTCTGCTCCTCCAAGTCAATCTCACTCTCCTTCATATTTTGCTGCAACTAGTCCTCCTCCTCCAGACCATGAACGTCAACTACCCACACCATCTCTACAGGTTTATACTCGCAACCCACAACACCAAGTCCTCAATTTTGGTAATTCCTTACACTCCCAAGCTCCAATTTCCTCTTCTCTCCCAAATCAGAGTCCTTCTACTCTGTATTCCCCCTCTTCTCCACCAACAGCTGCATCACCACTTCCTTCCCCCTCGTCCCACATCAATCCCCTTTCGTCCACCTCTCTCACCACTAACAATCTGATTCCACCATTGTTATCCTCTCCTTTAGTGTCACAGGTGCATAATCATGGAGGCATAGGTACTTGCAGCAAACATGGAATTAGCAAGCCCAATCCCAGATATGCCATGCATGCTACTCTCCTAGCTCTTCCTCTTGAGCCTACTTGTTATACACAAGCTGCAAAGTCTCAAGAATGGCGTGAAGCAATGGGTCACGAGTTCAACGCATTGCAATATGCAGGTACTTGATCCTTAGTTCCATCGTCCTCCTCAATGAATATTCTTCCTAATAAATGGGTATTCTGAATCAAGAAACGCTCCGATGGGAGTATTGAGCGATATAAGGCGAGGCTAGTCGCCAATGGCTTTCATCAGCAAGAGGGCCTTGATTATACTGAAACATTCAGTCCAGTTGTTAAGCACTCCACAATTCGCCTTGTTCTTGCTCTTGCAGTCAGTCATCGATGGCCAATTCGACAGTTAGATGTCCAAAATGCGTTTCTCCATGGCTATCTCAATGTGGATGTCTATATGAAGCAACCTGTTGGCTTTGTCGATCCCAAATTCCCACAACATGTCTACAAGCTCCACCGTTCTTTATATGGTTTAAAACAGGCCCCTCGGGCTTGGTTTCGGTGCTTTTCGGATTACTTAAAAGAACTTGGCTTCCTGGAATCACGGGCTGACTGCTTTACGTTCACATTCAATAATAGAGGCATCTATATCATTCTTCTCATTTATGTGGATGACATACTGATCACGGGTAACAACTCTTCTCACATATCACACCTCATTCATAATCTCAACTCCTTATTTTCTATGAAGGATTTGGGCTCTGTTCATTACTTTCTTGGTATTGAAGCTGTTTATAATGGTGATCATTTGCATCTGACACAACACAAATATATTGTGGATTTGTTGAAAAAGACCAAGCTCCATGATTCTAGACCTTATCCTACACCTGTTTTATCTGGCAAAAAGCTTAGTGTCTATGATGGTGTCAAGTTAGAGGATCCTTCTTAATATTGAAGTATTGTTGGGGCTTTACAGTACCTCACTCTCACTCGTCCTGATATTTGCTATGCTGTCAATCAAGTGTGTCAATTCATGCACTCACCAACTAATGTTCATTGGGTGGCAGTCAAGAGAATCCTACGATATTTGAAGTTACCATTAATCATGGGTTAGTTTATCAGCCAGGTTCTCACAAGTTAGTTGCCTATTCAGATGCCGATTATGCCGGTGATCCCGAAGATCGTCATTCCACTGGTGGGTTCTGTGTTTATCTTGGTCCCAACTTGATTTCTTGGAGCTCAAAGAAACATAAAACAGTCTCCAGGTCCAGTGCTGAAGCTGAGTACCGGCAGCTTGCCTACACTGCTGCTGAATTGTCTTGGCTTCGTTCTCTATTTCGTGATCTTAATGTCTTTCTCTCATGTCCTCGGATCTGGTGTGATAATGTCAGCTCTATATCTTTGGCCTCCAATCCAGTTTTCCATTCCATAACCAAGCATATCGAAGTTGATTATCATTATGTGAGGGATAAGGTTGTTTGACAAGAGCTGGCAGTTTCCTATGTTTCTACTGATGACCAAACAGCTGACATTTTCACCAAGGGTTTATCTACTCAGCGTTTCAAATTTCTTGCATCCAAGCTTCCGGTCCGTGCTCGTCCTCTCAGCTTGCGGGGGAATGATAAACAAGATAGATAGTCCAGCTTGATAGTCCAGATTGCGGGTACTTCAATATCATTTACTCTATGAATCAATGGCAGATCCTAAATCAAAGAGTATTGATTTCCTGATTGTTATCTGTTTCTTGTATCTGCTTTCAATCCAATAATATATTCTGTAAATCAATCAATCAGTTCTTACCTTAGATAGACTATAGTCCTTGTATAAATCTAGGCTTTGTACTGTAAAGCAATCATAAAATTACAACGCAGATTATTCCAATCTTTTCTTCTGTTCTTTACTTTGAACTATTGAATGTCATGTAATCTTCTATAATCATGTAAAACCACAACCTAATTAAATTCAAATGTGTTTAAGTGAAAAGAAGGTCTCTCTTAGATTGAAGTTGATAGTTTGGAAAATGGTTGCTTTAAATTTATGAGTAACATGCTTAAATTCCCAGAATTAATGTTCTTGTTCAGGTTGCGAATTTAAGAAATGCAAGGGCCATATTCTTGATTCAGGCTATTGAAGACCAAATAGTATTTAATTATTACCTTGACTCAGGGAGATGCGTTTTTAAAAATATGGATCATGTTGTCCCAACTGTGTAAAGATGTGGTTTAGGTCTTCGAAATAGTTCTTGAAGGCATAATAAACACATTTAACTCAGACTTGATCCTACTATTATGCTTCTGATGAAACACATATTTGCTATTTCCATTCTGTATCTTTAGCAGGATCATATCTACTCTTCTTAGATTGAAGTCAACTTTGAATTGATAGTTTGTAAAAAGTTTGCTTTTAAAATTATGAGTACCATGCTTTAATACCCAGAATTTGTGTTCATGTTCATGTTGCTAATTTAAGAAATGCAATGGCCGTATTCTTGATTCAGGCTCTTGAAGGCCAAATAGTATTTGATTATTACCTTGATTCAGGGAGGTTCATTTAGATATATGGGTCATGTTGTCCCAAACTGTGTAAAGATGTGGTTTAGGTCTTCAAAGCAGTTCATAAAGGCATTATACACACATATAACTCAGACTTGATCCTACTATTATGCTTCTGATGAAGCATATATTCTCCATTTCCATTCTGTACCTTCTGTAGGATCATATCTTTTCTTTGTAGACAGTGTTTCTGCTACAAATTCCAGTTATATATGATTATATTATTACCTCCATTGCTGACCGCACTGGTTTAAGTGTGTTTGCGTGTGTCCTTGAGTATGATATCTGCATTAGTTAATTGCAAAGAAAAGGAAATTGTAGAATAAAAATACAGTGATTCTAGCTCTTACAGAAGCTACTTCATCTTCGACATCATGACAAAAGTCATGGTTCTGGTGTTACTAGTAATAGTGCATTGTTCAGATTTTATATAAGGTTGTGCACCAAAGCTTTTGATAATCCTTGTCTTGGGTACTTGCTCAAAATCTAAGGTGAGGCGATGCACACTCAAGGTTACCTTTTGTTTATGGGTTCTTTGCACCTTAAAACATCCAATTTCTTGTTGCAATATTAAGTAGAACTAGAACCATCTTTAAAAGAATGCCTTCGGATTTAACACCAATTCTAAGTTAATTGCGACTGTTATTGTTGGATATATGTTAATGTTTGGCTCCAGTTTTGTTGCAGCTGGTTAATAGTCTCTTTTCTTGCGTGGGGGTGCGGTCGTCGGGGGTGTCCCTTGACCTGACTTCTTTTGAGCGACTGTAGACGAGGAGAGCACCAACCTCGTCGTGGGGGTCTTCTGTGCCTCGTGGTGAGGACTTTATCTTGTATCACCAAGTCGATACTCAACGTTGTAGGTCGAGCAGAGCTAAATCACCGGGAAGTAGAGAGAACTTGCCAAAGCGTGACTTTATCTTAGCTAGTTTGCGAGGGCGTTACCCTTACTTGGCTGGTTCCGTAACCGTTGTGGTCGCGGTACTACAGTTGGCTCCCGAGGAGACTAGGACCGAAGCACTTTGACAGAGGGTTTGGTGGCACTGACAGTCGGCTCTTGAGAAGACTAGGACTGGAGTGTGATCACCGGTAAGAGAAGGAGAGGAGTTGCTCTTAGAGAGGGGTTGCTCTAGAGAGGCTTGGATAATCTTAGAGATTGTTGTTGAATTGTGCTGTCAATTGTTACTTGTTGTAGCCTCTATATATAGGCTACCAAGCCATAGTGGTTGGCCTTAAACAAATCATGATGGGTTAGGCTTGAGCATTTAAAACACTAATGGAATGTTAGGTTTGAGCACTTAAACACTAATGGAATGTGTTAGGTTTGAGTGCTCAAACACTAATGAAATTTGTTAGGTTTGAGTCACTTTCTTCTCCTTTATTTCTTCAGTTATATCTCTACCAAAAAATCAGAATGGACCTTCGACTTCTTCATATCAAAGCTTTATAAATACTTTCCTTGAGTTGGACATTTGTTTAAAATATGATACGACAACCACTCAAGCATCTGCTCCATTATTCAATTATTCATTTTTTTCAGGATTCTTTGGATCTTAAAAAATTGATTTAATTTATGTAAACTTCAATATTCAAAAGCTTTACAGGTATGTTAGAAAGAAAAAAAAAATTATATATGATGTGTCAGCAAATCTAAATTGATTGCTCGTGCATCCTTATTCAGTATAAATTGCTCTCTCATCCAGAATGAAAATCATCTTGAAGCTTTACAAACAGCAATTATTATTAATACTATATGATTAACTCTGTGCTCAGGTCCTAGTTGTTCCTCTATTGGTTGAGGTGCCTTTACAGTGGTGCCTATTTCATCCTACAGCTCATGGTCAAGGCCTTCAAATAAACTCAATGCCATGGATACATTGATTTTCCTTCTATGCTGATGCTGCAAAAAAATTGAGAAGTTATAAAAGGGGAGCGCTGCTGGAGGCATTTGGTTTATTCTATACAAATGAAACTTATGTGTCAGAGATTCTGATACGGAAAAAGGCATTCTTTAAAAGTTGGAGACCTTTAGGCTTGTGGTAACAACCTTGTACAAGGTCAAGGTTTTGGCTTGAAGGTTGAGAAAGGTGTGGTGAAACTTTTGTAAGGGGAAGATTTAGATGCTGTACGTGCTGGTCGCTAATTAGGTGGTTCAAGAGGTGAGGATGAAAAATGAGGGATTCGTCTTTAAAATAGTCTATGACAGAGTCTACGACCACGCTGAGTGGATCTTTTAAATAGTTGCTCGGAAAATAATGGACTTGGAGCAAGGAGGTGAAATGGATTGGAGGGATGTCTGAGGTCAGCAAACTTTTCTGTTAAATGTTTGCAGGAATTTGCATATCTTCTTGTCTTCTATTGTTGATTTGTCATTTTGCACATGGAGTATTCATTTCTCTGTATCAATGTTTTGAAGCTCATTAGTCCTGTTCTATAGAATCCACAATAATTTATGTTTTTTGTTTTTATCAGTCAATTGGTTACCTGCATAACTTGATAACTCTGTTGAAAGTATTCTAGTTTCAGTTCTGTTTTGAATCTGTCATGGATGGTATCAATATCCTTAAGTTGATGCATTTTTCAAATACCCACTAACTTTATCTGTTGCCTTTTTTTTTTGTCTTTTTTTTCCCAGGGTTCTTTGCATAGTAAAGCATTCAATTTGATGTAACCTTTTATAGTCGGTCAAAAACATTAGAACTGTCTTAAAAAAAATAAAAAATAAAACCTTTGATATAGCAAACTCTACATTTACCTTGTAGAAAGCAATCAAAGCATGCCTTCGTTTCAAAACATACTTTTGACCGAACAAGAATATCTAAAATTTCCAGTTTTAAGTATTGTATTTTTGGAACTGAGGAGATGTTCTTAAACACCAAATAGTTGATAATATTACCTAATGACGGAGGTCCCCTTACAGAGTTGGGTTCATCTTATCCTATAGCGTTGGTTGAGGCCAGCAAGAGTGTCAGTGTCATGGAAGAGGTATATCATAAAGCACATCTAATGAGACATTGCGTTTTAAATCTAATTGCCAGTGAGTAGTTGCCCTAGATCTTACTTTACACTTAATTTCAGTACCCTATGTAAGTGTCACATTCTTATTTCCTATGGCATCAAATCTCCTCCTTATCGAGTCTCTGGGTAGATTTGGACAACATACTCAAATTCAAATTATATTTCTGGTATGCCTCTGGTCAAGTGAATAGCTACATCTACTTGATTTTCTTTTTACGATTCAAGTGATAAGTAAAAGTTAGCAATTAGGCTTACAGATACATTTGCACATTTATTTGAGCCACCTCATCCTCTTGATTTTCGCAGCAAGGGAAGTGCACGCTTTTGTGTCTAAAATGGCCACTAAAAGTATCCAGGTTTCAGATCTGGAGAGTTTTCTCACTGGAGAAGTCTAATAAATTATATTTCTATCGGTATCAAGAAGGGTGTAAGTTCATGATTCGCAATGATAGTTGGATTTGCTGAAAGTGCCCATGTATAATATAAATTGAAGATCCTTGATGAGATGAAACAATCTCACATTGTGAAGAGGGCTGTGTTGATGAAACAGATTCTTTTTTGCACAAAGAAGAGTGAGAAAAGCACATATGAGGGCAAAGTGAGGGTTGTTATTTCTGTGCATGCTAGTTCTCAGTCACAGAATCCTAGTTCAAGTAGTTCTAACTTCTAACTAATGAATGCAATGTCTCTGAAGGAAGATGGATTCCACATGTGTACCTTGTGTATAATGCCTTGCATATCCAGTTGCAGAATGTGGAATTCATAGATTAGGTTTATACAAAATTCTGGTGGAGTCCGAAGAATTGTGATATTCCAATCTCCAAGATTTGATTTTGTACCATTCTTGAAAGACTTGGTGGAAAAGTTTGTTTTTGTTGGCGGGTCATTAAGGTACGGTGACTGTTGAACTGAATGGGAATAAAAACCTATACAATCAAATTGTTGTGGTATTTATATGAAGTGATTAGAGACAATACATGGTGAAATATGTGCAGAAAATCCATAGAATCCAAGAATACTAGAACAGTGGCGGCAAAATTAGACAGAATAAAAGCAGATCCGTTTACTACCTGCCCAAGTTGGTTAATTTGATATCAAGGACCTATAAGTCGGGTCAGTATTCCTAAAGCAGCCTGCTTCAGTGCCAATGCAAGCACACCAAAGAGGGTTTTGTCTTCAGATTTTCAAGTTGGATTATTTTTTGATAAGGTGGATGACAAGCAAATAATGAGTTGATGCTGATATTCGGTTTTTTTACCCCCCGGCACCAAGTTAAATAAAACATTTTTAAGTTTATGTAACTCGAAATAGTGCTTTCACATATAGAAAAGAGGCATAAAACCTAGCATTCTGTTAGGGTAGAGAGCAGCCGTCATCACAACGGTCCTTTTCTTAAATTTTCCTCCATGAGCATGGAGGCTTTGGGAGGCCAGCGAGGTGGGGAGGTGATGGGCGGATTAGGCTTTGGTGTGTTCCGACTTGTTTCTTCGCACTGGGGTCACCATAGTGAAGTGCGACGCCATAGATGCCTAGGTGGTGGAATAGCCACTTGAATCTGGTGGTGTAAAGGTGTGGTATGGTGGATGCGGCGGCGCTTCGATGAGGTCCCAGGGTCTCGATTCCTGGTCGTAGTCGTGTGCAGCAACGGTGGGCATCCGCGATCGGAGTACAGTTGCTGTGGAGCGATTGGAGTCGGGCTCAGGCTGGGGTCCAGGTTCATTGCTGGGCTGGAGAAAGGCGGGCCGGATTTGGGGTTGGGATCAGATTCGGATATGGAACCAGGGTTGGAACCATGTCTAGATCCGAGTTCGTTTTTGGGATTCGGGTTGGGTCTAGAATTGGGCTAGGGTTTATGAGTTGGTTTGCGCTTATATTGGGTGTTTGGTATGGGCCCTTGAGTTGTGATACAGGTTCTTAGGTGAAAGATTACTCTCTATTTGAAGTATCTTTTACGTGGGAGATGTATAGATGGTCATTACACCAGTTACACTGTTAGAAGATTACCTTTTCATAGTCGGTCACACTATCGGTAACATAGGTGGAAGATTGTTCTTTTTTTTTCGGCGTATGATATATAAGGAATATGCTCGGTCGATCATATTACCGGTTACTTTGATGGAAGATTATGCTATTATGGTCAGTCATACATACCATTATTAACTTTTTATATAACCCGGTTTATAGCTGGTGCATCATCAGATGCGTTGTTGCATCCACTCGTGTCTTTGATAGGTTTTATTTCCGATGCCTTGTGGTATCTTGTTTTATTTTCGTACTTTTCATTTATAATGTATGTTTTACATCTGCCTTTTGTAATCTTTCTTTAGTCCCGTTTGGGATTGCTTTGCTTTTAAAAAAATCAACTTTTGTTTAAAATTTTAAATTTTATTGTGTTCGGTATAGCAGCTTTAATTTAAAATTATAGGTTACTGGTAGTAACTTTAGAAGCAATCAAAATGTTTACTTTTAGAAGCTGATGTGGATCAAATCACATTCTTAAGTTGTTTTATGTATTGACAGCACTTTTTATTGTATTTTTTTTTTTTGAAGAAAATAAGAATATTATTAGATACAATTCCGATCATACGTGAGGGCATCCAGTACAAATTTTGGAGCATGAGTAAACCATTCAAGATGACAATCTGTCTCAAAACTATTGCTAGCTAGACGGTGAGCAACCATGTTAGCTTGCCTGGGTGCAAATCTAACTGTAACCTCCCCCACAGTAGCCACAAGACCTTTAATCTCATAAATCAAAGGACCTAAGTCAGATATATCCTCAGTCACCGAGTTAATGGCCTGTACAGCTGAAAGGCAGTCGCTCTCTAAGATGGCCTTAGTGACATGCATTGCATGTAGAAGTTCCAGTCAAGATTTCATAGCCAGGAGCTCCACATGTAGAGCAGAGCTAACAAAAGCAACTCTATACGAAAAACCTACAATGAATTCACCCAACTGATTCCTCAAGACACCACCTGTGCCTCCAAACTGGACTGAGGGAAGGTATGCCCCATTGACATTCAGTTTATAGAAATCTCGCATCAGAGCAGACCATTATTTTCGAGCAGGAGATCCACGACTGTCAGTACCTGCTATCACCAGATTGGCTTGAGAGTATTCCTCATAGCAAGCCATAGCCGAGGCCACAATACCAGGACCTGTTAGAGACCGGTTCCGCCATAGTTTATCATTCCTATTCCTCCATAGACTCCACAGCAGAACGAGAAGTTTGTCAAAAGAAGTTGCTGACAGCAAAGTGACCCGTTATAGAAACCAATCTTTCCAAGATACAGAAGACGGAGGAATGGAGAAAGGAGGAGCTCCTACAATCTCACGGGCTTGACTATAATGACTAAACAGATGTTCCACATTCTCAACTGCATTAGAACAAATCACACACTGCAGATCACCTGAATAACCTTTCCGAGCTAAGGCAGCCCGAGGGGGAAGGAGATTTTGGACCACTCTCCCTCCAAATATAGCCACCTTACTGGGAACTTTTTCCTTCCACAAGGCTCTCCAAATCGGGCCATAAATATTCCCATTAGAAGAGGAAGCAAAAACATTACCAATCGAGATGTCCCTAGCTATTACATACGCTGATTTAACAGTGAAGAAACCTTTCTTATGTAGCTTCCAGGCCATATGATCATGACCAAAACGACGATTGAGAGGGATGGAGAGGACTCGGGCCGCTATCTGGGGTTCAAAGCAAGAATGAACAGTTGCTTCATCCCAGGACCATGAATCCGAATCAACCAAATCAGCGACTCGTTCGAAAATAGTATCAGGAGCTTTAACCAAGGAGTGATTAGAAATAGTAGGAATCCAATCATTGTCCCAAATGCTCACAGAGGCCCCATTACCAATCCTCCATTGTAAACCAGCCTCCAGTACAGGTCTAGCTTCCATGATACTCCACCATGAGTAGGAAGGTCTCTCACCCATATCCGCAGTAAGAAAAGATTCATACGGATAATACACCGCTTTAAAAACTTGAGCCACAAGGGAGTTTGGACGGGTCAGGAAACGTCATCCCTGCTTAGCCAGCATAGCTAGGTTATGAGAGTGTAAATGTTTAAATCCCATACCTCCTTGCTCTTTAGGGAGACACATTCTCTCCCAGGACCTCCAATGAATACTGCGCTTTCCATCCGAGCTGCCCCAGAAGAATTGACAACACATCTGTTGAAGATCATCACAAAGTGATTTGGGTAAGTCATAGCAATTCATAACATAGTTAGGTAATGTTTGAGCCACCACCTTAATAAGCAACTCCCTGCCCCTAACACTCAGGATCTTAGTTCTCCAACTAATAAGTTTTTTGGTGAGGCGTTATTTCAAGTAGGCAAAAATAACCATATATCTTATTATGCCCGACATGTATAGGAAGCCCTAGATATAAACCATGCTCCTTATCGCATTCAACACCCAAAATTGCAGCTAACTGATTCTTCTGATTCAAGCTAACATTGTCGCTGAAGACCGCACTAGACTTCTGAAGGTTGACATGTTGCCTTGAGGCCTGAGCATAGAGAGTTAAGATACTCTTCAAGGCTTGACACTCCATAACAACTTCTCCAAATAGGAAGCTATCATCCGCAAACAACAAGTGATGGATAGTGGGAGCAGAAGGAGCTAAGGTAATTCCCTTGACAATTCCACATTGAACTGAAGACGATATCAAAGCCGAAAGGCCCTCTGCACAAAGAATGAAGAGATAAGGGGAGAGGATCGCCCTGCCTGATTCCCCTAGTCGGAAGCACAAAACCTGTGGGAGAGCCATTAATTAATACAGAATAGCTGACCGATTTCACAATAGCCAACACAATCTTGACCCAACTCGTACAACAACCCAACTTGAGAAGGACTGCCTCGAGATAACGCCATTTCAATTGATCATAAGCTTTAGAGATATCCAACTTGAGAGTGAAAAAGCCATCAATCTGTCTACGGAGCTTTTTCATAAAGTGAGCTATTTCAGTGGCCACAAGGGTATTATCTGAGATCAAACGGCCCGGAACGAAAGCACTTTGTAGAGGGGAGATAACCTGAGGAGGAATAGTCTTCAATCTATTTTCATGACCTTGGAAGCAATCTTATAGACAACATTACACAAGGCAATAGATCTCCAGTGGGAGACCAGCTTAGGTTCTTTGATTTTTGGAATCAAAGTGAGATGAGTGAAGTTGGATTCTTGGGAAATCTGACCTGTATAGAGAATCTCTCTCACAGCCATGCACACGTCCTTCTCAACAACATTGCAAAACTTCTTAAAGAAACACGGAGACATCGATCTGGCCCCGGAGACTTGGAAGGATGCATTTGAAACAGGGCTTTCTTTATCTCCTCATCCGAGTAAGGTGCAGTAAGTTGTTCATTCATTTCACGAGAAACCTTAAGCTGCAAGCAATCCAGTACTACATCCATGGCTGCTGGATCAGAGGCATTAGCACTAAAGATAGACTCGTAGTACTTAATTATCATCTCCTTAATTTCGTCCGAGTTGGTAGTCCACTGCCCATCATCCTTCACAAGACCCTTGATCCGATTATGGGCTCTTCTATTAGAAGCTCGTCTGTGGAAGAAGGCTGTATTACAGTCACCTTCCTTAAGCCACTGAACTCCTGATCTCTGCCTCCAGTAAGTTTCATTTGCAGAGAGTAATTCATTTAGGCGAAGCTGCAAGGCTTTTTGCATTTCAAAGTGACTCGGTTCAAAGCTTTGCTTCATCAGACCCTCCAGCTTTCCTTGAATCAACCTCAACTCAGTTTGTCTTTGTTGGAAAACTCCAGAATGCCAACGCATAAGAAGTTGACATGTTTGCTTTATCTTTCAACCCACCTGCATCATGGGGTCCCCTATAGTTGGAAGCATCCAACCATGTTGGACAACATTAGAACAATCTCTATGCTGCAACCATATCTCCTCAAAGTGAAATTGCTTTGGAGTACGATGTCGAATAGCTACCTCTAGTGTAACTTCAATAAGGATGGGACAGTGGTCAGACCTACTGAGGGGAAGAGTAATACACCTGGAGAAAGGGTACAAATCTCACCATTGCACATTCTGGCAAGCTCTATCAAGACACTCGTTTGTGAATCGATTTGACCACGTAAATCGAGAACCAATGAATCCCAGATCGAATAACTCACAATCAATTAGAGCTTGGCGAAAACGATCCATTTGGGCTGCAGATCTAGGAGGACCCCCAGATTTGTCAGAATGAGAGAGAATCTCGTTGAAATCACCAACCACAAGCCAAGGAAGATGAACCTGTGCCGCTAGGGTTCGTAGGAGATTCCAGGTAGTAATACGATTCGCTGTGGTAGCAACTCCATAAATACCTGTGAAACCAAACTCGCCTGCAGTACCTCTAACACCCACCTCTGCATCAATATGATTAGCAGAATGGTGTCTGAGATGAACAGGAACTTCATTGAGCCAGAAGAGCGCCAACCCTCGACAATCATCCTCTTTCGGGCACAGACAACTCCATCAAAACCGATTCGTCTATGAACTGTTGTGAGCAGATCTGGTGATGCAAGGGTTTCAGAGAGAAAAACCAGGCTAGGGTTATGCTGACTAACAATACTCACTAGGGCATCCTGGGTTTCGATATTATTCAGACCCCGACAATTCCAAGCGATTATCTTAAAGGCTTGCATGGGGAAATAGCAGAAGAGATGACTGTCACCGGCCAGTAGGTTAGCTAGGCGAGAGAGAGAGCTCTCCTAAGGTTAAACAAGTAAAGTACTTTTTAAAGTATTGTTTACCAAACACATAATTGTTTTAAGTCACAATGATTATACTCACAACATAGCAGCAGTAGTTTTTTTAAAAGTCACAGCAATCTCAAACTAGTCCTTATTATTAATGGAGTTGTCATTTTCTCTAAAAAAAAAAATACTCAAGATAGTTAAATAAAACCCAGTTTACAAATCCATATTAGTTAAGCAAATTCTCTTTCCAAACCCCCTTCAAAAAAAAAAAAAAAAAAAGCAAATTCTCTTAGGATTGGTTAAATTTTTGAACTACCTCAAAAGCCCTTTTATTAGCAATGAAACTATAAAAGAAAATTTAATAAAATATGGACAAAACAGTAAACTATATTTGGAAAATAAAAAAGAGAAAAATAAAAAGAATGACAAATCTAATTACCTGATGTAGTTAATCCTATGCTTTGTTTACATTTGGGGCCTTTATGGCTTCATAGTTGTATTGAGATAGACTTGTCTCAAAGTTGTGAGTGTGGTGCTCTTTCTGAGTTCCTTTAGAAAAACGTATTGAGAAGGAAAGTAGATACCCATTCTCCTTGTAATTTCATTGGATTAATGAAATGCTTCTTTGATCTAAAAAAAAAGAAAAATACATGCTGTAGTGAAAAAACTTCATATTTTTTTTTTTTTTTTTTAATTCAGTTTTGGACCTTATGTTTACAATAGTATTAATTTTTTACCATAATGCTAAATCAGCATACTGGTCAGACTTAGTAAGTTAATAACTTCGTTCAAGGTTCTATCACTGTCTATACTCCATGGAGAAGAAAAAGGCTGCAAAAGCTACATAAATAACACGAAATCACGTGACAATAGTTTAAAAATAAATTATAAATATTACTATATTAGTCTCTTTTTTGTATCTATCCTGATCACCTGGTCAGCAACTGACCAGGGATCATTTGCACACTTACCGTCCGATTGAAATCGAACGGTTGACAGATATTTAGATTTTGGGGAAGGAGATCTGTCAACCGTCCGATTGAAATCGGATGGTAAGTGTGCAAATGATCCCTGGTCAGTTGCTGATCAGGTGATCGGGACTGTTTTTGTATATATAAAATTATAAGTTTCACAAGCTATTAATACTTGGATTATTTCTCTCTGTTTGAGTCGAATTGGTATCTTCTCCGTAAGGACAAAAAAGAGAACAAACTAATTTTGATCCGAGTGTCTAAAGGATACAACGTGAAACACACCCTACTCCAATTAGAAACTGTTTTTTTTGGTGATAACCATGATTACAATCTCAGAAGCGACCTTAACAACAAAGTAATGAGACCACCATAGCGATTTGCTATTGTAAACGTAATGGTGGGTAAAGAAGATAAGACAGTTTAAGAGTACTGAAAACAACAGAATTATTCCACGTTTGGAACCTGATTTGTCTAACCTTTTCTGGCGACAGTGAATCTCTTAACTCTCTGTCTCTGATGCCTTGCTTATATAAACCACCGACAATAGTCACATTTCAGTTGAGAGGTCACGTTCAGATCAACCAGAGCCACCAAACTGAAGTGACCAAACTGCCCTCTCCCTTCACCTCTGACCTTTCCCTCCCTGCCCTGCTTCCAGCTTCCAGCAGCTTCTGTAACTAAAACAAGTCTTTCTTGCCAGAACCCACTTTGGTGAATCTGTAAGATTGCTGTGTTAACTGTGTTCTTATGATTGTTATAGGTTCTGTGCTTGTTGGTCTTCTTCAAGTTTGAGTCTTGGTTTTAATTTCATGGTTAGTTGATGGTTTATTGATACATATATGGGTTTCTTCTGCTCTGCCTTAGCTGTATGACTTGTGTGTGATTCAATTGGATTTCTTTTTCATCTGGGTGTGCTTACAAAACGATGGAGATGGTGAGGAATATTTATTGGGACTCGTTTGCCCAATTCAGGTCTTTCTACAAACGGGTTTTGAATTTTGGCAATGAGATGATGAAGGGTTATTGGAAAGTTTGGATCTTTCAAACTTTCCATGGACTAGTTGCAATTGGTTCATTGCTGTCCTTTGTTGTAGCCGTGGCATTTGCATATATGTATTTGTTTCCCACCGTTCCCTCGGTAGTTCGAAGTTACGGGATTTCGAATTCAGCTAGTTCGAATTCAAGTAGTTCCGTAGAGAAGTGCAATGTTTATGAAGGAAGCTGGATTGCAGATGAAAGTTACCCTTTGTACAATGCATCACTGTGTCCATTTGCAGAACGTGGATTTAATTGCTTGGCTAATGGAAGGGAAGATAGGGGTTATGCCAAGTGGAGGTGGAAGCCTAAGAATTGTGATATTCCAAGATTCGATGCGCGTAAAGTTCTTGAAGGGCTTCGTGGAAAACGAGTTGTTTTTGTGGGTGACTCGCTAAGTAGAACACAGTGGGAGTCTTTGATATGTTTACTCATGACAGGGGTGGAGGATAAGAAGAGTGTTTATGAAGTGAATGGGAATAAAATCACCAAGCAGATTAGATTTTTATCGGTACGGTTTACAACATTTGATCTCAGAATGGACTTTTACCGGTCAGTTTTCCTAGTGCAGCGTGCTTCAAAGCCAGCGCGAGCACCAAAGAGGGTTAAGTCGACACTCAGAATCAACAGGATAGATGACATTAGCAAAGAATGGATTGATTCAGATATTTTGATCTTCAATTCAGGGCACTGGTGGACACCGAGTAAACTTTTTGAACTGTGAGTTTCTTATTTTTTTTTAATACTCTCTTAAGTCCTGTTTTTGGCGTTTTACTCAGTCACAGCAGCTCCAGAATGGTTTTTGATAGTAGCAATATTTACAAAGTTGATTCACGATTTTATTTGATATAATGCATGCTGTAGTTTCAACTTATATCTGTACCTAAAAGGTTGTTTTAAAGGCATATGCATGTTGCCTAATATTGATAAGCTGGTCTAATGACCTTCTGCTATTTGCAAGGACTAACAGACCAAATTTCCCAAGAAAGGTTGGAAATACCTTGGTTCTGATGTGACCAAGATATTGGTTGAATTTTATTGATGTTGCAAACTCCATAAACTGTTGTGGTTCTTGCATAGTTGTTCACAAGTATTTTTGTACATTACTTAGAAATGATCTCGTAAATCTCATTTACCAGTATCATAGTTTCACAATGCATTTGGTTTGAGTTTTTCTGCTGATACTTAGCCATCAATAGAATGCAAAGCAATGCAGGCAGTTAATACAGGGTGTCTATTGCAATTGTAATCTAAACACATATTAGGTGATGAACGATGGGTAGAACATGCATAAATGAATTCTAACTTTGCATTGCCCTTTAGGTCCTACTTCTTTGGTAAACTTCTTTATTACAGTACCCCCTGCCGTTAGATATGATTCCTCCAGTAGAGACAATTGACAGGAATATTTCCAGCTATACTTGTGTTATCCCAATGATCCCACTTTATTGCTCTCCCTTCGCCTCGTTGCATCTTTTCCAGCTGTATTTGTGTTATCCCAATGAAAAGCACATTGTTTATGTGCTTGTATTTTAGAGCTTTTTATTATAAAATAATAGTCTTCTGCTATTATTCTTTTCCTTTCTAATCAACCTATATGTGAGAATATGGTGTAGGCATCAGTGGTTTTTTTTGTTATGATTATGCTTTTCAACATAGTGAACATACCATTGGCTTCTCAATCATCTTTGATGGACTTTATATACAACTTCAGATTGAGTTTTGGTTAGGAAGGGAACTTCAAAAATTCATTTTGAGATTGCTTCCACCTAGTTTATTTTTTTTTTCCTTTTCTTTTTTGGTTTTTTATTTAATTTTTAATTTTAATATTTTTATTATTTATTTAGTTTTTAACAACGATCCAAAACACACACATAGACCAGATGGAAAAAAGAAGTGAGCCTAACTTTGATTCAGACAGGGGCTGCTATTTTCAGGTTGGTAAATCACTGAAGCTTGGAATGCCGATCACCACTGCCTTCAAAAAAGCTATGAACACTTGGGCATCTTGGGTTGAGACCTCAATCAACACAAATAGAACAAGTGTCTTCTTCAGGACTTTTGAGTCATCACATTGGAGGTGCGCTGTTTAGTTCGTTATGATACTGGTTGCCAACTCTCGGTTATAGCTTGTTATGGTTGCTTCAGTCTAATTGCATGCAGTTCTACCAAATCTGTCATCTTTGACAATATATTGATCTCTAGTTGGTGTATAGTATCTGTTCTGGTGAAGTAATTAATTTTCTTTTTGGGTTCCCTTCACAAATTTGTCATTCTGCTCAGTGTGTCAATACTATGCCACTTTCATTGTTATTGGTCTAGTGATTAAACTGTTGCTGTTAATGTTGTTTGGTTAGGTAATTTTGTTGAAAAGAAAAAATCCTCATGGACCCTGACAAGACGGTTAAACTTTTTATTTATCTTTCATATCTCTTTTGGTATTTTTGGAGGATTCTCGGATCAAAAAGACATTACATGTTCTTGTGGTCTCAAATTTTTCTGATTAACTATTAATGGAATGCTCTCGGTCTGATTGGCTGATCTAAAATAATTCAACCTATTATACGTTTAATTAAGTTTAATTCCTGATTTGAGATACAAATAAGCTAGGCAAAATTTGACTGCTATTGATGCTTGTATCTGTAACAGTGGCCGACACCGTCATTCTTGCAAAGTGGGTCAACGCCCTTGGTTAAGCTCCTGGGGAATGGACCGAAGCCCAGTTTCAGACACCATTATTAAGGTTGTGAGGAAAATGGCAGTTCCTGTAACAATTATGCATGTTACACCTATGGGAGCATTCCGAAGTGATGGTCATGTGGGTATTTGGAGTGATAATCCATCTGTGCCTGATTGTAGCCATTGGTGCCTACCTGGCGTACCTGATATGTGGAATGAAATTCTCTTGTCATATCTGCTACCATGAAGTTGCAAATAGACCTCCTCCTTTTGCTGCCGGCATCACTGTGTTTGTTGGAACAGCAGATACATTACAGAATGAGAGATATCCTGCCTTTCTAATTCCAATTTTATCTCCTCAGAGAAATCCTTCTTTGTCATACCATCATTGCTTTAATGCCAGTGGCTGTAGAACAAGGCCAAATCAATGGAAATTGAGTTGAAGCTTCCCTTTCTGCAACATAGTTTCTCAGAAGATCTAGTATTTAGGAGTATAATTTGTAATTTGTATGAAAACAAGTGCTTATAATACCCAGTTGGTGCATTATCTGTAAATTGAAATAGAAATTTCTATACATACATCGGCCACAAATTCTGAGTTTCCTTTTCTTTTGGTCAAACACAAATTGGTGATGAAGGCAAGTTTCAAGGCCTCTAAGTTGCTCTGCTAGCTCTTTGCTGTGTACAATTGATAGGTACACTCCGTCTTTCATTTCCTAATGCATATAATTGTTAGACTTGATATGCATAATGCTTATACGCTTTAATTTCTTGTAAGCCAAGAAGAGTAATCATGATTCATGAACGCATGTTACGTGCATGTATATAATATGCTAATGTTTTGAGCAAGATACATATCGTGGACATGAACATGTTATTCAGCTCTAATCAATCATCTCACTTTACATGTGGTCTTATGATATTTCTCTTCCAACTGAACTTCGAATAGTGCCCGAGTTCTGTGTTAGGATATTTCTCTTCCAATTAAACTTCGAATAGCGCCCGAGTTCTTTATTAGGGTATTTGAAGTTTTGTATTTAACTTGCTAAAACCTATAATCTTTGTTTGATGATCATATACTAGTTTAGCTAGTGTTTAGCATCATTATCATTGACCATTCCGTTTAGGGAAATAAAAAAAGAACAAGAAACTTTGAGAAGTGCATTCCAATGCAAACAAACCCTCCCCAAATCTTAGAATGAGAGTCAAGTCACCAAATTTTAAGCTTCTTACAGATGAAATTCCAACTATTTTAGCATAAAATGCTTAGTACAAATAGGCATTCATGGACACAACCTTCTCCACAACAAACTAATTCTCATATCTACCTCATCAAAAACATTTAGAAAAAAAAACATTTGCAACAATGGCCATTCGGTTCCCATATTTCCCTCCACCACCTCCAGCTGTAAAGCCGCCAAGTCACCCAGCGCCGCCACCACCGGCAGCAAAGCCGCCGAGTCACTCAGCCCCGCCACCACCAGCAGTAAAGCCACCAAATCACTCAGCCCCACCACCACCAGCAGCAAAGCCGCCAAGTCACTCAGCCCCGCCACCACCGGCAGCAAAGCCCCCAAGCCACTCAACCCCACCACCTCCGGCAGCTAAGCCACCAAGCCCCTCAACCCCACCACCGCCATCCCCAGCAGCTAAGCCACCAAGCCCTTCAACTCCACCACCACCAAGTCACTCGACCCCACCACCACCACATCAGCCATTTAGCCCACCGCCACCTCATGTACACCCACCACCAGCACTGCCACCCCATGTAGCCCCACCATTGCCACCTTCTCCATCGCCGAATCACCCCACCGTCATAATCATTATATTCATCTCATTTGGTTCTGTTTTCTTCCTTGCATTTCTTGCAATTGCTCTATGTTGTTTCATCAAGAAAAAGAAGAAGAAGAGTACTATCCAAGAAACCAAGGTCATTCATTTCGACGAACATAGGAAGATAAAGGAGGCCATAGTAGAAGGTCCCCATGGACCACAAGCTGTGGTACTATCAGTTGAGGATGACGTTCATATAGATGAGGCGATCAAGAAAAATGAAAAATCTGATAAGAGATGGCCTTCTTCGAGTTCAAATGTCCAAGAAACTGATTTTATTCATGTTGATGAACATGAGAAGGTGAAAGAAGGCATTGTAGAAGGTCCTCATGGATCAAAAGCTATGCTGTTGACAATTGACGATGATATTCATGTCGATGAGGAGATATGCAAGAACGAGAGATCTGGTAAAGATGGTCATCACCATCTGGTACACAAGGCCGGTCTATAAAAGTGTTATGGACATTCAATCTCGTGTGCTGTTATTCCTTCCATGTAATTCATAAAAATTCATCACTGAGATTCAAGTGATGTAAGTAATTCATAAAAATTCATCACTGAAATTGAAGTGATGTATGTAATTCATTATTTTCTAATAAGAACCCCCAATGATTAAGAAAAATGTAGTCACATACAACATTTGTATCAAACGTAGGAAGTTCTACGCTAAATTGATGTACTGAATACTGAAAATTTTGCAAACAGTACACCAAGTAAAGGCCACTAATAATTTCCATACATAATGTTTCAAACCGATCATTTTGGTACACGGACTCTCAAGCCCGACCCACTTTGTAGACATACTGTCACTGACGCCGTTAATTTGAGGGGTAATTTGGTCTGTTCAAGTTTTTACTCTGAGCACCCGGCTTTTTTCTCTCTTACTCTAGGCACACAACATTCTCTATGTCTGTCTCTGTCTCTGACTCACTATGGGCACCCATCTCTCTTCCTCCCTCCCAATCTCGATCACCTTTGCAATTCTGCAATTCCAACCATTACCATCAATCAACACCCTTCAATTCTCAAGCTTCTCCGCCGAAACCAAACTTTTTAAAGATTGAACAACTACAAAGATGCAATCTTTTATCTCTCACCCTCACTTCCCACATCTTCTCTCTATTGGGTTCATCTGTTCAAGATCTCCAACTCCAATCTAGGGTTTTTGTTGCTATAACAGTTGAGTTGATGGCTATGGTGAGTGAGGAAGATATGGAGTACGAGAGTGAACCAAAGGAGGCTTAACTCTGTTAAAAAATAAAATAAATATACTAGTAGCAAAACCCTGCGAATCGTCTTTCCCTCTTGTTCATCGTGTTCTCTATCAAAGGCAAAGCTTTGGCTTCAGGCATGGCTAGCTATCCAAGAAATTCAAAGTAAGTTCTATCACCTTACTTCTGTGATCTAAGCATCAAACCCAGTCGCTCACCTTTAATTGCAGAAACCCAATTTGATCAAGAAATTCGAAATTCGATTTGATATTGTTGTTGGAGAATTCAAGGTTTCAATTACGATCGCTGGTGATGCGGAGGAGGGCGGCAGCGGGCAACGATGAAGGTGAGAGGAGGAAGAATCGTGGGCGGATCCAACGGCTCCCATTCACTCTGATGAATCAGACGATAGAAGAAGAAATTGATGAGGATATTCGTCGCTCCGGGGCTTCTGGAATGGCCCAAGAAGGACAAGCGCCGCATCGGCGATCTCGAGCGCACCACCAAGTTTTACACTAAGCTCTTGGGATGAAGCTGTTGCAGAGGGAAATTCCAGAAGAGAAGTACTCGGATGCTTTCCTCGGATTCGGGCCGGAAGAAACGAACTTTGTAATGGAGCTCACTTACAATTATGGAGTTAATTCCTTTGATATTGGGATTGGGTTTGGTTACAAAAGAGCTTGGAGGAAAGATAACAAGAGAAGAAAGAAAAAAATTGCCCGCGGAAGAGAAAGGATTGGGAAAATTTCGGGTCGCGGCCATGGAGGAAGAGAAAGAGAGAGAGTCAAAGTCAGAGAGAGGTAAAAGTACTAAATTACCCTCTGACAAATGAATAATAACATCAGAGTAAACGGCGTCAATGACGGTATGTCTACAAAGTGGGTCGGGCTCGAGAGTCCGTATACCAAAATGATCGGTTTGGAACATTATGTATGGAAATTATTAGCGGCCTTTACTTGGTGTACTGTTTGTAAAATTTTCCCAATACATTAACTAGATCGGCAAAATAACTCTGTTATTTTGTCCCTTCTAAATAGGGAAAATTTTGCAAACAGTACACCAAGTAAAGACCACTAATAATTCTTATACATAAAGTTCCAGATCGATCATTTCGGTACACAAAATCTAAAGTTCTACCCACTATCCGTACACGCCGTCAATGACGCCGTTAACTCTTATGTAATAATTCATTTATCAAAGGATAATTTAGTACTTTCTCACTCTGCCTTTTTTTTTTGTTAAAAAAAAAAAACCGGATCTCCTCTCTCTCTCTCTCCGCTCTCTCCGCTCCTCTCCTCTCTCTCTCCTCTCTCTCTCTCTCTCTCTCTCTCTCTCTCTTTCCACATACCCAGAAAGCTCTCTATGACCCCGGCGACCACCGCATCTCCTCCACCTTCTAAATCCGCACCCACCAAACGCGCCTGCATCTCCTCCACCTCGCAGCTCTGAAATTCTCTAAAACCTTGCTTCGGCGACGAGAGATTGGGAAGGTCGTCTTCTTGACGAACGACCTTCTCAGCCTAGGGAATGTAATTGAGTAATTAGTTCTTCTCGGCCGGGTTGGAAATTAGGGTTAGGGTGAGGCGGATGAAAGGGAGGTGTAGTGGGTCTCCAAGACGGTGGCGAAGTGTCACGCCCCTGATTTTATACATAATAAAAATCGATATATAACCTCATAATTATATATGCGTGAAACGTTCAGGCATCAATACAAAATACTTAGAAACTTATTCCCTTTTAACCCAAGTACATATTGATGCCCTGAACCCACAATTTCAATATTGACTCGCTCCACAGAGTCACATAAAACACGAGCTTACGGATTAAATTGTCAACAACAAAATAAAACGTAAATGCTCCTCAGAGCTCACCACAAGCAGAAGTCTTTATAACGGTAAAGTCACAAAATTGACTTCTTACCGTTAAGCTGCAAGCACGCTACCTCAGCATTAGCCACGATTAACCTGACCTGCAGAAATAACCCCTACACCGTTGGAATGGTGTACCGGGTTCCACACAACAAACCCGGTAAGCTTTTGCAAGCCTATATGAGTAACTCAAAACCACAAAGCAAAACACATTTCTTAAGTCACCCCAACCTAAACAACGATAAGCATACATTTCACACCTACAGCCATCTGCTTCACTCTTCCATCTCATGCTTACGTAGGTCAACTCGTGACTAAACTACATGCTCAGATTCTCAACCTAGCATCTCATTACACAAATTCCCCATCAAACAAAACCTCCTTAGATAATGTTTGAAAATCCCTTGACGCACAACAGTGAGTCACAAGGATCACACTCATTCCCTCCCCCCTAGGAGCTTTTTGTCATCAACATGACATCAAGGTGAAAACAATGAATCACCTTCCTATCCTCCCACAGAGCACAATCGTCACCACTATAGTCTTCGAGATAAATCAAACCATCAATCAATCAAATAAAGAAGAAAACAAGACAATCACAATTCAAAACAAGCAAAACAATTCATGGTAACCCCTGTATATAATTTAGTTCAGGAGATCACACTAAGTCAAGCAATTCAAATCATAGTAATCATCGTAATCCCACACTCTAAAGTCTGTAGGTAGCCCCGACTATCACAACAGTCCTCTTGATCTTTGTTAACTTAATAACAATTCAACTCCGCTACCGAGTTGTCATCACACAGATAGCCATCATCCTACTGATCATCACACAGTTAGCGATCATCCAACCAATCATCACACAGATAGCGCTGGTCATCCAACTAATCATCACACAGATATCGCTGGTCATCACATAGATAGCGATCACCACACATATTCATCACATAGATATCGCCGGTCATCACACAGATAGCGATCATCCAACTAATCATCACACAGATATCGCTGGTCATCACATAGATAGCGATCATCCAACTAATCATCACACATATATCGCTGGTCATCACATAGATAGCGATCATCCAACTAATCATCACACAGATATCGCCGGTCATCACATAGATAGCGATCATCATATAGATTCATTGCTAGTCATCACACAGATAGCAATAGTCACACAAATATCCCTACACAAGCTACACATATATTTCTACACAAGCTTTACATGACAATCATCACAAAGATTCATCATACTGATATCATCAATTCATCACACAGATATTCCTACACAAGTTTTACATGACAATCATCACAAAGATTCATCATACTGATATAATCAATTCATCACACAGATATTCCTACACAAGCTACCATATCTTAAATCTCACTTAAGACGGTCATATTAGACCCATGGTATCTCAACACATGATATCCTACAATCACAACTCAATACACAATTTCATCAGTCATCACCCAGATAACAATCATCCAACTCATCACACAGATTCCACCAATACATATATATATCACGCAAATATATATATATATATATATACATGATCATCCACACAGGAATGCCACTAATACCACTATAGTCACAGTTAATCCCATAACTCCACGACAATATGGTAAACCTGTTCGTGAATGAACATCGTGAGATTACTCACCTCGAAACTCCTGCTGCGTCTTCAATACCGATCAAAGTAGCCAACCCACAAAACGACCGTCCAAGAATACTTCGTCAAGTACCTAATTACAATCGGATTCCACTTAGTAACAATTCACAAATGATTTAAGTCCGAAACTCCTGTTTTGAACTAAAATCCCCAAAGTGACGCCAATCGAGGCGAAACCACATCCGAGACCACCCAATGTCTCCAGAATACATCTACGATCGATATACCGAAACCACAAGTCAATCGAACACTCGAATCCTCACGGATTCGAACATCGAACAGTCTGAAACTGTAAAAACCCTAACATTCTCATACGATCTCCAAAAATTACAAACAATATATCGAAATGCTCGTATCGACGAGTAGATCGAACTGAGGAATAGAAACTATCCCTGAGGTGGCCGGAAACTGCCGGAAAACACCACCACAGTGGCAGCACCGCCACCAGACCAAAGTCAGAATTTGACAAAACTCCCAACACCAAAGTTCTTCATCTCAACTCCAATTTAAACTTTCATAACTAACACAAAGTCTAAATCATAGCCGTTTGGCCGGAATTTACCTCGCAACATCTGAAATTCGATGAACCCTAGAATTTCAAAGCTTCGATTCATCCTCCACAAGTGAAATCATCCCAAGCTGCTTTGGGAGAAGCATCAACGTCCTATGGGCTTCAAAAGCCCTCAAGAAACACCGGCGATGGTGGTCGGAATCGAAAGTTCCGATCTGGGTTCGAAGCATCGCCGCCGCCAAACTTCCCGGCCTTGTTGCGCCGTCTACGGTGCTTCCCACGATGAATCACCACCACAGACGTGAAGAGGGGACTGAGGCGAGCAGGATTCCCTTTGGAATAGTGTCGATTGGTGGCCGGAGGAGGTAGAACGAAGCCGGCGAAAGGGAGAGGGCGAAACAGGGTCTGGAGAGAAGAGAGAGAAAAGTTTCCAAAAATGGAAACTCTGATTTTTCTGATATTTTTCCGGAAAAATCCCATATATACCAAAATGGAAACTTTTTCCGAAGCCCATAACTTCTTCATACGAAATCCGATTCTCGCGTTCCGCATGTCCACGAACTCGTATCGACGCGCTCACAACTTTTGTGAAGGAAGTTTTCGGAGAATCCCAACGAATAAAAAGTCAACCCTTGCGCCCCCCTAAAACGACGCTTCCTGAATAATTATTCGCCCGAAACACTTCCGCTCCATCCACGAGCCACGAAACAGTCTGATACCCACAATTTAAATTCCACAAAATCCTCGGAAAATAAATACGAATTTCCGGGGCATCACATTCTATCCTACTTAAGGAAATTTCGTCCCGAAATTTAAACGTACCACACCAACAAGTACGGATAAATCATGCTCAAATCCAATTCTTATTCCTCAACAACCTGTTCTCACCTCGCTGTTCAACACCCTAGCTCAATAATGGATACAGGTACCCTACCTAGTATCACAACACTAGGAATCTTTACCACACCACTTGGTGGTAGCCTAATATTTCATGGATCTCATCCTCATACATTATCCAACAAAGACTCTGTGACCGAAACACTACACACATATCACACAAGAGTCCAGAATCCTGTTATCACAACAGTATCTGCATCATTTCCTCGATAATGCAACCCTTGCATTACAAGAATTGAAAGTGAAACCTTCACTTCAACTCAAACATCAACACACAGTTCCTTTACAGTCCACCTTTCACAAAAACAACACAAAGTTCTTTCCATAGACCAAACCCTCACAGCAATTTCTACCATAATAGAAAAGAAGTATGCATCACACTCAATGATGTACTGCTGTCTCAAAACACATTTAAGATAAGGTCTAGCATCGATCAACCCACACGTAAACCATTCCATGATATCGCACACACACAGAGGGTTGCAAGGAATTTCAACTACCACAAAAGTGAAATATGCAACACACAATACACAATGCTCAATAATCACTCCACAAAAGGACGCCACACATAAAGGTCTAACTCTAGAGAACAGGGAAAACCCAACACACGGAAAGAAGTACACAACACACCAACACACACCTCAATCATATCTATCGTTAACCTAACAAATAGAATATGATTCGCAAGTCCTCCCAGGACATTTAAAAGAAAGAATCCCCAAAATTTTCTTTTAAAACACGTACTCATGAGTATCAGATAGAGCCTCACTACCCTCCATGATGTACCAACAACAAATCAGTCCAATCTAGACACACAACACATAAATCCTTCAGCCTTGTGCAACCCTTGGCAGTATGGCCTATCTCACCTCAATTGAAACATCTCACGGGTGCCACCTACCCCACAGGTGCAGCCCTAACAGGTGCAGCTACCGCTCTAGCTGACGCCTGTTCATGAGTCATGTGCCTCTTCCAGAACTCACCCTCATAATCCCTCACACTCTTAGTCCCTTGGACTAATGAGATGAATTGCTCCCAGCCTCAAATCTCCTTAGCCAACGTCGACAAACGAGTGGCATCCACAACATTGACAACCTCCACAACAAGTGGAACGGGTAACTCAACACTCGATCTCTCAACCTCATTCTCGAATGTCTCTTCAACAGGAGGAGGAATCCTGCCCCAACCTCGAGCTCTACTCCTTCCTCTTGGTCTACCTCAACCCCTTCCTCTGGGTCTACCTCAACCCCAACCTCTACCTCATTGTGAATCCATCACCCAAGTAGCAAAACACACTTGATTAATACTTGCAAAATCTCCAAACGCAATCATAAGTCAAACAACATGACTTCAACAATCTGACAACTAAGCTCGTATGAAAGGATACAGTTTTCCCCGAAAACAATCCTCATCACCCCACCAGAGTTCAATCCAGAGGTTCCCATTCCTCAATGACTGCAACTCAAAGAACCAACACCTAGGTTCACAACTTTACCAACAGAGCAAATCAATGCTCTGACAATTCTACACTCTAACTCACAACTAGCACTCCTACATACCCAGTGATTATATCAATACTGAAGAGCATCAGATGGGGATCCGCTGCAGACGGGCCATCACTCAGGTAGTACTGATTATCACAAAATATGTACCTTACGCTCAGATACCAAACTTTCACGCCCCTGATTTTATACACAATAAAAATCGATATATAACCCCATAATTATATATGCGTGAAACGTTCAGCCATCAATACAAAATACTTAGAAACTTATTCCCTTTTAACCCAAGTACATATTGATGCCCTGAACCCACAATTTCAATATTGACTCGCTCCACAAAGTCACATAAAACACGAGCTTACGAATTAAATTTTCAACAACAAAATAAAATGTAAATGCTCCTCAGAGCTCACCACAAGCGGAAGTCTTTATAACGGTAAAGTCACAAAATTGACTTCTTACCGTTAAACTGCAAGCACGCTACCTCAGCATCAGCCACGATTAACCTGACCTGCAGAAATAACCCCTACACCGTTGGAATGGTGTACCGAGTTGTCACACAACAAACCCGGTAAGCTTTTCCAATCCCGTATGAGTAAACTCAAAACCACAAAGCAAAACAAATTTCTTAAGTCACCCCAACCTAAACAACGAAAAACATACATTTCACACCTACAGCCATCTGCTTCACTCTTCCATCTCATGCTTACGTAGGTCAATTCGTGACTAAACAACATGCTCAGATTCTCAACCTAGCATCTCATTACACAAATTCCCCGTCAAACAAAACCTCCTTAGATAATGTTTGAAAATCCCTTGACGCACAATAGTGAGTCACAATGATCACACTCATTCCCTCCCCCCTAGGAGCTTTTTGTCATCAACATGACATCAAGGTGAAAACAATGAATCACCTTCCTATCCTCACACATAGCACAATAGTCACCACTATGGTCTTCGAGATAAATCAAACCATCAATCAATCAAATCAAGAAGAAAACAAAACAATGACAATTCAAAACAAGCAAAACAATTCATGGTAAACCCTGCATATAATTTAGTTCAGGAGATCACACTAAGTCAAGCAATTCAAATCATAGTAATCATCGTAATCCCACACTCTGAAGTCTGTAGGTAGTCTCGACTATCACAGCAGTCCTCTTGATCTTTGTTAACTTAATAACAATTCAACTCCGCAACCGAGCTGTCATCACACTGATCATCACACAGATAGCCATCATCTTACTGATCATCACACAGTTTGTGATCATCCAACCAATCATCACACAGATATCGCTAGTCATCACACAGATAGCGTCGGTCATCCAACTAATCATCACACAGATATCGCTGGTTATCACATAGTTAGCTATCATCACACATATTCATCCCACAGATATCGCCGGTCATCACACAGATAGAGATCATCCAACTAATCATCACACAGATATCGCTGGTCATCACATAGATAGCTATCATCCAACTAATCATCATACATCTATCGCTGGTCATCACATAGATAGCGATCATCCAACTAATCATCACACAGATATCGCCGGTCATCACATAGATATCGATCATCATATAGATTCATTGCTAGTCATTACACAGATAGCAATCATCACACAAATATCCCTACACTAGCTACACATATTTCTACACAAGCTTTACATGAAAATCATCACAAAGATTCATCATACTGATATCATCAATTCATCACACAAATATTCCTACACAAGCTTTACATGACAATCATCACAAAGATTCATCATACTGATATCATCAATTCATCACACAGATATTCCTACACAAGCTACCATATCTTAAATCTCACTTAAGACGGTCATATTAGACCCATGGTATCTCAACACAGGATATCTTACAATCATAACTCAATACACAATTTCATCAGTCATCACCCAAATAACAATCATCCAACTCATCACACAGATTCCACCAATACATATATATATATATATATATATATATACATGATCATCCACTCAGGAATGCCACTAATACCACTATAGTCACAGTTAATCCCATAACTCCAAGACAATATGGTAAACCCGTTCGTGAATGAACATCGTGAGATTACTCACCTCGAAACTCCTGCTGCGTCTTCAATACCGAACAAAGTAGCCAACCCACAAAATGACCGTCCAAGAATACTTCGTCAAGTACCTAATCACAGTTGGTTTCCACTTAGTAACAATTCACAAACGAGTTCGTGAACATATGGAACGCGTCAATCGGAGTTCGTATGAAGAAGTTATGACCATTGGAAGAAGTTTCCATTTTGGTATAAATAAGGAATTTCTGAAAAATCATTTCATAATTTCACTTTCCTTTTCCGGAAATCTTTCTTCTCTCTCTCTTCTCTCTCGGCTGCACCTTCAGAGTCAAAGTTTTTCAACTGACCTGACCTGAACCTGGCTTTTCGGGCGAACTGCGGCAGTCTCCGGCGACGAAACTTTCCAGATAGGATCGTCTCCTCCGTCTGGTTGTCCCTCTGGCATCCTCTAGCGGCGATTCTCACCCACGGCGGCGCTGTAAGGAAGCGCAGTTGAGTGTTTTCGAACCCGATCGGTTCTCCAATCTCCGACGTCGGCGGGGCTTCAAGTTGAGCTTGGGGAGCTTAAAGTAGCCTTCTTGATTGATCCTTGGTGGTTGTTTGGATCGATTCACGTAAAACTTGGTTCAACTCAGATTGGATTACTGTTCACGGCTTGTGAGGTAGTTTTGGACCCTTTATGCTTGTTTTCTGACTTCGAGCTAGTTATGAGAATTCACAAGCATGCTTAGATGAAGATTTTTGATGTTGGGAGTTTTGTGAAATATTGAGTTTTGGCCGGCGGTGGTGCGCCACCACCTGTGGTGGAGTTCCGGCGGAGTCCTGGCCATCGAGGGGACTGTTTCTGGTATTATATATGTTCTACTCGATGATACGAGCATTTCGATATATAATATGCAAATTTTGGAGTTCGAGTAGATTTGTTATGATTTTTACCGTTTCATATTGGTGAATTTATTCAATCCTTGAGGATTTAAGCATCGGATCGACTTGTGGTTTGGACACATCGATTGTAGAAGTATTCCGGAGACATTGGGTGGTCTCGGATGTTGTTGGGCCTCAATTGGCGGCACTTTGGGAATTTTGGTTCGATTTAGGGTTTCGAACGTTATTCCTTGTATTTCATTGACTGAATCAAGGTTGCACTTTCCTTAGGTACTTGACGAAGTATTCTTGGACAGTTAGTTGGTGGTTAGGCTGTTTTGTTCTATATTGAAGACGCAGCGGGAGTTTCGAGGTGAGTAATCTCACGAAGTTCATTCACGAACGGGAATACCCTTATTGTTTTGAGAGTTATTTATTAACGGCAAACTATAGTTGGTATTGACTACATATAGATATATATTTACGTGAAATATATATGTTTTGATGGTTTTGTGGATTTATGAAAACAATATGCATGAAATGATGCTCTTTATTGTTTTGGGTTGTGGCTTTTGGAAAACAAATGATTGTAGAAATGATTGATTTCGATTTTTTTTTAAAAGCGTTGAGATTTGAGAAAAGCGTTAAGATTTGGGTATGAAAACAATATGCATGAATTGATGCTCTTTATTGTTTTGTGTTATGGCTTTTTGGAAAACAATGATTTTGGAAATGTTGATTTCGATGATTTCGATTGTTTTCAAAAGCGTTGTGATTTGTGTAACATTTTGGGTCCAGTGCGGCTCCTTTAATGTTTTACTCCAAGGGACTGTGCGGCCCGAGGATCGAAGGTCTATGACCTTGGGCAGAATATCAGGTAATCACGTCTTTGGCCGGACGAGTGGTTACGTTTTTAGTTAGAGCTCTAATCTGTCTGCCATATAGATAATTCATGGGGTAACGGGAACTGGTTATTGATAACTCATGACATTATGTGCTTTTAGGGAACAAGGTGTGAGTTGCTTCCTTATTAACGGTTTTTAAGGGGACAAGGTGCAAGTTGTTTTCCTTATTAACGATTTGATAGAAATCAAAGTGTGCGTTGCTTTCTATGGTACGATTTTGGTACAATTGATAGAAATCAAGGAGTGAGTTGCTTTCTATGTTTTATTGATAGAATTCAAGTGTGCGTTGTTTTCTATGGTACGATTTTGGTACAATTGATAGAAATCAAGGAGTGAGTTGCTTTCTATGTTTTATTGATAGAATTCAAGGTGTGAGTTGTTTTCTATGTTTCGATTTGAAAGGAAATTAAAGTGTGAATTATTCTCCTTTATTTCGTGTTTTGAGGAATCAAAGCGTGAGTTGTTTTCCTTATTTCTGATGTGAGTTGTGTTAACTGTTTTGAGTTACTCATACGGGCTTGCAAAAGCTTACCGGGTTTGTTGTGTGACAAACCGGTACACTATTCAAACGGTGTAGGGGTTAATCCTGCAGGTTAGGATAATCGGGGCTGAAGCTGAGGTAGCGCATTTGCAGCTTTACGGTAGGAAGCCAATTTTGTAACTTTACTGTTGATAAGGACTTCCGTTGTGTAGTTAGCTCTGAGGAGCATTTACGTTTTATTTTGTTGTTGACAATTTAATTCGTAAGCATTGTAATATATGACTCTGTGGAGCGGGTCAATATGGACATAGTGGGTTCAGGGCATCAATATGTACTTGGGTTAAAAGGAAAAAAAAATTTTTAGGTATTTTGTATTGATGGCTGAACGTTCACACATATGTAATTATGGGATTATATATATATATATATATATATATACAGATCCTATCCAGAGCGGAGCTCCTCTTTGAAAATTAACGTGTGAAGTTCAAGTTTTTGGTCACTTTTCGGTCGCATATCCACATCTCGACCGTTTAGTTTTTAGGTACTAGTGTATAGATCGTCTCTGCAAATTTTCAGTCAAAATGATGATCGTTAAGGCATTGATAACTGCCTTAAAGCTAGTACGGTTCAGGTTGACAGATTCAGTCCGTCCATTGGTTTAAGCGAGTTAGATACCTTAACGATCATCAATTTAGTTGAAAATTTGCAGAGATGATCTATACACTAGTACTTAAAAACTGAACAGTCGAGATGTGGATATGCGACCGAAAAGTTACCAAAAACTCGAACTTCACACGTTAATTTCAAAGCGGAGCTCCGCTCTGGATCGGATCTGTATATATATATATATATATATATATATATATATATATATATCGATTTTCATGTGTGTAAAATCGGGGGCGTGACAATTTAAGTCCGAAACCCCTGTTTTGAACTAAAATCCCCAAAGTGACGCCAATCGAGGCGAAACCACATCCGAGACCACCCAATGTCTCCAGAATATATCTACGATTGATATGCCGAATCCACAAGTCGATCCAACACTCGAATCCTCACGGATTCGAACATCGAACGGCCTGAAACCGTAAAAACCCTAACATGCTCATACGATCTCCAAAAATTACAAACAATATATCGAAATGCTCGTATCGACGAGTAGATCGAACTCAGGAACAGAAAATATCCCTGAGGTGGCCAGAAACTGCCGAAAAACACCACCACAGTGGCAGTACCGCCGCCGGACCAAAGTCAGAATTTGACAAAACTCCCAACACTAAAGTTCTTCATCTCAACTCCAATTTAAACTTTCATAACTAACACAAAGTCTAAATCATAGCCGTTTGGTCGAAATTTACCTCGCAACATCTGAAATTCGATGAACCCTAGAATTTCAAAGCTTCGATTCGTCCTCCACAAGTGAAATCGTCCCAAGCCGCTTTGGGAGAAGCATCAACGTCCTATGGGCTTCAAAAGCCCTCAAGAAACACCGGCGATGGTGGCCGGAATTGGAAGTTCGGATCTGGGTTTTAAACATCGCCACCGCCAAACTTCCCGGCCTTGTAGTGCCGTCTACGGTGCTTCCCACGATGAATCACCACCACAGACGTGTAGAGGGGACTGAGGCGAGCAGGATTTCATTTGGAATCGCGCCGATTGGTGGCCGGAGGAGGGAGAATGAAGCCGGCGAACGGGAGAGGGCTAAACCAGGTCGGGAGGGAAGAGAGAGAAAAGTTTCCCAAACTGGAAACTCTGATTTTTCTAATATTTTTTTCGGAAAAATCCCATATATACCAAAATGGAAACTTTTTCCGAAGCCCATAACTTCTTCATACGAACTCCAATTCTCATGTTCCACATGTCCACGAACTCGTATCGACGTGGTCTACAATTTTCGTGATGGAAGTTTTTGGAGAATCCCAACGAAAAAAAAGTCAACCCTTGCGCCCCCCCTAAAATGACGCTTCCTGAATAATTATTCGCCCGAAACACTTCCTCTCCATCCACGAGTCACGAAACCGTCTGATACCCACAATTTAAATTTCAGAAAATCCTTGGAAAATAAATACAAATTTTTGGGGCATCACACGAAGTCTCTCTGCAATTCGTATAGTATTTGCTTCAGGAATTGTTTATCTTCGAAATACATCGTGTTTGAGTTGGACGGGTTCTGTGTGTGAATGATTGGTTTTGATGTTGAAGAAGAAGAAAGATTCATTTGGAATTGGAATTGGGGTTTTCGATGATGAGCTACGAGATGGATTACGATCTAGCAGTCGATTACGGCGCATAGAAGCCGGGAAGCAGTGACTAAGCGATTGGCGAGGTGGCGGTCGAGGTCTGGGGCAGCTTGGTGGCAGAGCAAGTCGGGTTCGGGTCAGCGAGGTCCGGAAGTGGCTGTGAGAACCCGGAGTTGTTGTTGAACGCCTGGTTTTCTGTAATTTAGATCTTGGATTTGTTAATTCTTCTGTGTTTCTACTTTCCCAAATTTTGGATTTTTTTAGGGTTCTATATGGTGTGAGTAATTCAGTTTTCTGGGTTTCATTGTTAGAAATTATTAATTAACGAAATTTTGTTGCTTAATGGAACAATTGTGTTTGAGGGTTTAAGAGTTTAGTTTAGGTTGCTGAAACCCAATTTTCTTTATTTTGGGTTCTTTGCAGAACCTGAAACTAGGGGTGTGCAAAACATGGTACAAACCGGCTAATCCGGCCAAAACCGACCGATAAATATGGTTGGGTTAAGGTTTTTTAACTTTAAAAATTGAAAATTGGTTCAATACCGAACCAAACCAATTATGAACTGGATTAGTTTGGTTTCTCTTGTACTTAAACCGCAGAACCCGAACCGACCGGTATGTTTGAAATATAAGAGAAAAAGTGTTTATATATATACACACACACACACACACATAATAAATATATATTCATTTGTCAGTAAGTTTTAAATCTCCAGTTAAAACTTTATTCTCAAATGATATACTATCATATTGAATTCAAGGCCCAAAGGCCTAAAACCTTAGTATATAATCGCTACAATTTTTTTGATCCTTTCATATCACATCTCTGATCTCTCAATCTCTCATTCTTTGACCTTTAATACTGTAATATTAAGCTAGTATTGATGGCTAGGTCGTTAAATAAGTGAATCACTTTGAATCTAATTTAGGTTTTAGTTTTAGACTATATGTTTTGGATTTTAATTATTGAATTTTAAATTTAGATAATTTAACATAATTTCAATTCTTGAGATTGAATTTTTACTATGAATTTTTTCATAAATAGCATGTTAATGTTATATAGGTGAAAACCGCCTAAACCGACCAACCAAACCATCTTTAATTGGATTGGATTGGGTCGGATTGAGCTTTTTTTTTTTATGACCGGTTTTCCAAAATGCCTAAACCGTTCACTTTGGCATAGAGACGGTGTGGAGTCAAAACCGATCCAACCCAATCCGTGTGCAGCCCTACCTGAAACAATCGTCGTAGGAATTCAATTTTAAGAATGTTCAAAGTACAATTAGAATTGCAGGGGTGATCGGGATTGGGAGGGGTGCCCATAGTGAGAGAGAGAGAGAGAGAGAGAGAGAGAGAGAGAGAGAGAGAGAGAGAGAGAGAGAGAGAGAGAGAGAGAGAGAGAGAGAGAGAGAGAGAGAGAGAGAGAGAGAGAGAGAGAGGAGAGAGCCGGGTGCTCAGAGTGAAAATATGAAGAGACCATATTACCCCTCAAATTAACGGCGTCATTGACGACGTGTACGAATAGTGGGTAGAACTTTGGATTTCGTGTACCGAAATGTTCGGTTTGGAACTTTATGTATAAGAATTATTAGTGGCATTTACTTGGTGTACTGTTTGTAAAAATTTCCCTTCTAAATATGCGACTTTGGTTCAATCTCGTTGTAGGCAAGTGTTTCCTATTTTTCTTTTTTCTTTTTTGCTCTTTTTATTTAGTTACAACATTTTTTTTCTATTCTATTAGTATTTCTTCAAAAAAAAAATTTATTTTTAGGAAGAATATCATAAATGGTCACTCAATTTTTACATGTTCAATATTTTGGTCACTCACTTTTTAAATATATTACTTTAGTTACTCAACTTTAACTCTGTTATTCACTTTAATCACTTCGTTAAAAAAAAAAAAAAAAAAAAAAAAACTTTAGTTGTCACAATATCAATGATATTTTCATCCAGCTAATTGGAATGATTGAGAAAAGTAATTAAAGTGAAACAAAATACTCATTCGGTGACTAAAGTGATTGACAGAGTAATAATTAAGTAACCAAAGTGATATATTTGAAAGGGTTTTTGTCCATTTACCCCATTTTTAGAGATTTTTTTTCCACTTACCCCATGAAGTTTTTTTAATTCCCTCTTACCCAAAACACTCTAAGGAGGTATTCCCTAATACCCTATTAAGATTTTTTTTTTAATTTTTAATTTTTTTT
This sequence comes from Rosa lucieae, assembly GCA_024704745.1. NCBI lineage: Eukaryota > Viridiplantae > Streptophyta > Magnoliopsida > Rosales > Rosaceae > Rosa > Rosa lucieae. Next base: position 37,792,572 of record CM045497.1, read on the forward strand.
AATACAATTTTATCCTCACCCCTTTGTACTTAGGGGAGAGAGAGAGAGAGAGAGAGAGAGAGAATGGAAGAGGGAGAAACCATGGGAGACTTCGCCGGAGCCCAGTCACCTGTGGCCTGAATCCAGTCAACTTTCACCGGAATCCGGTCAACTTTGGCGGGATTCCGGTCGCCGATCGACGGAATTTGCTGAAAATCTCACCTGAATTTTTTTTTTAGCCCCAATAGACATCTACTGCCCCCTAATAGAGGGGCAATAGAGGTCTATTGCCCCCCAATAGGACTTTCAGTTGTCAGAATGAGAACTAATCGCCCTAAATTTAGACAAATAAAACTTTGATTACAAAAAAAAGAATAAGGAGATTACATCAATTCAAAATGTCTATTGCCCCCCAATAGCCGTCTATGCCCTCCAATAGAGGGGTAATATACGTCTATTAGAGGGCAATAGGCATTCAAAACTTTTTTTTTTCTTTCCTTCTGTCTCGTTACTTAAAACAAAAAAGCGCTAGAAATTGATTTGGGCACCCAATCACCTCTCTCCTCAGCCACAGCCTGTGTCGAGCACCGACGTCGTCCAGGAGGCCATCGGCAATGCCAAAGAGACTGCGAGGTGTCCAGGAGGCCATCGAAGACGTCGTGTGGTTGTTGTTGTCAGCGTCAGCCGAGCTTGGGTGAGCTGTAGCAGAATCAGGGCAAAAGTCGACCCACATCGGTGAGGCGGTTGGAAGCGGTCGAGCTCACCGGTGAGTTGCACGGAATCTGGGCGTTGTCGTTGTCATCACGACAGCTGTTGGACGCGGTCGAGCTCACCTGCGAGTTGTAGTGGAACCTGGGTGAGAGGTCGAACCTCGCCGGAGTTGGAGATCGAGGAGTGATGAGAGAGAGACGGAGAGAGAGCATGAGAGAGCATATCAGAGAGGAATAAGAGAGAGAGAGAGAGAGAGAGAGAGAGAGAGAGAGAGAGAGAGAGACATAGAGGCAGATGTAATTAATTAATTAAATGAAGGGCAAAACTGTCATTTTGCGTGGGAATAAAAATCTGTTGGTGGGATAAATGTGATAACTTTGTCTCATTTTGGTGCTTTTGGTCAAGAACCCTATTTGAAAATTGAGCGATCAAAGTGTCGAATGAGTCATAATTGAGTGACAATTTGTGAAATTATCCCTTCATTTTAAGACAAATCTTGCCTTTTTCTTTTTCTCTTCCTCATTTTCTTCTCTCTTTTTTCTCACAACATTTTCTATGAGTATTTCTTTAATTTTTTTTTCTAAAATCCAGTCTTAAAATTCTTTTAAACATTATCGACTAAAATTAGATTAGCCCACTCTAATTTTAGATTCTGGATCCGCCATTGGGTTCCATCAACGGTCTTTACTTCGTTTCATTGCTCGCTACTAGGGCTGTCACTCGGTCGGTTCGAATCGGTTATAGGTATTACCAACTTCAAAACCAAAGCTTTCGGTTTCAAAACTGAGTTACCAATTACCAACCAAAATTTTCAGTTTTTAATTATATCTACCAAATTCGGTATTTCGGTTTTCGATATTACTAACTTTAGAATAACTAATTCTTTATAAAATAAATTAGAATGAACATTTGAATTTTATAGTCATAAACTTTGTATTCATCTACTAATTATAGCTTTCTTTTGTATATATGACATCAAGTTTTAGCAATTTGCATAAAACTAGGTTATTTAACCATCTTTGACTAGGTTACTTAAAATATATGTACTAGAGAAAAATTCAGCTACCGTCCCCAAACTATTTTGCCAAGGCCAATTTGATATCCGAACTCTCAAAAGTATCAATGTGATACCCAAAGACCTAAATTGGTATCAACGTGATACTTCCGTCCAAAATTTCTGACAGCGCCGTCTGTTTGCTGACTTGGCAAGCACATGGGTCCCAAAAAAAAAGTGAAATGACCAATTTACCCTTCTTCTTTTTTGAGAAAAAATCATCTACCATTCCCAAACTATTTTGCCAAAGCCAACTTGATACCCGAACTCTCAAAAGTATCAATGTGATACCCAAATACCTAAATTGGTATCAACGTGATACTTCCGTCCAAAATTCTGACGGCGCTGTCTGTTGGCTGACGTAGCAAGCACGTGGGTCCCAAAAAAAAAGTGAAATGACCAATTTACCCTTTTTTTTTTTGTTAATTCATTTTTTTCCTTTTCTTTTCATTTCTTTTTCTTCCTTCTTCTTCTTCTTCGTTCTTCTTCTTCTAGGATTTTCTTCTTCTTCTTCTTAGGGTTTTGCGGCGCCAAGCAGCTTGGGGCTGAAGCTTCCAATCGAACCCTATACCGGTCGAAGAACCTGCTGGTGCTGAGATGATCAACGACCCGTCGGCGTAAATTGAGGCGGCCAAGTTGTTGAGCGAGATGAGGCGTTTAGCCGGAAGGTACCGTGAGAGAGTGGCCGTCGAGCATGGTAGCGATCTTGGCGCCGAACGGGAGGGACTTGAGTGATCAGACAGGGAAAGAGATGGGAGGAGGTGGTTAATCCACAGGAGTGCGAGGGAGATGGATTTGTAGCAGGAATTGGAGAGGATCTCGGCGGCGTTAGTGATGGTTTGGGCAGAGGAGAAGGAGAGGAGAGAGAAGAAGAAGAAGAAGAATAGCTAAAATGGCTTCCCTAGAACTGGACAGCCTTCCCTTCGGAGACTGTACGTACTCCGCCTCGACGACCACTCTCTCACGGTACTTTCCGGCTGAACGCCTCGTCTCGCTCAACAACTCGGCCGCCCCAATTTACGCTAACGGGTCGTTGATCATCCCAGCACCAGCAGGTTCGTCGACCGGTATCGGGTTCGATTGGGAGCTTCAGCCCCAAGCTGCTTGGTGCCACGAAACCCTAAGAAGAAAAAGAAGAAAATCCCAGAAGAAGAAGAAGGAAGAAAAAGAAATGAAAAGAAAAGGAAAAAAATGAATTAACAAAAAAAAAAAAAGGGTAACTTGGTCATTTCACTTTTTTTTAGACCCACGTGCTTGCCACGTCAGCAAACAGACGGCGCCGTCAGAATTTTGGACGGAAGTATCACGTTGATACCAATTTAGGTATTTGGGTATCACATTGATACTTTTGAGAGTTTGGGTATCAAATTGGCTTTGGCAAAATAGTTTGGGGACGGTAGATGAATTTTTCTAAAAAAAAAAAAGAAGGGTAAATTGGTCATTTCACATTTTTTTTGGACCCATGTGCTTGCCACCTCAGCAAACAGACGGTGCCGTCAGAAATTTTGGACAGAAGTATCACGTTGATACCAATTTAGGTCTTTGGGTATCACATTGATACTTTTGAGAGTTCGGGTATCAAATTGGCCTTAGCAAAATAGTTTGGAGCGGTATCTGAATTTTATATGTAGATTCATACCATTATAAAAAATTTTATGTTTATATCTTAATATACATGTATATGTATTGAAAACTGTGGTATATAAATCTAATATTTAGATAATCGGTAAATTCGGTATTTACCAAAACTAAACCAACTTTTTCGGTAATTTTCGATTTCGATTTTATCAGTCTCGGTTACCAAAAAGTCGGTTCACCAAACTTAAAACATCGGTTGGTATTCGATCGGTTTGGTAATTACCAAACCAAGTGGCAGCCCTACTCGCTACTGCGGAGCTGCAAACCTTCAATCCAACACCCAATGACCCAGGGTTGGAATCTCGAGGGATTTCCTCCCTCCTTTGTTTTTGAAAAGGATGGGGTCGTTTTAACATCTAAATCACCGGTCAGATCCAGGGGACTTCATCTTCAGGTTTGACACCCCTTGAAGATGAATGTACTAAATTTTGTTAAAAATGTCACATTATTGGCTTGAAATTCTTAGAGAAGGCTGTGTGACATCATAAGTATCTCAAATCAATTTTTGTAGAAAATCATGTTTTAGGTCTAGGAATATACCTTACCTTTCGAAATTTGAGCAAGAAAGTACTGAAATCACTATTCAGGTAACTATATAGTAGTAACACACCATTCCGTCTGACTTCTACATTTACTTTATTTATCGCACACATCAAGCAACTGAACAAAAATTCACGATGGTTGTTGTAGAGGGAATAAGTAGTTTCTCTTAACGCACGCTTGGTTACAGCACCACTTCTTTATTATAAATCCAGCTAAACTTGACGCCATGCGGCTCCATCTTCCTTGCTCGCTCATCGGCCCGCTCTTCTAGCCTCCTGATCCTCGGCGCCAACCCACACACGAAGTCCTGTGCACGCTTACCCTCCCCCGTCATTCCTTCCACCTTCTCCAGCCTCCACCGTCCGATCAAAAACTCCAAAATGTCCGCATAATCATGTGCCGTGTACACCCTAAGCCGTTGAGCCACGGCCGCAAAATGCTCGAACAGCTTGGGATCCTCCCCATCGTACATAAGATGGGCCGGCATTGTGATCTTCTTCCTCATCATGTCCGCAATGGCGACCATTGCTCCGGTTGGGTCCACTTCGAGTAGCTTTTCCACAATCTTGGAATACGCAAACTCGTGGCGCCTCTCGTCGGATGCAATGGTGCCGCATATTCTGGCAAGCACCGGATCGCCGCGGTCTTTAGCCAGCCGAGCCGTGTTGCCATGCGATATGAACGTGGCTCGCTCTTGAAATGAAGTGTACACGAAACCCAAGTACGGGTTATTCTCCGTCCCTGGCTCCTGATTGAATTAAAAACAAAAAGAACACGTTAATTTTTATTACAACTGGATCGGACCACCAAATCCATCTGCTTGAACAACATGATTAAAAATAAGAACAAAAACATTTCACACGCACATGACGTATGTAAAAAAGCTGGTTATCAATGATGCATAAACAATTATATTAGAGTAATGTCACATATTAACATTAGTTGTGGTAAATGACACATAACATCATCATCCTCACAGTTTTTATATAAGAAATGAAGATAAAACATCCAGATATATAATAGATGCTAAACTTTTTGTAAATTGTAACTCAAACAACAAATTTAGTAACAATATTTGAAATCTCAAATATCTTTTTCTCAGTATGAATTTCTAAATAAGTAGTTACTGACATTATGAAAATGCGATTCACACGACAAAAGAAAAAAAAAAAAAAAAAATACAGACTCACCATGCCAGCTCCAATAAGGTTCTGAATAGTCTTCTCGATCTTGAACATATCAACCCGACCGGACAAGTACAGATAGGTTTTAAGCAGATCGCCGTGGCGGTTTTCCTCAGCGGTCCAAGCCCGAGTCCACCGCGCCCACGGGCTCGAGCTAGCTCCGGTCTCGTCTCTCACCCCATCGAGCCCATTGATCATACTCTGGTACGTAGGCAACGCCTCCTCGGTGATCATATCCCCGACCAGCACCACAAAGTACTCGTCGGGCAGCCCATCGGTCCGGTCCCTAAGTGCCCGAACCCTGTCCAAGAACTCCTCCTTCGGGAGAGACGGATCCGGCAAGAAGGCACTGGGTTGCCAGCATTCGTCCACCGGCTTCAGAAATGGGAGGATTGTCTGGGAGGCCCAGCCCTCTAGTGACTTGAAGAGCTCCACCTTCTCCGGTGGCAACGAGTGGGCCTTCTGCCGAGTTAGAGGCGGAGGTGACGTGGCCACGGCGGAGACTGGGGGCAATGGCCTGAGTCTGACTGTGGGTGTTGGCCGGAATATGTGGTGGGTTGAGGTGTGGCCACGTGAAGGCCATGCGAGAGTCTTGGTGTCCAGGTAGAGGGAGGCTTGCATGGCTAGAGTGCAGGTGGAAGAAGCTCTTGGTCACTAGTTAACACATCAGTGAGCAGTGGCTACATATTTATACCGGTGATGGTTTGGTGACTGACCCAAGCTTGGAATGGAATTACTATCTTGCCATTTTTTTGGTTTCGTGTTGTCTGCATCTGAAAGAAGCGTAATGTCAAAATCCAGGGGCGCAGCAGGCAGTGGTTTTAACCGGGAAAGTAGGAAGAGCGGGGTTGTAAGGTAATTTTGAAGGTAGGAAAACCAAGGGTGCTCTGGTTTTGAGAAAGGGAGAAGGGATTTCTGGTTAAATCTGTGGGTTTGTGGAAGCACGTGAGGGCGTATTTGACAGCATATTACCTTTTTTGTTTTGGTCAAGGCCAGCGTATTCCCTTGTCTTTGGTACCATCGACATTCATATATAGAACAATTCTTAGGTTCACCCCTAGGGTGAATGAGCATATTCACCCCATTGTGGATTAACGCATAATAACTCTATAATTTTGTAATCCAACCATTCATGTTGTATAACGTAATACAAAGATTAGCTTTGTAAAAAATCAATCAAATTGAAGACCTTTCTGTTATTCATTTCTATGAAATACATGGACGGTTCATCATAATAGTAGTAAGTGTTGTTAGAACCATCCATTTGTTTGATTTAATTAGATAATTAAACGATTTCTGATTCGATTGATTTTTTACAGAGATGATCTTTAAATGCTAATTTAAGATATGGATCGTTGGATTATAATTTTATTAAATAAAAGTATGTTAATCGACAATGGGGGTGAATATGCTCATTCACCCTAGGGGTGAACCTAAGAATTGTTCTCATATGTATATATAGGGGAACGTCTTCCATGCTCGGAGTTTGGAGTGCTCGGTTAATTTGGGCCCAGCTACGTGAGCAGCACGTGTCAGTTCAGTAAGAGGAATTGTAGGTGGGAAAAGCTTAGCCCAGCCTGTTCCCGGTTAAGATATAAAATAGTGTTTCTATTGGGACCTCTAAATCTACTCAGTTGACCTCACTCTATTATGAATTATTAAATGACATATATAACCTCTTATAAAATGACTATTAAGGACAATAATTATACCCAAAAAATATTATATTTAATTTCTCTAGATTTTCCAATTCAATAATATTATATTGTATTCTTTATTATTTTCCTTATATATTTTCATTTTTCAATTTCACTACATACTCATTAAAGCATTTATATATATTTAATAAGAATTAAAACTATAATCAAGATCATGTGACATAAAAATTCCTATCATCATATATGTTGAACGCATATTGGTGAGGGATAACAAAAGAAATCATTTTATGATCTAAATCCCAGTCTATTCATTACATTTACAAAAAAAAAAAAAAAAAAAGCTAGTAGTAAAAAAAAATCGAAAAAATTATTAAATAATTAATCATGAGGTACCTAAAATAGAGAAAATAATTAAACACTAAGAAAAATTACTCTTCATTTTTTTTGCACATCTACAAGAGAAAAAAAAAAAAGGTAAAAAAAAAAAAAATTCTTTTTTAGTAGAAATTAATTTTTAAAGCCCAATACCTTGTGTTTGAGTTTCTTTTTTATTAGATAAGAGATTTATGTAATCTGGTTAAGGAATGAATATGTAATTAATAGTTTGTTTGCAAATTATATGGGTGAGGTTATTTCAGGAACTTAGGTGAGGTTTAGTAAGTAAATTTAGTATTTGAAAATTGGATAGGAGGTATAAAAAGCAAGGAGGTTAAGTGAGTAAATTTGGAGGTTCCAATGGAAAAACTCTAAATGAAATTGCAAAGTTCATCTTCTTCATATCTTCTCTGATGACTGTTGCACAAAAATATTAACGGAGATATATGTCCAACAATTCAAAAGTGATTTATTCTCTCATTCAACTTATTTTTTTGGGTACATATAGAATCAAAACCATTTTAAACCTTGAAGCCATGTGGAAAGTCACCACTACTTTTCACTTTCATTTTCATGGCCAGCACGAACATTTCTTTACCTTTATTGGCACTTGACAATTTGACATGCATATTGCTCACTCACAGCAAATACTATCATTTGCCATATCCAGAAATCACCTTTTATTTTTCTAGTAAAGATGAAGTAGTGGAAATTACAACACTTATTGTTTAGAAAATGTATTGATCATGAACAGGATGGAGGAAACAAAATTTATCAAAATCGATCGTTGAACGTCATCATGATAAAAAATAATAACAAAAATAAAATAAAATAAAAATTATGGTCAAAATTTCATCTATTTGATCGTTTAGATCACACGAAATCCTTATATGTCTTCTAATACGATTTAACTTTGTTTATTAGTTGTACAGAAAAATAAAACTTCCATGAGGAAGAATGTGGAGGAAATACAATTTATCAAAACTGACCGTTGGATGTTATCATGATAAGAAGAAATGATTATGGTCAAAATTTCAGCTATTTTCGGCGTCATTTGGGTCTCGATCTATTAGGTCAACCATAAACTTTAAATACCATATAAAACTAATATGCTCATAACCGCTTATACGCAACATCTTTTTTCATTCTGTCAACTTTCACACTCTCTTGGTTATGACCTATATCAACTAATGTAAAAAATTTAGAAAGTTTATCTACTCGTGGTTAAGCTCCCCTTAGGAAGTTATAAGTGTGTATGTGGTTGACCGTTTTATTTGACATCTAAATGATGACAAACCGGGTTAATTTTTTACACAATACCTACTAATACGCTATAAATATATGGGTAATGTCAAATTTATAGATTTTTAGTTTCAATTGTTTAAATCACACAAAATCCTTATATGCCTACTAATGCGATTTAACTTGTTTATTAGTTATATTGAAAATATACCTTCCATGAGGAACAATGTGGAGGAAATAGACTTTATCAAAATGGGCCGTTGGATGTCATCACGATAAGAAGATATAATTATGGTCAAAATTTCAGCTATTTTCGAAGTTGTTTGGATTTCGATCTACTAGGTCAACCCTAAACCCTAAATACCACATAGAACTAATATGCTCATAACCGCTCACTTGCAACATCTTTTTTCGATCTGTCAGCTTTGACACTCTCATGGCTATGACTTATATCAACTAATGTAAAATTTTCAGAAAGTTTAACTACTCGTGGTTAAGCTCCCCTTAGAGAGTTATAAATGTGTAAGTGGTTGACCGCTTTATTTGATATCTAAATGATGGCAGATCAGGTTAAGTTTTTTACACAATACCTATAATACGCTATAAATAGATGGGTAATGTCAAATTTATTGATTTTCAATTTCGATTTTTTAGATCGCACGAAATCCCTATATGCCTACTAATGTGGTTCAACTTTTTATTAGTTGTATTGAAAAAGTATACCTTCCATGAGGAACAATGTGGAGGAAATAGACTTTAATCAAAATTGGCTGTTGGATGTCATCATGATAAGAAGATATAATTATGGTCAAAGTTTCAGCTATTTTCGAAGTTGTTTGGGTTTCGATTTACTAGGTCAACCCTAAACCTTAAATACCACATAGAACTAATATGCTCATAACCGCTCACTCGTAACTTCTTTTATCGATATGTCAGCTCTGACACTCTTGTGGCTATGGCCTATATCAACTAATGTAAAATTTTCAAAAAGTTTATGTACTCGTGGTTAAGCTCTCCTTAGGGAGTTATAAGTATATAAGTGATTGACCGCTTTATTTGACATCTAAATGATGGAGGATCAAGTTAATTTTTTTACACAATACCTATTAATACACAATAAATAGATGATAATGGCAAATTTATCGAATTCCAGTTTTGATTGTTTAGATCACACGAAATCCTTATATGCCTATTAATGCGATCTAACTTGTTTATTAGCTGTATTAAAAGGTATACCTACCATAAGCAACAAAGTGGAGGAAATAGATTTTATCAAAAATTACCGTTGGATGTGTTATCATGACAAAAAGAAATAGTTGTGGTCAAAATTTCAGCTATTTTCGTCGTCATTTGGATTTCGATCTATTAGGTCAACCCTAAATATCACATAAAACTAATAAGGTCATAACCGCTCATTCACAACTTTTTTTATTTATTTTTTGTCAGCTCTCACACTCTCATGGGTATGAGTTATATCAATTAATGTAAAATTTTTGGGAAGTCTATCGTCTCATGGTTTAGTTTCCCTTTGGGAATTATAAGCATATAAAGGGTTAATCACTTTTTTTTATGTTGAAATAACAGCGGATCAGATTAATTTTTTTACACTGTACCTATGAATAAGCTATAAATAGATTGGTAATGTCAAATTCATGGATTTCTAATTTTTATTTTTTGGATCGCCCAAAATCTTTTCTTTTTTTATAATTTTTTTTTAAAAGGATCGCACAAAATCTTTACATACCTATAAATTTATCGATTTCCAATTTCATTTTCATCCACCCTTTCGTATAATCCAGATGCCTTCAATTTCAATTTGACACAAAAAAAAGAAGAAGAGAAAATAAAAATGAAAAAAAGATTATGATGAGTGAGATACAATTTGCACTGTATCATATTTATTATTGAGTTAATTGCTGCTTACTCCCTATACTTATAAGGTTTTATCATTTTAGTCTCTGACTTTCGAATTTCACCTAAAAAGTCCATGAACCCCAATTTCCTCCCAATTGGTCCCTGCCGTCAAGACTCCGTCAAAGATTCTGTTATCTTGCTGACGTGGCGGTCTTTTCCCCTGTAAAAAGTCTATTATACCCTCACTTACTCTTTTTTTTTAAATTAGTTTTATTCTTTTTTTTTTTTTTGAATTTCTTTTTTCTCTCTCTCTTTTTTCTTTTTACCTCTTCTTCTTCCAGCTATTTCTCCTCCTCTATTTATCTCCTCCTCTCCTCCTTCACCAACGCCAACGCCACTCACCACCTCCATCATCTGCAAGAGAAAAGTAAAAACAAGCTGAATTCATGTCTATAATTTAATCGCAACCAAACCAGTAAATGAAGCAACAATCATCTCAAATCTTTAAAATGTAATACAATACCCCAATTGCAAATCCAATACCACACAAGAAGAACAAAGCCAAGCTCAACAAGTTATACAGCCCAGCCACTGATCTATAAACAAAAGTAAGGACCTTCAGATGCATGGGTAAGGCCACCAGATTGATTCTATGGAGTTAACGTAAAACAATCTTATAGTTTCACAAATATTCACATATCAAGCATTCATAATCAGTAAACATTTGGTGCTTGTAGCCACAGTAACAACCGGCATAGTTCGAAGATTGAAGATGCAATAGTGAATCACATTTTAAACTTAGTTTAACAATTCTAATATTAGCTTAGGCTCAAAACAAAATTCTTCAAATCACAAATTCCCAAACCAAAACCAGTCCGACGCTATAAAGACAAAACTTTAACAAATTCAGATTCATACAATACAAATTAACCATTTCAGATTCACATCTGCACGAACCAGATCCCAGAATCACATAAACATAGAGAAAAGCAGAGAAATTGAAATGAGGAGATCCGAAACAAAAACAAAGAATATGAATGGATTGGAGACGAAGATATATAGATACCTGATCTGGTTGAGAGCGGTGACCTCAGATTTGAGCTTGGAGATTTTATCAGTGGCAGGCTGGCAGCCATTGCTGAACTAACACACAAGCTTTTCAAATTTCTAGAGAAAACGAAAACGAATTAAGAGATCAGAGAGAGAGAGAGAGATAGCTGATGGTGGTACTCTTCTTCTCCGATCTCGTCCCAAAGATGTTCTTGTTTGACCTTCGAACTCACCTCCACTTCTCTCCCAAGCTTCTCGATCTTGTTGTGGCACTGCGAGGAGATCTTGAATGACGAGACCAGTGGGAATTAGGCTGCGAGGGTGGTGGCGATGTCATCGCAGTCGGTGGCGGCCGAGAGAGGACCACTTGTCCTTGAAGATGGAGATGAGGGCTTCGGCCTCGTTGTCCGTCCAGCACGGCGGCGGGGGGTTGGGGAGGACATTGGGTGTGGGATAAGGAGAGAAGGGAGGCCGTAGGTTAGGAGAGGAACGAGGGTTGTGATGGGGGTGGTGGGTGGCGTTGGCGTCTCCGAAGGTTTGGAGATGGAGAGAGAACTGAGTTTTGTTTTTGGAAGAAGAAGATGGATAACCAAAGGAGGAGAGAAAAGTTGGAAGAAGAAACGATAAAATGAAAAAAACGAGAGACAAAAAATAAATTAAAAAAAAAAAGAGTAAGTGAGGGTATAATAGACTTTTTAGGGGGGAAACGACCTCCACGTCAGCAAGGTAATGGAGTATTTAATGGATGCTTGACGACAGGGACTAATTGAGAGGAAATTGTGAGTTCAGGGACTTTTTAGGTGAAATTCGAAGGTCAGGGACTGAAACGATGAAACCCTATAAATATAGGGAGTAAACAATATTTAACTCTTTATTATTTGAAGCATTGCCTATTTGTATCGATTTGGTTTAATACAATTCAGAATGGGAAAGATGGAGAGTTGAATCTGAAACTAAGGCATCTGCCATTGGCCCATTGCTAACATGACTTTCTTCATGGATAATTTTTTCTCACAACTTGGTCTTGTCGTTCAATGAGGGCAAGTTTTTTTTTTTTTTTTTAATCTTCCACCTTAAACAAGCAGACTCTCTCATTCCTTATTTTTTTTCATCTTTGATTTTTGAAATCATAATAAACGTTGACTACCTTTGCAGGCCAACAAGGTGGAAGAAAATAAGGATGGAAATAGGACATTTGGATGTGATTACGGTGAAGTATAAATTTTTTATTTTGTTTGCCATTATATTAGTCATCAGTCTCTTTCGCATTGTTTTAGCCTTGATCAATGTAAGCAGTCCATTTGTTACTACTTTATTTCTATCTACACACAGTGGCAGATCTAGAATTTGAAAATGGGGAGGGCTACGTATTCATGTGTCCCTTTCGGCGAAGCATAGATGGAGAGAATGGGAGAGCCAGAGAGTAGTTTGACTTCGATAATTCAGGAGTTCAAGAGGGCTTCGTTAGAAAAACATACATATAAACAAAAAATATACATCATATATATAGGTTTTTTTTTTCAACCCAAAAGTTTGGGGAAGGCTTAAGTCCTCCCCACCCCATACCTAGATCCACCCCTGTCTACACATGTAAACATAAATAAACTCAGTATTTTATCATAATTTTATTTCCCTTGGAGACTTCTAAACTAATAAAAGGGCTAAATACTAGTTACTACCCTGTGGTTTAGGTCCAAAATTAATTCAGTCCCTAGACTTCTAATTTCATCAAAAACACCCCGCACTTTCAATTTTGATCTAATAGGTCCAATTCATTAATATTCTGTTATGAGTTCAAGTTATAGTTAGATTATTTGTTAAAAAAACTATTTATTTTATAGTAGGACTCACTCCTAAATTGACTATGCAAGCCACCTCGATACCACATCATAAAACATAGGCCATATATGAGCCACGTTAACAAGTTAAATAACTTCAATTATTGCAAAACTAACAAATTGGACCTATTATATCAAAATTGAAAGTGCAGGGGTGTTTTTGATGAAATTAGAAGTTCATGGACTGAATTGATTTTGGACCCAAACTATAGGGTAGTAATTAGTATTTAGCCCTTAATAAAAAGAAATAGTTCTGTGAGTCATTAGAAATTAACAAAAGAATTTTTTTTAATTTTTTTGGTGTTCATGGTAGGGTTTGGCGAACCCCGAAATTTAGAAGGACTGCTCTTTATTTCTAAACAAAAAAAAAATTGGGATGTTTGCTTCTTTATTGAAAAAGAGAAAGAAAAGGAAATGTCTTAAATTAACAATATTTCTAGGACGCGTGTTTGGTAGATATGTGGAATCAAATGGTCGTTATGATTGGCTGTAAAGAAAATATAATACTGTCAATCACTTTAACAGTAAAACCGTTACTCAAGAAAATTACAAAGTTAAATATTGTTACTTTTTTACACAGATGCAAGTCATGTAAGTAGTGCAACTCACTTGCAAAACCCTTGTGGACCCAGGCTTCTTCTCAAAGTTTTAAAAATGCTTTGCAGGTTTCCGGTTTAATTGAATAAGTGGCTAGGATTATACCACAAGTACTGCACAACAATTGACGGTTGCAAGTGATGCTGATGTGCCCGAGCAACCAATGCTTGGAGCATGTTAGAATTTTCGATATATATAGTTTTTGGCCAAAAACACAAAGAAAATTACAAAACAGAAACTACATTCTTAATGTCATAAAAAAAAAAACTACATTCTTCAACCTAGAACTTTCACACAAGTCATCCAGTTAGAAGAGCATCATTTGTAGAGAGGAGGTTGCTCCAAGTGCACTCCAACGTCAATGTCCAAACCGGCCTTCAAAAGCACATCAACAACTTTTGTTAGTTTTTATGTAAACATGTGTTATCTTACAACTTTAGAACTGTCTTATCAAAGAATTGCAGTAGTCAATGGTGGTTTTTGAGTATGTAGCTCATCTACTCCATGGTTGATTAAAATCACCACACTCTCAGAATCATGCTAAACCAAAAGATGATGGCATTTTGGGAGGTATTTTAAACCAAACAATAAACTCTAGGCTTCAACCTGCAAAACAGATCCACAACTTAGATTAGCAGCAGTGTTAAAAAATTCTCTCTAAGCGGCCACCTAGGCCCTACTTAGACAATAGGCGGTAGTCAGTCGCCTCAATTAGTCTAATCAGTGCGTAGGTGCGTTGTATCTGAAAAATGTTCAATATATTTATTTTTTGTGGTTGAATACTTCAAAATGACTTTTTATTTGTAAGCACTCAATATATACTTAAATTTTTTAGAAAATTAGATGAAAATTGGGTTTATTAAAGAGATATTGGGAAAAACTCATACATATTTTTTTTTATTAATCTACATCCAATCCACGTAGACAATTATCAACTTGAAGACAATTCTTGTTTGTTTTGTAAGTGTCCAACAACCTCACTTTTACTGTGTCAATCTCCTTTTAATCGTATTATGCTTCCTCATATTAATTTTAAGGAGTGGATGCTAGAGCAAGCTTTACATCTCAAATATGAGATTTTTGAAAAGCTTTTAATGGTTATTTGGGGCATGTGAAGAAATAGAAATAACAAGCTATGGGAGGACAGAGTTCTATCTGCCACTGATATTTTCTTAAGCTGCATGACATGGTTTGAGGAATTTTAGAAAGCCAGAATGAAAGGTTCAACATCTAACAAAGCTACCGATGGAAGCCGGCTCTAAATGGTTTCAAGCTAAATGTAGATGGAGCCCTTCTAATGCAACTACCAAAGGGAGGACTGGGAGGAGTTCTTCGTAACCAAAATGGCAAGATGCTTGCTGCATTTGCTCAACCTGTACAACATGTGGCCTCCGCATTACAGGTAGAATTGCTTGCTATTCAAGCTGAACTTGATCTACTGTAGCAACTTAATATCTCTGGAGCTATTATTGAATCTAATTGTCATCAAGTTGTGCTACACATCACGAATACTTCAATGACATTGTCTGAGTTTGGTAACCTTTTGGATGAAAAGAGGACACTCACGAAAAAAATGTCGTTTAGTAAGTAATATATATATTCACTTATCGAAAAAAATTGGAGCTGGCTTAATTTCTTGGTATAAAATTATAAGTAACCATTGGATGTTGACTGTTGTCAATCCGGAGGAAGAAACTATCTATTTCATGGATCCATTGCGGCGTCGACTAGTTGGTGGAGAATGGCAAACTGTTGTAGAAAAGTAAGTCTGCCTAAGTCTCTGATTTTGATAAAATACTGGAATGATGATTTTTATGTTGGTTTGTTTGTCGCCGATTGACTAAACTTACTGCTGTCTTCTATTTTATTGTTGAAGTGGGATCAAAATTTACAATGCTCAAAGAAATAGGTCAGGCTGGAAATCAATTATTTGGCAAAACATGGGGTTATGCTAGTATTCATAATTGTAGGTTCAGATTTTGTACCTGCTATGGTTAGTGCACTGCTGAGATTTTGTAATGACTGTTTTTAGGGTATTCCGGCACAACAAAATGTGAAGGACTGTAGCATATTCATCATGCGGTACATGAAGGAAATAATTGAGGATAAGAACCTGGGTTTTGCTTCAAAGGTGAATTCAGAAATTTTAGTTCGACAGCTTTATAACTTAATGTTCTTGTTGCTGCATGATTTTGTGATGTTGAGATTGTACTATGCCTTTTGTTTCAGTGGCGGCGACGATCCGAATTGATCTACACCCAAAAGGATGTTGATGTTGTGAGGTCAGAATGGGCTAAGTTTGTGATGAAGTATCATATTTCATAGCTGTGATGGTTGTTCAAGGCAGGGCTCTTATTTTAGGGTATTTGATCACCCTCCTGCGTCTGATGGTTTTAGTTTTTGCTTTAGTTAATAGGCATGGTTAATGCGCAGTTGAAGGCATTTTTGTTTTGCTATTTTGATGAGCCTCCTGCTAGCTGGTTTTAGTTTTTGCTTGTTATAGGCATGGTTAATGCGCAGTTGAAGGTATTTTTGTTTTGGTAGTTTGATGAGCCTCCTGCTAGCTGGTTTTAGTTTTTGCTTTAGTTATAGGCATGGTTAATGCGCATTGGACGCGTTTATGTTTTCCGGCCTTATGCAGTTATAGGCACTTGGGCAATATTGTTAATTCTTATGTAAATGTTGGGATGAATATTACTGATGGAATGAAATGGCTTTTGGAATCAAGGATGTGTTCAATTGTACAGAATGTATGTCTTCTCTTATATCTCAGACAATTCAAAATCAACAGCAAACCATTGTCTAACAAATGAACATGAAGAAAAAAGAAAGAAAAATCTGTTGTCTGAATCATTTATCTACAATAGTTATTAAACATATTCAATTGTCTAACAAGATATAACACAACAAAATAATAATATGTTCTGTTGTCTGATGAAAAGGAAGACCACTGAGAATTGAAAAGCTACAATTGTATGAATTGATCAACTAGTACAGCATCTTGGGAGGCCATATGGTTGAAAAGAGGCTTTAAGGATTCATAAAGCTAGAAAGCTGTAGTTCAAAAGAATCTCAGACAACAGTTTATTTTAGGATGCAATAGTATGAAGCAATGATACACAATGGCTTTAATAGTTTTGCTCTTGTCTTATTCAAAGTTAGTCAATAGTATTCAATTACTTTGCAGATGTACAAGCTTCGTTCAGACAACAGTTTTTTTACAAATCAATGTTCTCTAAATTTTCGTTACACGTCCACTTTCTTCTAGGGTCTGTCAACTAAAATTACTTTGCACAAGAGTTAAGGTGTCAATTGCTGTTGTTCTTCGTGGTATTCAGACAACAGACAGTATAGTCGTCGCTGTTGTAGTAAACTTTATTAGACGACAGTTTTTTGGTATTGTCTGATCCATGTATCAGACGACATTGAGATAGACAACAGCAAAGACAATACTTAGACGACAGTGAAAAACTGTTGTCTGATTGAAAAATTGGTGTCGTGACTCCAAACCTTAAGGTGCTGGTACTTCGACATTGTACAGATTTAGTTGGAATCCACCATTCCATTGCAATGCTCAAAAGGCTTGAAAGATTGGATTTATCAAACTGTACAAGTATTACGAATCTCCGTATGGAGTTTGAAATGGATTCGCTTAAGTTTTTCAGTGTTAAGCATTGGTCAAAATTGAAAAAGATTCCAGAATTTGGGGAATAGATGAAAAATTTGTTACAGCTTTGGCTAAGTGGCATGCTATTGAGAAAGTCCTTTCATCAATTGACCACCAAGTTGGCCTTAAATATCTTAATCTAGATGATTGTGAAAGTCTTTTGTGTCTTCCCAATGCCATATGCAATATGAAGTTTCTTGTAGAGCTGGATATCTCCAGATGCTCAAAACTTGGGAAACTCCCAGAGAACTTGGGGAAGATGGAGAGTTTGGAGTATTTTTGTATGAATGGAACTTCTATAAGAGACTTGCCACCCTCCCTTTCACTTTTGAAAAATCTTCAAATATTAGAGTCTTGTGGATCACCAATAAAGAAGAAAGATGGGGGCTTATGGGGTTTATTTGTAAGAAAGAGTCCATAGCCTTTAGGCTTGGTGTTGCATTCTCTGGTTTACGCTCATTGAAGCAGTTAGATCTAAGTGATTGTAATCTTTGTCAAGGAGGTATCCTCGATGACATTGGTTACTTGTCCTCTGTACAACAGTTAGATCTTAGTGGAAATAATTTGGTTACCTTCAAGCATCAAATGGCTTTCCATCTTCATGTATTTCAGTTGTAGAGGTGCCAAAGGCTTCAGTAATTGCTAGATCTTCCATCAAACAGTTCTTGTCCTGTTTACAACAGTTGGATCTTATTGGAGATAATTTTGTTACCTTACCTTCAAGCATTAAAAGGCTTTCCAATCTTCATGTATTCCAGTTGCAGAGGAGCCCAAGGCTTCAACAATTGCCAGATCTTCCATCAAATAGTTCATTACATATATTTGCAGATGATTTCAGTTCATTGGTAATGTTGCCACAACCATCAGAGTTGAGGAGATCTTCCATCAAATCAAGGGTTTTTCTTTTACTTTTGCCAATTGCTTTGGACTGGTTGACGGTGAAGGCTGTAATTATGGATTATTTTCAATGCTGAGACGATTGGCCTCTCAGATACTCTCTCTTTCTCTCTCTCTCCCTCCCTCCCTTTCCCCTAAAGAAACCCTAAATGCCGGGTGTTTTTTTTTTTTCGATTGAGAAATCGCTTTCGTTGGGTGACACTCGGATGTTTGGGTTGGCCTCTTACCTTGCCGCCGTCTTGGGGTCTGCTGCCGGATGGGTGATTGATGTTTATTGTTTGTGGGGCTCGTCAGAGGGTGTTTTACTAGGGGCTTTTGTCTGATGGGTTCAGCTGGGCTAATGAGAAATCTCGGGGTGGTGGTCGTGCTGTATAGGATCGGAGAACCCGTTGACAGTTTCTTGGATCGACGACGCCGTGGGTTTTGAATCGATGGGACGATGGCAGTGAAAGGTCGTGAAGAGCTGGATCAGGGTGGTGGTGTTTTCATGGTGGCGTAGGTTGTGGCGGCGTACATCGCAGAGACACGGGTAGTTGCGGTGTGGATTGGGAGTGCTATGTACAACAGGGGTGATGGAGATGGAGACTGGGCCTGGCCCAAACCAGGCTTGACGGGCCTTGAGTGGAACTTTCCCTTGGTGTCTGCCCTCTTGGGCTTAGAGTTTTGGGCTGGGGTTCTGCCCTAAGCCATTAGTTATGTTTTAGTTTAGACTTTTACAATAATTTTCTTTTAGGAAGCTAATACACGTTATGTGCACTCTATATGTCTCTAGCGTCTCTAGAATAATAACAAAAGAGAATTTACGCTATTTTTCTATGTAATTTGATGTGTAATTAGTAGACCTATTGTCTATATGGGTGCTACTACACCTTCTTGTTTGTCACTCTGGCTTGAGATGACAATAAAATGGTATGTAACGGCTACTCTAGCTTGAGATGAATATATTACCGCCCTGTTTTATTGATTAAAAAAAAAAAAAAGGTATATAATTTTAGATACCTAATACCTATGCCATTTATAGTTTTAATGTTTACCTGTTTAATGAGTAGATGCTAAAATTATGAATCGGTTATCATTTCATATTACTTTTCACTATTCCAAGGGTAAATCAGGCATATAGGACAACATGAAAAAAATATATTAATTATTCATCAACACTCTCTAAGGAATGTTTGCCCCCAAGAGTAAGTCAAGCATATAGGACAATAGGAAAAAAATATTAATTATACATCAACACTCTATTAGAATTTGAGAGTCATGAACTTTCGTTCATCGGGAGTTCTTCATTTTCGACAAAATTAATGTTAATATTTTTCTTTAAGACTTAAGGAAATATTCGACACTTTAATTGTCCAACCACTTTTCCAAATTTGACCAGGTTTGACCAATCATGACCAATTTCACAAATAATCCTAGTTACCGGACATTTTATTTAAAATTGGAATATTATCCAACTCCCATGCCTATACCTTCACTTTTGACTCCTGTATCATTTCAAAAGCATAGTTTCAATTCGAATTACTATTGACACCCATTTATGATTTAACTCATCTTCAAATCTTCACTATCCATTTCAATATACCCAATATTCTTTCAACGTAAAGCACAAGCATAATATCAAATTTCCATTTAGGATCACATAGCAATTCAGTTCATGCCTTCCATGACCAATACCTCGATTAAACCATGACCAGAACTAGATCACCAACTTTGGAACATAGTGTATAGTGGCACAGAATAAGAACAATCAACATTCCATTGTTCGATCTCCATAATACAATTCTCAAAATTGCGAAGGAATACCTGATCAGGCACGGAATTAGGAATTAAATTTGAGGTGGGCTAAATTTTTAGGGATCAATAGATTTAATTACTTACATCAAGGAATCGATATATACTCAAATTCTAACATGAATTACTCAAATTCTAACATATATTACATTCTAATTTAGTCAAAAATTTCATTATAGAAAAGAAGTTAAAGTGTAAGAGGAATGCTAGCTACCTTCCCCTTCAACTTTTCCCTTTCAACATTTCCCACTCAACAAATGACACGTGGATTTCACTACAATTCAAAACTCAATATTTATTACATTGAAAAACTTTTTTTATTTTTTCCATGTCTGCCCTTCTAATAAATGTACCACATTTTTTTTCCTTTCTTCTTTCTTTTACTTTTTTTGTTTGTTCCGTAGGATGTTTCATAATTTTACATTTCTATTTTCTTAATTAATTTTGTATTTTTAGTTGTTATTTTGGATCTGGGTTGTGGTTTTTTTCTTCTTGAGTTCATCTATATCAAACTGTCCCACTACCTCCCTTCCCTTTCTCTCAAATTTTAATCCCTTGGTATTTCTCTAGCATCCATTCTGTTCTCTTGTTTTTTTTTTTTTTTAAATTTAAAGAAGAAGAGAGAATTGATGAATAATATTCCAAAATCTGATTAGTGATTACTATCTATGTTGATAAAAACCCAGAATCATCTCTCTCTCTCTCTCTGATTTGGTTTCTGGGTTTTGGAATCTATCAAGACATACTAACAATCACTTCAATTGAGATTCATAAGATGATAGGAATTGGGTTTAACTAATCATTCTAATTTTGATTTAGCAATGATTTGATCTCTAAGATTTCTAAAAAATTGAGTTTTGAAAAACAAATGCAGAGTCACTAGAATAGGAACGTAGTTGATTTTTTCCATTTCAAAACAACAATGTCAAGAGTTAAGCTCAAATTTTGGGACAGATTATAATTATGCTTCATTATTTAAAGGTTGAAATATAAAAAAATGATAAGAGGGAAAGATTTTGGGAAGAAGAGAAAATGAATGAAAAGAAGAGTGTAAAAGTTAATATATTTTCATTAATTATAAAAGATAAATTGCATTAATTATGGGTAAATGTGGAAGAAAACAAAATTGGTTTTCACAACATTGAATCTATAGTTTTGAGTGAAGTCAAAATACACTTGGTAGTTGGTAGACAATTAATGGGAAGGTTAGAAGGGAAGGTAGATAGGGGAAGATTGCTAGCATTCCTCAAAGTGTAATACCTTTGCAAGGTTGAGAGCATGAGAATGAGTGCAGGAAAGAAGAGAGACCGACCCCTATAATAATGATGTGCAAAGAGAATTAGAGAAGTGAGAGTTGAGTATGAGAAATGCATAACCGGGTAAAGAGGAGGAGACTAAAAACTGAAAAAGAGGAGAGAAAGGGGAGAAAAGTTTTATTTGTCTAGTTGTCTACTTGTTATTTGCAGACTACAACATATCTTAATCATTCATATATATAATAATTTTTTCCCCCCAAAATGTTGGGGTGTGCTGCAGCACACCTCAGCCCACCCTTACATCTGTGCCTGTACTTGATTGACCTTCATATTAAACTAGACGGCATGTTAGCTCCCTCAATGAAGAACATAGTAAATCAGAATTCCTCCATTTTGCTTGTCTACCTCCCAACTTCAAAAATTACAAGCATGTAGAGCACGATGAGTAGATCCACTTTCGTATCCCATGCACCACGAATAGCCACCGGAGCCCGCCTGAGAACCTAAGATTTCTAGCCTTGTGGCGTGACGGCAACATCAAGGTGAAGAAGAGGACATCGGTGCGCTGGTGAGGGTTGGTTGGAGAACGAAGTTATGATTGGGTCACGATGTCGGGTCGCCGAGCGAGTGCTCTTGATACTTCTCGATCATTCTGAAACGTTGATCTAATCCCATGCCTATATATAGT
Organism: Rosa lucieae; assembly: GCA_024704745.1. NCBI lineage: Eukaryota > Viridiplantae > Streptophyta > Magnoliopsida > Rosales > Rosaceae > Rosa > Rosa lucieae. The sequence continues at coordinate 37,814,594 of CM045497.1, forward strand.
CCTTCTTTAATTGAATTTGGACAACCCTGATGAAGCGGTGGCGAGTTTTGATAGCTCAGATTGTAGCTTACAATTTTCCCTTTTCCTTAAATAATTTCCTTAATTCCAAAACTTCCAAATTCTATAAAAATTAGCTCGGTGTCCAAAAAGTTTCCCGGAAATACCCATGGACCACTACCACAAATTATTATACATATACTAAAGGCGCTAGGGCGGCACTGTTCCTAGCACTGTGCAGTAAATGACGGTTTTGCCCTTCGTTTTTCATGATTTACTGCCTACCACTGTAATCCAGAAATGACGATTTTACCCTCATTTTAATGTTTTTTACCGCTCTGCCATTGACCTGGGTATGCTAGATACTTCCATCGGTTTCTTCTTTCAAATGATGAGAAGAGAGTACCTCCACCGCTCGGTCCATTTAGAATGCTGTTCATATGAATTCGGAAGGTGCAGACTCTTCTTCTTTATTTCTTCGATGCTCTCCGGCGGCATTTGAGGTAAAGCTTATGTCTTGACTTCTTCTTCTTCATCTACTTACAATCGCAAATGAACTCAATTTGATTAACTTGGACCTCCACTCCCAAAGTTGATTTCAATTATGAATTTTTGTGAATTCACAGAGAGTTCAGACCTAGAGAATAGCTTGGAGAAGATCAAGTGCCAGTTTGCTTCGGGTTTCCGTTGGAACTTGCTCCAGGGCCCACTCCTTAAGCGATCCAAGACTGTAAGCTCCTTTTTCCTTCATTTTCATCTTTAGTGATTTTTACTATTCAATTTTGGCTTTTGATTCTCGCATAGGTGGTTGTTGATTGTCATACACAGAGTTTGAGAGACAGACAGAGAGCTGGTCTCAGAGAGAGAAGACCACCGGTTTGATGATAGAAACTTTAGTAATGGACAAAAACATAGTGTTGTAGTTTTGGGTAGTTTCAGGAGAAATTAGTGTGGTTTGAAAAATAGGGAGGTGAAGAGAGACTCTGGAAAGAGATCTCAAGGAACTACAACTTTTGGAAATGGTGAAATCTATTCGTCTTTTTAGGTCATGCCATTCAACCATAAAGTGAGTTGTTCACAAGATTTTCATTAAAGTTACAAGTAATAGCCAAGGTAAACTCTGGGATTGTCTTAGATGCAGTAAGTAAAGAAGATAGCAAGGGGAATTCTCCCCTTAAAAGAGGTTTGTCAAGTTTAGTCAATGTGACTTCTTCATTCTTAGGTGGGAGGATACCCTTCCCTTGATAAGCCTTAGTAAACACTAAGCTAATCATGGAGTGTTATCTCGAAGAGATTCAATTGGTTGTATGTACTAATATCTTTGCTTTACCTAGAGGCTTAAGAGAATATTAACACTTTTTAATAGTTATCCATTCATTAATTATATATGATGTTCATCTTGCAGGTACAAACAAAGACTCTAAGCAACAGATTAGCCACTTTATTTTCAGGTATACCTTCATTTTGCTTCAAGATGAGCTACTGTTTTTCAAGTTGCGTCTCTATCAATATTTTGCATGTTTTTGCAAACATAGTAATCAGAGAGTATGATTGAGGAAAGTATTTTAGATTTAGGGTTTATGGTCGCAGTTGCTCCAGTGTTGTTACAGTTTATCTTAATATGGTTATTCCTAAGGAAGCTGAAAATAACCTGAAATTATATACCCATAATACAAGCTTCTCTCTAACCACTTCGTATCCTTGCGTTGTTTTCCAGGGAAGGAGACTAGAGTTGTTTGCAAACTGGAGAGCTAAGGGTGGTGTTTTCTTGATTGGCTACTCCATTTTCAGAAACTTATCCCTTGGAACCTGTAAGTTAATTTTTTGCTAATTCCCTATATTATGGGATACTTTTGATATCTTATTGTTACTGTATTATACAAAGGAAAGGATTTCATTATGTGGGTCCTTAAAAGTGCTGATTGTTTGTCTGTATTTTTGTGCAATTGATTTTGTTATAGTAAAAAATCTATAGTTATGTCAAGAGTTAAAACAAATAAGAATTTTTGTCGTTATGGATACCTTAACTTCTTCAATATATTGGTCCCTCCTTCCCTACTATGTAGAAATTCATGCTATATTTCCCCATTTGTTTTCCAGTCTGTCGAACTTGATCGGCTTGCACTTTATCTGGATTGTGATATTTGCTTCATCCTCCATGGCATGTTGACAAGCAATGGAAGGATTTTCTTCCATCAGAGTGGGTTCAGGTATGCCCAATCAATTCTCCTTTCTAGGTTGATCCATGGAACATGCGCACAGACATATTTGAATTTATATACATAGTTTTTTTTTTTTTCCTAAACACAATAGTTATATTTTTACTTCAGGTTTTTTAGATTTGGTACTAAAGTTGGTAAACCAGTGAATAAATTGACCAAGAAGCATACTGATGTATTGGGACCTTTTTTTAGAAGTACAAAGTATTCAAATCTACGACAAAAAAGAATTTGCTGATAGCGGTCAGCCTTTACATGAAGCAGCAGTTAATCTAGATGATGTGACTATCGGTTTGCCACAGGTTCATTTTATTTTGTCTTCATCAGTCTTCATCAGTGCTCTAGGAGGTTATGTTTAATTATAATCATGTATAATTGATCTTTTATTGTTTTTTTTTTTTGGTTCTTTTTTTTCTGTTTTCGTTTCTTTTTGCCGGACGGGTATAAGGATGTACTGAAGTTAGCTGATAACTTTGGGTCATTATTGCCCACATATCTCTGTAAACTCTGATCCTAGGTCTTGGTTGAAGTATGCTTACAGAGTTGTTTCTGACCAAATGAAGAAGGCAATGTATTTCCATTTCCTTGATGAAGGAGCTGTGTGAATTGAGTAAGGATGCTTCAATCTAATTTGGTAAGGCTGAAAGCAGTATGAACATCTCCTATAATTTATGTTCATTTGCATTTTTTCTCAGTTGCTCTGACATAGATTTTATTCCAGCATCAAGGCTAGCTTTGAAATCTTCTTGCTCCCTATTATGCTTTATCGTATATTGATTCTCATTTTATTTCTCACGAGTAAAATTTTCTTTCTATCAAGTCAATGAAATCGAATGAAGTTAATGAATATGCTGTGTCATTAATGAATTAAAGATTGTTACTAAAAAAATGTTCCTTTTTTTTTTTCCTGCTCTGTTCAGGTCAGTTTCCTTTGAAGTTTGAAGTGATCTCATCATTCAAGTGAAAGGAAGCAGATATTTGCTTCACAAGGTACACTCATAAAGTTCCTCACAGATTCCAATTGCCATAGAGTTTCCACTTCTGTCAAAGTTTTTAAGGCTGCAGACGCTCTGCAGTGGAGTTGAGGCATTCGAGCACGGCACAGAATTCTGCTATGGAATCAAAATCGCCCTCAATGTCATTGTATAAAGCACGAAGTAGAAATTCTACCCCGTGGCATCGCGCGGGTTCTCATTCCTAGTGTGGGCTAAGGATACTAATCTTTCCCCACTTTTAGGCTAATGGTGACAACATGGTTTTATTATCACATATTCAATCTCATTCCACGTTTGGGTAGTGGAGCATCACTATTCCAATAACCCACCAATACCCACAATGGTAATGCCCCCTCTCCACCGCCGGCCTACCGCCTTACAATTTTTAAAACATTATTTATAATTAGGCTTTTCATGTTTCTTTGATCAATTTGATCCGCAACTCAGAATTCACATTAACGTAAACTTTTATGCTAGTTACTATAATAACAATTTTTAATTGGAAAACTGAAAAATTGAACTTGCATTTAGATACTGAAGTTGTTATTATAGGCATCATTCTTACTTTTTTTTAATACATCGTGATCAATTTATTTGGGGGCATGCTTCTAATAGTAAGTACTATATTAAATCTGCTACTTGGCTTTACTGCCCAGAATTGTTCTCTCTTAAATGCTATGTTAATGAAAAAATATGAATTTTTAAATATTTAGGGAATGTATTGGGTGGCTTTTAACAAGACATGGGCTAAAAACAAGAGCTATCCATGGATCCTTCTCGTCTTCTATGCTAATTTGAAGTGATAATTAAAGAGATCTTGAACTGCTTAATTCAACAATGATAATCCTGATAATGCCTCAAATGTTCTGACTAGGCTACACCAAACCTTTGATTCTCCAAACTTATGGTAAAGAGCTCATGACCAAACTCATTATTTGCTGACAAATTTGGGAAAGCCGAGACAATCTCATATTTAGAAATGTATGTAGAATCGCACTCTGCAAAGATTAAATTCAGTGCAGCTGTAGTTACTTCAGATACTGGGAGGATAATCCTACCCCTTGTCCTATGAAGTTATGTAAAGCCCAGTGAATCAAGTGGCACCCTCCAAACAACTCTTGTATCAATTTTGATTTTTCTATGATTCTAACGGGGCAACTTCTGGTTACCAAACAATATAAAGTTAAAAGGGCTATGTCCATAAGAGGATTTAAAAGGGACAAAGTGATAATCCCTCCAAAAGAATTAAGTAACATCGTGATAATCCTTATTAATTTGGCTAGAGAAAAAAGATACAAGTTCCAAAATCAAACCAAAAGACTAGAAATAATATTAGAAGCAATATCACACAGTTGCTCTAGCAGCGCTTCCCTCTTTGCCAAGTTTGGAGGATAAGTGACACGTCTGAACCTTGCAAAATCACTTCCGCAGATCTTAACTTGTTCTCTAGCATCACTTGCCTTGCGTCCTGCAGAGTCGAAGTTACCATTTTCCAAATCCTTGATTGACTCTTGAAGTGCCTATCTTGCAGAACCGTAGTGGCTTTCTCACAACTCACCAGCTGATCCGAGTACCATTCCATTTGTAAGCAGTTGGTTCAAGATGTACGTGAACGTGCTTAATGCATTAGCTTCTGCTTGTTTCACCACAAGGGATACTAGACCTTGTGTATCAGATTTTTCGCTTGTTTTATCGCATCGGAGGGTAGATACACAAAGATCATAATATGGGGTGGCATGGCTTACTTTCTGTATCAAAGAATTTTCAGCTGCTACAATGGATAATTGATTGAAGAGGAAACAGATGGACAAGGGCAAAAGGAGTGACAGAACTGTAGTAGAACCCATAATTTTGATTAACTGAGATGAAATAAACGTTTGTTCTACGTATGTGCTTGATGTTAAGGAGGTTTGGCCGAGAGGTATTTATAATGCGAGGATCAGAATTCAAGCCTACTTTAATGGGAATGATTACTTGTAACATAAATTACCTTAAAGCAGGTCCAAGTCCCCCGGTTTGACCGCCGGCGGTAGAAGCAGGGAAATGCCGAAACCAGTTGGACTCGGCCTGAGAATAAGCAAGCCCACCCTTAGCGACCTTGAAACACTGTCATTGCCGCAAGGCGAAGACTATCACTTGAAACCAGCATGGAGAAAAGACAACAAATCCGACCTTCTACCCAGATCTCACCCTTCCAGCAACCACCATCACCAACTCTTTCCGTCGAACCAAAGCCCGATTTCGTTGGCAACGCCAAACCAACCATGCTTGAGCGACCTCCTTTTCGCTCTCTCAAATATCCTTCAAATTTCTTGATCGTCATTGTGGTAGACGCATCGCTTTCATCTTCCAGTTTTGATTGAGATATGGCAACTTTTGTTGGTACTTTGTTCATTTGCAGATATTAGGATCGATACATTGTTGCAGTTCTAAATTAGGGGGCGCCAACTACATCACTCCTAATATGCAAATTACATTGTGGTGATCAGATATTAGGATAGATACATTGTTGCAGTCCTAAATTAGGATGCGCCGACTACATCACTCCTAATGTGCAAATTACATTGTGGTGATCAAAGACTAGGCCTTGGATCTCGATCCCGAACAGTAGTCTTGCCCGGACAGACGTCTTTTGACGTCTTTCTTTGTTTCAGATAGATATGAGAACAGTTACAATTACAAAGGACACATTTGTTCGATTTTGAAATTCAAATTGAACAGTTGTAACTTCTCATACCAGTTCAATCTGAACTCTATTAAAGACTCATAAAAGACCAATTCTCAAAAATATCTTTTTTTTGAGACTCACATATCTTCCATAAAATCTTCTGAGAGAAAACACAGATTGACGTTCGCGATAGAATCCAAGGCAACACTGCTAACCTTGGATTGAGAGTTGAATCCTGCAGGGCAATGTCCTAGAAGATCTACAGCAAGTGTGTAGGGGCGTATTTCTGTCTTAGGACATTGCACCAAAGCAAGCCTCTCTCAAAGATTCAAGTCAGTGAATTCGATTTCTCCTTTCTTGATATACTTTCATTTGTTCTTTAAGTATTGTTTTCGTTCCTTTTAATTTTAGGATTGCAACTTCGCTGCACTCCTTTGTCGTATTTCAATCTGCCTTTAATTTTACTTTAATATTTTAGGATTGCTAATTACTTCCAATCCTAGTCGTAAATATATATACATATATGGTTGCAAACAACGTTCTGTTTCTTGAATTGATCTGTCACTTACAGTACCTATCTATAACAATCTAAGACAAAAATAAAATGGATCAATCACTGAACGTTGTTAAGAACAACTCTCATGTTGAGAAACCAGAACAATTCAAGGGAGTTGATTTCAAGCGCTGGCAACAGAAAATGTTGTTTTACCTCACAACATTGAACTTGGCCCATGTGATTTCTCAAGAGAAACCTGTGGCAGAAGAACTTCCAATCTCAAAGGAAACTTTGAATGCAATAGATGCTTGGACACACAGTGAGTTCCTATGTAGGAACTATATCCTCAATGGATTGGATAACACCCTCTATGATGTTTATGTGACTTGCAAGACTACAAAGGAACTATGGGAGTCATTAGAGAAGAAGTGTCTGTCACAAGCTGCAAGTGCATGTAAGTTCATCGTCGGCAAGTTCATGAACTACAGGATGGTGGATCACAATTCAGTTCTCAACCAAGTTGAAGAGTTGTAGATCATCATTCATGAATTGCACACTGAAGGCATGAACCTCGATGAAAATTTTCAAGTGGGTGCATTCATAGAGAAGCTTCCTCCATCCTGGAAAGATTTTAAGCAAACCTTGAAGCACTTGACTGAAGAATTGTCTGTGGAAAAACTGGTTTTGAAGCTTCAGGTTGAAGAAGGAAATAGAATAAATGAGAAGAATGAAGTCTCATCCTTTGAAGCCAAAGCAAACATTGTGGAAGGAGACTCAACCAAGTCTAAGCCCACTTTGCAGAAGAAGAACAAAGGCAAAGCCCCAACAAAAGGTTTATCCTTTGCTCCAAAGGGGAAAAATTTCAAAACCAAAGGAGGTTGTTGGGTCTGTGGGAAACCAGGCCATAGAGCACAAGTTTGTCGTCATAGAAAGGACCAAAACACTGGTGGAAATCAAGGTAACAACAATCAAGCACATGTGGCTATTGATACTGATTTTGTTGCTGTGGTTTCTGAGGTTAATATGGTTGGAGACACCAAGGATTGGTGGGTGGACACCTGTGCAATAAGGCACATATGCTATGATAGGATTTTGTTCACTACCTATCAAGAAATTGAAGGTGAAAATCTATTCATGGGAAATGCATCAACATCTGCTGTGAAAGGAAAAGGAAAGGTGATTCTGAAACTCACTTCTGGCAAACAATTGGCTCCTTGATGTGCTGCATGTCCCTCATATCAGAAAGAATCTGATTTCTGGTCCCATTTTAAGCAACAAGGGCTTTAAGCTTGTATTTGAATCTGATAAGTTTGTACGTACTCACCAAAGGTGGGATATTTGTAGGAAAGGGCTATCTTGCAGATGGTCTCTTTAAACTCAATGTATTGCTAATTGATGTGTGTAATAATATAAATAAGGCTTCTACCTATTTGCTTGAGTCTATTGATTTATGGCATGCTAGATTAGGCCATGTGAATTATCGTTCTTTAACTAGGATGGTAAACTTAGGATTGCTACCAAAGTCGAATCCTAACTTAGGATTGCTACCAAAGTGCAATCCTGGAAAAGTTGTTGTACACAAATGAGAAATTTGCACAGAGTCTAAGTTTAAGAGCAACCTTTCAAATCGGTGGAAAGGTCCAATGAAGTATTAGGTCTGGTACATACTGACCTTTGTGACTTCAAAGCAGCACCATCTCGTGGGGGAAAAAATTATTACATTTCCTTTATAGATGATTGCAGCAAATACTGCTATGTGTATTTAATACATAGCAAAGATGAAGCCTTGGAAATGTTTAAAACATACAAGGCAGAAGTTGAGAATCAACTTGACAGAAAAATTAAGATCATAAGATCGGATAGAGGTGGAGAATATGAATCTAATGAATTTTCAGATTTTTGTTCTTCCCATGGAATTATTCATCAAACGACTGCACCTTACACTCCACAACAAATTGGAGTTGCAGAGCGTAAAAATAGAATGTTTAAAGAAATGATAAATTCCATGCTCAATAGTTCTGGAGTTCCACAAAATTTGTGGGGTGATGCTCTCTTTGCTGCAAATACTATCTTAAATAGAATCCCTCATAAAAAGACTACTAAGTCTCCTTATGAAGTTTGGAAAGGGAAAATCCCTTCTTACGCTTAGAAGTGTGGGGTTGTCTTGCTAAAGTTAGAGTTCCTCTTCCAAAGAGAACAAAACTTGGACCAAAAACTACAGATTGTGTATTTATCGGATATGCAATGAATAGTGCAGCTTATAGATTTTTGGTCTTCAAATCTGAAATTGCTGACATACACGTGATACAATAATAGAAAGTTGTGATGCTGAGTTCTTTGAACATATTTTTCCATACAAGGAAGAAAGGATTAGCAACACAAACAAAAGAGTACGTGATGTTAGTAATATAGACCACATATCATCATCTAATGTTCAAGAGAATGATGAAAATGAACCTAGAAGAGCAAGTAAAAGGAAGAGAGTCACAAAAGACTTTGGACCTGATTTCTTGACTTATTTAACAGAGGGAGAACCACGAACATATAAGGAAGCAATGTTCTCCCCTGATGCTCTTCTTTGGATGGAAGCAATTAATAGTGAAATGGAATCCATTATGCAAAATAATACTTGGCAATTGGTAGACTTACCTCCCGGTAATAAACCAATTGGTTTTAAATGGATTTTCAAGAAGAAATTAAAGCCGGATGGTACTATAGAAAAATTTAAGGCCCGTCTAGTAGCCAAAGGGTATCGCCAAAAAGAAGGGCAAGATTTCTTTGACACCTATGCTCCGGTCTCTAGAATCACTTGTAGTAGGATGCTTATAGCGATTGCATCTGTCTATAATATGGACATTCACCAAATGGACGTAAAGACCATATTTTTAAATGGTGAATTAGAAGAAGAAGTGTACATGGAACAACCGGAAGGTTTTGTGGTTAAAGGTCAAGAGAAAAAGGTGTGTAGACTTGTAAAATCCTTATATGGATTAAAACAAGCACATAAACAATGGCACGAAAAATTTGATCACACAATGATATCGTATGGATTCAGAATTAATGAATGCGATAAGTGTGTATACATTAAGAATTTTTAAAATAATTCATGTGTCATTGTATGCCTCTACGTTGATGACATGCTCATCGTAGGAACAAATAAAGATGTAATTAATTCCACAAAGAAATTCTTGAGTTCTTGCTTTGACCTGAAAGATATGGGCAAAGCGGATGTAATACTCGGAATCAAAATTATAAGAGATGAGGATGGATATTTACTTACTCAATCTCACTATGTGGAAAACGTATTAGAGAAGTTTGGGCATTATGATGATAGACCTGTTACTACTCCTTTTGATCCCAACACTAAACTTGAAAATATATTGGTGAAGGTGTAGCCCAATTAAAGTATTCTCAAGTGATTGGAAGCTTAATGTATATCATGAATAGTACTAGACCGGATATAGCTTATTTAGTGAGTAGACTTAGTCGATATACAAGCAATCCAGGAAAGGATCATTGGAATGCTCTTGTAAGAGTGTTAAGGTATTTAAAACATACCATTAACTATGAACTAAATTATAAGAAATATCCTGCAGTGCTGGAAGGATATAGCGATGCAAACTGGATTTCGGATAGCACCGAATCCAAATCAACAAGTGGATATGTATTTACACTTGGCTTGGGGGAGCAGCAGTCTCTTGGAAATAGTCCAAACAAATGTGCATTGCACGTTCAACAATGGAATCAGAATTCATAGCTTTAGATAAGGCAGCCGAAGAAGCGGAATGGCTTCGAAATTTCTTAGAAGATATTCCATTGTGGCCTAAGCCTTTTACTGCTATTTGTGTCTATTGTGATAACATGGCAACTTAAGCTAAAGCCAAAAATAGCATATATAATGGAAAGTCAAGGCATATAAGGCGAAGACATAACACAATAAAACAATTGCTCAATAATGGAATTATTTCCATCGATTATGTGAAGTCAAAGGAAAATATTGCAGACCCCTTGACAAAAGGCCTACCAAAAGAGCAAGTTGTGTTTACATCGAGGGAAATGGGTTTGATGCCAATTCAATGAATCAACCTGGCGGAAACCTAACCTAGTTGATTGGAGATCCCACGGTCTACGTTCAATAGGCAAACTGGTTAGGGAGATTCAAAATGTAGAACACACTATTACTCATTCCTATGGTGTGCAAGTGTGTTACCTGCAGAAGTGTAGGGTGAATATTTAATATTCTTAATGATACTAATATCCTTCAATTCGGAGAAATATGGCTGGATATTCTTAATTAGTGTCACCTATATGAGAGTGATGTGGATCGCATCTATGAGAACTACATGGCTACATTCTCTAGAGCTCTCATGAAATCGAGATATGTTCAGGACCAAAATGAACACAACCGAATGAACTGAAATGTGTTAGATTCGATATGTGTGACACTTATTGTATTGGCTTACTATAAAAGCGAATAGTTCAAGATTTATATTCACTATGTCGCAAGGTAAATCCGATAAGTGTTCACTAAGGAAGGTTCAAGTCTAAAAGACACCTCTCCGGATGCGTATCGCTTCTTCTTTCTCTCATCAGTGGAAAACTCCTATTTTCTACAACTTATTTTCTATTCAAACGTGGGGTATTTTTGTTGGTTGATGTTTGAATAGAAAATGTGGGCTATTGTTGGTACTTTCTTCATTTGCAGATATTAGGATCGATATGTTGTCGCAGTCCTAAATTAGGGTGCACTAACTACATCACTCCTAATATGCAAATTACATTGTGGTGATTAGATATTAGGATAGATACATTGTTGCAATCCTAAATTAGGATGCGCCGACTACATCACTCCTAATGTGTAAATTACATTGTGGTGATCAAAGACTAGGCCTTGGATCTCAGTCCCGAATAGTCGTCTTGCCCGGACAGACTTCTTTTGACGTCTTTCTTTGTTTCAGATAGATATGAGAACAGTTACAATTACAAAGGACACATTTGTTTGATTTTGAAACTCAAATCGAACAGTTGTAACTTCTCATACCAGTTCAATCTGAACTCTATAAAAGACTCATAAAAGGCCAATTCTCAAAAATATCGTTTTTTTGAGACTCACATATCTTCCATAAAATCTTCTGAGAGAAAACACAGATTGACGTTTGCCATAGAATCCAAGGCAACACTGCTAACCTTGGATTGAGAGTTGAATCCTGCAGGGCAGATGTCCTAGAAGATCTACAGCAAGTGTGTAGGGATGTATTTCTGTCTTAGGACATTGCACCAAAGCAAGCCTCTCTCAAAGATTCAAGTCAGTGAATTCGATTTCTCCTTTCTCGATATACTTTCATTTGTTCTTTACGTATTGTTTTCGTTCCTTTTAATTTTAGGATTGCAACTTCACTTCACTCCTTTGTCGTATTTCAATCTGCCTTTAATTTTACTTTAATATTTTAGGATTGCTAACTACTTCCAATCCTAGTCGTAAATATATATACACATATCTGGTTGCAAACAACGTTCTGTTTCTTGAATTGATCTGTCACTTACAGTACCTATTTATAACAACTTTTTGATGAAATCAAATGATCCGATTGAGCAATCAGATGTCTTTGAGATTTTGAGCTTCAGGTGAATTTTTTATTTGATTGATTTGTTTTGAATTTCGGTGGGTGCATTTGAAGGTAGGTTGGTGTGGATTTGCATTTGAGCTGTGTTTGCACCGCTTAATTGGGAATGTTTGAGATGGTTTCTGTGAGAATGGTTGGCCTTCAACAGAGAGGAAAGCAGCAAATTGTTTCATGCATGTGTTAGTATGTATCTTTTCTTGCTTTGTTGTTATTTCTGTGAGCAATTAGTGATTTGGCTTTGAATATCTGAGGACTTGATTGTGGTATATGTTTTATGGTTTATGATGTTATTTTTGTGGTACCCGATACAAATTTTTTGTTTTTACGGTTTATGTTTGTTTTGAATTTGTGACTTTTTTAATCTACTGATATGTTTTATGGTTTATGTTTTTTGCTTTGATGTTATTTTTGGGGTACCCGATACAATTTTTTTGTTTTTACAGTTTATGTTTGTTTTGAATTTGTGACTTTTTTAATCTACTGTTGGGGTGCTTTTCTGATTTGGTTTCTTGGCTATTTGGGATTTGTAGGGTTGCAAGTGGTGATGACTTCGATTACTGTGGTTGAGGTCTGAGTTTTTGATTCGGTTAGATGTGTGGAAACTAAGGTATGCTGTTGAGGTTCATCTCTTTTCTTAATTTGTATGAGTTATTTATTTTTACCTTTTATTGTGGTGAGGAAAAACATGCTCTTTTATGTAATGTTTAGTTGGCATGTTAAAAAAGGGATTCAAGTGCTTAACAAAAGTCTTTTTGTTCAAAAGTATGTGCTAAAACAAATCAATGTAATTGAAAGTCGATGAATTATTGTCCATTGGATAATTGTATGGAGTTGATCATTGTTTCTGTTTTCTTTGGGTTTTTTACTTCAACAGTGTTTGAACTCTTCGAGGACTTTTGAAATGATACATGAACTTTCAAAGTTAATGTAATACCTGGACTCATTTTTTCTTATCAACGTCGTACCTGCGGTCGATTTCTGTCACGGCTCCGTTAGTTTGAAGGATAAAATTGTCATTTGACTCTAACTTATTATTAAAAATAAAACAAAGTTTTAAAAAAAAAATTCTTTCTCAGACTTGTCGTCGACCAAAAAAAAACAAATGCAGACTTTCCTTCTGCTCGACTACACCAAGAAAACGACGATGAATCCTCAACCTCTCAGCCCCACCTCCTTCATCACCGCCAACACCCAAACCCTAGACAACTACTCCTCCTCCGACTACATCACCATATCCTCTGAATCAACCTGAACCCAAAATATGATTTTATCGAACTCAAATCCACGCATGTGGTCTCTGTGAGGGCAAGCCCCCCGATTCCCTTCCAAACACTGGAACTGAAACTGCACCTTTCAACCTGTGACAGAAACCCATTTTTTACCTATTGCAGTTGGTCCTAGAAATGGCGGCAGTGGCACGAACTAGCTTTCCGATTTCTGGAAGTGATCAAACCCCACATCCTGATCCAGATCTAGCTTTCCGATTTCTGGAAAAGCTCAAAGCCATAGAGTCATCCGGATTCAAAGATTGGGAATCAGAAATTGGGAAATTTTGGATCGAGTTTGATTTTGATTTCAAATTTGATCGAATCAGTCGAAGTCGTTCAAGATGGATTCCGAGTTCTGGACTTCCCGCCTCACCGTCGCAAAACCTCAATTCACGTTGTAGCACCATCACCAGAGCTCCGATGTCGGCTGAGAATGGATTATTTTGAGGTGGAAGACGAGGTCTGACCTTAATTCTCTTGACGGTATTGCTATGAGGACTTTGACATCAGTTGTTGTTGTGTTCGTACCTCGAGGACAAGCACCCGTGCGAATCGAGCCACCATACGTGATTATAGAGTCTAGAGTAAGAGAGCTAGATTGCATTTGAAGAAGACGAGAGGCGGAGACGGTGGAGGAAGATGACGAGTGGGGTGGAGATGGTAGAAAAAAATGATTAAAAAAAATGTAAATAGCTATTTTTAATAAAAACTAGATAAAATGTCGGATATACCCCTATAATTAGGGCAAATCAGTCTTTTTATAATCATTTATTGCCTCACGTGAGTCACACGTGCTAGGACTAACAAAGTCGTGACAGAAATCGACCACAGGTACGATGTTGAAACGAAAATGATGCAGAACGGATGGCAGCCCGATTCTAAGAGCAGTTTGATCGTGCAAAAGGAGGAAAACGAAAAGGTACCAGTTGCCATGACAAAGCTCGGTGTCCGATTGGGGCGCGTCATAGCTTTTCGGAAAGGGAATCGCGCCAGGAACAAAACTCGTCGCTTTGCCACGACGTATGGGCTTTTCGGCCTTTCGGGGTAGTTTAGTGCCTCAAAACTGCAATTTACTATTTTTTTTGAAATTTTGGTTTCCTAGTTTTTTTTGGGTTTGTTTATTTTTACCCGTAGGCTTTAGGGTTTCATTGTTAGTACCCCTAGGGTTTATTTTCTCATATATAAGCAACATTAAACGACTGCAAAACTATCTTTTATCATATTTTCAATCAAATTGAGATTAATCTCGTTTATCTCTGTTGGATTCCAGAATCTTTATTTTAGGTTTATTGCTTGTAAATCTATGTGATCTTTTCCGACTGCGTCAGGTGGTATCAGAGCAGGTCTTCCCTGTCTCTCTTATTTGCCTTAGTATCAATGGGTGAAGTTACAAAAGCATATATTGAAGCTCTTACAGCAATGTTTACCGCTGTCTTCAACTTCGTGAATACTCAGATTGGAGAAATACGTGGACTGTTGGGAGAGAGGAATAACGACAACAACAATAATTGGAATAGGGGCGGGGAAGGAGGCCAGCGGACTAGGGCTCCGCATGGTGAAGTTATTGATAATAATTCAGAATCTAGTTCTGAAGAAGAAATTGTGCAACCTGAACAACAAGGACAAGCTGATCAGGATTACAAAGTCAAAGCTGAGATCCCTTTCTTTTTGGGCAACTTGGATGTGGAAGATTATTTGGATTGGCAGCTTCAGGTGGGCAGATTCTTTGAGATTATGGAGGTGCCTGAAAACAAGCAAGTTAAGCATGTTGCCTGGCGATTAAAGAGTACTGCTGCAGTTTGGTGGGATAAGCTGCAGAATACCCGGAAGAAGCAAAGAAAGCAGGGAGTTAAAACATGGCGAAGAATGAAGCAACTTATGATAGAGAGATTCTTGCTGGATGATTATGAGCAAATTCTGTACAGGTTGTATATTGAATGCGTCCAAGGTACGAGGACCGTTGCTGAATACACTGCTGAGTTCTTACGCTATTCTGAGAGCAATGAACTGGAAGAAACTGAAGGTCAGAAGGTGGCTCGCTATATTAGTGGGTTGAACAAAAGCATTCAGGAGAAAATTGGGTTGCAAACTGTGTGGACTGTGGCCGAAGCTTCAAATCTAGCATTGAAGGCAGAGTTGTTAGCGAAGCCTCCACAAGCTTCTTCTTTCCAGACATATAACTACCAAAGGAGCACAGATTTGGTAAACGCCTTAACTAACAAGGGTAAAGCCTTACAGCAGAATACAGGAAGTGCTACTAGGGCTTCCAATCCCCTAAATGGACTGGCAGTTCTAGTGGTGCTCCAAATAGGGACCCAAACCAGAGGCTTACCAATCCTTACGCTAAGGCAAGAAGTTCTTTTCTGGAAGGCAGAGAAAAGAACCTTGTGACAAGGTTGGTGCTCTACTCATCCACATCATTTGATCAAGAATTCAGGTCAAGCGATTCTCCGACGACTACACCCCACAGTGCTGGCACGCCTGTGCACACGCTCAAAAGAGACAGTTTGCACCCATACTAGTTTTGGAGCCAAACACATGTATCCTAAATTTCGAATATGTTATGATCATACATTCATTTTAAATCTAATGTGACCAGATACTTTATCATACATTCATTTTAATTATATCTAATTAAATCAGTTTCATGTGAGATTTCAGGCAACTACCTATGAGTGTGCCGCCATCGGTTCTAGGTTCTTCAGATCTTCTTTGAAGAAGATGGGTCTTGTAGTAATTGAAGCTCTATAAAGATAAATTTTCAAAGAAATGAAAAGTGGAGAAGGAAAGAAAAGGTAAATTTCCATATGTAGAGAGAGCCTAAGATGCAACACGGCTCTAAAAGTTGGTAATTCTCCAAGATTACAATATATTCATGGGAATGATTTGTTAATTTTCTTTTTAAAAATTATTTTTGACGGTGTTAGAGCTCAGTTAGATGCAAGGACACGTGGCAATAAACTAAGAAAGTAACAGAATTGGCACAGGAGATTTGGGGCAGCTGATTTTCTCCCTCAACATAGATTAATGGTCTTTGAATTTGCTATTATAAGGAATGATTCTTCAATTTTCCTTTTTTATAAGTTTCATCTCGAGAAGATTTCTAACTATGCCATTGATGTTAGTGTATTTATATTTCTATAAAAACAAAAGAAAAAAATAATAGGTTTGGGAGGCTACGGTTTTTTTTTGCTCCCTTTAAATCGGCTACATAAAACGAAAGTCAAATTTTTTTTAATTCCCACTTTACCCACTCTACTATACCACACATATTCATCCTATAGTGTCAGTTAGATTTGAACTTGCAAATTTCATATTGTCAGTTATAGACTTATAGCAGATAACCGACATGTCACAACACACCGATAACCAAAGTCTAACTTTATTAAATTCATCAGTTACCTTATGTAGCATGCTTCCATCTTTGTTTGTTTGTTTCTTTGTTTTTTTTTTTTCTGTGTTACTCCATGCCGCCCACTTATGATGCCAATGAGATTAGAATCTGTGATCTTTACATTGTTGGATTTTCCAAAAAATCAATAGGCCACAACTCATCGGCAATGAGTGTTCAAATAGAGGCCTCATTAAAGGTTTCCCTAGATAACCATTTGAAAAAATCATAGGCAAGAGAAGAGTAGCATAAACCGGAATTTAATCAAAAGCCTCAAATACTAACATCAATTCCTCCTCAATTAGACTTATCAACCAGAGTAGACCTCTTGCATCACATACGGTATTAGCTAGCTGTCCCTATTAAACTTTCGTTGGCAAGGTGGTGAACGATACTTTTGAAACTTCTGGTGCATAACGCCAACAACTAATCAGAATCTGAGCCCAGAGCCTCACATAGGTGAGGATCTGGTTGACTTTCAATTACTAACGCTTCAGTTGCAAATGAAGAGAAATTACCATGTACTGATTTAATTGATATTGCTCGAATCCTCTTCTACCATTTTTCTCATCGCATGCATCATCAAAATTCAATTTGATTTTGGGTGGACTTGGAGATTGCCACTGTTATCATACCACATCATATTGATCAGTAGTAAATTAAGTAGTGAGTACTCTTATCATTTTTGCCACTGTTGTTGTTGTTGTTGGTATTTTTTTTCCTTAATGAAAATGGAGCTTCTATTCATACCTCCAAAATTGGTATTTGGACCTCTCTTTTTTCTAGGTGATAGTTGACTTTGTCAACTTATGTCAAATTACCAATAAAGACACAAAAGAGAGAGAAAAAAAATTAAAAGTCTCTTCTTATCTCTACAAATAGCATGTAGTCTTCAACTTGGAGAAAACTTTCCCCTCTAACATAAATGTTAAAATAAATATCAAATCTATAGAAGAAAGTGACAATTACTAATTGAACAAAGCATTCATGGAACCATGCGATGGCTTCAATTGAGGAAAATGCTAAGAGTTGAATGTTGAATTTTGTCAATTTCATTTCTTTAGGTTCGTGGAGATTGAAAATAGGGTCAGTCATTAAGATTAATTAGATGAGTTTTCTTTTTGGGGTTTCATGTGTGGTTTGAATTCAGTATACGTATAAATATTTTAATTTGAGACTGGATTTTGTGAATTAGGGGAAGTAAGAATGTTACTGCATGGTCAAAAACCCTAAGGCTGCCGCTTTCTCTCTGTGCTGCCACCAAAAGCCGGATTTCTTCCCGGCACCGCACCTGTTCCCTCCCAATGCATGAGGGAAACGTTTTAGTATGGAATTGCAGGGGCATCGTCAATCTGGAAACACAGAGGGCGCTGCTTGATATAGTGCAAGCCAAAAAACCAAGTCTCATCTTCTTTTCGGAAACGTTAGTGAAGAAAAACCTCATTGACTCTATCACCTTGAAAGTAGGTTTTAAAGGAGGGTTTTGTGTTCCACAAGAGAAAGAGTCGCAGGGGCTGGCGCTCTTCTAGAAGGATGATACTCATGTCGACATCAGAAATTACTCCCCGCATCACATTGACTCTATGACAGGAAAACCGGGTATGGATCTATGGCGCTTTACCAGCATTTATGGTGTCACTGCTCAGGATGGTAGAGATAGAACCTGGTCTTTGATCAAAACCCTAGCAGCACAACCTTGCTCACTGCCATGGTTGATGGCAGGAGACTTTAATGAAATTATGAGCAATGCCGACAAGTCTGGGGGGCCTCCTAGGGCAACTGCTGCAATGGAGAAATTCTGTCGAACCATGTCTACTTGTGGTTTCATTGACATGGGTTTCGTCGACGGGAGATTCACTTGGTCGAACAAGTATACTAAGGAGCGGCTGGACCAAGGTTTCCAGTCCACTTAATGGAGAAGGCGATTTCCTTACAGTAGGGTGGTGACGCTTCCTCCTTCTGAATCAGATCACAGTCCCTTACTCGTTGAGGTTAGGTATGAAAGGTTAGCCAGGGTTCACTATGAACGGCGGTTCCGGTTTGAGGAAGCTTGGTTTTGGCACGATGAATGTACAAACATCATCACACAATCTTGGGCTACTCCTACTACTGGAAACACATTGAGACAACTAGGGCACAAAATAAAATGTGCTGGTCGAAGACTTATCCATTGGCATCACACTGATTTTAATAAACAGAAAGTTGACATGCATGTTTTGCAAGAAAAGTTGAATGATCTCATGAAACAGCCCTACTCTCCGGCACTGTATGAGGAACAGAGGGTGTTGCATGTCCAATATAGTAAACTTCTCTCTCAACAAGAGAAGTATTGGAGGCAAAGATCCAAGGTTATGTGGCTCAAGGATGGGGACCGTAATTCTGCATTTTTCCACAGAAGAGCTAGTAACAGGAAAGCAAAGAATACCATCAAAGGTTTATCTGATGAGTTTGGAGAATGGCAAACTGCCCCTACGAAAATGTAACGACTATTGTTACAGTACTTCAAACAGGTGTTCTCAACTGAGGGAGTGGATTTTGACGCCATAGCGAAGGTTCTTGAAGCTACTCCAGTAAAGGTAACGAAGGATATGAACGCTGAATTGCTAAAACCAGTTTCTGATGAGGAGATTAGGAGGGCGTTGTTCCAAGTGCACCCTTCTAAGAGCCCTGGACCTGATGGTATGTTCCCATTCTTTTTTCAGAAATTATGGAGTAATGATGTTGGTCATGCAGTTCGTGATCTACTTGAAAGAGGGGATATTTGGCCTGAATCAAACTTCACTCATTTATGTCTTATACCAAAGCAAAAAGACGCAAAGGAGGCCTCTTATTTTCGGCCAATTGCATTATGTAATGTCATTTGCAGGATCAGTTCTGAAGTGGTAGACAATAGACTGAAATTGGTGCTACCGGATATTATTTCTCCATTGCAAAGTGCATATGTCCCTGGGAGGCTTATCTCGGACAACACCTTGGTGGCCACCGAAGCAGCAGATTTTATACATAAGTTGAGGCAGCAAGAAATGGGTTTTTTTTCTCTGAAACTTGATATTAGTAAGGCCTATGATAGGCTTGAATGGAATTTTATCAAAGCAATCCTTTCTACGCTAGGGTTTGCATCACAGTGGATACACATCATTATGGCTTGTGTCACATCAGTCAGATACTCTATCTTGGTATAAGGTGAGCCCACTCTAGCAATTGTTCCTACCCGGGGAATTCGACAAGGTGATCCCTTATCACCTTACCTTTTTATTTTATGTAGTGAAGGCCTTTCGTCACTAATTTCTGCAGCAATTGAACAGAATGTTATCCTTGGCCTTACTATGTGCCCTCAGGCCCCTACACTTCATCATCTCTTCTTCGCTGATGATAGTATATTATTTGGTACTGCTACTAACGAGGAGTATTTTCAGTTTAGAAGAATACTTGATATTTATGAAAAAGCATCCGGCCAGAGGGTGAATTTTCAAAAAATCATTGTCCTGTTTATCAATAATGTGCACCCTACTCGACAGTTGGAGATGGCTTCAATTTTGGAAGTCAAGTGTGTACAGGAACATGGCCGGTATCTGGGTTTGCCCATGAGAATTGGAAAGTCAAAGACAGAAATCTTTGAATATATCAAAGAGAGGCTCACGAAAAAATTGGTGAGTTGGAAGGCCAAGATTCTTAGCTCGATAGGTAAAGAAATTTTGATAAAATCCATTGCCCAAACGATGCCTTTGTATGCCATGAATTGCTACTTGTTGCCTAAGGGTTTATGTGATGATATCCATCAGTTATGTGCTTCTTTTTTCTAGGGTGATACGGATGAGAAAAAAAAAGATACATTGGCGGAGTTGGGAACGGCTGTGTCTTACAAAACAGGAGGGCGGCATGGGATTCAAAAATATATATGCCTACAATTTGGCCATGTTTGCAAAACAAGGCTGGAGGCTTGTGTCTAACCCCAACTCTATAATTGCACGACTGTACAAAGCTAAATACCATCCCAACTGCTCGGTTTGGGAGGCGGAAGTAGGAGAGGCTCCCTCGTTCTCCTGGAGGAGTATTTTAAATGGACGACCTATACTAAAAGTAGGGGTTCAATGGAGAGTGGGAAATAGAAATAATATCAGTGTGTGGCATGATAAGTGGATCCCGGATTGTCCTCAGTATCTAGTGCAAAAACCAGCAGGGTGTGCTCTCACCAAAGTATCAGACCTGATTGATGGTTCCACAAAGCAATGGCATGTGTCTTTGGTAAAATTAGTTTTTACTGCTCCTGTAGCGGACCAGGTCCTATGCATGCCTCTTAGTAATAAGGGGATGGAAGATACCATTTGTTGGCATCCTGAACGTAGGGGTTTTACTCTGTTTGTACGGCATACTAGATAGCCAGGGCCGTGGTGCTTGATAATGGTTTGGCCTCTCCTTCTGGGGGTGATCCTTATTCGGAGCTGTGGAAAAAATTGTGGAAAGCACAAGTGCCAAGCAAGGTTCAAATATGTATCTAGCGTGCGTGCAATGATTTATTACCAACTCGGGCTAAACTGACTACCAAAGCCTACACGAAAGATTTAAGTTGTGTTTTGTGTTCACATCGTTATGAAGACTGCGGCCATATCTTCTGTAAGTGCCCCATTGCTAACTCCATTCTATCAGCTCCACCGTTTAATTTGAGTGACAGTCTTCTTCCAAATATCCATTTCAAGGAATGGATGTTAGAGAGGGCCCTGCACCTTAAATCTGATATTTTTGAAAAGTTGATCATCATTTTGTGGGCAATTTGGAAGAATAGGAACAACAAATTATGGAATGATGCTTGTCAGTCTGCAAGCGATTTGGTTTTGGGAGCCTTCACATGGTTGGAGGAGTTTCAAACGGCTAGACAATTAGATGCTAAGCCGAAACAACCTCGTTCAAGCTAACGATGGGTACCAGCTGCAAATGGAAAATGGAAACTGAATGTCTATGGTAGTTTTTTGCCTACGAGTATTGTGGGTGGAGTTGGGGTTGAGTTACGTGCTGCGCTGGCATCCCCGATTACATGTGTTTCTTCTCCCAAGCAAGTTGAACTAAATGCTATAAAGCAAGGTTTGTTATTCTTGCAACAATTGTATGTTGAAGAAGCCATAGTGGAAACGGATTGTCTCCAAGCCACTTTGGACGTTGCTGATGTGCATTATACTAGATTGTCTGACAGAGGTTTATTGGAGGATATAAGACAGCTCCTCAATCACATGCCAAGGGTGTCAATTGAATATGCCCCCATAACGTGCAATATTGTGGCACACCGGTTAGCTAATATAGCATATGAGGCTAGCACCAGTTCTTATTGGTTTGATAGTGCACCAGATTGCATTCTGGATGTGCTTGCATTTGACTATAACTGTCACGCCCCTTATTTTACACACATGAAAATCGATATATATAACCCCATAATTATATATGCGTGAACGTCTAGTCATCAATACGAAATACCTGAAATCTTTTTCCCTTAACTTACACACATATTGATGCCCTGAACCCCCAAAGTGAATATACACTCGCTCCAAAGAGTTATATATTACACAAGCTTATGAATTAAATTGTCAACAACAAAATAAAACGTAAAGGCTACTCAGAGTAACTATACAACGGAAGTCCTTATAACGGTAAAGTCACAAAATTGGCTTCCTACCGTAAAGCTGCAAAGGCGCTACCTCAGCTTCAGCGCGATTATCCTAACTTGCAGGATTAACCCCTACACCGTTGGAATGGTGCACCGGGTTGCCACACAACAAACCCGGTAAGCTTTTGCAAGCCCGTATGAGTAACTCAAACCACACATGCTCAACTCACGCCAAAAACGAGGAAAACCTTTCAACTCGCGAATAAGGAAAACATACCATGCTTCCAAAAACAATACTCTTTTCCCAAAAGAAACA
Organism: Rosa lucieae; assembly: GCA_024704745.1. Classification (NCBI taxonomy): domain Eukaryota; kingdom Viridiplantae; phylum Streptophyta; class Magnoliopsida; order Rosales; family Rosaceae; genus Rosa; species Rosa lucieae. Next base: position 37,837,164 of record CM045497.1, read on the forward strand.
ACGAAATTCACACCGTGACAAAATCATATAAATCGTTAACCTAACAATTCAAATATGATAAATCGATCCAACCTGGACAAAACAGCAAATAGGTCCAACCTGGACAAAACAACAAATAGGTCCAACCTGGACAAAACAGCGAATAGGTCCAACCTGGACAAAGCACCAACACAAATAAATCATACCCATTGTTAACCTAACAAGTAGAATATGATAAATCGATCCAACCTGGATAAAACAACAAATCGGTCCAACCTGGACAAAACAGCAAATAGGTCCAACCTGGACAAAACATCAACACAAATAAATCATACCCATTGTTAACCTAACAAGTAGAATATGATAAATCGATCCAACCTGGATAAAACAACAAATCGGTCTAACCTGGACAAAACAACAAATCGGTCCAACCTGGACAAAACATGTACCCAGGAATCTTAAGTAACCTACTTAGATCCCTAAAGTACGATGGCAGACAGACTAGAGCTCTAACTGAATCGTAACCTGTCACCCGGCCAAGGTTCAATCTTACGATATAATATTGCCATGAGGATGCAACCTGCAACCCCTGATCCTTAGGTCAACCTGACCCTCAGATCAAAATGTTAAATCAATTCAAAAGGAGAAATCACAACCTGTGACTCTCAAATCCTCAGACCACCGGTCGTCAGATCAAAACATTAAATCAATTCAAAAGGAGAAATCACAACCTGTGACTCTCAAATCCTCAAACACTTTTCAAAACAATTGAAATACCATTTCCCACCAATTGTTTTCCAAAAGCCCCAACCCAAAACAATAAAAAGCATCGTTCATGCATATTGTTTCACAAATCCACAACTAATACATGAATACGTATGTATATATATACATCCCATAATATATATATATGTACACACATAGTCACCTACTCAGAAATGTCACTAATACCATCTATAGTTTGCAGTTAACTAAATAACTCTCAAAACAGTATGGTGAACCCGTTCGTGATATGAACTTCGTGAGATTACTCACCTCGAACTCCTACTGCGTCTTCAATACAGAACCGAACCAAAACTATCACCAACAACTCGTCCAATAAAGTCTGTTTCATTATTATTCTTCAAAATATCTCATGTCACAAATTTTGAGAGCATAGATATTTGATTTGGCCGATTCTTTAGCCTTCTCACTCAAATTTGAGAGATCTCCACAGAACTGATCGTACAGGGGTACTGCAAAATCATACGGAGATTTTGAAGTATTGATTTCTTCCAGCCACTCTTTTCCTCTGGCTGTCTCTTTGAAAGAGAAGTAATATTTCTTTGCTACCCCGGTGAGAGTAGTTTCAAAGTACATCTGAAGATCAGGAGCTTCAAATTTTCCAAGGGTAAGAGCAGAGGCCATCATCAGGCTGTCTACCCATTGGTCAAGAGTTTTTCTCTTATCTAGAGCTTTATCCAGATCTAGCCAAATTCCATAGTTGGAAATTGGTACTCTGGGTATCTTGTCCTCTGGGACAAATCTTTGAGAGTTTCTTTCTCAATTTCTGCCCGTAGGGGCCTTCTGTATGGGGAGTTTAAGCTTTCCCTTTTCTCGAATGATGGAAGTTTTGGAGCTTTCTCCTTCTTCCATTTCAATGTCCTGGTAGGGAAAGAGTTTTCTTTCCTTTCCTGGATTGAATTTTTTCATTTCTTCGATTAGTTTTTTTATTATTATTCATTGCCTGTTTACTGTGTTTCCACTTTTCGTTTACCATGTTAATTATTCTTTCAGGATTTTGAGTTCAGAGAATTGGATAAAGTTCTTAACTATTACCCTCATAGGCATCATGGTGTGGGTAAGGAGGGAAGACCAGTTTATATTGAAAGGTTAGGGAAAGTACATCCCAAAAAACTAATGCAAGTCAACACTAATGGTCTATATGTGAAATACCATGTACATGAGTTTGAGAAAAGCTTTGCAATAAAGTTTCCGGCTTGTACTATTGCAAGCTGCAAAGAGGCACATAGATTTAAGCACTAAAATCTTAGATGTTCAAGACATGATATGTAACCTGTAATCAACCATTACTATGATTGCTGTGCTTATTCGCTGCAACGATCAACATCTAATTATTCTGTTTGTTTTAATTCATTTAAGGGCTTCAAGAACTTTACGAAGTATGCACAATAACTAATTATGCTATTGCAGAAGGTTGATGGTGTTAACTATCTGAAGGTATAGAATCTTAATTAGTTTTCTTTGGACATCATGTCATGGCTTCTTGGATGGATTAAAAAATATATACTTTTTATATGGATTAGAAAGTAAATGTTACCTGAACCTTTTATCTGTTGGTGTATAATGTTCTTAACATTTTTGTGCATATACAAAAAGTTTATGAATTCTCTGATGGTGAATATGCTTACTATTTGGCGAACTGTACTTGGCTTAAAGCTTATAACAGTACTTAGCTTAAAGCTTGTTTCTGGGTATGAAACGGGGTTGACATGAGAGAGCTTCTACTTCCGAGATCCGATACCTGTCAATCATGAACAGAGGTCAGAGGGAAGACTAGGCTAGCCGGTCTTCGACCCTCCGATTCCTAAGATGTAAGAATATAGACTAGGTAAGAGTAAATGAAGAGTGGTGACTTACCTTGAGTGAGTGGAGAGACATGTATTTATGGTGTGGGGATGGGCTTGTCACCCCTTTGTTTCCAATGTGGGACTAGCTGTGGTCTACCCAATACCACAAGTGTATGGTATCGGCATCATGTCTGGATTTTATTGGCGTTAATTCAAGTAGCTAATGAGCCTTGTGCTTCCGATACTTGCGCCTGAGAGGTATCTATATCAACAAGTCCCCCAAGTCCCCGGCCAAGAGTTCTCTTGGGTGGGGAGTTTGTCCTTGGTAGAAGTATCGGAAGTGCAAGGCGAGTATCCTTGCCATGCGGCTTCCGTAGAACCATTACCCCTAGTCCGTTCTCAGCTAAGAGGAGTCTTGACTGGGGTGGTGATTTCATTTTCCAAGTAAAAAAGGCGCAAGCATTCATTGGACATTTGGCGAGAGTGTCTTCCTTGGGGTAACCAGTACCCCTAGCCCTAGGTAAGAGGGTCTGGACTAGGGTTTGCTATCATATTGCATCAGGTGTGATTGATACAAGGTGTATTTGTGGAGAGAACGCGTGACAATATTGTGTCGTGTAATAAAAAGATAAGACATGGCGATATTGTATAATGGAGAGAACATATGGCGATATCGTGTCGTGTAATGGAGAGATAAGACATGATGATATCATGTAATAGAGATAAAACATGGTAATGTATAATAGAGAGATAAAACGTGGCGATACCGTGTGTTAGAGAGAGATAACCCATGCCGATATCATATAATGGAGAGAACACATGGTGATATTGTATAATGGAGAGAAGATTTGGCGATATCGTATTGTATAATAGAGTTAAAACATAGCAATATCGTGCAATGAAGATAGAACATGGCTATGTCATATAATAGAGATAAAACATGGTGATACCGTGTATTGGAGAAAGATAACCCGTGCCGATATCATATACTGGAGAGAACATATGACAATATCAAATAAAGGAGAACGTGCCGTAATCATGCCTGTGGCGATATTGTGTGTTTTTTAGGATAGTGCTAGGCTATGTTACCACAACCATGCTTGTAGTTATTTCATCTTGATCATGTGTTTAGCTATTTCAGCTTGATTGCGCTTCATTTAGCCATTTCATTTTGATCACATTGAAGCATTTCACCTTGATTGGATTTCATTTGGCCACTTCATTTTGATCGCATTGAGACATTTCACCTTGATCATATTTAGCCATTTCATTTTGAGCGCATTTAGCCATTAATTTGATCGCATTTAGCTATTTCATTTAGGCATTTCGCCTTGATCGCCTTTCATTTGGGCACTTCATCTTGATCGCCTTTCATTTCGGCAATTCATTTTTATCGCATTGGCAATACGAGGGTTTGCGAGTGATAGCACTTATAATGCTATATCAGCACAATCATGTCTTTTAGCGATATTGAAATTGTATAGCCATTTCAACTTATTTGCGTTAGGCAGTAGTTTAAGATTTCTATACAGCTTGCCCATGCCTTTAGCGTATTTTGGTGGAGAGATATCATGGCGATATCGTTGAAGCATTGGGAGTACGTTATTACAACGTGGGCGAGTGTATCGTCGAGCATTTGGAATACGTCATTACAGCATGACGAGTGTATTGTCGAAGCATTTGGAATATGTCATTACAACATTGGGAAGCATCATGAATATGTCATTGAAGCATTGCGAGGCATTGGGAGTATTCATTGAAGCATTTCGAAGCTTGGAAGTATTCGCTGAAGCATTGCAAGGCATTGGGAGTATGTCATTATAACGTGGTGAGTACATTGTTGAAGCATGGAGAATATAACGTAGAGGCATAGATGAGATATGGCTGAAGCAAAGATCATATGCGCTTATGTGTAGATAATATACTGCTGGAGCATAGATAAGATACTATTGAAGCATGGGGAAGATATCGCTGAGGCCTGGACAATATGTTGCTGAAGCATAAATAAGATATTGCTGAAGCATGGATAATATACTGCTGAAGTGCAGCGAGTATAGTCGTTGAAGCTTAGATAACACGTTTGCAGCATAGATAAGACACTACTAGAGCATGGCGAGTGTACACCACTGGAGCATGGTGAGTAGAGTGTGCAAGTCCCCCAGTATCGAGAATAATTATCATGGCGAGTGTACGTCATTCATGCATGGCGAGTGTATGCCATTTAGACATAGTGAGTTTGGTGCAGAAGTCCCCCCCCCCCCCCCCCCCCCCCCCAGTATCGAGAACATTTATTATGGCGACGAGGACTATTCTCACTAGTGGGATTTTATGTAGATATGAGCAATAGAGGTGCTAAGCATATAGCAGTATGTGGAGCAAGTATCGCATGTATGTATGTAGCAATGTAATCAAGATAAAATCATGGCGTGTTTTTAACGTGTATTTGTTGTGAAGATGCGAATAATACTTTACATTTTGTATGCAAGCTTAATAATCAAGGAGACATTTAAAGCATAGCATTAACATTTAGGCGTAGTGAATATGCTACTAAAATTATTGCATTTTATAGGCATGCTTAGATTGTAATAACCAATGAAGAATGTGAAGTATAGCATTAGCTCAAATTAAAATGGTGTAGTTGAGAACTTATCTGGAGCCGTTCGTAAGTGATGAAGATATTGTAGAGAGATTGGAGATGTTCATATATAAGACTCCATGTGATCGATAAATGGTCGTCGACAGCTTGCTTGAGCTTGCTTATATAAGAAGATGCCCGATTGAGTGAGTATACCCCTTCAAGAATAGGTCAGCGATTAGCAGCTTATATATGCATGATAATTGAAATTTGATTTGTCTACATATTTTGGCATGCCAAGAGTATGGTAGTGCTTGGACAATGGTATGAATAAGTTTTTAAAGCTCTAGAAGAGGGACAAGTGTATTGTGGTTCCCCCACTGTGAAAATTCGTTCATTCTTGTTGGAAGGCTAAGATATATGTTTGATTGCTACTGCCATGTGCAGGCAATACAATATGGTTATGACAATTGGAGGGGCGATGGTATAATTGTAGCTAAGTGCATTTGTCATGCACTTTTGGTTTTGCATGTAGTGGTTGTGTGCCATGTAGGTTCGAACCCTCCTTCTAGCACAAAATGTTTCTGGGTATGAAACGGGGTTGTCATGAGAGCTTCCACCTCCGAGATCTGATACCTGTCAACCATGAACAGAGGTAAGAGGGAAGACCGGGCTAGCCGGCCTTTGACCCTTCGATGCCTAAGTCAGATACATGTAAGAATGTAGACTAGGTAGGAGTAAATGGAGAGTGGTGGCTTACCTTAAATAAATGGAGAGACATGTATTTATAGTGTGAGGATGAGCTTGTCACCCCTTTGTTTCCAATGTGGGACTAGCTGTGGTCCACCCGATACCACAAGTGTATGGTATCAGCATCATGTCTGGGCTTTATTGGCGTTAATTCAAGTGGCTAATGAGTCTTGTGCTTCCGATACTTGTGCCTGAGAGGTAGATATACCAACAAAGCTTACTGAAAATAGCTTCTTCAAAATCTCTAGCAAGTTGCTATACCTGTGCTAATCAAGGAGGTTGCCTTCGCTTCCCAGAAAAACCTGACATCTTGAAGGTATATCAATTTTAAATTGAATTTAGGAGTTCAAATTATAGCTTAAACTCAAGTATTAGTCAATTTCGTACAACTTCCTATTAGCTTTTTTTTCCCTTTTGGTCTGGATAAGTTCCTATTAGCTAATGTTTGTTTTATCAGGTTTAGTGTTTGGTCAAATTATGAGCCCAAGATTTTCTCTGCTACTTCTCCTAAGGCTACACCATTCTGATATGTAATGACTTTTCTCCTTCAAACCTCTCTATTTTCTGATTATCTACATTTTTTGCTTTCTTTAGTTTCAAAAGCAAAAGAGAAACAAAAAAGAAGTTTGAATTTCTTAAGTTGACACATCTCTGTTTACTTTGGCAATTAAAGCTACACTTTGAATATCTTAAGTTGAAATTGCGTTAAGGTTTGTTACTGAAGTGCAAATTATATGTCTGCAATAGAACCCCAAATCATTAGCTTGTATGTCATTTTCTGTTTGATTTTTTAGTTTTCTGTTTTCTCAGTGAATACTTGAAGATTTATGTTATAGGAGGCTTGCAACAACACTAGAGTACTTCCCATGTGAAATGGATCGAGGAAGATCCCTATAAAGTTTATCTTGAAGTAGAGGAAGAAAACTACCTTGTAAAGCTTATCTTGTAAATTTTTGTATAAGAGCTTCATTCCTTTTGTAACGTTCTTGAGAAAAATTAAAATGTAACATTACCTTTTGTATATGTTCAATTTGTTTTCTCACAGCTATTATCCACCAAAAAAAAAAAAATTTGCCATGCACATAAATAAAATTTTGTGACGGCATTCTTGCCATCGCAAATGACTTTTGGCGATGACAAAAAGCTTTGGTAGGTGGTGGCGTCGCCATTGGTATTTGCGACGACATTTTTTCGTCGTAAAGTTAGTGCGATTGCAATCCATCTGCCTTGGCTAATTTGCTGTCGCAAATACCTTTGGTGATGACATGCACCAACGGCTACGAAACTTTGCAGTTGCCTAGTCGTCGCTAAAGGTCATTTGCAATGGCAAATTGGATTTTAGCAACGGTTTTGCGTCGTGGCCATCACAATTTTTTTTTTCGTAGTGTTTAGTCCAGTACACCATCAAACATGGGATATCATTATTGAGATTATTCTGCTCTTTAGTCCTAAGCAGTACCAAACATGGGTCATATATAGTATAACATAAGTCAGGTTAGAGGAGTCCTGGACTATTATAGGACATAAGGTGGGGCATAATAATCATCGGAAACAAACATGCCCTTAGGTTTTTCCAAACTAATTGACTCTGATAAGCATGGTAGACTGATCCAAAACAAATGTTCCATGGTTACATGAGCATATGACAATACAATTCTTCTCATTATTATTTCAAATGAATAGCAGTAAGTGACCAAACAAAAGCTCATATATTAAAGTAGAAGAGAACACATTGATCACCAACCATAATCAAATTCCATAGATCTATCAGTCTTCAGCCTCTTCAGTTCCATGGTTACATAGGCTTATGACAATACAATTGTTCTCATTATTATTTCAAATGAATATAAGTAAGTGACCAAACAAAAGCTCGTAAAAGTAAAAGACAACACATTGATCACCAACCATAATCAAATTCCATAGATCTATCAGTCTTTCAGCCTCTTCAGTTCCATGGTTACATAGGCATATGATAATACAATTGTTCTTATTATTATTTCAAATGAATGTGAGTAAGTGACCAAACAAAAGCTTATAAAAGTAGAAGACAACACATTGATTATCAACCACAATCAAATTCCATAGACCTATCAGTCTTCAGCCTCTTCAGGCTGATTTTGGCACAAAATTACACAACTAGGCATCACCAAACCCGATTGCCAAGCCCTTCACCAGAATTTAGTGAGAATGAAAATATATGTTAAAATCTCATCAAACCAGAAGAGCAATGTATTTGAAGCAAAAAGTATCATATCTCATGATATTGAACTTAAAACTATAAATTCAAACTCAATCAAACTCTACTAGTATAAAAATTAGAGAACAAAAGGCTAGTAGAAGACATTTTTGACTATAAAATCACAATATTTGCCTATTTGATCCAACCTTCTAATGCACATTTAGTAATCTATCTAAACCGATGTAGCAACTTCCTTTCGTATATAAATCGAGTCTCAAGTATCTTCCTAAATCACAACATCATTGAATAAAAACAAAAAAGAAAACTCATAAAGAATATGCATATATAAAAAAAATGAGCAATCCAAAACAAAAACCCAGAATTATACAAAAACACCTAAGATGATACTAATGGTTTCCTTGAGAACACCCCCCCCCTCTTGCGTTGAGCAAAAAATGAAACAAAAACTCGAAGAATGGAAGAGGGAGGGGAAAAGGGAAAAATGGTCACATAGACAAAACAAGAATATAGATGGGAGAGGAACATTATAATGAGTACTTCATGGAGATTTTTTAATCAATATTTATGAGATCCACTTTACCATCATATTTTGGTAAATTACCTACTAGATGTTTAGATATTCATGAGTAGATCACTTTTGAAAATATTCAACTAAATTAAAGACCGTGAAGATACCGTACTAGATCAAATCAATGAACGAATCAAATCTATCAAACATGAACCATTCATGTTCACAACAATAAATCACGATTATGAATGTCTTAACGATTTTTAAATTTAGTTGAAAATTTGCAGAAATGATATACTCGCAATATCTAAACATTTAATAGTTGATTTATCGAAATGCGATCGACAAGTGGTCTCACAACCATTGATTAAAAAGTCCTTATTTTAAATGTCCTCATTAGAGCCTCCCACCCTCATTATAATGGTTCTCATTAAAGCCTCACCCTTTGTACACCTAAGCCATCATAATATGCATTATTGAAGAAAAGAAATATATAAAAAATAAGTTTCACAGTTACTAAGTTCATGTTGGTTCGCCGATGCTTCATGCACTCCAACTTGTACGGGTGCTCACTAGTGCTTGAAACATTCTATGATGATCTCACTAGACCCTTCTATGTGCTATTCTTTTCCAATTTGATCCCCCGTGTCTTGAAAGAAAGGGAAAAAAAAAAAAAGACAACGTACACGTCGGACGACCAAAAACCCGAGTGCAGGCGACCCATGCCCACATCCAAAAAGCCCAATGAGTTAAAAACAAGCGTTTCTTCCACCCAAGCGTCGCAGACTCGAAATCTCTCCATCTCCCCTGGGCGTAGAATTTCACAATCTCCATCTGCACAAGCACCACTCTACTCTCTTCGCAAAACCCTAGAACCCCAAATTGAACCATGCCCCGTCACAGAGACGAAGACGACGACGAGATGGAGCCGGACGAGGACGAGTACGACCCGGACCAAGGTCTAGACGACGTCGACGACGAAGAGGAGGAGGAGGAGGAGGAGGACCGAGGAGGGCGGAGGTCCAGTCAGAAGCGGAGGAGATCGAGCTTCATTGACGACGTGGCCGAGGAGGACGACGAGGAGGAAGAGGAGGACTACGAGGACGAGGATTACGGCGCCTACCGTGGCGGTGGCGGTGGGAGTCGTAAGAAGAGCAAAAAGAAGCCCTCCGGTGCGGATTTTCTTGATCTCGAAGCGGTGGTGGATTCGGATGAGGAGGAAGAGGAGGATGAGGGCGAGGACGGTACGCTTTTGCCCTAGTGTTTCTACTAATCTCGTTTCATTTGGAATTGTGTTTTTGTTCCTTTTTTTCGTATACATTTTGGGATACCTATTGGAATTGGTTAGGGATAAGCTTCACAATCGAATTGGTCATAATTTGTAGGTAGTGAAAATTGAAATCGATTCGTGGATGCTAGTGTATCCTGTATTGTTGGTTTCGTTTCATTATGAATTTATTGGGGGTTCTGAAGAGGGGTCGATTCTGGCACCTAAGGCTCGTTTGAAAGTGTTCTGTTCTGGTTTAGCAATTGCTAATGAGATAGTGTTCTGGAGATTCTAGTTAAGACCCAAAATTTTGATTCATAAGCCGTCAGTTTTGTTAATGATAGCCTTTGCCACACTTGACCTTGTTGGAGGCTTCCTCATAAGCTCCAAGTGGAGATTTTTGTCTTTCTTATTACAACTAAAAGATAGGCTATGTGGTGGATACTAGATTAGGCATTTCCTCGGAGTATGGGAATAAATGACTTTATTGGGAGGCTATAGAGTTCGTAGTAAAATCTCCTTACTGGGAGCTGAAGTAGGCATCAATAGCTCTGGATATGTTTAGGAACTCCTGTTCTCATTCAAATTACACAATCATGCCCAAAGAGCAGCCATCACAGATTTTGCAGCTTAAAACATGTCCAATTTTGTTCCTTCCCTTTTTCTTTAGTTTTAACAAGTAAGGTAATCTATGTGAAAGGAGAATTGTCCTGTTCTGGGAAAGATGGGAAATAAACAATTAGGATGCTGCTGACTTTCACTTATGTACTGGTATGGTGATGTGTCTCACATGGCGAGAATTCATAGTCTTGTTCCCGTTATAGTTAAGGATAAATTTGAAAAGTGCTGTTTAAGTTGACTATTTCTTTTCTTCAGTTTCTAATAGTATGAGTGAGTTCAATCACCACCATGCATTGCGTGCAATTTCTCTAAACAGTTATTTTAAAATATTTGTCTAATTTTCTAGTGTTAGAGTTCAATTGATTGTTTAGGTCTTGTACTGAATCAAGGAATAGTCCTTGTTTTTAGGGTCTGTGGAAACGTTGGCTTGGGGATTGTATTATGATTTTCATACCCTTGAGTTTGATGGGAATCATTATTTTAATAAAACTTCATGTGGCAATCTCCTTTTCTTGATTTTGAAAAGTCTTTATGCAGACTTTATTGATTCCGGAGCTGATATACCTGAGGAGGGCGATGGTAGAAGGATGCATCATCGCCCATTGATGGATGACCAAGAGCAAGAAGATGTCGAGGCTCTGGAAAGAAGAATTCAGGCAAGATATGCAAAGCAACATCATACAGAAGATACTGAGGAGACCACTGATGTGGATCAGCAAGCTCTTTTACCTTCTGTTTTGGACCCAAAGCTGTGGATGGTGAAATGTGCGGTATGATTTTCTCCTACCCTGATATTGATAAACATGGTTGTGCTAGAATGCTAATGATTTTTGTGTCGATGTCTGTCAGATTGGTAAAGAACGAGAGGTAGCTGCTTGCTTAATGCAAAAGTATATTGATAAACCTGAACTGAACATCAGGTCTGTTATTGCTCTTGACCACCTGAAGAACTATATATATGTTGAAGCGGAAAAAGAAGCCCACGTGAGGGAGGTATGCATGTGTGTTTATATTCAAAAGTTGTGATGATTTACATATTTGACCATATTTGCAGTTTAGTAATTCTTATCTTATCTGACAGTTATTTGTTTTGCTGGTGCTTTGATATGTTCTCAGGCTTGCAAAGGATTGCGCAATATATTTACCCAGAAAATAGCGCTTGTTCCTATTAGAGAAATGACTGATGTTCTTTCCGTTGAAAGCAAGGCAATAGATATTTCTAGGGATACTTGGGTCAGAATGAAGATTGGGATATATAAAGGGGACCTTGCCAAGGTATTGAATGGATTTTTGCTTAAAACTATCAGGTTTCTCTATCTAACTTCAAGCTTCTTTTCTCAGGTTGTTGATGTGGATAATGTACGACAGAGAGTTACAGTAAAATTAATTCCAAGAATTGATTTACAAGCTCTTGCAAATAAACTGGTACTGTTTGTTACCTACTTTTGACATGTAATCAAGTAAACAATCATTTTTATTCGACTTAAGTGGTCCCTTTAGAATGATTCCTAGGATGTTGGATTTGTGTTACTCATCTCCCCTCCCTATAAATCTGTTTTAGTCATTTGCATATCGTTGTACTTTTGATATGTAATAGAGTCTACAACAATTTTTATTCAGTTGAGGTGGTGGTGGTCTAGGATTGTCGGATTCGTGGTTATTCCCACATCCCCTCCCTATAAACCCATTAGTCATTTGAGTATCATTATCAATTTATCTGGTAATCTTGAGGTGATTTTTTTAATCATACAGGAGGGCAGAGAAGTTGTCAAAAAGAAAGCGTTTGTGCCTCCGCCACGTTTTATGAATATTGATGAAGCTAGGTAATTTTTATATCTCCCTTTTACAATAAGATGTTGTTATTAATACTCCCCAAATTGTTATTAACAAACCCCTTTTGCATTAATTTTGTTTTTACCCTTTCATTATTTGGAAAGATTGCATTTGAAAATGCAGAAGTTTGTTAATGGCAATTTGGGGTGTATGAATAACAGTTCCCTTACAAAATTGTTTCCACCCAATGCATGTGAGCATTAACCTTTCTTGGTTTTTTTTTTTTTTTTAATTATAAATCTTTACATTAACCTCTGCTTCTGTTAGTCTCATATGTTCTTTGTACTCTGCTCAGAGAACTGCATATTCGTGTGGAGCGTAAACGAGATCCAATGACGGGTGACTACTTTGAAAACATTGAGAAAATGATGTTTAAAGATGGTTTCTTGTATAAAATAGTATCAATGAAATCAATTAGTACTCAAAACATACATCCCACTTTTGATGAACTGGAAAAGTTTCGGAAACCTGGGGAGAATGGGGAAGGAGATGTTGCCAGTCTGTCAACTTTATTTTCAAACAGAAAGAAAGGACACTTTGTGAAGGGTGATGCAGTCATTGTCATCAAGGGAGACCTAAAAAACTTGAAAGGGCGGGTTGAGAAAGTTGAGGAAGGGACGGTGCATATCAGACCCGACATGAAAGACCTCCCAGTAAGAATGCATTATCTTTTTTTTGGCGGTTTAATAATTTGGGTAAGTCGCTTGTTAGAAGACTCCGTTGTGACCACTTGTTACTGTAAATTTTGTTTTGCAGAAAACTCTTGCCATAAATGAAAAAGAACTTTGCAAGTACTTTGAACCTGGGAATCATGTGAAGGTTGTATCTGGTACTCAAGAAGGTGCAACTGGTATGGTTGTCAAGGTCGATCAGCATGTGCTCATCATTTTATCTGATACAACTAAGGAACATGTAAGTGCTTTATTTCCCTTATCTAGGACCTCTTGGATTGCAGGAATAGTTTTCTACTGAAGTAGTAATGTGCAAATGACATGATTGTTGCTTGGTTCCAGCTCCGTGTGTTTGCTGATGATGTTGTGGAGAGTTCTGAGGTGACATCTGGTATTACCAAAATTGGGGACTATGAGCTTCATGATCTTGTGCTACTGGAGTAAGTTGTTTGGCTGTTTTCACATGTCATCTGTTTTATCATCCATTTTTGTCCATATTACTATCAAGTTTATGATATAAATTTAATAGGTTTTTGTTTAATTTGTCTGATTTGGTGCAGTAATAATAGCTTTGGTGTAATTATACGTGTTGAAACTGAAGCATGTCAGGTATGTGATTGTAATTGACAATTGTCTGATGCTCCCGTTCTGTGTTTTCACATTTTCAACTCTCCTCCAGGTCCTTAAGGGAGTTCCTGAGAGACCTGAGGTTGCCCTTGTCAAATTAAGGGAGATCAAATGCAAGATTGAGAAAAAGCTTAGTGTGCAAGATTGTTTTAAGAACACAATATCTGTGAAAGATGTTGTGAGGGTCGTTGAAGGTCCTTCCAAGGTGAGATGTGGTCCCTATTTGTCCATTCGTTTACCTTGCACCAAGATTTTGTAGATCTCAGACTATATTGTCACTGCTGTTGCCATGATAGGGTAAACAAGGTCCCGTGGAACACATATACAGAGGAGTCTTATTCATTTATGATCGCCATCACATAGAGCATGCGGGCTTTATCTGTGTTAAGTCACATTCTTGTCGTGTTGTAGGAGGATCACGTGCCAATGGTGATAGAAATGTAAACCCTTTGTGCTCTTTATTTACTTCTGAACTCTGTCTTCCAGTTTCTCTCTTAGTGTTGATTGTTGATGCTGATATTCTAATCCTATATCAAACTTGTAGGGTGACTCCTACTCTAGATTTGATCATCTTCGAGCTCCTCCTCTTATTCCCCAGTCCCCCAGGAGGTTTCCTAGAGGAGGCCCTCCTAATAACTGTATGTTCCAGAGATTCAATGAAAACTGTCCTTATATCTTTTATTCTTTTGGCCAACTTTATTGAACAAGTTTGTAATAATCTTACTTTTATCATGGTCCAGTTGGGGGAAGAAATAGAGGTGGAAGAGGGCATGATGGATTGGTTGGGACTACAGTAAAGATTCGCCAGGGTGCCTATAAGGGTTACCGTGGGCGCGTTGTTGAGGTTAAGGGAACTAGTGTACGGGTGGAACTTGAGTCCCAAATGAAAGTTGTGACAGGCAAGTCTGGGATTTATTGGCTGCTTCATTCTTTATGTATCTTTTTGTGCCATAACTCTTTTGTCATGCTTGCAGTTGACCGGAATTGTATTTCTGATAACGTGGCTATTACAACACCGTATCGGTAATTATAACTAACTAAAGTCTTTTTAAGTCATTCACTATTGGTTTCTGACTGTGATCTAATTTTTTCCAGTGATACATCTAGCTATGGTATGGGAAGTCAGACCCCAATTCATCCTTCTCGAACTCCGCTCCATCCATATATGACGCCAATGAGGGATGCTGGAGGTTGGTTTTTGAAACCTTTGAGTTCAAATATTTGAGAAACGTAGTGTCTTATCTTGTAGAAGTTCTGATAATGAATATGTTTGGGCCATAAATTATTTGACATGGACATGTATTAAATAACCGACATATCTGTATTCATCTTTGTAATTCTTCTTGCAGCAACGCCTATTCATGATGGCATGAGGACTCCAATGCGTGACCGAGCATGGAATCCGTATGCACCTATGAGTCCAGCAAGGTTTGTGTTATGTAACGTTAAATTTCTTTACTTCTTTCAAGTGAAAATGTTGGCTAATAGTTGAAATAATTTTTGCTCAACATGGTGAGACTTGCTAGGTTGAAGGAAGTTGAAATTTTGTCCTGTATTCATATATGAAAGTTTAGGTTTCAGAACTCTAACGAAGGTTTGAAAATATTTCACGAAATTACATATACAACAGAAGAATGCTGGGGGGAAATATAATGAGTTATGACTTCACAATGAAAACGTCTAACTAGAGTCCTATCTGTTGTCTATAGGATCATTATTATTTTTAATTCTAAGGTTTTTTGGACTTGAAAATGGAAAAGTCAACTAGAGCCCAATCAATCAGCACCCATGATGAGTAAATATTACGTGGAAAAAGTGAAAGAAGTATCTGTAACAAAATCCATTTAAAAAAATCATAATTGTCTGTCACATGTGGATGTAGACATATTGCACTTTTTGCATCTTTATATTTTACATGTGTTACAGGTACCCTATGAAATAAGCAATATATGCTCTTTATAAACTCAGGAGGATGTTTATGTCTTAGACATACTTATTCTATTTACTATGTATGCATCGTGATATGTACTTAACCAAATGCTTTCAAATAGTATAAGTGATAAAAATACACTGTAATTTTTAAGCGGCGGGGGAAGAGAGGGAGGGAAGGTTAATAGATTGACAATTGGGAAGTCAGATGTGCTTTGTTACTGATGCTTTTGTTTGAACTTTGATGGTGATAAATCAGGGATAGCTGGGAGGATGGAAACCCTGGTTCTTGGGGTTCTAGCCCACAGTATCAGGTGAGTTAACAGTGCATAATAGGCCAGAGTTTGCATAGAGATGTACTTATACATGTGTTAAGTAGCTTCAATATTGTTCTTTTCAGCCAGGAAGTCCTCCCTCACGGACATACGAAGCTCCAACTCCTGGTTCAGGTTGGGCCAACACTCCTGGTGGGAATTATAGTGAAGCTGGAACACCAAGGGACAGTACTGGTTATGGTACAATTACTTTACATTTTTCCAAAAATGTATTTGCATTCTATTTTGCTGTTCTTCTTTCTGTAGTTCATTTTATGCCCCTGTTGCAGCAAATGCTCCTAGCCCATACTTGCCGTCAACTCCCGGTGGGCAGCCTATGACACCAAACTCAGCATCCTATCTTCCCGGAACTCCTGGAGGGCAGCCAATGACACCAGGGACTGGTGGTCTGGATATGATGTCTCCTGTTATAGGTTTGATTTCCAGTTTTCTAGTATACCAGCATACTGCTGAGATAAACTCTAATTTTTGCTGTTGTGAACTAGTAGTTGGGCTACCTGTTTCCTGCGGCTTTCTGATTACCTATTTGTGGGTAGTGTTATATAGGTGCTTGGTTCATAACCAGTCGGTAGTCTCTAATGTTACTTTGATTTATTTTTGTGAATGGATGCTTAATCCAGCCACTTCCAGAGGCTCGGTGTATCAGAAAGTAAAATAATAATAAAGAAATGCTCTTACTATGTATCTAGACTTCTAGAGGTAGTGTTAGATGTGTTTGGTTCTTCGTATGCCACTGCTTGATAGTGTTCTGATAATATCCTTGCTTAGAGATAGGCTGGCTTTCTATAGTTTCATTGCACCTTAAAGCTCCTTTGAAATTGCTGTTCTGCTGTAGACAAGGCACAACAATGATAACATTAGAGACGGGGGTTTGGTTGTTAGTATTCCACTAGTCGGTAGATTCTTGATGATATCCTTGCTTAATCAGAGATAGGCTGGCTACTATCCTAACCTTTAAGGCCTATTTATGTGCTAATGGATGTATATGACTCTTATTTTTTGTTCATAAAGCAGCACACATCAGAATTTATTTTATTTTATTTTGAGATGGCAATGGAAGGAATATATATATACTGAGATAGAAAAAAAATTAAGCAGATGCCTTGGTCGATTGGATTGCTTACTTCTGTAATCCTGTGTTTAAGTTCTAATGTAATATCTGGTAGCAGGAGGGGACAATGAAGGACCATGGTTCATGCCAGATATACTGGTCAATGTACGGAATTCTGGAGATGAAACTACTGGAATTGTCAGAGAAGTGCTCCTGGTATGTCCTTGGAGTGTGCTTCTACATTGTACAAATCTATGTTTTTTTATGAAATAGAATGAAATTTGGACCTGTACAGTTATGTTCTTATTTCTATGAACTATTGAACTACAAATAAGTTACTTAACTTGAGAGTTAACCCTTCAAAAATTATTTATGAACCTTCACTGAGACAGATACTACTAACATTGCGCTTCTAATCCCCCTGTAAAATTTGAGATACTAACAATATTGTTTTGTGGTTCAGGATGGCTCATGTAGGGTAGCTCTTGGCTCGGGTGGCAATGGTGATACTGTAACTGTACTTCCAAATGAAATCGAGGTAGTCGTACCAAGGAAGAATGATAAGATCAAAATCATGGGTGGCTCATTACGCGGTGCCACTGGCAAGCTGATTGGTGTCGATGGCACGGATGGAATTGTCAAGGTTGATGACACTCTTGATGTTAAAATATTAGACTTGGCTATTTTGTCAAAACTAGGTCAATCATAATTTGGTTGGGAACAAATAAGGGTTCAGTCAGTGTATATTATTGTTAATTTTTTTTTTCCGGGTTAATCTTTTGGGCAAGCAAAAATGCGTTTGATTCTTTTACTTTTCAATCGAACCGTTTTTCTTTTCGTCTTTGGACATGGTGATGAATGTGAAAAGGTCAAATTAAGTATTAAACCAATTCGCAAGGGTGCTGGAGGCTATCTTTGAGTTTGGCTGGTTCGCCTGGCTTGTTGTCGGAGTTGACGTTGTCGGTGATGCCTTCACGGAAGGTTGGCTTTGAATTCGAAACTGAGCATGGATTTGGACATATTGTGGGGTTTGAGTTCGCCGTTGGTTTTGATTTTAGGGCTGATGGTCTTGATTTTTTATAGAGACCTTTATAATGCTACATTTCAACTGTAAACAATAATAAATAAATAAAATGAAAATTCAAAATTCAACCTCCAACTATAGTAGCCCCTTGCCCTGCATGGTCTAAAGTACCTGAACATATTATTTCCAGCCATAGTTGTTCTGGCTGACTGGCCAAAGCAGAGAAGTCTCCGCCGCGGTTTCTGGGTGCTTGAAATTCACTCGGGTTTGAGTTTTAGACCTACCTTTTGCCATTTTTTGTGTATCCTCGTTTCTGGGTCTTGTTTTTATTTTCCAAGATATAGAGAGTATGCAGTTTTGATCGAGAACCATTCCGTGAATAAACTTGGTGTTTATGAAGGTCTCTAGTACAAAGGTCTGGCTAAAATTTGGAAAATTGCAAGTACTTGCAATTGATTCAAGACGGGAAGCACTCAAAGCCAGTGTTTAAAAAGCTCCTCTTTCTGGTTTTACTAAAATAGAGATCTTGCCCTCTGTCTGCTAGCTCAAATTATAGAGAAGATAAGCTTTGGAAGTAATGCAGCACACACTTTTGAAAGGCTCATCTTTTAACTGAATAGGTATTGATAGTCATATGTTCACAGGATTACAGAAGCTGTCCAACAGAAGCAGTTGGACATACATTCTTGCATTACATGCAAACCAAACTCGACAAAGTAGACAAAATAGAAATACAAAGACAAATAGGAAAATCAGAATGTACGGTCACAAACAACATCAAAGGTATAAAATTTTCACCCCTTCATGTTAATTATGCAACGAAGACCTTCCCCTTTAAGCATGTAGTCAAATGCCTTGTTGATCTCTGAGAATGGGACTTGATGGGTGATGAATTTGTCTAGCTCGAGTTCCTGGAACATCGAGTTTAAATTGATTGATGAGTACATTAATGAAACCAAAATATAAAAGAAACTTTTAGCTTCTGCAAGATAGCTGACCTTGTTCATGTATTTCTCCACAACAGAGGGAATGTCGGTCCGTGGTTTGTAGTTTCCGAAGAAGGTACCCTTTAGAGTCCTCTCATTCAGGAAGTTCACTGGATGAGTCTGGAAGACAGCATCTTTGTGTGGCACTCCCACAAGAACAGCAACACCCCAACCCTGGAACAAGACAACAGTTTTGTGTTTAGTCATCAGCACCGAATATAATATGGGCCAAATTCCTGTGATTAATCCAGAAATGGACACGAAATGGTAAAGAACATACATCATGGACACATTCAAATGCAGATATCATGGCTTGAATATTTCCAGTGCATTCAATGCTTCGATCAACTCCTCCATCCGTCAGCTCAGCAATCACCTAATAAGGAATTCATAACAAAAGCCTTTTACTTATGGATAGTTCCTAAACAAGGGAAGGAATAACAAAACAAGTCTAGCAAGTTAGCAACAAACCTCTTGAACTGGTTTTTTGTGGTCTTTTGGGTTCACAAATTCGGTAATACCAAACTTTTTAGCTGCCAACAACCAAATCAAAATTCAGAAATGCCGCAGCACCAACCAAGAGAAAAACGAAGAAGAAACAACGGTAATGATTTTCTTTAGGGAAATGTATAGATATCTGACCTTCTTCAAATCTGCTGGAATTCAAATCAACACCAATAATTCTTGAAGCCCCAGCCATCCTAGCTCCTTCAGCAGCCTGAAGACGGAAAGAAAATTTAAATCAACCATGTACAGATAAGTGAAAGTGTCAATATGGAATAAAGCAAAAAGATAAAGAAACTCACTGCAAGGCCTACAGCTCCCAATCCAAATACAGCAACTGTTGAGCCCTTTTTCGGTTTTGCAACATTAAGAGTAGCTCCCAAACCTGAATATATATCCAAAATATATTAGCATTGATCTCAATTAGGAACATTAAACTACAATGTACAACATAGTCATGTAAGTTGGCACTAAATAATTGAGCTCCATACCAGTTGAGATTCCACAACTGAGGACACAAACTTTGTCTAGAGGAGCTTTGGGGTTGATCTTGGCAAGGCAGCCAACATGAATCACAGTGTACTCACTAAACGTTGAAGTCCCAACAAAGTGGTATATAGGTTTGCCCTTAATCGAAAACCTCGATTGTCCATCATTAAGCATCACTCCCCTGTCTGTGTTTATCCTGAGGAGGTCACACATGTTGCTCTCTTCTGATTTACAGTGAGCACACTCCTGGCATTCCCCAGTGAACACCGGGAGCACATGATCTCCCGGTTTGAGATCAGTCACTCCTTCACCAACACTCTCCACAATCCTAAATGTTGACAAATTGAACACCATGGTAAACCCTCATAAGTTATGATTGAAATGGACGTAGTTCATGCATAATGTTCCATGTTCTGTATATTAAATTGATAACAGGTAGGTAGAAATTTACATACCCTCCTGCCTCATGGCCATAAATCCTTGGAAATAAAGGGTTTTGTCCCTGCAGTATAGAAAACCCAGTTTAGATTTAGTGTACTATATATACGAGTAGTCTTTCTCCATCATATATAATCACACACGTTATGTTATCAGACTCTCTCATAATTGATCACCCAGATTGACAAGTGACCAACAGCACAATATGTTAGACTTTGACAAAAAGAAATTGTTTTGTTCTTTCCGTTGTTGTCTATCTCAAATTATGTAAAATAAAATGAAAAAATGTACCTTGGCTTCCCAGAAGTAGACATCAGTATGACACAAGGAGGTATAAAGAATTTTGACACGAACTTCATTGGCCTGAGGAGGTGCTACCTCTACTTCTTCAATCACTAATGGCTTCCCTGCTTCCCATGCCACAGCAGCTACACCAACAAAAGAAAGATTAACTCTTTACTCCATAAAACTAAGAACTAGAAATTGCGAGATCATACCCATATGAACTAAAAATATTTCTCATGATGATTATATATTTATATACCTCTGCAGCATATGACCTTTCCTTCAGTACCGGACATTCTTCCTTCTTTTCTTCACTAAAAAGTAAAAACCCAAGTAATGCAGCTAAGAACCTGAGATTGAAACTCTGAATATAGCTTTGTAGTATCTGACAATATAGCTTTGTAGTATCTGACAGACTTGTGATAAGAACCCTTTGTGTTTTTGTTCTGGTGGAAAATAAAGCCAACTTTTCTGGGTATATATACCCTTAAAGGCTGTCATAAATAAAAAAAAACATATACCCTTAAAGGCTGGATTAAACTAATGGACTAATGATACTGCTATTGTGCTTTGTTGTACAGTTTGTATTAGAATAGCTTTTTAAACAATTACTACATGTAATACCAGCAGCAAAACCAAAACCATTCCTTTGATTCCAGTTGTGGGAATTTAGTCCCTGGTTTTACATTTTGGTCAAAACCATCCCTGGAATAGACTAAAGTATCCAATCAAAAAATTCCCACGGATAGAAAAAGAAGTATCCAATCAAATCTGCTTTCAGTGGATTTAAATTAGGTCTTTTCCCGTATACCAAAAAAACCTTGGTATTTTTCCCAACTGTCCAACACTTTTGTATTACACTGTTGCTGACAGAAAAGGACGACTAGAGGTGGTTTTTTCAGAAAAATGTATTTTGTATCCTATGTTGACCCGTGGTTTCTTTTGCAATCTTATTCAACCAAAAAGAACAGTATTTAAAATGGCAAAAACAAAAACAAGACTAGCCTTCAACATGCCCAAGTTTTTCACGTAACGGCCTCATGCCTAACGGTTACTTTAACATGCGGAATCACTGCTGCTTGTCCTAATTTTCTTGTTTTAAAACTGATTTTTTCAGGTGAATAGTAAAGTTTAGAACCTTAGATTTCCATAGGATGCATGCATTTGAATAGTAAAATATAAATGACAATTATCAATATAGAAATGTAATGACAATAACTACGGTTAAAGAAGTGGGTGAGCAACCATCTGAATTTATTTATTCAAATATACATACATGTTAAACATTCAGAGCCTCATTCTCAGGTAAACAGCAAAAGCTGTTTAGCTATTCATAAGAATGAGAACAGATACTTACTTGTAATGAAAGCACACTACTTCACACTTTAGACAGGAAGGGAAGCACACTGCTATACTATTTTAGAGAAGACTCTTCTACTCAATTTTCTAATTTTTGAACTGATATGGAAATTATTTGATATCGGAGATATTCGATATCTTCTAAGAGAAGCTAAAGCTCCTTATATAGGGAGCGGAACTCAAACTAGAATTCAAAACATAAAAATGTACAGAACAACTCCGTGATCTTCTGCTTTTCTGAGTGCTCCTGATGATGGAGGTCGGACAAGGAAAAGCAAAAGTATTTGGGTGAAGTGTTTTTCACCTTCTTCTTTTCTGAAAAGCAAAAGTATCTTTTGAAAAATGTAACAGTTGCTTTTTGTTTTGGTGCTTTTCTTCTTTCACCCGTGATGCTACATGTTCTCGTCTGTTTCTGAATTGTGGCCAAAGACAAATGAGTTGTTGTCTGCCTGGGCCATTCTAACAGTGGTAGCATTATATTCGACGTCTGTGTCAACATACATCTTGTAGTGGTTGTCAGTTTCAAGCTTTTCCACCCAGTGCATGCATGCCATTGCCGAATCTATCTCTTTTCTGGTGAGAGATAGAAATAGGTCACTGCTGACTACGTCATGATGATCGTAAGCAGTGATAATAGTTTTTTCTCCTGTTGCCAGGAAGGTATTGTGGACATCTTCAGAGATGATCTTCTTGATGTATTCCAGGGTCATGGCCTTCATCCATGGGATGCTTGAGTTTGGTTGACCATTGTACCCGACACAGGCAGGTTGCAGATATTTCCTTTGGATAATTCTCACATACTGATATGGAGAAATATACTCAACCTCACCATTTTCTTTTTGGATCCATTCTAAAGGTGTGGATCTGAACTTCAGACGAAACATACAGTCATTTTTTCTAATTTTTTTGACTGTGTTGACAATGATAGGCGGCAAACCCTTCAGATCATCATTTGTTTTAGTCCACAGATTATGGACAAAACCATTTTCAATAAGCCAGAGCTTGTGTTCTTGAGGATGTTCACTCTGAACATTGACTAAGTATCTCCCCACATAAGGTCCTGCAATAATAAAGAGAGTAGGGGGAACTCGATCTTCAGAATTATGACTTCCTATCAGACTATGGAATTCATGCCAATCTGATTCATTGAGTGCCATGATAGGGACCCTAGCACTTTCAGGACTTTCAAGGAAGTGATTTTTTTCTTTTCTTACAGCACTCTGCTGTGTATGAATTTCTTCAAACTGTGGTCTACCATTTTCGTAGAGTTCTTTAGCTAATGCAAAGAGAGCTGGGAACATTAGACCACTGCTTCTTTCTAGAAAGGCAAATAAAAGATTATCAAGGATTGTCTTCTGGTGATAAGCTAGTCTCCTGCCAGTTCTGAAAACAGGAGTATCAAAAGTTCTTAATTCATAATTAAAAACATTTATAACTCCAGTTGGAGTTGGTCTGCTTTTAGGCAAAGCAGTAGCCATCAACGGTCTTGATGAGCCTTTACCGTTTGCCGTTTGAGACGGGCTAGCCAATCCTTTACCCTGGGATTGATCAGTTGAGGCCAAGCCTTTCGAGCTTAGCAGAAACCTTTTAAGGATTTTTTCTTTGGTTTCTTTGGGATCCTCTTCAGGTTCCTGTTCTTTCCCAGTCCTTCTGCTTCTGGGATTACGACCTTCGTCGTCATCTCTTTGGCTGAACATTGCCATTTCCCTGGTCAAGGCGTCTGGAAGATAGTTCTTGTTTCCTGCAATTAATTCAACATTATAATCATATTGGTTAAGAAATAATTGCCAGTTTGCTAATCTTCCTCTATCAGCAGCTTTATCAAGTTTGAAAATTTTGAAATTCTTTACTCTGGCACAATCGGTGCGGACAGTAAAGGGTTTTCCAAGAAAAGCTGGAGAATTTAAAATCGTTTTCTTGACAGCCAAAATTTCTTTTTCCCCTGTGGGATAATTCAGTTCTGCAGGGCTGAACTTGCCACTACAAAATTTACAGATCTTTTCAATGTTAGTTCCAGGCGGTTTTGCCAGAACCACACCGAACCAGTAATTATCACTCGCATATGTTTGGAGGATAATTTCATCATTCTCTTCAGGTTGTTGAAGAGGAGGGAGGTTTTTGCAGAGATTTTTTATCTGCTTCACAATTTTTTCATCATTTTCTGTGAAGTTCCATTTTCTTCTGGAACTTGTCTTAGGAGATAACATTGCTGTTAACCCTGAGATTTTGGGAGTGAAATCTCTCCCATAATTTATGACACCAAGGAATCTCTCTAGACTCTTAGCATCATGAATTTTATCTGGGAATTTCCAGATTTTCTCAAGGATATGAGGTTGGAGTTTTATTACTCCATTCTTGATATTTATTCCTAGGAAATCAACTTCATCGAGGATAAAGAAGATTTTCTTTTCATCTAGGATAATTCCATGCTGAACTATCAGCTTTACAACCTCGTGGAGGTGTTTCATGTGTTCTTCTCTATTTTTGGAGAAGACCAGAATGTCATCTATATAGACGACGCAGAAATCCGCAACATGCTTAAAGATGTTGTCCATCTTTCTTTGGAAGATTGAGGGAGCTTGCTTTAGACCAAAAGGCATTACCAGCCATTCGTAATGACCTTGTGGTGTTCCAAATGCAGTGAGAGGAATACTCTCAGGATGCATCTTGACCTGCCAGAAACCCGACTTTGCATCGAATTTCGAAAAGACTTTAGCTCCTGTGAGCTGGTTGATCAGTACTCTTACTTGAGCAATTTGATAACCATCTTTGACAGTTTTCTTGTTGACATCTCTGTAGTCAATCACCATTCTAGCTTTTTCTCGTAGATTTTCTGCATGATTTCTCAAATAGAATGCTGGAGCATGATGAGGGCTAGTGGAATGTTGAATTAATCTCTTGTTCAGGAGATCTTCAATATCTTTTCTGAATTCCTTTTGATCTTCCTCTTTGTACTGAGGAATGGCTTTGACATGACAGATGGCATTCATGTCATGCATTCTCAATTCAGACCACTGAGTTTTTTTCCCAAAACTTTTGAGGATCTACATCGATATTCTGCTCGAGTAGTTTCTTGATTTTTTCAAGAGTGGGAATTTTCTGAGACTCAAGCTTGTTCTAAAAGTGCTTGAGGTTATGCTCATGGATGAAACTAGCTTCTTCATCTTCACTAGTTTCTTCTTCTTCTTCTTCAGAAGATTCTTCAACAAGTAATTCTTGTTGTTGTTTGATTTGGAGTATCGGCTCGAATTTGGGTTTGTAGGGGGTAAGATCACCACTATTCTGTTGCGATCTCTGATATTGAGTAGTAAATCCAGGACCTACTACACTTTTTGCTTGTGTAAGTCGGTCTGCCCAGAACACCCGTTCTCCTTTTCTGAAGCCTATCGCTTCTTCATCCTGAATGAATCTCTGTTGGAGAATAAAATCATTTCCCAACAGGAAATCTGAGCCTTGGCCTTCAGATTGCCAGACATTATGGATGATAAATGTTCCTCCACCAATGGTGATGTGAACATTTTTTGCTACTTTATTCATAGTGAGATGGCTTCCATCAAATGTAACACCAGTAGCAGATTTTTTCTTATCTTCTTTCCAGAGTTCATCTGGAATTGCAAATCTCTTTGCAACAGTAAATCCTAATCCATTTTCCACAAAGGCATGTAGATGATATTTTTTATGATCAGGGAATTTCAGCCCAATCTCTATTTAGTTACTGTATCTACTAATAGAGACGACTTTCGATTGATGAAGCTCAATTTCTTGAGCTTGTTCCTTTGGAATGAATGGTTTACATTCTTCTGGAACAATTTCTGGTGGTTTAACCAGTTCAAAATTTTCTTTTTCATCGATTTTTTCTTCATCGATGATTTCTTCCTTTTTTTGTGAGGAAGATGGTTCCATGATTTATTGGAATAAAGTTTCTACTTCTTTCTCTTTTTGCTCAGAGAAATATTCTTCATATTCTTGTTCAACCAACTGGCTGACAATGCCATTCTTGGTTTTTCTTCTTGCTTCAGCTATGAAACATTCTTTGTGATAAGTCTTTTTTGACTTTTCACAGAACATAGGGAGACCATTCTTTTCGTGACATAGGCAGTAGTCACAGACGAATGTACCAGGGTTCACCTGATAAGAAGACATTAAAGCTTCTGTCTTGCTTTCTTCCTAATTTTTGATTCGTAGAACATTCATTTGTCTGGATTCGAAGTACTCTACTTCAGAATCTGTCTCAAACTTAGATACATTTTCTTCAGACCAGGCAGAATAAACTGACCTGTCGTCGTCTTCATCATCAGAATAGGCTATTTCGTAGCCTTTCATATTTGCTACTTCTACTATCCACTCATATTCTTGAAAGAGAGGTTTAGTAGACCTTTTACCCTTTTCCGGGCATTCATTGGCATAGTGCCCTTCAGCTTTACATAACCAGCATATGCAAGCTTTCTTGCTTGGTTGTTTATGCTGATGAGTATTCTTCTTTTTCTTGAAGAATTTCTTTTTAGGATCTTCATCCTGTTGTTTCTTGTAATTGGAATTTCTCTTGAATTTCCAATCCTTTTTCTGATTACTCTTTTTGAATCTTTTAGAGTAATATTTTTCTTTCTTCTTTATGTGGAATTTGGATTCATGACATCCCCAGTTTGTGTGCATATCCAATATTCCATAGCAGAAATTTTCAACTCCTTTGAGTTGTTTCTTGGCCATCTTAGCTCTAAGATTGGCTTTGCATTGCTCTTTTAATAATTGCCTGATTCTGTCGGCAATTCCTCCAACTGAAAATCTTTCAATTGGTTTCTCAGCTATGCTTTCTCTCACAGCTGTTCTCCATGGTTCAGGGAGTTTTCTGTGCAACAGGTTGACTAGATCAGTATTTTCTAGTTCACCGATTGTACAGTAATATTCTTGAAATTCATTCAAGTATTCTTCAAAATATCTCATGTCACAAATTTTGAGAGCATAGATATTTGATTTGGCCGATTCTTTAGCCTTCTCACTCAAATTTGAGAGATCTCCACAGAACTGATCGTACAGGGGTACTGCAAAATCATACGGAGATTTTGAAGTATTGATTTCTTCCAGCCACTCTTTTCCTCTGGCTGTCTCTTTGAAAGAGAAGTAATATTTCTTTGCTACCCCGGTGAGAGTAGTTTCAAAGTACATCTGAAGATCAGGAGCTTCAAATTTTCCAAGGGTAAGAGCAGAGGCCATCATCAGGCTGTCTACCCATTGGTCAAGAGTTTTTCTCTTATCTAGAGCTTTATCCAGATCTAGCCAAATTCCATAGTTGGAAATTGGTACTCTGGGTATCTTGTCCTCTGGGACAAATCTTTGAGAGTTTCTTTCTCAATTTCTGCCCGTAGGGGCCTTCTGTATGGGGAGTTTAAGCTTTCCCTTTTCTCGAATGATGGAAGTTTTGGAGCTTTCTCCTTCTTCCATTTCAATGTCCTAGTAGGGAAAGAGTTTTCTTTCCTTTCCTGGATTGAATTTTTTCATTTCTTCGATTAGTTTTTCTAATCGTTCAGGGTGTTCGCAATTCTCAGTTTCTTCATAAAGATCATAGAGCTTTTGTGCTCCAAGCATATTTATTGGTCTGTTTAGATCAGCTTCTAATTCTTCTTCAGTAACACTAGCATCTTCTCTAGTGCTGTAGCTTCTTCTGAGAAGATTTCTGTTTATCCTGAGATTTTCAGGACCGACATCACTTTTTCTATGATTGTCAAAATTTAGACTGATTTCTCCAGTCTTTCTACTTTCATAAATTTTAGCTTTTGCACTTTCTGCTGGTAGTTTCGGACCAGATAATTTCCATTCAATAGGAAAAGTTACTTCATTCCAAGTAACCTTGTGAATCTGTTGTGAATGGTTCTTCTGACTGGTGAGGAATCCAGTAGTGAGACCAGGGATGTTGGAGATCCGTGTCTTTAGCTCTACTATGGTACTAATCAGTTTATAGTATATTCTGTATACTATCGCCAATTCTTGCATATTATTTTTCATTGATATGCCATCTGTCTTGACTCTCAGTCGGAGACAGTGGGCTGCATCCTTCAAGCTGGTTGAGAAGTTTGGGAAGCAGTTGAAATATGCCACTTGATTGCACAGAGATGCTTCTAGAGTTCCCAGCAGACTAGCTTGAAAGTCTGTCAGTCTGTTGTCTTGCAGGACACATAGGACTGAGCAGTTGATGCCTTCTCTTGCCAAAAGCTTTATGCCGACTTGGACTGCTCCAATATGCATAAATCGATACTTCTTTGCTTGTGCTCTAGCAACTTCAGCTGGAGTGATCATCAAGAGATCTGTCTCTCTTGTTGTTGAGGGGGTTGTGAATTCAAGTAATTTGAAATGATGGCTGTCCATCAGGTCAAATGTTCCCCTTTTGTAGATCTGTTTGAAATCTAGCTTTGGAATTGAGGCGTTTTTTACCTCATGCTCGATTTCATTGTATTCAAATTCTTTAGCATTTAGGAGTTGTACTCCTTTCTTTTTCCTGAAGATGCTCATCATTTTGACATCTCGAGTTTCTTTCGGATTTTCATACAGAATACTAGTAGAACTAGTTGAAGGATCCAGAAAAATCATGTTTGGAACAGGATTCTTGTCTGGCCTTTATAATGGCTTGAATCCATTAGCTTTCTTTTTTACTGTAGGCACTTTCTTGTCCTTCAGTATATTTTTCATAAAATCCAGCGTTTTTTGCTGTTCATTGATTTTTCTACTGACGATTGTCAGCTTTTCTTCTTCCATTTTTTAGAAGTTCCTTGATATAATCCAGTTTGTTTTCCAATCTTTCCAATTGGTGGATTATAGCAGGTAATTTTTCTTGATGCTTCTGACATCTAGATAATTCTAGTAACAGCCTCTGATATTTCTCATCAGAGGAATTTAATAGAGAATTTATTTTCTCTAATAACAATTCTGACATTGTCCCTATTAGGGGGGATTCCCTTTTGAGCTATTTTTACAAGCTCTGATACCAGTGATGTGCGGATCTAACCAATGCTCAAATAATCAAGAGGTTTTTGTTCATCTTCCAGAACATATAAGAGATTATCAACCTCTTGTTCTACTTTATAGATTTTATTTTGAAGTCTATAAATGATATCCCAGTAGTTGGGAGATTCTCTATTAAGACTTTCTCTATAGGCTTTCAATTTTCTCAATTTTTCTCTCTCTTTTTGCAATTCTTTGCTAGTATTTTTGCAGATAGCAATTAACTCAAGTCTGTCAACAATCGAAATAATGAATAGTAATACGTACTGTTTACTTTTGAATCAGAGGATGAGTGCTAACTCTGCATATATATTCAAAAAAAAACTTTTGATGGGCCCACCACGTTTCTAAAACTTTTATAAAGATATAGACAATAAAACGAAAGTGACCACAATTATACTATAAATGTGCATATGCAGACTCTGACAAACAATGACAGCAAAGAAAATTGCTAGAGAATGAAAGGAAGGGTATTGATGGTAGGAAAGAAAGAGAGAAAAGTTTGTGTAAGGAGGAATAAAAATAAGACATTGGGGTGTATGAGAAGTATTCTCACGGATTTGGGGTGTATGAGCATTAACCCATTTAAATTAGGGAGAGGATCCTCTCATGAGCAATGAAATTGCCTGAGTTTCCTAAACTTTTAATCTTGTAATGACACATGTAAAACATCTACTGGTCTACAATAGTGCCGCGCAATGAGACATCTAAAATTTCAACCAAAAGCAAAGAAAGAGAAGGGGGAACGGCTCCTTCGCTCAGAGTACTGGAGAGTCTGGGAGCCATTGGAGCTCTTGGTTCAGAATCTCTTGGCTGTCAAATAAAAACTGCATCGTCGTGGCTATTCTTGCATATAGAGAAACAAAACTCGGTGCAGAGAACTACCTTCTGAGATTGGTTGGGATTCAATTGATGGGACGACATTGAGGATCCAAGTATTACCTACAACAACTTACAATTTGGGTTGAGATTCAATTGATGGGTTCAAACTTTTGGGGTGGGTGTTCCATTGATGGGTTGGTTCTTCTGTTCTATTGAAGAACAAGATATGAGTATATGGGTAAACCATCAGGGGAACATATTCATTAAACACAAATCAATTTGTTCTTATATTTGCAAAATCCAATTAGACAAGGTTGTGATTTTCTGCAAAGCCAACAATGAGAGTGTCCGAGATAAATGTAAAATTATAGCAACCATGATTCAATAAATTAGGCGACCCAAAATTTGATTTACCCAGATCCACTAGAACTAGATTTATATTTCTTCAACATCAGTAGTCTATTTTCTGGTGAAGTGGCAGGTGATTTCGTTATAGAGAGTGAGAGGAAAGGAGGAGATTGTCTGCTACAGTAGATAAGCATTTGAATTTAGAAAAAGCAATCAGTTGTGGGTAAGCTGCGTTGAGTGAGAGAGAATAAATCATCACTTCCCAGCATAAGTCTGCATATATACCCAATATTTCAAGCCACTATTCTCTTCTTATTTAGTCTCAGCTGTAGAACAGACCAGTAAAGAAGAACTGAGGGGAGAGATGGAGAGGGAGGCAAGAAAGTAAAATAAGACAAATTAAAGCTTATCGTAGACCGTTGGATTCATTATATCCACGTGTCATTATCTAGTCAAAAGGTTAGGAGCTCAAGATGGGAATGAGCTTAGGAGAGGATCCACTCCCCTAAAAGAAGATGCTTACATCGACATGATTACTCCAAGGGGTGGTTCTTGTTGGACCTCCAAATTTGCTATTTGGACCTCACATACTTAGTACACCTCTAATTTACTTTTTAGAATACTTGAAAAGCTAAGTAGACCTCCTTATTTTTACCAAAACGTCATTGAACATGAGATATAATAATTTGTTACTCTATTTTTTATCTCTCTTCAACCACGAGAAGAAGAAGGAATCAAAACCACATTATATTGCTCTCTTATGAGTAAGTCTCTCCTCCACAAAAATTAATTAGAGGGTTGGTTCTCGATCTTGATATGTTGTTGAAATCTCTTTGAATTTGCTAAAAGAAGGATTTCAAGGGTTTTTATTTTTAATCAAAATAAGAACTTCATTAAAGAATGAAGATTACAATGAGAATGGTAACAAGAGCTTCAACCTGAAACTCTACCCACTTTAGACTTCACTAAGTCCATATTGACACACTGTTGAAGCCAACTAGGCCCCGACTCCAAACATAAAAACGGTTGACTAAGACAGAGGGCTTCTTTTGCAAGACGATATGCAACCATGTTACAATCGCGCTTCACAAAATGCCAACTACAACTCGTAAAAGATAAAACTAACTGTTTAACTTCATCTAATATATGACCTTCTGAACTGAGATCACCACTTTCATCATGCAAAGTATTTAAGACTGTTAGCGCATCCCCTTCCACTTCTAGACTTAAAAAACCAACATGTAGAGCAAACTTGAGACCATGTAGTAGTGTCAAAGATATATTACTCGATCATAATATTCAATTAATTTATTTTAAAAAATTCCAAATCAGATTGTTTTGAATTTATTTTTGTATAAAATGATGGGCCATGTATAGAAATTATTATTTTTACTTAATTATTTTAGGTAAATTGTAAAACTACATAGGCAATATAAGGAAATTTTGAAGAAAAAAAAACAATTTAATTGAATGTTATATTTGATTGGATGAGGTAAGAAGAGTATTTATTTATTTTTTTCATTTTTCTCTCTTTGTCCTTATTTGTCTTTTCATATAACTTGACAAAGTCTATTAATAATTGAAAAAAGTTGGAGGTCCAAATATCAAATTTGGAGGTCCAACTAGAATCACCCTACTCCAAATTCTCCCCTCTATTATTTTTTAATAGATAAAATAGCCAATTTACTCATGATTTTTTTTTTTTTGAAAAGTACAGTCTCACTTTTCTAATTATTGACAATTTACACCTTACCATCAACTTTAAGATTCTCCATCCAATTTTTCTGTTTACTTGACCTCACATGTTAGACATTATTGTCTTTCCAAACAAAAGTTTAATCTTGATGATGGGTGGATTTATTCAGTAGGTAACATCATGTTCAATGATGTATCTAGTAGATAAACTATGTATGTTTCTACAATTCCATGTATATATTTAGTTCTGGCACGCTGATAATCACTGTGACGTGACGCTAAAAAATCCCCACATCATGACAAAGAAACCAATTGCTATTTTCTCTAGTTCCCAATCAATTGGAATCACCAAGATTATTATATACTTTCTTGGCCTTTCTATTCCTACTAGATACATCATTGTACATGATCTCCCCTACCTAAATATGAGATTTTCACACAAAACCCATCATTAAGATTAAACTTTTATTCGGAATATCAATGGATCAATCTCATAATATGAACTCTAATATTGCAAAAGCAACCCAGATAGCAGATAACGAAAATAGAAAATAACCTTGGTGTGAAAATAACCTTGGTAAGATAGATATGACAAATTTGTCTTGCGTGTTGTGGAATTTGTCAATTTGAGTTTGAATTATGAACCCACATAAATTGGATTATAGAAATCAATATATAACTGATTGGAGATGTCTCTGAGCTAGAGATAAACCTCACTTATTGATTTTTTGTTTTTAGCGTGACAATTGGAAAAACAAAAATGCCTAACACGTGAGGTCATGTTAACGGAGAAATTGAGTGAAAAGTATAAATGTTAACAGTATGGTGTAAATAAGCAAAAGTTAGAAAATGGATGGTGTAAATAATTAAAAATTTAAAATTGAAATGTCGGGGGGTAAATCAATACTAATGAGAAAAGTTAGGGGTAATTGACTATTTATCTTTTTTTACATATGTAATTATTTTAATTTTAACAAATAATATTCACTATATTTAAATGCGAAAGAAATTACACATAGTAATTTAATTTTGAAAGTGCAACATAATCTATAGATGAAAGCCAAGGCACTATAACTGCTTGTAGCGCCACAGTCGGATGGAAAACGATTGCCCCACCGGGAAACTCACCCAAAACCAGGTCCTCTGTAACCATTTCTGAGGGAGAAACCACTATTATCCGAGTTGATTCTATTATATTTTTGTTACGAGTCAAACATTTGGGGAGTTATACTTAAAATTAGTTGTTAATTACGGGGGGTGTATTGTATTTGGATTTGTGCAGACTTTTTTTAAATAATAGACTTTTTAAAAAGTCAATAGACTTTTTAAAAAATTGATAGACTGTTATGGATTTCTTAAAACCATTAATTTTAGCAACAGACTTTTATTGATTCATGAAAATCTATATACTTTATTATGAATGACTTTTACAGATTTCCTAGGAGGTACAAAATATAAAAAAAAAAGAACAAAAAACAAAAATAAATAAATAAATAAAACAAATGCAACTCAAACACAAAACAAAATAATAACTTGTTGTCTCTTCAATGCTCCAGTATCTTCTAATAGAAATTGACTCAAATAAATGATTGTTAGTCTGTCTAGCAAGTTTGTTCTCATTCCTAATCTCCAAACAACATAAATATACAATATAGATCACTTGATGTTTATGGTTAATTATTCTCATCATTTTTGTTGTAGCAATATTGATCAATGTCTTGATCTATAATCAATCAATTTAAATTCAATTGTTCAACCTTTTTTTGAACCATAATATAAATTTAAATTAATGAGAATAATTAATTAATAAAATAAAATTTAGTATGGTTCAAGGTATTAGGGTTAGACCACAATATTTGAGTTTTAGGGTTTCATAAATCATTTTTATTGCTATTAGGGTTCGAAGTATCACAATTGAAAAAAAAAAATCACATTAAACAACTACAATGAACAATGAACATGTTGGGTATCAAAAAAGGTTGATATCA
Organism: Rosa lucieae; assembly: GCA_024704745.1. Classification (NCBI taxonomy): domain Eukaryota; kingdom Viridiplantae; phylum Streptophyta; class Magnoliopsida; order Rosales; family Rosaceae; genus Rosa; species Rosa lucieae. The sequence continues at coordinate 37,871,011 of CM045497.1, forward strand.
TAAAAGATTAGAAAAAAGACAAAAAATTAAGAGAGGGATGATGAAGGACAAACTTCTTCATGCGTAGAGAGAAGAACTTTGATAAACTTTTTTTTTTTTTTGAAAAGGAAACTTTGATAGACTTTTTGAAATCTTTGGTCTGGAGGCTGGAAAATTATTGGATTTTGGTATGTATAGTTAACACTACAAAGTCCATGATTATTCATGATTTTCTAATTCCATAAGTATGAATGATATTTTGAATACCTCTGTACTTTTATTCATTTTTAAAAGTCCTAATTGAATACCCCTAGATTTTGGTAGAATTCATGAAGCCTTTAAAAATCTTAATTGAATACCTCAAGACTTTTATGGACTATTAAAAGTCTATATTGAATACACCTAGACTTTTAAATTCCATAGATTTCTTTAAAAGTTCCACTAATTCCATATACAATACACCCCCCTACACCTAAGCTTCACATGCTCCAGCATGGCTTCATGACTATTTGATTGTTATCCTGCTGCCCTTTGCTGTACGATGAAGATAGATTTGGATACTGATAGAATTGTTAAAGTCTAAAAGATGCTGTCACCATTGAGACTTGGTGAGATTAATTTTTGGCAATTAACAAGATCCGATATATTAAAAAACTGTTACGCAAGAAGGACAACTAAGCCTTGCATAAATAAACACAAGTAGACAACTTGGTGAGATTAACTGGATCAAATGATCGACCTCACACAGACTATCTAGAAATGTCCAAGTGCAAAAGTCTTGTTGCTTACAATCCCACCTGTCCCTCTTGTCATTAGTATATATAATTGAATAAATAGTGGTTTTGTCTATTTTGTAAAATAAAGAGTCAATTGATTTTAACGGAATTTGAACAGGAAACAAGCAATTCAGACTGTTGATGGCTTTCGTTGAGGTGTTACTTGATTCTGCTGGTTTTAGATCAGAAGGACTGTTCCTTTCACCGACATAAACAAATCAAAAGAGAAGGAAAATGTTTGGGACCGTCCCTTGTGATATGGAGCTGGTTAATTTCGAGTTATTCACTTTGCAAACACAATAATTTACCCCAGGGGCCACAATCTGAGCTGCAAACTCTATTTGAAGGTGTAGTTAATTGATATCTTAGTTAAATAGTGCTAAATTTATTGGATTTAAATTCAATAGAAAAATTGGCCAAAAAAACGAGGAAGAAATTCAATAGAAGAAAACACTGAAGCAAACAAATTAAGGGTAAAATCCATTTTACCTAAATTATTTGTGGCTTTGCTGTTTTAATCTCATCACATGTGCCCCTATACTTACTAATTTCAATTAATTTTGTCCATCCTTTAGTTTTTTTTGTCAACTATTTGTGATATAATCTTACGATATAATTCTGCATGTAACGTTAGTGAATCATCGTCATATAAGGAAGAGTCCATTAAAGTCACGTATCCAAGTGGAAATTGATCGAAATATGATGATTGGATAAGATTAATTAAAATTAGAGAGTAAGTGGTATATGTGATGAAATTAGGAGTGCATGACGTAACTGATTTAAGGTGTAAATGTTAGTGAGATAAAACGAAATTAGCCGATAAATTAATTTCAATTGCTTCATTGTTCTCTACTTTTGGATCTAAATCCAAAGGGCAGTTGAACACAACTCTTACTATAGAATCAATTGAATTCCTGAAAAGATTCGTCATTTTATTTGCTCGGAAGATGTTAGTTATTCAAATGAGTAAAATTACACATACTAACTCATTTTCATAAGCGTTGTAGAAAAAGTTATTGCCTATGTATTTCAGCTATAATTAGTAATTCTTTGCACATTCAAAAGAGAAAGTAATTTATTTAGAATCAATAGAAGTAAATAGATTGAGCGCTAGTTTCGTACAATTGTGCTTATAAAATAAGATGGCATGCTGTGATATGAGAATAAGTGGCTTTAAGTAAAGTAGTTGAGTATTTGATAAACTAGATTTAAAAAAATATTTATAGCACTAAAAACAACGGGAAAATGTTTTGCTTAACTTGAAACTAAAAGTGCTACAGTAAAAAATAAGACACTTCTATAAGTTAGGTTAAATGAGATTCTGCTTTTGGCTCTAAAAGAGTTCTGACTTTAAAGAAAATAAAGCAGCTATTTTCAATTTTATCAACCACGTTACTGCCAATTTCTTTTAATTTAAACTACTTATAAGCTTTCCCAAATGCAACCTGAACTCTAGACTTTTGTAACTGGAGCCAGAACTTACAATGCTCACCACCGAAGTCGAGAGAGTAAGAACAAGCTTGAGGACCTTGTGACTTCCGTCAAGAATATAATGTTGGGTGCTTCAACGTGAGCACTGTGAGCTCTCACTAGAGTTTGGCTGTCGTGGATGTCATGTGACAGTAGTGGCAATGCAGGCTTTACTAATGCGTTCGAGTGCTCCTTCTTGGTGGTGGAGGCTTTAGCTGATTTTTTGCGAAAATTGAATGGTTGGATAGAGGTAGGTGGAGACACAATAGGAATAGGTGGCTGTTTGGTCGGGTCATGGTTATACAGTTATTAGCTTGGAGTCAAACTTCCCTTGGATTTGATGAGGGGTAGGTGGAGGTTCTTGCTTGAAGTAGTGACTAGGTCGATCATTAGATTGTTCACTTGGCCTTAGGATAGTCGAGTGTTGCCGTTAGAGCAAGTTCACTTGTTGGGTCTTTGGGTCAGATTTTTACTTTTTGATGTTTATTTCCATCATTTGGGTCACTGTGTCAGCTAATTCGTGACCTACAAACCTTTTAGGTCACGAAATTGAGAGTTTGTAGGTCACGAAGCTGACCTAGCAAGTGACTCAGAATGACCCAGGTTAGTTTGAAAATTTAGCCAGTGATCCAAAGAGCAGAAATAAACATATAAAAGTAGTGAACAATATCTGACTTAGTGATCTAACGGGTAAACTTACTTTAGTGCATCTGCTGTTGTGGGTCCATTGGTCTTCTACGTTGGATGCAAATTTGAATACACTAGGTCTACTGTTCATATGGTCTTAGTTCTCTAGCTCAATCACGTTGCGTTGTTGGTGTTTGGTTTTATTGGTTACTTTTTATTTGGCGTTAGTTTTTTGTTTTACTTTCAAATCTCAAATAAATTCATGATCTTTTGAGTCAGGGTTCTTGTAATGAATTTCGGCGGGTGTCTAGAGTTGGGTGACTTGTCTGGTGTCATTAGGATCCAGTTCTATGCTAGGTTAAAGCCATGCACGTTTGTATTAGCTTGTATTGTTGTGATTAGAAGATTTTGGGACGAGTCACCCAATAGTTTATTATTGTGGCCACGTGTCTAGGTTATTGTTGTTATTTGGTCAATTTGGCTCAACCAGTTGTGTTATCTTGCATCGTTTCGATCTATTGACATGTTGGTCTCTCGTTTTTCGAGTGAGTATGTTTAGTTTTAAAGTCATGGTACAATGACTACAATCCCTAATAGGTATTGTGATTGTGATAAGTTTGTAATTGCAGCTAATTGGACTGAAATTCACTCCGACAAATTTTTTCTTTCACTTTTTTATTTCTATTTGCCTTGCATTCACAAAATAACGATAACTTTTGTCATACATTCAAAAAAAATAAAAAAAGCCACGTGGCAGTGAGTGAGAAACAATGGCTATTTGCCTTGCATTCACAAAATAAAGATAACTTTTGTCATATATTAAAAAAAAAAAAAAAAGGCCACGTGGCAGTGGCTGAGAAACAAAGGCGCCGCTGGAAGAACCAAAACCTTCTCCTGTTTTTTCTAAGTAGTCAAGTACTCGTATTATACCAAAACTGGTTTCCACAGAATCACAAAATTTCATTTTGACATCTGCATTCTCCCAGGCTGTAATAACCTCAACACGAAAATGGTATTCTTGTACATACATACGGCTTAAGCGGTTTTGTTGGCCCCCTCTCACAGTCACACGTACTATAAATTCCGCCACTCACAGTTTCCATTTCCACATCCAAAACAGTCTTTCAACTCTCTACTCTCACAAACAGACATAAACATTCTCTGAACTCTTTACCCCCACAAACACAAACGTAAACATCTCAACCATGTCCAACACTGCTGGCAAGGTGATCAAGTGCAAAGGTAAAACCTGTTAGACGCTTTGATCGTTGTTGCTTGCTAAATCCTTCTGTTTGATGCTCCCGTTTGTGCTTTTGGTTTCTGATAATGGAAGTTGGTTTGTCTGATCATGTTGTTTCTGGGGGGCACGGTTTATCAGAAATCTGATCATGTTGTTTTGGGAGGCACCCCACCCCCTTTGTTGGGTTCTCTCACTTCTCTGTTTCTGAGTTGTGATACCTTTTTTCTTTTCTTTTCTTTTTTCTTCAAAGATATTATTGGGTTTTCTGTATCTGATAAAGGGGGTGTCATTCATTCTGTTCTTTCGTAATGCTGGTGGGAATCGTGAGGATCACTCTGTCTTTTGGTTTAAGATTTGTTCCAGTTTGGGCTAAGCAGCTTCTTGGTCTTGTAGTTAGTTCCTCTTGTGAGAACGCTGATTGTGACTATATAATTGTTGCTAATTATTGATGATGGCATATGTGGATTGTAGCTGCGGTGGCCTGGGAAGCCGGGAAGCCGCTGGTTATTGAGGAAGTGGAGGTGGCACCACCACAGAAACATGAAGTACGCTTGAAGATCCTCTTCACCGCTCTGTGCCACACTGATGTATACTTCTGGGAAGCAAAGGTAAACCTTAAACTTATTAAAGCTTTGTCCATCATTGTTTGAACTAGGCAAATTGAACGGAATTCTCAGTATGAGTACCCGCATAGTGTTTAGTTTCATATCTTGGAATCGATCAGTGAAGTTGTTCTGTTTTTTCAATCTCCAATATATCACTATTTATCTAATATTGTTGATGAATTTAATGCTTCCCCCAAATTAAAAATAAAAAAGGAAGATAAAAACTCTTCTGTAGATCATACATGCGATTCTAGCCTTGAAGATTATAGATGTCATATGTTGGAACTGAAACAATTCTGTTGTGTCACAGGGACAAAATCCACTGTTCCCTCGGATTTTAGGTCATGAAGCTGGAGGGTATGTGTATCTTTGAATCTTAAAGCTATTTTGTAACGGGAAAATGATTACTATGCTTCTAGTCCCCCTTCATACAGTATATTTACTTTTCCTTGGGATTTTTTGTTTAGAATCGTGGAAAGCGTAGGTGAGGGTGTAACTGAACTCAAACCGGGAGACCATGTCCTCCCGGTGTTCACTGGAGAATGCAAGGAGTGTGCACATTGTAAGTCAGAGGAAAGCAACATGTGTGATCTCCTAAGGATTAATACCGACAGGGGTACTATGCTCAATGATGGCAAGAGCAGGTTTTCCAAGGATGGAAAGCCAATTTATCACTTTGTTGGTACCTCTACATTCAGTGAATACACTGTTTCACATGTTGGTTCTGTTGCAAAGATCAACCCTGCAGCACCTCTTGACAAAGTTTGTGTTCTTAGTTGCGGAATTTGTACAGGTTCGGCTGACAAACTTATCACATTTAATCGTGACAGTAGAACATATATCACTGGTTTCTTTACCTGTATTTCTTAGTAATTAATCGGTTTTATATGTGCCTAAAGGTTTTGGTGCAACTGTAAATGTTGCAAAGCCGAAAAAGGGTTCATCTGTTGCCATTTTCGGATTGGGTGCTGTTGGTCTTGCTGTAAGTTATTCTTATTTCTTCTTTATCCCATTTCTTCAGCTATTTAGAACTATTCTGATGATCTTTTTGTTGCAATTTAGGCTGCGGAAGGTGCACGGGTTTCTGGGGCTTCAAGGATCATCGGAGTTGATCTGAACTCCAACCGATTTGAGGAAGGTATAGACAATGCCTGCTCATGTTCAGGACTCTGCTTCATATCATGTTAAAAGAATGTTCATTTACAATTTGTCATTTTTCTGACAGCTAAGAAGTTTGGGGTGAATGAATTTGTGAATCCAAAAGATCATAACAAACCTGTTCAGGAGGTGAGTACACACAATTTTGTTTAAGTTTGTATTTCCTGCTAGTTGATTAGATAGCCCAACATTTCCATTTGTCTCATTTCTCGGTTCACACTTGGCACTACTGAGTTATCCTTTTGCACTTGACTTTAGAATGAGTATTTTGTGATTTTATTGCACTCCTGTTGAGGACTTGACTTGAAGAGTTTCTAGCCTGCAACAATATGTTCATGTTACTGGTTCTACTGAATCAAAATACATAATGACTTCACAGTTGATTTTAAAGTCATGGAAATTACGGTTTAAGAGAGGCTAACATTTGAGTTTTGACATAAAGGTGATTGCTGAGATGACCAATGGTGGAGTTGATCGGAGTGTTGAGTGCACTGGAAGCATCCAGGCTATGATATCTGCCTTTGAATGTGTTCATGATGTAAGCATCTACCTCAGGTTTCCGTGTTCTTGTTGATCGGTTATTCTTGAAGTCTAACATTGTAACTTATTTTCTTTTTTCCAATTTAAGGGTTGGGGAGTTGCTGTACTTGTTGGAGTGCCAAACAAAGATGACACGTTCAAAACCCATCCGGTGAACTTCTTGAATGAGAGGACTCTTAAGGGTACTTTCTATGGTAACTACAAGCCCCGCACCGATCTACCTGGTGTTGTGGAGATGTACATGAACAAGGTAATCACACTTTTTTTTTCGGCCCTCCATTCTAGCCTCCCGCTTCATGAAGGCTCTGATGGGATCTTAGATAAATGTAGAAAACATTAATTTGACATGCAAATTATTTTGGTCTGCAGGAGCTCGAAGTGGACAAATTTATCACTCACTCTGTTCCTTTCTCTGAGATCAACAAGGCATTTGAGTACATGAAGGCAGGACAGGGCATCCGGTGCGTCATCCGCATGGAGCACTAGAGCAGTTTTACTGTGCTTGTTCTTATGTTAAATAAATGAAGTTTATGTATATCATCCATGTCATATGGAAAAAGAATAATTTGGTTATGGTATTTCGAGACCTGTGCAAAGATAGGAATAACAGTTATGTACTTGGAGGTTTTCCGTTTTGAATGTTATATGGTTGATGAAAAGTATATTGTTCTACATGTTATGTTGTTCTGTTCTCTCTACTATTTTGCTACACATCGCGTCGACGAGGTATTCTTTCATTGATCACAGCACTCCCAACACCCTGAACTTACAGTCCTTTTCTGTGCGAGCAAATGCACACCGGGCAATCCGGAACATATTGGTTTAAACTTTAAAGTAACATATATGTAGGAAACAATTTATTTTTTGTTGAAGGAAAACCTAATTTGTGTTTAGCCCAAACTCTAGGTTACTTGACCTAGTGGTAATAGGATTTAATTAGAAGGATCTAGAATCCTAATCAATGTAGAATTCCTTTCCTTGTATGATTGAGATTCTATGCATTGTAATCCTCTATATAAAGAGGCCCCTATTATCAATGAGAATACACAGAAATTTTCTCCCAAATTCAGTTTCTCTATAACACGTTATCAGCACGAGCCCTAACCCTGAAACCCTATAATCGTAGCCTTCAAATCCCAGAAACCTCCGCAGCTACAGTAACGTGCTACACCGATGCTACAGTACTTCCGGCAACTTTCCGGCTGACTTCCGGCGACTTTTCGGTCAGCTACAGTAACTCCGGCAGCTACAGTGCCTATGCTACAGTACTTCCGGCGACTTTCCGGCTGACTTTTCTGGACAACTTTCCCGTTTGCTACAGTGATTCGGTTGCTACAGTACCTCTGCTACAGTCTTCGGCTGCTACAGTATTTTTCGGTGACATTTTTCCCCGACCATCTTTTAAGGTAAACTTTTCTAAAAGTTCCCGTTTTTGAAGTTTTTCCTTTAATTTCTTCTTCTTTCCTCGGGTACTTCCAAAATCCCTTCTTCTACCCCCCTTTTCTCTACATAGGGGAGACCAAAAGCCGAACTGTGGGGGTTCGCGCTCACTCCAAGCTTGGAGCTTGTAGAGTCCTCCAAACTTAGAGTTTGTTGAGAAGTTATGATCGACCACAAACACATCATTGTTTCGATCTAATCCAATATCTCTTGGAATCTAATTTCTTGGAAGCGACTACGCTCGGAAATTCCTAATTTCTTGGAAGCGATTACGCTAAGAAATTTCATATGTTTTCGTGGTAGCCTATTTCGCTCCGAAACTAACCCTAATTTCTTGTTCTCTTTCAGGATGAGTAACCTGAACAAATTGGACTTTGCTCCATTGGGAACAACTGGCTCTGGATATCACAGGTGGGTTCGTGATATCCGCCAGCATCTCAAGGCTGATAGAATCCTGGATATGATTCTCGAGCCTAGCCAGGACGTGCTAACTGTTGAGCAAGCTCACGCTTTGGAAGCAAATAGAGCAGCCTTAGAGGCAAATAAGGCGAAAGCCATCATCCTAATGACTCTTCATATGGATGATTCGCTCCAGTACGAGTATATGAATGAAGAAGACCCCAGAAGGCTGTGGGTCTCACTCGAAGAAAGATTTGGCAACGTCCGTGACTCCTTGCTTCCTGACCTAGAAGTGAGATGGCATAGCCTCCGCTCTGTGATTTCAAGTCAGTTCTTGACTATAACTCGGAAGCACTTCGCATTAAATCCTTAATGGAATTCTGTGGTAAAGAGATCACAGATGCGATGTTGATTGAGAAGACTCTCTCTACCTTCCCCGTCTCTGCATTGATGGTTGCTAAGAACTATCGAATCGATGTAAATGCAAGACGGATCACAAGGTTTCATGAGCTCATTGGAGCTATAAATGTCGCTGAAAAGCATGACAATATCCTTGTGAAGAACTATAATTCGAGATCCGTGGAAACAGAGCATATTCCGGAATCCAATTATAGTCGCACCTCTAAGAGAGGGCGCCAAGAGCAAAACCCTAATCTTAGGTATACTTCTGGACATTCTGATCCATATAATTGCTCTACTTGGGAAGGTAACCGCCAAAATAGGCGAACACGGAACCGAAGAGGTAAACGTGGAAAGAGAGAGGAGGCAATGCCTCTGGCCATGTTGGTGGCGCCACCAACACTAAGAGTCATCTAAATGACGCTTTCAAAGCGCCTCAATCAATGGAGTTCGAGCAAAGAGATGTATGTTCTCGATGTGGAGTGTCTGAACATTGGGCACACATTTGTAGAGCTCGTGAAGAACTGGTCACAGCCTACAAAGCATATTGTGAAGCAAGAGAAGCTCACTATGTGGAACAAGAAGATCAAGAAGATGATCTAGAGTGAAGGGTTGAAGACTACAAATCTGGCTGGGATCAATAGATCGCCAATTCTGTTTAAGTCTTTATTTTCAAGAGATGTAGGCGATTGCCATATTCCTTTTTATTGGATTAGATTTTCTTTGATCATAGAAACAATGATGTATTTCGTTGGCTTATGAATAAAATTTCGAGTTCTTTTCATTATGACTCAATTTTGATTCTGAGCTATGACTTTGTGACTACGATGGCTAGACCATCAGTATTAATTTAAGGACATGGAATAGCCCAAGTTCCACTTGCCAAATGGCACCTTGATTACAGTTGTCACAGAAGCTCTCTACGCTCTTAGGGCAAATAGTACCCTATGAATAGCCAACGAATTCCATGCGAAAATGCATGTAGAGAACGGAAATGAGTTCCTTTGCATTACCTCTAATGATTGCGAACAAAGACGCATCTTAGAGACGTTTATGTGTCTCTCTAGTGGATTTATGTCACTATTCGAGCTCTTAAATCCAATAAACTTATGAGAGAAGATCTCTTGGATTTAGACACATATTGGCTTTGTCACGACAGGATAGATCATCCTAGTCATGATATGATGATCCGTCTACAAAAGACTTCACATGGACATCATTTTTTTGAGCAAAATGAAGCAAGATGCCGCCATAAAAGGCGCCAACCATGGGCATAACGCCATGGTTGTTCCTCCTTGTGGCCATGACGCCATACATGCTAATTTCCATGGCTCCCACGCCATGATGGGAGATGTAGTCACATATTTTGCTTCTAATAGCGCTACAACGCTTAGGCCTAACCAAACTCCTCATTGGTTGCTTCTAAGGCCTCTCGCTCGTTTTACAAAGCCCATTCCTTATGGAAATTAGGACTGAGACCGTCCTATGCAAAGGATATGACAATACTCATTCTGTTCTTACAAAGAATCCGTAGGGATTTTGTGGATTGATTCAACCAACTTGCGGACGCTTAAATATTTCATGATGTTGGTTGACACGCAAACACGCCGGTCACGTGTTGTGCCATTGTCCACCTATCAATGCTACTTATGCTACACTCCTAGCACATATCATGTGACAACGGGCTCACTCCCCGAATCATCCTATTCAGTCAATTGGATTTGACTATGCTAGAGAGTTTACATCGAAGACTTTCGATGGATATTGCAATGGGTTTGATGTTGGACATCACATTCCCATGTACACACCCAATTGGTCTCGCGGAAACGACTACGATGGTAGTCCGAACATTGGTAATGCGCACCAATCTTCTTACATCCGCTTGGGGTGATGCGATATCGCATGCAGCCATGCTAATTCGTCTACGACCTACCGCCACTCAATGTACCTATGCGTTACAGCTAGTGACTGGGTACACGTATTTTGTACTTACGCACATTTGAGTGAGCCATTTATGTGCCAATTGCGCAGCCACAGCGCTCTATGATAGGTCCTTACAGACGAATGGGCAACTACGTTGGATTTGCGCTTCCAACAATCGTCCGCCACTTAAATGCCCTTGCTAGGCGATCTCCTTACCGCTAGTTTTGCGGATGTCACTTTGATGAGACAGTCTTCCCGTCGTTAGGGGGAGATAAGAACAAGGATGTTCAACAGGAACGACAGGAATTGTCGTGGTCTGTCCCCACTATGTCTCATCTCGATCCCTGTTAAGGTGACGAGATCACACAATTATGCTGCAAACATGCCTGCAAGGAAGAACGTCCCTACGAGAGGACGTAGCGCCACCCTACACGGAGGTAGGCATGGCGCCAATGCCAAAGAGAGTGGCACTCTGGCGTTACAGGCCATGGCCCCAGCTAGGATGCGTGGGAGGCCCGTGGGTTCGAATGATACTTTGGCACATTCCAATCCTTTAATCATCATGACTCAAAATCCGTCTCATGAGTATCTTCCGGGTTATGGTTATCGTTGGGGGACGCCTCAACGTCAAACCCTATTCCTGAGAATATAGAGCTCTATGAAACTTACACTAGTGTACATGAGACGTGGGATAGAAACTCCATCAGAATTGATGATGTAGTTGCGTATTTTGTTGCGCATGAGTTTTTGAGTTAGATGATATCGAACCACGCTCCGTTGATGAATGAATCCAACGTAGAGAGTTTTTGGCCTAAATGGAAAGATGCGATCCAGGTTAAGATGGATTCTCTAACGAAGAGGAAGGTTTTCGAGCTAGGATGCCAACACCTCCTAACATAAAACCTGTTGACTAATGGGTCTTCGTTAGAAAGCGTGATGAGAAAAAGAGATGGTAATCTCGCCTTATGGCGCAAGGCTTCTCACAAAACGCCCTGGAATCGACTACGATGAGACATATTCTCTCGTAATGGATGTCATTGCACTCCACTACCCTGTCAGTTTGGTAGTTTCCGAATAACTGAACATGCAGCTTACAAATATGGTCACTACGTATCTCTATAGGGATCTAGATACGGAACATACATGAAGGTTCATGGTGAACTTCATTTACCCAAGTCAAGTGGCTCTAGACCATGGAGCGCGTTTACAAAAGGTTGAAACGCTCACTAAAGTGACTACTTGATTGGGAAGGGATATGCCCACGCGTTTCTATGACAAGTTTCGGATTCTATCGCGGTTCATGTTGGACATGATCTTCATTAGAAGCCCTTAAAGAGTTAAGGGAAACCGCTGAACACTTGAAATCCGAGTTTGAGATGAAGGATTTTGGGAGAACACGATTATGTCTCGGTTTGGAACTTGAGCATCGTGTCGATAGATGCTTAGGCATTTTGACAAGGTCAAGCCTTCAAGCACCCCCATGATCGTCCGTAGTCTTGATCCTGAAAAGGATCCTCTTCGTCGAAAGGATGATGACGAAGATGTGCTAGAGGCAAAAGTGCCTTACTTAGTACAATAGGCGCATTATTGTACTTAGCTCAATGCACAAGACCGGACATCTCATTCACCATGAACTTGTTAGCTAGATATAGCTCTGCGCCAACGACGCCATTGGATTGGTGTAAAAGATATCTTTCGATATTTGAGATGTACGATTGATATGGGCTTGTTCTATCCCTACAAAGAGATGATGGATTCGGACCCATCACACACCAGAAACGCCGCCAACGCTGGCCTGCGTTCTCTATCCCCATTCCAAAACGACATGTGTTTTGGAAGGTTTTGCTGATGTTGGGTATCTGTCTGACCACACAATGGTCACTCCCAAACTGGTTAAGTGTTCACCATGGGAAAAGACCGTGATATCTTGGAGGTCTACAGAACAGACCGTAGTCGCTATATCTTCGAACAATGCAGAGATCATTGCTCTTCACGAAGTGGTTCGTGAATGTATATGGATTGGATCCATAATTACGCATGTTCGACAATTGTGGTTTGAAGTCTACCACAGATGAGCCTACGAGCATTTAGGATAATGCTACTTGTTTTGAACAAATGAGGCAAGGCTACATCAAAAGCGACAACACCAAGCATAATCAGCAACAACAGACACTCCTCGAGATCAAAGTGAACTAGGTTCGATCTGAGGACAGTGAGGCAGACTTGTTTACTAAGTCATTGCCCATACCACGTTCGAGAAACATGTGGCAAGAATTGGCTTGCGGAAATTATATGAACTCCCATGATCGTAGTCATCAGGGGGAGGTGCAGACATCAGGGGGAGATGTCTACATGTTCGTCTCGAATCGTGAAGGGTGTGTTGTGCTCTTTTTCCCCTTCGACGAGGTTATTTTTGTCCCACTGGGTTTTTGTTACTCGGCAAGGTTTTTAATGAGGCAACGAGAGAAGCACCGCGTTTGGGCAACACAAGGGGGAGTGTTGAAGGAAAACCTAATTTGTGTTTAGCCCAAACTCTAGGTTACTTGACCTAGTGGTAATAGGATTTAATTAGAAGGATCTAGAATCCTAATCAATGTAGAATTCCTTTCCTTGTATGATTGAGATTCTATGCATTGTAATGCTCTATATAAAGAAGCCCCTATTATCAATGAGAATACACAGAAATTTTCTCCCAAATTCAGTTTCTCTATAACATTTTTGTGTTTTTTATTTTTTATTTTTATGGTTACCATTTTATTTTTGTTAGTAGCTTCGATTTTTAATTTCAACTAGAAGTATAGCCACAGCATTTTGGATCGGATATCAAAAGAGTCTGGTTTTTTCTTAACCTTTAGGTCAGATGGGACAAAAATTTAAAATAAAAATTTGACCGTTGTCTGCAGAGCCACGTGACTGTGGAGCCCACCAAGAAGTTTAGGCTCTTAGGTGATTAAAAATTGGTCAGTCATTTGCTCAGGCGCATAGGGATCACTGATTGGTTGACTAAAATTTTGCTGCTGCACTGACAGTTTTGTGGTGGTATCACCACCAAAATATTGGTGGTGAGCAAATTTGAATCCCACCCAATTGGTCTATCATTTTACTCAATTGTGGTGACAAGAATCCGCAGGATGCATTCTCTTCACCACAAAACATCTGGGTGGTTGTATTTAAAAAAAAAAAAAATCAGAGTGTTGAGATTTGAGGATATGTACATTACATGTCTTGTCCTTCGATCATTACTCTTGGGCCTTTCTTTTGCTGCCCGCTTTGAGAATAGTTTTCATGGAAACTTTGCAATTTTTTAGTTTCTGGATTCTTTTAAGATGGGGTTTTGAGAAAGCTACGTTAAATGAGACCAGAGGTAATGGGGTTCCTTTAAGATTGGGTTTTTGACCACACTTGCTACTTGTGTTGTGGGGTCTCACACTACCTTTCCTGTAGGAATGAAACAACCATGTTCGAAGGAACTGTAAGAAGCAATCTAGTTTCTCTTGTTGATTGAAGGCTTGAAGCTCTCCAATAGTAATGGCTAACATAGCTATCTGCCTTCTCCTAGGACCCACTTCATCGCTGTGTTCTTTTGTAGGGTGCAAAATAAGGATAGTTTAGGAAATTAGTGATTTAATTAGATATATTTAAAAATAAATAAATTTGTTGGGTATGCTTAGAACTTTGCTGGGTACATCTAGAAGCACCATATATATATGAGCGGGCCCTTCCACTAAAGAAATTTTTTTATAATTCTTTTCTAGAGATAGGACATTAGACCAAGTTTTTTTTATCACATTTTGGCATCTCAGCGGTTCAGTTTTTTTTGTCCTAGTATGTAGATCATTTTTGCAAATTTTCACCCAAATCGGTGATCGTTAAGGTATCAAACTAGATTAAATCAATGGACGAACCAAATCTGTCAAACTTAAACCGTTCATACTTATAATCTTAAGTAGCCATTTTGAATGTCTTAACAATAATCAATTTGGCTAAAAAATTACATAAATGATTTACAAATTAAGACCTAAAAACTGAATGGTTAAGATGCCAAAATATGATCGAAAAGTTGGTCTAATGCCCTATTCCTAGAAAAGACAAAAAAAAGGATCCCTCACTAAAAGGGCTCTTATATAGGGAGAATCAAGATATGATGTCCTTAAACTCTTAAAGTGAGGATGTTTTTATTTTTAGCATGTATTTTAATAATCACATCATTCATTCTCTAGTAACCTCCACACATATGAATCCTACAAAAAATTAGCCAAATTAGAAAACGTTTAACCATTTGATTAGCACAATGTTTGTTTTAATTTTATCTAACAGACTACATTTGTTTAAACACTTTTGAGTGACCAAATGATTATGGATTTGGTTGATTTTTTGTAGACGCAATTATTGCATAGGAATCTAAAAGATCAAAGGTTGAAATCATTAAATTAGGTCATATACTAATGTAAAATAGTAAAAATTCTAATATACTTAAAGTAAAGATGTCCTCTTTTGATCCTTTCTATAATATATATATATATATATATATATATTACTCACAGAAGGGACAATTGCATCTCAACCACATATATTAAATATACAAACAAAAATTATAAGAATTTAAAATTGTACATTTATTTTCAACCCTCAGATTCAAGGATTGCTTTTGAGAGATTACTTTTTTTTTTTTGGTAATTTTAAGGGATCGCTTATTAAATTTACTTTTCTATCACATATTGAGATCTCGATCATTCAGATCTTAGGTTTATATGAGTAGATCACTTATGTAAATTTTCAGCCAAATTGATGATCGGTCAGACATTTATAATTGCAATTTATAATTATAAGCATTGTAGAAGATGATTTTACTTAATGAATGATTTACAAGTTTACATAGATATAGCTTAGTATTCCCTACTGCACAATTACTACATATGAAACAAGATCCACAAGATCAGCCTATTGTTAATGCTATACTAGTAACTATTATCCTACTATCAAAGCTATACTAATAACTGACATTCTTAGAATATATCAGTGTGAATGAGCTTGAGCTAAGGAAGATATTAGTCTTGATTGAGGCAGAGAGTTAATGTTGCTAACACCCCCTTTCAAACTAGGCGGCTGTGGATAGACAAGTTTGGCACAGAGAAGATGATGGCATTGTTTGTGGAGTGGTTTAGTGAGTAGGTCGGCTGGTTGATCAATAGAAAGAACAAACTGAACTTGATGACTCCCAAGAGCTACCTTATCACGAACAAAGTGATAATCTAACTCTATGTGTTTGGTACGAGCGTGGAAGACCGGATTAGAAGCCATATAAGTGGCACTTAGGTTGTCACAATAGAGCAGAATTGGGAACTGAATAAGGGCACCAAGTTCATAGAGCAAGAAGCCTATCCAAGTTGTCTGGGTGCTGGCATGAGCAAGGGATAAATATTCAGACTCAGCACTAGAGCGAGAAACTGTAGGCTGCTTTTTGGAGCATCAGGATACAAGGTTACTGCCAAGATAGATGAGATAGCCAGAAGTGGAACGGTGGGATTCCAGGCAACCAGCCCAATCAGCATCAGAGTAAGCAGAGAGATGGACATGTTGTCTTTGAGAAGTGAATGTGAGACCATGGCCAAGTGTGCCTTTGACATAACAGATGATATGTTTGGTAGTGATCAGATGTGAAGAACACGATTGGCACATGAATTGAGACACAGAATTGACCGCAAAGGCAATATCAGGGCGAGTGATTGTCAAATACTGCAAGGAGCCAACCATCTAGCGAAAGACAGTAGGATTGTCAAGAAGGTCCCCATCATTTGCAGTGAGAACAACCTTAGTTAACAATGGAGTGATGACTGGTTGATTGTGTGACAGATCATGCTTCTCCAAAATATCTTGAGCATACTTCAATTGATTGATATCAAGACCATGTGAATAGGGAGTGGCCTGTAAATCAAGGAAATAATGAAGAGGACTGAGATTCTTGATATCAAAACCATGGCCTAATGCATCAATAAAGATTTGAAGAAGCCGATCACTACTGCCTGTAACCACTATGTCATCAACATAGGGTAAGAAGCAAATCGTATGCAATCCATGTTGATAGATGAATAAAGAGGAGTCGACCTTACTAAGCCGAAAACCAGCAGAGAGCAAAAAAGAGCTCATGTGGTGAAACCAAGCACGGGGTGCTTGTTTGAGGCCATAAAGTGCCTTGTGAAGCTTATAGACATAGGATGGTCGAGAGGAATCGTCGAAGCCAGGGGGCTGAGTCATGTAAAAATCTTCTTGTAGGTAGCCATGAAGGAATGCATTTTTGACATCCAGTTGGTAAAGAGGCCAATTCCTAGACACAGAAACACAGAGAACAGTCCTAATGGTGGCAGACTTGATGACATGGCTATAGGTTTCACCATAGTCAATGCCGTGTTGTTGATGGAATCCTTTGGCTACAAGGCGAGCCTTGTAACTCTCCACTGAGCCATCCAGACTTTTTTTTATTCGAAACACCAATTTGCAGCCCACAACATGCTGAGATAGAGAATGAGGGATAAGGGACCAGGTGCTGTTCTTCAACAAAGCATTAATCTCATCAATCATGGCAGCTCTCCAATTTGCATGTTTCGAAGCCTGAGTATAACAAGTGGGTTCCAAGGAATCAATGATAGAAAGAAGAGCTTTCGGTATAGGATACTTTAAAAAGTGCCACCTATACGAACACGAGGTTGAATTATTCCATCTCGGAAGTGGGTTCGCATCCAGTGTGTTGGTGCCGGGGCTGGTGGAGGTGTCGGGGCTGGTGGAGATGCTGGGACTGGTGAAGGTGCCGGGGTGGAGGTTGTAAAGAAGTCTTAATAGGAGGTGAGACTTAATTGTGGCGGCGATACTATTGGATTGGTGGCGGAGATGGAATGGCAGAAGCAGCGGTGGTTGGAGCAGATGAAGTTGCCACGTCGTAGTTGTGGTCAGCAGTGTGTGAGGCCGCGCCTGAAGGTGGAGGTGGTGGGTCAATGGAAGTCAAACCATGAGAGGACGATAGAGGATCAAATTGAGTCACTGAGAATGATTATTGTTGGACAAAAGAGGATGAGTAATTTCTTGGGTCCTATGGTAGGTGAAATGGGCCCGATAGGGGACCTGCGGTGGTGCAGATGAGCTTGAATTATTGAAGGGAATGAATTCAAGCTCAAAGAAAGGTGATGACAATTGCACCTGCAAACCCTTATAGGGAAAATTTGTCTCGTTAAATAAAACATGACGCGTAATATAAACATGACCAGTTTTTGGATCAAGGCAACGATAGCCTTTATGATGAGGAGGGTAACTGAGAAAGACACACTCGACACTTTGACTAGACAATTTACTGGACGAAAGAGGACCAAGATGACAAAAGTAGGAACACCCAAATATGCAAATAGAGGAATATGAGGGAGATTGGCCATAAAGAAGTGTGTGTGGAGTTTCCCAGTTGAGAGTTGGAGTGGGAACAAGGTTGATGATGTACACGGATCTCAAAATGGCCTCAACCCAAAGGTTGTGAGGGAAACTAGAGGTAAGAAGTAGAGTACGGGCCATTGTGGTAATATATTGGTGTTTTCTCTCAGCGAGGCCATTTTGCTCCAGGGTATATGGACATGAAAAGCGTTGTTGAATACCCTATGATGCACAATAATGAGAGAATTCATGGTTCACATATTCAATACTATTGTCACTCTGAAGGTATTTTATAGACCCATGAAAAATATTGTTGATCATGGCAACGAAAGTTTTAAAATGTGAGAGAACTTCATTTTTCCGTCTCATTGGGTAAAGCTAGGTGTAACGAGAGCATTCATCTGTAAAGAGTACATAATATTTGAATCCAATAACAAATAAAGTAGGGGACATCCAAACATCACTATGAATAACATCAAATAGAGAGGAAGTAGATTGATTATTAGATGGAAAAGGTAATTTATCGGATTTGCTAAGTGCCCAATGAGTACAAAAGGAATCAAATGAAATTTTGGATCCAATAGTGGATCCTTCTGTGCAAAAACTGAAGATGAAGGATGACCTAATCGATTATGCCAAAGGGATGAGTGAATGGAGGCGAGTGCTTTGGGAACGTTGGACTGAAGTGGAAGGAAAGATTATCTTTACATGGGCCCTGGAATAACAAACGACCAGTATGTAAACAATATATATGATAGTAATTAGGAGCAAAGAGAAAGAAAGCAAGATTATCTTTCATAAAAGAAGCTACAGAGAGAAGGTTTTTATGAATAGATGGGACACAGAAGACATTATTTAGAGAGAAAGTGGAATAACCCAATGAAATAGGAAGGTTACTGGTATGGGAAATTGGCATGGAACACCATTACCCACGAAAACATTATGTGGTTCGGTATGAGGTTGGGAATTAAACAGAGGCATGGTAATCATGTGATGTGTGGCGTTGGTGTCCGAATACCAGTTCGGATCAGCGGTAAATTGGACCCCAACAAAGGGCAGAGCTGGGGCAAGCCCAGTGAATCTATGAGGGCATTAGGCTAATCCTGTTGATGGGAGTGACAATTGGTGCACCAATTTGGTGCTGGGCCTAATAGGCCTTGAGTCGAAGGGGCACGACTGGTCCAAGGAGGGTAAGTGAGCTGTTGCTGTATTGGAAACTGATATCCATTAGAAGAAGAACGCGCATTGGTGCACTGAGGAACTGACCCATGAGTTTGCCGTCCTTGCTGCCGGCTGTCAGAGGAAGAGGGTGCGTCAAAAATTAGAAGGGCTTTGATTTAACAAAGCCATAGCAAAATTGGAGCCAGAATTGGGTGCCATGGGACCTGATTGCTGGGTGTCGAAAGCCAGAATACGAGTCCGAAGATCAGAGAAACCGGGAAGAGATGGGCTCTGTGTTAACGCCGTCCGAAGCATGAGATAGTCAGGGCCAAGACCATGAAGGGTTGCAAAAACCAAATCATCCCTTGAGACAAGTTTATTGATTAAGGCCAAAGAGTCTGCAATGGATTTAGCATGCCAGAGGTAATCATCAACAATTTTGGAGCCTTTTTAAGTTTAAGGAGTTGGAGCTTGAGGCTAGAGGCGCTAGCAGCAGAGCGCTGTGAGAAGTGACGAGCTAGGCAGTCCCAAATGGCTTTGGACATGTCGAAGCCAATAGTGAGCTGGGAAACACTCTCAGTTAGAGATGTGGTGAGAAGGCTGACGATTTGTTGGTCGGTGGTGAATCATTTCTTGTGTGCAGGTTTGGGAACAGATTTCGCTGGTTCAGTATCGGTGGTAGGGGTTAGGATAGTGAAAGAGAGTTTGGGAATGGAACCATCAACATAGTCCTAGAGTTCGGTGCCGTTGAGGTAAGGCTTGAGTTGGCGAAGCCAAGTTAAGTAATTTGTTTCTGTTAACTTGGTGAACTGGGCAGTGTTTTGAGATGGAGTATTGGTGGAATTTGGTGCAGCCATGAGAGGAAGATGATTGAAGGAGGAAGGGAAAAACGCAGAAGGGAGAGAAAGAAGACAAAACATGTAAGAACCCTAAACCTAGGCTGATACCATGTAGAAGATGATTTTACTTAATGAATGATTTACAAGTCTATTTATATATATATATATATATATATAGCTGAATATTCCCTACTGCACAATTACTACATATGAAAAAAGATCCACAAGATTAGTCCATTGTCAATGCTGTAAGAGTAACTGTTATCCTATTATCAACGCTATACTGATAACTAACATCCTTAGAAAATATCAGTGTGAATGAACTTGATCTAGGGAAGATATTAGGCTTGATTGAGGCAGAGAGTTAATGTTGACTTAATCTAGTTCGATATCTTAACCATCTTTAGTTTAGTTAAAATTTACAAAAGTGATCTATAAATTCAGATCTAAAAAACGAACGGTCTAGATGCCGAAATGCAATTAAAAAGTGGGCCTCACAAGATATCCCTTAAAATGACCAAAAAAAAAAAATCCCTTAGTAGAGGGCCTCACACACACACACACACACACATATTAAAGGGATGACTCATTAGATCAACTTTTTGGTCTCAAATAGACCGTTCAATTTTTAGGTGCTTATGAGTAGATCATTTATGAAAATTTTCAGCTATATTTTCTCTAAAAATGGGGTTATGGTACCCTGTAAATAATTATCTTGCAGTCACTAAAGAAAAAAAAAAATTTTGGTTACAAATCGGCATTTCGACCATTCATATTTTAGATTCTTATGAGTAGATTATTTATGCAAATTTTCAACTATATTTTCTCTAAAAATGAGGTTATGGTTCAAGAACTCTGTAAATAACTATCTTGCAGTCACTAAAAAAAAAAAAAATTTTGTTTTGCCTTTGTTTTCTTGGGTAATAAATTTATGAAGTTGTGCATCACAGCTCTTCGTCTTTGGGCATTTGGCCGAGAACGTCTTCCATGCTCCGGGTTTGGAGTGCTCAGGGCTTAGCCACATGAGCAACACCTGTCAGTTTAGGAAGAGAAAATGAAGGTGGGAAAGGTTTACCCTGTTCCTCGGTAGAGGTTGTTTAAACTCGGCCTTTTTCTCATCACCTGTTGGAGGTGAAAAATTCCGTAGAGGAGTTTGACCCAACAATTAATGCGGACTGGAGCGGGAGCTGACTTGGGAACAATTGAGAAGCTTCCCTCGAGCGTTGACCTGGAGTTTGACGTCAGCTCGAGGAAAAGGGGGGTACCTGCAGAAAACTCTCCGATGCCTAAGTCAGTACGTTACTTAATTGTGGAGTAGAGATAATTGGAATTCGATGCCTTACCTCGATGTCGAGCAGCCTATTTATAGGTGTACCTTGGTGTGGGCTGCAAGTAAACTTGCACAGCAAGTCGCAGTGACTTGAGCGGTACTCCGTCATCAAGGCCATATTCATTTCTGTAATAACCATCACTTATTGGCGGCCATGATTGCCATACTGAATGCCGCATTTATCGTCACATTTACAGTCAACAGTAATTGTTGCATTTACTGCTGCTATTATTTCTCTTTAATCGCCTTGATTGTAGGGTCGAATTTGTTGACCACCCCTACAATGCCCCCAAATTTTCTCTTTGGACACCCATCTGAAGGGAAAATTTCCTAAAGTTTGAACTTCGAAAATAGGCCACCCGAACTTTTTCTTTGGGCACCCATTTGAAAAGGAAACCAAGATGAGGTCCCTTAAATCCATACCAAACCCTGCTTACTGCACCATTTCAGGGCCCAACTCTGCTTGTAAGGCCAAATCTGGTCTTACTCCCTCGGGCCCGAACGAATTCTCTCCTTTTTTTTTTTTTTTGGCTGATCGAGTATGACTCAGATCCAATTGGTCCGACCCGGATCGAAATGTCCAGATTTTTCCTTGCTATCCGGATTCCCCTGCAGTCCAATTTCACCCCGGATTCTTCTCAATTTGGTCCGAATTCTTCTGGGTTCTCTTCGCATCAACGTTATCGTCATCAAATTTCTATAAATGGAGCCTCAAATTTGGCTTTGAACCAAAACAATTGGGTTCGTTTTGCCATCGGTGCCGTCGCACCCTTTGGCTCGCCTGTACTTGGATCGATTCTAGACCCGAGCCGCCTCCCCTCGCCGCCGCGCCGCCGCTCCATCCCCCAGCGCTACGCCGCTCGGATCCAGCTCCACGTTGCCCGACCTCCAGCGCAACCCGGCCACGGCCCCAGCACCGTTCGACCCATCCTCGGTGTGCAGCAATCCTTCGTCGCCCCAGGCCCTTGCCGGTGACCTTGAGTTTCGCCGGCGACTCCCCTGCCGGCCAGCCTCCCTCGCTGATCAGTGCCCCCAAGGTCGGACCCGTCCAGGTACGTTCTCTTCTCCTCCTCGTTTTTTCTTCTGTTTCCTCTTTTTTATTTCCTTTCTTTCATTTCACTTTCTTATCTTATGATATATATATATATATATATATATAATATAAACCACCAACCACCTACAGCTATATATATATATAATATTTATATGTATCTATATACAGATATAGACATATATTACTATTATTTTTTCTTTTTTCTTTTTGTTGACCTTCCTTTCTTCCTCTAGTCCCGTTGACCACGACCTCTCTAGTTCGGGGGATTCACTCTTCTAAGTCCATAGCTAGAAGAATTTCACCGCTATTTGGGGTTTTCACTTGTTCACTTATGCTTTCGCAGGTTCATCCCTTGGTGCCCTCATGGCTCGAAGCAAAACTACCGACTTAACGAAGAGTCGAAGGACTAACGCGGAGTCAACTACTGGACCCATGCCCTGGCAACCAGAAAACCATGTCCTGGAAACGTATGCTGATGCATTTTCCGTGCTGCCCGTAGTTAAGATTTCTGCGGTCCCTGTGGATGCGGACATCTACACCGGTAGAAACATCCCCGAAGATGCCCTGATATTGGCCCCCGAGCAGCTGCTGTATATTCGATTTCCTATTCACCCTGTTTTCCAACTTATGTGGGCCGTGCTTGGATTACACCCGTTTCAGCTTACCCCAAATTCCTATATTTTGTTGTCGGCCTTCCTGATTATGGGCTGGAAATGGGAAGTTTCACTAGGATTATCCGACTTCCTTTATCTCTATAACTGCTCCAGGGTTGTTAAATTCCGATATTTTAACTTCACCCCCTTCCCGAGGATGAAGACGTTCATGGTAGTTCCCAATAATTGTCATGGGTGGAATTCTAGGGCTCTGATGATTACCGGCGGTTGGCGCTCTCTCGAATTGGACCTCCTTCCCCCGAAGGCTTTCGCGGATGATCTCGGTAAGTGCCTAGGTCTTATTTCCTTTTCACCACATTGTTTATCCATGCACTAACTTTGACCATTCGCCATGCAGCTTACAAACCTTCCCAACCGAAGGCCAAAATTCCACCGAGCCGCTTAGAGTGGCTGGAGCGTCACCTCATTGGACGTGGATGGTATCCCTCTCAGTTCGTGACTCTCGGAAATCTCCTTGGTATCACATCCAGCCGCCATTCGACCTTGTTTGGTCGTTATCAAAACTGCGTAGGTGGTGCAACGTCAGGACCATCCTTTGCGTTCTCCATTGCGAAGATGGAAAGCCACTTTTACCGATCCGACCTTAGTGAGCCTTTGTTTGCCGAATACCTTGAGGTTAAGGATACCTTCAAATCAATTGTTCCTTGCTCTGAGATTTCGGTAGTGGAGGAAGATGAGGATGGCGTGAATTCAGAGGGATTCGAGGACGACCCTGAGGGTGATGATATTGATGAGGGAAGGTCGCTCCTCGTCGTGAGGGAGCTCCTTCAAATGATTCCTCCACCTCGAAAGAAGCAAAAGGTTGCGGAGCCCTTTGTTAATGACCGCCCATCTCGTGTTCTGCCTACTCAATTAGTTTCGCATTCTTTTCCATGTGGAGGTTCACCCTCCTCGACGTCCCTATGGGATAGTACCGCTGACGTTGCTCCCTCGAGGCCCTTTGCGCCCCCGACAAGCACCGAACTTGGTGCCCAGAGGGCCCCTTCACCTTCGTTGGGTCCGACCTCTTCCATGCAACCGCCTCCTCCCACTGCTCTGGAATTGAGATTTAAGAAGCGTGATAACTCTTTCGTCACGGCCGTAGAGTCCTTAGACTCCAACGGTTTGGCTGCGTCAGCCATTGCCGGTGCCTTGGCCACATCGAATCCAAGATCGGGTAGGCCTCCCAAGAGCGCTATGGAGTTCTATGACGACCTATGTTCCTCTCAGCTCGATGTAAGTACCGTTTTCCTTTATTTCTGATTTTTATTCACATATTAACATACGCATGTATTGACCCATGTCGTCGGTCAACGGAGACTTACCGACGTCCCTTGCGATTTCTGCCGCCAGCTCCCTTGGGCCGGCTCGCTTGCATGCATCAATCATTTTTTTCCATCTTCTCACGCCACGATTCTTTGCACGCCCTTTTGGATTGTCCTAATCCAGCTCCGCCGTTTTGCCGCCCATTTGAAGTGCCACCCACCCCCTCGACGAGCGATCCACCAGAGATTCCCCCGATAACGCCGCTGACGCCTGCGTTTGCTGCTACGCTGTTGGTTTGGTGGAGATCGCCTATGGCGTCGTCGTCTGACGAATCACTGTTAAGTTGTAGGAACCTTTCAAATTTTCGTCGACGACGGGCCTCGCGGTCCAGCTTTTCCTTCCGAAATTGCTTGAGTTCCTGCCTCAGCCTTTGCGTCTCGACAGCTGGAGGCAAGTTCAGGTCACCAATGGGGCTCGGGATGGACTCATTCGGCGGCTGGTGGGGAGGAATTTCATCACTACTAGTCCTCAGTGACAGAAATGGAATCCAGTCGGGGGCAGCTCCCGCTATCACTTTTTAGGGAAAAATGTTTCCCATAGACGGCGCCACTTGTTGGAGGTGAAAAATTCCGTAGAGGAGTTTGACCCAACAATTAATGCGGACTGGAGCGGGAGCTGACTTAGGAACAATCGAGAAGCTTCCCTCGAGCGTTGACTTGGAGTTTGACGTTAGCTCGAGGAGAAGGGGGGTACCTGCAGAAAACTCTCCGATGCCTAAGTCAGTACGTTTCTTAATTGTGGAGTAGAGATAATTGGAATTCGATGCCTTACCTCGATGTCGAGCAGCCTATTTATAGGTGTTCCTTGGTGTGGGCTGCAAGTAAACTTGCACAGCAAGTCGCAGTGACTTGAGCGGCACTCCGTCATCAAGGCCATATTCATTTCTGTAATAATCGTCACTTATTGGCAACCATGATTGCCATACTGAATGCCGCATTTATCGTCACATTTACGGTCAACATTAATTGTTGCATTTACTGCTGCTATTATTTCTCTTTAATCGCCTTGATTGTAGGGTCGAATTTGTTGACCACCCCCACATCACCTCTTCTTCTTTCATCTCTGCTATCTCTCTTTCTGTTTCAAACTGATGAGTTTGGGTAAATTGCGATGGTAAAATGACGAACAACGACGATGAATTGCTTGGGCAACTCATCAAATTGCTTCTAGTATTCTTCTCTTTGCTTCCTACAACCAAAACACAACAGAAGCGTCATTCCTGCCCCCGAATCAATACTGCCCAGCTAGCCCACTGGCATTGCCCCTAACCAGCACCAAACAAGGTTCATGGATCTGAAGCTGACTGTCAGGTTCTAGAACACGAATTAGAGTAGAAAAACCCAGAAATACCGAGTGGCTCCAAAACTAAACCGAATTCAAAAAAAAAATTATACCAACGTGTATAGCATGATGAGTAGAAGAAGTTTCTTGCCTCATGCATCCCCAACAATCACCAAATTCGTTAGAAAAAGCAGAAGAACCACCGAAGCTTCGACCTTTGATTCTCCCTTCTCGAGACAAACCAGTACTAGAGGAAAGTCAGCGACAATGAGATGAATCGAACGCCACCGGTGCGACACCGTGAAGTGGCCGGACGAAGGATTTCCAGACAAGTGGCCGACTCAGGTCGTCGGGTCGCAGGGACTGGGTCGAGAGTCTAAAAGTGTTCTAAGGCATTGATCTCATCTGAGCCATATATATAATCTTTCATTTATTTTAATTTTTAGGGCCCTGATAGAGCAGTGGACAAACAGACAGCTTACATTGCACAGCAAGGATTTTTTTTTCTTTAAAATTATTTTCAAAATTCTAAACATTCAAAACTTATAATAAATAGCATGGGTGTTCAAAAAATTCTCTGAAAATTCTCACAGACTCGTTGCATCACATAGTTTATCATCTAACTGTTGGTTTCCCTAGCTTCTTATGTCTTGGTGGAGTTGCTCTTTGAAGAATGTAATAAATAAATATATGGTTATAAAGACGAAATTGATCGAAGTCGAAAAATAATGAAATTTGTTGAATTTTTTACAATAGGCATAAAATATTTAAATCCTCTCATCCAACGATCAGTTTTTCCAATTTCGTATGTCTTGATGGGGTTGCTCTTTGAAGAATTTGATATATAGATATAGGGTTATAAAGGTAACTATAGTCGACCAAGTGGATCAAAGTCGAAACGAATACGAAACTGGCTGAATTTTTTTTATAACAACTATGAAACATTCCAATCTTCCCATCCAACGGTTGATTTCTCCAAATTCATTTTCCACCTTGTTATTGCTTTTGAAAGATCCATATCATTTCATATGCAATGTACAAGTTATACACCATCAATAGGCACATTGGTATTTCTTAAGGTCTGTGAAAATCAAAATTGAAAAAAAAATTTCCGACCATTCACACGTATCCAAGTCATAGTTATATATGTCATGCATGTGAAAAAAATTGGCACAATTCGTGGTCGTTATGTCATCGGTCAACTAAAAGGTTATATATATTACTTCGGTTGACGGGTACCTATTGACCAATTAATACGCTATAAATAGATGGGTAATGTCAAACTCATCAATTTCCAGTTTCAATTTTTTAGATCACATAAAATTCTTATATGCCTACTAATGTGGTATGACTTGTTTATTAGTTGTATAAAAAAAATATTCCTTTCATAAGCAACAAGGTGGAGGAAATAGATTTTATCAAAATCGACCGTTTGATGTTATCATTATAAGAAGAAATGGTTATGGTCAAAATTTCAGATATTTTCGTAATCGTTTGGGTCTCGATCTACTAGGTCAATCTTAAATCTGAAATACCCACATAAATCTAATATGCACATAACCGCTCATTCGCAACTTATTTTTTCGATCTGTCAGCTCTCACACTCTCGTGGGTATAAGCTATATTGACTAATGTAAAAATTTCGTAAAGTTTTTCTCCTCTTAGGGAAGTATAAGTGTGTAAAAAGTTGACCGCTTTGTTTGATGTCGAAATGACAGCGGATCGGGTTAATGTTTTTACACATTTCCTATTAATACACTATAAATAGATGGGTGATGTCAAATTCATTGATTTCAAGTTTTTATTTTTCACACAAAATCCTTATATGCCTACTAATGTGGTCTATCTTGTTTATTAGTTATATGAACAAGTATACCTTTCATAAGCAACAAGGTAGACGAAATATATGAACAATAATATGTTATCATGACAAGAAGAAATGGTTATGATCAAAATTTCAGTTATTTTCGTCGTCTTTTGGGTATCGATCTACTAGGTCAACCATAAACCCTAGATACCACATAAAACTAATATGCACATATCTACTCATTCGTAACTTCTTTTTTAGATCTGTCAGCTCTTACACTCTCGTGAGTATGAGCTCTATGAACCAATATAAAAATTTCTGAAAGTTTATCTCCTCATGGTTCAGCTCTCTGTAGGGAAATATGAGTGTATAAATGGTTGACTACTTTATTTGATGTCGAAATGACGGCAGATCAGGTTAATTTTTTTACATAGTACCTATTAATATGCTATAAATAGATGGGTAATGTCAAATTCATCAATTTTCAGTTTTGATTTTTTGGATCGCACAAAATCCTTATATGCCTACTAATGTGGTCTAACTTGTTTATTAGTTATATGAACAAGTATACCTTCCATGAGCAAGGAGGTGGAAAAAATATAATTTAACAAAATCGACTGTTGGATGTTATCATGACAAGAAGAAATGGAAATACCACATAATTTTAACTATTTTCGTTATCGTTTAGGTCTTAATCTACTTGGTCCACTCTAAATTCTAAATACCACATAAACTAATATTGACTGCTCATTCACAACTTGTTTTTATGAGCTAAATCAACCAATATAAAAACTTAGAAATTTTATCCCCTTGTGGTTCGACTTCTCTTAGGGAAATATAAGCGTATAATCAGTTGACCAAATTGATCAAACTCGAAACAATAACGAAATTGGCTGAATTTTTTACAACATGCATAAAATATTCCAATACTCTTATCGTACGGTCGGTTTCCACAGTTTCACATGTACTGATGGGGTTGCTGCTCTTTGAGAAATTTGATATATAAATATAGGGTTTTAAAGGAATTAAAGTGGAATACATGTGTAAGGTAATATCAAATATCACTACTAAGGTAATTTCAAATACAATACAAGGCTACATATTACTACTCGAAAAAATTTAAGGAGTTAAAGTGGAATTATTATGAATTGAGTTTATGGTCTCGGTGGTTATTTAGAGAAGTCGGGAATATTTTCTAAATTTTTCTTGATGTGAAATTTTCAATTTATAATTCAATAATAAATTACAAGACAAGTTGAGTACGTGAGAATTTTTTTAAAAAAATTTCAGACAACGGAACTATTTATTACGATTTTTAAAAATTTAAGAATTAGAAATTAAAAAAAGAAAATTAACGTGGTGCAATGTTAACCGTTCATATCCCCACCGCTTGATCTCTGCCGTTAATCAAAATTTAATTCAAGGCTCTAAATAACCAATTCAGATCGAAGGGACGACAGGCATCGTGTGTATCGACCCGTTTTTCTCGACCCGCAAAGCGACGATCTCCGCCGCCAGGCCCTGTTGCACCTCCCGGGTGCTGCTGTGCTCTGGTAGCAGCCACACGCTTTCTTGTATTTCTTTATTTTTCGTAGATACAGCAATCGAATTAAATTGAAACAAGTAGAAATGCAACTCTTCTCATTCTCAGACCTCAAAAAATAAAAAATCCTTCTCATTCAAACTTTCTCCTCAAAACCAAAAATTATTTCCTTGCAATTTGTTCTGCTATTTTTGGCTCAATCAGATCCAATTTGTTCTTCATGAGGTGAGGAGAGTTTCCGGTACAAATCGAGTTGTTAAATCAATTTGAGCTCTTCCGTTAGAGTTGCACCATGTTTCTGTTTTGTTGATCTTATTTCATCTTCTGTAGAGTTATATAAAACTAATTCAATTTGTTGATTTTATTTAATAAAAAAAGCATGTTTCTGTTTTGGTGGTGAAGAGATGACCGAAGAACTTTGAATTTAAATTTTTTTTCTGCGTTTTGGCCTATTTTGTTGGCCAATTTAATTAAAAGACTTGGCAGACACGTATGATTAAGTAGAAGCCACGTTCCCTACCCTACCGAAAAGCCGAAGTAACAAAGCACAAAAAAAAAAAAAAATAGGCCCCGTGGGTAGTGGCTGAGAAACAGCGGCGCCGCTGGAAGAAGTAAGAACCAAAACCTTCTCCGGTTTAGCAAGTGCTCGTAATTGTAATATCAAAACTGGCTTCCACAGAATCACAAAATTTCATAGACATTCGCATTTTCCAAGCTTATAATTACCTCAACACGAAAATGGTATTCTCGTACATGCGGCTTAAGCGGTTTTGTTGTCACAGTCACATGTACTATAAATACGGCCACTCACACGTTCCATTTCCACATCCAAAACATTCTCTGTACTCTACTCTCACAAACAGACATAAACATTTCAACCATGTCCAACACTGCTGGCAAGGTGATCAAGTGCAAAGGTAAACACTTCTGTTTGATTCTCCTGTTTGTGCTTTTGGTTTCTGATAATGGAAATTGGTTCGTCTGATCATGTTTAGGGTCTATCAGAAATCTGATCATGTTGTTTTTGGAGGCACACACCGCACCCTTTATTGGGTTCTCAGTTTCTGAGTTTTGATAACGATCAGAGTTCTCTTTTTTTTTTTTATCCTCTTTTCTTGTGACCCCCTATTTACTTGATAAACCCTTCTGTTAGATTCCCTAATCTGAGACCCACTGTGGTATTTTCACCCTATAATCTGTTGATGGTCTTTCCCATTAGTGATTTTTTGCTTATGATCATGACTCCACCTTTTTTTCTTCTAAGATATTATTGGGTTTTCTGTATCTGATAAGGGGGTGTCATTCATTCTGTTCTTTAGTAATGTTGGTGGGAATCGTGATGATCACTCTGTCTTTTGGTCTAAGATTTGTACCATTTTGCGATAAGTAGCTTCGTTTTGTAAATTGAACATCTAGTGGCTTGGGCTTTCTCTGGTTTTGTAACCTTTGCTTGATTGGATTTTAGGAGAATAGTAATGCGGGGAGATCTCTAAATTTGGTTAAAAACATTACTTTTATTATCTGGCAATGCAGTGAAACATCTGATAAAGAAATTTGTTTGTTTTCTTTTCTACAATTTGTTACCACACTCAAATGTCTTGGTCTTGTAGTTAATTCCTTTTGTGAGAAGTGAGAACACTGATTTTGACTATATAATTGTTGCTAATTGATGATGGCATATGTGGATTGTAGCTGCGGTAGCCTGGGAAGCTGGGAAGCCGCTGGTTATTGAGGAAGTGGAGGTGGCACCACCCCAGAAACATGAAGTACGCTTGAAGATCCTCTTTACGGCTCTATGCCACACTGATGTATACTTCTGGGAAGCAAAGGTAAATATTTAAACTTATTAAAGCTATGTCCATCAATGTTTGAACTAGGTACATTGAATTGATTTCTCAGTATGAGTTTCAGCATAATGTTTAGTTTCATATCTTGGAATCCATCAGTGAAGTTGTTCCGTTTTCAATTTATAATATGTCACTATTTATCTAATATTGTTGATGAATTTAATTATGCGATTCTAGCCTTGAAGAATATAGACGTCATATGTTGGAACTGAAACAATTTTGGTGTGTCACAGGGACAAAATCCACTGTTCCCTCGGATTTTTGGTCATGAAGCTGGAGGGTATGTGTATCTTTGAATCATAAGGCTATTTTTTAACAGGAAAATTAATACCATGCTTTTAGTTCCATTTCATACGGTATATTTACTTTTCCTTGGGATTTTTTGCTTAGAATCGTGGAAAGCGTAGTGAGGGTGTAACTGAACTCCAACCGGGAGACCATGTCCTCCCAGTGTTCACCGGAGAATGCAAGGAGTGCGCACATTGTAAGTCAGAGGAAAGCAACATGTGTGATCTCTTAAGGATTAATACCGACAGGGGTACTATGCTCAATGACGGCCAGACCCGGTTTTCCAAGGATGGAAAGCCAATTTATCACTTTGTTGGTACCTCTACATTCAGTGAATACACTGTTTCACATGTTGGTTCCGTTGCGAAGATCAACCCTGCAGCGCCTCTTGACAAAGTTTGTGTTCTTAGTTGCGGAATTTGTACAGGTACGGCTGAACAAACTTATCACATTTAATCGTTACTGTGGAACATATATCACTGGTTTATTTAGCTGTATTTCTTAGTAATGAATTGTTTTTATTCGTGCTCAAAAGGTTTTGGTGCAACTGTAAATGTTGCAAGGCCGAAAAAGGGTTCATCTGTTGCCATTTTCGGATTGGGTGCTGTTGGTCTTGCTGTAAGTTATTCTTATTTCTTCTCTATTCCATTTCTTCAGCTATTTAGAACTATTCTGATGATCTTTTTGATGCAATTTAGGCTGCGGAAGGTGCAAGGGTTTCTGGGGCTTCAAGGATCATTGGAGTTGATCTGAACTCCAACCGATTTGAGGAAGGTATAGACAATGCCTGCTCATGTTCAGGACTCTGCTTCATATCATGTTAAAAGAATGTTCATTTACAATATGTCATTTTTCTGACAGCGAAGAAGTTTGGGGTGAATGAATTTGTGAACCCAAAAGATCATAACAAACCTGTTCAGGAGGTGAGTACAGACAATTTTTCTATGTTTGTATTTCTTGCTAGTTGATTATCCCAGCATTTGCATTTATCTCATTTCTCGGTTGGGACTACTCAGTTGTCCTTTTGCACTTCAGAATGAGTATTTTCTTATTTCATTGCACTGCACACCGTAAAAGATCACTCCACTCTATAAGACCTGTTGAGGACTTGACTTGAAAATTCAGTTTTGCATCGATATATTTATACTACTCAGTTTACTGTATCAAATACATAATGACTCCTCAATTGGACTTGAAGTCGGTGGTGATTACTGTATAACAGAGACTAATAGTTCAGTTTTGACATAAAGGTGATAGCTGAGATGACCAATGGTGGAGTTGATAGGAGTGTTGAGTGCACTGGAAGCATCCAGGCTATGATCTCTGCCTTTGAATGTGTTCATGATGTAAGCATCTATTTAATGCTTGCATGTTCTTGTTGATTGGTTGCTCTTGACGTTTAACATTGTAACTTATTTTCTTTTGTCCAAATTTAGGGTTGGGGAGTTGCTGTACTTGTTGGAGTGCCAAGCAAAGACGATGCATTCAAAACCCATCCGATGAACTTCTTGAATGAGAGGACTCTGAAGGGTACTTTCTATGGTAACTACAAGCCCCGCACAGATCTACCTGGTGTTGTGGAGAAGTACATGAACAAGGTAACCGCACTTTCTTTCAGACGTCCATTCTACAACTGGCTTCATGCTAGCTCTGATGGGTTCTTAGATACGAGTAGAAAACATTAATTTGACATGGGAATTAATTTGGTCTGCAGGAGATGGAATTGGACAAATTTATCACTCACTCTGTTCCTTTCTCTGAGATCAACAAGGCATTTGAGTACATGCTGGCAGGACAGGGAATCCGGTGCATCATCCGCATGGAGCATTAGAGCAGTTCTACTCGTTTTTATGTTAATCGAAAGAGTTTGTGTGTGTGTGGAGAAAAAGAATAATTTGGTTACAGGAATTTCAAGACTTGTGCAAAGAGACGAATTTGCAATTTGAGTCTGATCGGTCTTTCCTTTAAATATTATATGGTTAATGAAAAGTTGTATAATGTTCTACATGCCTGTTCCATTCTCTCTACGATTGTGCTACATATCGCATTGTCATGGTACTCTTCATTGATTACAACACTCACACTATCATTCTATCTTAACTAAATTTTAAACTTTTTTTTTTTTTCAAATTCGACCATACATTTCTTCTATCTTTTTCATTCCATCTCTACTCCCAATAATTCTAAGGTCCACCATTATCATTACTTCAAAATCTATCATATTTTAAGTTTAATCACCATCTAACCTACACCATCACTCACATACCTTTTTTCCTTGGTTTTGAGATCTAATACTACTCTCATTCTCCACATCCATGCTTCTTATAAGGTTAGACTTATAGCTGCTCCCTTTTGATTCTAATAATAATTTCACACATCTCTCTCCATCTATTTAAGCATCTCATCTCCCTACAAGCAAGATGATCACACATACTTAGTCATTACATTTTTTTTTTATCTTTATTCTATACACAATCCACTAGCATCTCCTCCACAAACCTTCATCACCACCACCTTCAATCCATAATCTCTATTACCATCGCCACCAAATTCATCATCTTTTCCATCTACCCATTCCATTTCATATACATTAAGTATCATTCAATCATCTCTACATCATACTCCACAATCAAGCAAGGAGAATGAAGAAGAGTCTAGAATCACTTGAAGAATCATCATCACCGTCACCATTAGCACCATGTCAATGTCTTCATGAGTTCATCTATGCCATCCTCAACTTGATCATCACTAGTCATTTCTCTATCCCTATTTTTTAGTTTGATGTTCATAAACATGTCGGATCTTATGTATTTGATTATGATTGAGTAGTTAGTTTGTTGGGGTTGGGGTTAAGGTTGAATGCCTTAACCAATCTTGTATGACATTGATGTAAATATTATGTTTGATGCACTTTGCATTAGTACCTTAACATGCTAATTCAAGAGTTGATTGTTTATGCTTAAACTTTCAATTTGGGTATGAATATTTGCCATAATATGAGAAACAAATAGAGCTTGATTAACCTTGGTTGTTTAAAGCATGGTAGCATATCATATGTGCATGTTAGGGTTGTAAACTACAATCACTTAAAGATAAGCATGGTTGGTTTGCATAATCTCTTCATCTCCAAGCTTTTTGCACTTAGGTAAATGCATTAGATACCTAATTGGATTGAAATGCATGACTTAAGTAGTTAAGTTACACCTGAGAGGGGTTGCTTGATATCATTAAAGGAGCATGTCTCTTGTCATATCCAAGAGGGATGCAAGGAGAGAAATTGGCTAATTAAAATGACATCATTCACTATAGAAGCATCATTGTTTGCAAGAAAGGCTAGATGTGAAAATCTTGTCCTAATCCCATCTATTTTAGTACATCTACTTTAGCTTAGCCTAGTTTACATTTCAAGTATTCATTTAATTCTTTCCGAATCAAATCATCTCCAAAGCCAAAATCAATTCACTACTCCACCTTGCATATAATCACCATGAATTTTTGTTCACTTGTGAGCCCTTGTTTGTGATTTGTACATTTGCATATTCATCTATCATCCTTTAGGTTTCTCTAGCTAGAGTGAGTTTTCCAATCTCTTGAGTATGATATACCCTACAATATAACTTGTCCCTTATATTTGAGGGTGGCTATTTGACTAATAACACTAAGCTAGTAAGCTTGATCCTTCTACTTTCTTCAATAAAAGTAGTGAATTTTAATAGTGTATTTATTTCTTTTTGCTTTTAAAATTATTTTGAGTTTTAATATTTTTTAGTAATTGGACCAAAATAGCTTTCCTTTTACTCTAATTAAGTTTATCTTATTTCAAAGCGATGCTCTCGTCTCTGACTCCCGCAAGGGAGGTGTCTCAACGACGACTATTTTCAGGTGGTTGCGATCTTGTGCTGTTGACTGCGACGGGTGTCCTTTCACCTTTCTCTAGTCTGATTCTTGGTGTTGTTGGCGGGACCTACTCGACGGGGCTTCTTGTTCCTAGGCTACTGTCTAATTCTTCTAGTTGCTGGCGCTAACTGTGGTGATGGTGGGTCTGGGGCCGATCTGAGTTTGGATAAGTTTGCTAGTGATGTTGATCCTTTGGAGAGAATGGATGCAAGGGTGGGTATCAGTGTACGACTTGAGGATGCTTATATGGACATGGTTATTACTAAATTTCACCTCTTTTATTTTTTTACATATATAATAATAATAATAATAATTTTAATAAATAAATGTTAACTATATCTGAATGTGAGTGACATTACACATAATAATTTATTTTGAAAGTAAAAAGCCAAAGTATTAAGCCAAGGCACTAGAACTGTCGGTAGAGCCACGGTCGGCCGTCGGAGGAAAATGACTGGGAAACTTACACAAAAACAGGTCGTCACTCGTCAGTAACTAGTTTTGAGAAGAAACCACCAGTATTCAAATTGCTTCTATTATAATCTTGTTATGAGTCAAAAGCTAGGGAAGTTTTACTTAAAATTAGTTGTTAATTACACCAAAGCTTCTGATGCTCCAGTATGGCTTCATGATTACGTGATTGTTTTCCTGTGGATGATAAAGATGGATTTGGATACTGATAGAATTATTAAAGTCTAAAAGATGCTGTCTCCAGTCTCCACTGATACAGGAGATGACTTGGTGAGATTAATTGGATCACCTGATCAACCTCACAAATTTATTTCAACACAAGTCCAGGAGCAAAATTAGTCATGATGCTTATGAGCCCTCTTGTCATTAGAATAATTGAATAAATTTTGTAATAAAGAGGTTAACTGATTTTAAATTTAGATCGTTGATGGTTTTAGACTTTTAGTTGAGGTGTTATTTGATTCAGCTGGTTTTAGAAAAGGCCTATTCCTTTCTGACATAAACAAAAATACAAAATGATAGAAACGGAAACAGCTTGGCAGTTTACCAGTTTGGGACCATCCCTGTGATATGGAGCTGGTTTCGACTTGGTCACTAACATAAGGGCCACAATATGAGCTGCAAACTCTATTTGAAGGTGTAGATAATTGATTTCTTAGTCAAATTGGGCTCATTAATTCTAGAAGAAAATAATGAAGTAAATAAATTAAGGATAGATTTCATTTTACCTTCATGAATTTTATAATAATTTATGAGTTTTGTTATTAACGCACTTTAAATCTCTATTGACTTACCTTTTTGATTTTTTTATTCTTCAAATTCACAATTATTATTAGTAAAATGTCTTAACTAACCATCTTTTGCAATTTTCTATCCCATTCTCTAATACAAGTTTTTTTTATTTTTATTTTTTATTTATTTATTTATTTTTTAAATAAATAGAGGATTAGGCGATATTAGCTCCTCTGTGAAAGCCAATTTGGGACGTCAAACGCCCACCCACAATCCCGAAGGAAAGGGGGCTATCACAACCGGGAACCCACCGCCCGTCCCTCCATTTAGATTTATTGAAAAGAAGAAAAAACAGTACAAATAGGGGAAGGGGGACCAAACCAAAACCTTCCCAAGAGCAAATAAAAAAAAAAAAGAAACCCATAGTCAAAGGGTGCAAAACAAAAAGGAAATAGTAAAACTAGCCAAAACTAGTGCACGGAGTGCATGGCCAGCCTTTGTGCACCAGCATTTGCTGCATCCTCATCAACATGACAAAGGTGCAGTTTGATCAAAACCAAGAGCTGCAGGTTGGAGCATCTCGTCCGTAGCAAATAGCAGCTAAGCATGACGAAAGTAAGGAAAACCCAGAGAGTCCATACGTAGGAATGGAATAATTTCAACAGGAGGGGAAGTGTGCCAAACCAAAGATGGTGAAGACAAAACCAGATTAGCCAGCCTATCGGCGACAGTGTTCCCTTCTCGAAGAACATGAGAAGAAAAGAAAGACATTACACGAGTTCTAGCCACACAATTAAGCCACGGGATGCGCAACTGCCACGGGGGGACAAAAGATGGTTTAGAGAAACATTCAACCACACTAGTAGAGTCACATTCGAGCCACACACAATGCCAACCTAGCTGAAAAGCCAATTCAACCCCAATAATTACCGCCATGAGCTCTGAAAAGAAAGCATTATGATGTCCAAGGCTCGTGCTAAAACCTCCAATGAAACGACCTTGACAATCCCGAAAAACACCCCCAGAAGCTGCAGGACCTGGATTTCCTTTAGCAAGACCATCAGTATTGAGCTTAATCCACAGAGAAATAGGAGGGTGCCACAGAACAAGCCGATTTTCTTTTCGGTTTTAGCGGTTGGTGTCACACCCAATGCAAGAAGCAATTGGGCATCTAAGGCTCCATTGGTGTCACCAGGCGTGTAAGGAGCAACAAATTGAAGCCAAGCTTTAATAGATCGGAAGACACGCATAAGAGACGGTTTTTTGTTCTCAAACCGTAACTTATTACGAGACTTCCAAATAGCCATAATTACATACAAGCCTCCTGCAAGCCAAAGATTTTTCAATTGAGTAGAGAAGGGCTTGTGAGTGAAAGCATTCCAAAGATCTAGCAAAAGAGCCATTGGATGGCAAGGAACAACCAAAGCAGCAAGCCAACCATTGCCAAACATGTTGAGCAAAAGAGCAATTGAAAAAGAGATGAGTCTGATCCTCTGTAAAACCAAAATTACAAAGCTGACAAACAGACACCATAGGAATACCTCTCTTTTGAAGCTGATCATCCGTTGGCAATTTATGATGAAATAAGCGCCAAGCTAGCAAAGAATAGCGTGGAGGAATATAGTTACGCCACACTGAAGAAACCCATGTCGGCGATAAAAATTTTGGACGTAACTGTTCATAGGAAAAGGAAAAAGAAAGAGTCCCATTACCAGAATGCTCCCAAACAAGAGAATCACTAATAGGTTCCAAAGGGAGGGGGACTAGCATGATCTCTTTAGCCAAATCTGGGAAGGCTTGACAAAATCGAGCTGGCAAAGCCCAACCTTGATCTGAGATAAAGGAAGCAATAGTAGATGTCAAATGAGTAGAATAAGTCGTAGCATGAAGCTTATCAACAATGGCTATATCAAGCCATTTTTCAGTCCAAAATCGAACTAATTGTCCATCCCCAATGAGCCATTTGGAATTTTGAAACAATAGGGAAAGATAAACTTTTAACCCATGCCAAATTGAAGAACCAAAATATCTAATCTTCAGATGATGGAAGATCGAGAATCGGCGACGGGCAAAAATACTCCATGCTGAATTAACTGTTAGAACACGCCACCCCATAGTAAGAAGCGCTGTAGAGTTAAGAGTTTTCAGATGTCGAAGACCAAGCCCAGCTTCATTCTTTGGTGCACAAATTTGATTCCAGGAAACAGTGACAAGCTTTTTAATAGCTATGTTCCCAGACCATATGAAATTGCGAGCACAAGCTGATAAGCATTTAATGAGTGATGACGGCCATAGATAAGTAGAGAAACTATGAAGAAGCATACTTTGAAAAACATCATGAACTAATTGAACACGCCCAGCCATAGATAGAAGTTTCCCAGTCCAACCCACAAGGCGAGCTTTTGCTTTATCTGCCAGAGCTTGAAGATGTAACCGACAAGGCTTACCTTTGAAAATTGGGACACCCAAATAAGTGAATGGGGCACTTCCACATTTAAAGCCCAATATACGGTGTATTGGCCTACGGCGATGAGCATAGGAATCTCCCAAATGAAAAGTACTCTTTTCTTTATTTACTAGTTGCCCAGAAGCCTGACCATAACTCTCTAAAAAAGATTGCAGACAAGTGAGAGAAGAGATATCCCTGCGGCAAAATATAAAGAGATCATCTGCATATAAGACATGAGTGAGGGAGCAATCTCGAGGAAGGGATATAGGTTTCACACGCCGAGAAGCAAACAGAGAGGAAAGTCCTCTGCTCAGCGCCTCCTCAGCGATACAGAATAAAAGTGGGGATAAAGGGTTCCCTTGCCTTACTCCTCTAGCACAAGGGAAATAACCTTTTGGAGAACCATTAATCATAACTGACAATCTTGCTGAATTAAGGATGGTATTGACATAATTCATGAAGTTTGGCGAAAAACCAAATTGATGGAGAACCTGAAATAAGAACTGCCAATTTAGGGTATCAAAAGCTTTAGCAATATCAACCTTGATACCCACATTACCACCTCTAGTTTTCTTGTCCAATAAATTGAAACCCTCAGAGACCAGGCCAATACAATCAGAAATACAACGTCCCGGCAGAAATGCAGATTGATTAGCTGAGATAATATGTGAGGCAATAGGGCCCAATCGATCAGCCAAAATTTTTGGTATAATCTTGAAAAGAAAATTCGCCAAGGCAATTGGCCGAAATTGGGAAATTAAGTTTGCACCTTCCACTTTTGGAAGAAGTACAATAAAATTAGAATTAGCATTCGGGTACAACCAGTTATGCTGAAAGAAATATTGCACAAAAGCTACAACATCTGCGCCAACAATATCCCAACAATTATGATAGAAAGCACCTGGAAACCCATCAGGACCTGGGGAACTGGAGGGATTCATGGAGAAAACAGTACGTTTAATCTCATCTGGAGACGGCATAGCTGTAAGCATAGCATTTTCTTCACCTGTAATTAAGGTAGGAATAATATTACATATCTCATCAATTCCCATAGGAGGCGTACCTGGGCCATATAATGATTGGTAAAAGGTTACAACATGATTGGATATGTCTTCCAAGTTAGTTAGAAGAGAATGACCATCATGAAGACAATTTATGCAAGCTCTGGCGGTCTTGTTTCTAGCATAGACATGAAAGAAAGAGGTGCATTTGTCCCCATCTGTAAGCCACTTAACCTTGGCCCTATCCCTCCAAAATGCTTCTTGACGCCGAGTTGCATCAAGCACTGCTGTTTTGGCCTCGACTTCAGCTACAAAAAGATGTTCAGAAAACCCATTTGAAGAAATAGTTTGTTGAATATCAACTAGCTTGGCTCGAGCTTCTTCCAAAAATCTATGAACATTCCCAAAGACACTGAAATTCCAATGCTTGAGGCATAGCTTCAAAGCTTTAAGCTTTTGCAGAGTGACATACATTGGGCAACCAGCAGGAGTAGTAGTTCTCCAACAATTCGCTACAAGGTCCTGAAAAGAAGGATGAAGAAGCCACATTGATTGAAATTTGAAGGGCTTTGGTCCCCCAATAAAATTCCTATTAGCTGAGAACAAAAGAGCATTATGATCTGAAACCACTCGTGGAAGTACAATGCAACTTGTTAACTGCCAGGACTCATTCCAGCAAGTATCACATAAAGCACGATCAAGGCGGCGTTCAATATGACTTCACCCACGACCCCTAGCCAACGTAAAGAAAGCCCCTGAAGTCTCCATATGAGAAAAATCACAAAGCTCAGTGACACTTCTGAAATCCTCACAAGATGAACGAATAGGAGGCTGCCCACCCAAGCATTCATGGGCACCTAAAACTGCGTTAAAGTCCCCAATCACCATCCAAGGAACAGATGTATTCTGCCGAAGATGCAATAAATCTTACCAAAGCATTTTACGCTTTAGAGCCGTAGTAGCAGCATAAATAAAAGAAAACTGAGATAGTACCCCCTCCATGTTGACTTGAATAGTAATCTGTTGCTCAGAAGAGAGAATTATTGAAGAAGTAGAAATATGTGATGTTCCCAGGAGCCAGATATTAGGAAAAAGATTGCCCCGTACATTCATAGAAATAAGCCGTAAATTTAAAGAATCCCAATAAGAAGTGGGAATCATGTCAAAAGAAATCATCGGTTCTGAAATACATACCAGGTCGGGATGATACTGACCACAGATATTTGAAAGTTCATTACGGGAATCAGAATTACCAATTCCCCTTATATTCCAATAAAGAAGCTTCATCAGAGCTTTTGACACTACTACATATATAACCTTTAATGACATTATTAATATGGCGTTTTGAGTAAAACGTCATAAAAAGTGTGTACAGATGACGTTTTTCCAGAAAACGTCATGAAAGACAGTCCATAAGAAAAAAATAAGGGTTTTTGTCCATTTACACCATTTTTAGAGATATTTTTCGCACTTACCCCACTAAGTTTTTTTAATTCTCTTTTACCCAAAACACTCTAAAGAGGTCTTCCCTAATACCCCATTAAGATTTTTTTTTTGTTTTTATTATTTTTTTAATACCATTTTACCCTCACCTTTATTACTTAGAGAGAGAGAGAGAGAGAGAGAGAGAATGGAAGAGAGAGAAACCATAGGGGACTTCGCCGGAGTCCGATCACCGGCAACCGGATTCCGGTCACCGGCCGCCGGATTCCGGCCAATTTTCGCCGGAATCCGGTCACCGGCCGCCGGATTCCAATCACCGGCTACCACCCACCGGAAAGTTTTTTTGCCCCCAATAGACGTCTATTGCCCCCTAATAGACGTCTATTGCCTCCCAATAGACGATTATCAGCCATGTATTGCCCCCCAATAGACGACTATCAGCCATGTATTGCCCCCCAATAGATGACTATCAGCCATGTATTGCCCCCCAATAAAGGGGTAATAGACGTCTATCAACCATGTATTGTCTCCCAATAGACGTCTATTAACCATGTATTGCCTCCCAATAGACGTCTATTGCCCCCCAATAGATGTCTATTACCCCCCAATAGACGCTTTAACAGATGTCTATTGCCCCAATAGAACTTTTTTTTCTTCATTTTTTCTTTCTATCCGGGCATTCTGCACCATTTTACCCAAAAAAAAAACAGAGAAATTGATTGATTCACCCAATGAAAAGTTCTGGGCTCCCATGTCCTCTTCTCCATTCCTCTTCTACTTTTTGCTTGCATAATTTATCAAGTACCAATAGTAACACCATCATAAGTGATGGTCCCACCGCCATAGCTGTTTCAGTGGTTGGAAACTTGGAACCATTAACCATAGCACTAACTGGAAAATTGGAACCATTAACCATTTGCCCATTCCTATGTGAGACCCATAGCAGATGCCGCGAAAGCTGGGAATGAAACCACGATCACACCCAAACTCAATATTGGGAATGAAACCATAAAACACTTCTTGACATTCACTGTAAATCATAAAAATAAATCAATTCTTAGTGGAATACTAGTTTGGAGTTTGAAATCGCAAAGTTGAGGAATTGCAGAAAATGAGCTTGAGTCTAGAGCGACCCAAAACACTATACATTAGATTGATAAACGAGCTCTTACCCCAGACCAACTCCGGTGACGGCGGCAACGACAAAGGCAAGCGGGTCGGATCCGTCTCCAATTCCAGCTACTCCGCCGTGGTCATCGAGGACAGATCAGACGTCGATGAAGCCGACGACATGGAAGGGAGGGTGGGAGAGAGAGAGAGAGACCAACTTCGGCGACGACGACGGCGACAAAGGCAAGCGGGTCAGATTCGTGTCCATTTCCAGCTACTCCATGGTCATCGAGAGGACAGATCAGACGCCGACGAAGCCGGTGTCATGGAGAAGAGAGAGAGAGTCTGAGAGATTGACAGGGAGAGTGGCACGACGTAATTTTTTAATTGAATTGTGTTTAAAATAGACATTTTGCCTTAAATAGGGTAAGTGAGAATATTAATTTGTTGGTGGGGTGATGGGGAGTGTTTTCTTTACGAATGGGGCTATGGGTCAAGGTCCCAAAAAATAATGGTACCGCAATAGTTTAAAGGCATTTTCTAAACGCCGTTGAATATTTTGTCTTTCAATGACGTTTTGTATGAACGCCATTAAGTTTATGACGTTTACCAAATGCCATGAATGATAAAGCAATGACGTTTTTGTAGTAAACGCCATATGCCAGTTTGTACATTTACTCGATCTATTTCTTTCTCAATTTTAGACTCCGCCTTCTTATTCTCTCTTCTCTCTCTCCTAACTCTCGAAAAGGAAAACCCAGACCCCAAACACTGAAATCCGAATTTCAACTTCTTCGTCATCTGGATCCTTCTCAATCCCGCTCCATTCCTTCTTAATCCCCAGCCCAAAACCTCAATACCCAAAACAAAAACCCTAACTCAGCCCCATATATCTCCCATCTCGTATTTCTTTAGAATTTGGCTTTATCAGTTCATGTTCTCTGTTTGTGAATTTGAAGACTTGGTTAATTGAGGTCTGACTCCATTTCATGACAGATTACCTGAGAAGTAGATCAAATCTTGGTTTGCAAATCCCCAATCTGAGCATGACTCTTAACATTCTCGCCACTCTGGTTTGCCTTGTTTTGGACAGGTACTTTTATTTTTGTGTTGTTTACTAGTTGATTTATTATATCTTGGGTTGTTACTTTGTGCATTTGGATTTATATTTGCGATGGATTTCAGGGAAATTGAGCTTAATTTTTGTCAAATTGCAGTTTCGAAATGTGATTCTGTTAAGGATTTCGATGGGTTCCAGGTTCAGACAATTTTCAGGTTGTAGAGGTTTTGATTTTGAGTATATTTGGTTTTGGGTATACCGTATTTTAAGGTAAATTTTTCCCATTCTGTATCAGTATTGACTTTGCAAAATGTTGGGCTGGACAAATTCATGTAGCATTGTAAATGCTTGTAAGTTTCTTTGGATTATGAATTGGAAATCTAGCATGCATGAACCGTAAATGTTGTGTGGTTGCATGCTGAAT
This sequence comes from Rosa lucieae, assembly GCA_024704745.1. NCBI lineage: Eukaryota > Viridiplantae > Streptophyta > Magnoliopsida > Rosales > Rosaceae > Rosa > Rosa lucieae. The sequence goes on from CM045497.1 coordinate 37,914,696, forward strand.
AACTTGAGCTGGAGATGGGTATTGTGTAAGGTTTGGTTTTTATTGCTTCTGCACTTGAAAACCAATTGTTGTCAATAGGCCTTAAGTTAGGAACTTGGGTTTATTCCGTTACCTTTATTACAGTTTATATGGTTATGCTAATGGTGGCTTTATTATGCTGATAATTTGTCTAATCTCCTGTATAACAGGTATAACATTTTATTGAAATTTGTTGATCATATTGTTCTTGATGCATGTACAAAATCATTGAATAAAAACTCTATTTTGATGATGGGTTTTCATTTAATTGGTTCCTGGCTTCATTTCCTATTTACTGCAGATTTCAAAATTATCTAGGCTACATTTGATGTGGGAAACCCCAAATGATTAGTTTTGGGCAACAAAGGACCCTCCACTTCTCTGTGTATGTTTCCCCTTCCCTAGTGGTCTATCTCAATGTGAGTGAGGTGAACATCTCATATTATTGCTTTAGCTTCAGCATTCTTTGTTCATACAATATATATCTGCAATTTGAAGCCAATTAACTTCAAGCAAAACCATGATTGTAGTAGATTGGACGTTGGTTTACAATTGGTTTCATCAATTTTTTTTCGAATAGCACATGTTAAGACTGCATGTTTTCTTTGTAATTTTTTCTTCGGGTTTTTGTTGGAATAGAACATATTAAGACTACAAGTATTAGGATTAAAAGTGTTTATCTTTGAAAATTGATGGTCAGGAATTCAGAAGCTTATAAGAATTCAAGCTGCAAATAAGGAAAGGATATGTACCTATTCATGTAATTCAAAGCTGAATATGTACCTATTCACTATAGTATCAGTGCTTATTGTCATTTACTGTTCAATTAGGATGATTAGGACTGGGAAGGATCGAGTTCAATTACTGCACACCATGTGTTTGAAGTTATGGCTCAAAGACAGACCAGTGGGCTATTCCATGATTTTCGAAAAACCTATACTTCTTTTTTTACTCTCAGTTTTTGACAACTTAAAATAGACTCTTCAATGATCATTTTGAGCTTGGTTTCATGAAAAATGGAGTTAAAATGAAATACTTATGCAATTTTGAAATTACTGCACTGTTTCAGGATTTCTGCAGAAACAGTATTTTCTGCTACTTTGGATTCTTATTTGACCACTCATTTGAACTGCGAATGACCTGAAATTTTGCAAAATAGTAGCTTTACATGTCTACTTCAAATCTTGAGAGTTTTGCATGAAGTCACTGAAAGAGTAGTTGTTGATGAATTTTTCTTTCGCTATCAGTCTTCTGAAAACTTTTCAAATTTGCAGCAACCTTGTTACGAAACAATCTGTTTAAAAGGCTTTCACACCTTTGTCAGTCCTTGAATTTTAGTATGTTAAAATAGACTGAATATTAACATTCTTATCTGGATTTCTTGTTAACACTTTAGCATGTTTGTAGAGAAAACAACAACCATGGGTCTAGAAGAATGCTATTCACATTGATATGTAAGTCTAATATCATGAGTTGAAATATCGTGTTAATCTTGTTTGATAAAGCTCTTTTTCTAAAGATGTTATTTGTTATTCTTTAGATTAGCTCTTTCTATATGTGCTTCTTACGTGCTTGTTTCTCTGTTTTCATGTTTTTCAGCATGATTAATATGATCCTTTCTCATTGAATGGCATTTGATACGTAGCCATATCTATACATATTTGCTTGTTTACTTATATGATGATTTTGATATGAAATCATACAATTCTGTGTAGTCGAGGAATAGAAGTGTATAATGAAATAATGCATTTAATTTTTTTGTTGGGTGACTAACTCTGCATTTTTCTTGATACAGGTTGTTGATGATGTACATCCTTTAACAATATATGATTCCTGAATAAGTGAAGATTGTCTGAGGTTGGCTCTTATCATTTTTGTTACTGGTATTCATTATTAACACTTATAAATATTCTGGACATATACTTTTAAGACAATACTTTGGACTTATGAAATAACAGTGCATGTAACCTCTTATTTAGCTTTACTTGTAACCTCTTATTTAGCTTTACTTTTGACAAGTTCTGTAATTCTTCTCTTTTATCATTTTTGCAGTTCAGAGAATGACTTGCATGCAGCCATGATGGAATTGATATAGATAATAACGCAGCAGTTGCTAATCTCCATCACTTCCATATACTGTGGTTTAGCTACCCTTCTGTTCTATTCTTTATCTTAGCTAACAGATGTGTGAATTTGTAGAGGAACAATAAAATTTGCATTATGGAGTATTGTAGAGTGGGTATTTTATCTTTTATTAATTCAAATGTACATAGCATTAGAATTTTGTCATTGTAATGTGTAATATTTTTTTATCAATAGGACAATTGATTTTTTGCAATTAATCAAAACATCAATATATATAATTTTTTTTTTTTTTTTAAACTGAAGAAAAATTTATGGTGTTTCTAAAATGCCATGGAATACATTTGATGGCGTTTTGAAAACGCCATAGAATACATTTGATAGCGTTTTGGAAATGCCATGGAATTAATTTTAATGGCGTTTTGAAAACGCCATGGAATACATTTGATGACGTTTTGGAAACGCCATGGAATACATTTGATGGCGTTTTGGAAACGCCATGTAATACATTTGATGGCGTTTTGGAAACGCCATCAATCTGTTTAGGAAAAGACGGCACCGGTATTTACGGCGTCTGGGGATGGCGTTGAAAAACGCCATGAAATACATTTAATGACGTTTTTCAAACGCCATTAATGTATTTCTCTGTAGTAGTGTGAGGCTTATGACGAACCCGGGAAGGGTAAGGAGTAGTTCTAGTACTAGAAGCGAAAGTCATTTTCTTCAACTGCTTTGCCTGAGCTTTTTGCTGTGACTTTGTCAAAACAGGAATAAAACCATCAACATCTTCTCCATTAACAAACCAAGCCACTACATCCACTTCTAATGCTGCTCTAGAATCCTGTGGACCAAAGCCCGGGGGCGGGCTTATAGGAGCAACAGTATTAGCCTCACATTCTTCATCCAAAATCTCATTCCAAGACCGGTTAGGAGTATTTCTGCCATTAAAATCATCACCACAATCATCTGACTGAACATCCTCCCCCACTCCGTCAATAGGGTTGTCATTCTCCATCATCACCTGATCAGTAATATGGTCAATATATTCAGAAGCTGCACCTTCCACAATATTATTCACACAGTTTATAATAGCTAAATCGTCCTCAGCTTGGGAAGACTGCTCAATATGAACCTCATGAATACTAGTGTTACTCTTCTCAACATTAGGTTCATGAGGATGAACAACCGGAGCCGTTGGAGAAAGGTTCCGCTGTCCACTTTGTTCAGTCTCGTGGGCCACCAATTGTTGAGTGGGATGGCCAGGCACATTTAAATCCTTGTGTTGAAGCCCACTCTCCAGAGCTTCATTAACTTGCTGCACAACTGGCACATGCACAGTCTCTTTGCTCTTAACTCTGTATTCGTGACGAACTTCTTTACGTTGATGCACCGTCTTTTTAATCGGATTCCCAGTTGGCTTCAAATGCCGGCAAACCCGTCGCTCATGACCGATGAGGCCACAATGATTGCATTGTGGAGGAAGGTTTTCATACTCAATACCAACAGGGAAGCAATGGATATCTCTTTCCACAGTAATGGAATTTGGGAGGGTACCCAAAAGATCGACATCCACCAAAACCCTTGCATAGTACCCAAAATGCTACTCCTTCGTCGCTGCATCTAATTGTAGTGGAGTACCAACCCCATGAGAAATTTCAAGAATATAATGGTGATGCCAGTACTCTTGACTTAGACCCGAAATACGAATCCAGATTTGGGCATGAGTTTGAGGGAGAACCTCCCCTGGCTTGAAATCTGGTTTCCACTGTGACAAACGAACTATCCCTGACTCCAGCGTACATGTCCCACCACCCCATGCCTTGTGCATATCAACCTCAGAGTTAAAATGAATGTCGAAGTATCCTTTGCCGATGGGGACCAAACGCCAGGGTCCTATTGGCTGCCAAAGCGATTGTAAAGAAAGCTTTAAAGTTTCAGTCTTCATCGGTGGTGATCCCTTACGCAAAATAAGACGACCAATGAGATTAGTACGACAAGCCCTCAACTGCTCTTGATAAATCTGCTCATTAATCTTGACGTACACTATTTCTCCACGGATGGTCGGTGCAGCAAGCGTATTAATTGGAATATGAGTTTCATCACACCCTGCAACAATTGACGCAAAGGTTTTTGGCTTTTGAGGTTTTGGTGCAGGAGCAATGCATTCGGACTCCTTGTCAGACAAAGGGCCTAAGAAAGCCCAAGGGCAGACCACCTGAGATTCACCCATGGCGGTCAGAACCGCGGAGGCGCCGCTGCTGCCAACCCTAAACCCTAGGAAACACTATCATACCACGGCCACCTACTAGCTAGACTTCCATGTGTGTAATCCAATTTCAATTTCAGCACTTTTCTTTCATTACTGATCTTCAAACCAAAATCCCTCAAATCCAAAAGATATGTTATGCTATCGAACTTCATTTTTATTTTTGGTCAATCACTCATTCATAGTTTCATACATTGTTTTACCCTAATTCTTTTGCTTCCACAAAATTTGATCAATGAAAAATGAATGAGTAATTGACCAAAACCGAAAATGAACAAGTGCAATAGCATTGTGCATGTCTTTTGAATTTGAGAAATTTTGGTGTGAAGATCGGTTGAATTTGTATTAGACAATAAGAAAGAAAATTGCAAAAGATGGTTAATTAAGACATTTTACCAACAATAAATGTAAATTTAAAGAAAAGAAATGAGCAGTGTGTGAATAGAGATTTAAGGTGTGTTAATAACAACATCCTAATTTATCGGATCTAAATTCAGTAGAAGAAAATAATGAAGTAAATGAATTAAGGGTAAATTCCATTTAACCTTTATGAATTCTATATCCTAAATTATTTGTGGCTTAGGTGTCTTCATACTTATCAATTTTAATCAATCTTGTCCAGCTTTTAATATTTTTGTCAACTATTAGAGCATCTTTAGCCGACTCTCTATTTTAACTTCTTAGCTATTTTGGAGAGTATGTTTAACTTTTTATTAATTTTAGCAGTTGCACTAGACTCCTAAGTGGCTCTCTATTATAACTTTTAGCTATCTCGCTCCTAAATATAGAGAGCGGGATGAGGCTCTCTATACTTTAAAACATTCATTTTAAGTTATTTAATGTAATTTATAAATACATTTAAACTATTTAATATTCGTTTAAAAAATAATATAAATTCAAAACTAGTTAAAATAGAGAGCATTGATGCATAAGTAATTCTAAAGTGGCTAGCAAAAATAACTTTTTAGTTACTTTAGTTAAAATTTAACTCAAAAATGGCTAGCATTGCTAAAGGTGTTCTTATGAGATATATATTCAAATTTTCAGAACTTACTGTATAATTTTGCATGCAGCGTTAGTAAATCAGCATCATACAAGGGAGCCCACTAGAGCCACTTATACAAGTGTAAATTGACGGAAAAATTAATGATTGGATAATATTAATTAAAATTAGAGAGTAAACTTGTACATATGATGAAACTAGAAGTGCAGACGCATAGCTAGTTTAAAGTGTAAAGAATAGTGAGGTAAAACAAAATTAGCCCATAAATTAATTTCTCCATTATTGGATCTAAATCTAAAAAGCAGTTGAACATTACTTTTACTACATAATTAATTGAACCAATGAAAATACTCATCATTTTATTTGCTCGGGACTCCGGAAGATGTCAATTATTCAAATGAGTGAAATTACACACAGTAACTCATTTTCATGAGCTCTATAGAAAAAGTTATTACCTAAGTATTTCACCTATAATTAGTTATTATTGGGACTTTTGAAAATGAAAATTATATATATTTAGAATGGATAGAAGTAAATAGATTGAACTCTACACTTATTTCTTTTTGCAACTATTCTAGTGAGAGCGCACGGTGTTCACCACCCCTGCTCCATATTCTTGTGAAAAGTATCTAACATCAAGAATATTAGGAGAAGTTACAAGGTCCTCAAGCTTGTGTTTACTCTCTCTCTCGAGGAGGATGCCTATGATGCTTACCAAAAAAGAAGTTTATGGGGCGCTCTGCAAACAAACTAAAATTAAGTCACTTTTTAAAACAAACATATTGCTTAAGTAGAAACATTTCTGGTTTAAAGCCATGCACGTTCATACTAGCCTATGTTTTGATGTGATCAAGAGATTCTGGGACAGCCCACCCAATAGTTTATTATTGTGGTCACCTAACAAGTTGTTGTTGTTTGGTCAATTTGGCTAAACCAATTGTCCAATTTTGTGTCGTTGTTGGATCCATTAATATTATAGTCTCTCATTCGTGGGGATGTTTATTTTTAATCTTGCAGTTTGTTGTCATGTTATGGCAGTGAGTTAGTCAAAGGGTGACACTGAAATGATCAAAAGACACTTCAACAAATGCGACTGTTGTGTGAGAAAAAGCGACATAGATGTTGAATTGCAAGAAGCTCTTCCTAAGTGAACCAAACATAATGCAGATGGTGTGGCAAGATTGTTGATCTTGAACATTTTGGCCTTGTTCTTAGTATGCGCATCAGGACACACACTTGCATAGAATCTTGTGAATGTTGTTTGTTCATATTTGAAAGAGTTGAAGAAGTACAATTAGGCAAAAGCAGTTGCCGATGCGCTGGAAAGAGGGCTACCATAGGTAGAGAAAGACAAAATATGTGCAGTGTTGGGATGCCTATTATTGATAATGGTTAGCATTCTATCAATAATATTATTTTGCATCAGTACTGTTTTTATTTTCTTTATTGACTTGTAATTTTTTTTTTGGCTGTATTGGGTGTGCAATAAGACTAAAATAATGCCACCAATCCCCAATAAAGAAGAGTACAAGCCAACATTTGCAAAATGAGGGCTCTCGAAGCTACACAACTTTGATGTTGGAAATCATTGACGAGTATTTTGAGGTAAAATAATATTACTATATTTCAATACATTTAATTTTTTTTTCTTTTGACATTCATTCTAAAAATTATTCATCGTCTCTATTGGACTTTTTGATACAGATCTTCTTTGACAAGAGCAAAAACAGTGAAGAAGAGAATGAAATGGAAGTGGGCGGTGAAGAATGAGGGAGGAGATGGATGAAGAAGAGGATGACATAGTAAGGGAGGAGATGGCTGAAGAAGAAGAGGATGAAATAGCAAGCACACCAACATTTGGTGAATGGGTAAGTTCAAACATACTGTTGGTGGGTTAATACTTTTATGCATTTTTATTGGAGATAGACTGACATTAGAAAACAAAATTATCAGATGACTCCTTGCAGCTAGGTGATGAAAGATAAACTAGAGAAAAGTAATGAAAACATGAAGGAAGGACTGGACAGCCTCGACACAGTTTTAAAATAAAAAATGAATGAGGAGAATTGGGAAGGAGCTCAAAAAATGGTAAAAAGGCTGAGGAGGATTCAAAAGAGATTGAAGAAGAGGGTCATCACACTTTGATAAAAGATAACAGGTAAAAGCAGTGACAACATGGATGCTTGATGTGAAAAAGTTTCACAAGCAGAACCTGAGATTGTGTTTGGATTCAAATTCTCCATGATGAATGACGGCTTCGATTACATTCAGACGCACAAAGCACTCAGACCTCCACCCGAATCAGAGCTCCGATGTGCTCCGGCCGCTTCAATAATGCAGTGCTTGAACCGGATGTTTGAAGTCTTTGTATATGTTTAAAAGTTTGTAGAGATTATTTGGTAATTTCATATTTGACAGAAGAGAGTTTCTATTGGGACCTCCAAATCTGCTCACTTGACCTTATTTTATTATGAATTATTAAATGACATATATAACCTACTATAAAATGACTATTAAGGACAATAATTATACCAAAAAAATATTATATTTATTTTATGTAGACTTTCCAATTCAATAATATTATATTGTATTCCTTATTATTTTCTTTATCTATTTCTATTTTTCAATTTCAATACATACTCATTAAAGCATTCATATATATTTAATAAAAATTAAAAATATGATTAAGATCATGTGACATAAAAATGTATGATATATATGTTGAACGCATATTGGTGAGGGAAAACAAAATAAATCCTTTTATGATTTATGACCTAAATTTAAGTCAATCCATTATATTTGCACAAAAAAAAATTAAATAATTAATCATGTGGTACAAAAAATACAGAACAGGCGCACCATCCCCATTTCAAAAAAAAAAATACAGAAAAAAAATTAAACATTAAAAAATGAATGGTTTTTTTTTAGAATAAAAACAAATTATTTCTTCATTTTTTTTTGCACAGCTAATATAGAAATATATATATATATATATATATAACATAATAGTTCATGGTATTTTCTCATTGATTAGACATTAATTTTTGAAACTCAAGTTTGATTAAGAAATGTATATTTAGTTAAAATTTATAGAGTGATTAAATCATTGAAATCATTTTTTATTTTAAAGATAATAATTTGTTTGCAAATTATATGAGTGAGGTTATTTGAGAAAGTTTAGTGAGGTTTAGGCTATGTTTGGGGGGGCTTTTTTGCTCCCCCGCTTATAAGTACAAGAGCCATATGTGTTTGGTGAGTGAGCTTATTCTCAACTATGGAAAAAAGCTGCCCTAGCTTCTGTCTAAAAGCAGAAGCTGGCTCCCCCCAGCTTTCAGAAGCCAGAAGCTCGGCGAACTGTAGCGCTATTTACTGTTCATTAATGAATTTTTTAAAATCCCGGTTTCTACCCTCGTTGACTGAACAAATTACAGTCATCTGCCATCAAACCCTCGATCAGTCTCTCGCTCTCCCTCTAATCACAAACGCATCCAGTCTCTCGCTCTCGCTCTTGCTCTCGAGTCTCGTTCTCGGCCTCACTTGCATCTCATCAGGATTTCGGGTCTCTCGCTCTCCCTCTAATCACAAACGCATCCAGTCTCTCGCTCTCGAGTCTCGATCTCGGCCTCACTTGCATCTCATCAGGATTTCGGAACTGAAATTGAAGCCTCAATCAAGCAAGTCAGTCTCTCTCCCTCTGCTTCGTTCTTATCTTTAATCTAATTGTTGTTATATTTGTTTTGATTTTCGTAGTTCTTGTTAAAGCTTTTGCATTGTGACTTTCGCAACCTCTTCTAAATCAAAAAACCACGCGGGGGTTTGGTGAACTGGGTTGTATGAAAAGGCGTGGGTTTTTTCTTTTGATTCATGTTATTGACTCTAGGTTTCGGAAATTGGGAATTGAGTTTTATTGTGTTGAGTTTGATTAGCTTTTACAGTTATGGTTACTGAATTGGGGTTTTTTTTGGGTGATTGAATTTGATTCTTTAATTTCAGAGTTTTGATTCTGAGTTTGTTCTGTTTATGCTTAATTGAAGAGTTGGCTAAGATTTAGCATCTGCCGAGGCCTTTAAGATTTAGTTTTTGGGACGCTGAGTTTGTGAAAAAACATAACAGCATTGCCTATAATGCTTGTGGATAACTACAGTTTGATATTGCTGTTCAGCTTATGTAGTTTGTGTTAAGTCATTACTTGGATAAGTTATGTTCTTATGTAATTATAAGAGCTGGTTGAATTGATATAGAGCTAATGTGTTTGTGCTTTCTGTTGTTGAGCTTTCATTTCATGAGTCTGTAATTGTTTTGCATGAAAAAGGAACAAAAAAGCTATCATTGCCAAAAAGACAAATAATTGATCTATTCTGATAGGAAGATATGTATGAATTGAAGGAAAAATATGAACACAATTACTGTTGGTTTTTCATTCCAAAACAAAGTAGCAGCTTCATCTTCTCTTTTATGTTCTACTACTTGATTACAAATTCTACATTCTTAACCCGTAGACATCTGCCACTCGAAGGGGGTCATATATTGTATTACCTATTTTGAGTTATTGCTACGCTTGTCTGCTCATGCCCTTGTTTGAGTGTTTCTACACTACTTTTTTTTTTTTTTTTCTCTCTGATTATACTCTTTGAATATGTCTATCTTTTTATCATTAGGCTTTTGAATTTGATCCAAGCAGATGTAGCTTCAGACACAAGAACACCGTTACAAGAGGGGTTTATTATCTCCAATTTGTTACGTATAAATTCTAGATTCTGTTCTTGAGGATATGTTTCTTTTATTATCTTCTTTGCTTTTTTCTTTTCCGCGTCCATATATGTTTACATTGTTGATTTGGGATATCTAAAAAGTGGGTCGGTCAATTTGGGAGAAGCAGGGGCATGATTCATGGGATGGGGATAGGTACTTGAGAGTTATAAAGAAAGAAAGAAATTAAAATTATATGATTGTCCATACTTTTTTGTTTTTTTTACTGGGTAATATATTTAATTGTAGTTAATTATAGTTATTTTTAGATAAATTTTATGATGCTTTGAATGAAGTTTTGTTAAAATTTGATATTTCTTTATTTAACAGGAAAATATTATGTTGTCGAAATGGAAAGAGAAGGTGATGGGTCAAGTGGTGGGATAGAGATGGATGATGATGTAGAAGAAGAAGAATATCATGGTCATGATGCACAAGAAATGGAAACAATAAGAAATAGCATTACTCAAAGTTTGATGAGTGCGCGTAATAACGTGAATATTTGAATATGTTATGTAAGCTTTTTTTTGATTACTTGATGCAAACTACAAACCAATTGTTATTTATTGTTACTAATATATTTGTATTAAGTTATTTTTAAAATTGTCAAATATTAATCATTTGATAACCATAATTTATAAAAAATGAAATTTATAAAAATATTAATCATTTACCATTTACCAAATAATTAATGCAAAATAATCTCTAATGTCCAATTTGGTCATTCCACAAATGAAAATCACAAGCCAGTTTAGTTTACTAAACACTTTGTCACTGCTTCTGCCACTAAAAGCTCTTATAAAAAGCCAGTTTACCAAACACTCAGCTACTTTGCTTTTCAGCCACTTATTCTCAAAAATAAGCAGAAGTCAGCTTTTCTGAAAAGCCCAGCCGTACCAAACATAGCCTTAGTGAGTAAACTTAGTATTTGAAAATTTGATAAGAGGTGTAAAAAACATAGAGGTCAAGTGAGTAAATTTGGAGGTTTCAATAGAAAAACTTTTGACAGAATCAATTCAAAAAATGGATGGAAAATAGCCGCATGGGCTTGGAAATCAATTAATATGAACTTCTTGTGCATATTTCACAATTTCGCCCCACTCATCTAAATTCTAAAGACACAGAAAACGACGCCACTTGAGGTTACCACTTCCGCCTGGTCCCCACCGTCCTAAACTGCCTTCAAATCTTATTTAAAAAAAAAAAAAAAAAAAAACTGCCTTCAAATTTTACTGGGCACTTTCCAGTGACCCATTTCTGGAACCCAGTCGCTACTCAGTTCAATTGTAGAAGCCAGAGCAAAACAAATGGAATTATTAAGCACAGCATGGAATTCCAGAGCCTCTGCTACTTCATTTGCACCACACATCACTCCCAATAGTTGCAATACCTCTCACTTCCAACACCCTTCTCTCCCACCTCAAAGCCTTTCTTTCCCATTTTGCCCGTACCCATTTCGCTTTGTTCCCAACAAGTCCCTCACACTGCAGGCTCGCAAGCGAAACTCAGAGCCTGAGCAGCAGCAGCCACTTGTCAGCCCAACCATGTCCAACACTGCTGGCAAGGTGATCAAGTGCAAAGGTAGAGACACTTTGATCGTTGTTTCTTGCTAAACCCTTCTGTTTGATTCTTTTTGGTTTCTGATAATGGAAGTTGGTCTGTCTGATCATGTTGTTTGGTTTATCAGAAATCTGATCATATTATTTTTGGAGGCACCCCACACCCTTTATTGGGGGGTTCTCTGTTTCTGATTTCTTATAACGATCAAAGTTCTCTTTATTTTGATCCTCTTTTCTTGTGACTCCCTATTTACTTGTTAAACCCTTCTGTCAGATCCCCTAATCTGAAATCAAATGTGGTTTTTTTCACCCTGTAGTCTGTTGATGGTTTGGCCCATTAGTGATTTTTTTTGCTTATGAACATGATTATAAATTGCTGTTTAACTACTCCACTTTTTTTTTCTCTCTTTTTTCTTCAAAGCTGTATCTAATTAGGGGTTGTCATTCATTCTGTTCTTTAGTAATGTACTAATGTTGGTGGGAATCGTGATGATCACTCTGTCTTTTGGTTTTATTCCATCTTTTGGTCTTAGATTTGTACCATTTGGGGCTTGGGCTTTCTCTGGTTTTGTAACCTTGTTCTTTTTTGGATATTATGAGTGTAATAATGTTTGGGGATCTCTAAAGTTGGTTAAAAACAAGTACGTTTATTATCTGGCAATGCACTGAAGCATCTGATTAATAAATTTGTTTGTTTTCTTTTCTACAATTTGTTACCACACTCAAATGTCTTGGTCTTGTAGTTAATTCCTTTCGTGACAAGTGATAACACTGCTTTTGACCATATAATCGTTGCTAATTGATGATGGCATATGTGGATTGTAGCTGCGGTCGCCTGGGAAGCTGGGAAGCCGCTGGTTATTGAGGAAGTGGAGGTGGCACCACCACAGAAACATGAAGTACGCTTGAAGATCCTCTTTACCTCTCTGTGCCACACTGATGTATACTTCTGGGAAGCAAAGGTAAACCTTAAACTTATTAAAGCTTTGTCCATCATTGTTTGAACAAGGCACATTGAAAGGAATGCGCTGTATGAGTATCAGCATAATGTATAGTTTCATATCTTGGAATCTATGAGTGAAGTTGTTCTGTTTTTCCATCTATAATATGTCACTATTTATCTAATATTGTTGATGAATTTAATGCTTCCCCTAAATTAAAAATAAAAAAGGAAGATAAAACTTTTCTGTAGATCATACATGCGATTCTAGCCTTGAAGATTGTAGATGTCATATGTTGGAACTAAAACCATTCTGTTGTGTCACAGGGACAAAATCCACTGTTCCCTCGGATTTTCGGTCATGAAGCTGGAGGGTATGTGTATCTTTGAATCTTAAAGCTATTCTGTAATGGGAAAATTATTACTATGCTTTTAGTTCCCTTTCATGCAGTATATTTACTTTTCCCTGGGTTTTTTTTTGTTCAGAATAGTGGAAAGCGTAGGTGAGGGTGTAACTGAACTCCAACCGGGAGACCATGTCCTCCCGGTGTTCACTGGAGAATGCAAGGAGTGCTCACATTGTAAGTCAGAGGAAAGCAACTTGTGTGATCTCCTAAGGATTAATACTGACAGGGGTACTATGCTCAATGACGGCCAGACCAGGTTTTCCAAGGATGGAAAGCCAATTTATCACTTTGTTGGTACTTCTACATTCAGTGAATACACTGTTTCACATGTTGGTTCTGTTGCGAAGATCAACCCTGCAGCGCCTCTTGACAAAGTTTGTGTTCTTAGTTGTGGAATTTGTACAGGTTCGGCTGAACAAGCTTATCACATTTGATCGTGACAGTGGAACATATATCATTGGTTTCTTTACCTGTATTTCTTAGTAATGAATTGTTTTTATTCGTGCTCAAAAGGTTTTGGTGCAACTGTAAATGTTGCAAAGCCGAAAAAGGGTTCATCTGTTGCCATTTTTGGATTGGGTGCTGTTGGTCTTGCTGTAAGTTATTCTTATTTCTTCTCTATTCCATTTCTTCAGTTAATTAGAACTATTCTGATGATCTTTTTGTTGCAATTTAGGCTGCAGAAGGTGCAAGGGTTTCTGGGGCTTCAAGGATCATTGGAGTTGATCTGAACTCCAACCGATTTGAGGAAGGTATAGACAATGCCTGCTCATGTTCAGGAAATACTCTGCTTGATAGCATGTTAAAAGTACGTTGATGTCCTGATCTGTCAGTTTTTTGACAGCCAAGAAGTTTGGGGTGAATGAATTTGTGAATCCAAAAGATCATAAGAAACCCGTTCAGGAGGTGAGTACAGACAATTTTTTGGTTTGTATTTCTTGCTAGTTGATTAGATAGCCCAGCATATGCATTTGTCTCATCTCTCGGTTAGCACTATTCAGTTATCCTTTTTCTCTTCAGAATGAGTATTTTCTTATTTCATTGCACTGCATACTGTAAAAGATCACTCCACCCTATAAGATCTGTTGAGGACTTGACTTTTTCAAGTCTGCATCGATATATTTATACTAGTGGTTTACTGAATCAAATACATAATGACTCCTCAATTGGACTTAAAGTCGGTGGTGATTACCGTATAACACAGACTAACATTTGAGTTTTGACATTAAGGTGATAGCTGAGATGACCAATGGTGGAGTTGATAGGAGTGTTGAGTGCACTGGAAGCATCCAGGCTATGATCTCTGCTTTTGAATGTGTTCATGATGTAAGCATCTACTTAAAGCTTCCGTGTTCTTGTTGATTGGTTGCTCGTGATGTTTAACATTGTTACTTATTTTCTTTCGTCCAAATTTAGGGTTGGGGGGTTGCTGTACTTGTTGGAGTGCCAAACAAAGACGATGCATTCAAAACCCATCCGATAAACTTCTTGAATGAGAGGACTCTGAAGGGGACTTTCTATGGTAACTACAAGCCCCGCACCGATCTACCTGGTGTTGTGGAGAAGTATATGAACAAGGTAATCGCACTTTCTTTTAGCCGTCCATTCTACAACTGGCTTCATGCTAGCTGTGATGGGTTCTAAGATACGAGTAGAAAACATTAATTTGACATGGGAATTAATTTGGTCTGCAGGAGATGGAATTGGACAAATTTATCACTCACTCTGTTCCTTTCTCTGAGATCAACAAGGCATTTGAGTACATGCTGGCAGGACAGGGAATCCGGTGCATCATCCGCATGGAGCACTAGAGCAGTTCTACTCGTTTTTATGTTAATCGAAAGAGTTTGTGCGTGTGTGTTGGATTTTTCTCAGGAACAGATTTCCATATTTTGATTATTTTTCGATCACATCTTAACCGTTCAGTTTTTAGGTCTTAATGTATAGATTATTTTTGCAAATTTTCAGCCAATTTGATGATCATTAAGGTATCGAACTCGATTAAATCAATGAACGAACTGAATTTGTCCAACTTGAACCGTTTGTGTTTATAATGGTAAATTGCAGTTTCTGATGCTTTAACGATCACTAATTTGGTTGAAATTTTGCAGAAGTGATGTATACATTAAAACTTAAAAATTGAACGGTTAAGATGTAAATATGTGATCGAAAAGTGGTTAAAGTATGGAAATTCGTTCATTCGCTAAGGAAAGGACATCTGTTCCTGAGACGAACTGTATATATATGGAAAAAGAATAATTTGGTATGGAATTTCAAGAATATATGGTTAATGAAAAATAGTATAATGTTCTACATGTTATTCTATTATGTTCTCTTTACGATTGCGCTACATATCGCATTGCCATGGTACTCTTCATTGATCACAGCACTCCCAACACCCTTTACTTGAAGTCCTTTTATGCGTGAGCAAATGCACAGCAGTCTAGAACAAATTGGTTTTAAGTAATATTTTATATGAAACATTTATTTTTGTGTCATAAGTTAGTGGGGCTTTGTTTTTTATTTTTATTATTTATTTTTTTTACTTTGATTTGAAAAGCTTAAAAATTAGAATCGGAAGCCTCTAAGGCAACTAGAGTTTACAACAACAAATAATAAGGCTCTCGAAGCCTCACTAGGGACCTATTGGTTCATGTTGAACCGTTTACATGATTGTGACCAAAGTTGTCTAAACCATCTGTTACCAAGTTTGCTTTTTAAAAATGTGTCTAAAGGTAATAGAGTCGAATGATGTGGCAATAACTTGGATATCTTGAATAATTGTCACAAATGAGTAGTTTGGATTTTTAATTTCAGCGAAAAGCAGAACACAACATTTTCACTTTTTGGGTTGGAATGTCGGATATTGATGGAGGCTGGGGTTTTCTAGCCTCCATGCACACCAAGTTTCTGATCGTTTTCGTCCTTCCAATTTGCTATTTGAAGACCTTGAAAGCTCTCTAGGTAAAGGTGGACCGCTGGTGGTGGAGATATCAGGGTCGATGAAGAAGATGGCTTCTAATCGATTATGGTGGTAGGATGCGTTCTCTACGAAACGTCCGGAGATAGGGTTAGGGTGCCCCAGAGGTACTTGTATTTAACTTGTCTTGCATGTTTTCTTATTAAAAAAAAAAAAAAAAACATCCGGAGACGGTGAGTGTCATGTTGGGTGACTACTAGTTGTTAATGAAAACTATTGCCTTCTCTCCAAAATAAAAGAATTGAATCAAATAAAATGAACTCGGGTGTGTGTCTATATATATATATATATATATATACATATTCTCATACCTCAAAATTTTATAGGCAAACTTATCATTTTGGTCACTCAATTATGACTCAGTCCACATTTTAGTCACTGAATTTTTAAAAATTTCACTTTAATTATTCAATTTAAACACTGTCTATCACTTTAGTTACTGGCGTCAACTTCCTAGTTAAGTTCTTGTAAATAACTCAAATTTTCATGGCATTTTGGTCAAATTGAATATCGAATTTCTCTCTTTTTATTTTTTATTTTTAGATATTTTGACAAAAAAAGAAGAAGAAAAAGCTTTGAACTTTTCTCTCTTTTCTCAAAGATTCTTTTACTCTTCTCAAAGAAACACTTGTTGGATCATAATTCATATATATATATATATATACTAGCCATCGCGCGTGCGTATTGTTCTTCCTCTCTTCCTATGCGCGTGAGGTTTTTTTTTTGTTTTTTGTTTTTACTCTATCCTTTTTTTTTGGCCTTATTGCACCTACGAAAGGGCCGCGTGCATTTATGCAATATCTTTTTGTATTGTTTTTGTTTAAATTGATGTGTGAATTTCTAAATCATTGTCCTACTTAGGAACATTCACATAGAAGAGTTGGTAAAAAAAAACATGATGGCGTCTGTTTAAACATACCTCTCTCTTCCTCGTCATCTTTCTTTTCCAAATTCTACAAATCGTAAATATTTACAACTTGAAACATATGTATTCAACCCTCAAACTTGTAAACAAAATAAAAAAATAAAAAATAAAAAATGTGGCCACAAAAAAGCTGTCCTCTGCTTTTTAGATTTCATGCACTACCAAAATCATGTCCTTCATGTCACTACAATTCCCCATCAGCCTTCCTGCTATGGAATAATTGTAGCAACATGCATGCTACAGCTTGCCATTTATGTGAATACATGTTTCTCGAAGTCACTTCAAGGCTTCAAGCTTCCACCAAGATTATGATATCAATAGCCTGTCCTGCAACCAAAGGGAAGGGGGAAAAAAACCGAAGAATAAGGAAACAGAAGATTTGAAACCAACTTACTGAAAAGAAGAAAAAAACCAATATCAATTGGCCTCTCTAGCTCTCTATTATTTACTGATTACAAAGATAACTATATGGTTGACTTAATTTCTTAAAAACTAAACAATATCAACAAGCATGTAAGAAAAGAAAGCTTACAAAGTATCCCTGCAATTCAACGCTGACTATCCATAATCTCTGAAAAATATTTAAATCATAAACATGACTGATTGTAACTATAACTTGCAAAGTTTTGGATACTACTCATGGTTTGGATAAACTCATCCCAGGATAAATTTATCAGTTATGGCAACATAACTAACAATCAAAAGGTGGAAATACAAAACCTCTACAGCATATATCCAGCCAAATCTCTCCCTCTCCCTCTTCCCCAAGCAACTATTAGGTTACTTGAAAATTGATTAGCATACCTTGCAAGTTGCAACACACAATCTACAACACACACCAACAAATTTTGATATGAGTATTCAATACTTACAGGCTTGAGACAAAACAAAGTAACTTTCACAGCAAATCCAACCAATTTTGATGAAACAAACCAAGATGTTCAAAAGATAACTAAATGTGATATAGAAGAGAAATATCAAAGATGAGAAACTCACTTAGTCACTGTTGGCCATTGTACGTGTACCCAAACTCATTGTCTCTGCGTCAATTCCGGCAACTTATCGAACAAACCAAATTAAACCAAAGATACAGGTCAGAGAAGACTCACTTGGTTTGAACCCCTTATAAAAATTCCAAATCTTCCAGACCTGAAAATGAAATTTACTAAACCTTCAATTCAAGGATTCAAACTTTAATTGGCAATTTGCATAAGCATGCCTTACCTTTGTATTTCTCAAAGTCTTCCTCTTTTTGTTTCGGTCATGACAAATGCATCTGAATGGACCCCCTGCAAACGCTGATGAACAAAATCGTGAAATTAATCCATCATTTTCTCCATTTATAGCAAATCAGTTGCACACTAAACCAAAGTACTAAACAATTCAACTAAAATGTCTTTACAGTTCATTTGCTCTGCTTATGTTCTAGTTTATATATGTTCATAACTTGATATTATTCAAAGTTACACCACTATTGCGATACTAATTGTCATTCTTAAAATACAACCAACCCAACCCATTGCCTGCCAAAGAAAGAAAAACATAAAAGCTCTTTTAACGACCTATCCAGATCATTAGAATCTCAATCAAAATCAAAACCAATTTGGTACTTGTTGATAACCCAATAACCAGAAACCAAAGATTCCAAGTCTTTTGTACCTAACTCAGCAAAGCACATATGCCATTCCCCAGAAACAAAGTTCACTATGCCAAAAAAGCCTTCAGACGACACACTTCAGACGACACAAGTTTCGTTTTCTGTCGTCTGAGTTTTTCAGACGACATAATTTTTTTTTATGTTGTCTGAATATAGGCTAAAACCATACCCGTTCAATTTGGAAAAATGGCCAGCATTCAGACAACACATATTTGTTGTTGTAATAGATGATGATTTCCTATCTCAAATTTGGAGGGATATCCAAAATTTGATCAAATACTTTTCCCTCTCAAATAACCAAGCTCTAGTTGACTAGAAAATGTTGTGACATTCAGACAACATATAAATGTCGTCCGAGTGTAGAGCTTGTTTTAAAATTTTCTAGGTTTTATATTTTGACTTGTGTTTTTTGATATGAATCATTGTCTGTCCTTCGAATTCTCACTCGATCAGCTCTCTCAGCTGTACCCTAGAACTCGCGAAACTGAAAACCTCAAAAACCAGCCTCTCTGCTTCTCACTCAGCTCTCTTAGATCTTGATTCTCACCCTTTCCTTTGTCTTCTCGCTCTCTCGATTCATCTTAGTCTCTCCCTCTTCTTCTTAGTTTCAATTAGGTTTTTCTTCTATTTGGGGATGGGGACCTGTCCATCACCACAAGTCTTTCACTTCCCAAGAACTAAATCACAGAGCAGGGGCAGATTCAGCCCGGACTGGGTAGGACTCAAGCCCCACCGCTGAACTCTGTTGGAGAATTGGAGCACTCCCGAGTCCGGACCTGAACAAGGAAGATGGAACACTGAACACAGCGACCTGCAAGGCTACAACAAGCAACCCGTCTCCGCCAGTCCGCCTCTGCAGTCTCCGAGCTCCGCCTCCAGGCTCTAGGTATCTCACTATCTCTCTCTCCCTCTCCTCCTCTGCTTCTCATCTGAGTTTCTGAATTCTAAATTTCTAATCTGTAAAATTGGGTTCGATACTTTGATTTCCATTTGATCTTGTTGGGAAATTATGATGGGAAATTAGATTTTGAATGGGTAAAGTTGAAATGAGTTTGATTTGATGATTTCCATTTGATATTTTGATCTTGATGGTAATTTTAAGTTTTTAACAAAGATAATGTTACTGATTAACTGATTTGATCTTGATGTTGATGTCGATTTCCATTTGAGTTTTGATCTTGATGTTGATTTTAATTAAGGTAATGAACTAATGATACTGATTGGGTAGTTAGAAATGGGTATGATAACTTGATTTCCATTTAATGTTGATTTCTTCTTCAATTGCAGTTTGTAACTTTGTAAGATTCATGATTATATGTCTTGTATCAGTTCGAAATTATTGGGTTATGCACTCCGGTCACTCCACCGAAAGAGGTATTCTAAAACCCAATTCATCTGCTAATTGATAAAACCCAAATTGAAATTGTTAAAGCTAAAGAAATTGTTAATAATATATCCCAATTCTTGGGTGGGTTGAGTTCTCTGAATTTGTGTGTGTATCAGATTGGGAGGTTGATTGAGGAGGATGCTTCCGTTCTTGTTCCTGCTGCTATAAATCATATAATCAACATTAAGTTTTGGG
This sequence comes from Rosa lucieae, assembly GCA_024704745.1. NCBI lineage: Eukaryota > Viridiplantae > Streptophyta > Magnoliopsida > Rosales > Rosaceae > Rosa > Rosa lucieae. The sequence continues at coordinate 37,934,864 of CM045497.1, forward strand.
ATATTATTCCAATACATGCTCGTCTCCTCGATGGTGATCCACTGAAATTGATCAGGTGATTTAACAATCACAATTTCGCTAGATTATATGATTGAATGGAGCTATTTGGATTTTAGTCTCATTTTTTGCATTTGGTCTTTGCAGTGTACACTTGCCGGTGAGTCACTTCGTGTGACCAAAGGCCCTGGTGACATTGTGTATTTGGGCTCTACATGAAAACAAGGAGAGATTGAAGCTGTGGTGATTGCCACTAGTGTTCATACCTTTTTTGGCAAGGCTGCTCATCTTGTCGATAATACAAATCAACAGGGCCACTTTCAAAAGGTATGTTTACAGTAGGATGATTTTCTTTCTTTTATTGCACAAGCTGTTTTCTACTCATATTGCATCATTTGGTTGCTTTTAGAACAAATTGCTGGACACAGTTATGCTTCTATAATGGGCTTTGGGTGAAATTTTTAATTTTACTTTGATGATATCGGATTGGCAAGTCTATGTGTTAGCTGAGTATGTAGGTTGAGAGCTTAGTGGTCAGTGGCATTAATAAGCTGCTAAGTTATCTTAAGTTTCTAGGCAAATTTCATACAATTGTTTATTCACTTTGGTAGCTTGATGCTTGGAATTGCAGTGCTAGTGGGATTCCAGGAGAGAATATGGGTGTTATTATACAATTCCTCTTGATCATGGTCAATCTGGGAGGACAAATAGCCTCTTGTATATCCTTCATGGACTCTGCTAACCTATGCTTCGATGACTATTGGTTTTGTAAGTCTCCTTTTCAGCAGCTCATCTCTTATTTGGGATTATACGGATCTGGGTTTGAGTTTGAAGGTCTTGTTTGGGCCATTAGAACTTAGTTATGTATATTACAATTGTATTTTGATTTGATAGGTCAGTAGTTTTTGATTTTTTTTCATTTTGATTTCACAGACTATTATTGCTATTTCGAGAAACTGATGCTGGGAGTGGAGGTTAAAAACGTTTTAGTGCGTCTCTGCTTCCCGTGGCCAATCATAGATCCCTGAGATTATGGTGTTTCCCATGCTTGAAATGAAGACCCAAGCAGGAAGATGCTACATGGTCGAGGCCTCCAAAGGTAGACAATCTCTTTTATCTTTGTACTTTCTGTGTCCTAGTGTTTAGCTTCTGTTTGGCCCCATTTTGGGTTAAGCCATCTACTGTCTTTTACATGTGTAGTTTCCAATTTCTTATTAGTGTTGTCAACTTGTCTGCTTGAGAAAATGAGTAATGAGCCTGTGTTGGTTTGTTGGTCTTTTTGAAACGGGAATGTGTTACAATCACTAATGAGAGAGCATCCTGAAACTTTAGGAAGATAATCTATTGCTAAAGGGAATTTCTATATTCCGTGCTTATATTTTTGCTCCCTTGGTTCTGCTTATCTGCAAGAGAACCTTCATGCACAAGGGGGATTATATTATGTACTTGATGTCATTGTGATGATAATTATGCTTTCTGAATGCTTTACTGTTGATTGTGTCTGAAAGATTCAATTTGGCTTGTTTGAGCTTAAGATTCAATTAGCCTTGGGCATGTGGTGTTGTTTGTTGGGCAAAATGTTAGCATAAAGTTTACTGAAATTTCAAATTAATTGGACTTGATTAGACACTAGGTGAAAATGATTTTTAGCTTTATGAACATTATTTGGTCAATTAGCTTAATAAGGCCATTCTCTTAGGTTGGATTTTTGTCTCTGTTTTCCCCATTCTGTTCAGTTTTGCTGGTCATATTGTTCTTGATGCATGTACAGAATCATTGTATATGAAAACTGAGTCTATTTGATCTTTGTCTTATTTCTTGTGTTGAGTTGTATCTTTATTTGCAATCATGGTGTTTCAGATGAATTGTTAAGTCCTTCAAATACAGGTTCTTTTGTAGAGCATTGTCCCAGACTTATACTCAGGTTTATAATCCATGGTATGCTTTTGCCTTTTGCAGCTGCATTTGTCAATTCTATTCTTATGTATAATCATATGATATATTCTCAAAAAAATTAAATAAAAAAGTGATATATATATATATATATATAGACACACATACATATATGAATGTATGCATGTGAATGCTAGTAGGTCAGATTATTCTATGCATCATATGTCAGATTAAACTTTTTTCTTCTTTATTAATCTTAATTCTTTCTATAGAGAATGTGAAATTAACATAAAAGTTGATTATCTTTGAGTGGTTATTTAGCTTATTTGTCTTGCATTAATTTAAAGTTTCCATCTTTCATGGCTAGTACCCTTTCATTGATTTAAAGTTCTCATCTTTCGGAATTGTTCTTATAAAATAGAGAAGTAGTGCTTGCCATGAGCTTTATAGTGGAGCTCCCAAGCTACATTAATTGTATCCTAGCTTTTTCAATGTTATTGGCAATTTGGAGAGCATTTGATGAATTATTTTCTGAAATGTGGTCCATATTATATTGAGATTAATGTACTTGATATGTGGTTAATATATTGTTCCCTATGGCTGCTTTTCTTCCACATTATTGATTATGATCTTCCTTCAAAATGTGTTTTCTTGCTATGTCATTTACTTTCTTCTTTGCCATGGTTAATCCAGTAAATAGCAGCATAGTATGATCAGTAGACTTCTGTGGCCATTCCACAATCTTAAATATCATTTCTGAAGGGATTCTACTCCTTGATGCTCTTCTAATTGTTACTCATTCGCTGCAAAATTGCAGTTTTGGGATACTATGGTGGCATTTGAAAGATTACGGCATTAATGAAAGGTATTGTCTGTATTAATATTCATTCTCTCTTGGAATTAGATTCTCAATGGAACTTATCCAGAGAAGATAGAACAAAGTTTGGTTTGAGGAGTATTTCAGTTTGTCTATTGTCTAACACTATAGCTCGTTTTGAGAAAATTAAGAGAAAGAAAAAGATAGTGTAATACAATATCGTACTAGAGTATGATTAATTGATTATTTGAAGCAAAGTAGATAGAATCAGCCGACTATTGTTAGTTGGGATTGAGGCATTAATTGATTTGAACCTTAGGTTTCAGTGATCTCCTTGGAATTGTAACGGTGAAACTGTATGTTGCATGTTTTTCACTAATCTCCTAGTTTGTTGAAATGCAGGATTATCAAGAATACAATCAGCAGACTGATATTGGTATGTTTCTTTTACCTGATGGTACATTAATCTTAGAGACCAATCAAGGATATAAATGGGCAAGTTTTGTATTGAAGCAGATATTTGTTTGTCTAAACGATTGTGAATTTCCAATCTGGACCTTAACTTTACCTGCTTGAGTAGGCATAGATTAGGCTCTGCAGTTGTTCATCTCCTTTCATATAATTTCCATGCTTTCCTGACTTACAGGACAGAAGAACTATTTGTGGGTACAATTAGGCAAAAGTTGATGCGTAATAAGTTAAGAAAAATATTTTTATCCATGTTAAAGAAATGAGAATCGATATCCAGATCATAAAAGAAAACTGGAGATACGAGCTGTTATTGTTCCATATCTCCTAGTTTCAACTATACCAATGATATCAGAGTGAGAAACATGTTCAAGGGATAGGTCATGCTCTGATTTTGGGGCAATTGATGTGGAGGATAATTTGGTTTCCTCCTACTATTGATGCTAAAATATGCTTTTGGATACATATGCAGGTGCTTCAATACGTAATGGAAGAGAAATCCTTTTACAGGTAACTTTGATAATCTCCATAGAACCTAAAAATTGAACCTAGCTTGATGCATAAAAAGTTAAAAACTATATATCATCCATGCAAAATGAGCAAAGTGAATCAATTGTCGTTGAAGTGGTTGGATAAGATAAGTAATATAGTTGCAGTTTGGCTATATGAAACTTTAGCATATCTTGGATCACTGACCATCTTTAGCTAGTGAAGAACATTTAAGCACATTTTTTGACAGAATTCTTCAACAAGCCTTTAACTGGGAATCTCATAATCATGACTGGTGGAAAAATTTAGAAAGTAGAGTTCCAGATATTGCAAAATCTGGATTTACATTAGCATGGTTGCTGCCATCAACTCATTCCTTTGCCCCGGAACGTTGGTGCATGAAATTCATCAAGTTGGTTTTTATCCTTTCTGCATATAGATGACCGGATCATCGTGTCCACTTTGCTTTCCTCATATTGTAGGTTACCTCCCTCAGAACATATATTCCCTCAATTCTAAATATGGACCTGAGCACCAATTAAAAGTTTTACTTCAAAAAATGAAGCAATGTAAAGTTAGACCAATGGCTGACACAGGCTCAACATAGGTAATATATACTTTTGTATCCTGCATAATGCCTTCTAAGAACTACTGAAGTTATTTCTGCTTCAGATGCACATATTGCATGCGAGTAGAGAATTTGGGATTGTATATTTCTGGTATTACCCTTTTCATGATGTACTTGCATGGGAGTTTCATATCCTAGCGATATTTGAAAAAGAAAATTTCAGTTTCTTTCTAAAAATTCTATTAATTCATGCAAAATTGAAAATAGAGTTTAGCCTACCTTTTTTGGGGCTGAGCTAGTCAGGTTTGGCCTGCTGTTAGGGCCCAACACAGCCTGAATGTGTGCATTTGCTTTGCATGAATGTGTCACATTTGTGATACTTGGTGCCTATCTACAGGCTCACTAGCCATTCCCTTCAAATCATATTATGGAGGTAAGAAAATGTTGTTCTAGTTGTTGGCTTGTTGTAGTGATATTATTGTGCTCGTATCCTTGCTGCTGTTATAATTCACTGGTCTAGTTCTTCATGAAATTGAGTTAAATTAGCCTTGCAACTTCAAGCAATGTGATAGTTGTCTAGACATAAATGTACAAAAAGCACTAGCAAATGTAACTTCATTCTACGTGCATATTATCTGCAGGGATAAGCATATATACTCACGCACCCCGGAATACCTTCCGTTTTCTATGACCACTTCTATGATTTGGGTGATTCCATTCATGACCAGATTGTGAAACTGGTACAGCAGTACAGCTAGCTAGTTCCTCTATTGACTTGTGTCTAGTAGAAATTCTTCCTGTATTAAGTATTTGCACTTGTGTGCAGATCTAGATTAGTAGATATGATCCATTTTGAATTGATGCTTATGATTAGGTTTGTGTACATAAGACAATGGTGGATTAATGGAAATTGCAATGAATGATTTTGGATGTGGATTTTATGGTTTCATGAATGAGCAATTTTAATTTTCAGAATGCATGCATACCAATTGTAACAGGGGACTACTAATTAATGTGTTATCTCAAATTGCAAACTACAACAAAAGCACACCAAAACGTGTGGTTACAGCTGCATAGACACAACACAAAAACTAATTAAAGTCTATTGTCTTTTTGACAATGGGACAACAGAAAATTGTAGTCTGAAAAGCAAAACAACAACATAAGTTAGATGAAAGTATTGGCTAGAGTGTATAACAACAACAAATAAGTGTGATTGGACGTGATCACAGACAATATAAAACACGTACTATTAGTGGTCTTTTTTATATTCAGACTACAAATATTTGTCGTCTAAATAATCTCAAATGACAGTAAATTGTCGTCGTAATGAGACTGACATAACAGAAAAAATATGATATCTATTGTCTAAACCATTTCCCAACATCACATACGTATAATTTTAAAGCCTTTCACACAACACTTAAATGTCATACAAACCTACCCTAGAACGACATGCACTTAATTGTCCTCTGATGCTCTTTACTATCACATATAATTGTCGTTTAAAGTAAATTAGCACAACCTTTAATTGTTGTTGTATGAGAGAAGACACTACATATGAGTCTTTATATTTTTGATTTAAGGGCATTCAGACCACACAAATAAGTCTTGCAAATATGCTTCACACAATAGTATTTAAAAAAGACTGTGGTTGTTTTGTTTATCAGACAATACAAAACTGTTGTTTGAATGTTTTTAAAGATACAGATCACAATGTTCCCAAAATGCAAAACTCATCAGACAACACAAGACTTTTATTTTTTTATGTCGTCTGAAAAATCAGACGACAGAACACTTCTGTCGTCTGATGCCCCCAAGAGACGACACCGTACTAGACGACATATTTTTGTTCGTTCAGACGACAGAACAGTTCTGTCGTCTGAAGGCCTTTTTGGCATAGTGGTTCCCTACTTTCTGATACCCAACAACCTCAATTGCATGTATCTCTAAACTAAGCCCCATCTTTCACCCCCCCTAATAAATAATTATGCACGCCTTAAATCAAGCCCGTTAAAAACAATTGACTTGGTAAACAAAATTTGGAAAAGACTAACAAAGTGAAAAGGAATTGAATACATCTAACAACAATGAGGATTTGAAAACCAGACAAAAACCCAAAACACATTTAAATATGGAAAAGCAAAAGGGCAACAATTGATACAATAACAACATTAAGAGGACTAAAAGCATTATTCAATGCAAGTGAAGAAAGAGTTGTGGGTGAAATCAGTTAATACGCGACTGATAAGAAATATAAGGCACCTAGAATCACCCAGAATTGCAAAATCTTCAAATAGAACAGGTTTTGATTTCCTCTTTTCCTCGTTTCTTCATTCCACGTTGGTTATCTGGCTTTCTCCATTTGCTTAAATAAGTGAAAACTTTAAAATAACCCAATGACGGCAATTAACATATGAAACTTCAATCGAAAACGAAAACCCAAATACATGGAATTTGAAATTTGAAAATTACCCAATAACAATATCAAGTTTGACTTCAAGTGAATCTGCAGCACTATCAGCTGAGTTGATAATAATTTTCTCCGATTTGTTTCTTTCTCTTTCTCTTCCTTCTGGGTTTGATTCTGCTATGCTCTTCTTTCTTTCTCTGTTTTCTATTTTCGTATGAACTGTAAATTGGAAGAAGGATGAGTCCTGATGCATCCATTTGTACACCGATTTTCTCCCGCGTCGTCTTGAGCATCAGTCTGTGTTGAGATCGTGGCCTGGCAGTTCTTCTCTGGTCTAGAGATCGTGTTCGATTGTGCCTTGTTTTATTTTATTTTATTATTTTTTTATCTCTCTCTCTCTCTCTCTCTTCAGATTCGCGGGAAATTTTTTGTTTTTCTTCTCTTCAGAATCCTCTTCCTGTAATTTTTGTTTTCCTTTTAGTATCAAGATTACCATCATATCCTTTGGACAGTATTTATATATTTGTGGAGTTTTAATAAATCGTGGGCATTACAGGTACTTCAAAAATTTAACCATTCTGCTTGAGAATTGGCTTAATTAATAAAGATATATTTGTGCCGTAAAACATGGAAATTACTTATTTTAAAGTCCAATTTAATGTTGACTAATCTAATTTCATATTTTGTAGAAAATCTTGACAAGAGGAGGAAAATAAAAATGGAGGTTCTATTCAAACCTCCTAATTTGCTATTTATACCTCTCTTAATTTTTGTACAATTTTATTTCATATTCTACCCTCTAATAAAATGAGAAGAAAAACAAAAGATCAACTGGGGAAACAAAGTCGTAGTAGTCATGTTCCCATACCCATTGTCATCTCTTCTGTTTCAGTTCAACTTATCCAATGATGTCTTTCCTAATGATGATACATGAAAGAACAATCAGAAAAAATACATGAAAGAACAACAAGCGTTTTTTGGGCAACATATCTGAATATCTAAATCTCCCTTTGAAGCCTAGCAAGCCTTCTGATTGTGAAGATCGATGTTAGAAAAGTCTTCCACTTCTATCAAGCCCAGGGAATTGACCTTGTTGAATTAAAAGACAATCCCAATTTATGTTTCTTCTTCTTTTCTAGTATATATTTGTAGAAGGAAGAAAAACCACCCAGAATATCATGGTTTGTATTTCTTTTAAATTTGTATGACTCTGGAATTATCAAATTTTCCATCTTTCTCATACCATCTCTATTCCCTATTATTCAAAAGTCCACCATCACCATCTCTTCAAAATCTATCATGTTTTAGGTTTAATCACCATCTCTCACTCATCATTACCTACTCTAACCTACACCACCACTCCCATACCCTTTTCCCTTAGTTTTGGGATCTAATACAACTCATACTCCACATCGATGCATCTTACAAGGCTATAGCTGCTCTCTTTTGCTTCTAATGATGATTTCACACCTCTCTCTCCATCTATTTAAGCATCCCGTCTTCCTACAAGCAAGATGATCACTCATACTTAGCCATTACATACATATTTTTATCTCTCTATTTTATACACAATCCACTAGCATCTCCTCCACAAATCTCCATTACCACCACCTTCAATCCCTAAGATCCATTACCACCACCACCAAATTCATCATCTTTTCCATCTATCCATTCCATTTCATATACATTAAGTATCATTCGATCATCTCTACATCATACTCCACTATCAAGCAAGGAGAAAGAAGAAGAGTCTAGAATCACTTGAGGAATCATCACCATTAGCACCATGTCAATGTCTTCATGAGTTCATCTACACCATCCTCAACTTGATCATCACTAGTCACTTCTCTATCCCTACTTTTTAGTTTGATGTTCATAAATATGTCGGAATTTATGTATTTGATTATGAGTGAGCAGTTTGTTTGTTGGGGCTAGAGTTGAAAGCCCTAGCCAATCTTGTATGACATTGATGTAAATATTATGTTTGATACACTTTTCCTTAGTACCTTAACATGCTAGTTCAAGAGTTGAATGTTTATGCTTAAACTTAATCAATTTGTCTATGAATATTTGCCATGACATGAGAAACAAATATGGCTTGATTAGCCCTGGTTGTTTGAACCATGCTACCATATCATATGTGCATATTAGGGTTGTAAACTACAAGTACTTAAAGATAAGCATGATTGGTTTTCATAATCTCTTCATCTCTAAGCTTTATGCACTTACGTAAATGTATTAGATACCTAACCAGATTGAAATGTATGACTTAAATAGTCAAGTACTACACCCGAGAAGGATTGCTTGATATCATCAAAGGAGCATGTCCCTTGTCATACCTGAGAGGGATGCAAGGAGAGAAATTGGCTAATTCAAACAACATCATTCACTATAGAAGCATCATTGTTTGAGAGAAAGGCAAGAGGTGAAAATAAGTCTTAATCCCATCCATTTTAGTACATCTAATTTAGCTTAGCCTAGTTTATATTTCAAGAATTCATTTAGTTGTTTCCGAATCAAATCATCTCCAAAACCAAAATCAAATCACTACTCCACCTTGCATACAATCACCATGAGTTTTTGTCCACTTCTGAGCCATTGTTTGTGATTTGTACATTTGCATATTCATCTAGCATCCTTTAGGTTTCCCTAGCTAGAGTGAGTTTTTCAATCTCTTGAGTACGATATCCCATACTCATAATCCACTACACTATAACTCTGTTGAAACAAAAAAAAAGACGTCTTGAAACCAAAAAAAAAAAGTGACGTTCAAGTTTTGGAGAGGTGTTTCTTATGATGTTATCTTGGGAATTCAAATGGTACTTGCAGTTGATGGAGTTTATTGCAAACAAAATTCAAAATTTTTTAAAAAAGGGAGGATGATCAGCAGTTTGTAGCTCACGTGTTGAGCGGAAGCACGAAGCTTTTAAAACAAAAGTGTTCAACTCTTCTTATCTGAAGAGTTTTAACTCCTAGTGGGTTCATCATAAATGGACTCTAGTTTTGTTAGACATTCCAATGAAATATCTCTAAGGGATAAGCATGGAATCAACCCCACGTTGGAAAGAAAGAGGATGGTGTTTCAAAAGCAAGTCTGGTCATGCAAAAATCAGATTGACTTATGCACAAAGTGGGATTGACCACACCGCTTGGAGATTCAAATGCAATTATGGCAGCTCACAAATTAGCCACGTTGAAATGAAAGAAACTAACAACCTCAACGGAGCTCAGGATAGTATATTTGAAATTCAAAGTTTATGGAATCCATTTGAATTCAAATTTTGGATATGCTCGAAGCTTATCTCTAGCTGAACCCAAGTCCCTATAAAATGGGGAGCAGAAGCAACAAAAGTAGAAAAAAAAGTAGAGAGCAGAAAAGCTATAGAGCAACTAGCAGAGAGAAACACGCAAGGAGAGAAAGGAAAAGAACAGTGAGCAAGGGAGGAGTAGAGAAAGAAAAGGAAGGGAAGAAGAGAAAAATAATTTGAAGCTAAGAAGAGACCACAAGAAGTGCAGTGGGTATAATTTCTTCTATACGCTGCCAAATATAATTTTCACACAAGTATTCTCTTTGTTTTGTATGATTGCAGAAAGTTACACAGGTGATCATGTAAGACTATGACCTATCCTCTCTCCAAGAGTCTCTCGTTGCTCTCATCCTCACAAATCTCACCAACAGCTTCCGGGCAAGACACAAAGTCGACGTCAGGCTCTCATCCACAGCCGTGGTGTATTTTACTGCACTTGCTTTCGATGCCTATATTGCGGTGCGTCCTGCATATGGGTGGCGGAAGTAAGCGTTAGGTGAAAGCCTTGGGCTGCCGGTTCACGCCAAGGATGAATCTGCGAAGTTCTTGGGTTCACAATAGTGGGGAAGCTGCTCTAAGATGAACCCTGTGCAGAGTGTCAACGCCAAGCTATGTCTCCACCTGCATCAAAGTTATCATCAAAATGCTGCTCTTGAAAGTAAAGTAGCCATCTCTCTATAAAAGGGTGCTTACCTCCAGCCACCACAAGTCTGCAGAATGCTCGGTTTAGCTCACCCTCAATCACAAATCAGCAGCTTGTTCTACTTGGCTCACCTGCGATCACAAAACTGCAGGAAACACAAAGTGGAGGAAGAAAACAAAAGAAGTTGAGTTCTGTTACCTTTCGTGTACAGGGGAGAGGTCAACAAACATGTGAAAGAACACGCTTCAAAGCTCACTCAAACCACTGTTCATTTAGTCAGCTTGTCATTCGTGAAGCTTCATCAAAATTCGCTTCAGAGATGAATCGATGAAGAAAGAAAGCGGAAGTCGCCACACATGTATGCAGTGGACTTTCGTCGAATATGTAGTGAGCATCCTCTACAAAAGCAAAAGAAGCACCGATCAAATTGTGTGGTGCGCTGAATGTCTTTTCTCAAAAGAATAATTAAACAAATAGAAGTGGTTCATTCCTTTTAATTGAAGAGGAAGTTGGAAGCCTGCAGTTTCACCGCTTCAAGTGCCATATAAGTCCAAAAGCAAGTATGCCATGCCAAATATAAATTATGAAGTTCAAGCTATATGGTGTTTGTCTTTATGCACGACATGTATATGGGATTTTGCTGGGCACCACGTTGTAAGCAAAGAATACAATAATAAAAGCCTTTGTTTGCCACTACTCACATGCCATTATGGTTAAGCAGCTACAAAGGATTGAACATGCATAATCAATCCTAGAGAATATGACATTGCCTCCTAAAAAGATACCCGGGTCTACATTTCCCCAAATTGTACCTACAAAGCTAATGTGAATGTCTATCTCGCTGGAGTACAAATGAGGTTCAAAACTGTGTGAGCAAACCTTGAAATGGAAGCAGGAGGTGTCCAAATCAATTACTCACTTGAAGCAGATCACTATGGTTCCGTTGTATGATTCGCCGATAAGTGAACAAGGCCACACAAAGCCCATTGCAAGATCCAAGGCCCAGCATGTTCGGGTGCCCAAATCACTTTTCCACCTGGCGTTGACGAAACTAAAGCTTGAGGATAAATATGGGTGTCCAGATCACTTTAAAGCTCGAGCCCGATTAATTTGCAGCTCAAAGCCCATTCCAAATCACAAGGCCCACTGCAAATCTCAGTACATTGCGTCTAAGTCAAATCAACAGACACTCTACCAAATTGGGTGTCCCAAAGAAATACATTTGACGGGTTCAAAAAAATATGCACACATCTGTCGGATAAAAGTTGGTACAAAACCAAAAATCCCAAATTTTGATGAACTACAGTGGTTTGATCCCTTCACAGGGTATGTAGGCAGTCTCGACCCACTAGATGCAACCGCAACTCCAAACAGAATCCCTGACTCCACCAGTCAAATTCAACCAATCCCAAATGAATCACTGACTCTAGTGAAATTCTCCCAACACCACAAAAATCAAATCCATTCCAAATCACACAAATAAAGTCCAAACCAAATTCAAGGGCTTTAAACCCTTCCCCAAATACAAATTCAAAATAAATGAGTCATCTACCCATTTAAATCTCAAAAGCCGGAACTACATGTGGTTTGATCCCGCAAAGGGTATGTAGGCAATCTAAAACCAAATTTATCTAGATGCAACCGCGTCCTAAACACAAAATCGAATCCCTGGTTCACTTACACCAAATTCATCCCAAACACTACTCTCATTCCAAAATCAAAAGCCTCCAATGAGTCATCCACTCATTGGAACTCTTGAACTACGAGTGGCTTGATCCCTCTCCAAGGGTACATAGGCAACCCATTCAAATATCCGGGTGCAGCCGCAAAAACAAACAAACGCACATCCCATCAATTGGTTTCTTCATAAATGGAATCAAAGGGTGTTTCCCTGTAACAAGGGATTGTAATTAAGAGACACATTCTGTCTTGAATGGGTCGAACCCGAAATAATAAAAACTCTATTCACTAAATGAATACGAGTGAAATTATGTTGGGTGACATTTACGCTCACTGTGTGCGATTTTCTCTCAACAAACTCGTCATTTATACTTGAGGGTGACTATTTGGCTAACAACACTAAGCTTGATCCTTCTACTTCCTTCAATAAAAGTAGTGAATTTTAACGGTGTTTTTTTTTTTTTGCTTCTAAAATTATTTTCAGTTTTAATATTTTTTTAGTAATTAGAGCAAAATGTTCTTAATTTCAACGGTGCGTAATGGAGTATTTACCGGTAGTGACTAAAGTGAAAAATAAATCTAAACTTGATTGACTAAAGTGATATTTTTAAAAATACAATGACCAAAGTGTTAATTGAGTTCTTCTCACACAAAAAGAAAAAAACTGTTAATTGGGTCAAAGTTGAATTATCAAAGTGATAATTTTTTTTCAATTTTATATTCGAACTTACTTTTGTAAAATTGACATAAAAGTTTCAATTTTATCCTTTCTCTTTCTTTCTGTTATACACTTCTTCCATGTTCCATCTCTCCACACATAATTTGCATAACCCAACACTATTGAATTAAACCTTAAAATGCTGAAGCATGTCCACTCTTTTAACCAGACTAGACGTCACTATTAGAATAAGCCTCATATGATATAGATTTTCTTCTGTATCTTTTGCGAGAATATATATAACTGTATTTAAAATTAATTAGATACGGTGTAACCACGGAATGAAAAAGAGTATTCTCCATTGCAGGCTCCAGTAGTCAAAAGATGCGGTTTTTATTAGTATGTTAGTTTACTGCTGTGGGGTCCACATAGTTTAAAATTTTAATTTCTTTTTCTTTTTAAAATTTTGTTTTCTTTATTAACAAAATTTTTATTAAATTATTTATTTATTTATTAACAATTAAATTTATTTTATTTATCAGTATTAATTAAGCCAATAAAGCTTAAGGTTAAACTTTTAAAATCCTTGAAATTGTCCCTGCTTAATCAAATTCTTAACATGTCTAATTTATTATTTAGAGGTTATGATATTAACTTAAAAAATACAAAACAGAAGGGGAAAAAAAAACAAAAATTACAATGTAATGATCTGGATTTTCGTATTAGATTGTTCTACATGTTATATTGTTATGTTATCTCTACTATTTTGCCACATATCGCATTGCCATGGTATTCTTCATTGATGATAGCACTCCCAACACCCATATGTTGAAGTCTCTTTCTGTGTGAGCAAATGCACACTAGGCAGTCTGTTACAAAATGGCTCACGCGTGTCAATTGATTGATTTTTTTTTTTTAAGTTAGTACTAAATTCAGTTTACTCTCTCAATCTTTGGGACAAACATCAGTTTAGTCTCTGATTTTTCTTTTTTTTAATCATGATCATTCTACACTTTCAATTTTCATTATCCGCATTCAAATTTTAAAATTGTCTTCATTTGTGACGTCACATGCAGTTGATTGGTCGGCCTCTCAACTTATTTCTAGCATTTGAACTAAAGCATACCTCTTTGATCGTGTTAACTGGCATTGGACTATAGTACGAATGCTAATGTTGTTGCTGATAATCTAGTGGCATCTTTGGCTTAGTGTAGGGTGTGCTCGGCGGATTGGGACTCCCTCCCTAATGCATATTTTGCTTCCAGCCAAGGCACTAGCACTGCCTGTAATGCCACTGTCGGATGAAAATGACTGGGAAACTTACCCAAAAACAGGTCGTCTGTAACTAGTTTTGAGAAGAAACCACCAGTATCCAAGTTGCTTCTATTATAATCTTGTTATGAGTCAAAAGCTAGGGAAGTTTTACTTAAAATTAGTTGTTAATTACACCAAAGCTTCTGATGCGCCTTCATGGCTTCATGATTATGTGATTGTTTTCCTGTTGCCTTTTGTTGGATGATAAAAATGGATTCGGATTCAGATAGAATTATTAAAGTCTAAAAGATGCTGTCTCGCTCCACTGATACAGGAGATGACTTGGTGAGATTAATTGGATCAACTTATCTACCTCACAAACTTATATCAAGACAAGTCCAGGAGCAAAAGGCATGTTGCTTATGAGCCCTCTTGTCATTAGAATAATTGAATAAACAGTGGTTTTGTTTATTTTGTAATAAAGGGATTAACTGATTTTAAATTTAGATCGTTGATGGTTTCGTTGAGGTGTTATTTGAGTATGCTAGTTTTAGAAAAGACCTATTCCTTTCTGACATAAACAAAATTATAGAACCCTCTCTCTCTCAACTGTAGAGAGAGGGTTCGGAATTAATAAAGTGTTCGTTTGTGCGAGTTCGTGATTCGAGGGTGGAGCGGAAGTGTTTCGGACGAATTTTTATTCGGAAAGTATGACTTTAGGGGGGGGGGGGGTGCAAAGTTGAATTTTTATGCGTTGGGTTTCTCTGAAAACTTCCTTCACAAAAGTTGTAGAGCGCGTCTATACGAGTTCGTGGACATATGGAACGCAAGAATCAGAGTTCGTATGAGAAAGTTATGAGCGATTGAAATTTGGGGAAATTTCTATAAATAGAAGAAAATTCCAGATATTTCATTAAATCCCAAAAGTTCCCTTTTTCTCATTTTCCTCCCCAGATTTCTCTCCGTTCTCTCTCCTCAGACCCGACGGGTTACTCTCGACCTGACCCGAATCCATCTCCGTTTTCCGGCCACTAGTAGCGGCGGACCCGGCTTGGACAGACGCGCCTCAGCCTTCGTCGTCGACCCCTAGTGTTGGTTTCACCGGTGGAACACCTCAGAGGGAGATCGAAGGCCCTTAGTTGTACGATCGGGACCCGACCGGTTTCCGATCTCCGGCGACTTCCCGGCCGATTTCTTCACGGTTCTGGGATTGCCTCTTCCTGCTGATCATCCCCATATAGGCCTTGCATCACGATTTGGAGTGTGGAGCAAAAGATCAAGGTTTGAATAAATCGACGGTTTTGGTTGAATCTGGAATCTGATCAGAGGGCTGAGATTAATCAAACTTCCAGGCTTGATCTAGGACGATCTAGGCCGATCCAGACTTAGCTCCAGGTATGAAAGTTGCTCATCTCTTCATTTTGAGCAAGTTTTGTAGTTGATCACTTTGCCATCAGAGGTGGTCGACAGGGCGTTGACCGCCCACTGTCGAGGGCACGTGGCGGCGCATCCAGCTTCCTTTTTGTGTTATGTTTTCAGTTTATTCATCTACGCATCGATACGATCGTTTTGATATATTATAAGGTTATTTTGGAGAAAGTTGATGCATGATAGGGTTTCGGTTTTACGCATTATCTTCGGTTTGCAATCCGTGAAGATCTGACCGTTGGATCTTCGTATAATTTTGATAGGATTATCCCAAGGGAAATCCGTAAGAATCTGACCGTTGGATTGTCGTTGAAGTGTGTTATGAATCAATTGCTAAGTTAGGATAGTATTTTGATTAGGTGATTGACGGTTTTGGTTGGCAGGACGGTTGTGATTGAGATTTTGGGCTGTATTGAAGACGCAACTGGATTGGGGTGAGTAAATCTCACGTGGTTCATTTACAAACGGATTTAATTATTACTCGGAATTACTTGTTTAATTGTTGAATCATTTTCGAAACAAACTATTTGTTTTAAAATATATGAACATGATCGACAACGGTTCATGGGTAAGTGAAAACAATGTTTCGATATAAATTGATTTTTGAGAAGTATAATTTATGAACTATAGTTGGTATTAGTGGTCATTCCTGCGTGAATGACTTCGTATATATATATATATATATATTTACATGGAATATATATATATATATATATATATGGATGGTGTGGCATTGTGTGAAGTATAATAATTGTGATTTTGTTCAGATTATTTTATTGGAGCATTTACTCTTGTCGAAATGTGAATTGTTGATTTATTTGTGTGGAAGAGTATTTGAAGTTCTGATTTGGTTTTAGATTGTAAAACCAAGTATTGTAAAGAGTACCTTTTGTTGTGGGGTAACTGGCTGTATGCGTGCGTGCAGTCATGGTGGTAACTAGGTTACGGCATCATGAGTATGTAGTCTGTGGTATGCATGCATGTGGTCATGGTGGTAATTGGGTTACGGCATCATGAGTACGTAGTCTGTTGTATGCGTGCGGTCATGGTGGTAACTGTGTTACAGCATCATGAGTACGTAGTTTTTGAGGAATGTTGCTGATGTTCTTTCTTTAATTTATATATGAGATTTGGATTTCTATGAATTATATTGTTGATTTAATTGTAATCTCCTGAACTAAGTTATATGGAGGGAATACTGCCTTTTGAATTGTTGTTTTATTGTAATCTCCTGAACTAAGTTATATGCAGGGATTACTGCCTTCTGAATTGTTTGTTTTAATGTAATCTCCTGAACTAAGTTATATGCAGGAGTTGGTATGATTTGAATTGTGTGCTTTTAGTGATCTCTTGAACTAATTTTCTAAGCAGGGATTACTGGTTTTATTCACTTTAATGACGTGAGTGCAGTTGTGGTTGAGACTTGTAGAGAGTCAAGAAATGTTTTATCACGTCATTGTGGTGATAAATGCTTTATGTTGAGAGGAAAGAAGTGTGATTTTGTGGTCGTGTTTTGTGGAGTTAAATGTTGTTGCTTTAATTTATCTCACGAGTTGAGAAATTATAAGGATGAGTGACATGAGTCATTTTAATTGAGTTTACTCATACGGCTTAAAAAGCTTAGCGGGTTTGTTTTGTTCAACCCGGTGCACTATTCTATGCTGTAGGGTTTATTGTGCAGGTTAGAATATCGATTAATCATCGTCGAAGTTGAGGGGTAGGTTCGGTAGCGTGGACATCGAAGGGTAATCTTAGTTTTAAGTCTTCCGCTGTGTAGTGAGTTGTGGTGGGTGTGTTTACTTATTGAATTGTCATTCAGTTTAATTTGTAAACTATCTGTAATGTAATATGTGAATCTAAAGAACAAGTCGGTATTGACATTGTGAGCTCAGTTTGTTTAGTTGCTTAATTTAAATGAAAAATTTTCTATGTGTTTTTCTTGTGCTTGTTAAGTTATCGCGTTTCAGATTTGAATTTATTTATTCAAAATTCGGGGCGTGACACATTTGCCCTATGCTTTGCAGCCTCCCACAACCAACCAGACCCCTTCACCTCACCGGCCTCAGACCAGCGTGCATAGCACTTCACCGGCCTCAGACCAGCGCTCACAACACCTCACTGGCTTCACCTACATCGGCCTACGCAGCCTCCGCCTTACACGTCCGGATCCCAGTGCCTCCGCCTTGCAGGTCTCCGGATCTACACCAACGCCGTTGAACAGACCCAGGGAGCCTTCGACCCGACCTGTGCCCCGATCCCAGTGTGCCCTGCTACAGTGCCCCGAAACTCGCAGCAGTCCTGCCGCCACCTGCAATCTAGACGGAGGAGGAAGAAGAGAGAAAAAGAAAGGAAAAAAAAAGAAAAGAGATAGAAAAGAAAAAAAAGTGAGCCGGTCCAAAGAAAAGGTCCGGCCCAGAGAAAAAAGAATCCCGGTCCAATTTAAAAAAAAAAAAGAGAGAGAAAAAAACAAATGGGCCTTGAGTGGTCATGCGACCCAGTAGAAACAAAAGAAAAAAAACAAAAGAAGCAGGTCTGCGGCCCAGAGAGAAAAAAAAAACACAAGGCCTTATGGCCACTGCAAGAGGAAGCAGCCTAGTTTTTCTCAAGTCCAAAAACATCACCACGCACGCTTGCATCAACACGCGCGTGTGCTAGGACTGTTTTATTTTTTCCAAAAACCAAGTATGTTCTCTTTTATACTCCGGTATATTTAATTGTTTATAATTATACATTTTGAGCATGATTACCTTTAAGCATGATTTATATATTTTACTGTTTATATATATATATATATATATTTGTAAACTTTCAAGCATGCATTGTGATTTTTACATAATTATGTTTAAACATGCCATATATATTTTGTTATATATATTATTTATGAAATTTTGAGCATGTTTTTATTTTTTTTACGCTTATATAAATTATGCCGACGCATGCTTTGTATTATGCTATTGTTTACATTTTATTTTATGCATGATATATTATTGCTATTATTATGTGTAGTATATAATTTGTTGTATATTTGTGAAATTTGAGCATGCCATGCAATTTATTTTTATATATGCAATGTTTTATCCTTTATTATGTGCTATAGTTATTCCTTATTTAAAATGCTATACATATAAATTCCGTTTGCCATGATAATGAAAATTCATGTGCATTATACATACACACTTACTGTGATAAAGCATTTTCACATAGCATCGAAAAATTTGACGATTACAAATTTTGATCTTGAAATCTAATTCATATGTTTGGAAAATAATTCACGTGGATGTCTTTATGATTGCGTAATTTATTTTTTCTCTCTTGTTTATGTAGATGGCTGATCCAACTCGACCTGAATTTGACATTTTGGACTTAGAAGGACTTGAGTACCACCGTTGGGTTTCTGATGTAGAAACTGCCTTTGTGGCAAAAGACTACACTGCCACATCAAAACTCCCATTGACCCCAAAGACGATGGACCGTCTGACAAGGTGAAAGCAAATGTCTTAATGTTTCTGAGGCGACATATTGATCTTAGTCTACGCTGTGGGATGCCCTTAAGGGATGTTTTGGGAATATTCATGACACCTTGCTCCCAGAACTGACCGTTCAGTGGAATGAAATCCGCTTGCTTGACTACAAAAGGGTCAATGACTTCAATAAGGACATGTTGCGCCTAAAGGCACGTCTAAATTTCTGTGGAAAGGAATTCACAGAAGATGATATGATCCAGAAGACTCTTTCTACTTTTCCTACTTCAGCACTTATACTAGCGAACCAGTATAGGCTGGAGTATGACAACAAAAGAATCACAACCTTCAATAAGCTGATCAACCTATTGCAAGTGGCTGAGAGGCATAATGAGGTTCTTTTGAACAACAATGCTAGGCCTGTTGACAAAGAAAATTCCTGAGGCTAATTATGGCAAAGTGAAAGGTGGAAAGAACCCCAATGCAAAGGGGGTTGGACGTGCTGATCCCTACCCACGTGGCAAGGGACGTGGGGGTCGAGGAGGCCCTCCCAATGTATGGCGCAGAGATAGTGGTGCTGGCCCTAGTGGTCATGGAAACAAGGTGCAAAGGGCACCTAAGAACCCTTTAGTCAAATAGGCAATGAACCATGCTATAGGTGTTGAGTCATTGGTATAGCATGGTTCATTGGGCATTGGTACAAGAACTACCAAGGAAGCAACAGAGTAGCAGCCAATTACAAGAGTTATAGGGAGTCTAAAGAACAAGAGGCTCACTGTATGGAAGAAGGAGGCCAATTGCAGACTTCAATGGCAACCTCACAATTGCAGACTTCAATGGCAATAAGAGACTTGCTCAGTCAATGGATGTACTAGATTTTGACTGATCTGCTTTATCTATTTATTTTCCAAAAACAGTTCTGAAGGCATAATGGCTCATTTTTAATTAGACTATTACTTGGTCTTAAAATTTATTTCAATAATGGTTTGATGAATTATATTTCTGAACAAGACCTTGATTTGATTATCGTTGGCTTATTAATAAATTTCAAATTTTATTCTAAAGCACTGAATTTATTTACTACACATATTTACATGGTTCGAAATAACACTATAAAGATGTAAAGCAATACATCTAAAAAAAGAAAAGATTATTTGAATGAAAAGATTATCATTCTACCTAAAATAGAAATACTCTAAAGAATATCAGATACATTTAAAGTCACAGACGCTCTATATGCACCAAGAGCTAATCGAACCTTGTTAAGTTTCAAAGATATTCGTGCCAACGGTTATCATATAGAAACACACTGTGAGAATGGAAGTGAATACCTTTTTATTACCTCTGATGAATGTGGAAGGAAATGCATTTTAGAGAACTAATAAGTCAATCTAGTGGATTGTACTTCACGACTATTCGGATCATTGAATCCTATGCTGTCACTAACAACAAAATATGGGACACTGACTCATATAGGCTTTGGCATGACCGCCTAAGGCACCCCGGTCGTGACATGATGATCTATATTTTAAAGAACTCACATGGACATCTGTTCTTTCGAGTGAAAAATAAAATGGGAGAAAAATCCGCCACACTGCAAGCTGTCGGTCCTAGTATTGCTCAAATACAGCCATTGCCTTCTGAAGTACCAGAAGCACTACCTCCCTCCCATTATGCCTTATTGACTATTTCAAAGGCACATCACTCGTTTTGCAGGATCAAGACCTTCCTATGCTAAAGACACAAAATGAAACATTCCATTCTTACAAAGGATACAAGGAGATATCTGTGGACCTATCCATCTAGAATGCAGGCCATTCAAGTACTTTATGGTTCTGGTGGATGCCTCGACACGTTGGTCACATGTCGTTTTATTGTCCACAACAAATGCTGTAACACCCCGCACCCGGAAATACTTTCCCTTAATTTATTTTCATTGCATTTAGATATTTCAATTCATCGTATCGTTAAATTAATCTTCTTAATAGGAAATTATTTTTATGGAGTTTCAAAAATTATTTTCTTAGCATGGAAAAATAGAGCACGACATTATGAGAGTGTAGGTGCAAACGGTTCGTTAGACAGAGTTATAACGAGCATTTTCGTGTGAGGGGTATTTTGGTCTTTTTGCCTCACCCTAGCTTAATTAGATCAGATCCTCTCCCTCCCCAACCCATTTTTCACGTGAGAACCAGATCAAGGAGAGAGAGAGAGAGAGAGAGAGAGAGAGAGAGAGAGAGAGAGAGAGAGAGAGAGAGAGAGAGAGAGAGTGAAGGAACGAGCTATAGCCACCACCGTTCACCTTTTCCGTCGCCGGCGCCCATTCCGGCCAAATCCGGCCAAAATTTACACCATCCTCTTCCTCTCCTTATGGGCTTTCTATCCATATAAGTTTCATAATTTATTTTCACTTGTGTGCAATGAATCGAAGGAGAGAAGGTTTGATAATTCTTGGCTTATTTCCCGATTTCTGGCCAAGCTGTCGACTTTTTGGAGAAACCCCAAGGTATAAAGTCGTTCAAAATCTCATGGGCTTTCGTTTGAGTATAATATTGCATATATATTTGAAGATTTTGGAAGTTGGGATTCCGGCCACCATGAGTCACCGCTGCTCCGCCATCTCCGGCGGGCTTTCATGGCCATTTTGAGTGTTTTTGAGCATTATTATGTTTCCTAGGATGTGTTATTACTAGCCCAAGTATGATTGTTGAATTTTGGATGAGGAATTAGAATTTGGTGTTAGGAATAAATTGGAAAAAATGGTTTTTGGAGGTGTTGGAGTTGGAGAGAAGCTAGTGGAAGAGACTTAAGATGATTATTTGATGATAGGAAGACTTGGGTGACATTATGTCAAAGAGAGGATACGATTTGCTAGGATGCATTTGTAAGACCTCGGAAATTTGTTATTAATTCCAAAATGTTTCCTGAGATTAATAAAGTGTTCGTTTGTACGATTTCGTGGTTCGAGGGTGGAGTGGAATTATTTTCGGCGAATAATTATTTGAAGTACACTTTTTAGGGGGTTCACAATGGTTGACTTTTTATACGTTAGGATTCTGTGGAACTTCCTTCACGAAAGTCGTAGAGCGCATCGATACGAGTTTGTGCATATGCGGAACGCAAGAATCGGAGTTCGTATGAAGAAGTTATCCCGTTTGGAAAAGTTTCCATTTTGGGTATAAAAGGATAAAACCCTAGCTATTTTTGGAAGGTTGCCAAAAATAGCCGGATTTCCATTTTTGGAAACCGACCTCTCTCTCTCTCTCTCTCTCTCTCCCAAGCCCAAAACAGGGCATCACCTTGCCGGCCGATATCTCGCAGCTCCGGCCACCAAAACACACCAAACCACTTCCTTTGGCTTCGCCTCAACCTTGCGCAGCTGCCTGTGGCAGCCTTGCGCCGCCTTGTGGCTTGTGGAGGCGGCGGCAGCACGTTTTTCCTTTCAGGCCGACTTGGGGTGAGAAGGGAATATCCCGAGTTCTAGGTCACCAATCTTCGAGATTCTTAGCTTGTTGAACTGCCCTTGAGTTTCTGATCAAGATTCCAAAAGACCCGAACCGGAGGTGAACGTTTTCATGCTCGTCGGAGCTCTCACCAGTTTCTGCAAAAATTCCGGCCAAACCGGACTGTTTTAGGTAATTTAGACCACTTCCACTCATTTTCTGATTTCGTGCTAGTTATGAAAGTTTCTCAGATCGATGAAACGAAGAGGAGTAGCCTGACCCCGACTCTGTTGACGGTGGTCGGCGGCGGCTCTGCCTCTAACTCCGGCTGCCTTTTCTGGCCACTTCCGGGGGTCTCAAGGGCAGTTTCTGTCCATTTTAATGTTCTACATGTTGTTACGATCATTTCGATATATAGCATGTAAATTTTGGAGATCGTATGATCAAGTTATGAATTTACGATTTCGATCGTTCGATTTGTGATCTGGGAAGATCAGACCGTCCAATGGACTTATAGTTTTGATATAAAGATCGTAGGACTGTCCTGATCACCTAGTGTGGTCACAGCTGAAAATCTAACAGTTAGATCTTCATATAAGTGCGCTTTTTGAATTATGTGCTAAGTTGAGACCGTATGTGGTTAGGTGATTGACGGTTTGAGTTGGCGGACGATTGTGAATCCTATTTTGAGCTGTTAAGAAGACACAACGGGAATTTTAGGTGAGTAAATCTCACATGGTTCATTTACGAACGGAATTTTTTTAATTACATTTAGTTGTTATTCTTGAAAAATGATTTTAAGAAAATGAGTTTTTAAGTATATAAAAATGAAATTTCTTGGTTTTTACTTCGTGTGAACTATAGTTGGTATTAGTAGTCATTCCTGTGTGGGTGACTACGTATATATATATATATATATATTTACATGGAATATATATATTTGATGATATGGCATTGGGTGAAGTATTGATTTGATTGATTGATTTATCATTCCGAGCATTTCTCTTGAAGATATAAATTATCATATATTGTTAAGTTGATGTTGATAAAGAGTAATTGAGTAAAGTGTGGTCCTTTCATTTATTGTCCATGAGAGACTTGGATCATTATTAACTATGGTGTCGATCTGTATGACTTGTTTGAGTCATGATTTGGGGAATTTATTAAGCATGTGGGATTCGATTTTGATGATAGCTTGGAGACGAGAACATATTATTTGGAATTGGTTTTGCTATTTGTTGAGGTTGTGGGAGATAAGGAAACAATTTTATGTGACGATATGTGTGAATACATGTGTGGTGACTAGTGTGAGGTATGGGATCGGACGCCATAATCTGGGTGGATGACGGGCTACAATTGAGTAAGTGGGATCGGACGCCATAATCCTCGGTGGATGACGGGCTACGATTGAGTAAGTGTGATTGGACGCCATAATCCTAGGTGGATGACGGGCTACGATTGAGTAAGTGTGATCGGACGCCATAATCCTGGGTGGTGACGGGCTACGATTGAGTAAGTGAGTCGGACGCCATAACCCTAGGCGGGTGACGGGCTACGATTGAGGAGAGTATTGGATGCCATAACCCTAGGCGGTGACGGGCTACAATTGAGTAAGTAAGTCAGACGCCATAAACCTAGGCGGGTAACGGGTTACGATTGAGGAGAGTATTGGATGCCATAACCCTAGGCGGTGACGGGCTACAATTGAAACGAGTTATTTCGTGAGATTGTGTATTCAGAATCGAAGGGTTAATTCTTGGTTTTAGACTGAGTGTTGGATTTATTTATTTATATATTTCTTTTTCATTTCTATCGTGTGATTTCTTTATCTCCTTTCTTTTTAATTTCATTTGTTTGATTTTAATGTAATCTCCTGAACTAAACTATATGCAGGGATTTTAATGTAATCTCCTGAACTAAACTATATGCAGGGATTACTATGATTTCTTTTGTTTGATTTTAATGTAATCTCCTGAACTAAACTATATGCAGGAATTACTATGATTTCGTTTGTTTGTTTAATGTGATCTCCTGAACTAAGTTTCTATGCAGGGATTACTGATTTTGTTTGATTCTTATTATGTGTACGGTGGTGGGTTGTGATCCGTAGCGATCGTGAAATGAGTTGAGATCGATGTCATGATTTTGGCAAACGCTTTATGTTGAGGGGAGTGAGTGTGATTTTGTGGTTATGTTGTTGAGGCAAATGATTGGTGATCTGATAAATTGTGGGGACGTAGAGTGTTTAAGATATTTGGAGTTAATTGTGTAATTGGAGTTTGTGGGAAAAGAGATAAAATGAATTGAGAGACAGAGCATGTGGGTGTTAGTTGGGTTGAAATGATTGAGCATGATATTGATTATTATGAACTTGACGTTTGTGTTGTGATGATTGCTTATTGATTTTGTTAGATTAAGATAGTGAAAGCATGTTGTTGTGGAATTAAATGTTGTTGCTTTAATTATCTCACGAACTGAGAAATTATAAGCATGAGTGACGTGAGTCACTTTAATTGAGTTTACTCATACGGGCTGAAAAGCTTACCGGGTTTGTTTTGTTCATTCCCGGTGCACTATTCTATGGTGTAGGGGTTTTTGTGCAGGTTTGATTTTCGAGTGATCATTATCAAAGCTGAGGTATATGTTCAATGGCGTGGAGGTGGAAGGGTGCTCTTAGTTTTAAGTCTTCTGCTGGGTAGTGAGTTGTGGTGGGTGTGTTTACTTATTGAATTGTCATTCAGTTTGATTTGTAAACTATCTGTAATGTAATATGTGACTCTAAAGAACGAGTCGGTATTGACATTGTGAGTACAGTTTGTTTGTTACTTAGTTTAAATGAAAAATTTTCTATATGTGTTTTCTTGTGTTTGTTCTCGCGTTTCGGATTTGAATTTTCTTTATTCAAAATTCGGGGTGTGACAGCATTCTTGTTTCTTTACTTAGTTTATCGGAATTGAGCTTAATTTATTCATAAATTCTTATTGACTAGGTAATCTGGTTGAGCAAGCTTCCGAGGACATTCCCAAGATGGGACTCACCTAGTCACCCTCCATTGTGAGTTGGACCTTGTTTTAAAGAAATGCATGCAATTACTTCAATTCTTGATATTTGATTTCTTTAATTATCTATTTAATATTCAAGAAGTTTATTGTGATTTCTCGTAAATTAATTGTTGTGGTCATGATGAAATTTTATAATTTATGTTTGAAGTAAATTGCTTATTTTTGGGAAAGAAAGAACCTTTTCAAATGGTCTTTTAGATATGAAGTTTTAAGTGTTGTTACGTATACCCTCATGCTCTGCTTGTGTACCGGCGGACGCACCAGTGTATGACCAGCTCCCCTGCTCTGCCTGATGCGCACAGGTGTATGACCAGTTCTTCCCCCTCCCCCGCTTTGCTCATGTTGAGTTCGCTCAACATGGGTGCATGACCAGTTGTCCGCCACGTTCTGTCTATTTTGATTTAGATCATTGTAGGTGTATGACCAGTTTTTTGGTACAAGTTTGGTAATGCTTTTCAATTTTGGAAGTTATATATGCAAGATGCCCTGGACTAAGTTACCCTTGCAACCAAGTATCGAGTTATTCCCCAGTTATTACCTTCAGTTTTCTTGAGACCTTACTAAAGCAAAGTGTTTATCTTGTTACAAGTTTATCTTATAAATTGGTATTTGAAAGTATTCGTGACTTATAACTTTTGAACTTGTCTTTTTACTATAAGTGATTAATTGCATGCCAAAGGTTTACGAAAGAAAAATGATTTTAAGGAAAATAAGATTTTTGGAAAGTATTTTTTTCTATTTAATTATTTTTGTCTTCTCACTGAGCTTGTCTCACGTTTTCTATGATTTTCTCGAGGCTCTTTGGTTTTCTGTTTTGCCCAGGTTAGCGTTGCAGTGGTCGGATCAATATCCACGTCAAAGGCATGCATCCACTTGATCTTCTTGATCTTCTGACATCAGTCGTATAGTTTACTTAGTAGTAGTTCTTATGTTAATTAGAGGAGCTTTGAGATGCCATAAGTAAATTGAGGTCTATTGAAATTGCATGTAAATATTGGACGAGACACTTTGTTTTATCTATTCATTGATGGTTAGTGAAAGTTGATCTTGTGAGAGACAAGGGGTCATATTTGGGAGTTATTGGAGATTTATGATATTAGAAGTGTATTGTTGATTTACAGGTTTTTGGATAGTCTATTTTTTGGGGAGGTTATGTCGAATTTTCGAATAAACCTTTCTTTAACTAGGTCTATATGGATCCACCTCAGATTCCACCTTGGAATTCGGGAGTGGGCCTGACAAATGCGGCATTTGCAAAACTCCTAGCATAGATTATAAGCTTAAGGGCTCACCACCCTGATCACCCTATCAAATCTATAAGGCTTGACAACGCTGAAAAGTTTACATTAAAAGCATTTGATGATTATTGCATGTCTATTAGGATCGATGTAGACCATCCTATAACCCATGTACATACACAAAATGGTCTCGCAGAAGTCACCATCAAAAGGCTACAGATGGTGGCTAGGGCATTGGTTATGCGCACCAACCTGCTTATATCTACATGAGGTTATGCAATATTGCACGCAGCTTTACTTATTCGTTTCAGACCCACTGCTAGCCAACCATTTTCTGCGTACCAGTTGGTAACTGGATATGAGCCTGACATTTCACACTTACGCATATTTGGTTGTGCAGTATATGTGACTATTGCATCCCCACAGCGCACCAAAATGGGTCCTCAGAGATGATTAAGTATTTATGTTGGATACGAATCCCCAACAATTATCCACTACTTGGAACCCTTGACAGGCGATCTCTTTACCGCTAGATTTGCGGATTGTCACTTTGATGAAACAGTCTTCCCATCGTTAGGGGGAGATAGGATAAAGGATTTTCCAAGGGAACGACATGAATTGTCGTGGTTTGTCCCCATTCTGTCTCATTTTGATCCCCGCACTTCACAATGTGAAAGTAAAGTGAAAAGAGTAATCGATCTTCAGAACGTAGTAGAATAGATGCTGGATGTGTTTACTGATATCGTAAAAGTGACGAGACCACACATACCAGCTGCAAATGTGCCTGCAAGGTTAGAAGTCCCCAACAAGGGGCACAATGCCGCAGATAAAGGCACTGCAACCACACTTAGTGGAGGTGTGTTTGAGGCCGTGGCTCCCCAAAGTAAGAGGGGGAGGCCACTTGGTTCGATTGACACTCACCCAAGGAAGAAGAGGGCGAGTAAGACACAAACCGATCCATTAATCATCAATGTAGAGAATCCCTCTCATGAGATTGTCTCTGATTATAGTGTACATACCTCCACTATTATGGAAGATTTGCTATGTCACCAAGCATGTGTAACACCCTCTTTGGGGGACCCACAAGCCATGGTGGGACCCAACTGCGACTTGCATCCTGCAGCCCGATGTCCAAGCTACGCCACGGTAGTTGAAAGCGGCCAATACCTCGCCAGGAAGCCACCTTCCCGACCTTGCTAACATGCCTCCACAACATGCTTTCTACACAAGAATAAGGACTCTTAGTCCCACATAGAAGAAAATGCAAAGGACATGGGTTCCCTTACCTATAAAAGGGACCCCTCCTCCCACTTAAACTCCATCCCATTACATCTCTTGTAATCTCCTTTGGGCCGTAAGGCCCAAACACACATAGTTAAAGCTTTCAAGTGGACGTAGTTTGTCGCCAAAGAGGGAGACGAACCACTATACTTCTCGTGTCTCATTTACTCTCTCTCTCTCCCTCTCTCTTTAACGTTAATTAGACCCCTCGGTCACCAACATTAACATATAGTTATGTCCATGAATCAATACTGGAGGATGCTCCGATGTTTGAAATTATTCCAGAGAACAAAGAAATCTGAATGGATTATGATAGTGCACACGAGTTGATAGAAAGATCTTCCATACACATTGATGATGTATTTGCATACACTGTTGCTCAAGAAATCATAGAGTACTATGATATCGAACCACGCTCTGTTAAAGAATGTCAACAAAGAGCAGATTGGCCTAAATGGAAAGAAGCAATCCAGGCAGAACTAGATTCTCTGGTAAAGAGACAGGTATTTGGTCCGATAGTGCTAACCCCACCAAGTGTAAAGCCTGTAGGACATAAATGGGTCTTTGTCAGAAAGCGTAATGAGAAGAAAGAAGTCGTAAGGTACAAGGCTTGCCTTGTGGCACAAGGTTTCTCACAATGCTCTGGAATTGAATACGAAGAGACATACTCTCCCGTAATGGATGTTATAATGTTCCGCTACTTAGTTAGCTTGATAGTTTCCGAAGGACTGGAAATGCAGCTCATGGATGTGATTACTGTATATCTCTATGGGGATCTTGATTCAGAGATATATATGAAAGAGCCTAATGGCCTTACATTACCCAAGTCAAGTGACTCTAAACCACGGAGTGCATTTTCAATTAGGTTGAAACGCTCACTTTACACATTGAAACAATCCCGGCGGATGTGGTATACTAGTCTAAGTGACTACTTGATTGGGAAGGGATATAAGAACGATGAATTGTGCCCCTGCGTATTCATAAAGAAAACAAGTTCCGGATTTGCAATTGTAGCAGTAAATGTCGATGATATGAACATAATAGGTACTCTTGATGAAATAAGAGAAACCGCAAGCTACTTGAAATCTGAATTTGAGATGAAGGATCTTGAGAAAACTCGATTCTATCTAGGCCTTGAACTAGAACACTGAGTTTGTGGAATACTAATCCACCAGTCAGCATATGTCCATAAGATGCTCAGGCGATTTAACATGGAAAAAGCACATTCTGCTAGCACTCCCATGATCGGTCGAAGTTTGGATTCAAGGAAAGATCCATTTCGTCCAAAGGAAGATGACGAAGAGGTGTTGGGAGTTGAAATTCCCTATATAAGTGCAATAGGCACATTATTGTACTTAGCCCAATGTACTCGACCAGACATTGCTTTCTCAGTGTACTTATTAGCTAGATTTAGCTCAGCGCCAACGTAGCATCACTGGAATGGTACGAAGAATATTTTCCGAATCTTAAAAGGAATCATTGACTTGGGACTATTCTTTCCCTATAGAGAGTCAAGAGGGACCGCAGATGGAACTACAATCCCGAAAGGAAATGTTGATGGCGAAAGCGCCACTCACTACGCCGAAACACCAAATGTCGTTTTGGTTAGTTTTGCTGATACTGGGTATCTCTCTAACCCACATAAAGGTCGTTCCCAAACTGGTTATGTATTTACCATTGGGAACACAGCGATATCTTGGAGATCAACCAAGCATATCCTTGTGGATACCTCCTCAAACCACTCAGAGATCATTGTTCTACATGAGGCGGTTCGTGAGTGTGTATGGTTAAGAGCTATCATTACACATATTCGAGGGACTAGTGGTTTGAGTTCTACCAATGGAGAGCCTACTTGCATTTATGAAGATAATGCAACTTGCATCGAATAGATGAAGCTAGGATATATCAAGGGTGATAATACAAAACACATATCGCCAAAGTTTTTCTACAATCAGCAACAACAGGCCCTCCTCAAGATTCAAGTCAATCAAGTAAGGTCTTAGGAGAATGTGGCAGATTTGTTCACCAAATCATTGCCTAAGGCCATATTTCAGAAATATGTGAAAAGCATAGGAATGCGAAGGCTTTCCAAGCTCCCTTGATTAATGTATGGATCAGGAGGTGGTGTAGACGTCAAGGGGAGTCTAATTGACGCAGTCGGAAAGATCACCTAGGTTTACAAACAATAAACCTAAAATAAAGATTCTGGAGTCCACCAGAGATAAAAGAGAAAACTCTCAATTTTGATTGATAAAAGGATAAAAGATGCGTTCTGCAGCCACTTAAGGCTACTTAAATAAGAGAAAATAAACCCTAGGGCGACTAACAATGAAACCCTAAAGCCCATGGGTAAAAACAAAAACAATCCAAAATAGACTAGAAAACCAAAATTCGGAAAAAATAGAAAAAATGTGTTTTGAGGCCCTAAACGATCCCGAAAGCCCGAAAAAGCCCACAGCTCATGGCTAAGCAATGAGTCTTGTTCCTGGCACGATTCCCTTTCTGGAAATCTATGACGCGCCCCAATCGGACACCGAGCTCATTCGTGGCTACTAGTACCTTTTCGTTTTCCCCCTTTTGAGCAATCAAACTGCTCCTCTAATCGGGCTGCCATCCATTCTGCATCAGTCTCCTCCACCTCCGAAGAACTCGACCCCGAGTTCTCTTTCGGATAAAGAACCTCATCATCACGAAACTCATGCAGATCAGCCACATTAAAGGTGTTAGAAATGCCCATGGAATCAGGAAGGGCTACAACATAAGCATTGTCATTGATCTTTCTCAGCACCTTAAAAGGACCATATTTTCTGGGCTTCAGCTTGTTGTAGGTACCAACAGGAAATCGCTCCTTCCTCAGAAACACCATCACGTCATCACCCTCTTGGAACACTTTAACTAGTCGGTGTTTGTCAGCTGGAGCTTTATACTTGGCATTAGTTTTTTCTAGCTTGGCCTTAATTGCTTCTCTAACATCCTGCACATCTTTGGCCATACCCTCAGCAGCAGTACTAACACCAGAAACTTTAGGAAGCTTCACCAAATCAACCACATGTCGAGGAACAGCAGTATAAACCAATGAGAATGGTGACTTCCCTGTTGCACTATGCACAACACTGTTATAAGAAAACTCCATCTGTGGCAAAGCATAATCTCACTGTTTGGGCCTATCTCCACAAACACTCTGAACCATGTTACCCAAGTACTGTTAGTAACCTCTGTCTGGCCATTAGTTTGAGGATGAGCTGTGCTACTACAATTCAAAGCCGTTCCGAACATTCTCCACAATGTAATCCAAAAGTGACTAAGAAACTTCGTGTCTCTATCAGAAGTAATGGACTTGGGCACTCCATGTAAACGAACCACTTCCCTGAAAAACAGTTTGGCTATATTGGACGCATCAGCAGTCTTTTTACAAGTTATAAAGTGGGCCATCTTGGAGAATCTGTCAACCACCACAAACACAGAATCCACACCCCTTTGGGTACGGGGTAATCCCAACACAAAGTCCATAGCAAGATCCTGCCAAATATCTTCGGGAATAGGTAAAGGTAGATAAAGACCTTTATTTTGGGACTGACCTTCAGAAACCTGGCAGGTGTAGCACTTGCTCACAATAGCTCCAACATCCTTCTTCAGCTGTGGCCAGAAATACCTCTCCTCAAGGCTAGCAATAGTTTCATCACGACCCAAGTGTCTGATAGGACCAAAAAGTGTGACAATATTATTGAATATGTGCCCCATTTTAGCCTTGTTTCTCCCTTAAGTTTTGTGTTTTGAGTCATCGAGTCATTTTAAGAGTCTTGTAGAGTGTTTGGCGTGAAATAGGCAGAAAACGCAAAATTCATGAAGAATCCTAACTGGATCAGGATTCCTCACAGTCATGCAAATCTGTGGGCCTTAAGATAGAATTTATGGGAGTATTTTTCTGAAATTAAATTGTTTTAATTCTTTTTATTTTCTCTAAAAGAATTTAATTTTGTGCCCTTTATTAAATCAGGTTGACCAAGCAATGAAGAAGGGAAATAAAGGAGAAAGATGTTTTCAGTTGAGGAATAAAAGAGAAAGATGTTTCAGCTGAAAAATAAATAAGAGAAAGACGTTTCAGCTTGGAAATTAAAGGAATTGCCCCATTATGAGAGGAGTTAAGGCCATAAAGGAGACGTTTCAGTTGGGAAAACTAACCAATGCTCCCCTATAAATAGGCAATGTCCAGAATAGAATTGGCATCACTTCCCAACCAAGATAATTCATTGCCTATCACTTCCTGGCCAAAAACCATTCCAAGACTGCCCAATTCACTCCTCAAACTTCCATCTCCTACAAGACCGTGACCACCATCCATCCATCAATCTACGAAGCTCTTAGGCGCT
The DNA here is from genome assembly GCA_024704745.1 of Rosa lucieae. Lineage (NCBI taxonomy): Eukaryota > Viridiplantae > Streptophyta > Magnoliopsida > Rosales > Rosaceae > Rosa > Rosa lucieae. Next base: position 37,967,335 of record CM045497.1, read on the forward strand.
GAGTCAAGGACGCTCCACCACCATAGCAGAGACAAGTTTATCACCTTGTTGCTAAGCCGCTGAGGAAAGCTTCAAAGTGTAACTATGACTCTACTTATAATTTTTGTTTCGGTTTTGTGTGTTTCAATTTGCGAGTTGTGTAATTGGAGACACGAAATTTTCGGAATATTTTTATTAATATTTTTGAGATTTTTAGTTTATTATTGAGTTAATTTCGAGAATTCTTTTATGATGCCTGCTACAATCTTGTGCCCTTTTTCGTGTTTATGTAATTTTCAGAGTTAGGTTAATAAGTTTGCATGCTAGAATAACGGTGAGAGTTCTTGTGTGTTTGCTTAATTTGCCAAGAGTAATTGTTATTTGTTAAGACGCTGAGTTAAACAAGTAGTAATTAGTTCTAACGAGTGGTAAAAATCATGCTTTAATGATTAAACGATTCTGGAAATTACGTGTTAAATTCTATGTGTAATGGTTAATTTGCACGTGTGAGTTGATTCGAGGGTTAGATAATACTACTAGTTAAGAGAATTACGCTGAGTGTTTTCGAAAATTAGTAGTATTAGGCTTGGTAAGGACTTTTCCGATCCAAGCCTACATTAGAACGAATCAGATAAATGGATTGATCCGCTGAGGCTTTTCATTTAAGCTCTTATCTAGGCATTTAAGATGGGCACATTTTTGTAGCATGTTGAAATGGATTTTCTGTTTTTACACTTAGTAATTTCTGAGTGGTATTGGTCTAGGTTAGGGAAGTCGATCATTATATATAGTTTTATATGTTTTGTTTTTATTTTAAGTAGATTAGGAACCAAAATTCCAAACCCCCCATTTTATTCTTTTATTTGTTAATTGACCTTTTTGTGTAGGTGTACCCTACAATCCCCGGACTAAACGATCCCTGCTTATCCTATACTGACAACTACATTTTGCAGGGTTAAATTGTGAGTCTATTTCAGCCGCATCAGTGTCCACTCAAACCCCCTCCATGCAAATCTCTAATCAATTTCTCCCTCAATGTGGAACTAGGAATACAAAGCTAATTGCCTTTGAATAAATAACCATCACGCACATGGAAATCTGCAACTACATGATTGCTACTGCACTTGGCCTGAATTTCCTTAAAATCAACATCTTCCTCATATAAGTCCTTTAAAAGATCAAAACCCACAACCTCCTGAGCTAGAGTGACCAACAAGGAAGCTCTCCTACTCAAAGCATCTGCCACCCTATTAAGAGTACTAGATTTCTGTTGAATCACAAAAGGAAATTTCTGCAGAAAACTCACCCATCTTGCATGCATCTTGTTTACAGTTTTCTAACTGCTAAGGTGCTTCAAGGCCGGATGATCAATGAACAGTACAAACTCTCTTTGAATAAGGTAGCGTTCCCATTACTTCAATGCCCAGAACACTGCATAAAATTCCTGATCATAAGTACTCCACTTTTGTCGAGCTTCACTGAGCTTTTCACTAAAGAACGCTACTGGTCTCTTTTCTTGTGACAGCACAGCACCTACTCCCAAGCCACTATCATCGCACTCCACCTCAAAGACCTTGTCAAAATTGGGAAGATCAAGAACTGGTGCAGTACAAAGTCTCTCCTTAAAGAGGGCAAAGCTCTTCTCTTGCTCTTCTCCCCACTCGAATTTGCCTTTCTTGAAACATTCAGTAATAGGAGCAGTAATGGTACTGAAATTCCTCACAAATCTTCTGTAGAAAGTCTCTAAACCATGAAAGCTCCGCACTTCAGAAACTATTTTTGGAGCTGGCCATTCTCTTATAGCTCGTACCTTTTCTTCATCAACCTGAATGCCTTCCTCTCCAACCACAAAACCCAGAAACAACAGTTTACTAGTGCAGAAAGTACATTTTTTCAGGTTAATGTACAATTTATTTTCCTGTAAGGCTCCTAAAACCTGCCTTAAATGTACCAGATGTTCTTCTTTGGTTCTACTATATATCAATATATCATCAAAATACACCACGACAAAAAAACCAATAAAAGGACAAAGAACCTGATTCATAAGCCTCATAAAGGTGCTAGGTGCATTAGACATCCCGAATGGCATCACCATCCACTCAAATAAGCCATCCTTGCTCTTAAAGGCTATCTTCCACTCATCCCCTGGCTTGATTCGTATCTGGTGGTAACCACTTCGAAGATCTATCTTGGTAAACACCTTGGAACCCTCCAGCTCATCTAGCATATCCTCCAAACAAGGGATAGAAACCTGTACTTCACAGTGATCTTATATATAGCCCTGCTATCGACACACATCCGCCATTGATTACCCCTCTTAGGAAAAAGGAGGACTAGAACTGCACAAGGACTCATACTTTCACGAATGAACCCTTTCTTCAGCAAGTCTTCAATCTGCTCCCTCAAAATCTCGTTCTCTTTAGGACTCATGCGGTAATGGGGTAGATTTGGTAAACTAGCTCCAGCAACCAAATCAATCTGATGCTAAATGTCCCTCATAGGTGGTAACTCATTGGGCAGCTCGTCTGAAATTAACTCTTCAAACTCTCCCAACATATTCTGCACTTCCTTAGGAATCATCATATCTTCCTTTTCTGCAGTCAACAACCCTTTAATCACCACTAGACAAATAACTTCAGATTCTTTAAAGGCTTCCTCCATCTCGAATTCACTGCTAGACTTAGAAAACTCTCCCCTTTCTTCACACCAGATCTCTCAAATTGATAAATAGGAGCCATGGCAATTTTATGACTATTCCACATAAACATCATCACATTATCTCTTCCTTTGTACGTCACATCCACATCATATTGCCAAGGTCGCCCAAATAAAATATGACAAGCATCCATATCAATAATATCACATAGAACTTCATCTTTATAATGCTTACCAATGGATACCGGTACTTTGCAGGAATCAACAACTCGAACTTGTGGACCTTTCTTGACCCACCCCAGAGAATAAGGTGTATCATGAGGCTGCGTAGGCAACTGCAAATATTCCACCAACTTCCTGGCTACAAAATTTTTGCAGCTCCCATTATCCATAATTAGGAGATAATAAGATCCTCTGCCCATCTTCCTTAGGAGATAATAAGATCCTCTGCAACACAATATTAATCTCCTCAGGAGACTCCTCCACTGCAAACTCAACCCCTTCATATTCATCACCCCTTCTAACTTCTTCTTCATCTTCATCATAATCTTCTATAAGGGCAGATTGTCTCCTCTCAGGACACACATTAGACCTATGCCCAGGTTTGTTGCACCTATCGCAGACATCTGTTGTAGGCCTAGCATAAGGATTGGTAAGCCTCAGGTTTGAGGCCCTATTTGGAGCACCACTAGAACTGCTAGAACTGCCAGTCCATTTAGAAGGAGGATTCGAAACCCTAGAAGCACTTCATGTATTCTGCTGTAGGGCTTTACCCTTATCAGTTGAAGCGTTTACCAAATCTGTGCTCCTTTGGTAGTTATATCTCTGGAAAGACGAAGCTCGCGAAGGCTTCTCTAACAACTCTGCCTTCAATGCTAGATTCGAAGCTTCTGCCATAGTCCACAAGTTTGCAACCCAATTTTCTTCTGAATGCTTTTGTTCAACCCACTAATATAGTGAGCCACCTTCTGACCTTCAGTTTCTCCTAGTTCATTGCGCTCAGAATAGCGTAAGAACTCAACAGTGTACTCAGCAACGGTCCTCATACCTTGGACGCATTCAATATACAATCTGTACAGAATCTGCTCATAATCATCCTGCAAGAATCTCTCCATCATAAGTTGCTTCATTCTTCGTCATGTTTTAACTCCCTGCTTTCTTTGCTTCTTTCGGGTATTCTGCAGCTTATCCCACCAAACTGCAGTAGTACTCTTTAATCGCCAGGCAACATGCTTAACTTGTTTGTTTTCAGGCACCTCCATAATCTTAAACCTGTCCACCTGAAGCTGCCAATCTAAATAATCTTCCACACCCCAGTTGCCTGAAAAGAAAGGGATCTCAGCTTTCACTTTGTAATCCTGATAAGCTTGTCCTTGTTATTCAGGCTGCACAATTTCCTCTTCAGAACCAGATTCTGAATTATTATCAACAACTTCACCACGCGGAGCCCTAGCTCGCTAGCCTCCTTCCCCGCCTCTATTTCGATTATTGTTGTTGTTGTCGTTATTCCTTACTCCCAACAGTCCACGAATTTCTCCAATCTGAGTATTCACGGAGTTGAAGGCAGCGGTAAACGCTGCTGTAAGAGCTTCAATATCTGCTTTCGTAACTTCACCCATTGCAACTAAGGCAAATAAGAGAGATAGGGAAGACTTTCTCTGATACCACCTGACGCAGTCGGAAAGATCACCTAGGTTTACAAGCAATAAACCTAAAATAAAGATTCTGGAGTCCACCAGAGATAAAAGAGAAAACTCTCAATTTTGATTGATAAAAGGATAAAAGATGCATTCTACAACCGCTTAAATAAGAGAAAATAACCCTAGGGCGACTAACAATGAAACCCTAAAGCCCATGGGTAAAAACGAAAATAATCCAAAATAGACTAGAAAACCAAAATTCGGAAAAAATAGAAAAACTTCGTTTTGAGGCCCTAAACGATCCCGAAAGCCCGAAAAAGTGCACAACTCATGGCCAAGTGATGAGTCTTGTTCCTGGCGCGATTCCCTTTCTGGAAATCTATGGCGCGCCCCAATCGGACACCGAGCTCATTCGTGGCTACTAGTACCTTTTCGTTTTCCCCATTTTGCGCGATCAAACTGCTCCTCGAATCGGGCTGCCATCCGTTCTGCATCACTAACACATACATGTCATCTTCAAATGTAAAAGGTGCATTGTGCTCTTTTCCTTCGACCAAGGTGTATTTTTTGTCCCACAGGGTTTTTATTGTTACTTGGCAAGGTTTTTAGTGAGGCAACAACTCATGCATCATTTCGTCTTTGACTTGGCACAAGGGAGAGTGTTAAAGGAAAAACATATTATGTGCCTTCGTCAAAGTGACTGACAGAGAGAGAATCAAGGAATCAGCGATTACCATCAATCAACAAGGATTACAGACCAATCAGCATTTAATATCATCATTGTAATTAATATTTCTGTTGTAATTATCTCCCTATATAAAGAGACTATGAAATGAAATGAGTAGATCAATTCCAATTTCATTTTTACTTTCACAGTTAAGACATTTTACGAACAATAAATGTGAATTTAAAGAAAAAAATGGGCAGTGTGCGAATAGAGATTTAAGGTGTGTTAATAACAACACCCTAATTTATTGGATCTAAATTCAATAGAAGAAAATAATGACGTAAATGAATTAAGGGTAAATTCCATTTTACCTTTATGAATTGTATATCCTAAATTATTTGTGACTTAACACTGTTAATTTCATTACAGCTACCTTCGTACTTACCAATTTTAATCAATCTTGTCCAGCCTGTAGTATTTTTGTCAACTATTATGTGAGATATTTTGAAAATCTTTTAACTTACAATATAATTTTGCATGCAGCGTTTGTAAATCATCATCATACAAGGGAGCCCACTAGAGCCACGTATACAAGTGTAAATTGACGGAAAAGTTAGTGATTTGATAATATTAATTAAAATTAGAGAGTAACTGATACTTGTGATGAAATTAGAAGTGCAGACGCTTAACTGCTTTAAAGTGTAAAGAATAGTGAGGTAAAACAAAATTAGCCCATAAATTAATTTCTCCATTCTTCGATTTACATCTAAAAAGCAGTTGAACACAACTTTTACTACATAATTAATTGAACCAATGAAAAAGACTCATCATTTTATTAGCTGGGAACTCCGGAAGATGTCAATTATTCAAATGAGTAAAATTACACATGGTAACTCATTTTCATGAGCTCTATAGAAAAAGTTATTACCCAAGTATTTCACCTATAATTAGTAATTATTTGGACTTTTGAAAATGAAAATTATATATATTTAGAATGGATAGAAGTAAATAGATGGAACTCTACACTAATTTCTTTTTGCAACTATTTTAGTGAGAGCTCACGGTGTTGACCACCTCTGCTCCACATTCTTGTGATAAGTATCTAACATCAAGAATATTAGGAGAAGTTACAAGGTCCTCAACCTTGTGCTTACTCTCTCTCTTTCTTGAGGAGGATGCCAACGTTGCTTACCAAAAAAAGAAGAAGAAGTTTATGGGGCGCCTTGCAATCAAACTAAAATTAAGTCACTTTTTAAAAGAAACATACTGCTTAAGTAGCAACATTTCTGGTTTAAAGCCAAGCACGTTCCTACTAGCCTATGTTGATGTGATCAGGAGATTCTGGCACAGCCAACCCAATAGTTTATTATTGTGGTCACCTAACAAGTTGTTGTTGTTTGGTCAATTTGGCTAAACCAATTGTCGTCACCCAATAGTTTATAAACACGAACGGTTTCGGTTGGACAGATTCGGTTCGTTCATTGATTTAATCGAGCTCGATACCTTAACTATCATCAATTTGGTTGAAAATTTTGCAGAAGTGATCTATACATTAGGACTTAAAAACTGAACAGTTAAGATGTGAATTTGTGATCAAGAAGTGGTCAAAATATGGAAATCCGTTGTTTAGCTAAGGTAAGGATATCCTTAGCAGAGAAGGACTATATATATAATATTTAAATAAAGGGCTGGTACGGCTGCTCTCACGCCTAATTAGTGAAACTGTCAAATACAAGAAGGGGGACATTGAGCCTAAACCCCTGATTAGAATAATCATTTAAAGAACGTCTTAAAATAATACCAGGAGTATCTACTGAATAAATGTATTCAACCAGGCACCAACTAGCAAAAAGTGTTCTATTTGCTACTCCCCTTGCTTTGACATAGAGGTGACATTACGAAAAGATAACTCGATTACTAAGTAGTATAATTACCAAAATTATAACTTCCCTACTATGTTGCTGCCTGAAGATAAATCTGACAACACTTAGTTTTACCCTGCCACTAGGAGGATGCGACAATTTGACGAAGCAAGGAACTCGCCGCCTACCCAAAGCAGATAAGGCACACAAGGTGTGCGGGAACACATCCCACTTCACCCTATCCCAACTCAAGATAGACTTACTACAAGCATATAGCCACAAGTATCTAAAAAAATAAAAAAACAACAAAAGACAATGAAATTAAAATTAGGCCACTTCAAACCACAAGACCAACCCAAAATGGGCCCAGAGACGATATCCAGGCCCAAGAAGCCAAGATAGCAAGGGACTCGTACCCTGCCTTCTTAGCCTAATTTTGCCATTGCACCAACACCACCGCTCCACCAGTATAACGTTGCGGGACTCCCAGCGCGTCTTCGCTTGCTTGCCTCAATGCACTACTATAGAGCCATCCACGCACCCATGGATCAACATTGGAACCTGAAAAGACCAAGGCGCCTCCGACATCCAACTCGTCAACCCAGTGATCTCAACCCGCCCTCTGACCGTAGCAAGCACCGCATCAAGATTCCTATTGTGGTCCGATCCCAATCCCTGATGCATCTGCCTTTTTACTCCAAGAGAGGCAAATAAAATCACTTTCCGACCCTAGCCTCCGAGCCAAGGATACGCCCACGAGCCAGACATCCTGCCTGGCTACATCCATCATGCTCCATCGCGGCTAGAGACCAACTCCAGCGCTGCGTGAAGCGTGTTCTAAAAGATCACTCTTTTTGTCAGATTTGTTTGTTGTAATCTCTTTATAAGTTTGTGATTGCTATAAGTTTGTAATTATAGTTTAGGGATCAGAGAATATCACAAATGATCACTTAGCTTTTACATATTTGACCTTTTGGTCACTAACTTTTTAAATATATCACTTTGGTCACTTAACTTTAACTATGTTATTCACTTTAGTCACTCTGCTAATTTTTCCATTAATTTTTTTTTTGCCACAATATCAAGGATATTTTCAACTATCCAATTGTGGAAAATTGAGAAGTCTGAATTGGAATGATTGGGAGAAGTGATTAAAGTGAGACTTTGATAAAATTATCATATAAAAATGCATATTTACAAAAACATTGTCTATTTCAGAAGTATTTTAATAGAGGATTTAGCAATGTGAATAAAGTGATTGACGGAGTAATAATTGAGTGACTAAAGTGATATATTTGAAAAATGAGTGACTAAAGTATGGAACTGGTCATTTGATCTTGTTTATTGGCCAATTTAATTAAAGGAAAAATTCTAACGACAATAACAGTACACAACGGTCCATTCTAAATTTTAGGGAATTTACTCTTGACAATATCAAAACAGTACATGACTTTCAAATCTCAACCTAATTTTGGTACATGTCGTCAACAATATCGTTAAATTTATGTAATTATTAATTTGTTGAAGAGTAATATTCATCTCTCTCTCGCCTGTCGAATTCATCCTTCTCAAAACACGATTTGCAGTAAACATGTAAACACAAGCATTCAACTCCAGAAGCTAACTACACAAGCAAATTCCTAGAACTCTCAAACAGATTCTAACTAACCTTGTGATCAAACTAGATCAAAACAGAATCCTAAACTGCAGGTCTACTCTGTGTCAAAGAACACAGCAAATCAGAGTCAGCCTAATCAATTCCGAGTTGAACAACCCAACCCAGTACTGCAGATTATGTTGGAGAGGAAAGATCCCACATTGGAACAGTAACAAATAAAATATAACTTATAAGTGGTTGGATCACACCCAATTGTACTGATGTCTTTTGTGTTTAAAACCCAACACCTAATTAGTGGTTAAGTTGGGACAATATCGGTGTAATAGTGGGTCACGGGCCACATTGGTCTTTGTTTAATAGATTAAGCTCAATCAAGATCAAGTCAGTAGTAGTTAAGGATGCTGAAGATGAACCGAGGGAGCCAAAACAACTGCTGGCAACGTCAATTTCGACAGCTTAAGGACACTGAAGATGAACCAATGGAGCAAAAACAACCGCTGGCAATGTCAATTTCGACAACGTGCAAAGCTAACCCAGAAATTCAATTAGTCAAAACTTAATCGATTTCAAAAACTAATTACACTAGAGCGTAGAGACGAGGAGAGGAGTAAGTTCCATACCACATGCAGCTCAATCGGTAGCAGGAGTCACTCGAAATCGCTGAAGCTGCGAGAGAAACTTCAAGCTTTCAATCGTCGATTCTCCTTCCTCGTTTGATGCATGGATGCTCCAAGGCGACAGGGTTGTTGGCAACAACAATACGAAGAGGTTGATGCCGGTAATTCAGTTTCTCTCTCATCTTCGCAGATGCAAACTTCTATTAACTCTGATTCCGGTTGTTCATACTCAGGTTTTCTCCCCAAACCCATTCGTACTCTGATTCAGGCTCCTCAGAACCATACTCTCCTCCTCCTTCCTCACCCCGATGATCGAGACTTCCCCCAAACCCGGGTGGGGCCTTAATGGCATAAGCAGAGGGCTCATTGTACGATGAGAGATGGAGGCGTTTGTAGTCATGAGATGATGAGAGGAGAGGAGAGAGAAAGTCGATAGTAGGAGAGAAGAGAGAAAGTCAATAGCAGGAGAGAAGAGAGTCAGAGAGGCTTAACATGTGTTTATACAAAAAAAAAAGGCTTGGTTAATGATGAAGCATTGGCGGCTTTCTATCGTTTTGACTAATTTGCCCCTAAAAATTTGACAGAAAATACACTAACGAAAAATATAACGGCATGTATCAAAATTAGGTCGAGATTTGAAAGTCATGTACCATTTTGATATTTATGAAAGTAAATTCACCAAAATTTATAATGACCATTATCGTATACTGTTGTTAAAATATTTTCCCTTAATTAAAAGTCGACTTTGCAGACTCATAGCCTGATTCCGATCAATAAGCCACACTGCCTACCAAACAACCAAAGTAAGAGCAAGTCTACCAGTTGTCAAGAAATGTCAAGGTTGAAAAGTTAAGGCGTCGACCAGTCAACAAACTGTTCACTGCCACTGGACATGGGTTCCACCCGTTCTGTTTCTTGACCAGTCAGTTTTACTGTTCATTGTTTTTTTTTTTTAAATAAATTTTATAATTGGAAAATTGAAATAGATTTGTTGTAAAAATGGTAATAATGAATATTTATGGATAATTAATGTCATAACTGTGATTGTTATTGCTTTTCGAATCGATTTTATTTTCAAAACGAACGTTATTTAGGGGGGGTCTCGAAAATTGACTTTTTATACATACATAATTTGGGAAAACTTCCTCCATGAAAGTTATAGAGATCGTCGATACAAGTTCGTGTATGTGTGGAACGCAAAAATCGGAGTTCGTATGAATTAGTTATGAATTTTTGAAAATTAGAAAATTTTCTATAAATTGCAAAAATTTCTGGTCCTTTTTCATAAGGACAGATTTTTCCTCTTTTCTTCACTTTCACCCCTGAAACTCTCTCTTCTCTCTCCTCCGCATCTCCTCAGACCCGCCGGGTCTCGACCCGAGTTTTCCGGCACCGTCGTGAGTCCTCTGGTCACGGACCTGGGCCATACGGGCTCACCTCGGCTCGCTCGTCCTCCCCACGGTGGTGCCTCATCTCACCACGTAGCCCAAAAGGAGATCGAAGGCCTCCCACAGCCGTGCTACATGACCCGGCCGAAATTCCAGTTTTCCGGCATCCTCTCGAGGACTGGGGCAGACGCGGTTTGCTCGCTGGCGCTTCCTTTTTCGTTTGTGTCCTCCACGCTTCCTCTCCTCCTCGTCTCTCCCTGCGTGTCCATGGCTGACGTCAGCCACGTTTCCGGGCTGGGCCTAGCTGGTAGACGCCTTGGCTGGGTCAAGGAATTAGTGATGGCCTTGACTAAATTCTTTGCTTCGGTCAAGAAAGGCTGCCTTTTGGCTGGTCAGTCTTCCTCCGCTGGAAACCTGATTTTCCCCTTCATGGTCACCCCATAAGCTTTTCCTAGCTAGTGACCAATCAAGAAACAACCGGTGGAGTTGCTCTAAAGGCACAGAAAACAAAAGGCCACGTGGCAGTGGCTAAGAAACAAAGACGCCGCTGGAAGAACCGAAACAGTAGAAGTTCAAGTAACAGTAATTCCAAAACCAGAATCACAAAATTTCATTTGCATTCGTATTCTCCAAGGCTGTAATAACGTCAACACGAAGATGGTATTCTCGTACATACGGCTTAAGCGGTTTTCTTGTCTCCCTCCCACGGTCACACGTACTATAAATACCGTCGCTCACTCTTTCCATTTCCACATCCAAGAGTCTTCAACTCTTTTTTACTCTCACAAACACAGACGTCAACATCTAGTAATGTTTAACACTGCTAGCAAGGTTATTAAGTGCAAAGGTAAACCTGTTAGACACTTTGATCTGGTCATGTTGTTTTTGGAGGCACTCCACAGTCCACACCCTCCTTTATTGGGTTCTCTGTTTCTGAGTTCTGATAACGATCAAGTTTTCTTTATTTTGCTCCTCTTTTCTTGTGACCGTATTTACTTGTTAAACCCTTCTGTTACATTCCCTAATTTCAATGTGGTTTTTCACCCTATAATCTGTTGATGTCTTTCCCATTAGTATTTTTTCTTTTATCTTTTCTTATGATCATGATTACAAATTGCTGTTTAACTACTCCATCTTTTTTCTGTATCTGATAAGGGGGTGTCGTTCATTTTGTTCTTTTGTAATGTTGGTGGGAATTGTGATGATCACTAGTCTTAGATTTGTACCATTTTGGGCGAAGCAGCTTTCATTTTTGTAATATGAACGTCTAGTGGCTTGGGCTTTCTCTGTTTTGTAACCTTTGCTTGGTTAAATTTTATGAGAATAGTAATGTTGGGAGATCTCTGAAGTTTGGTAAAAACACTACTTTTATTATCTGGCCATGCAGTGAAACATCTGATAAATAAATTTGTTTGTTTTCTGTTGCTACCATTTGTAACCACACTCAACTTCTTGGTCTTGTAGTTAGTTCCTCTTGTGAGAACACTGATTTTGACCATATAATTGTTGCTTATTGATGATGGCATATGTGGATTGTAGCGGCGGTGGCCTGGGAAGCTGGGAAGCCGCTGGTTATTGAGGAAGTCGAGGTGGCAACACCACAGAAACATGAAGTACGCTTGAAGATCCTCTTTACCGCTCTGTGCCACATGGATGTATACTTCTAGGAAGCGAAGGTAAACCTTAAACTTATTAAAGCTTTGTCCATAATTGTTTGAACAAGGCACATTGAACGGAATGCTCATTACTAGTTTAGTTTCATATCTTGGAATCCATCAGTGAGGTTGTTCTGCTTTTCAATTTACAATATGTCACTATGTATCTAATATTGTTGATGAATTCAATGCTTCCCTCAAATTCTGTCGATCATACATGCGATTCTAGCCTTGAAGATTATAGATGTTATATGTTGGAACTGAAACAATTATGTTATGTCACAGGGACAAAATCCACTGTTCCCTCGGATTTTAGGTCATGAAGCTGGAGGGTATGTGTATCTTTGAAATTTAAAGCTATTTTGTAACAGCAAAATTAATACTATGTTTTTAGTTCCCTTTCATACAGTATATTTAATTTTCCTTGGGATTTTTTGTTTAGAATCGTGGAAAGTGTAGGCGAGGGTGTAACTGAACTCCAACCGGGAGACCATGTCCTCCAGGTGTTCACCGGAGAATGCAAGGAGTGCGCACATTGTAACTCAGAGGAAAGCAACATGTGTGATCTACTAAGGATTAATCCCGACAAGGGTACTATGCTCAATGACGGCCAGACCCTGTTTTCCAAGGATGGAAAGCCAATTTATCACTTTGTTGGTACCTCTACATTTAGTGAATACACTATTTCACATGTTGGTTCCGTTGCGAAGATCAACCCTGCAGCGCCTCTTGACAAAGTTTGTGTTCTTAGTTGCGGAATTTGTATAGGTTCGGTTGAACAAACTTATCACATTTAATCGTTACCGCGGAACATATATCACTGATTTCTTTACCTGTATTTCTTAGTAATGAATCGTTTTTATTCGTGCTCAAAAGGTTTTGGTGCAATTGTAAATGTTGCAAAGCCGAAAAAGGGTTCATCTGTTGCCATTTTCGGATTGGGTGCTGTTGGTGTTGCTGTAAGTTATTCTTATTTCTTCTCTATTCCATTTGTTCAGATATTTAGAACTATTCGGATGATCTTTTTGTTGCAATTTAGGCTGCGGAAGGTGCATGGGTTTCTGGGGCTTCAAGGATCATTGGAGTTGATCTGAACTCCAACCGATTTGAGGAAGGTATAGACAATGCCTGCTCATGTTCAGGAAATACTCTGCTTCATATCATGTTAAAAGATTGGTCATTTACGATTTATCACTTTTTTGACAGCCAAGAAGTTTGGAGTGAATGAATTTGTGAATCCAAGAGATCATAACAAACCTGTTCAAGAGGTGGGTACAGACAATTTTGTTTAAATTTGTATTTCCTGTTAGTTGATTAGGTAGCCCAACATTTCCATCCGTCTCATTTCTCGGTTAGCACTTAGGACTACTGAGTTATCCTTTTGCACTTCAAAATGAGTATTTTGTGATTTTATTGCACTCCACCCTACCTGTTGAGGATTTGAAGAGTTTCAAGTCTGCAACAATATGTTTATACTCCTGGTTTTTCTGAATCAAAATACATTATGACTTCTCAATTGAATTTAAAGTCATGGTGATTATGGTTTAAGAGAGACTAACATTTGAGTTTTGACATAAAGGTGATTGCTGAGATGACCAATGGTGGAGTTGATCAGAGTGTTGAGTGTACAGGAAGCATCCAGGCTATGATCTCTACCTTTGAATGTGTTCATGATGTAAGCATCTACCTCAGGCTTCTGTGTTCTTGTTGATCGGTTGTTCTTGAAGTTTAACATTGTAACTTATTTTCTTTTGTCCAATTTTAGGGTTGGGGGGTTGTTGTACTTGTTGGAGTGCTAAACAAAGACGCATGTTCAAAACCCATCCAGTGAACTTCTTGAATGAGAGGACCCTTAAGGGAACTTTCTATGGTAACTACAAGCCCCGCACTGATCTACCTGGTGTTGTGGAGAAGTACATGAACAAGGTAATCACACTTTTTTTCAGCCCTCCATTCTAGCAACCCGCTTAATGAAGGCTCTGATGGGTTTTTAGATACTCTGTAGAAAACATTAATTTTTGACATGGGAATAATTTTGGTCTGCAGGAGTTAGAATTGGACAAATTTATCACTCACTCTGTTCCTTTCTCCGAGATCAAGAAGGCATTCGATTACATGCTGGCAGGACAGGGAATCTGGTGCATCATCCTCATGGAGCACTAGAGCTGTTTTTTTTACTTTGCTTGTTCTTATGTTAATTAAAGGGTTTTTGTCCATTTACACCATTTTTAGAGATTTTTTTCCTACTTACCCCACTAAGTTTTTTTAATTCCCTTTTACCCCAAACACTCTAAGGAGGTCTTCCCTAATACCCCATTAAGATTTTTTTTTTGTTTTTATTATTTTTTTAATACCATTTTACCCTCACCTTTGTTACTTAGAGAGAGAGAGAGAATGGAAGAGAGAGAAACCATAGGGGACTTCGCCGGAGTCCGATCACCGGCAGCCGGAATCCGGTCACCGGCCGCCGGATTCCGGCCAACTTCGCCGGAATCCGGTGACCGGTCGCCGGAATCCGGCCAATTTTCGCCGGAATCCGATCACCGGCCGCCGGATTCCGATCACCGGCTACCATCCACCGGAAAGTTTTTTTGCCCCCAATAGACGTCTATTGCCCCCTAATAAACGTCTATTGCCCCCCAATAGACGACTATCAGCCATGTATTGCCCCCCAATAACGACTATCAGTCATGTATTGCCCCCCAATAGACGTCTATTACCCCCCAATAAAGGGGCATTAGACGAATATCAACCATGTATTGCCTCCATTAACCATGTATTGCCCTCCCAATAGATGACTATCAGCCATGTATTGCCCCCCAATAGACGCCTATTGCCCCCCAATAGGACTTTCAGTCGCCAGAATGAGAATTAATCTCCCTAAATTTAGACAAATAAAATTTTGATTACAGAAAAAAAACAAAGAGATTACATCAATTCAAAATGTCTATTGCCCTCCAATAGACGTCTATTGCCCCCCAATAATATATATTGCAGCTTTGAATTCATCATGAAAAGAGGCATCACAAGAAATTAATTTACCCTACTCATATGTCAATATCAAAAAGACCCAACCCCAGCAACTTTTATTCCCGCTAATGTATTGTTGAGTTCTGAAAGCTTGGTATACTAAAGTGCTGACCGTTCATGTCATCCATGTCTAACCATGATTAGGACTCCTGCATAAAAGACATGAACTCTGGCCCAAACGACATCGTTTTGTTCTCATTCTCAGCCTCGTCCTGCTGCTGCAACGACGTCGTTCTTTCTTCTCGGCGAGTCCCCAACTCGGTCGAGTAGCCTCCAGAGTCAGCAGATTTGACAGCTCCGGTTCATTGTAGATCATGTCGTTCTAGCTCGGCGGCGACTCCCTCCTTAACACTGCTCAACACTGCTCTCGCTACCGGCCTGAACACTTGCCCCGACGAGACTGCAGGCACCGCGCCGGAGTCACTGAAGTAGGATTTGAACGGGCTCGTTGGACTGTATCTGAGGCCCGACACCGAAACAGACCGATTTCTTCTCCGGCCTGAGGTGGTGGTGATGCTGTTCCTCGATCGAAATGCCTCCGCCGACGCCGACGCAGTCTTCGGGGCTCCACGGCCCCTTAACCCGATCCAACTCCCTCTGTTGCTACTAAACCGATTCGCTATCCATAACCGGAGAAGAGAAAGACAACGCCGGAGGAGAGAGAGACAGTGCCGGAGAAGAGAGAGAGCGCTGAAGAGAAAGATCGGTATGGGAGAGAGAGATGAGGGGTGGCAGTACTTGTAGTTTCTTAATTAGGCTGAGGGCATATTTGTCATTTTCATTTGATTTGGGTTAGTGGGAATAAAAATCTGTTGTTGGGGTAAGTGGGATAATTATGTCAAATTTTGGTGCTTTGGGTCAAGGACCCTTAATTAAAAGAGTTTTATGTATATCATGTCATCTAGGTCATATGGAAAAAGAATAATTTGGTTATGGAATTTCAAGACTTGTTCGAAGAGAGGAATTTGTTAATAGCTGCGGGTTTTCCGTTTTGAAAAGTATTTTGTTCTACATGTTATGTTGTTCTGTTACCTCTACTATTTTCGCATTGCTATGGTATTCTTCATTGATCCCAGTACTCGCAACACCCTCGACTTGAAAGTCTTTTTCTGTGTGAGCGAGCAAATGCACACTGGGCAGTCTCTCTGGAATAAATTGGTTTGAAGTGATTATTGTTTATGTACGAATCTTTTTGTACTTGTGTCATGACTCATGACTCATATGAGAGTAAGTTCACCCGTTGAGCTTGACCGGTCAAGACTATTCACTGCCTTTTTGCCATGTATTTCCACTATTGAGCTTGACCGGTTATATACTGTTCACAAAATGTCACGACTAGTCAAGTTTTTAGTCGAAATGTCGCGGTGAAATGTCTATTATGCCCTCAGTTCTTTTTTTTTTATAATTAATTAATTAATTTTTTTTTTGGAAAATGAATTTTTTTTTCCATTTCTTTATTTCTGTTTGAAAAAAAAAAGAATAAATAAAATAAAGAAAAAAGAATAAATAAATAAAAAAGAAAGGAATAAATTTATTTTTTAAAAAAAATGAACTGAGTGCATAATAGACATTTCACCGCGACTTTTAGACGGTAAGGACCTATTGATATGAAATTTTGAAGTACATGGACTAAACGTGTGAAATTAGAAGGTCAGTGACTGAAGTGTTTTATGGTCAAAAGCTCAAGGACTAAACAGTATTTAGTCCTTATTATTAGCAACATCATATACATACAGATTGAGTTTGAAGAGCCCCTCTGCCAGGTAGCCCTTTCCTACAAAAGTTCCTCCTTTAGTGAGAACGAACTTGTCAGATTCAAAAACAAGCTTAAATCCTTTGTTGCTCAACAAAGCACCAGACACAAGATTCTTCCTAATTTCAAGAACATGTAGCACCTCAGTTAGAGTGAGTTTTTCCCCAGAGGTGAATGTCAAAACCACATTACCATTTCTAGCAATACTTGATGCAGATGCATTTCCCATGAATAATTTCTCCTCACCATTAAGTGGCTGATAGGTGGTAAACAGATTTCTATCTCCACAAATGTGCCTTGTCGCACAAGTATCAATCCACCAGTCCTTATTGTCATTCACCAAGTTGACTTCAGAAACAACAGCCACAAAATCCTCCATAGCCACAACCACATTTGCTTGGTTGTTGTTGTTGTTATTCCTAATGGCAGCATGCATATATTTCTTGTGACGACATTCTTGTGCCTTGTGTCCAGGCTTTCCACACACCCAGCAACAACCTTTAATTTTCTTGAAATTCTTGGTCTTTGTTGTGTATTTGACAGCATGTTTATTGCCTTTGAATTTCTGACCTTTGAATTTTAGTTTGGAAGTTTCTCCCTCAACCATATTTGCTTTGGCTTCGATGACAGATCCATCGAGCTGGTTCTCACTTTTCAGGTGGTCTTCTTGAACTCGTAGTTTCAAAACCAGATCCTCCATGGTCATTTCACTCTTCTTGTGCTTCAAATGCACTTTGAAATCCTTCCAAGAAGGTGTTAATTTTTCTATAATAGAACCAACTTGAAAGCTTTCATTAATCACCATACCTTCATCATGAAGTTCATGAATAATCACTTGGAGTTCATCAACTTGACTAACAACAGTCTTGCTGTCCACCATCTTATAGTTCATAAATTTTCCAATAATGAACTTCTTGAACCTGCGTCATGAACTTTGTATTTTTTCTCCAAAGAATTCTAGAGTTCCTTTGCAGTGGTGGATGACCTATATACATCATACAAAGTATCATCCAGACCATTGAGAATATAATTCCTGCAGAGAAACTCACAATGTTTCCAGGCGTCAATTGTATTCAATTGTTCTACAGTCACGTCATCTCCTTCTGCCTTTGGAACTTCTTCACGACATGAGCAAGGTTCAATGTTGACACCATTCACTGATACTTGATCCATAGAATTTAGTCTAAAGATTGTTGGATTTATATCAATGAATTGAAAATATGCTTCTACATATATATATATATATATAAAAGTAATTATAGCAATAATTTATACAATAGTATATGGATTACAATATAGTAAAACATGTATTTGAGATAAATGAATTGTAATTGCAAGATAACTGACTTGTGATTCGATAAAGGCTTGCAGATTGGCAATGTCCTTTCGACAGAATTTCACCCCTACTCAGTACTTGTAGTTCGTTAGGCTTCTGACCACCAAGATACAACTATCGATAATCCAAGGGCGTAGCACCAGACCTCGGATTCTAGCGAACGTACTCAGTGTTTTTTCTCTCTGAAGGAAAGGAAGGAAATACGTTGTTACGTTTTTGGGGAGGAAAACATGTTGGTTATATAATGTTTGAGACACCACTTTAGTTTAAATTGAAGAGGAAAGTTGTTTAGACTTATCCTTTCAATAGCCTCTTTAGTTCAAATTCAAAAGGTAAGTTGATCTGACTTGTCCTTTTGATTTCAAATTACAAAAACTGAATTATATTCAAACTCTGACATATCTGACTGAAATCTCCTTGAGCTAAATCCGAATGAGAAGAAATCTCTTTGAGGAAGTTCAAGTGAGGTGAAATCTCTTCTAGACAGATCTTGGAGTGGTAATATCCCCTTGAGACAGAGAAATCTCTTCCAGACAGATCTTGGAGAGGTAATATCCCCTTGAGACGGATCCAGGTGAGAAAGAAATCTTAGACGGATTGTCACACCCCGAATTTCGAATAAAGATATTCGAATCCGAAATGCGATAATTAAACCAGCTCTTAAAATTACAAGAAACTTTTTCAGATAAATCAGAGTAATAACTACAAATTAATAAAGACTCGATCACTTATGTCGAATATCACATCAACAAGTGTATACAAAACTCGAGAGATCTAATATACAAATGTACACGCTCACAAGGAGCATACCAAAAACAGCAGTACGCTAACAAAATAGGTTATGAACCTAACACTGCTACACTCCACGCCCACCTACTCAGCCCTGGTGGTCCTCACCTGCAGGAATAACCGCTACACCATAGAATAGTGCACCGGGATTGCAAACACCAAACCCGGTAAGCTTTTTAAGCTCGTATGAGTAAACTCAAATAAAGTGACTCACGTCACGCATGCTTATAATTTCTGAACTCTTGAGAAGAATAAAAGCAACAACATTTAACTCCACAAAGTACAACCAAACATACAATCACACTAGGTAAAAAATTAGTAATCCCTGCATAGAGAATTAGTTCAGGAGATCACTTAAAATCACACAATTCAATTCATAGCAATTCCTACGTATAGTTTAGTTCAGGAAATTACATTAAAACAAACAATACAAAATGCAATAATCCCTGTGTAGAAATTTAGTTCAGGAGATTACTTAAAAATCAATCATAGAAGAGAAAAATAAACCAAACAATAGAAATGAAAAAGGAAATTAATTAAAGAAATCAACAACTCATGCTAAAACCAAGACTTCATCCTTCAACTCCAAATACACCATCTCACAAAATAACTCGTTTTCAAAACTCGACATCGTTACCTCAATCGTAGCCCGTCAACCGCCTGGAGTTAGAGTATCCGATAAACTCAACTAATCGTAGCCGGTCAACAGCCTAGGGTTAGAGCATCTGATACACTCAACTAATCGTAGCCCGTCAACCGCCTAGGGTTAGAGCATCCGATACACTCAAGTAATCGTAGCCCGTCAACCGCCTAGGGTTAGAGCATCTGATACCCTCAACTAATCGTAGCCCGTCATCCGCCTAAGATTAGAGCATCCGATACCCTCATACCGGTCACTACGTCGACCCTAAATCCAAAATTCGCAACATACAGGATAACTTTCACACCACATGTTCAAAAATTCATTATTCAACATCTTACGTGCGGAAATAAAAGCTTTAATAATAATTAATCCATTCCAATCATCTCGTCACTCAATAACACGCCAATCAATATATATATTCCACGTAAATATATATATATAAGTAGTCATTCACGCAAGAATGACCACTAATACCGACTATAGTTTTATAAATTAACTACTCGAAAATCATTTTATATCAAAACCATGTTTTAACTTACCCATGAACTGTTGTCGATCAAGTTCATATATTTTAAAACAAATAATTTATTTTGATAAATATGATTTTTTCATGCTAACAATTAAATATACTAAATTAAAACATAACTACTTTATCAACCGAAACACCATGAGATTTACTCACCTCATATCCAGCTGCGTCTTCAATACAGCCCAAAATCACAATCACAACCGTCCGCCCAACCAAAAACTGTCAATCACCTAAACAAGTACAACCCTAACTTAGTAATTTATTCATAACACACTTAAACAACGATCCAACAGTCGGATTCTCAAGGATCGCCCTTGGGATCATCCTATCAAAATTATACAAGGATCCAACGTTGGGATCCTAGTGGATTGCAAACCGAAGATAACTCATAAAACCGAAACCATAGCATGCATCAACTTTCTCCAAACTGACCTTATAATATATCAAAACGACCGTATCGATGCATAGATGAATAAACTGAAAACAGAACACAAAAACGACACTGGACGCTCCGCCACGAGCCACCACAAGCGGCGGGTCAGCATGTGGTCAATGGTGGCTGTCAATGCCGGGTCAACCACCTCCGATGCAAAAGTCTTCAACTACAAACTTGTTCAAAATGAAAAGATGGACCACCTTCATACCTGGAGCTAAGTTAGATTCAGTCTAGATAGTCCTACATCAAGCTTGGAAGTTGGATCACTCTCGTGCGCCAGATCAGATCCTATATCGAATCAGGGACGTCGAAAACTTCAAACCTTGATCTACCACTCTACACTCAAAATCGTGGTACAAGGAGGATATGAGGATGATAAGGAGGAGGAGGACAACCCAAAACCGAGAGGATCGGCCCATACAACGCCGGCACGGCGAGATCCGATCAGATCGGTTACTCCGCCTGGGTCGCTTCGATCCTGGCCTGGGGGCAGCGGCTGGGAAAACTGACTGCAGGAAGCGGTTGGTCTTGGAGTGACGAGCACGGCGAGGGCCGGGTCGTGGCCGGAGGATGCCAGAGGAGAGAGAATTTGTCGGGTCGGGTAGGTCGGGACCCGAGGGTTCTGAAGAGAGAGAACGGAGAGAATGGGGGAGGAAAATAAGAATTTCGGAACTTTTGGGATTTATGAAAAAATCCGGAATTTTCGCCTATTTATAGAAATTTCCCCAAATTTCAATCGATCATAACTTTCTCATACGAACTCCGATTCTCGCGTTCCACATGTCCACAAACTCGTATCGACGCGCTCTACAACTTTCATGAAGGAAATTTTCATAGAATCTAAACGTATCAAAAGTCAAACTTCGTAACCCCCTAAAACGTGCACTTCGAATAATTATTCGTCCGAAAAACAATTCCACTCCACCCTCGAACCAAAAAATCGTACAAATGAACACTTTATTAATCCCAGGAAACATTTAGGAATGAATAACAAATTTCTGAGGTCTTACACGGATCCCTTTGAGTCAGATCTCTATTCAAACTCCAACATGTAATTCTCTATTCTAAAGCACGGGCGTTAGATGAACAGTATCAAGCCTAACTGGTTTGACATTTTTGGTCCTTTATATCTCATTTTTTACACAAATGCCATGACATCTGTTGATCTATTGAGCCACCGCATGATTCTCGCATGGCTTCATTTCCTTGCCGCGCAGAAACAAATATGGAGGCTCTCAAAGCAACATTGATAGAGAATGAAAGAAAGAGAGAGTTCGTTTTGCTGAGGTAAAGTAGAGTTTTTTTTTTTTCTTCAGAGAATCTCTTCAAACTCTTTGCGTGTCACTAATTTTGGATTTGGGTGATGCAGACATTATTGAGATTGTTATTCATTTTGAAGCTTCTGAATTTTCAAGGAGGATGAATCGACTGAGGTTTGTAGAGCTGGATTGTTGTTTTTTTTTTTAAAATATATATAAAGAAAAAAAAACTAAAACTGGTGGTGAAAATGATCATTTCATAATTTTAGTTGTGTTAAATTCTAACGTCCTATTGTTTTCTGAATTTGAACTCACTCAATACTGTTGCGCTGAGGGGTTAGAATTCATAAATATATATGCTAAAGCTTGTGAGTAGTTGTAATGGTTTAATATGTTCATACTGAATTAATCACATAAGGTCGGTTCCGCTGGGCATTGAATCATATTCCAATGATGTCCTTTTTGGAGTGCAGAATTTAGGGCACCATATATACATACGGGCATGCAGAAATACCACTACACAATTGCATTAAGGGGTCGTGACTATTTATCCAATTTCAGTCTAAAAAATGCCCACTTACTCTACTAAAGAGTTTTTTGCTCCCATTTATCCAATCTAACATCTATTGACAGTTTTTTCCTCATTTTAATTAACAAACTACACTCTTCTCATACTCTCTCTCTCTCTCTCTCTAGCCGGACAGCCAAATGCCGAGCGACGACGCCTTCAACACCTTCTTCTCTGAGATCGGCACTGGCAAGCACGCCCCACGCGCCATCTTCATCGACCTCGAGCCCATCATCAAAGCTTTTGACCTCCAGCATTCCTCAACCCAGACCACGACGAGCCAGACCTGCATCTCGTCGCCGATCTGTACAAACCACCGGCCACCGGTCGTGCCAACCACCGGTGTCTTCATCCCCATAACTGGGGGGGGGGGTGGAAGACTAAAGTTTTCTGGATGCTGATTATACGCATTTTTATGCACATAATTAAGTTCTAAACACTAGAATTAAGCTAATCTCCAAAGTAATTATTATGTAATTAATCTATTTTTATTTATGTTGTAGTAAATAAGCGGAGTTGTGGATTTCAGAAGAAGTTGTGCGAAATTGGAGCAAAATGGGGTTTTCGACAAAAGGATGAAAAATCAACTGATTGACCATCGGGTTAACCAAGTCAACTTGGCCCAATAGCAAGAAGTTCGAGACCCAAGACCAAAGAAGCACACAAGTGAAGACCCAAGTCTATTTGTATTACATCTTTGTATTTAAATTTTAAATTCAAAATTGATGTAATAACAATAATAATTAGTGGACCACACACCTCACACATGTGGTTGGAGATATTTATTTGTGTTCACACTAGGCACACACTCACTTACACTTTTACCCTCCTATTTTCTTTATATTTTCCAAAATGTTTTCTACACTTCTAATTCTCTACATTTTTATTAGGTTGTTTTAGTCTTTTCATTTTACTCATTTTCTACTTGTTTTTTAGCCATTGGATCTAGGGTACAAATCCAATCTTGATCCTAAAACCCAAGGGGGTATTTAAACACCTTTGCACACACATTGCACAAGCTTAAGACCCATTTTTCTACACTCTAGGCCTTTTGGCCGAATTTAGAGACCTCTCTTCCATTTTCCATCTTCTTTCTCATACTCCCTCTCCTCCATTTTTAAATCTCTTATCATTTTCTCTCAAATTTGGAAAGACCAATTAAGGGGCTTTCACTTCACATCATCAAGGCTTCATCACCACAAGGAATTTTGGCTTTGGTAAAGAGTGGGGGCTTAATATCAAGTTGAGTTCACGTTTGCCTATAGCAAATTGTGAGCTTAATTTGTGTTCCCTCTGTCCCCTATCATTTCTCTTAATTTCTTATGTATTGGATGATGTATTTGAGTATGGGTAGTGAGTAGTTCAATTTTGGGAGTTAGGGTTGTGAAGCCCTAACTCATCTTGTATAAATATTGATGCTTTACTTTTAATAAATGCAATTTCCATTGTGTATGCTTTAAATCCGAATTTATTGGTCCTTAGAAGCATGTTTCTAGGCTTTGCCAACCTTTGAAATTATGTTGTGGGAAATTGTGATAAATTGACAACTTATTAATCTTGTGGCATCTAGGATTTAAGTGTGGTGACCGTTAGCTAGCTTAATTGTAGCTAAGCTTTCTTAGGTCTCTATTATCTTGCTCTCTAGGCCTCTAATTTTGATAATGCGGCCTTAACCGGCGTAATGCCCAAATTAGAGAGTTGATTGTGGCCTTAACCGGCATAGTGAATACACCGAAAGGATAATTGGTTTGGTAGCCTTAACCGGTACTAGATACGGGACTCAACACATATAGGAAATGCATGCATTTGTGAAATTGGCATCGATGTTTACAAGATAGTTTGTGTGAATCACCCGACACTCCCATGTTCCCATTAATTTGAAAATCCAAATTTAATTTTTTGCTTGATAATTAGTTGTCTGCTTTTATTTTAGTTTGCATTTAATTTAGTTAATTCCCAATTCAAAACTCCAAAACAAAATTCTACCTTCCATTGTGCATAACTCATTTGGGCTACAAGTTAGTGGCTTTGATTAGGCTTAGTGTGAGCTAAGCCGAGCATTGCCGAGGCTTGGTGCCTTGTGAATATTATTTTACTTTATTTTATTTTTATTTTTCATTGTATGCTTTTGAGTTATTCTAGCGCCAATTACTTTGGTTAGGTCCAACACCTAATCCCTGAGGTACGATAAACTAAGGTCCAAATACTTCCCTTACATTACACGATTGGTACGCTTGCGAGAGTATATGATTCAAGTCAGATGCCTAGAGCAATCGTCGGTGTCTTCATCCCCAGTCGATCCGATCTGGTGCCCAGAACAATTTCTGGGTGGCCAATTTTTTTTTTTTGGGTATACCATGAGCTCCAAGAATGGGGAAGGAAAAAAAAAAAAACGTGAACGTGTAGAATTAAACATATAAATTGATCAATTGTGTCTGTAGTGTATTCATTTTGGTTTTGAGAGTTTATGCAATTCACTGGAGGGCAATAATATGATTATTGGAGGGTAATAATATGATTTTTTAGGGAAATAATATGATTACTGAGTATTATTAGGGGGCAATAAAATCAGACGCCGGAATCCGGTGACTAGTCCGGTAGCCGGATTCGGAATTCCAGTGACCGGTCGCCGGATTCCGGCAAGGTCTCTGATAACTTCTATCTCTAAGAGACAAATAAGGAGAGGGAAAAATTATCCCAAAAATAAATAAAAAGGAATTAAAAAAAAAGACTTAATTGGGTATTAGGGAAAAATATATATTAAATATTGAGTAAGTGGGCAATCTCTTAGAGTGTTTGGGTGCAGAGGCGGAGGGAGGCAGGGGCCCAATGGGTCCCGTGCCCCACTCACATTTTCACCAAAAAGTTTATATATATATAGTATTAGTATTATATTAATATCAAGTTTTTAATATTATTTTTTTCACCGTTATAGAGCATGTGACACTTTGTTGAGATTGTTTGAGGAAGAAAACGTGGGCTCCCTCGTTTCATTTATATGATATTTTTCTATTCTTAATTTTTTTGACATCAACAATAAAACTGATTGCAATTAATGATTCTTATTTCCTCACTATTTACAGATTTTTAAGTCTAATAGAAAAAGGATTAAAAAAATATTATATTACATCAATAATATGTGTCTGTGTGTGTGTATCGTCACTTGATGATTCTCAATCAATTCTTTTGTGAAGAGTATCGTTGTAGTCACTTCTTTTGATTCTTTCTACTACTCTATTCTTCATTCAAATATATTAAGATGGGTCTGGATCAAGGGACATTTTTTTTTTACACAAATTTTGACACACCTTGTGAGCCATTAGATTTTAAAATGTTCAATGGTACAGATTTATTGTTTGAATGATGTCAACATACAACAAGGTGACGTGGCAAATGACATGGGATTACATATTTCTAATCTAAAATTAAACTTTTCTTCATTAAAAGAAAAAACAAAATTAAACTTGAAGAATCAAAATCTACAAAAACTAAAAAGAAATAAAAAAGGAAGAAGAATAAGGAGTAATATTCTTATCAATACTGTACATGATGAAGAAAAAAAAAACAGAAGATCATGCCATTGAATCTCTTGACGCTCTTTAAAATTACCCATGCCAGATCATATTCTTTCCACGATGCACCTTCAAAATTGCCCAACTTTCCATCACCATGAAGCTTGAGTGACAGCTCTTTGCCATTATAACTAGGATTTTGATATTTAGGTCAATATATACTTACTTTGAATTGGAAGGGCACAATAGAATACCTTGCTTGTTGATCTTTCCAACACGAACATAGATAAGTGGTATGCAGAAGCACATCACTAGCTCCAATTCCTGCCGTCTCAAAATGATGTTCATAAAAAACTATTCTCCTATTTCGATCAATGTTCAAGAAACCTAGCCCAATAAATTCACCAAGCCATGCAGCAATCACGTTAGTCTAATTGCAACATACAATTTCAAATACATGCATTAATTTCTATAATTCAATTATCTTGGATCATGATTTATAGCATATGCCTGAATTAACTAAGCTAGCAACCAACCCTCTACGACATCATTCGAGGCATTCATCTTCAACAAAGGCTTCAACCTCTTTTCGACGCGACATTCAAGGTTGGTTATGGAAAGCTGGCAATTTTGAAGGTGCATCGGGGAAAGAATATGACATGAGCAATTTTGAAGGTGTTTCAAGACCTTCAATGGCGTGATCTTCTACTATTCTTCTTCGTCTTTTATTTCTTTTTAGTTTTTGTTGATTTTGATTCTTCAAATTTAATTTAATTTTTTCTTTTAATGAAGAAATGTTAATTAGTTTTATATTAGAAATATGTAATGCCATGTCATTTGCCACATCACCTTATTGTATGTTGACATAATTCAAACAATAAATTTGAACCATTGAATATTTTAAAATCTAATTGATAGGAGCATTTTAATGCGACGTTTTAACTGCTATTTCCTCATATTTACTTAGTTATTTCCTTAAATGAATCCGTTTAGTTTAGGAAAGTTTCTTTTTTATGTTTTTAGCAAGTTTCCATTTTAGTTTAGGAAAGTTTCCATTTCTTACTTTTAGGAAGTTTCTATTTTTTATTTCTGGAAAGTTTCTATTTTCGTTTTAGGAAAGTTTCTATTTTTAGTAATAGTTTATATTTTCAGGTCCTTGGAGCGAATAAGTGGAAATGAACTCACAAAAGGAAAGAGGAGCTAGCCAACGTTGAGAGGTGTAAAGATGAGACACAAAGGGCTATACAAATGAGCAGAAATGAAGCTTTCCTGTTCCAACCAGGAAACCCGGTTCAAAAGAGGAAAGTGTACCAAGCAAGATTTCGAAGCCAACTAAGAAACTTGATCGAAATAATGAAGGAAATGGCGTTGGAAACCATTAAGGCTTGAAGATGATGCAACAAGGCCCAAGAACCCTATGGATTAAATTGGATTTTCGGCAAAATGGATAAAAGCCCATGGAAATTAGGGTTTTGTGACGCAAAAGAGATATTCTTGGAGATTATATGTGTTTGCCTTGAAAAGCGAGAGAGATGCCGTGAAAATCAAGAAGAGAATAAAAAGATTACGCAAGAGATTTTCTAGGGAGAGTTTCAAGGAAAGAAGAAGTGTGGACAACAAGAAAAAGTTCAAAATGCGTCTAGATTCATTCCTACAGTCCCTAAAGGTATTTTGGCTGAAATAAAACAGAAAATCAGAATATATTCATGGAATTTCGGCAACAATATATTAGGGAATCATTTTGGAGT
This sequence comes from Rosa lucieae, assembly GCA_024704745.1. Lineage (NCBI taxonomy): Eukaryota > Viridiplantae > Streptophyta > Magnoliopsida > Rosales > Rosaceae > Rosa > Rosa lucieae. The sequence continues at coordinate 37,995,019 of CM045497.1, forward strand.
TTTATGATTGGTTAGACAACACAATAGGGCTTACTTTGCGAATTATTATTGGTTGAAGCTATGTGACATCTTATTATAATTTCTTGGAAAATAATAGAATAATCAAGAAGCTTGGAGAGCCCTTGCCGTGCCCCTATATATACTCCCCCATTCCATACGTTTGAGAGATCCTACAATTCAGAAAATACTCTCTCCATAACTTGAAGTCTCTCCTCCTCTCTCCATCCTCTAGTTCACTTTCAACGTTTCAAGCAAGGAACAAGAAGAGAACAACCAAGCTGTGAGCATCATCATCCATCCTCCATCTTGAAGACTTGCTTCCAAGATTCAAGAATCCAAACGCCAAGCATCCATCCCCATCTCCATCTCACGGTGTAATTCGCCCTCTTTCTTTGTAACCTTGTTTGATTTCGTTGGAATTGTTTCTAGTTGACAACAATGTTTGAATAAAGTTTAATTCTGAAATTTTATGATTGAATGAAGATTTTGATTCCTATGATTGTGATTCTATAGTTGCTTTTGTGAGATTGTTCAATTAAATTTGCTTGATTGATATTTTTTATATGTTTGTCTTAAATGGTTCGAAACTTTTAGGGTTTGCATATAATTGGTGCTAGATTTAAGTTTATGATTCACCTAATAGTTTTGTGAACTTGAATCAAAAGTAGTAAAGGTTTTGGACAAGAATTGAATTTAATTGAAAAGGGTTGCAATTAGATGAACTTATTCATACTAAGTTGTGCACTTAAGTTGATAACCTTTCTCTTGTTTATTGCTTTGAACATGGCTTGATTTGCTAGCTTTCTAGACTTTGATTGCATGTTTGATAGGATTGATCTAGGTGCTTTCACTTAGATTAATTAGTAAAGGAAAGTAAAATATGGGAAATCGTTTGCTTCAAATGTTTCACATCACTACTAGAATAATGTCATTAGACATCACCACTATTAAATCGGTCAGGATTGCACCTGATGTTAAAAATCATGTTAACATCAGTTTGTGAAGAAACAGATTTCTATTGTTATTATAGACATCAGTCACCAAAGAAACCGATGAGAAAAGTTTCGTACGAAAAATTTACAAAAACGCGGAGGGACTAAGTTGAAAAATTTGAGAAACGCGGGACTAAAAATTTCATTCTCCCGCACTTAGGTTTTTTTCCCACACCACTTGAATTGACTTTGAGTCATTCTCTAACCCTAACTCATTTTCACCCGACCTCCTCGTCTTCCTCCTCCGCCTCTGAGTAGCACCTTACCCTTATCCAGGGTTCTAAAACGCTCCGTCGCTCTCTCTTCTGGGTTCCGTTGCTCCGTCGCTCTCTCTCTCTTTTCTGCACGCTCCGTCGGCCGTCGGCCAGTCGCTCTCTCTCTATCCGACAGGCTCTCTCTCGATCAGTCGATTGACTCGATTCTCAGTCTCTCTCCGGCCAGCTCTCTAGCTCTCCAGCTCGCAGGTAAACTCTATTCTCAGTTTTTCTGGGTTTTACTCTCAGTCGAATTTCTGGGTTCACACTTTTCAGGGTTTTCTGGGTTTGATTTTGGGTTGGATTTCTGGGTTCAAGGCTTCAAGCTTGGTGATTCTTCATTCTTCACGCTCGATTTCTGGGTTCAAGTGGTGATTCTTCAAGCTCGATTTCTGGGTTTTGGATTCGGTGTTTCTACAAGCTCGGTGAGTCTTGTTATGATAGTTAAACATTAATTATTCGCAAGAGTTTTAATTTAGGGATGAATTATTTTTATGTAATGATGTAAATACCAGAAATATAAGTTATGCAAAGCTTGTAGCCTCATTAGTTATTAGTGATTTGGCTTCAACTAAGCAATTTGTGTAGCTCCCTTAATACTTTCTACTTTTTCTTCTCGTCATGTTAATGTAGTAACCAGTAAATTGCTTGAATGTACAAAACATGTTCTAGGTTCAGCAGACAGAACTGTGAAATTCTGGGATCTGGAAACTTTTGAACTGATTGGATCTACCAGGCCTGAGGTAATTTATGTTAATAATTGAATATCTTTACTGTTTTTTTATCTCATCTCTCTCTCTCTCTCTCTCTCTCTCTCTCTCTAAGATTGACGGAGCATCATATATTCCTATTGCTATGTTTTTCTTGTAATGTGACTTTCATCCAGTTAGTCTGACAATTTTTTTTCTTATTTCCAGCCTACAGGAGTACGCTCAATTACTTTCCACCCTGACGGGAGGACAATATTTTCTGGATTGGATGACAGTTTGAAGGTTTTCATTTGTTTTAGTACTCAAGGGGATTGTATTGAGTTAACATGTAAACTTAAGATCCCTATTTGCAGGTTTATTCATGGGAGCCTGTAATATCCCATGATTCTGTTGATATGGGATGGTCAAGACTTGCTGAAGTATGCATTCATGAGGGGAAGCTGTTGGGCTGCTCTTACTATCGAAATTCTATTGGAGTCTGGGTTGCGGATGTGTCGGTATTCACCTTACCTTAAACATCATGTTACTTCTCTTGTACCTCTTCATAATTTTAGACGGTATTATCCTTGACACTTTTGACTGAGAGTTATTTGTCCTATTTTATCTCTTTCTGTGGTGGCTTATTAAGCCATATGGAGCTGGTTCAACACCTGAGCAAAATGACTGTTTAGATGAGAAATCTCATGTAAAGTTGCAAGGAATCATGGATAAGGTAGAGACTGGAATAAGGGGTCCAGGTTTGCACTGTACGTCTCTTGATTATGACACAAAGGAAATAAAGAACATATATTTTGATTGTAAGTTTATATCATTTCCTGTTAACTTTTTTTTTTTGGTTTGTTTTATTCCAATTTGGTGCTTCCATCCATATTTTTGGCATTGCTTTTTTCCTTAAGTTTGTGATATGGTCATACTTTCCACATAGTTGACTTTGGTTGTTGCCTTTTAGTTACTCCATTCTTTCACCTTCTTTGTTTTGTTTGAGAAGACATTTTGGCAATTCTCATAGATGTGTACAAAACTGAAGTTATTTTTGCAGTTTTGTCATGTCACCGTGATAAAATGGATTTTGTTTCAATTATTATTTGTGATGGTCCACTCTTGATGTCCAATGTGGCATTAATGAAGGAGTCTAGCTTTCCAGTGTCGTTATTTATGCTAACATTTGATTTTTTCTTGTCTTTTTACTTCACTTTTTTTTTATTATCTCTCTGATGTATTGTTTTGTATTCTCTGTAAAGCTGCAGGTGGAAAGCCAGTTACCTCACAGAGAATTAATTCTTCAAAAGTTTTACCCCCATTGGATTTAAGGAAACCAGTGCTAAGAAGCAGATTCCTGCAGCAGGGTTGCTCCCAAAGTCTAATGAAAAGACGGTCAATAAATCTCTGGTTTCGCCTAGCATCGTACCTCGAAACAGTCCCAATGCAAAAGATTCAGCTAACTCTGGAAGAGAATCTGTTGCATTTCCGAAAAGGCGTGCTATGTTGCTCAGACCAGCTCATGTGCGAAGCCCATCAAATAGCAAAGTTGAGGTGGAGAAGCCACCGTTGGCCGTTGAATCTGAAACTTTCAGCAGTATGACGAGTAAATTGGATGGTGCAGTGGGTCTCAGTTCTCAAATCAAAACTGTATAAGAAGGGTAGTGAAAGTTTTGGTTGTGATTTTGGTTCTTAAACGTGAAATTTTTTCATTGAATTGTTCATAGATTGAATATGGTTTTATTTATTTATTATGTAGTGTGTGCTTAATCTAGAGGTTGTACATATTGAAGGGGCGGGGACTTGGACTGGAGACAAAGAAAAGAGTTTTGCTTCTGAAGAATAGTAAGCAGGTATTTCTTTGTTCATATCTAGATTCAGAGGTTTGAAGGTAGGTTTGGGCCAATTGTTTTTATACCAATATGTTTGTAGTTAACTGTTATAATTGTCTATTGGATTATTGTATAGAATTGATCAAAGGCCTTTTGTTGTTATTGGTTGAGTTGATTGAATGAGTTGCCAGAAAAAGTTTGGTAGAATAGGATTAGTGTTTCTGTCTTATTTTGATGAGGCCAGGTTGGATATTCTCTGCTAAAAAGATAATTCCATTTGTTTTTCTCTGCTTTCAGTTATGCTTAGAGGTCCTAAGAATCTTTTTCTGCAAATATGGTTGGTTAAAGTTGCTACTGTGGGATTGGTATTGTGGGAAGTAGGTACACAGGGTCTTCCATGAACCCTGCTAATGCTTTTGGCTGGGCTTATGTTAATAACTAGCACAATTCTTGGGAGCTCTTCTTTATTTATTAGATTGGTCCTTTAATTCAAGTAGTTTGGCTGCTAGAGTCTTCAGTATTTTTTTTTGAAAGGAACTTCAATATTTTCTTACCTCAAGTGGAAACAAAGAACAAGAAAGTTTGAAAGGAGTTTGAATATGTGATTCAATAGTAGATAAGTGGCCGACTACTTACAGACTGCTGTAGGTTCTGACCAGTTTCTTGATTTTGAGTTAGACTAGCTTTTAATTAACTTTTTTTGTAGCAATTATGAACAAACAAGAATACTAATTGCTAGGCTAGCCTTGTAGTATATAGGTGCATGAATTGGGGTTTTATTTTGCCCATTTTGTAAACTGTTAAGGATGATGAATGTCGGATATAATACCCCAATTTGCAATTTATAATCACAGTTCTATTTTGTGGACAGAATCCTCTTTAGAGAATGTGATGTTTAGATATAAAGTTGAAATCAGTTTTAGCCATAAAAACTGATGTCCAGTAATACAGATACATCAGTTCCAAAATGAAAATCGATGTTACTAATATATCCAGACATCGGTTCATTGTTAAAAACGATATACTACCGAGTGCCAGACATCAGTTCTGAAATGAAAACTGATGTTACTAAAATATCCAGACATCGGTTCATTATCAGAAACGATATACTACCGAGTGCCAGACATCAGTTCCGAAATGAAAACCGATGTTACTAAAACATCCAGACATCGGTTCATTGTCAGAAACGATATACTACTGAGTCCCAGACATCAGTTCCGAAAGGAAAGCCGATGTTACTAAACTATCCAGACATCGGTTTATTGTCAGAAACGATATACTACTGAGTCCCAGACATCAGTTTCGAAAGGAAAACCGATGTTACTAAACTATCCAGACATCGGTTCATTGTCAAAAACGATATACTACCGAGTGCCAGACATCAGTTCCGAAATGAACACCGATGTTACTAACATATCCACACATCGGTTCATTGTCAGAAACGATATACTACCGAGTGCCAGACATCAGTTCCAAAATGAAAACCGATGTCTGTAACAGTATTACTCATCGGTTCTTAAATCAATAACGATGTTAAAACTCAAACTTGTGTTATATAATCTATATTTCTTTAAGCTTTAAATACAATAAAATGTGGGTTTAACAATAGTAAAGCATGCAAGTTTGTTATCATTTAAACCTCTTTACATCGGTTTATTATAAGGAACCGATGTCTACCCGAATATTAGACATCGGCTAAAAACCGATGTCTGCATTTTCCGGATCTTTCTCATCACCCACAAAGACATCGGTTGGGTTTTTGTTTCTCATCGGTTTTTGACCGATGTCTGGGGCTATAATTCTAGTAGTGCATGATCAACTTCTTTCTCATGACTTGGAAGAACAATTATAGGGTTGATTCGAATTTGATTATGAAATTGGTTTTGATCTTTGTTTCTTATGTTTCACTCTTGTATTTGTGTTTTCGTATTTACTTAATTTTATTTCTTTGTTTTGTTTCTTTTAATTTTTGGAAACCAATTCTTAAAAACCCCCTTTAATTTCATGATTTGTAAATATTCTTGTAAATATTATACTTTATTTTTATTTTTATTCTTTACTTGTTGTACAATGACAGGTGTACCCTCAATCCCAATTTACTATATACTAACGATGACATTTTATAGGGTTAAATTATATGCTTGCTTTGAGCGTATCACTAATGGCTCACAAGGTGTGTCAAAATTTGTGTAAAAAGAAGTGTCCCTTGATCCGGACCCTATTAAGATACTTTAAAAGAAAAGAAAATTCTGGTGCAGAGGAGTCGTCGGTATAAATACCTCATTAGATTCATCTCCAGCAAAAAAAAAAAAAAAAATGGAAGAATGATAGTAATTTAGAGAAGCCTTGTCCTGAAATTAATGAAAAATATCCTTCTGATCATGGAAATCGTCCTTCGATTTCAACTTATCATCCTAATGTTCAAAATGAAGTACGCATATATTAACTTCAAAAAGGTCCTCATCAACCTAGAGCTCACGAGTTTCCTGATGATTGCTTAATTTCATATATTGAGAAAGATATTTTTACTAACATAGATAATGAGACTATCATGCAAGGATTTCAAAATATGAAATCTCATCGAAAGCAATTACCATTGTAATATATAGAAATTCCTATCTCCGTCACTATTTGGGTGAGTGGGGTTAATTAACGCCAAAATTAGATAAATGATCATTTTCCCTTGCATTAATTCAACCCCAGACTCCTAGCTTGAGACTCTGGGAGTATTCTGGAAATGCCAACCTCTGACAATATATATATGTCACATATATTACAATTACTGGCTTCAATATTAACCATTTCAGGGAGTTTGGATACTTGAGTTTCATAACGATACAAACGGTAGGATTATTATATCAGTAAGAAACTAAAAACACATCTCCACCCCAAACTCCTGCCTTGACAAAGGTGATGATAATACAATTACTTTCCTCCATTTGAGGGAGATTAGAATACGTGGGTTTCATAAAGATCCAAAGGCTAACAACAGAACACCAAACTTTAGAACTCGATGGATATCTAAAAATCCTCCGAGTGATGATTATGTAAAACCAAATTCATTCTCACAAACATATGCATACAAGCTCGACAATAATCATACTTGAATTAATATTTTACCCTCAGCTATGTACTGACATGAATTCCATCTCTGCAGCACTGCAAACTCAAGATCAACTGAATATAGCCTTCTATTACTTACCAACCTTGCTTCTCAATGGACATAATTTATGCAATATATCATGGTGGTAACAGGGGCCAAAATTTATTTATACTATCCTTCCATGCATTAAGGTAGTTCTTAAGGGACAAGTCTCCTAATTAAGTAATTAGAATCCTAATGTATCACAGTCTTGAATTCTTTCTTGTAGACTAAGTAATGGAATTCTAACCTTAATTAATAGATACACAGTTTCATTAAGTTATTAGATTTGATTAACAATTTGTATTCATGTTAAAGTAGGTTTGACATTAAGCTAATTATCATATGTGTGACAAGTCCACATTTAATTCTAACAAATTAATCTCTTTATTTACTCTACATATATTGGAATATTGTAGTCTAACCATAACATCGTCGTCCTTAACCTAAAGATGCCCCTCCACATGAAAACTAACAATAAGATTTTTTTTTTTTAAGAAGAAAAGGATCTACAACATGAAACCCCTTGGACACCCAAGGCTAGCAGAATCCAAAAGCAACACTGTCGAGGCCACAGTCGGAATGGAATTGAACCAAATCTTGGGATTGGAAAGATCATGACCCATTGAGGTGATAAGATCCGCAACGAAATTGGCCTCATGAAAAACATGAGAGAAGGAAACAGCCTCAAATTTCGCAGCAAGGCAGGTAATGTCGGCGATCAAGGATCTGATTCTTCAAGGAGTGGCACAAACTTTATTAATGCAGTTGATAATAAGAAGCGAGTCACCTTCCACCTGAATTTTTGTGATGTTATGAAGAAACGCTTGGAGAAGGCCATCTTTGAGAGTACAACCTTCCGCAATAGGAACTGATGTGACACCAAGCTTACGGGCACCCCCCAAGATAGGCTTACCATTAGAGTCCCTGATAATGAATCCCGCAGCAGCCCTGCCGTGAGCTTTTACGGAACCATCAAAGTTGAGTTTAAAGAAACTAACAGGAGGAGGCTTCCACATAATAGGAATGGCTGAAGAAGAAGCCGTCTTTGAAGTAGGCTGATTGTTTCTTCTGTAGTTGTAGCCAACTGAGGCAGCTGAAAGAGTGATGCTATTTGGGGAAGCAAGAGAATTGTTGAAAATGAAGTTGTTCCTTGCCCCCCAAATTTGCCAGCACAACAAAATACAATCTTCAATAGTGGTACATGACTCTTTATCGAACAAATGTAAATCCAGTCCGAGAGATTGGAAAATCTTGTAGGAGAAGGTAACTTGGGCACCAAACTTCAGATTTGACTAGCAAAAGAACAGGAATGGAAAAGATGGTTGCAGTCTTCCAAACCTGTTCCACAAAAAGCACAAGAAGATACCATAGCATAATTATAACGAGCAATATAAGCCCTGGTTTTCATTCTTCCCCTAAAAAACAACCAAACAAAAATTTTAACTTTCGGGGGAAGGTTAAGCTTCCACATTTTGTTCATAATAGAAGTCTGACTATGAGAATTAGAATTGCATTGGAGCCAAGTAGCAGATTTAACGGAGAATGATCCATTTGTTGCAGGACCCCAAACAAAATGGTCTTTCAACTCTGAAACCGGAATAGGAATGCCAACAATATGGTCAATAATATGCTGATCCAAAACCGAAGCCAATTTTTGAACATTCCAGTTCCCAAAAGTGATATAGTCACTAACAGATTCATTTAAATCAACAACAGCCTTAGCAGCATCATCCAAAAGATTAAATAAAGGAAAGTCAAAAACCCAGTTAAAGGTCCAAAACTTAACATCCTTACCATAACCAATTATCCATCTCATTCCCTGGAGGATAAGGTCACGAGAATCAAGAATGCCCTTCCAGGCAATCAAATGATTAGCCTATTTCTTAAGATAAAAAAAAAGAGAATGTTTTCTTAAATATTTATTCCTCACCAACTGAACCCACAAGTTATCTTCATCAGTTAAGAGCTTCCAACCAAATTTAGCTAAAGCTGCATTATTAAAAAAAGCAGAGGGCCTAACACCGGGACCACCCTGATTCTTAGGTAAACAAACCTAATTCCAAGCAACAGGGGGACTGCTCGAGGCATTTCCCCAAAAAAAGTTCCTCATTTCTCTGTCAATGGATTTAGTCACCTTGGGAAGACACCTGAAACAAGACATAATATGGTTAGGTATACTGGATAAATTTGATTTAATCAAAGTAAGTTTTACAGCTCTAGACAAAGTGTTATTTTTCCAGCCACTAAGCTTCTTGGAAATTCTAATAAGAAGCTCTTTAGCATTCATTGGGTCCTTCCAAAAAACAATATTTTGAATTCCTAAGTATCTGCCAATAGAACATCTATGGTTTATCCCAAGAATAGCAGAAATATTCACTTTGACATTGGAAGGGGTTTTAGTAGAAAAATAAATAGAGGATTTATCAAAATTAATCTTTTGGCCTGACACGTTAGCAAAATTGCGAAGGATAGCCGCTATATTCCTAGCTGTCGTAGGAGAAGCCCTACCAAAAATTAAATAATCATCAGCAATCATAAGATTTGAAACTCTGATCCCTTTAGGGGAAGATAGCAGGCCAACATGATTTTTAGAACGAATAGCAGACTGATTCAAATGTCTGATCAAATGTTCCATACATAAAATGAACAAGTAGGGGGATAAAGGATCCCCTTGACGAATTCCCCTAGAAGGGGAAAAATTACCTTCCTGATTGCCATTAATTAAAAGAGAAAAGGAAACTGACGAAATGCATTCCATGATTAGGGAAATCCAACGAGGGCTAAAACCAAATTTGGACAGAACTTTTTGGACATAATTCCAGTCCAGATAGTCGTATGCTTTTTCAAGATCCAGCTTTAGGGCCATAGCACCTTGTCTAGCCTTAGACTTATTAAAACTGGAAAAGAGTTCATGAGCTATAAGGATGTTGTACGTCAACAATTGATCTCCCAGGAGCAAAAGCACCCTGGTTCTGAGAGATACATTTTTTCAAATGAGGTTTAATTCTACAAACAAGGATTTTCGAAATAACCTTATAGGCTACATTACAAAGACTGATAGGTCTAAAATGAGAAACAAGTTCAGGAGAATCTACTTTAGGGATTAAAGCTATATTAGTATGATTAAAATACCTTAAGGAAGAAACAATGGTCAAAAAATCGAAAACTAAATTTGAGAGACTTCCCTTTATGACTTCCCAATGTTTTTGAAAAAATAAAGCATTTAAACTATCAGGTCCAGGAGCTTTTAGGCCACCAATTGAGTGAATAGCACAATGAATCTCATCAATAGTAACCGGTTGAAGTAATAGATTGTTATCAGCCTTAGAAATTACAGGGTCTATAATGTCAATAAAATCTGACAACGCGTTTCCATCAGGAAGTCCACGGCTCCTGAACCTATTCATAAAGTCCTGCAAAAAACATTCCCTGATATCAGCTTGATCAAACAACCAAAAGCCAATATCATTTTTTATTTTACTAATTCTATTTTTTTTTTCTTTCTAATCGTAGCTTAAGTTTGAAAAAATCTAGTGTTTTTATCCCCAAGAGCAAGCCAATTAGCCTTGGCTCGTTGAGCCCAAAAAAGCTCCTCCTTTCTTTGGATCTCAAGGATGTTCTCTGACAGTTCCAAAACTTGATCATGTAGGAACAAAGACTGGGGAAACATCATAAGCTGATTTTGATAGAAAAGAAGATCCTTTTGAAGGGTATTGAGTTTAGCAAAAATATTGCCAAAAACCTCTCTTTTCCAGAAAGAAAGGTGGTGAGCAAAAGCTCCAGAAATAGTCAAAAAGTTTTTTTGAGGGTTAGAGTCATGGATTTGGGTCCAAAAATTTCTAACAATATGAGAAAAATCAGGATAATTCATCCAAATGGCTTCCAGCTTGAAAGAAGCTTTTTGAATTCTTCTTGAAGGCAAAGTAGTTAACAAAATGGGGCTGTGATCAGACCCAACAATAGGTAAATTCTCAACAGTGGAATTAGGGAACAAATTCAACCAAAAAAAGTTAGCAACAACTCTATCAAATCTCTCAAAAATCACCATGTGGTCCTTATGCTTATTAGTCCAAGTAAAAGGAATTCCTTCCGCAGGGATAGTAGTCATATGAATGTCATTCAAGAAAGTAATAAAATTATGCATATACAAGTTAAAAGGGGAACACCCCCCAATTTTTTCAGCCGGGGAGATAATGTTGTTAAAATCACCAATCAAATTCCAGGGAGTATGATCATCAATATTCAAGTTCTTTATTTCATTCCAGAGACTTGCCTATAGGGGCTTATGAGGATAAGCATACAAGAAAGTAGTAATCCAAGAAATATCAGAAATAGGGTCAGTGATTTTGCAGTGTAAAAATATGGGGTGAGAATGGATAACATTTAAATGAACAGTAGCAGTATAAACTAACAATAAGATGGGATACTATATTGATTAACCAATGTATCAAAATTGTGTTGATCGAATACTAAAACCCAATTAGATTAATTGCTCATTGCTAGATTAGTGTAACATGCATTCCTTGTTCCCAGCGGTTCCTTCGTACCCAGGCCAATAGATGATCACCAACTATTTTCTACTAGGTACTCTAGGCCAATCGCTGATCAGACACCTCTAACCCACCATGTCATTACAGTGTGCTGATAGATATTCGATCAGAACGGTTTCTCAAGTTGATCAACTTTGAACCCTTCTTCTACATAACATAGACCTCATAGGCCGACGTAACCCAAGGGAGAAGTCAATGTTGGTGTATGATTACATATAAAGATAGTAGATAAATATAAAGCTAGTTAATAATTTAATATATATCCTCTTGGAGGAGACTGCAGTCATAATTAATTAATTATGTTTCTTAACTTGTCCATATCAGTTGCCCCAAAACCTAATTAACAACTTGGTTTGTACTTTTATCATTTAATATATATTGTATTCCGCCGGGAATCAAAGAGATCTGAGATCATATACAGTACACAACCAATGATCTCAGGCAGCCCTCAAGGTCCTCTATATAAAAGTGGTTCGGACGTTCGGTGTTGTCTCCACTATCCACCACCGGTTCTCGCATTTGCATGCCAATAACATGAAGGTAATGTATCATATCAATGGTGGCATGCACCCATTTTTTATTATACTAAAGCGTCTAATTTCTGGTCAGGAATCTAAGTTTAATTCCCTCACATACCCACATTACCTTCGTTTTTGTGTTGTCATGTCTGAATTCTATATGGTATATGCATTGGCCCAAAAGAAAAAATGACATGGTATTTGCATATGCATCACAGGAAATCGTGATAAAAGTCAATATTAATTGCCAGATTTGCAAGACAGATGTACTAAAAGCCGTTGCCAAGCTTACAGGTAAACAACTATGTTCGCCTCTGCTATTCTTTTTCGGTTGTATTTATAAATTGGTAATGCACTGGTGTATATGCATGGTTTAACTGTTGAACTTTGACAGGAATAACTATGGTGGTAGTAGATGGTGAGAAGGGATTACTGAGAGTTGTGGGAGATGTTGATCCAGTGTTGGTGGTGAAACGACTAAGGAAGGCCAGAAAAGTAGCAGAAATTATAAGTGTTGGACCGCCGAAGCCTTCAGAACCTAAGCAAATTCCTTCTGTATTCCTTCTTCCTCCATGTTGTAATCAGTGTGAGCTTGTTGGGGTCATCAGCTATGTTCCTCATTTTGATGGTGGAGTGTGCAACATCCTTTGAGGAGCAGAACTTCAATAGTTCAATATTCATGAATTTGCAATATTCATGAATTTGCAATATTCATTCCTCCATGATGTTATAGTAACTTGATAATACCCCGTATGTAAGAGTGAATTTCATCATATATATCCACCGCCATATTTGTTTTTGGAGGCTTATGTAATGTTATTGGTCGAAACTTATAAATAACCCGTGTTCTCATGTGAAAAAAGTTAGTTGTTTCTTTAAAATAATTTAATAACTTCGGGTGATGAATATTTTTTTTCAAATGACTAAATTCAAAAGCAGACCTGATGAGAGAGAGGCTCTCGCTTCTCTCTTCATTTTCCCTAGCTCTCATCCCTCCGTTGTTTTCTTCCCTTCCCAAACCGCCTTTGTGGTTGATTTCTGCCCCAGCGGTGGCAAGTTTGTTTCCTCTTTAGGCGTTCTCCAGGATTTCGATTGCAAATTGGGTGACGTCTTTGTGTCACCTGAAGTTTAAACATGTGGCAGTTTTGGCATTTGCTTTCATTTCCTCCCTTGGAGGGTTTGCTATCTGGATGGATTTTGATGGGTTATTGTTAGTCTCTATTCTGTTTGTTTGCGTTTTCCTCACTCTGTGTGTTTTGTAACTTTGTTTGTTTGTAAAGTTTTGTTTATTCAATAAAAATTATCCTTGCACCGTTACCAAAAAAAAAAAAAAAAATCAAATGACTATGATGGGTAATTATCAAACTGTTGAATGATTTTCAGATTTAATCTTTTACTTAAATAGCTATATAAGATAGTTGGTTTAGAAGTGACCATACAATACAATTTGGAGGATCATATATATATATATATATATATATATATACAGTCCATCTCAGGTGCGGACGTTCGTACCGAAAGGACGGTACGGATTTCCTGTTTTCTACCACTTTCCGGCTACGTTTTTACATCTTAACCGTTCACTTTTTAGGTTCTTGTGTATAAATCACCTCTGCAAAATTTCAGCCAATTTGGTGATCGTTAAGGCATCCAAAACTGCAATTTACCATTATAAATACGAACGGTTCCGGTTCAACATATTCGGTCCGTTCGTGTAAAACGCAGTTTTGGATACCTTAACGATCACCAAATTGGCTGAAATTTTATAGAGATGATCTATACACTAGGACCTAAAAACTGAACGGTTAAGATGTAAAAATGTGGCCGGAAAGTGGTCGAAAACAGGAAATCCGTACTGAAAATTCGGTACGGGCGTCCGCACCTGGGAAAATTCCTATATATATATAATTGATTATTTGGTCAACTTTTCGATCACTTATTAACATCTGCACTATTTGATTGTTAGGTTTATATGAGTAGATTAATTTTGTAAATTTTCAGCCAAATTAATAATCTTTAAGGTATTTAAAACTGTGATTTACAATTTTAAACATGAACGGTTTAGGTTTGACAGATTTGATTCGTCAATTGATTTAATCTAATTTGATGCCTTAGCAGTTACCAATTTGGCTGAAATTTGCATAAGAGAACTATTCATGGAGTCTTGAAATTGAACAGTCGAGATGTCGATATGTGATCGAAAAGTTAGTGCTACAAAGAATCCCTTAAAATGACCCCAAAAAAAAAAATAAATCCTCAGTAAAATTGCGCTATATATTTATGTATGTGTGTGTACACACAGACAAACAGTCAAACACATACACCATCGCAATAATATATATCCTACCTGCTGTACTTGTCGCAATAAAATAGTTATATTTAATAGAATATTGAAGACTGACTTTTGCACTATCTGACGTTGATACTTTTTAGTCCTTTAAGCTCAAACAAATAAATCATAGCAACAGTATAACTACGAGCTTAGTAGTATAAATTTTAGTCGTTGTAATTTTTTATATCTTGTTATAAACGACTATATGTCGAAGATTACAACTCCTAATGATCAGTAGTCATGATCCATAATTAATCTGTTTCTCAACGTATCTTGTGAAGATTTTTACTCCTCTTACTTATAGAGGGAAGATTGATGATTTACTTCCCTTACTTATGGCCATATTCTATCCCTTATCTCACCGAAGATTGATTGATCGACCACCGGAATGTTGTACGTAGAATTACACATCAGTTGTTCGAACTATGTATATGACCATTATCGTTTGAATTGAATGCTCGAACTTTTCCACCAAATGGAGACATCAATATTGTGATTTATGCTGAGTCAAGTCCTATAAGTGCACTGTGCCCACGATGATCGAAAGCTCTTAGATAATATTTTAGTCGTATGTGAACCATATATATATATATATATATAATCATCCTCTAACTAGATAGGTCGGAGGAGAGTTATTGGTCCCCAATAACAAGTTTATTGGGGATCAATAATTAGTGAAAAATGAAGATGTTTTTAATTTTGAAAGTTTTCGGAGGTTTATCCAAATAAATAATTTTATTATTGCCCCAATAAACATTTTATTGCCCCCCAGTAATCTTATTAGTGTCTCTCAATAATTTTATTATTGCCTCCCAATAATCATATTATTGCCAACCAAATCATCTAAAAAAACAAGCTTGACCATGCGCCTGAGAGAACATTGAGCTTTTCTTCCCTGTCCGACGTCATTAAATATCTCTCACAGACTTGCCCTTCTCACATTTGGAACATGGTTTTTTTTTTCTTTCCTTCTGGGCTTTCTGCCCTCATTTTACCCAAAAAACAAATAAAAATAACGGCGACGTTGTCATCAACTCTACCTCTGAGAGAGAGAATGGCAGTGGAGCCCTATGAACCTCAACATGATCAGAATCCTTGAACCTCAAGATGATCGTGAACCTCAACCTGATTTGAGCCCTGTGAACCTCAACATGATCGTGCCCCTAATGCCTCCAATTCCTTGTTGTCCTTGTTCCTTATCAGCACCTCTCTTATCAGAACTTGCTCCAGACAGAGTCAGCGACAACAAAGCCGGGCATAGAAAGCGGCGACTTTCTAGCTAACAAAATCTAATCCTACTTAGACTTTGTCGAGTCGCTGAACCTAGTTAGGACGGCACGCCAAGCACAACGATGCCGAGCAAAGAACTGATGACCTGAAATTTTTGAAATTTTCGATCCAGAATTCCAGATCCGTAGACATGGAGAGAGAGAGAGAGAGAGCTCGGTTCAGGACGTCGAGCACAGCGATGGAGATTGGACCAGTTTTTGGATTTGTTTTTGGTGAGGAGCCTGATCTCCATCGCCGCTGCCATGTGTCCTAGCGCTAGACAACTACACAATAGCATCTATTCATACCAAACTATTAGAACACTTTAGAAAAAATCCATTCAGACCAAACTAATGCCCACAACTATAACCCGACACGGCATTCACTCCACAAAACTCCACAGCTGACCCTGACTCTCTCTCTGACTCTCTCGCTCTTCGACTCCACAGCTGACCCCGACTCTCTCTCTGACTCTCTCGCTCTTCGACTCTCACTCTGGCTCACTCCACAGCTACCCCGACTCACTCCACAATCCTAAACCCTAAATCCACCGCCTGCAAGGTGAAGCCTTCGAAGCCCCAAATGGGAAATTTCTCTTAGAATCCGGTAAGCCCTAAAATTTGGGGTTTCTTGTTTCTCGTCCTCTAGTAATTTTGATTTCACAAATAACGCTCTTGATTTTGGGTTCTTTACTTTTGATTTTAGATTTTGATTAACTGGAGGATTTCGGGTTCTTCAGAAATCACACTTTTGATTTGGGTTTTTTTTTTTTCGGCTTTTGATTCCCCTTGAAGATTGGAACTTTGAGCCATCACTTGACTGTGTAACTTTGAAGATTTCGGGTTTATACTTTCTGTTTGTCAAGGTGAAGTTGCTTGTAATATGGATTCAGTTCTTTTAATCTGTGGTTATGTAGATTGGGATCTTATTTTGACGTGGATTCACATCGGAGCAGCCTTAGACTTGGATTCACACCGGAGCCCTAAACAATTTCGTCACCTCGAACTTCGATTCACACCTTTGATTCGATTTGTCTCGAACCTAGTAAGTTCTCGTCGTCTCATTTACTGTTTTGATTCAATTTTGAATTGGATTTGTCAGCTTTCGCTCTTCTTTACTGTTTCAATTCACTGAGATGCAAAATTTAGGGTTCTGATGTTCATAAGCAGATCTTAAAATTGTGCACTCTAGTCACCGAAGTTTAACCAAGACTCGGATCTCCATCTCCGACCATGGATTCAGAGCCTTTCGAGAGAGAAAAGAACGGGACTTTTCTGGGGATGATGTACCAGCTCCTCCCACACAATACCAGATCCAAGAGATCAACCGCCTCACTCTCACCTACTTCGTCGTCTCCGGCCTCGGCCTCCTCTATGCTCTCCACCGCGTTCGTCATCCCTCCTCCTCAATACGTTGCCATTTAAGGAGTTCAGTTTTTTCATTCACTAATTAGAAGTTTGGATTTTCATATTGACAATTAGTCCATGGAAAGCATAGCAATGAACTCATGCCAAAGCTCAAGCTCCTCCTCCGACTCCAGCTTTCTCCGAAGCCTCGACGACTCCGACGACTTTGAAGATGACCTTGATTCGGTAACGCCTCTCTGTTTCTCTTCATTTTCGTGTACATAATTTACTTAGATTTTGAGATATTGATCTGAGCTGAGTGATGTATGGGAATTGCAGAGCAAGGTGAAGAGTGATACATCAGCTTTGGAAGCTAGAAATGGAAAAGACATACAGGGAATACCATGAGAGAGGCTTAATTTCACCAGAGATAAGTATCGTGAGGCGCGATTGAAGAAACTATGAGACCCTCGATCGGCCTGGTCAAGACCACGAGAAGGTATACCTTTTGATCTTATGAGTGGCCTTGATTTTCAGTGGGATTGATTTTTTTTTTTTTTTTTTTTTTTGTAGTAACTCTTGTGAATGTTATAGGAGTGCTTGCAAGTGGAGAAGGGGAAAAGTTTGTATGACTTTCACTACAACACAAGGCTTGTCAAGTCGACAATTGTGCATTTTCAGGTAGAGATTATGATCATGGTTCTCGTAATTGTTTGATATGATTTTGAAGGAAATTAGTTTTTGATTTTGTTTCCATTTCATTTTTCAAAATTTCATTCACATGCACAATGCATACCTTCATATTCATACTCAAACTATCATTGAGAAAGTCCTTGTATTCATTTTGTTAGGCGAATATTGTGATGTTCCATATATAGTGCATACCTTAACTTTTCATTATGTAAGTCCTTGCATATAGTTCATATAAAGGGTGTTTTATATGTTATATAATTGGTATAGATGGCATGTTGTTTGTTAGGCGAATATTGTGATGTTCCATATATAGTACAGACCTTAACTTTTCATTATGTAAGTCCTTGCATATAGTTCATATGAAGGGTGTTTAATATGTTATGTAAGGGTCTGCAAAAACTTTGGAGTTTAGATTTCTTTTAACTTTCTTGCCTTGTTGCTACATACAAATACAATCATAACCTTATTATATAGCTCCTCCTTGCTTTAGTTCTATGTATATCAATAGTTTGGTAGTTTTGCAGGTCTTGTAAAAAAATTTATATCCTTTTTGATGGAAAAGTTTGTATGACTTTCACTACAACACAAGGCTTGTCAAGTCGACAATTGTGCATTTTCAGGTAGAGATTATGATCATGGTTCTCGTAATTGTTTGATATGATTTTGAAGGAAATTAGTTTTTGATTTTGTTTCCATTTCATTTTTCAAAATTTCATTCACATGCACAATGCATACCTTCATATTCTCAAACTATCATTGAGAAAGTCCTTGTATTCATTTGTTTTGTTAGGCGAATATTGTGATGTTCCATATATTAGTGCATACCTTAACTTTTCATTATGTAAGTCCTTGCATATAGTTCATATAAAGGGTGGGTTTTTTAGATGTTATATAATTGGTATAGATGGCATGTTTGTTTGTTAGGCGAATATTGTGATGTTCCATATATAGTACAGACCTTAACTTTCATTATGTAAGTCCTTGCATAGTTCATATGGGTGTGTTATATGTTATGTAAGGGTCTGGCAAAAACTTTGGAGTTTAGATTTCTTTTAACTTTCTTGCCTTGTTGCTACATACAAATACAAATCATAACCTTATTATATAGCTCCTCCTTGCTTTATGTATATCTATAGTTTATATCAATTTTGCAGGTCTTGTAGTTTTGCAATTTATATCTTTTAAAAAAATGGATTTAAATTATGATTATGGTTTGTGATGGATATCATTCAATTAGGTATGGAGTTCAATCAATCATTCTGTTGTGCATGTTTATTGACCATTATGACATAACTTATCCTTCATGTGTAGAATTTTATTGTTGCTGAACTTAATGAGAAAACCTAAGAATTATATTTTTCGGCAAACATTAATTAGCTTTGTGTTTTCTGAAAAAAGAATCACCTAATCAGATATCTACAATATATTAGTCCCCCCTTTTTTCTTTCTCTATGATCTATTTATTGGAAATAAGGATTTCTTGTTGAGAGGGCATTCTGCTTGCAGTGTAGTTTTAGGACATTTGAAAAAGTTGCTGATTGCTCCTGAACTACTAATTTTAGATGCATGTCACATAAATATGCTTTTGCGCACTGACATAGGCATAGAATGTTTGAACTGTGATGGCCACATAATGGCATCAAGCTGGGGTGTTTCCACTGGATCCTTTCTGGTAGATGTGTGAAGGCTGCCCTTCAGCCATTTCTTTTGGTCACTGACTGTTAGTACTTACTTCTGTAACTGGTCCTTGTGTTTTGCTTTTGCTTGTAATTATATTGTTTCTGCCGTCTCTTAAATATAATTATGTTGCTTTTAGGATTACTATTGCTCTGTTTATTTCAGCTTTTAAGCAGGGTGGAGTTAGAGCTACTGGTGTGACTTTGGTTATATGGTATGATAGGAGAATATCTGAGCATTTCAGAGACCTCTATAGCGAAAAGTCACCCTTGATTGATTTACCAAAAGAACATAAACCTGCTCACCTGTAGTTCTAGGTATTCTGTGAACAAATTGAAAATCCAGGAATTTCTTACTAGTAATAGGTGTTTGGCAAAAGTCACCCTTGATTGATTTACCTTCATATGTATCTGCTAGTGTTGATTGGGGGATATAGGCCATATTTGGGGATATACTTAGCATATTGTACAGATTTTATTCATTTTAAAGGTACTAATGTATTTGCTTTGAACTTTCAGAGGCCATCCCATAATGCTTAGTGCTCTGGAGTTTATCTATAATTTTAATATAGTAGACTACTGATTTGAGTGTACAACTATACCATTACTGGTATCTTATCGGGACTTGATTGATTTTGTAGGGTAAACACGGTATCGAGAAACAACTGTTTCAGTTCCCTGATTTCATTGCTGCAACTGGTACTGAGAAAATTAGACTGGTAAATTGGTCATGAGGTTTTTTATTTGGATTATTCTTTGAGCACCGCACATAAGTGCTCCTCTTACTATCATTGAGAACTTTGACTCTTATGTTTGTACCGATACAGAGACGTTCCTCAATAAGATAGGTCCTGAGGTTAGTATGTTTACTGTAATATCTCATATAGCCTTAGCAGCATACTTGATTCTAAGGAGATGGGTTATGTGACGTTTCCATCTTTTTATTTTTAGGGGGAATCTGCATTATGGAGATTTTCCTGGCACACATTAAATCATCAATGAGGATCACCATGGGGCACTCATCGACCACCTCTCTTTAGTTCGCAACAAACGCTGAAGTTGATGAACTGCGTAATGAACTCGCAAATTATGAGGTGAAGAACCTGCTAAAGTTGGGAAGTGTGCTGGGATGAATCATTGTTGATCTTTTTTGGGTATGCAAGGTCTGAAGTGCATTAGGCAAGATGTTGGTCCTTTTTGGGTTGGCCTGAATTGCATTTCTTCTATAGATGTGATTATGTACGGATGAGACTATTTTAGCCACATTTGTAGATGTTTTTTTGGTATGAGAGACCCATAGAGGTGATCTTTTCTATCTATTGGATACAATTAGCATTATTGGATCCATTTATGGGATTATAACAACTATTTATTATAAGAAAATTATTGTTCATTTATCAGTTTTTGGTTCCAGCTAAATCTGAATCTTGCCATTACCAAATCAAACAACAGTAGGAAAAATGAAAAATATGTCGTCTGATGAGGATTTTAGGGTGGAATCAAACAAAATTTCTACAATTCACACGACGGTTCTTACTGATATCATTGTTGGATGCGCACACAGACAACAAGTATTAGCAAAATCCATTGTCTTAAATATCACAATACAACGGTTAGAGTTATATCTGTCGTGTGAAAGCACATATGTGTACTGAATTTTTAAGTCGTCACACCACATCTATGCTGGAAGAACTGTCGTGTGAATACAATTTGCACAACGTTTTAAAAATAAAACCGTGGTATGAATAAAAGTCACACCACGGAAAATTTCTGTCGATAGCTTGTCGATAGATCTGCCGATCCATCAGACGACGGAGTTAGCTGCAAACCGTCGACCCAATGATCGGTATACGAAGGTTGAAAACCGTCGTCTGACGACGTTTCATCAGACGACGCCTCGATAGACCACGGAAATGCAAAATGTGAGACAACAGTTTTAAACCGTTGTGTGAAGCTTTTTATGTAGTAGTGGAGAGAAATTGATGAGGGGGAGGGGAGAGAGAGAGTCTGAGAGAGAGATGAGTG